>OZ057413.1:26244301-27671801 GCA_964056705.1 Troilus luridus
TGTCGACGACAACTGTAGTCCTCAATACCGCTGCCTGCTTCTCCTCTTGTCGAGAACAATGCTTGCAGCCTTCTTCACAAGGTCTTCTTGACAGTGCATCCGCATTCCTGTGGCTCGTTCCAGAACGATGAGCAGATTCAAAGTCATACTCCTGAAGGCGCTCAATCCACCTCGCCACTTGTCCCTCAGGTGACTTAAATCGCAGCAGCCACATTAGAGCCGCGTGGTCCGTTCTCAGCAGGAACCTTCTTCCGTATAGGTATTTATGAAAATGCTCTATGGACTTTACTACTGCCAGAAGCTCTTTCCTTGTGACACAGTAGTTTCGTTCCGGAGCTGAGAGTGCTTTGCTGAAATATCCAATCACCCTTTCTTCTCCGTCTTGGAGCTGAGAGAGGACACTTCCAATGGCGATATTGCTGGCATCTGTGTCAAGTATGAACTTGCCCTCGGGACGTGGATAGCTCAGAATAGGAGCACTACTCAATTTGCTCTTCAGCTCCTCGAAGGATGCCTGGCACTCGTGATCCCAATGGAAAGACCTTTTCTCCTCGGTTAGCCTGGTAAGAGGTTTTGCGATGTTAGCGAATCCTTTCACGTACCTCCGGTAATAGGTGCATAGCCCGAGGAAACTCCTCACCTGGTGCTTATCTCGAGGTACTGGCCAGTCGGTGATCGCTGCTATCTTCTCTGGGTCAACAGCAACTCCGTTGTCTGACACAATATGCCCCAGGTAGTTGACTTGCCTTCGGAAGAGATTACACTTCTTCGGGTTCAACTTTAGGTTTGCTGCACGCAGTCGTTCGAAGACCTTCTCCAGATTCTTCAGATGGTGAGCGAAGGACTTTCCCAGCACAATAATGTCGTCTAGGTATACCAGGCATACCTCCCAAGAGAGACCTCTTAACACGTTTTCCATCAGCCTCTCGAATGTGGCAGGAGCATTGCAAAGCCCGAACGGCATTACTGTAAACTGCCAGAGTCCAGTGCCAATTGAAAACGCCGTTTTCTCTTTATCTTCAGGTGCCAATCCAACCTGCCAATATCCACTGCGGAGATCCAAGGTAGAGAAGAGTTTACACCCTTCCAGGGTGTCCAGCGTATCGTCAATCCTGGGAAGCGGATAACTGTCCTTCTTGGTGACGTTGTTCAGAAGACGGTAGTCTACGCAGAACCTCGTTGTGCCGTCTTTCTTCTTCACCAATACGACAGGAGACATCCAGGGGCTACTCGAAGGCTCAATGACACCATCAGCCGCCATCTCCTTTATGATCTTCTCGGCGTCCTCCCGTTTGGCTAACGGCAGCCTCCGCGGGACCTGTCGGATGGGCTTTGCATCCCCGGTGTCAATCCTGTGGTGGACGATATCCGTTCTGCCCCGTGGTCCTGGTCCGATCTCGAAGACGTCATGCCATCGGATAATCATGTTCTTCACTTCCTCGCTCTGTTCAGGTGAAAGGTCGCGGCATGACTCGTTAACAAATTCTTTTAGTTCTTCTGGCAATCCTCGGAGCTCGGTGGGACGACGTTGCAGCTGACGAACCACTGAGGTAGCGGTTGTACACTCCCCGACCGGTGTTCCTTTCTTCAGCGTTACCGGGAAGCTGTTCAGGTTCATTAGCCGGATTGGAGTGGTCCGTCCGGCCTTGATGAGAGACCTAGCAACCAATACGCCGCGTCCGATCTCTTGTTCTTCGTGCGTTCCGGGTTCCAGTAGTACACATTGACCCTCTGGTAGATGTCCTTCGACCGTCCCATGCGTCACGATTTGGCTCTGTGCAGGTAAAGTGGTGTCTTCTGGTAGCAGCACTCGTGCGCTGAAGTCCTTCTCCTGCCGAAGTATGACTTCCTCGTCTCCCAGCGTCATCACACCTCTCGACATGTCCAGCTTGATCCCGTATGCGATCATGAAGTCCATGCCCAATATGACATCTTCATCGATCTCTGCCACGAGAGCGCAGTGCTTCAGATGTTGACCCCCGATGATGAAGGTGGCAACTGTCTCCCCGTAGACCTTGGCTGGCTGTCCCGTGGCAGTCCGTAATGCCCAGGTGGTCGGCATGATCTTCTCAGCTGGAAGTGTCTTCGAGTTCAAGATTGTCATGCTGGCTCCGGTATCCACTAGAAGACTTCGCAGCTGCCCGTTCACCATCCCATCAACGTAGAAACTGTTCGTTCTGCTTCCTATTGACGCAACCCTGATGGTCTTTCTGGGGCCTTTGACGTTACGGGTTGACAGTTGCCCCTTCCCATCAACCCTATTTAGTTTTCCTGTGGCTTTTCTTGCTTCTTCGATGGACACTTGCTTCTAGGGTGTCCAAGTTGGCCGCAGCTCCAACAGCGTATCTCCTTCTTACGGGTCCTGAGAGCCTCTAAAACTTTCGTCACTAGGTCCTCGACGCTGGGGACTACATTTGGCTCCGCATATGCTGCTCGTACTCGCGCATGGCCCCGTACAGACTGCCTAACAGCCTCGAACTCCATGGCCTGGGATAATGCGTCTCCTAAAGTTTTCGGCCTGGCGAGCTTCACTGCTTGCTGTGTCTCTGGGTCCCGAAGTCCATCCAGGAATTTGTCGACAGCCAAGCTTTCGTAGACATCGTCGGTGACCGATGGGTAGGCGTTCCTTACCAGCCGGGCAATATCCGCTTCAAATTCCTGCAAAGTCTCGTTGGTCACCTGGACCCTGCTTCTCAGCTGTGAGCGATACAGCTGGTCCATGTGGCGGTGGCCGAAACGCATCTCCAGTCTTCTTATCAGCTCCCCGTAGTTGGACCGCTCCGACATGGGTATCCCCTGCAGAACTCCCAAGGCGTCTCCACGCAAGGCCAGGCACAACGCTGAAGCTTGGGTCTCCTGTGACCACCCGTGGATCGAAGCCGCTGTCTCGAAGAGAGTCATGTAGTCCTCCCACGGCGTCTTTCCGTCGAATACTGGAATGGTGTTGTGAGCTGGTGGCGTCCCATTATTGGCGGGCAGAATGGTTTTATGAAGACTGACCTCGGGGGAACGGTCGGTGTCGTTCATCGGTGGGTTGCTCATACGTCCCTCTAGAGCTTCTACTCTTTGCCTAAGTTTGCTTTCAACTGAATTCAATTTTTCTCCTAACCTAGATTCTACATCAGCTACTTTTATATTTACATCGGCTAACTTATTATCTACATTAGCTAACTTATTATCTACATTAGCTAGCTTATTATCTACATTTTCCATTAACTTAGTCTCTAATGTGCCTAACTTAGACTCTAATGTATCCATTAAATCATTTTTTACAGTACCTAGCTCATTTTTAACAGTGCTTAACTCATTACCTAGCTTATTTTCTACATTGCTTAATTCATTTTTAACAGTACCTAATTCATTTTTAAAAGTTGCAGACAACTTGCTTAAATCAGTTTCAAACAGAACGTCGTCTGGATTTTCCCCTAACTCTACAAAAAATTGACGCAAGCGATGTTGCAGTACACTTTTATTTCCGGAAGAATCCAGATCACGTTCTTCTAATTCCCGTTTTAAATCCGCAACTTTTAAATCCATCAATTTAAGACTTTGAGACGCCATTTTTCAAACAGTAGCCCAATTATTACAAAATGCAAGACAAAATAACAATTACACAAGATCCCACTTCTGACACCAATTTGTTACGGGCTACTGGGTGTAAAATGGACTAAACTATTACTTAATTCAAGAATCTAATATTTATTAACAAATTAGAAAGAATACAATGTGATTATTTAAAACAGTTAAATTATTAAACTAATATCAATTTACAATAATAATATTCTACTAAATGTTATCTAATTTCTAAGATAGTATACAAATAATATAAGATATTGTTTATACTAAGTAACTAAACTATTTATATAAATTTGTACTAATACAATAATATTACACTATAGTTTACAATTACAAATTAACACTTACAGTTCGCTAACTAAAGTCCACCGACCGTAAGACTCTTCAAATATGACAAACTGCCACACAGTTTATTACACTTATTACACGGCCACTAATTATCACTGTTGCTCACTAAGCACTTATTACAGACTGATACTAATACTAACTAACTCACAAATACTGCCACTAGTTAACAACTGCTACTCACTGGCTTACTTCTGACTCGTCTTATTACTACTCCGCGGCCGAAAACGCTGTCCTTTTTATATAGGCAAGGTAGGTCGTGGTGGGGCATTACTCGGAACACGGACGAGGACCACCTAGACCGATCTAGAAGGTTCTACGCCATTCTATAATCCCTTCCGCTTAATCCCATTGTTTGCCTAATCCGCTCTAGGCAGATCAGAAGCCGGTCCTACTTCCCGCTCTGACCGTAACATTATTAATAGTATCAATTGCACTGCTAATAAACGACCTATTACTTGATGATAAGATATGATTCTTAGATAAATGGAATCCTAACCTTTAAAATAATTTTGCTCTCGAGCATGTTGCTGACGCGAGCCCACAAGTCTACCCTGAACAAAAAGTCACTAAACAGGGCTAAACAGTTCTCACTTCAAAAATATAATTATTTATTCAAAAGCCTATCTGTTCATTTCGATCCAAAGTTTCTTATTACCTAAAAACAGAAAACAACATGAAACTTTTTATGGATTTACTTTACTAATATCATTCGTCTAAATAGTTTTAGGTCAGGTTCTGTTCCTTAGCAACACTTGGACGCGAATAGTTATCTCGAACCCGTACCGATCAGAAAGGTGTATCACAGGAGGAAGGAGTTCTACAATGTTTTAAAATTTATGCTTATTATTTCACTTCTGTGCTCACTTCTTGTTATTTCTTGAAGGTGACCTGCCTAGTTATTCCATTATTGGCGCTCGGAGAATGAGACGGTTGATATAAGTTAATGAACAGATTCAGGAGCAGATAGCTATGAGGCTAATGCAGGGGCATTAGAGACGACTCTCTCCCACGCCTTGTCATGCTTGTGCTTAATCAAGCCTTTTCATCCGTGGCACATGCCTCTGTCGGCTCTAGGCCTCCTTAGGCAGGACCCTTATCAACCCTGTCTGTCTTCACCGCGGCTAGGAGAACCTTCATAACTATGTTGTTCCTTTTTATTTGTAATGAATACCTTTGAGGTTCCTATAATAATCAAGTAAAACAATAATATCTTTCAATTTTTGAAGTGAAAACTTCTTTAGCCGCGTCTAGCTACTTTTGGTAGGGGAAAACCTTAAAAAGAGTACGCGTCACCGACTTGCTCGTGACGTATTGCGTGAGCCTGGCGACACCTAGCGGCCTGTCCATGAGTCATACAATTGTTATTAATCATCTTTAGTTTAAAGGTTAGAATTCCGTTGATATGAAAATAATTATATTTAACTAAACGTTTAATAGATGTGCAATTGATTCCAATAATTACTTAAAACATCAATAACTAGTCTAACTTTTTTCCCTTATAGTCTAAACTCGTTTCTTCGTTAAACTAGTATAAACTCGTTTCCCCCCAAATGATTTTATTTGTCATTGTTAAATATCTTGTTTTATGAAATGCTTGCAAGTAAAAATGATCTGAATATTGTTGAATTTGACGATAATAATAATGCTAAAAATTAAAATAAATTACATTAGCACCTATGTAAATACAAACACAAGGTATAAATAATATAACTATATACGAATTATATCAATATAAAAATGATATTGTGTTTTGAGCAAGTGCAGCCCATAATATGTTTTCCAGTAATAAATTGAAATTTTAAATGTATATAATTATTTCGGAGTGTTAGTATAAGTGAAAACAAGACGAATATTAAAAGTTTAAATGTACAAATTTGAAACAAAATAATATAAAATATCCTTTTTTTAAAAATAATAGAAAATCAATTTTATATAATAAATTTGATTATCAATTTTAATACCGATGACTGAAACCAATGACAGACATCGATACTTACTAATTATTATGAAGAACTATATGTGGTATAGGACATGTATTAGCAAAGCAGCTATTAAATATGACGTATCGAACAAATAATTCAGGAGGTTGTTGAAGTAAAAATAACTATTATCTGCGGTCAAGTCCATTTTTAGCTAAAAATACCAATAATACGGTTTCCAATTTCATCTCGACAAATTACTTGTAACCGAAAAAAGTGAAAACAAAACGGAAAAGGAAACCATAAACAATTTTTTCGTCTGTATAATTGTAAATACATGTTTTCTGGCTTGTATACAGATGATAATTGAGGATTGTGTAAATTAATCCAGTTAAATAAAAACAGTGTGGTATGGAAGCCAAAACCACTACTAAATTTGTGGATCTGGATTCAGCGAACAACAGACTAAATAAATAATATTTTTCGCCTGACTTTAGCAATGCTAATGAGTTTTGGCCAGTTACTACACCACACGTGTTAAAAGCCTTTAGGATCCTTAACATCAATGAGGCCTGGTCAAAATGTAAATCTGGGATAAACTTCCTCTTTACAAACACAAGTTACTAGTTTCTATTGAATATACACGAAGTGAAAACTTTAATCAGTTATCATCTATTCTCTCCCGCTCACTGTATTATTATCTTAATGTCAGTTTTCAAATGCTTACTGAAAAATTAACAGTGTTATAATATTACTAGGTAGCTACCCCACCCCCATTTTATGAACTATACAACTGTTCATCAAATTTTAATACGTTACTCCAATTGTATTACTGTAATTTACATGTATGTAATTACATGTACAAGCTAAGATTGTATTTTTTTTTCAATATTGTATAAGCAGGAAAATCAAGTCCTACCCGTTATTATTATTATTTTGCATTGTAATTATAGAACATGTGTGACATAAAGTATGTCCACAGCCCCGTTGAATAAGTGGTTAAGTCGAATTTAGTACAGAGAGATTTAACTGTATTGAGGCAAGCCTAATCCTTTCATTTTAGTAGTTTTGGGATTGAAATAGAAATGGTTTTAATACAAGAAGCTACTATTTTTCTAGCCAATTTCTGACTACGCACATTATTGTCTCCAAAAATAACACAATTCGGCTTTCCTGAGTATAGGAAACTGGTTTTGGAGAAAATTTGACTTAATCACTATGTCGTAGATTAAATAGTCACATCTTCCTACAGATAAATACCTAGCTTTCTTACTGCAGATGTTGTTTCCAAACCCATGTATAAAATGATCCAGCAAATCATATAACTGTTGTCATTTCTAATTTCGATATAATTTTAAAAGTAAACCATGCAATGAACCAAAATCTCTGTTACGACTGAAAAACTATAATAAAATCAGTTTAAATATTAGTATCAGCCCATATTTAGCACACGATTTCTATGGAGCGGGATAGCTCGGAGGCAGCGTTGATTCCCGAAGGTTCGGCTGTGTCAGATAATTTATTTAATCTGTTAACAACCGGGGATGGATCCTGTGGGATCTAGAGACCCTGCAGATTAAGTTCCCCTTAACAGGAGGAAAATCTGGTGGTTGAGCGCGATCACGAAGATGTCATCTACCTGGACAACTGTAGTTCTAGAGAAACTCTAGTCGGAACCATTCAGTTCCAGGTATATTGCAAATGCCTTTAGTATTATAAACTAACACCTGTTTGAATCCAAGAAACGGAAGCCTAGAAGCAGAGAACATAAACCAGGCCCAGCACTCAGTCTTATCTAGGCTCGCTGGGGATTGCATTATGCTGTTCGGCAGCTCTTGCTAATCGTTTATTAGAACTGCATTGTTTAACAGTGCATTCCTCTTACCAAGGCTGGTTGCATTTTTCTATTATTAATACTGCACTTCAAACTTGTTTGTGTTTTACGTCCTTTGATACTCTTTTCTAAAAAAGAAACGTTATTCCAAAAAGTGGCCATCCATTCAAACCACAATGGGAAGGTCCAGATTCATTCTGAAGGTCTGCCACTAAATAATTTTCTTTCTATACGTCCGGAGGCTCTAGAGATGTTTTTCACTCTTGGTCAAGATTTGTTAAATAATACACTTCAAAAAACACACAATAAATAATAATGGTTAGAAAATTAACTAAACACCTACACACTTATGACCTTAACTCTAATCCTAACCTATTTCTTGTTTGTTCCGTGAACTACCATCGCTGGTATTCCGTATTCGCGCTTTTTTATTTCCAGTGCGACAGAATGCCAGTACGTCTTGCATAACAATGACTTCCAGCGGAATGCTGCTCATAATCTTCCTCTTTTTCTTGCACTTACCTTTCACACAATGCTTTGCGTGAAAATAATCTAAGCTTATGTTTCCTAACTAACCTAAAACTGTGCGCTTTCTTTCCTAAAAGAAGTATTTTATTATTTAATCTGATATTAGCACCTATGGAACCTGTGAGAATCTACAGACCCTGTAGGGCTCGCCCAACCATCATAAAGTGAGTACCCTTAAATAGGGAAAACCTGGCGATTAAGTGTGATCTCGTACAAATCATCTCTCAGCACAACCTTTGTAATAGAAACAGAACATCGACTACCATGTACTCTTCATGGATTGTAGTAGTATTGTTTGTTTTGTTTGTTTTACATAGGTCTTCATCTCATCTCATTTGCTTTATTCGATTTCTCCATCTCGTACCGAATCCTTTTGTACATCCTTATCAGTTTATTGAGTTCCTAATCTGCTCTCAATATATGAATAAAGGGTCCAATTCAAGCAAGCACAAGCTTAAAAAGGTTGTTATAATGCAGTACATTTGTAGTTTTATTCTTGTAGGATAGATTAAAAGAGAGGTGGCATGCCCAACATTAATCTTTTCTATTCCATTGCTTTAGCTCTTTAATTAGCTTAAAATGTAATCTATCTAAACTAATTATATTAGTTGAATTAATAAATGGATTACCCAAAGTTTGAGAATAACCACAGAGCCCTTCAAAGTTTGGTTATTCCAACAATCGCCTCATTCTATGCCTTCAGACTCCACAAATATAATAATTAGTTATCATTATAAAGATTTTTTAACAAATTTATGTAAAGCAAAAGTAAAATAGATTTTCTGTAAATTTTACAACTCATTAATTACTCATTTTTAATTTATTGATTAAATAATTATTTTTATATAAATATATAAAATGCATCCATTTTGCACACCTTTTTTCTTACATTAGCTTTTTGGCATCCATCATATGTTATTATTATTTAAGATTTCATTAGCATTTAACATCACTATTTCATCATATTTTATTCTATTTCCATGCTCATACCATATTGTTACTTATATTTCTATACGTTCCTTGTATATTTACGTCATATATTTATACCACTTCATACTATATGTATGCATTTTAAAAACTGTTATACTCTATATTTATATCTTGACTTTCTACTGTTATTTTTCCTTAATTTACTCTTTAATATCATTTTCGTTATACCTTCTTTCATTTTACTTATGTAAACTCCCTAGGAGTCTATTATCTTTCATTTTATAGTTTTTTTATATATTCTACTACCTTTTCCATAATTTTACTTCTCACCTCTGATGTTGATACTTTTCCTTCTTTTTTTTCTTTTTTAAATAACTTTCTGTTTACTTCCTTCTTTTATCTTTGTAAAAAATTTTTTTTTTTGCATCACCACCTTTCTGTACATTTTCTCTGTAATTTTTTTATTCATATATATCCCTCACTTTTGTTCTAAATTTCTACCTCTCTACATATATATATTTTTTCTAATTTATCATATACTTAGTCTGCAATGTATTTTATAGTTCTGTTATTTTGTCTGTTTTTCTTTCTTAGCCCTGAAGATGACCCACAAAGTGGGTCGAAACGTCGTTACATAATTAAATAAGTAACCACTTATTTAGTGTTTTTATTTGACTGCACCCCCAACTATTTTCTTCCTTACGTCTATCTTCCAGTCAACCATCCCCTCGCTTCTCATAATTATTTTTATAGTAAAAAAATATGAATGCATTTAAGATATTTATCAAGAAATTACATAGATCATTTAAAAGAAAAATCTGGAAGAATATTTGTGCTCATCACCTGCTAAAACTTGCGAGTTTAGTTAAAATAAATTGATTGATTTAGAAATAGCTTTGTTAATCATTATACGATATTGGCATTGGCGTAATCTTTTGGCACAGTTAAGGTAAGATTTATTTTTTAGATATTTTTAGTGAGCCAATACCTTTTTAACAGGCTGAAATAAATAATAAAAGAGGATATAAAGAAAACATACAAAAACTGAACTTGTACCCAACGGTTTACATAAATGATTCGCAGTGCCGATTATATAATATATATATATATATATTTATATATATATATATATATATATATATATATATATACATATATATATATTTAATATATTGTAATGACTTTATTTATTTATAGCTTATCTCGTCCGTCCGGTGCTGCTTTCTATCGGGGTTGACCTAAATGGATCATTATTTCAACTATCGTTACGCGTAGATGGTTACCGATCCTCAGTTTGGTTTATATTTGTTCGAGAAGTAGCTAAAATTTTCATTGTACTAACATTTTGGGTTGTATTAACACTTTGCGGCACAGCGGTAAGCATCCCAAGTTAATTAATAAATTTTATTGAATAGATTTTTTTTCCATAAGATTAGTTATCCTTTAATTAATTTTAGTTGGCACTATTGTAGGTTAGTTTATGTAACGTTGATGAAGTAATACAACTTGTATTCTATGAACTTTTTTTTTTTATTTCTTCATTCCAGCCTTTTGACCTAATTATCACAAGTCTGAAAATGATGATATATCTAAAGTCATTTAAGTATTCGCGACAAAACAATGAAGTAAAATCAGAGAAGTGATTTTTAGGCTCGGGACGTGAAAGCGGAGCGGACACTTAACAAGATTGGAAGACAACAGATGGGTCCACAATCATTGAATGGACTGCCATTGAATCCTAGAAGAAGTAGGCATTTAGTGAAAATGATGTCAAAAATATTTTCACAAAGTATACATAAGATATAAATTATATATAGACTGAAATTATATATAAATAATTCAGTAAAAATATTATTATTTTGAATATTGAGCATTTTAAATTTTAAATTATCATTGAATATTTTATTTTATCTTTTATTCTCTTTCCGTTGGACTAAAGTTTCTTAGACCTGATATTCTTTTTCTTCCACACTCCAGGAATAATTTTAGACAAAATCCCAACTCAGAACATTTGATATCTGTAGGTAGAAAGCTTAACGATACCTGGAGCAAATCCAATATCACTATCGTTTTTCTGGTTTGTATACAATTATGGAATTTTCAACAAGGTTTATGATTGTGTCAATATTCATAAGTCTGGATGTAGATTTAAATTATCAAAATTAGTACCATAGATTAATCTAGTCCAAGATAATTGGCTAGGCAAAATTGTAAATAAGATTGAATTAAGTGTTCTAGTATAGTTGATAAAATGCTTTAATATTTTATTCTATGTTTTCTTCATTCATTACAATATTTATTCAATGAAATTAAATTATTGCGGTATATGATGTTGTAATATTAACTGGACGTAGTAATTTAACGATAAAACCAACTTGAATAAAAAACTATTGACCTTATGTTTAAACTTATTCTTCGTATTCCAACATTACTTTTGTTTTTTGTTTTTTATATATCACAATCAAGCTCTTTAGCAACATTACTAATAATAACTTTCCATCACCAATATTTTATGTGGACATCTTAAGTCATCCGCTAGTTTTTCAGATAATTTTCAAATGACCTCCTATGAACTCCTTCCTTTTCTTTGACTCAGGACCGTAGTGAGTATCTTAAATCAAACCAAAGTAAACTGAAATTATTTGGTTAGACAAATATTTTGTGAAAAATAAATTTAGTTGGTAAAGATCAAGATGGCTACCTAAAGAAACTGAAGGAGTGGAGAAAACTTACAATCACGGCGTTCTAGTTCTCATTAATTCTTTTGAATCATCACTATAACTGCTTTTAAGTTGAAAACTTCAATCACAATCCTAAGATTATTTAAAAACCAAATGAGGTAAAAGTAATATTTAAAATCATCTATCCCTCAGATGTCGAGCATTTTTACTGATCATAACATTGTTTCAGCTGTGAAATCCACCTTTAGTAGAATGATTAACGTTGCTTTTCACAGTTCCCTCTATTCTCATCTCATTAAGTCAACAAAAGTGTATTGGCAAGCTTTTAAAAAAAAAAAAAAGAAGTTCTCGTTATTCTATCCTCATTAAATGTTAAAAGCAAGCTCAGATTACAACTGAGTAGTGCCAAAAAAAGTTATTACAGTACCTAAAAATTATTTATAAGACTTTACAAAATAAAAAATCATTTATCGGTTTAATAATCTTAAGACAGAAAATTGAAAAGTAATGCAATTTAATTAAAATTGTTTTTCTTCTTTTTTTAAAAAAACCCTCTATTTATAATATTTGTAAATCACTGTAGTTAAGAATTAACGAAAATATTATGCAATTAAATGTTTCCTTAACTGCAAGCACTGATGGAATAGGGGAAAGAACCATACAAGGTTCTCAAGAAAATACACCAGATTATGCCATTGTCAGAAAACGCAATAAAATTCTTATGGCAGACAATATAATAAAACTCTTTAAAAAAAGTTTTTGAGATTAAAATTTCTAGAGTAAGTAGTTCAAAGGTAAAAATAAATTGAAGGGCTTCGTTAAATATCGACAGGACTATTCAATGGCATGAGGAGCGTAAGAAAAATACGAAGGTATTAAAACACATTTTAACAACATGCTTCTCCATTTTGTATGTACTATTATTTTTTATTACAACGTAGGTGTTTAAAAATTTCCCAAAAAAGGTTTGTTTAATTTATTTACCAAACTATATCTTAGTAAGTAGACCGCAAATAACCTGACAGTTCATCCTTTTAACGTGTTAGTTACCGCCGCCTAATAAGCACTGGGTAGCGGAGTGGCTCAGTGGTAGAGTACTGAGTAGACAAGCCGGAAATCCTGGTTCAAATCCCGCTGCAGGCAGTTACTCTTATTTAGTCTGTTTGCGGCGGGAGATGGATCATATGGGATCTAGGACCCTCCTGTGGCTCACCCAGCCTCTATAAAATATTTTAAAAATAGGGTACCCAAAATAAGGGGGAAAAACCCGGCGGTTGAGCGTGACCTAGGACAAGTCACCTCCTTGCAGAACCGTTGTCCATGAAACAGTACAGTCTCTACCATGTACTGAACCCCAGACTCGTTCACGGGTCGTAGTGGTTACAAGTTTTAATAAGCAGTGTAGGAGGTTCATTATTCCATTTCATTTTTCTTAAAACAAATATTTATTAGGCCTATTTATGAATTTTATCCATATAATTCCAAACTGGAAACCCTGGCACACTGCCTCCATCTTACTCAGCCATCATTGGCTGTATTAAAATGGTATATCAAAAAACTTGTTTATATTAGTTTATTCATTTAACATCGATTTATTCTGCTATGGCTAATCGGACGAAGCTACAGTACTTATCCAACTATAAAAATCATATAGATCTTTAAGGAGTACCCGACACCATACAAGCTTGGGAACTCCATTTTACGTCCCTTCCGAAGGACGGAATAACTAAGACCACCTGCCGGGATACGAATCTGCGATCTTGAGCATAGAAGGTCCTAAAACACCTAAACCCTAAAGTTTGTATGAAATACTCTCTAAATATGAATTTATCTGAAGATGAAAATATTGAAAAACAATACCAAAGAAAAGATATTCAAACTCTAAGAAATTTGATGATTAGCTATTTTTTTCTCCACCCTCATAAACTATTATTTTAATGGCGGAAGTATAGAGGTGGAATTAGATAATATATACATATATTCAAACGTGTTTTTATTAATTTCTAAATGAGAAATTCAACTTTTCATTTTCTTCATCATCAATCTTCGGAATATAATAAATTTTTCAGAATTTTTTTTATTAATTTAATAAAGATGATAGGAACATGGGAAAAAAGTGGAAGGACCAATTCCATTCCTATTAAGGATGAAGTAAATCAGAGCGTTGATTGGGTCCAATCCTACATCACCATTGCCTAAACTAATCGCCGGCAGTTGAGGATAATTTATTGACCAGCCAGAGGCTTATCTTGAGCCCGTTATTGTTTTAACTATGTTTACATTGCTATCCTCTCGTTGGGAGCCGATAACTCTTAGTTACCTGGTGGCTACTTGTAAACAGTTAGTAGAACATAGCTCAAGCGAGACAGCCTCCGTTCGCTCCTGATTCATTGGAGACTCCTAATGGCCCCCCGAGGTGCCTAGAGCCCTCTTGTAATTCAAAGGTCAGCTCGTTAGTGTGTGTATTTCTTATTGTGTATTCTCAACGCTTTGTGATTTATTTTTATTTTAATCACGTTTTATTATAATACAAATAAACAAAATTATAAACTACTATTAATGAGTAGTACTTTATAATTTCACTTACCTACTTATTTTACTTTTTTTCAATACAAAGTGAAAGATCTTGAATATTTTGTTATAACACGTTTTAAGGTCACGTGTGGCAAGTTAAACGAGTATCTCAAAATATAATGAATACATGTATAATGATACCTCAAGCTTATGACATTACGCCTTCTTTACCACAATAGATTTTTCGGGGTCCCGGCAGGTGGCCTTAGGATGTTTTTTTATTCGAAAGGGACGCAAAATAGGAGTCCCGAGCCTGTACGGTGTCAGGGACTCGGCAAAGATCCCTATCCTAATTAACCTGGATAGGAAAAAATTATGACTCCCACTGCAGCATCGTTTGATTAGCCATACTAGTATAAGTGACATTAAATGAATAAATACATAATCAGACATTAAATTTTCATCTGAAGTCATTTGCATTATATCTAAATTTAAGATCTAAGAAAAAATGTTATTAACATATAAAGACGTAGAAGGTACTTGGTTAGTGATGCAAAACAATAAAGCGATTGGCATAGTTCCGCTAAAATAACTATTTATTCCAAATAGTTTCCACGGCCACTATTTATTCAAAATACTTCTGTGGTGTCTTAGACACGTCTTCATTCTCTTTTCTACCCTGAAGAAGTCAGCAGCATGTCTGGCGAAACGTTGGCGAAAAAGCTAGCGACGCGGTCTAAACCAGAAGATACCACTGAAGTATTTTGTATAAATAGTGGCCGTGGAAACCTAAAAGAGTATTTAAGTAGTCTCTATGGGGAGGATATTGCTCGGAGAGTGAAGCTACGTATTCATTCTCTTTTCTGGCCTGAAGAAGTCAGCAGCATGTCTGGCGTATACATATTTTCATACAAAAGACTTCAGTGGTATCGTCTGGTTTAGAACGCGTCGCTAAATTTTTCACCAACGTTTTACCAAACATGCTTCTAGAATTCAGCAGCATGTCTGGTGAAACGTTGGCGAAAAAGTTAGCGACACGGTCTAAACCAGAAGATACCACTGAAGTATTTTGTATCTCAATCTATCCCTGACGGCGCTATGGTCCTTTAAGGACCCGGGCCTCCTCAACAATTCTCCTCAACTCAGAGCGATCCTCTGCAGCTCTTCTCCATATTCTCACTCCCAGAAGCTGCAGGTCATCCTCGGCATCTTCAAGCCACCGTAGTATGGGTCGACCTCTTCCTCTTCTACTTCTGGGTCCCTCCATTATCGTCCTCCAGGAAGGACCTGACCATATTATTCTCCCTTTTTTTAATATATGAGACTAAATCGAGGTCTGTATATAAGTCTCTTAAGTTCTATATTGGTTTTTATTCTGTATATATTTTCGAATTTTGTTGGGCCATATATTTTTCTCAGGATTTTCCTCTCCCATACATTAATGAAACTATAATTTTGTTTATTTGAAATTATTTCAAAACGTGTCTCATTATTATTAATAATAATAAATGAATAAATATAAACTTCGAAGAAATTTCAGTTCTATTGTAGAATAAATAGAAGATAGTAATTTTGTCATTCATTAATAAATTTCCAGAACTATGAGTAAAGTAATTAAATTAAATTAAAGGTTTTTATGTAGACGGGATGTAATAATAAACATTTATGTTATTATAACCTATTACAGATACTATTATTATTGATGTACAATTTACCGTTGAAAAACTAAATATTTTAGCAAAATACCTATTAGAAATCCGTAGAAGGTACTGGAGAGTGACAAAAAATGGATAAATTCAAATTTTATATTGTATTATTTTAGAAACAAAGTTTCCTTGAATTTGTAATAGAATTCGAAGTTTTTTTTTGTTTTGTTTTTTAATTTACAAATGTGAAAAAAATATGAGAACCAGTGAATATGCTGGCTGACATCAATTTGTATAAACTGACTAGATTATTCTATACTGTCAATTATTGGTGATCCATCAATAAAATGCTGATCGAGATTAATTGACAGATCGTTGAGGCTTGTATCAATCAACAATATTCTGTCACACAACCATTTAATTGTCCGGGGAATCGTTATAGACAAAATATGTATAAATATTCTTATAGGTTACCACGGCCACTATTTATACAAAAGACTTCAGTGGTATCTTCTGGTTTAGACCTTGTTGCTAAATTTTTCGCCAACGTTTCGCAAGGCATACTGCTGACTTCTAGAAGTCATGTCTGGCGAAAAATGTAGCGACACGGTGTATACCAGAAGATACCACTGAAGTCTTTTGTATAAAAATATGTATACTTTCAACTTTTTGCGATTTATTTTGGTCAAATTTCGTAGTACAGATTTATATTATATTTAAAATGCAAATGAGTATGTATATATAATATATATATATATATATATATATATATATATATATATATATATATATATATATATATATCGAAACTGATACTCATTGCATAGCAATTTTACTTTTTGACTAAATTAAGCAATTTAATATAGGGTTACGATTTGGTAATCCATTAAAAAAAAAATCCATTATCTCACTGTAATTCTCTTAAAGCTTTAAGCAGCACTGATAACTCCTAGCCTCCGCATTTATGCAAACCCGCACGACTATAAGATATTGCACTAGTATTTTAAGGCGTTAAAACTGCTCAGTTTAATACATTTCAGTGGCACCTTTGAATAAAATTAAACAAAAAAAAAATAATATATATTTAAAAAGTAACGAAAAAGACACTAAAGGTCGGATCCAATTAATATAATTATAATAAAATGATTATTAATTCACTTACTTGATAATTAAAAGGATTAAAGAAATCGGATCAGAAATTGAGGATTATAAGTGATCAAACAATTATAATCAAAACCATAGCGGCATTTTCTTTGTTTCATTAAATGTTTATCTTATGGTTGGTACAAAATCAAATGATTAAAAAAATATTACATAGAATGGTTCTTACAGGTCGATACGATATCCGACTGGCTTAGATAAAACCCAGTTTAATCCAGTAAAGCCACTGAAACTGTCCTCTATCTTTCGTTAAAACTTGCATAACCCCATCCTTCAAACGTTCCTCATTTCCCTAATTTTAAAAATAAATCGCTGCCTTTTTTTGACCATTTCATCTCATGTGCTGGTTTTTTATTTAATAAAAATGAAAGAAGTGAACCAGTTTCAACCGTAGATAACTCCAATTGCTGCTTGTAAAGTTCCGTCCACGGATCATAGCTCTAGCCCTTACCTGGCAGATCACCCTTAATGCAATCTTCCCAACTACGCTTTGGTCCTCCTCGGATATTTACCAATCGTACTTATTAAATATTTTCTTTTTTAGGAATTTGGTCGTTAGTTTGACGATTTTAATAAAGACCCATCTATATATTCGCGACGCTGTTACTTCATTTATATTATTATTATATCCGGCTTCTTGTTCTGTTTGTTATGCTCTGTGTTCTGAACCTGTTATAATCTTTAATGTACCTTTTTCGGACTAAATTTTCGAATGTATTATGACCTTGATCATTCTTCTTTTAATTTGAAATACTTAAGACGAAATCGAACGTTCAAAGGGATAACGATAAATGACAATTACAAATATTGTATTTAATAATGCATCTGTTGTTTTTTTTCTTCACATTTCCTACGTCTTTTCTTGTATAGAGGAACGTAAGTGGAGTAATTAAGTATTTCCTTACTTATTGACATTACCTAATTACTTCTTGTTAGGTTAAAAAAAAAAGCATAAGAATAATAATTAATCTGCAACATTTCTTTATGGTTTTCCGAGAACCTTACGTTTCCGTGAAAATGGAAATATATAAGAACGTTTGCAGAAGTTAGGAGCACGCATATATCTGCTATATAGAGTATAGCTTTAGACATCTATCATAGTTAAACTGTCTTAACTTAACGGAATCACACTAACATTTGGGGTTTTCTTCAAATGTTTTACTTTTATTCATATAACATTAATTACTCTGTAATGAGTACAATAACATATATTGTTAATAATAATTACAACAATAATTAAAAATAAGATATAAAATATTATTACTTATAACAATAAAAGTATCGTTTTTACGATAGGAAACAACGTCATCTACAAATCCCCCCCGCCTTGTTATGTTATTCTCCATTCCTTGTTTTATTATTCAAACCGATTCGTATGCTCCTTCCAAATACTTATTCCACTTCTCCACATCAATAAAATTGGATTTCCTCCATAAATCAGTTTAAGGTTCCTCAATCCATTCCGCTCCGCCATCAATTTGCATCTCTATCTGTAATAAACCTTTTATGTTTTTATATAAAAATCAACTATAGCAAGCTCTCTCGGTAAACTAAATGTATTTATTTGAGGAATTTTGCGCTAAATATGGAAATACAAACATTTAATTTTATAATAAATAGTACATCGAAGTTAAACAACTTGAAAAACGCGTATTTTGGGAAGTGGACAATTCATGGAGATACAGAGTGGGATTATTCTGGATGAATATGCAACTAGACTTGTCATGGCTACTGTGTTACAACCTCGCCAACTCTCCAACCGAAAAGTTTGTCCTACAAAGTTTTAAACTTCTGAAAATTACATTTTATTTAAATATTTAGACTCTATATTTAAATAACGGAAACGCAAAGTACACTTCGATTATTCTGACTCATCAAGAGATAAGGTAATTGGTATAAAATTTTCTGTTAGCATCTAGTTATTTACAATTTTTAAAAACTAACCTAATAAGTCATATTAATGTAAGTTGACCTGCTTCTGCTTTTTCCAGCAATAAAAACCAAGTGTTTTTTTTTTCTCAATATGATATTAGAAATGTCAACCCCTTAATTACAACTATTGTGAGTAAATATACTTTTATCAATTCTGGCAATATGACAAAAACGAAATAATAAAACTTAAAAAAAAAACTGTCAGGGAGAATAATATCATTCTTCTTCTGGGCCAATTTAAAATAATCATAAGAGAAGAAGTGGTTTTATATCGGTCGATATTGGTGCATTTCATCATTTCTAAACAATCAGCAGAAACAACAGTTTATAAATGTGCTTTGCAGTACAATGAGCAACAGTATATAAACTTGTACATAAGTTTATAAATATCGTTGCTAACAAAGAACCATTTCAAATGATTCTGCTTTTGTTTCAAGGAATCTAATAACTTCTTAAATGAGCACCTATCCAATTTAAGTAGATAAGTAGTTTTTGTTATTCGAATAACTTTATGTTTCAGACATTTTTCTTCGGCGAATTACATAAAAGAATTTTTACATACTCTGGATTTTATTCAGAGAGATCTTATAGGATTAAACATTCGGTATGATAAAATCTTCGGTGTTTTACATTGCAGTGTATAGTTCAGTATGTGGTACATTATATAATTTATCGTTCACAGATTTTTGGGAATATAAGTTGTTCATAAAATTTAATATATCATCATTCGTAAAATTTAAAATATCTGTTCCTAAATATTTGCCATCCAGGGCTATTATAAGCCACTTCCTAAATCTTAATATCAATATAAGATTGTTTTAAGTTATCATTTCATTATTATTATTATTTGGCTCTGCGACCCTTGTATTCGAGTCTTGGCCTGCTCCAGCATCGACCAAGTGCTGCTACCCTCCAATTGCGGATATCCGATATGGTCCGGGCCCCCGAAGCTACGCAGTACGCTCTTCACACACCATACATTCGCTCCCTGAGGACTTTGGCTGGGATTTCATCCTGCCCCATCCTAATCACATGTCCGACCCACCTCAGTCTTGCTAACTTTATAAACTGTACTACGTCCAGCTCCTCATAAAGTAGTCTCAGTTCGTTGTTGGACCGGCGCCTCCACTCTCCGTCCACCAAAACTGGACCGTGTATTCTCCTAAGAACTCTCCTTTCAAATCTCAGAAGTGAGAGTTCGTATGTTTGGGTCAGGGTCCAGTTTTCAGAGGCATATGTCAGAACGGGTTGGATGAGAGTTTTATACACTCTGGTCTTAGAAGATTTAGACAGGAGACTACCACGCAGCTGCTTCTGCAGACCAAAATAGCAGCGATTAGCGGTTATAATCCGGTTTTCGACTTCTGCCTCAATATCATTTTCTTGGTTCACTCGGGATCCAAGGTACACAAATTCCTCAACTCTATCGACCCACTGCCCGTCAACTTGGATATGGGTTTCAAGGTTTATTTGTTGAGGGTTTATGCACGTGTACTTCCTTTTGCTGTAGTTGACGATAAGTCCCATCCTTGCTGCAGCATTTCTCAGTGCGATAAATGCTTCCTTGACTGCTGCTAACGACCTGCCGGCAAAATCTATGTCGTCTGCAAATCCAAGGAGTTGCACGCAGGAGTTAATGAGTGTACCAGTTATTTGAATATCAGAGTCTATCCGCCTTTTCCAGAGCAAGGTTGAAGATCAGGCATGCCAATCCATCTCCCTGTCGAACCCCTGTCGCAGTGGAATAGCCTCTTGAGGAGGTCCTCTAATCCGGACGAAGGAAATGTTGCCCTCCATAGTCATTCTTGTTAGAGGCACTAGCTTCGGTGGAAGATTCATCTCAAGCATTGTTCTGTATACCTCTGCTCTGTTGACCGAGTCGTAGGCTTGGATGAAGTCAACAAATATTTGATGTGCCGTCACCTTGTATTCTCTGGTCTTTTCCAACAGCATGCGGAGTGTAAATATCTGATCAGTTGTCGACCTACCTTTTTGAAATTCACATTGGTATTTACCAAACCTCTCTCTCAGCATATGGAAGCAGCCGGTTGAACAAGACAATTAACAATATCTTGTAAGCACAAAGAAGTAAAGATATACCCCTGTAGTTACTACAAGACAACGTATCCCCTTTCTTGTGTATCGGACAAATAACGGTCTTCTTACATTTCATTAATCATTAATCAACTCAAAAATACATGCTAAATAACCAATATAATATACCTCACTCATAATACTATCATTTTTTTATTATTAGATGCTATTATTTATTCACTTATTTTTCCATAAGCCTATTTCTTTTTATAATTTGTAAATTTTTCTGTTTTTTTATTTTAATTTTGTATCACATTTTCTGATTTTCTACTAAAATATACCTGTTTAGTTATTTCCTTTACAGATATTATGTAAATATTGTTTTATCCTGATGTAGGCCTTTGGCCTGATAAATATTTATTTAATTCGGTTATTTATTTAATTTTATCTATTAGGGACCTGGTCCCAGAATAAAATTATTTTTCTATTCTATTCTATTCTATAATATCCCCATTTACAATCTACAGAATAAAATAATGTGAATGAATCAGTCTGTAATTGAAGGAAATAGAAATTAAAAAGCTGGATAGACAAAGTGATTAATAAGGTGGTTTGTCAAGTCATTAGCATAATACACAAGCAATAGAGACGTATAATGAAAGGGGCTTGATCTATGCCTGGTCTAGGAGTTGTTTATCGTTTAGCTCATGGGAGCGTTCTAGCAATTCAAATTAAGAACTGCTTTATCCCTCTTAAGAGCTTTATTTACTAAGCTTTAATGTTTTAAAAAATCGAAGGATTATTTCAAATAGACCGTATTTAGCTACAACATCTTCATTAATTCCTATATAACATTAGACCCTAGCAAGGATAAAAACATCCCTTATACGTATAAAAGCTTGTACTTTACAATATTGCTTCCATGTTTTTGTATGCCGCGATGAACAATTGGTACTTATTAATATTTTCCATTTCACAGGCCCCTGGACGCCCAAGTTATTTAGATAAGGAATTATGATAAGTTTGCATTTTTGAAATTAAGTTTAAAAAAAATAATGCGCATTGGTGCACAACTCACAATAAAGACATTACTATAAAATATGTAATCGAAATTCATAGTAAATGAAAAACATATTGTGCGTATTTATTATAGACACACGTTTGTGCTCTGCTTGGAAAAGTACAAATCCTACATTCGTAATTAGTACAACCCTCCTATTTTTTATAATATCTAAAATTACTGTTATTATAATCTATATGATCTATAATATTACTTTTCATAATATAGATAAGAGAGTAAAGATATAAAGACCACACTCCCACCCTTTTTGGTTCTGTAATATCATATTTCAGAGCTATCAGATGTACGAGAATATGTTATCTCCTTTTCTCTTTAACCTGCTATTTCCTAGTGCTTTAAGAGAATACCTAGAGTTAAAGTTTCAATCGCGTTTTTATTGTAATTTTCTACTCATAATTGCTAAGGATTAAAGCAATTCCTGCATTGTGGCTTATTTTCAATGTAAGTGTAAATTTCTAAAAAATACAAAATAATGGCTAAGATTTGCAAAATAAGTTTGCTGTTGTTGAATAGCAATGTTCTTTTGATTCAAAAGTGGTGGTTATGAACATGAACATTATGATATGAAATTAACACAGAAATGATGGACAGATTTATAAAATGTTGTGTTCTTAACTTGCAGAAGAATCAAGACCACAAATGTGCAGTTAAATACTGACGTATTTAACTTTGTATTACGTTGGAACTTAATCAATTTTAAATAAAAATATACTAATCTATAAATGTTACATTTTAAAATTTCCTTAAATATGTAAACATTACGTCGCTATTCCAAAAATACTAAAATGGATAATCTTTGGTTACTACTCTTGGAACTTATTCCTATTGAGGCTTATTTTCAATATATTTAATAGATATTCTTTTACTAAAGATTGAATATTGTTGAATAATTTTTTTTTTTTAAATTGCTTGAAAAAAGAGCATCGATTATATTTTGAAGTGACATACGATTAGTTTTTATAAACAATTGGTTTTAGTATTTTTCACAGTAATGTAGAATTTGTTTGAAATTCTAGTTTTATTATTAAAATTCGCAAACTAAAATTCATCTATTTTGCTAGATACTTCAAGTCCTTATAAAGATTTTTTTTAAATTCTTATCATTCTTTTAAAATTCCACTTTCTCCTGAAATGTAACAGCCTATAAAATTAGCAAGCGTTTAAATCGATTATCATCAATTATTCGTTTTATTAGGATATTTCTTATGAGACGAAGATCATAAAGCATACCTTTTAATGTTTTTTTATGCAAAGAAGGTAGCATCAAATATTTATGACCGAATATGGTTGTACATTTAGAATTTGCATATCTCGGTTGGCGGTATGAAATTCCAGCTCGGACTTCATATTCATTTTATACTGCTATACATTAGTTTGTCATTTAAGTCACTTCACCACGCAGTTGATACTAATTTTGTGCCTGAATCCCTTCGGACTACCGCTTCGTGTTTAGAAACGGATATTTTATTTTCTCATAGATTCTTCTCTTGAAAATTTCATGAATTTGGTGTTAGAATTATATTTTCTAGCAAAATTTATATATTTACTATAAATATTTTATTGCACAACTAAAGTATTTTTTATTTTTTATATTTTTGTTACTTTGTGTAAAACATAATATGAAATACAAGAAACAAAATACGCTACAATCTTAAAAAAGTAAATCAATTTTTAAAAAATGTAGGGGAAAAGAGAAAGTATTTATTTTTCACTTATTTATCATATATTTCAAAGATAAATAAACCAATGTGAGATAGTTCTCATTAAACTAAAATGTCTGCCTTATTTAGTATAGGTTAATAAAAATGATTAAGAATTCGAACATTCGTCTATTGCTCTTTATATTAACGTATCTATACACGAAATATATAGGGAAGGTATCAAGATCCTTAATAACTTCGAGTTTTCTGTGTTAATAAAGCTCCCATGTCCAAACTACGACTGTATGAAAAAAATTTGTTTGATTCTGAAATCACCTTTTAAATATAGGTAGAAGCCTGTTCTGGTGTTATTAGTAACATTTTTAATAAATTTTCAAAACGACTCTAATAATGTTGTTCAACTCGTTATATCGATGTAAAAAGTTTTTATGGCCATGTTTATAGCCAGTAAAAGAAGAATTGCTGCCTATAAACATGACCATAAACTCTAATAAAACAAAAGTGATGAGGGTAGGAAAAAAGCCAAGGAGAATAATGAGGGTCATTAGAGTTGAAGATAAAGTCCTGGAACAAGTGGAGAACTTCAAATACCTAAACGAAAACGGATACATGGATTTGGAAGCGACCGAGAGAATCAGTGCCGCGGGCAGGAAACCTACCGAGCCAAAGTGGAGGGGAAAAGAGGAAGAAGACGACCCAGAAAGAAGTGGGAAGAAGAGGTGAGGAAGGACTTTGAGAAGAGGGGACTCCATTGGATCAGAAGAGCACAGTTGGTAGAAGACCGGCAGAGCTGGAGAAGGCTGTGCAGAATTCCTCCTCACACTGCTCAGGCGGTTATGAGGATTAATTATGTTAATGATGATGATGAAAGTTTTTATTAGGTCAGTTCTTATCAGTGCACAGGCCATAAATGCCGCGTTTTCAGAGTTTCTTCATCTAAAATGCATTTAATTTTATTTTATTGATTTAATCAATCTTCTTTCAATATTAATTTAAAAAATGGATAAAATTAAATTGAGGCATATTTTACCATTTAAGAAACCTACAGCTAAAATTTTTGAAAAATAATCTTTAAATCCTTGGAAAGTAAAGAGTAGTAAAAAAATAACACATACATTCATCTGATTGCAGTAGTTAAGAGCCTGTATTTTTATATTAGTAAATATATACATGGAAGGTAAATGGAAAAAATATGCATATATTTATGTGATTATATTGTTTAACATCTTTAACATATTAATAAATACAAAATATTTATTTATCCATGAAACCTAAATAGAAAAAACATTTTTTTTCAATTAATCAGCTTGATAATAGATAATAGAAAATAGTTTGATGCGTATTTCAACAGATTTTTTTTTTCAATTATTAAAGTCATTATTTTCACATCGTTGCTTCTATGGATGATATTTCTAACCATTAAATTGGCTTTGAATAGTGTGACAGAGACCCTAAATGGTTTCCTATAGTTGGATCTGAGCCCTTGCCACATATAATATGTGGATTCCCGAATTCGGCAGTCGTATTCCCCGAAATTTATGAATCCCATTTCCTTTGCCTCCCGAAATCCCGGTTGCCTGGCCGCCCAGGTTCAGAGCTCACTATCGGCAACCGCCCACCCCGAGCCTTCTCCTAAGTTTAATTTAGATAAGAGAGGCTCAGTGTCTTAAAAGGTATCCGATTTTAAGCGAATTTCATCCGAGGTTTAATATTAAATGGAATTTGAATTCCACTGATTGGGTTTAATTATTTTTTTTAATTTGTTTATAATTATACAATTAGGGCATTCATTATTTTCTAAACATATTACAGAAGTATCAGACCTACTTCCAAGATATTTATATTTATTTTTATAATTAAAAATCCGTTTAGCTCTTGTATAAACTTCTAGTTTCTTGAAAATCTTTACATGTACACACACACTTATTTATACCGTGGGTAAAAAAAGTCTCCATACATATTTTGTTGAATTGTTTGAGCGCTATATTGTTAATACTTCTTTGAGCAGTAGAGCAAAATTCAGGCGAAAACAAGTTCGATTTATGAATATTTAAATAAGAGATTCTAATTTGAAGAAAATATTGCAGTATGAAAGGTCACAAAAGTCTCCTACTCTTGGAATATTTGTGTGCTACAGAATGATGGTCTGTTGTAAATATTGCATAAACTCGATCTTAGTACAGTTCTCACTACATCACAACATTCAAATTATAAAGGTTTTAAAGCATAGCTGTTAATTTAGTCATTGGTTTTTCTTATTTCTTAGAAATTGCTCTTCTATTAATGTCTAATAACTTTCTTGGCCGTCCTGAACAAGACCTATTTCTATACGCTTATTTTCTTTATGGCGGCTGATAACGTACTGAACAGTGGCCTGTGGCTTCCTTATTTAACATTTTTCAATTACATTTGAATTCAAAAAAAGGAATGATTTTTTTTCTTAAAATAATCATCAGAAGGAATGTCTTTCAATAATTCCATTTTTAATTTAAAAGTTTAACTAAATCCAATGGAAAGTGAAAATTACATATTAAAGGATACCGTAGAAGAAAGTGGAAAAATAATTATTCTCTTCTTTTTGTTTCTTAATTGCATAACTAATGTAATTATTTACAATTACAAATCTTTATGGAAAATGATTGGTCTTTTATTTATCAATGTTTCTTCAAATTAGAATCTCTACTCTGAAGAGTTACAGATCGAACTTTCTATTCCCTTATATTTTGTTCTACTACTCAAATAAATAAATTATTCAAGAATGTCACCATTGAAATATAATAGCGTTCAAACATTTCAACAAAAACTTAATGGCGTTTTTATTGACCTGGTGTAATATACATACAGCGTGTAAACGCACACATATACAGAAAAACTTTAACTTAACCTATTGTCTCATCATTTCTCACCTTGGCATTTATAAATAGATGCTGCAAATGACAGTTATGAGGTATCACGAAGACATATATATGAACCTCTAATTTTATGTATTCATTACTATTTATCTATTATTTATAAATTACAAACTAGAATAATTTATTTATACAACACTCAGTTGCTCCTGGATTAAGCCACGACCCTCTGTATTTCCTTCTTTGAGTCGCCCTCCAGGAACACCCTTTTCTCTTTTAATCAAGAAAATAGTCGTTAGGGCCTACGATGCCAGTACAAAAAGGTCATATAGTTAGGATGGTTATCTTTAGTCTATTTCCCTCTCTCAGAAGTTTAACTCTTAGTGTCCAATGTAGTGGACATGTTATCACACAGTCCGACAATGTAATCAGCGATCTCAGTACGTTGCAATGGGTGTAAATGATATTTTTCATGCCTAATGAGCTTAAAAACCTTTATAACCAATGAGTTAGTTAGATATCACATAGCCAGGCTTAGGTCATATGTTTAACCACGGCCCAAAGGAGGAAAAGGATGTCTTAATCTTAGCTCCTTTTTTGGTCATTTGTCACCTTTCTAGCTTTCAAAGAGTTCTCTTTGATTCTTATAGATCTTTACCCGAAGATTCTGCGTTAAATACACAGTGCTCCCTTTACATTATCTTATGCCTAAACTTGTCTTCTTGACGGAGGAAGTAGATATATATATATTCACCTTGCTATTTAATGAACAACCTCTTAAGAAATGGATCGGCAGTATCTTAGTAGGTATTAAGGATCATTAACCTCACACTTCACAAGTAGTCCTAATTGGGCATGGTACTTCCTAACATTATTTCAAGCTGGGAACTTTGGTTTGAGAAAAACATTAAATATATTTTAAAGGATTGATTGACCGAAAGTATTTTTAATTTTTCATTGATTCTTGGACATAAAATAATGTATTAAATGTGATAGCGTAACGTATGCACCTCTTGTAACCCACAAGATTAAACAAAACACAATCTCAACTTTTTACTCTGAGTATTTTATGTTGGAACTTCGTTGATAATCATTCAATCTTCTTTCCCCAGTTGGTGTACTTAAAGAAGTTAAAACTCAAGCAAATATCACACATTCAATACTGTAAATGAACAAAGCTGTAGATATTTGTAATATTAGGATTTTCGATTTGGTTTTTTAAACTAACTAAGGAGAAAACATAAGTGTAAATCTGTAATGAAACTAATATTAGTTAAATTAAGCAACTTTTAAGTATTTATATCGCTCAATAATCTTTTCTAGATGGAAATGTTCTAACACTAAACTCGGTAATGTGTTTCATGGGCTCAAATGTATAATCTAAAACAGGTTCAAAGAAGTTTTAAACAAATTTAACTTAATAATATGAAATTTTTTTCTCACAAGTATAGAGTTAAAGTAACGTTTTGGAATTATGAGAAAATTCAATACTCAATACCGTAATTGTAAAGTAAGCTTTAAATATTAGGTTTTTCAAAATTTTGAAACTAACTATGAAGAAACCGTATTTGTAAATCTTGAATGAAATTGAAATATTTGTTAATGAAGGAGCATACAATTGCTTTTAATTACTCAATTACTTAATATTCTAATAATCTTTTCTATATGGAAATATTTTTACCTTAAACTTGGCAATATAATTGTATCTAAAATTCAACAGGCTTAAAGAAGTTTAAAAAAAAATTTTGATTTAAAAACAAAATATGAAAAAATTGTTTTGGGAAGTTTAAAGTTAAAGTAATGTTGTGGAATCATTATCCGAAATAAGAAAAGCATTTTAGTATTTAATGCGAATCCAGAAGTAGAGGTAAAAATTTGGTGGTGTTGATTATAGTATCGGTTGATGAACTATTTGTTGGTTCTTTTTTTTTAATTCTAAACGATGGCAATGGTTTCACAGTGGGCTCTAGCAAAAGCAATGGCCTACGCTCAATCTTCCTTGGGTGAGTGTGAAATCAGATATCTCTCCGTCACCATAAGATTGGAAGGATAAATTTTCGCTTCTAGAAGGGGTCTGTTAGTAATATTACATTCAACTTATTTTAAAAATGTTATTAGTAGTAGAATTTACAGTGTTAAACAAGAAATAAAGTGCTCTTAAGAAGGGAGAATTGTTTATTGGAGAGCCAACGTTTCGATCCACATTGCAGGTCTTCTTCAGGGCTGCGGGGAGGGGTGGGGGTCTCGATGTGACTAAAAACTGATAAGTTTTTGTAACTCAACCCGGACCATTTTCTTCTCTTAAGAAATAAAGTACTATAAAGAACTTAACCTGTTTTTAATATTTTATCTTATATTATTTTTTCAGATATTTAATCTTTAGTACAAGTATCAAATATTTCTTTTTAATATACATTGAATGAGAGTATAAGTGGTATTATCACTAATAAAGGAAAATTGTTCAGACAATATTTAAACTTCAAAACCTTGGTTTATTAAACTGAACCCAACTGTTCTGGAGTAATTTTGATGAGACACTAAGACAATCTAATAATTTCAATTTATGTGCCAATCACTTTTTTTATTTTTTTTTAGGAAGTCCATGTTTATATGTGTTGTATTCGAATGAAATAAATGACAGTGAAGATGTGATTTTCTGAAGGGAATAGATCCAGTAACAAAATAAAGTTGTAAAATTTTAAAGAGAAAAATGAAACCCTAATGACGATGCAGAGAAGTTATTTTCACTAACTATAAGATATTATTGCATTATTTATTTTCACATTAATCATTTTTTCATGTTCATTAAAACGTTAATATATTTTTTTTTGTATTTACTGACTTATAACTTACCTTCTGCATGTTGTTTAACATTGGACCTAGCGTTCTTTACTATAACTTCTTCAATATATATTATAAAACAAAGTTCTCGGCCGCGTTTGTTCGCGGTAAACTCAATAACTACTGCACGTATTTTCATGCGGTTTTCACCAAGATAGATTTATTCACCAGGAAGGTTTAAATATATAATTTGTCGAGGTTTAGTGTAAATGGGTTTGGGGAATCCCAAAGAAGCCTAACCAATGATATTCGCGTGGTCCTTAGTGGCCAGTACGTGATAAAAACAAAATACATTACATAGACAAATTGTGTCTTTGTGTATTATCCGAGCAAAGCTGGGGTGGGTCGCTAGTTATTCAAATAATCCAATAAAATGATTGTGAAATAAATATTTTAATAAATCACTTGTTGTTTTTTGCAATTTGCGCTTTACAGCTGTTGTAACAAATTTATTGTGAATTGAAGAACGCTTAGTAAGTATCTTTGTCTTTCCTGTAACTGTCAACTGATTGAAGACTTCAAGGAGGAAATAAAACACGTTGTAAGAGAGATGTTAGAAGCGTAAATGTAAAGTAATTACATTGCACTCTGTGTTACTGAAATGTTGGTAACTGCTTTCAAAAATACACCTTTAAGAATGCTGATAATAGCATCATCATCATCATAATCCATCCTCTCTACCGCTCACGCAGTGTGAGGTTTCCTTCTGTACAGCCCGGACCACATCGTACGACCCTCTATCATTTCTCTTCTTCCATTCCACTGCAGGCTGATAATAGCAATCGGATATAATTTTGAAATGATGTATTACCTTAATCCATGATGACCTAAGTGAGGACTAACTAATTGTTTGTTTCGCAAAATAAACAACGCTATATAATGATAATACACAGATTTCTAGAAAAGTTTCAAGTATATTTATCCTTGGAAAACTGCTCATTCACATTAAATTATATGTAGTTCTGTATTTCTTTTAAGTCAATAAAACATAATCGTTCAGCATTAAATTCGACCTATTAAAATCGGGTGTTTCGGGATCACCGATACTGGTATTTGCTGCATATGTTTCAAACATATTAATTACAGGTAAGACAGACCTTGCAAACATAACCAAACTTATGCATAATCATACTAATGTCCGAGAAAAATTTTAAGTCATATTGTCATTCTAAGAGCTCTTCCTATTAGTATCGTATAAGCAACTGTAAAAAAAAAAAGAAAAAATGAAATGGGTGAGTCGAAGTCAGTTAGCCTATCATCAGTGGAATCGGCTACAATTAAAGTCTCAGACGCCAAACCTGCCGCAGAAAATGACAAAAAAGTGTATTCCATTGAAGTTGTCCCTGCCAACGAAGAAGGCGAGACTACTGTCCCATTGAAGATCACTGAACCAAAACTGATTGCCAGTGGAACATTCGGATCCGTTTCAGTGACTACTCTGGTTCATTCCAATGAGCCCGTAGCTATCAAAACTTTAATCCTCGATCACACATTCGGCAACAGAGAACTAGAAATCTTGAAAACCGTAAGACATTGCAACATTATAGAATTGAAATATTATTATTATGAAAAAGAAAAGGACAATATAAAGATGAATCTTATTTTGGAATATTTACCTCAAACTTTGTACATAATACTGAAGCATTTCCACAATTTCCGAATGCATTTACATCCCACGTATATCAAAGTATTGATGTACCAGTTGCTAAAGGCATTGAACTATTTACAGTCTCTTAGCATATGTCATAGAGATATCAAACCCCAAAATCTGCTGCTGAACTATGCGACAGGAGTATTGAAGCTGTGTGATTTCGGATCTGCCAAGAAACTAGTCGTAGGCGAAAAAAACGTCGCTTACATATGCTCAAGATATTACAGAGCTCCAGAACTGTTGTTTGGGTCTGTGAATTACTCGACGAAAATAGATGTATGGAGTGCCGGTTGCATATTCGCCGAGCTTCTGTCAGGTAGAGTTTTTTTTTCGGCTAAGACGAATCTCGAAATGATATTAGAAATCGTTAAAGTTCTCGGTACACCGACGGCATCTCAAATCCGTAAAATGAATCCTAAGGCGCCGAAATATGATTTACCTTTTATAAGACCTAGAAAAATTAGCAAGTTTTTCAGCAAAAGTATTCCACTAGATGCCATGGACCTCCTGTCTAAGATGCTGGTTTGGGAACCGCAAACGAGAATAGCACCTATATATTCCTGCTGCCACATCTTCTTTGATGAACTGAGAGACCCGTCAACAAAGTTGCCTGATGGTAGTAATTTACCTCCACAGCTCTTCTACATGACAGATCAGGAAATCGACGTGCAACCTGATTTGAGAAGTATCTTGGTTCCGCAATGGTTTCGTGAATCACTTTTAACAGAACCAACCATTTCTTGAACTAATGGTTCCTGCGTCAATATTTTTAGCCTAGAACTGCACCTGACGATCACATCAAATCGGTTTTCACACACCAACTCATTGAAACCTTTTTTAACATGAAATATTAACCCAGCACATTTAGGTTCTTTTTAGTTTTATTCAATTACGTAAGTCTAATCATAAATCATTGAAGAATAGAGGTTAACTAATCTTAATTGTCATATCCTCTCTAAAGACTTTTTCAGTACTTATAAGAATAATTTTAACTTTTAAATTTGAAATGAATGTTGTAGGTATAATTTTTAGATAATATCTCTTGTGGTATAAATATTTTATTAAACATATGTTACTTTTTATGTAGCTTAGGTCCACAAAAAAAATAAATTAACATATTTTAACAAATATAAATTTTACGTAATTAACAGCCCTTCCACGCTTCCACGTGAATCCCTTAGGGGAGGTATTGTATATTGTGAGGTATTATTGAAGAAAATCATGGATACAATAGGTACCAAATGGCATTTGTATAGTTCCTTAAATAAATATTTGTATTATTATAAATAAATAGAAAGATTGAGTCTCATATCTCTCAATATATGGCAAGTTTCTTTTGTACAAAAGAATTATTAGTTTGTGTATTTAGGTAATTTTATTATTAAAAAGATTATTTGGGATTACTACACTAATTATTAAAATTGACAATCTGACTCCATGTTAAAAGAAATTATTAATTAACGAACAGCTGTTCCCTTCTATAAGTTTTTATGATTTAACTATTGTTAATCGATACATCGAATCAATTCAGAATATTAATTTCTATTTAATATAAAGTAATTATAATATAAAAATTTAGACTCTTCTACATCGTATTAAAAAACTTGAGACGGTTTGTTCTGGTAGCAGTGAGATATACTTCAGTTTGTTACCTATGCAAGAGCAGGATTCACGACACAAGTGTATTAATTTAATAATATTTCAAAGCGATTTGTTCTGTTTCATTTTTTTATCGGATTGCAAAATGGTTTCCTCGAGGATACTGAACAAATACACAATAACTTAACGCACTTCTAAAAATAAATATCTAATGAAATTTTCAACAACATATTAGCTAACTTATAATCTTTATGACAATACAAAATAATTGTTTCTGTAGATGATCATATAAATTAAGAATCAGAAGAAATTAAGAATTAAATAAATTGAAAAATAGCCTAGGATGGATTGAATTTAAAGTGTCTATGCTGATGGCTACTAAGAAGGTTGTTGTATAGGCTGGGTGATGTAGTGACATAGCGCCGCCTTTGCCAGTTTTTTTCTTTAAGTTCATATTCAGTTTTTTTTTGTGTGTTTTTTTGCCATATGGTGTTGAATCGGTTCTTGAAAAAGAGGGATCTATATCAACAACATATCGGTAACCTTAGTTTTAGTAATTAATTAATTAATAGTAAACATCAGTAATTAATATGATAATTACTTATGTGTGACGATGTATAAGATACTCTATAACTTGATAATATAAAATCTTTTGGTCCTAAAAAAATCATGTAATTATTCCACAGACTGTCGCTTGTAGTTGAGGCACAGCAAGCTTTAACTTTTTATATTTTTCCCTTTTAATATTTTCCAAAAATACATGTCATCATGAGTTAAGTATGGAAAAAATAATGTAATCATGGGAAATCTGTATATTTCAGTAATCATTTCATAAAGAAAGAATACTTTTAAATGTTAGTTGAAATGTTTACTTCATGATGAAATTATTAACGAAATCTAGTCATTAGCCACAAATACATTCTCTTTCCCATACTTTTATTAGAAATGCTCTATTTTTTTAACCCCTTTATATTTCCTCAAATTTATTTAAAAATTCATTGTTTCAGGTAAGGCTGTGCCGTTTGTCGAGTTGACAGTAGCCCATGCATCAGTACTGACAATACTTGCCATTAGCTTCGAGAGGTACTATGCCATTTGCCAGCCATTGAGAGCAGGCTATGTTTGCACTAAAGCAAGGGCTATGCTCATTTGCCTACTTGCCTGGGCTTTTGCGGCTCTGCTCACCAGGTAATATATTTCATTATTTTTCAAAAATGCTTACTGGTTTTATTAATGTAATCCTTGGTTAATAAGGATAATAAAAAAAATTGGCCAAGACATTTTTTAAGGAAGTTAATTTTTTATTTTATTCAAACTATAATCAAATGCATTTGATTCAAATGTACCAAAAAATGTTATTAGAACTTCAATGAAGTTAATCTACTGACAAGATCCAGAGTCACCCTTCGCAATCATATAATAAGGGGTAAGTAGCTAACAAATATGACTATTTTTAGTATTCATCTCGCTTGAACAATTTAATCATTCCTCATATATGAAAGGAAAAAAATGGAAATGCAAAGCTACTCAAAAACCCCCAAAAATGTGATCGCGAAGGGGTTTCTATATCATTTTTCAATTGATGTTATTTTTCTTATGCTTAATGATGATAAAATTATATAATAAATAAATATAATAAAATAAATGTACTATTTTATTTTTGAAGCTGGTTGCTGGAAATGCGAAGTCACTTTTTTGGGGCATTTATGATTGACCACTGTAATTAAGTTTGCTAGTTTTAGAAAATTTAAAAGTACAGTTTCAAAATCAGTAGGCTTTGCGTTTCCAAAACCTTATTTCATGTTTTTATGATTGCAGAGGTCAGTTCCAAAACACATTATATCTAAAAGGATGCATTTGTACTATGACTGATGTCATTATAAATTAAACATAAAATAACTCAAAAAAAAAAATATTGTGAATAGAATATAAGATATGTCGTTCCTTAATTAAAAAGCTTCAACCAACACAATCGCTACTGAAGGCTTGACTCAAAAATGCCAATTTTTTGTTGCTGCTGTTGTTCTTTTGAAGTGAGAGAAGTGTCATTTTTGCTTTTATATACTAAAAGTGATATATTTTTCTTTAAATTGAGCTTCACATACACATGATAAAAAAAATCATCCAGAACTGTTAATAACTTTATGCAAATTTAAAAAAATGACAATGTAATTTTTGGAACTTACATCTTAATCATAAAAACTAATTATTCAGCTATGATAAATAAAACTTGTTTAATAATTTTACTCCATTTGTAATAGTAAAATCATTTGATCTTAATTAAATTTTAACCTTTGATTCAATCAAACAAAACTAATTCTTCATAGCTGGATAATGATGAGTGTATTCAATTATAGTTTAATAAGATATACAATTTAAGTTTACTAATTAGGAATATTTTGATTTCTATATTTCAGTCCAATCGCTCATATTACTGAATATTCTGTTGAGAAGATGAATGGCAAGGCTGGTTGTTACGCAGTTCCTGACAGCTTCTGGCGGAAATTCTTCTTCTACAGCATCCTAACCATCTTTTTCATCTTACCATTGTCTATACTGATAGTTCTATATACGGTCATAGCAAGACATCTGATCCGCGATCCTGGAACTGCTAACAGTGGTGATAACATTCGTGCAAGGAAGCAGGTCGTACTTATGTTAGCCACTGTAGTGCTTTCATTCTTCCTCTGCCTGCTTCCGTTCCGAGTGTTCACATTGTGGGTCATCGTTTCCCCTGATGACATTACTGCCTTGGGAGAGCAGACCTACCTTAACCTACTTTACTTTTGTCGTCTCATGCACTACCTCAATTCAGCAATCAATCCCATCCTCTATAACCTAATGTCATCAAAGTTCCGACAAGGTTTTGGACGGTTGGTGGGTATTCGCCGTAAGAGACATTTGCTACTCCTTCGCCATAGAGCTACGTTTTCTAGTACACTTTCAAGGTCGAGCACACGTCTACCAAGAGGCTCTCCCGATTTGTCGTGGAGAGGGGCCTCTCTGGATTCTAGACATAGGAATGGTTCTATAAGAAGAAGTGTTATTCTTAGAAGTTCTCTGTTGAATCATAATAAACAACCTGAACCCCCACCACTACCAGAAAGTTATGTATAATAGAAAAAAAATCAGTAACCTTTCTTAAGTAAATTGGTCATTAAGAATGCATAATAATACTTATTCAGCCGCACATTCTTTTACTCATTTTCTCTTCTTTGAGAAATCTAATAACAGAGGGTAGATAAGTGTAATTTGCAAATATTTCATTATACATTTTTCTTTTTACTTAAAGATTTCCTGCATACGTCCCTTTAATAAAATATACACATTATGTTGGCCTACATTCGAACATTACAAGATAAAAAAATGTTACGCTATGAAGAGGTCAGTTCAATAGAAATTTATATCAGCAAATAATTTCATTTCTTATTGCTTAATTATAATAACTTCTGACTAAACAGAATGCTGCCTAAAATATTCAACTATCACATAACTATCTGTTAAATGTACTAACAGGAAACAAACAAAACTGTTTCATCTGGATAAAAGAACTTAATTCTGCATTCTTTACATGACAATTTTACTGAAATATTATTTTTTCTACATAAAATTAGAAAAGAATTTATCCATAAATCCAATGGTAAAAGGGTATTTAATCATATAATGAAGAGAGGAAATACAATAAAATAATAAGAATTTCAAATATTATATATAAATAGAATCATTATTAACTATTATTGTTTTAACCTACTTATTGAATCCGTTTAAAGGTTAACTATCTTTAACCTTCAAAAGATTATGATATATTAAATAGTAGTGTTTCAATAAATTAAATGATTTAATAAGCATAAGATAGAAGAAAGATGGCCTTCTAAAAGCCTGGGAAGGATTAGTAGCAGATCAATGTTTATTTTTTGTATATTGTATTTTATATTTAATTATATTAGCTATTTATTGTTTTTATACTATATATATTTTAATAAATAAAATGAATATACATTCACAATAGTAAATAATTAATTTATAAATTTTAATTTATTTGTATATTGAAGCTTAAAAAGTGTTTTTAATGTTTCAATTCTGTATATAGATAAACATGTTGTATTTGGTAAATTTAATATTATGTTCACATTTTGAAAAGCTGAAATTTTTGTATAAATAAGCCTCTACCTGGATTAAAAGTAAATCTCATCTTTTAAAGCTAGTGTTAATTAATTTATTAATAAGTCAGTTACTGTTTTTCACTTATATTCCATAATTATGTTGATATTCCAACAATGGCAGGGAATTATATAATATTCTCTAAAGAATTAAGGGGATTCTTAACAAACCTAATAAACAGCTAATTCAGTTTTCAAAGTTTAAGAAAGCTTACCATTTTACATAGTAGGTGAGTGTTCAGCTTTTTCTTGACTGATGGCAAGATCCTGGACCTGTGAGAATGAAAATAAATAAACTAATACGATCAGAGTTCTGCCCTCTAAATCTATTTTTTGCTATTATTATTTTAGTTGTTATTATTATAAAGTCTAGTGTTGTCAAGAAGTTATTTATAAAAATGTTGGAAGCTCACTTCATTTTATTTAATTCTTTTTGTAAACAAACAATATTTATTAAAAATATTACCTTACTGAAAAACCAAATAATTAAATAATTAGTCTTAAGCAAACTTGATTAAATGTAATCTAAATATGAATGGATTATATCAAATCCCATAAATGTAAACTTGTAATATCTAGTGAATTTTTTTTAGAGTAATCAAATGGAAAATAATATTCCTTTTTGTACAGCTATCTAATTTACTATACTTTTTAATTTTTAAATTCCACAGGAATTTGAACATTATGTTTTTCTTTCTAAACTGGTATTGATAATTTGTTCTTTGAATTTATATTATTTAATTATCACTCTATTATTTTTAACAGATAATATATCATAATTAAAAAGTTTAAATTTATGAAATCAGAGATTTGTATTAAATACTGAAATAGTTCTGCATTTAATTGAGTTCTTAAAAATAAAACACTTTTTTTTTTTAATACCATTAAGAAAATATTTGTTTAAACAGAAACAGTCACAATCTGTAGTTTAAACAATCAAATTAAGGAGGTAACAATTAAATAAGATTTAATAGAGAATATACATATCGAGGAATACATTTTACTGCAAATGAAATCTGCATCTTTAGGGCTGATTTAAAGAAAGGTTTGTCTTCCCCTTCGCTGTACCCATTCGGAGGTTGTTGATGTGAACAACAGAGATATTTCTCGATTTTTCTGGCTAGATTCTCAATAATTAATAACAAGCAAACTCCCTTTACAACAAAAATAAATCAGAAAAAAATTCTCCCTGCAAGGCTGTTTTACCTCAATAATGATTTATTCTTCCTAACATAGGGTAAGCTAATAAGTTCAATAAATGTTTTTAGCAGATATGAAATTTAATTATATTTAATATTCTATGCTGTAAATGGAATATGTTATTCAATTGGTAGGATGTCCCCAGCTTGCCAAAATGGTCTTGATTGAGCCTGAAGTATATGAAATGAAATAGTTTTTTTGTTTGTTAATCCAATAAGTGGACATTACAGTAATAAAGCATGATTTCCCTATTGGTTTCCCTACATTAGGCCTCTTTAAATTACCCCATTTATGATAATTTGAAACTAAAATGTCAATATAATTGTTTCTTTTATTTATTCATCCCAGCTATTTTAAATAAACTGATTAAGAGAATGTTTTGATCAGCAATGGCTAAAACATGTTTAGTTCATTTTAGATTAGAATTATTTTAATAAACGATTGTTGCACACTTTCTTGAATGTCCAAATTTTTGATTGAAATGTTTTTAATGAGTATTATTACATGTTTTCCATCGATGCATATTTAGTGATTACACTCCAAAGTCATAGTTCCAATCATGTTTTCCTTTTGTAGAACAGTAAGGGGAAAATGATTGTTATGTTTTTTCATGTTCACTGTTCAATAGGAAAGCTATAACAAAATTAGTTTAAAACAAGATATATGACAATGTTAATATTTCTAAAACAAACAGGATAAATATTCTTCTATAATTGATTTACTGGCATACTGGAACATGAATTGTGAACTAGACAACTGGATTGTGAAAAAAAAAATTAAAAATTAAGGGACTTATTTGTGACTCCATACCTATTTTTTTGTGATTAATGTAAATTAAAAAGTATATTATTTATATTTTCTATTTTAGTATTAAAGTAAAAATATTTAAAGAATATAAAATTTTGTAAGTAAGGATCCCAATAACATGAAAAATACAGTTATATAAATTTATAGTTTTATAAAACTAGAATCAAAAAGTTATAAATAAATTTGTTTTTCTTTTTATATGCATTTCATTTAATATAGGAATTATTCTGCAATTTTGCTAAATTAAACTATTTCTCTACTGACGTAAATTTTGTATTAATGCTTGATTAAATCATAAAAGAAGATTTTTTTATTGAATATTGCTTTGGGTTTTCCCTTAAGAAGAACATTACTTGAACAGTACCATTTCTATGTTTTTGTAGAAAATACAGAAACATATTAAGAGAACAGATTAAATTTTTTTTTTTATTGGTATATCTTGTTAAATAAATAACTTTTAGAAGGCCTAATACATTTTTATAAATTCTTTCTTGCATATAAAAAATAATATTTTCAACATAAATCAAATATTTTTTATAAATAGAACTATTCTTTTACAGAGTTTTCAGAGGTTATTTAAATTGACAATTCACAAAGTAACCAGTAGGATATTTTTCTATAGATCAAATAAAACTCTTTTTTATATTTTTAAAATAAGAAACTTCTTCCCCCATAATTTAGTGTATTAATCTGCCTAATTAATTTAAAATGAATTAAGTCAATTTATACATAAATTGTGCCAAAATAAAAAATATTAGCTGCTTAGTACAAGTGTTTTAAATGTCCTCCAAGCAAAACATATTTTATATTTGCTATTGCTAGAAACTAGTCAATTTGTAATGACAACTGTAGCTTAAATTAAACTGTAAGAAATTGACAATTTATTTTTCATTTAAAAATTTCATTGTCAGTGTAGCTTTCAATTTATTATACAAACAATTGTATTTAATAATATACTCTCTATATTTAATATACCAAAGATTATGTAGTTTGTTGAATTATGTTAGCCTATTATTTTATTTTATTTTTTTCAATTATTGCCAAGACAATTTTATGCACTTAATAGACTTTTTGTAAATATATTTTGTGATTTATTGTATAATAAAAGCTAGTCTGTCTGTGATTTGTTTGTATATATTTATTGATTCCAATTATATGTACTAAACTGTTAGTAACACCACCTCTTCGATCGATTTTACATCGGCATATGATTCTATTCATAGGGGTCAGTTGTAAGGGCTATGAACGAATTAAGAAAATCGTCAAAGCTGATCCGATTGGTAAATATGACGGGTATAGAATGTATGGTACGAATCCGTGAAAATTTGTCAGAAACATTCGCTTCAGAAAGGGGTTTAAACAAGGAGACACTCTCTTAGGTCTGCTCTTTAACCTCATCCTCAAAAAGGTGGTAAGGGATTCTGGTATTCAGATCAATGGTACTATATTTGATTATCCTTTACAACTCTTTGCTTTCGCAGATAATGTTGACATAATAGGACGCTCTATTGATTTTTTCCAGCAATCATTCGTGGCCCTGGAAGCTACAATTAAATTTTTGGGTTTGGTTATTATTGGTGTAAGTGCAAAGCAGTAAGAAACATGAAGAATGAACATGGCAAGGTGATCTCGGAAGACAAAGCTATCCTTGATGTCTGGAGGTGGCATTACAGGAAGCAATTCGGTGTTAACGACCACCATCCAACGAGCAGCAGTGGGCCTTGGAATGAAGAGGAGTATGACCAGATGATCGAAGAGGAAGAGATCGAAAGAGCAATAACTAAAATTAATTAGGGAAAGCACCAGGACGGGATAACATAGTGGCCGAAATTGTGAAACATGGGGGCCCTGGACTGGAACGCACTCTACAAGCTCTCTTCCAAAAAGCCTGGGATAAAAAAAGGATCCCAACAGACTGGGAAAAAAACATCATAATCCCCATCCACAAGAAAGGATGCCAGGCTGAATGTACCAACTACCGACCGATATGCCTATCACCGGTAGTCTACAAATTATATACTTCGATCCTGGAAAGTCGGCTTAGAACACTAGTGGAACGCCAAATTGGAGAAAAGCAAGCGGGGTTCAGACCAGGACGACAAACACAGGATCATATCTTCTCAAGAAATACCATCCGGAAATCCTGGGACCGTGACAAGAATATGTATATTGCATTTCTGGATCTTAAATCAGCTTTTGACTCAGTCTCTAGAGAGGAGATAAGGGCTGCCCTGAGAAACAAGAACATACCAAGGAATTTGGTAGAGACTATAAAATCTACATATCAGGAGCCTAAAGGAATCATTAGGCTCAATGGATTGGAGTCTGGCCATTTTGGTTTAGCAAGAGGGGTCAAACAAGGAGACAGTTTGACCCCTTTGTTGTTCCTCCTATTCATGGATGAGGAAGCACAGCATACAGACTGGGACGAAGAAGTCTGTTTCCGGTTGTGGTCCAGTTTCTTCTCTATGCGGACGATGTAGTGCTGATTGCTGACTCTGTCGGAAAGCTGCAACAATCGGTGACGGAATGGTGTGAAGAACTCCGACAAAAAGGAATGACGATCAATGCCAACAAAAGTAAGATCCTGCAAGTGGGTAGAAAGAAGCTCACATATACTGCGATGAAGAGGAAATGGAAGTGGTGACTGACTTCACTTATATCGGCACAGTAATAGACAGGACTGGGAAGCTGGACACGGAAATATCCAATAGGATTAATAAGGCAAACACAGTCTACTACCAGATTTGTAATACTGTTGTAGGAAAGCGGGAGGTAGGAAGGAACATCAAACTCCACATCTTCAACCTGCCGATACTGCTGTATGGAACTGAAAGCTGGGTATTGACGGAGACACAGGAAAGCAGAGTTACCGCATTGGAAATGAGGTACTTGCGGAGAGTGGCGGGAAAGACGAAAAGAGACTGTGTTCGCAACGAGAGGATTCGAACTAATCGCTCGAGCATCGAACTGCTGATTGCCCCACTAAAAGAGCTCCTGAAAATCCGAGAACTGAAATGGTTCGGCTACGTGGTCAGTATGAATGATCACTGGGACACTCTCAAGACGATGGACTACATGCCGGATGGAAAAATACCTCAAGGACACCCAAGGATGTCTTATTTCGAGTACATCGAAGGCCTCAGCAGAAAAAGAGGAAAAGATCTCCGACAGGCCAGAAACCTAGCAAGAGACCGGGATAGATTCGGCTCCTGGCTGGACGCTCCCCTACTCTGAAAGGCACTATAGGGGAAAGCGAAAGAAGAAGAAGTTTTGGTTATAAATGAGGACAAGAAGTATATGGTCTCTGAAGAGACACCCAGTTAAGTAGGGGCAAAAGATTTATTCGAAACATATAAGATTGAACAAGTGTCCCAATTTACTGACCTTGGATTGGTGGTAAGTTACAACAATAGGATAGGGACAGAAATTAAAAACAGACTAATGGCCGCCAAAAAATGCAACTTTGCAATGAGGAGTGTCATTTCAATTAAATCGATCTCGAGGGAAACTAAATTAATTCTGGTTAAAACCCTTATCTGCCCTGTGCTTAGCTAAGGTTCTGAAGATAAAAAAGCTTCAAATTTTTTAAATAGAAGTACTTCGATGAATCTTTGGTCTCATTAATACTAGAGGGGATGGCAATAGAGGACAAAAAAATAAATTTATGACCTAATCAATGGATTAGATACCACTACAGTGATGAAAATAAATCATCTCCGGTAGGCACCTCATATCAATAAATACCATTCCAAGGATGGTGATGGTGGTGATGACAAAACAGTTACAAAGGCATCAAGTGGTGGCAAGGCTAAGATCAAGATGGACAGATTGCACAGCAAATGATGCCGAGAAAGCAGGATTGAACAGCTTTATGACAACACCCTGCAACAGAAGAGTATGGCAATTGCTGTTGGAAGAGGCCAGGACTCATTTGCAATTCATAGCACCAACATAATAATAATAAACTGTTAGTAGAATATATTGCTAGTAGAAATTTACTATATTATAATTTATTTTAATATAATTTTATTTTTTTTAATTCTTATTTGGAAAGTATTGTTTATATCTACCCTTAATCCCATCGAATAATTAGTTGACTTGAGACAAATAATGTTTTCTGATACTGTAGATCATAAAATAAATATATAATGAAGAAACAAAAACAGTCAAGAGACTTAAAACTAGATGTATTGTATTAAATATATAATGACCAAAGAATCTTCACATAGGCTTACACATATACGTAACTTATCATTCTGTTATCTTAAATGAATATATTTACAGACTTCTGTACGTCATCATCATCATAATCCTTCCCTCTCTACCGCTGTGCAGTAAGGGGATACCCTCTATAGAGCTTGACCCAGGTGTCCCTGTCTTGAACCAACTCTCTCCTCCTGCTCCAGTCCAGCCCTCACTTCCTGAACGCCTCCTGCACGCCTTCTTCCCAGGTGATCCGTGGTCTTCCTCTTGGTCTTCTTCCGTCTACTCTCGTCTCATACGTTATCCTGGCCGTTCTCTCCGTGCTCATCCTCAGGAGGTGCCCAAACCATCTTAGCTTATTTTCCTCAAGAGTGGTCTCTACCGGCTGTACCTCGAGGTTCGATCTTATTGTGATGTTGGGGATCCTATCTCTCCTGGTCCTTCCTTCAACCTTTCTTAGATATCTCATTTCCATTGTCTGGATCTGCCCTTTGTGTTTTGAGGTAAGGGTCCATGATTCGGAGGAGTAAGATTGGATGGGCAGGAACGTAGACTTGTAGACGGATAACTTTGTCTTTTTCGTCACCTCTCTTTTGTAGAGGAAACCCTTCCGGACTGAGTTGATGGATTAATGTCCATGTTAATGCTCGATGCAACTCTTCTTGCATGACATTTACGTTATATTGTAGGTCCCGGTCATCCGCAGCGTACACGACGTGGTCATCAGCAAAAGCGAGTAGGCTGTAGGTTTCAACACCCTAGTTGAAAACACCACAATCTGGATTTGGCTCTCTTCAGCACCCCAACCAGCACCAATATGAACAGTAAGGGGCTGAGGCTGCACCCCTGGCTTATTCCCTGCATCGTCTCGAACTCTTTGGAGGTGTGGTTGCCAGTCCTTATTATGTTCCATGTTTTTCGGTAGAGACTCCTGACTGCCAGAACTGTGCCAATATCCACTTGCTTATCCGACAGAGCTCGCTCTATATCCTCAGTTTTGACTCTGTCGAATGTCTTTTCTAAATCCATGAAGCAGACAGAAAGTTCTTTACCTTTCTTGATGGACTTCTCCATGACCGGCCTAAAAGTGAAAATCAGGTCCTGTGTACTCCTCGAGTTTCTGAATCCATACTGCTCCTCTCCCATCTGGCAGTCGGTTACTCTTTTACCCTTACTTCTGGGATTCTTGAATAGAGCTTGCTTGGCACACTGAGTAGAGATATGCCTCGATGGTTATTGCATATCCTATTGTCTCCCTTCTTGTATATAGGCACCACCACCGCGATCTCCCAATCCTTTGGTATCCTTTTCTTCTTTAATACCAAATTTAAGAGATGGACTTGATTCCTTTGAGTGAATCCGATCTTTCCTTCCTCATTTCTTTGATGACTTTGTAGAAGATCTTTAGGTTCTCTTTTGCATTTTCCTCCATTTTATGACCAAAATCTTCCCATGAATTTTTTTTGGCTTGAAGAACTGGCATCTTGGAATCCTTCCTTCTTTCCTTGTACCTTTCATAGGCTGTAGGTGTTCTCTGGCTGAGGAGGTCCCTCCATGCTTTCTTCTTTTCGTTAACCTTACTTGTCACATCATCGGTCCACCATGAACTTCTTTTAAAGCCGGATCCTACTCTTTTCTCTCCACATACCAGTCTAGAAGCATCAAGGATGATTTTCTTGAATGATAACCAGCTCTGCTCTAGTCATCACTATCCCATGGGTGATCAGAATCTCGTGCCATCCTATTTATTTCTTTTAGAAAGTACCGGGACATTTCTTCTTCTTTTAGCCTGTAGGACTTTATTATTTTCTTTATTCCTTTCTTATGCCTTTTCCGAGGAGCTTCTTCATTCCATAGTTTGTCCAGTATTAGGAGGTAGTGATAGCTTCCAATATCATACCCTCTTTTGACCCTTGCATCCATAACTTCACCTACCGTTTCTTTTCTTATCAGAAAATAATCTATTATAGATTTTTCACTTTTTCCTGGCTCCTCTCAGGCGAATTTATGAATTTCTCTATGCGTAAAGAGTGTGTTCGCAATTCTCAATGTATTTCCCACACAAAAACTGAGAATTCTTTCTCCGTTATTGTTCTGTACGTACTATTAAAATTACAACTTATGAATTAAATCATGAAAAAGAAGGTCCCCGTGCATAGCAGCTTCCCTTCCTCCACCTCCTCCCCTCCCTCCTTGTTATCCCGATTGTTGTCCTCGGTCACCTTTATCATAGCTGAAAGGATGCAACAGTCATCAAGTAAGGTTCTTAGCACTGCATAGCGAGGGTGACGACACAACAGGCATGTAAAATGGTTTCTTATTACTATACAAATTTTAAAAATAACTGAAAATATAGAGCAATGTACCAATTTTAACGTGAGATTATGGTCAAGTATCTATTGATCATTATACATTATATGCCAATCCTAACATTCCCCAAATGCACAGAATTCAAATACAAGGAGAACTACCTCACCATAAGGATTGCGTACATAATTTAAGTTGATATATTTTGAAAATAATGAAAGTAATGAAAATTAATTGGTTTTAGAGGTGGAGTGGATTATATTTTCAATTAATAATTCCTAAAATTTTCGGTTCTAGCTTGATAACGATTCGTTCAATTTTGCATTTAAATAATCAACTTTTGTTAGTTTTAGTAATCAGTATTTATTATTTGTATGTTAAATGTTAAAAATAATATATTGCTTATTGAATAATAAGCAATATATTACTTTTAACATTACTAACGTATTGCCTTAGTAAAAATAATTAATGTTCACAGCCCTGTACTAATGGTATCAAAATTCCGTGAAGAAGAGTATTATGATGGTACGAATGTGACTATTTGCTTGATGGAAGCAAATGAATTCTGGACATCATTTTATTTCACTATGAGTACAACTGTCTTCTTCTGTCTTCCTCTTGCCATCTTAGTCGGACTGTATTCAGTTATTGCAAGGAACCTCCTTTCTAACCACGGTTTAGTTGCACCGAATAATCAGTCAGCTGCACTCAGATATCGTAGGCAGGTAAGCAAGAAAATGAATGTATACTCAGTAAATAAAATATATTTTTTTACACTATTCCATAAGTGACTCAAAATTTTAAATATACCACCATAAAATTTCAATGTTAAGAAATAGTTATGTTTTCATCTAAATTTCTAATATTTACATTTAACTATTTTGGTTGTAATATTTGGTAAACCAAGGATTAGTACCAAGTAGACATGCTTTTTAACAATTTAATTTATTTACAATTTATTGATTAGATTTCAATATCTTCTCTTACTGTTATATTAATAGTTTGTTTGAAAATGAGCTAGTCCATTTAAAGCTGGACAGAAAAAAAACTAATGGTTGCTCAACTATCTCAGAAAACAAGATACTTTGAAGGCCCATTTCTTGACTTTTTAGTAGTGAAAATTGTTTAAAGATTTTTGTTATTACTTGTTTGTAAATGGAACCCGTTTTTTTTAATCAGTTTTTCAGTCATTATGAGAGTTCACAAACATGTGGTTTTCCACATGAGTCATTTATAAATAGATAGAATAGATTTTCCTAGTCCTAGTGTTCAGCACATTCTGGCCTATCAATGAAAGCTCTTTTTTATATTTATGCACTATATTTTGCCAATATTTTAAAATAAATTCAAATTTGGAGAGTAATTACTTAAAAAAGAAACATGGTCACTTCCACAGTTTTTGTTTTGAGCATATAAACATAAAAATACACTTACTTCATAAACAATATCAGCTGTGAGTATCTTGCATCTTGAAAATTTATACCCTATCAAAAATTCATTTTTGTGGTTGTTTTCTATTTTATCAGCGGCAACATCTTGTTTAGGTCATCAGATAAAAATTAGAAAATTAGACATAAGAGATTTGTACAGCATCCAAATACATTCAGTTTTTAAATTTAACTCTAAGAAGCTATACAAATTAATTAATTCAATATTTATAATGTATTTTACACAAAAATGCTCATCATGTTTAGAGGATGAGCATTAGGGGGCACTGCCACTTCACAATTTTGTTTATACTAATATAGCACTAATGTTTTGGTTGAAGGTATCAGCATTCTTCTTTTTTTTTAATGAATGACTTTTGTCCAATCCAATACCATTTAATTTACTATACATTGAATTGATGCAGTAACAACAGCTAGTATATTTTTTGTTATTACAGAATATATTAATATAAAAAAATAATAATATAAATGTAATGTAATTTGTTTAATTTGAATTTGAATTATTGTCATTAATATCTACCTTTTTTAAGGTTGTGATGATGCTGGGAACTGTGGTCATCTCATTCTTCATATGTCTGCTGCCGTTCAAAGCGTTCACTCTTTACGTTATCTATGCTCCATCAGAGATACTCCTTTCCATGGGTATAGAAACGTTTTATAACATCCTGTATATTTGTCGAATGATGTTCTATTTAAATTCAGCAATCAACCCTATACTCTATAACTTAATGTCATCCAAGTTCCGAGATGGCTTCAGGAAGCTGCTAGGAATCAGCAACCATGGTAACTTTGCCAGAAAGGGCACTGTTACTACAACAACCACTCTTACTTCTTCCACAAAGACATCATCTTCTGATAACCTTCTCAGGAGAAGTGTAGTTAGAGTGATCTCATTAGATGAAGCTAGCAGGGTTGATAATGGACTGTCAACAACAATTAAACTATTCAACAATTCTATTGTTAGGAGTGATGAAAGTTATGTATAAATGTAGTTTACATGATAAGCTATGAAAAGGCATTTTTATATATTTAGTGTTTTTAAATTTCTTTATAAAACATCTTGAAAATGTTTACAAAAAATAATTCTTATTGAAAATATCTCTTTTGAAAATAAATCTATTTTAATACTTAAGATTATTTAAAAACATAGTTTTTAATTTTTTTTTTATCACTTAATGCTTTTATTTCTGGTGAATCTAATTTTTTTATACAAAATTCATTGTGATACCTATTTTTTAAGTTTTTATATTTTTCCCAGTCTGTTGTAACACATAAAAAATAGATTATTGAAAATCTGGTCCTCCGTCGTTACAACATAATGGATATGTTTTGCCATTTATGAACACTTCATAATTTATGTATTTAAAAAAGCAATTCATATCACTTTTTTTAAACACAGTTGTAATAATTATTACCTATTATTACAATTTCAAATAATTTAACTGGAAATACATTTGTAATTAACTTTTAGTATTTATGAACTATGGTCTTAGAATCATATTTCGTGAATGTTTATTTTATTAATTTTTTACATAAATTAAATGCATTAGAAATTACAATATTCTTTTATAAATTATATTTTAATCTTATTTTTCATATTAAACTAAATGTTTTTTAGATAAATTTTTTATTTTAATTTATTTTCTTAGTCTCTCCTTGTTTAGATTTGCAATACTATTAGCGTCAAAAATTAAGTCAATGGAAAAATTATCTGTATCATATTGGTTGCTGATTTTATTTTGTAGCCAAAATTAATTTTTAATTTGGTTGTGCCATAATATCAATATTTTTACTCTCTGTCATAAAATGAGCTTTAAAAGCAATTTGAAATTATAATTATCATTAGAGAATGGAGGCATTTAACAATGTTAGTGAAATTCATGTATTCAATGATGGTATGATTCTACATAAAGTATGCTCAACATATAAGCTGAAATGTTGGTTGTAAACTTGTGAACGATGAATTTCATATCTTTATGCGGCTGTTGATATTGTATCTCATTGTGTTGTTAGTTTTTTAAATAATATAAACTAGTTTTTAAGAAATTACATCTTTTAAGATTTATTAATAAAAATACTGCATTTTATCTATAGATTTGAAAACATATTTATATAAATCAATATGTCCTCAGCCATGAATACAATAAAGGGACATAGGTTTTTTTTTTTATTAATGTCAAAGTGTCTATAGAAAAAAATTAGAATTATTATAAACTGTTATTATACATGACAAATGTATTAATCGTTAACTGCTAAAAACATATTTTTAAGACCTATTAATAGAAACACTACATTGTATTTATATTAATATACTTACATAAATAAATACATTATATGCTGAAGCCATAAATTAATCTCAGATTTTCATAAATATCAAACCATCAATTGAAAATATTTATAATTATTGAAAATGTTTATAAAATATGGTGTTTACATAACTATGAATGTGGTAAAGGATCACTAAAATGATCACACCATTTAATAAAGCAAATCTGGTACAGGTTCTGAGAGCTTATCAATTTTAGAAAGCCAAGAAGATTCTTAATGTCCCGATTTTATATTTTGTTTATTTTTGGCTGAGTGTTTATAATATTATTGAACTACCAATAAAAATGTATTTTTGTATAACACCCAAAATATGAGTTTAATTATATCAATATTAATTAATAATATAAGTGATTGAAGCTTGTGGATATCATTTTAAAATTAATTGTCATAAATGTAGAATTATTATTTACAATAAATTACCTTCATTTTCCATAGGTTTTTATAATTATATAGTTGTGAAAAATATTCAGCATTTACGGTAAATTTATAGAAATATTAAATATTTTCCAATAGAAATATTATTTAGGTATTTTTTTCCAATTTAAAAAAATTAAATTAATTAAATATAACATGAACATGTGAAATAACTAACAGTTTTGGAAGGTTGTTAGTGCAATTACGACTTTATTAATTATTATACATTATTTATTAATAACTTGTGTAGAAAAAATAAAACAAATATAGATAATGAAAACAAAAATTTTACTATCATTTTATTTTAAGTTTTAAAAACTCTGTTTATATTTTTTATTATTATTATTATTTATTTTTTAGAAAATCAGTATTTTATTTCGTCATTCGCACTGTTTATTATACCTTGTTTGAAATTAATTTCACAACTATGTTTTCATATAGATGACATTCTAGATTTTTTTTTAAATGTTTAAAAAATCTTATTTATTTTTATCATTTTTTATAATATGTTCAGTTCAGAAAAATGTGTTCATATAAAATTGTTTCATTAGCATGATTACTTCAGATCCTTCTTATTCTTTTACTTCCTCTTATGCCATTGCTAGCATCGAGGAGCCTCCATCCAATGCAGCCATGCCTCGGGGTCCCTACTCAGCCGGCTCATTTCCTGGAGGATCTTGGCTCTCTCCCCTTCAATGCGCTGGATATATTCCTGATGGGAAACTCTGGGACGGCCTCTTCCCAGTGGGTCTAGCTTCCATGGCCTTCCTTGGCTCCCTCTCTCTTTGTTCATCCGACAGACGTGGCCAAACCACTTTAGCTGTCGGTTTTTTAAGGAATCTTTCAGCTCCTGTCTGATTCTTTCATTCCTGATGCGGTCCCTCCTGGTCTTTCCATCAACTCTCAGGAGGAATTTCATCTTCACCCCTGTCACTCGGCTAGCTTGTTTTACCAGAATAACCCAGCTTTCACTTTCATAAGTGAGGGTTGGGAGGTAAACTGATTTGTAGATGTGGATTTTGATTTCCTTTCCAACCTCCCTATGCCCAACTATACTGTTGCAAATAGGGTAGTAAACCTGGTTGGCTTAGGATATTCTGTTAGTTACTTGTGGGTCAATTCTTCTCCTGCAGCTGATTATTGTCCCCAAGTAGGTGTACTCTTCCACAACACAAGTACCTCCCCAACACAGATCAGCTGGACGTCCTCTTGCTCCTACTACGTCCTCTCTTGATACCACTAGTGCTTTGCTTATATTTCCATTTATTGTCATTCCTTTGCGGATGAGCTCTTCCTCCCATTCCAACCCAGGCTTGCTGCAGCTTATCTTTCGTGTCCCCAATCAATACTATGTCATCGGCATACAGCAGGCTTTGAAACATAACATTTCTTAAGTTCCACTTGCCAATGAACGTCCAGGCACTAGGGCGATAGAAGAGGACTCAAGCTGTCACCCTTCCTCACACCTCACTCCATGGGAAAAGGCTTGGACTCCCTTCCGTTGATCCTCACTACTCCTTTCGCTGCCTCATATGAGTCTGTCTCCCTGGGCGAAATCCCACTTGTTCCCTTTCTATTTGGTTCTCAACTGCACCCTTAGTTTCCTTCCTAGGATTGAGGTGTATAGCTTGTATGCCACCGAAAGCAAGCTTATTGGTCTAAAGTTCTCGCATTCAGGGGAGCTACCTTTTTTGTGAATTGGTATATTCCTTCCTCCACATCCTTTGGGACTATTTTTGTATTCAATAATTCTTGGAGGATTAATTGCAGAAATTTTATAAGCTCTTGACCTCCAAATTTCAGTAGTTCTGGAGCTATGCCGTCTCTTCCTGCTGCTTTGGCTGTTTAAATTTTTCCGATGGCGTATTCAACCTCATCCTCCTCGATGACTTCCAGACTCTCCAGGATATTATTTCCTATCAGATGTTCCCCTGTGTTAATAGCTTCTCTGTCAGAAAAGTGCATCTAATAGAACTGTCTCCATCGTTCCAATATTTTCTCCTCTTCAGTAATAATCTTCAGGTCTTACTTCAGGTCCAAGTTAGTCTATTTATTTACTTTATTCAGAGATCTAGTTAATAGAAAATATTTTTGTAATATTAGTTACTCAATGCCAATTTATTTAGACAAAGAGTAAACTTATCATTAGCATATTACCAAAAGGTAATATGAAAAACCATGACTTTTTTTCCTATGTTGGAAATTATTAATCAATAAGCATTGTAGTTAAAACTATGATCAATTTATTCTTTATATGAACTCATTATTTATTTCTTCTAATATTTATAATAAATTTATTTTTAGCTATTCTAAAGAATGAGATGATGGACATTATGTTTTGAGGAATAGGTATCATGATGTTTTAACATACAGAGATCAATTACATTCGTACACAGATATCTAAAATAATTATTTTAACTGAATAATTTTTTTTTCTTTTAGTAATTTCTCAGTCTTAAAGTAATACATTTCCATTAAATTAGACATTGTTACTAATTAATTTTAAAAAGAAAAGAAATGACTGAAACAATTTTTACATAAACCTAAATTTCAAAATTATTGTGTCGTTAAATAAGGAAAACTCAAGAAAAAACCTTGTGTATTGTGAACTCGTTTATATATTGAGCAAAAAGAAAATTTTTGCTGTTAGTAACAAAAATCCATATGCCAATCTATAGGTTCTTGGTCAAAGACTGGCTTTGGCAGATAAATGATTATGTTATCGGCTGAGGAATGGCGCTGCAGAAATAATTTTATATGATGTTTCGGAGCATCTGTAAATTTTAATATTATATGTTCTAATTATTTTTTTTTTTTTTTTTTAACATCAAAGCCGTAATACATTGAGAAATCATATTTGAAACCGTAACTAGTACGTAACTCATTTCCTGTAGTATCTCTTCTACTCCATATTTCAGTGCCGGTGATCTATTAGTCCATTCAATTATAATTTTCTTTTTCGAATTAGAGTATATAATAATATATACTATTTTGACCAGTTCTATTAGTGGGTATCAATACCGTATGTTTAATTGTATGTTTACCATCCATGGTTCCATATTTCCTTACTGAATTTAAAACATAATGTCTGTCTATTCTTCTATTCTATGTTTTAGTTACTATTTAGTTGGAATTATATTGTACTATTCTAATTACTAATTGTGCTATCATTATTTATTATATTTTATTTATACGTAGCATTCATAGAACGTTGTACCAAAAGTATTAGTATACCATTCCTCTTCATTTAGAACCATATATCGCTTTTAGTTATTTATGATATCATTTAGTTACCACTATTTGAAGTGTTATTATGCTAAGTGTTACATTTTGTAAGTATTCTTTTATTTATTTTCTTTTTGTAACTGATGTACCTCAATAAATGTAAGTATATTTGGCGTTGGTGTATTTACAATTATAAAATTATATAAAAGGTTGTTTAATGTCTAGTCGATTAATAAAGTTTCATTTTATTGATGTTATAATTTCAGTTATTTTACCCAAACAATTACCTTCAACAATTTTAAAAGTTACTGATAAACATTCATTTGACAGTTGCATTTTAAGGCCTAGAATTTTGAATGAATGAATAAATAAATAAGGAATTGCAGGGGGGAAAACCTGTATCGCTACTACCCATAAAGGGTCATGGGTTGAGTTCATAGTAGAGGCTGTACTGTTTCTAGGAGAACATTTGTGCAGGGAGGTGTCTTATTCGAGATCGTGCTCACCCCCCAGAATTTTTCTCCAATTAACAATACCCACTTTATAGAACCTGTGTGAGCCCCAGAAGGATTTGCAGATATGGTTGTTAATAGGTTATTTAATGTATAGATCACAACCCTTATTACTTTCAAATATCAAATCAAGACCAAACTAAAGAGCTACTTCTGGTGATCATGTAAGAAGCAAAAAGGGAACACACATATAGTTTTAAATTAATCCAAAATAAACAATTTCAACTTTCTGATGATAAAGTTGCCAGGTTTATGATGGAAAAGGACCAAAGAACAGACTTCAAACTAATCTTCAAAACTGAAAATCTACGCGATCACAATAATACCTTCATTGCACAAAAGTAAATAACAACAATGACATGCTCCTTCTACCAGTAAGAAGTATTGTAATAACAAGACAATATTTTAAAGGTTTTATTGTGGTTTAGCTTTTAAATTATTTTGAACACAGTAATCACAAGCACACACAAAAAAAACAAATGTAGAGAACATATTAAGTTCAACTAAAGAGGAATTCCGTTTATTCTATAATAAATTTTTTGGTCAAGCCAACATTGCATTCTACCAGCCCGAACACGCTTCCCCGAGTCTTATTCTAAATTGAATCTAATTTAAATTAGAAATTTAATTTTCTCATCGCCAATATAAAAGGCAATCAATTCTAGATTAATTAGTTGTAGCACTTCAATATCCCATAAGTACTTGAGGATCATTTTTCACGAGTCAGGAACACAACAAAAAAGAATATTAAATACAGGCATTTTTATTGATTTTCAAACTTACTTGTTTCTAAGCATGTATGCTCCCGATTTTAATAACATACATAAAAAATCCGCAATACTAAAAACAAAATTCCAAATACAATAGATTACCATAAAAACTACAATATATGACAAGCAACTCCTGTAGATATTTTGTTTGTTAATTTAACAAACGACGTGTAAATCTTCAGGATTGTCTTTAATATACCAGGCAGAGTTTAATGTATTTGTGTCTATAAATAAACAACTTAAGCTATATGCAGACAAAAATCTTTATTCGCATTTAGTTTATTTACTGGCTAGCGCTGAGTAGGTCTTTAACACAGTAACAGTGAGAGTTTGAAGAACTATGCCGAACTTTGGACGAAGAAGGTAAGCTCAATGTTTATAATAGATATAATTGTGATGTTTTTGGTAGATTGTTTGGAGTCATATTATGTAAGGCATGCCTATTAATTGTAATACAGATTTTACGTGAAACTCAGAGATCTCTTATAATGTAGCAATAAGTTCTGTTTCCGTAATACTTTACGATATGGTTTAGTTTTAATAATCGCTAAATACTTGGAATAATGAGAAAATTAGAGTCGACGGTATTATTTTGCTACCAGGTAAAATGATAATTCCGGGATAATCTGACGAAAATCCTGATTACATAATATTCTAAATAGTTCTAGATTTTAAATATTGCCGGTCAAGAGTGTCTAAAACAATAGAATGTCTGACCTAACGAAGTTGATAAATAAAGTACTCTGTCATTATTTGAAAATATAACCAGGAAAAATAGTTAATTATTCATCAAATAAAGTATTTAAATTAATAAGCACACAATTTAGATATTATATTTAATATATCTGGTCATGATTATAATTTTTCATTTTTATAAAGAAAATAAAAATTTGTCCTTACGATCTATGAATTATTTTTTACGTTGAATTCATATTAAAATATCGTGTTTAACGGTAAGAATTTTAAATCAACTTAAATTCTCAAATACTTAAATACACATTTTGATATAGAGTTTTAAAAAAATGAGGGACAGAAGTTAGTTATCAAACATTATATAATGTATTATATAGATAAGGAAGGTTTTGTATAAAGTTATTACTTTATTTACTATAAATAATATTATATACGATTAATAATATCCCATATAAACAATGGATATTTTCGAGAAACCATAATATAAGTTGCCTGGACAATAATTGTTTTATATCTCAACCGCTATATTAAATAAATAAAATCAAATACGAAATCAAAGATTATATGGATTTCTCATAATTTATATTAAATATTTTATGTTAAGGTAGTTTAACAAACTTGCAACATTAAATCCGTTTCTATGACCATACCCACAAGAACATTTCTATAATTTTATAAAATTTCGTATACATCATTGATTATTACATATGTTATAACTTTATATTGCACAATTATTAATATTCTTCTTTTATTTTATATTTGTCCCTGCGCAGTTTCGCATCCAGCATATTTGATCTCAGTGTTCATTTTTTCTCCTTTTTTCCTGATTTTGAAGTTTTTGAAATTATCAATAGTTCTTGATCAGGCCTCTAGGGCATCGTCTATTTAATCTTCTCCCAATAAGTCTTGGAATGCTGTATATTTGCTGTGAATATATGATTTTACAGTGGTAATGTTCATGTCGTTGTATATGATGTGATTAGAAATAAATCAAAAAGCAATAGCAATTTTTATTAGAATTTTGGAGTACGTTGTCTGTATCTTGTGCATACGGACGTGTTTTGCTGAACCCCAAATTTCTGATCTATGTGTCCTAATAGATCTTAGTATAGTGTTATATATTAGTCGTTTGTTTCGAAAATCAAGTGAAGATCTGTAGTCCATAAGATTCGATAGTCATTTGTTGCGTCTTGTCAGTTCTTATATTGGTATTTTTTTATATATGTATATAAATAATTAATTATTAATTAGACTTGTATGAAATGTTCCGATTAATTATCGGTCCTTTCAAATGGTGACTTCCAAAGGAAAATAAAATAAAAACAATCAACGAACTTCCAATTTCTAACTAATTTTACCGTTAAAAAGGCTTACACAGAAGCTTCAGAATCATTGAAGTATATTGAAAATCGGCGGTGGTTTGGAAGAGATTTGCTTTTCCCGCCGGAGGGAAAGAGTCCCGCGGAGAATTCCGTCCGGCTGAGTTGGCAGTACTGCTCCCAGAGGCGGCTAATTCGATTCAGAGTGCCCAACAACTCAGCCACGGGTGGACAGCAATGTCAACACACGCAACTACACTCCGAGTCCAAAGAGTGAGTAATTATTGACAACAAAAAAATATATCATTCCCTTAGTGATAAAGTGCTATAAACTAAACCACTAAAATATTTTCTAATCATAAAAAACATGTCATTATTCGGTGTGTTTAGGGTTCAAGACCAAAAATCTTGAAGATATCAACTATATGATTTTATATTGCGAATAATTAATTGTAAGGTACATTGTATACAATTGTATGGAATCTGCCTTTAAATAAACAGCCCTACCAAAGGGTTACTCTTTTACTATTCATGTGAAAATACTATTATTTTGGTTAAAAGAATTAACTAAGCTCCATTGGAAAAGTTTAATATGTTTTGATGGTTGCCTCGTTATCTAAAATTTATTTATTTAAATTATTTTTTAAATCTCAGTATTGTTTATTGAATTCACATCCCAAGATGTAATATTTAAGACAAGAAAAACAAACACAAATTCAATCTAAGATTATGATAAATATATTATTCTAAATAGATTTAAGTAAAATCTGGTAAAAAGAATATAGCTAAAAGTTTATATTTATAAAAACATTTTAAGGTGGATAAGCTGTATAGAAGCTTTTTACAACGAATGTTCGGTTAACTATAATTTATATCTTTTGAGTAAACGTTTAATTCTGCTATTATTTTCGAAATTTAGTATTAAAAAAAACATACATATAAAATAAGGCTAGATTATTCCTCCGAAAAATATGGAGGAATAAAATTACTGTTATTCGTGTTTATGTTGTCTTCGGTTAAAGTCATCATAAATGAAACGAAAATTTCTATAAGTATAAATTTCTATAAATTTGAAATTTTTGAACGAAATTAAAACCGCTGATATTTAAAATAAATATATTATTGAAACTTTTATAAAGTCATAAATATAAAAATTAAATTCTTGTTCTTTGATGGACAAGAGACATTACAATTAAAGGAAAAAGTATGTGGGTGTGAGACTTCATATTATAGTATCTTTGTTAGTTGATTCTAAATATAAAATAAAATTTTGAATTTGAAATTTGAATAAAATTATGTAGTAAAAACAAAATTTGATATTAAACTTTTGTATTTGTTCTTTTATATTTTCTTGTTTATTGTATCTTTTTATTTATAATTATGTTAAATTTGTATTTATCGTCAATTTGAAATAAATCACTATTTCTTTTATAATCATTTATCATTATATCAATTATTTATCAAATATCTGAGGATGATCCTTTAGTAGAGCTTGTAGTGTCTATAGGTAACAAATTCTGAAAAAACAAATCATTAAGAAGCTATAGAACACAGAATGAAATAATTTTACTCTAACTAATAAAATATAATTGGTAAAAGCTGTTAAAGAAATATAATTCTAGAAAATCCATTTTGTAAATACGTTTTTCATCTTTCACTTCCTTGAAGTACATTGAATTACTATTAAATATTAAATATGAATCCATAATTTTAAACTGGGTCTTATATCAAACTTTCGGTTAAGACTCGAAAGATATTATATTTTCATCAGGCTTATATTATATTTTCTACATGACGACGGATGCCGAAATTTCTCACTAAATAAGGTTTTTTCTGAAGATCAATAATTTGGTAATGCGGTCATATAAAAGCATGTTTTCGTTGTTTATTTTAATCTCAATAATTTTTATAAAACCTGCCTTTAATATGTAATTGTTTAAAATTATTCCAATCTCCATGTTCCGGGAACAATACCAGAAAGAAGAAAGGATGCACAGAATAATTGAACCCAGAAATACTGACATTACTGAACTATTGAAATAATCAGCATACCTGTAACCAGCGTATTATGCAAATGTTTCTCTTGTTTCCGAAATGCAAGGATGTGATGATAATTTAATAACTATCTGGATTTTCTATTAACAAACTAAATAATAATTAATTTGGAAAATATATTCATATTTATTATTTATACTGTAGGATCTTGAAAAAGAAAACACTGCACTATACCGAACAATTTATTGAACCTGTTTTCAACACAGGTTCAACAAACGGTTTGAAACAAACCGTTCCAAAGCACGGTGAAAATCCCGTTCTATTATCCCTCAGGAACGGATTAGACAATATAAAATTGACTGTCTAATTAAACTAATAGTATTGAAATTATATTTGGAATTTTTAATAATAAATTCCTTGTGAATATTCTTTATTCACTTGTATCACTATTATTTTTACGTTCAAGCCAATTTGACGTTGAGAAGCAAATCTGTTGCACTAAGGTCTCGCACAATTCAGCACATATTTGAGATGTGCGCATCTCCTGTTTCTAACTTACTGGTCTGCTGGCCTCGCATGATTATAAAAAAAAATAGTTCAGCTCTACTTTGCTGCAGTGATGGTGATTGGATACTCTGATATGAAGTGATTCTAGGACCCAAAATACTGTTTGATGAATTCCAAGAATCATAGAATTTTATAATTTCCTCTTACACCATTTCCCCTCCGTGTGTCAAGCTTTTACACACATTTTCTTTTTCATCAAATTTTTCTGAAGACGAGGGCTCCCCACCTTCAAGTCGATTTTCGTTTATCTTCAACTCTAGTAGGTATTTAAGAAGATACAGCTCTAAAACTGCGGCCATGTTGAGTTTGTACTGGAGACAATTTGTTAGGAATATTTTCACACTGCAACAGGAAACTATAGAGAGCTTTGTTGACGTCAGTACAATCATGAGTGTAAAGTTCCCTGGATCCCTCGCCCGCATGGATAATATGGTTCGTCCACATACCGATAAAAGATTCTTCGTAGCCAATAAAATATTAGTAGAATCACCTGGGAATCAACGATTTTATTTTATCAATGTCTAAGCCCTCCTTATTCCAAAGAAGGGGTAAGGGGAATTTCCTCTTCCAAAATAACCAAATAGAAAATGAAATGGGTTCAATAAAAAATATAATTAAAAATGCCAAGAAGTTCTAGTTTCAGATTACGGAAAATCTAAATATGCCACGACCTAGTATTTTTGATACGACATCTCCTTGGGGTGAAAAGGAAAAGATGGTGAGGATATTCTGGACAAGCCACAGAAAACAGAAAACCAGTCTGACAATTTAAAATTAACCTGCTCGGAAGCCTCCTCCAGTCTGTATGTGCATAGAGAAGCCACGCCTTTTCCCCTACTACCTAGTTCACTTCACTCGCTTTTTGTCCTGATTTGCTCTTATGGGGCTAATATTGTTTTGTGTTCGACCCGGCTCTCGGACTTGAAATGTGAAAATGATAAAATGACTTCAAAGAATTATGTTTTAAAAGCAATGAGAGAATGCAACAAAATACTTGAGAGATGTGGGCAAAGTCTTGAGCCTTACGACTCTCAGTCAGGTGGGGAACTAACTTCCCTCACCATACCACCCAGCCCGCCTCCAGTTTCGAAAAATATCATTTTCTAAATTGTCAGACTATAACCTACAATAAGATTTTAAAAAACTATACATAAAACTAAACTCAATAGTATTAAAAAATCCATAACCCACTAATCATATAATAATTTTGGTTCATCAATAAATTCCTGTTAATTTATTAATATATAAAATAACAGACAACTCATAACGTACATTATGTATTCACCGCAACCCATCATACAAACAAGAATTATCAATTTAATTTCATTCAATTTATCTAATTAATATTCATGAATTTCACTTATATTTGTATACAGAACTAAATTTGTGAGCACTTTGTGTCACAGACCAAAATTCTCTAAACAACAGTGTCATCAATCGTAATAAATGTAATAAATTACCTTTCATTTGGTTGGAGAGAAATGAACCCTGCCTCAAGATCATATAATTGTCGATTGTAATTATTTAAATCCCATCGTATTATTCATTTATATATAAACCATAAAAACAATAATGGTGGGCATATCAAAGGAATGTATATATGCTCATTTACATAGCATACAACCTGCAAACATTAAAACATATCCTAAATTTTTTGGACGAAAAAGGATTTTTTCTGTCCTGACAGTAGAATTAGGAATTTAAAGGGTTGCGAATTCCACCCGAGGTTTAATTTTAAAGTTAAATAAACAATTCTTTTTTGTATTTTATTTTTATTATAACAAGATTAATTCTCTTTATTTTAATCTTAAATGAGGATGTTATTTATTTCAGAAAAACTTTTTATCGGAGGAGGGACTGAAAGAAGTAGCGGCTCTACAAAACTTGTCTACTCCTAATTAAAAACTCTTCGCGACATTTCCTCCTCTAAAATACACCATTGAATCCATTCGTATTTTATATTATTACTCACTTTTTACGTATTATTAAGTATTTTTTTTTAATTTTACGAAAATATCCTGATAAAAAGATTTTTCTTTAAAGATTTTTTCTCTAATTTAATGGTTGGCTTATTTCAACGATTGTCCTAGACAACAATGGAATAGTAAGTAAATGTGCTAAAACACACGACCTGTTGTTACTTTGTTCAAATTTACTTCAACTTAGTTTAGTAAAACTCTATATTCTTATCAGAGCTGAATTAAGGAGCATATTGCAAATTATGAGATCCTATTATTTGTCGTTAACATTTAAATAAAACAATTTATTTATTATTTCCAGCAAATGTACAAGTGTATTTCGCTAAGTTAAATATATTAAAATTTCATGATCTTAGTTTAGTCGTCAGCAGCAGTCAAGGAAGCATTTATCGCACTGAGAAATGCTGCAGCGAGGATGGGACTTATCGTCAACTACAGCAAAACGAAGTACATGTGCATAAACCCTCAACAAATAAACCTTGAAAACCATATCCAAGTTGACGGGCAGAGTGTGGATAGATTTGAGAAATTTGTGTACATTGGATCCCAGGTGAACCAACAAAATGATAATAGTTCAGAATCGAGAAGCGAATTATAATCGCTAATCGCTGCTATTTTGGTCTGCAGAAGCATCTACGTGGTAGTCTCCTGTATAAATCTTCTAAGACCAGACTGTATAAAACTCTCATCCGACCAGTTCTCACATATGCCTCAGAAAACTACACCCTGACCCAAGAACACGAATTCTATCTTCTGAGATTCGAAAGGAGAGTCCTTAGGGGTATATACGGTCCAGTTTTGGTGGGTGGAGAGTGGAGGCGCCAGTCCAACAACGAACTGAGACTACTTTATGAGGAGCTGGACGTAGTACAGTTTATAAAGTTGGGAGGGAAGCAGGACTCGATAGAGGAAACTGGCGGTCGATGCTGCAGCAGGCCAAGGCTCGTTTACAAGGGTCGTAGCACCGAATGATGATGATGATTATTTGTTGTTAAGATTTAAATAAAACAATTCATTTATCATCTTCAGCAAATTTTTATATAACAAAAGACAAGTGTATTTCTCTAAGTAAAATATATTAAAAATATCATGATCTAGTTTGTTCTATTAAAAATTTGTTTGTACGAATTTTTGAGGAATGATAATCAACATCATCAAATCTATCATAAATAAGTTGATATTTGAGGCATTCAGTGCCCAAAGAACAAATTTCAAAATTGTCTTTTTGAAACTTTTCGCTAGTTTAATCAAGCAATGCTTTATGCTTCCAAAACTTCAGGATCAGAGCTGGATTTAACCATGAGAAATAAGGCAAAATAGTGTCATGTTGGACAAAATTACTTCTCAATATTTGAAATTTGGGATTTATACGCTTTCTTGAATGTATCGTATCTCATATATTCTCTAAACCAAGTGACTTTTGATATTTGTAAATATCTTCAAACAAACTAGTTCAGAACGCACACAACTCCTGGCTGGCTATTTGCCGATCAGCTTCAAATCTGCTGCAAGTGAGGATAGATGGTGTGTGATCTCTCTCGTGCCAAAGAATTTACCCACGTGTATACATATTTGTCTCTTTGTTTTGTTCCTTATTTCAAAGGGTATCTGGTATTAGTACTCAACTCCAGGAAAATTATTTTATTTTTTAAAAACACGTAACAATAATAATACTGTTCTGCAAAAAAAAAATTGTTTTCCCTTAAAAAATTATCACAGCATTCTATGTTTTCAATGATGCTGAATCCAAATCTAGCATCAGAAAAACTTTAACACGTACAGTTTTTCAGAGAAATCAGTGTATTCACAAAAAAAACAAGGTTGTCATAAAAAGAAGGCGCTTAACTTACTAACATGATTTATTCACTTATGTATATAAAGTATAAAATACAAAATAAGGCGTTCTGATAATACAATATGCTTAATACATAAATCGTAAAATTAGAATTTTTACCTAATGTGTAGTTTTCTTCCCTGCGTAGTCCTCTTGAAGTGTTTCTCGCTGTAGACTCCACCAGTAGTTCTCGATCATATTTTCATTCCATTTTTCACTATACCTCCTTTCCATTTCGGCAATATCCTGATGGAACCGTTCCCCGTGTACATCAGATACAGCTCCAAGATAGTGGCGAAAAAAGTTTAAGTGGGAATGAAGGTAATTTAATATTAACAACCGGGGATGAATCCTTTGGAATCTGGGGCTCACCTAGCATCTATAACGTGGGTACCCAAAATGGCAGAAAACCTGGCGTTTGAAGGTGGTCTGGGACAAAACACCTCCCAGCACAACTGTCCCAATACTCCTCCAAGAAACAGTACAGTCTCTACCACAAACTGAGCCCAAGATCCTTCATGGGTTATAGTGGTTCGGGTTTTTTTTCTTAAATAAGTATTGTGCTAAACGATAAATGTTTAATACGTCATTATAATGACAATCTATAAACAATGGTCTACTGAATGAAACTCTCTCTTTATGCTTGGTAATAAAATAAACTAAGGAAAGTAAATCTGCTCTATAATTGCTCATTAACCCTTGAAATTTTGAAATATATCCTCTTTCCCGTCCATTAAATGTAATTAATGTTATGGATAAAACCTAAATATTTATTACAAGACCCACTCTTTTTTGATGCATTATATATGATTGTTACTATGTTATATTCTGCATGGAGAACGCTACAACCACGATAACTGTAATAAAGAAAAAAATTCACCATTTTTTATATAAATGGCCTCTGCCTGATTTTGAGGCCGGCTGTGGCAGATAAATTATTGATTTTATTATTATTTGTGGATCGACCAAGTTTGATCGGGAACTATCCTGAGGCTTACGCAGTCTCTTCTAAGTGAGGTTCGCAACTTTAATTGGGAGAAAAACCTGTTGATATTTTTTTTCTAATGTACCATTTCATGACAGCCATTACATGAGTAAATGCATGGATTATTACCAAATATCATTTCCTGGGGAGTTAAGTTCAATATTAGTCGTATGACGTATTGGTAAATATACACATTTATGCGGTTAGAGTTTTTGAAGTTGCGTTGGTGTTTTAAGAACTCTCCGATCTCAGTTAAGATCCAATCCAGGAATATTCTATTATTCATTTCTAGATAAAGGCTTTTCTTTTCTGAAAAGGTTGCATAAAAAAAAGTATAGAACCTTTTCAATTCTCATTCTTCGTGACCCTTCCTTTCTATAAAGCATCTTATTTCTATCGATTAGAATGCCTTATAAAATTCCTTCCACAAATATATTAGTTAATTTATTTAGTAAATGTTTGCACTTCCTTTTATTTTTATTGGTCACAGTTATAAAAATCCGTTTAATGTCATTGCTCTAGGTTCAGGAAAATAATCATAACCACTATACCATAATATTCACGACGAATATTTAGATTATATACATTATTTTTCATTCATCCGGCTCATTCCACGGCTTGACCAACCGTCTACACCGATATGGTGTGGTCAGTACCGCGAACATTTATACATAGTGTTAAGGCCAGATGACTAGATTTAATCATAAAAACTACCTTATTTTTTGTAAAGGAAAACCATTTTTCTCAATTTAATTTTCCTCTTTTTAATATAATAATTTGAACGTTTATTTCATAATTGTTTAGAATAATTTAATTTTAAAGGTAATCAATCATATTTGTTTAGTAATAAGTTCAATATCTGTAGTAAGTTTTAAAACATATGTTATAATTTTAATAAGAGAAGACATAAAAAAAAAAAGGAGTCGACCGGCTTTTGTTCGCTCCGTCTACATCAAGCCACACAGTGTTGGCACGAGCCTCTGGACGTGAACATCGCTAGCTATAGCTCAGATTTGTTTTGTGAATTTGAATAAGACACTAATTTGCTGCCCACCTGCAGGTGTAATTAGTTATAACTTCATCATCGATTCGACCAATTCGAATTGACCCAGTCGATCATCTCAACCTCTATTGTCTCAACATCCTCGCTCGCCGTCCCGACGAAAATCCTCTGTCGTCTCAACATCCAGCTCGCCCTGCCGAGAATCTACTAACTACTGGAATCTACTTCGACAGGCATATAAGAGAATTTATTTATATCATTTCAACTAGATAACCACATAAACATTTATTATTTTGTAATCAATTTTATTTGAATATTTATTTATTTGTAATTTAATAGGGTTAAATTTACTATTGTAGGATTAAATAATAATTGTGTTCTTTTTGTTATTTGTAATTTTATAATTTAGTTAGTACAAGTAACTTCATTTTCTCATTATAAAAACGTTTAAATTGTTCTTTTAATTCAATCAATTGTTTATTTTCTATTATCAAAAGTATTAGTTGTTTTAATTTATAGAAGTGATTTATGTTATTAGTTTAATAAAAGGTTACAATTCAAATGAAATGCGATCTGGTATAGTTGAATCAGAAATTTCCTGCTATTTCGAGGTTAATCAAACACATATATATTTAAAAAATTAGCACCACTCAACATTAGCACCAATCAAACCATAAGTGTCTTGGGTTCTGTATGTGGGTTCTCCTAGATATATAAATAGTACAAAGGAGAACTTTGTGTACCAATAATAAGCACTGGCACTTGTGCGTCCAAAGATAGGTAGCTACAAGAGGGCAGATATGAGTTCTGATAAAGGTTAAACAAGGACCAACTCCTGAGATCCGGTGCCAACAATTAGGAGAAGAACAGTAAATCTACAAGGACAGGAGGAACCAGGAGACCCGCCAACGTTGGAAATAATTCTAGCGATTGTGCCCCTTCCCAAATAGTTGCGCATACACAAACGTTGTATTTTCGATTAGATCTTGGCCCATGGGTCGATTAAATATAGAACCAGACAGGCAGGCTGCTTTTGTTATTCTCATGTCTCAGCTCATCGATATCCGTAACTATCGATCTTAAATCGAATGGTACGTACAAGTCAGTGGTTCAACATCGATTATCTAAAATACTACATTAAGAGACTTCATTCTGTTTCCAGGTAAACTCCCTACTCAGTACTGTATACTATATAATATGTATATTATAGCAGTATATCTTATAAGGAATCATTATTACTTTTGTATTTTTATTTTTATCTTATTGATAGATATATTTAATCAATAAGCAAATGTATTTTCCGTTAAAAAAAAAGAAGTGATTTATGATAAAATTACCAATCGATGTCTCTAAATAATTATGTTATATTCTTCTTCATTATCTTTCTCGCATGCCATTTCTAGCGTCAAGGACCTTCTAGTTGTTTTTTTTTGTTACGAGGCTAGGTAAATTTCTTTGAGTCTGTTTACTCGAAACGGATGATTGGCCCAGTGCTAGGTGATGGTTAGGCTGTACCCTCTACCTTCGTCTTCGCAGGGAAGGTCGTGCTGAAGTGATTACTGTTTATCGCCTTGTGTGGATAAAGAGTAAAATATACTCTTCTGTAAATTGAAAGTGCCTTGTACTGAATTAAGGAACCCGGAAGAGCGTTATTCCCCGCAAGTCTGACTTGGAGTACTCCCTGCGGGTAAATAGTTATGTTAGAAAATACCAATCATACATTAAAAGATGGGTTAATCAAGCCATATCACCAATACATGTGAAATTCATATCAGCACGAATGTTATTATATGAGATTTGACAAGCCTTTTGTTTACGGATTGGTGAAAAATACAGATCTGAATCATTTAGTCTTGGATTGGATATGAGCTGTTTGCATAGGAGTTGTTCAGTTTTTTGATAAAGGCCGCCAGGTAGGGTAGGAAGACAGACGCAAAAACAAAAGCTTATATTATTTTAAGAACCTATTTTCTTATAACATTTCACAAGCTTTTGATAATGACACTTTTACAAATATCCTATCAATGTGAAAAATAAAATGAAAAACTTAAAAAATGGGACATAGTTAAGGTTTTCGCAGATTGTAGGGAGGAGAGAAATGGAGAGACTCGAGAGGGTTTTCGTTATTTCAATTCCAATTTAGTCTCCTGCCTAAATCAAGTGCTGAGTAGGTGATATATTTATCATAAATAAAGTAGGACTGGATAGTGTAGGTTTAATTTAGTTTTACCAAAGTTGTCACATAAGTAACCTGTCAATGTAACAAATTAAACATTGGTAGACCACCCACTTGGCATGGGGATGGCATGTTTTTATACTGGTATTAGCTAAAACTCCAAACCACAGGAAATGTATACAATACAACAGTTGTAAAAATAAGTTTGGAACGTTTGGTTTCAGTGAAGAAAAATGTAAAATATACTGTTATACTAAACAATAATTTAAAAACACTTTGCTAAAATTTCAAATAATATAGCTTTATAACATTACAACTGCTGCAACATTTTACTTTTTAGAAAATTAAGAAATTTCCTAAATATTTTTGTAACCACCATTCATCCGCGCTTTTTTACCTGCCAATCTTATATATTAAGCAGGTTTGTAATATCTTATTCTTCATAGACATTGATTATGTTTATTACATTACCGAAAAATAAATTTTAAGAATGAATGAAAGATATTAAAAAGATAAAACCGATACTAAAGTGCAACATATGACCCCGTAGAGAAATGGACTGAGAAGTGGACTAAAAAAAAAGTCTTGATTAAAATAATCTGCAAAACACACATAAATTAAAATAAAATGTATGTGTGTGACTTTATTTAAAACAATACATAAATATTATAATATAAATAGGATTAGCATTTATGATAAATGAGGGAAACCTGAAGCTTTTGCCGCATAGTATAAAAATCTGGAGAGTGTCGATCATCAAGTTGTGAAATTTGAAGTTTTTCTGTACGGTAAGCCATTTATTTTTTATTGAAGAAGGATAGAAACTTTATTGCAAAATAAATGGCTTTGATCTAGCCTTGATATTCTTTCTCAAAACGGTTTTTATAATGATGATGTTGGTAAGAAATGTTTAGGAGGCTCTCTCCTTGGTGGTCCCAACGTCTCAATCGTCTGTTGACTATCCTATAAAAAGATTTGATAGTATAGGTAGCTCCGCAGCCACTCTGGGGTCGACTATAAATATCAGCTTTTTTTGAGTTTAACTTTCCAAACAGCAATCCATATATAGAACAGGAAGTATAAATCTTATATCCTTAATATGAAATCAAAAGATCATATATTTATAAATATCCTCGATTTCTGATCCCTATATAGAATATTACCCCATTACATGTTTGTCTTATATAAATTTTCCTTCTGATAATTTCAGATCATTTCATCATTCACTATTATATATTTCATTGTTTTAATTATTTTATTTCTAATTAAAATATGAAGTTTATTGACCTGTATTACATATGTAAATAATTGTTATTAAATATGTAACTATCTTTGGACAAAAAACATTAATAATTCGAAGGAATTAATGAACCAATAATGAGTTTAGATTCTAATAATGTGAGTATATTTAAATAGTTGTTTACAACATGTTTTATTCATGTTGCATGTTTTTTGTTCGTACTGATTAGATTCCCTATGTAATTCTTTCAAAATATATACAATTACATATTTTATATATTTGAAACCATATTTTATGAATCGTTAATTCCATAATTTACTTCTAGAATTATGTTAGTTAATAAACTATATAACGATCTAATAAGGATTTATAAGTAGAATTATTTTAATTAAGTTGCTCAATTCAAGGAGTCTGGAATCTCATAGGTCAAGTGCTCCTTGGTCCTTCCTTTTTATATATTTCAGGTCAACCGAACAGGATCCATATATACAGCCATTTTAATTTTAATGAATTTATTATTAATTACTTTATTAAATTCGTCACAAAAATCACTATTTATTAAATTATTGTTATTATTATAATTAAATTATTTTATTTTCTAATTCAATACCACTATTAATTTTTTTTTAAATTTATTTATTGATATTTACAACTGTATTACAATAATACATCAAGTAAATAGGCTATGTGATACATAATGACATGAGTTAATGGCAAGTAGAAAAACTACCCACTGGTAGTACTTAAATCACTAGTTCAAATAAAAAGGTCACGTGGCCATCTTCTTTTCAGACGCCTCGGCGGATTATCGGGAATTGAAGAGGAAGCTAGGTTTGAAACTAGAGGGTTTGAGTGAGAATGAATTTTATTATGAAAGGATAGAACCCGGGTTCGGGCCAAATCAGCAACAAATGGGACATTAAGGTCGTTATGGATGACTTTATTCTTAACAAAATAAGAAGCATTGAGGATTTTACGAAGGATTTTGGATTGTAGGGATTGGATACGAGAAGAATTCGATGGCTTAGTGGAGGCCCAAAGCTCTACTCCGTAAGTCCAAATAGGTCGTATGATGTTCATGTAGATGAGTCTTTTGTAGTTAATTGGGAGGTTAGAGCGTTTGTCTAGTAAGTGTTGAAGTAGCCTGAAACGTCGAGCGGTTTCTTGTCTTTTCAGTCTTGTATGAGGATTCCAGGTTAATCGTTTGTCGAGATACAACACCAAGTATCGGATCTGTTCTACAGGAACCAGTGGGATATTATTAAAGGATACTGAAGGACAGGAAGTCATTGGTTTAAGACGTAAGGTAAAAGTGATTTGATGCGATTTTTGAGAATTTATTTTAATTCTCCAGTTTTGAAACCATTCTTCAAGATCAGTGATATGGGATTGGAGGCTTTGGGATGCAATAACTGGATTGCTGTTGACTGATAATACACATGTATCATCAGCATATGTGGTAAGAATATTATTAGGATGAGTTGGGATGTCAGCTGTATAAACTGTATAAATGATTGGGCTACCTTGAGGAATATATTATTTAAGAATGATTATATTATTCATAATTTATAATCATAATTAATTGTTATATTAAATTAACATATGCTAATAATATAATGTAATTATTATGATTTTTTTAGCAACCCCCAAATACAATTTTTTTAATTTCAACATTCAAATTTTTATTTGAAAATATGTTTACCCCACCTCAAAAATAATTATATATTTTAGATGCTCATTATCTATAGACCGATTTCTAACAATTATCAATATAAGAGATACTTTAAAAGTTATCTTGTTTCATATGTAAATACCATATATAACTTTTCTACTCATGATTACTGTATTAGAATAGTTTGTATTTTTGGTTTTTGATATGGTAACCAATCTTATGAACAAGAACGTGTTTCGAAAATGCCACTGGAGTGCTGATGTTAAGTTTTAAATTGGCTCATTTACACTAACTAATAGCCTCTATTGTTATAACGAATTGCTTTGAGCGAAATAATATTTTTATGTTATGATAATATTGTGCAGGTCCTTGGACACACCTAATGGTGAGGTCTGTACAAATGACATGGTGGATGTGACGGAGGAGGCTGGTTCTGACGCAGGCAAATCCCTCTGCCAAATAAAATATCATATTTAGCTTCCCCGCCTGCGTAGATACGCTATACGCCTTCTTTACTACACTGTTCTCCAGAGACACTATTCGCCGTTTTGTTAGCCTAGGTTATTTTTTATAATAGTAATTAATTTCTCTCTAATTCAATAGAATGTTCAATTTCTTTTAAAATACAAACTCATTTGAGAACGAAGTGCCAAAGAATATTTCTTTTCTTGCTGTAGGTTCTTAAAAAAAAATTAGGTGTAAAGCCTAACGTCGTGCAAAGTTTCAATTTAGGGCATTAATATAAATGTTAAACTATGGCATTGTTGATGGGGAGCGGGTTGATAGAGCGCTGAGTTGCCAGGCCGAAGGTCCTGGATTCAAATCCCGGTTGTTGGCAGATTTTTATGAAATATATTAGCAGCCGGAGATAGATTCTATGGGATCTAGGACCCTCCTAAGGCTCATCCAGCTTTATTACTATAAAGTGGGTGCCCAAAAAGAAATTTGGAAAATCAGGAGATTGAGTGTTATCCAGAACAAATAGCATCTCTGCAAAACTGTTGCCCAAGAAACAGTATAGTCTCTGCCACGTATTATTGAATCCAAGACCCTTCATGGGTTGTAGTGGTATAGCTTTTTTTTATTTTTTTTTATTGTTGATGGGAGTAGGGTAGCTGAGTGAGAGTGGCGCTCGGTTACAGATCTTTGGCCCTCCAGTTCGAGATCGATTGTGGCATACAAATTACTTATTCTGTACACAACCGTGAATCGACTCTGAGGGATCTGGAGACCCTCCTGGGGCTCAACCAACCTGGTACTCTTAATTACGGGGAAACCTGGCGGTTGAAGCGGCGAAGAGAGCTCGGCTAAATCTCTCCTTTGCGTTACAGTTGGCTTGGAAACAGTACCATACCTCTAAATAAAATTTTGTATGCCAGTCTTACGAGAATATCTAATAGTTAAAAACTTTAACCGCGGTAAAAAATAAAATATTAATTATTAATGTCAACTTGTTTGTTTTTTAAATCTGTCAACAGTAATTATATAATCACACATCTTCTATTATTTGACGAAAATTTGCCTTCAAGGATTTTGTTTAATTAATGTACATCCTATTCATGATTAAATAGATCCAAATCTTTATATTATTGATAAAATTAATATTTATTTTCACTTACCTTCATAATTTTTTTTTTACTTTTCTTATTTGCAATTATATATAAGACTCGGTAAATTGGATTAATTTTAATTACCTAGCACATTTCTGATCGATTCAAAAATATACAACAAACAAGATATTTATGCTAGGAAAAAGGCAAGATAAATCTATCGTATTGAGCAACTGTGATGCGATAAATGTACGGTAGAGATTTACCGAATATATTAGCAGTTGGAATGAAGCCAAGACCTATCCAAAGGAAGAAAAAATGATATAATTATTTCAAATGAAGTTTAATAAATTCTAATTAATTATGTATGCTTTAGTAAAAAAAATAGATAGTTAGTTGTTTTTTTGTTTTGATTAAATTGATAAATTGAATGCTCAAGCCTTGGAGTGTTGAGGCACATGAAAAGAAAGATTTATTTCTGTTATATCTGTTGTTTCTTTGTTCACGCGAGCCAGGTTTGTTGAGACAGGAGAAACGTTGTATTATTATATACTATTTACCATAGACTTCATTTTACGTCTCAGAAATATTTTTTTGCAATGAACAGTTTTTACTGTTACAACTTTTCTCCTCATATATCTATTTTGTATTGTCCGTTAACTTAAAATAAATTATAAATGTAAAAAAAATATTGTTTTTAGATTTCATCATATAATTAAGTGATATCTTTCTCATATTTAAACTTTTTGTAAGAAATATTTATCAGTTTTAGAGAGGATTTAATATTAGGGTTTATATTAAAAATAATATTATATATACATAATATGAAGCTTAGCTGGTCACATATAATTCAATTCACCCATTTCGTGACCATCTTGATAATATTGTCGTCACGCAACATATTTGTATATGCGATCAGTCGAATTGATGCCTACTTATTTAAAAATGTTCTTTCTCTTCATCTATCTTTCAAATTGTCTATCTACCAATATATATTTATATGAGGATGATCTATTTTTTTTTAAACGGATTTATTTTAGGATAATCATTGATCACCATTAAAAGTAAGAAAATGATTAACTGATTCACTATTTCCAAAAATGAAATAATTTCATTCAGTAATTCGCAATCTTTGTTTGAAAAAGAGACTAGCACTTAGTATCCATTTCCGAAACCGTTTCATTATCTGTTAAATTTGTTTATCACTATGAACTATAATGAACCACAAAAAATACCAGATTTTTACGAACTTTATGAGGGTAAAAGTTAGTTCCCTCCATACATTGAGATTTATTACTCTTATATATAATTATAATAAAGTAATATATTACAGTAACATATAAGTATATAAGTAAAACATAAAAGTATTATATTACAGTAATAAAGTAATATAATAATTTTATTGTTATAACGAATTGTTTGTTAAATTTGGTCAAGGGTGAAAATAACGCTGCTCAGTCTACTCACAAAAAACGGAAATAGTATCCATTTCCAAGGTGTAAAAACAGATCCGGACCTGGTAAACTACAGATATTGTTTAGCCAATATTGTCTCTTCTAAAAATACTAACCATCAAACTCGCATTATTACTGAGTAATAAACACCTCGAACAACTTTAACGCATTAACAGTCACACAAAATCTGTAAGCTAGTATCTCAAATTATATATTTACCGTTTTCTTAATAAGTTTCTTAGCCACCTTATTAGGGTACTTAGACAAAAAGAGGGAGTATAGATAATTTCCTGTAAGTTGGCAATGGGCTAAATCTCTCTGTTGTAATTAAACAGATTTTATTGAAGTTATTTATGATAAATGGTGTTCGAAGAAGATTTCGGACTCTTACCACTAATCACTTCTGAACGATGCCACATGCAGATCGGAATGATTAGAGAAGACCGGGACATTTTATACACTATTTATTATGATGAATTAGGAGTTTTCATTATTATATTAAATAATAAAATTGAATAATAAGTATTATCATTAATGAAAAATAGAGATAATAGAAAATGGAAAATAATATACTTCGAGTAGAAAATTTATTTTCATGTAAAGAAAAAAATAGTTTACATTTTAATTAGAAATTAAAAATTGGAACATAACTGTAGTAATACATTTAATGTAGTCCTTGCACTTTAGAAATTTATTTTATTCTCCTTTCAAATTCATATCCATTTTGTTCTCAGTCAGTTTCTGTGCTTAAGTTCTGAAAAAACAGAACAGAACTTACCTTTTTCCACCCAGACTAATAAAAAATATGGCTTCGCTGAACCCATACAAATTATAAGGTATTTATCGGTTACATAATACAGCGGTCATACAAATAATGAAAAACTGCAAATCGACAGCATCCCTCCAAAATCGTTTAAATAACTCGCTATTGTTACAGGTTTTACGAGTGGAATTTTATAGTGTTATATAATTATTAATCTCATATAAATATATTCTTTATATATTATATCATTAAATAAATTCCAAAAAGTATTATATTAAATTTATTATTCAGAAGTTTTTTATTTAAATGTTAACTATTATATCTTACATAAATATATAATAATTATTAATCTTATATAAATATAGTCTTTGATATAAGCATACATAAATAGAGATAAATGCGTGGTCCCATTTTCTTTGGTTATACCATTAATAATTGTGGTTGTACTTTTTTTTTCATATTCCTTGGAATGATTTGTAGTTTTAAAAAAATTTATATTAATCTAATTTAACTTGTATTGGCAGAAATAATTTTATATCCGAAACATAATTGATTTGCAAATTTACTTCAGTGGTCGACTTGAACTAACTTCAGAATTTTGGTGAACGTTTGCATACGAAAAGTAGTATTTTATGATTTAATCAGAATTTTGTTAAATAAATAAATATCTATACATATTATAAAACAAAGTCCTCGGCCGCGTTTGTTCGCGCTAAACTCAATAACTACTGCATGGATTTTCATGGGGTTTTCATCATTAGAAAGAGTGATTCACCAGGAAGGGTTAGGTATATAATGCCGAGGTTTTGTGTAAATGGGTTGGAATATCAATGTGTTTCACCGAAGACGCTGCTTGCCTAATCCCGTGCAATTATCTAACATGCAAGATAATAAATTCGTACATAAACAAATATTAGGTCTTGTTTTTATTTTTATAATTTTTATATAATAAGGTACATTAGCTGAGATGGGAAGAAATAAAATCAAGCCTCCCAGAGAAGCCTAACCAATAATATTCACGGTACGTGTACAGTGGTATAAAGATAAAAAAAAAATACATTAAACAGACAAATTATATAGGCATAATATGGCTTATTACCCGAGCAAAGCTGGGGTGGGTCACTAGTAATATATATTTTTTAATTAAAAAGTATGTTAATGGGGAACAATCTATTCAATTTTAATAAGTAATAAACCACTAAAAAATTGAAACAAAACATTAATCAAATAAACAAGTGACAAACAAATATAGATCCAAAAATTGATGATCTCCTTTATCTATATAGTCAAGTTTAGTATTAATGTAAGTATATGAATTGGATGTTAAAGCAATATAATCCTAAAAATCGGCTTAATGACTTTGCATTACTATTGACTTTAGACATCTTTAAGATTTTCTCCAAAATGGCTTCAACGATTTTGGCCAAACAATGTAGAACTAAATGGTCTTTAAAATAAGCTCTTATCCCGATCAGAACAGTCTGGTAGGACTCATTTAAAGTATAAACATTTATTCTAATTATCAAAGTTTAATCATAGTCTAATAATTAAATCATTGAAATGGCTTCCTTTTGTTAATTAGAGTAAACAATTCATGTTTGCTTTAAATAATAACTACTTAAATATTTATTAGGAAAAAAAAATAGAAAAGTATTAATTATGAAAGACAATACATTATAGCTTTAGAATTTTATGTAGGCCTTAGCTTCTTCAGAAAAACCACGCCATTAAGTTAATATTTAGTTTCATCATTTTATATCTACCTTAATTTATTTTTTATTTTCTCTTAGTCTGTGTTTGTTGATCGAGTCTATGTTGAGCTCTGGCCTGAATAGTCTTGTATAACATGATTTTTTTTTCCCTGATAAAAATAAACTCCTTAGATGTCTCCAAAGGCCGAAATAGTATTTATTGGCGTTGACGATTCCTTTTATCGGTGGCTAGGGATTAACAATTAGAAGCGCTTTGAATGCTTTCTAGATTAGTGAAATTATCCACTCTCTTAATATTAATATGGCTTATTTCTTTAAAGGATTTTGTAAAAATTTATTTTCCTCAAACTCTTAGATTCCATTGGCTGTAGATTCACATAATTTCCAATATTTAGTTATCCTCCAAAAAATGTCTGGTCCTATTCACCCATCATTGATAAGCGTGGTGCTTTCAATGCTTCAAATAAGCGGACGAAAATGGCTATCATCCACATAACTTAATAATTGCAGAAGATTGTAAATTGTATTATTCGTCGGTTTTATTTTAGTTTTTGTTTCAAATAACTTTTTCTATGCCGTATTAAATAGTAGGCATTCCAGGTCATGCCTTTGTCTTAGTACTCTCAATGTTTTAAATTCTTGAGAGAGATTTTCCTTTATTCTGAAAACACAATTGATTTTATTCATATACATTGGAATCAGCCGAATCAACGTTACCTCCCTAGTACTCATAGCCTAGTATATCATAGCCATAACTAGTATGAATATGTTGATACTAATATACGCACTTCTGAAATCAATAGATAAGTAATGCGTGGGGATTTTATATTATATTAACTTCTCTTGATTGATTGTTGACATCTCATTCGAAAATTTATCTTTCAATGTCCAAGTTTTCTTTCGACTAACGACAAAAACTTCAGGTACATATTAGAAAATCCAAGTATGCACAGTTACGTAAAGTAATACCGCGTAAGTTAATACACTGTTACAAACATATCCACCATTCTATGAACTGCATAATTCCTGTATAATTATACTTCTTAGGCATATCCTCTTGGACGCATATACTGAGTATATTCTATACCTCATCTTGTAGGTTTTCTTGAATAACTTTGCGGGAATTCTATCCTTATTTTTTTATTTAATAATATTTACAACTGCATTACAATAATACAACAAGTAAATAGTCTAAGTTATACATAATGACATGAGATAATGACAAGTAGAAAAACTACCCACTGGTAGTACTCGAATCACAAGTTCAACTAAGAAGGTCACGTGGCCATCTTATTTTCAGACGCCTCGGAGGATTATCGGGAATTGAAGAGGAAGCCAGGTTTGAAACTAGAGGGTTTGAGTGGGAATGAAGTCTGTTATGAAAGGATAGATAGCGGGTTCGGGCCAAATCAGCAACAAATGGGACATTAAGGTCATTATGGATGACTTTATTCTTAGCAAAATAAGGAGCATTGAGGGTTTTACGAAGGATTTTGGATTGTAGGGATTGAATACGAGAAGAATCCGATGGCTTAGTGGAGCCCCAAAGCTCCGTAAGTCCAAATAGGTCGTATGATGGTCATGTAGATGAGTCTTTAGTAATTAATTGGGAGCTTAGAGCTTTTGTCTAGTAAGTGTTGAAGTAACCTGAAACATCGAGCAGTTTCTTGTCTTTTCAGTTTTGTATGAGGATTCCAGGTTAATCGTTTGTCGAGATGCAACCCTAAGTATCGGATCTGTTCTACAGGAACCAGTGGGATATTATTAAAGGATACTGAAGGGCAGGAAGTCATTGGTTTACGACGTCAGGTAAAAGTGATTTGATGCGATTTTTGAGAATTTATTTTAATTTTCCAGTTTTGACACCATTCTTCAAGATCAGTGATATGGGATTGGAGGCTTTGGGCTGCAATAACTGGATTGGTGTTGACTGAAAGTTCACATGTATCATCAGCATACGTGGTAAGGATAGTATTAGGATGAGTCGGGATGTCAATTGTATAAACTGTATAAAGGATGGGGCCAAGGATACTACCTTGAGGAACACCAGCAGATTGGGAAAAGAGGGATGACTAGACATTATTATGGTTTACTTGGAAAGTTCTATTTGTGAGATAGGATTGAAGGATGAGAAACTATGTAGGGGGTAGGAATTTGCGGAGTTTGTAGAGCAATCCCGGATGCCAGACTAGGTCGAGCCTGTTCCACGTCAAGAAAGACGTCCGAACAATATGGTCCATGTTCTAATGCAGGGGGGACTACATTCACCAGATTGCTGAATAGTGGAAATGGGACACTCGGAATGCAACTGGTGATCTGGTATTATGTTATTTGCATCAAGGATGGGGTACGATCGTTTAAGGATGAGTTTTTCTGGGATTTTACCAATGCAAGGAATTCTATCCTAAGCAGGGATATCTTATTTTATTGCCTCCCCAATATCATCGATTTTTTATGGATCTTGCTGATCCAATGCCATTCATGTTTTCAAACAACAATGACTGCTGCAATTCATTCAAAATACCCTCGTTCAGGATCGTCTAGTAATGTATATTCCATCTTAGCATAGTGGCATACTCTTTCTTCTGAAAGAATATATCCATCCTGAGCATTGGAAGTCTCTCTTCTCTGTTTATAGAAAGTGCAGCCGTGTTATTCAACAGTCGTGTATTACAGCAGCCGTGTATCTTCTCAAGTACAATATTCTTTCTTCTGCTTATTATATATTTTTTTCCTTCCTTCCTGTGTTTCGGTATTATTATTTTGATCTTCTACTGCACATTCTTTAACCAACACTCTTATGCACCCTGTCGTAACTTGAATAGGAATCGTATTCGTATATTGCTTTTTATTTTCAATGGTAAGGAAATAATTTTTTTAATAAATAATATTAATACTTCTTTATGAAGCATGTAGGCCTTTGTGCATCCGATAGTGGAGTAGTTGACCGTGTCAAACAGATGGAGAAGAGCCACTATAGTACGCTTCCTCCGGATACGGAAATCATTTCTCATGAAGGACTTGTCAAAATATGCCGCATTGGTACTTAATAAACAGCTAATTTTATCATCAGTTCTCTATTCCAATATAATTCAGAGATAAAAAGTAATACACTGGTTCGTTCAATCAACATTAAATCATCCAGAATTTGATAAAATTTAATTTACATTCTTGTCTCATATAAACCAGATGAAAAAGTCATCAGAAAAACATGGTTTTAGGCAATAGGGCATAGAAAAGTTTAATAATGTTTTGTCATTGGCGGTAAAGGTAATCATCGATCGATATATCAGTGATTTTAAATAGAAAAGGGGATATGGGGAATCAGGAAAAAAAAACATTTGTCAAATAATATATGGGGGATATTTCAATTTTTTTTCATCTAAAGAAAGTTATTTTATTCTACAAAAAGGGTAGTAGTAATCTATTTTTTACTAAACATTTTTTTTAAATTATAAAGTCATGGTCATTTGATGCCGCATCAAGAGCGGCTTGATAATAATTATTGGATATTAAGTGCAAAGTTAAAATTATAAAAAAATTAAGAAATTAAATAAAAACATGTAAAATTAAAGGTTTAATTTCTAGAGTTATGCTTTAACAAGGTGTTATTAAAACATCTTCCTTTATTCCACTTCAGAAGACTTTTCATGGAAACCCTTTGCATAAATTTAATTCTCATTATAAAAAATATTATTTTATTTTGGTTCAGTTCTTATCGTTAATTAGCAACTGCACTGAATATTATTACCACTTATCGAGTACAATCTAATTATAATTTTTGTTTGCTCCAAATATAAAAATCGGCTACTAGCCATAAGCATAACACTGAATAAAAGCATATTACCTTGTTATAAAACGTGTTTAAAACCTAACACAACACTATCGTTGAGCTGATGAACAGAAAACAAATAAATAAACCGGGTTCAAAAGGGGAAAAGAAATTGAAAAACAATGTGAGACAGGGACTGGAAGCCAGCCAGGTTGAATCATAAACTGTTGAGCGTTGTAATGAGCTGGGAATATGAACAAAATAAGGCAGAAAGATCTTTCGCGTTTATATTGTTACGGGCTACTGGGTGTAAAATGGACTAAACTATTACTTAATTCAAGAATCTAATATTTATTAACAAATTAGAAAGAATACAATGAGATTATTTAAAAACAACTAAATTATTAAACTAATATCAATTTACAATAATAATATTCTACTAAATGTTATCTAATTTCTAAGATAATATACAAATAATATAAGATATTGTTTATACTAAGTAACTAAACTATTTATATAAATTTGTACAAATACAATAATATTACACTATAGTTTACAATTACAAATTAACACTTACAGTTCGCTAACTAAAGTCCACCGACCGTAAGACTCTCCAAATATGACAAACTGCCACACAGTTTATTACACTTATTACACGGTCACTAATTGTCACTGTTGCTCACTAAGCACTTATTACAGACTGATACTAATACTAACTAACACACACACTGCCACTAGTTAACGACTGCTACTCACTGGCTTATTACAGACTCGTCTTATTACTGACTGCCCCAGAACAGCTGTCCTTTTTATATAGGCAAGGCCGGTCGGGGTGGGGATTTCTCGGAAGAAGGCCCAGAACCGCCTAGACCGACCCACAAGGATCTACGCCATTCTATAATCCCTTCCACTTAATCCCATTGTTTGTCTTATCCTCCCAGCCGGTCCGACTTCCTGCTCTGACCGTAACACTGCCCCCTCCTTAAAAGTGCTCTGCCCCAGAGCATAGTCCGGAGAAATCGGGCGGTTATGAGCTTCCCTCGATGGAGACGCATTTCCTTTCCAGGGGTTGAACGTGCACACCAATATGGCGACTCCAGAGTTGGCGAATATCTGTTCAAGCATGTTCCTGACAACCTTCCACTCCAGGCCGTCATATCCACAGCCCAACTTAGGGATCGCGAGCTTGGTGACACGCAGTCTCAGAAGCTTACTCCGCAGGTCGTCGAGGCTTCGCCGCAGTGCGTCATATGTGGGCTTCTGATCAGTAGCACACTTGGTAACTAAGTAGAACAGGTGTCGTCCTTCGTGCGTATGGTGGAGTGCTTTCCCGACGCGTGGTCCTTGGCGTTCCAGTTCCTCAGTTCCAGCAAACTTCTTCCTGAAGACCGTTGCAATCCCTCGGGAAGTCCTCAGATCTTCGGCTACACAATGGGCCAGAGAATAGTCCGCGGGTAACGAGAAGATATCTCTGTATACTGTCTGAGTTACTCCACGGAAACCTTGTACCTTAGGTTGTGCAACTGATACCTTACTGGTCTCCACGTTGTTGAGGTTCCTGACTTGCTGGTCTTCTGTCGGGCCATGGTCTCCTTTGTATGGGGCCAGTCTATTAAAATGGACTACCCTGGGTTTTCCTTTTGGCTGCTTCCTGATTCTATAGATGACGTCGTTTATCCTATTGATGATCTCAAACGGGCCATCCCAGGAGTTCTGAAGTTTAGGTGAGTAGCCTCGCCTCCTTCGAGGGTCATGTAGCCAGACCAAATCTCCAGGTTGGAAGCCACCTTTCTCTGCCCTGATGTCGTAACGCTCCTTCATTCTGTCACTGGCTCCCTGGATGTTTGCACGAACCTTCTCGTGGATATTATCCATCCGCTTCCGTAGATTCGTGACGTATTCCTCTCCGTTAACTTCCTCATTAGGCTTGAACCCGAATTTTAGATCACAAGGCAAACGAAGTTCTCGGCCGAACACCACATTTGCGGGGGTCTGCCCCGTTGCTTCATGGACTGAACTCCGGTAGGCTAACAAGAACAAGTGAAGATACTGGTCCCAGTCTCGCTGATGCTCGGAGACCACTTTAGACAAATATCGACCCATTGTCCTGTTCATGCGCTCCACCATGCCATCCGATTGAGGGTGAAGAGGTGTTGTCCTGGTCTTCCGTATCCCCAGTGCTTCGCCCATTCCGGAGAAGACTGCAGACTCAAAGTTTCTTCCCTGGTCAGCATGGAGTTCCATGGGTACTCCAAACCGGCTGACGAGCTGCTTCACAAGTACGTCTGCAACCGTGACTGCCTCTTGATTCGGAAGGGCATAAGCTTCCACCCACTTAGAAAAATAGTCCATGGCCACGAGAATATATCGGTTACCTTCGTCCGTGACAGGGAAAGGGCCAGCGATGTCGATCGCTATCCTCTCGAACGGTGCTCCCACGTTGTACTTCTTCATAGGGGCCCTCTTTCTTCTTGTTGGTCCGTTAGAAGCCGCACAAGTCGCACAACGCCTGCACCAGTCCAACACATCGTCCTTAAGGTTTGCCCAGTAAAAGCGTTCACGAACTTTTTCCAATGTACGGTGAACTCCGAGATGGCCGCCAGTTACACCGTCATGTAGTTCCCTAAGCACTTCAGGCACTTTATTCCTTGGAACGATGAGCTGTAGCCTACGCTGATCTCCTTCCGCGTTCTCCAATGCCCGTTTCAGCAGCCCGTTGTCCACTAAAATGGAGTTCCATTGGGCCCAGTACGTTTTTACATTCTTCGACATTGGAGCAACATCCTGCCAGGCCGGTCTTCCTCGCCCCGATATTTTCCATTCCTTTATTTGTTTTAAGTCCGGGTCCTCGTCCTGTTCCTTTGACACCTCTGCATCTTGCCAACTGTCGATGACAACTGTAGTCCTCAATACCGCTGCCTGCTTCTCTTCTTGTCGAGAACAATGCTTGCAGCCCTCATCACAAGGTCTTCTTGACAGCGCATCCGCATTTCTGTGACATGTCCCAGAACGATGAGCAGATTCAAAGTCATACTCTTGAAGGCGCTCGATCCACCTCGCCACTTGTCCCTCTGGTGACTTAAATCTCAGCAGCCACATTAGAGCCGCGTGGTCTGTTCTCAGGAGGAACCTTCGTCCGTATAGGTATTTATGAAAATGCTCTATTGACTTTACTACTGCCAGAAGCTCTTTCCTTGTGACACAGTAGTTGCGTTCCGGAGCTGAGAGTGCTTTGCTGAAATATCCAATGACCCTTTCTTCTCCATCTTGGATCTGAGAGAGGACGCTTCCAATAGCGATATTGCTGGCATCTGTGTCTAGAATGAACTTGCCCTCAGGACGTGGATAGCTCAGAATAGGCGCACTACTCAATTTGCTCTTCAGCTCCTCGAAGGATGCTTGACACTCGTGATCCCAATGGAAAGTCCTTTTCTCCTCGGTAAGCCTGGTAAGCGGTTTTGCGATGTTAGCAAAACCTTTCACGTACCTCCGGTAATAGGTGCAGAGCCCGAGAAAACTTCTCACCTGGTGCTTATCTCGAGGTACCGGCCAGTCGGTGATCGCTGCTACCTTCTCTGGGTCGACAGCAACTCCGTTGTCTGACACAATATGCCCCAGGTAGTTGACTTGCCTTCGGAAGAGATTACACTTCTTCGGGTTCAACTTAAGGTTCGCTGCACGCAGTCGTTCGAAGACCTTCTCCAGATTCTTCAGATGGTGAGCGAAGGACTTTCCTAGCACAATGATGTCATCTAGGTACACCAGGCATACCTCCCAAGAGAGACCTCTTAACACATTTTCCATCAGCCTCTCGAATGTGGCAGGAGCATTGCAAAGCCCGAACGGCATTACTGTAAACTGCCAGAGCCCAGTGCCAATTGAAAACGCCGTCTTCTCTTTATCCTCAGGTGCCAATCCAACCTGCCAATATCCACTGCGGAGATCCAAAGTAGAGAAAAGTTTACACCCCTCTAGGGTGTCCAGCGTATCGTCAATCCTGGGAAGCGGATAGCTGTCCTTCTTGGTGACATTGTTCAGAAGACGGTAGTCTACGCAGAACCCCGTTGTGCCGTCTTTCTTCTTCACCAATACAACAGGAGACATCCAGGGGCTACTCGAAGGCTAAATGACACTGTCAGCCGCCATCTCCTTTATAATCTCCTCGGCGTCCTCCCGTTTGGCTAACGGCAGCCTCCGCGGAACCTGTCGGATGGGCTTTGCATCCCCAGTGTCAATCTTGTGCTGGACGATATCCGTTCTGCCCCGTGGTCCTGGTCCGATCTCGAAGACGTCATGCCATCGGATAATCATATTCTTCACTTCCTCGCTCTGTTCGGGCGAAAGGTCGCGACATGATTCGTCCAAAAATCCTTTAAGTTCCTCTGGGAGTCCTCGAAGCTCGGTGGGATGACATTGCAGCTGACGAACCACTGAGGTAGCGGTGGTACACTCCCCGACTGGTGTTCCTTTCTTCAGCGTTACCGGGAAGCTGTTCAGGTTCATTAGCCTAATTGGAGTGGTACGTCTAACCTTGATGAGAGACCTAGCAACCAGTACGCCGCGTCCGATCTCCTGTTCTTCGTGCGTTCCGGGTTCCAGTAGTACACATTGACCATCCGGTAACTGTCCTTCGACCGTCCCATGGGTCAGGATTTGGCTCCGTGCAGGTAATGTGGTATCTTCTAGTAAGAGCACTCGTACGTAGAGGTCCTTTCCCTGCCGAAGGATGACTTCCTCGTCTCCCAGCGTGATCACACCTCTTGCCATATCCAACTTAATCCCGTATTCGATCATCAAGTCCGTGCCTAATATGACATCTTCATCGATTTCTGCCACGAGAGCACGGTGCCTCAGATGTTGACCGCCAATGATGAAGGTGGCAACTGTCTCCCCGTAGATCTTGGCTGGCTGTCCCGTGGCAGTCCGTAATGTCCAAGTGGTTGGTAAGATCCTCTCATCGGGAACTATCTTCGAGTTCAAAATTGTCATGGTTGCGCCAGTATCCACTAGAAGACTTCGCAGCTGTCCGTTCACCATTCCATCAACGTAGAAGCTGTTCGTTCCGCTTCCTATTGACGCAACTCTGATGGTCTTCCTGGGGCCTTTGACGTTACGGGTTGACAGTTGCCCCTTCCCATCAACCCTACTTAGTTTTCCTGTGGCTTTTCTTGCTTTTTCGATGGACACTTACTTCTAGGGTGTCCAAGTTGACCGCAGCTCCAACAGCGTATCTCCTTCTTACGGGTCCTGAGAGCCTCCAAAACTTTCGTCACAATTTCCTCGACGCTGGGGACCACATTTAGCTCCGCTTCTGCTGCTCGTACTCGCGCATGGCCCCGTACAGACTGCCTAACAGCCTCGAACTCCATAGCCTGGGATAATGCGTCTCCCAAAGTTTTCGGCCTGGCGAGCTTCACTGCTTGCTGTGTCTCTGGGTCCCGAAGTCCATCCAGGAATTTGTCGACAGCCAAGCTTTCGTAGACATCGTCGGTGACCGATGGGTAGGCGTTCCTCACCAACCGGGCAATATCCGCTTCAAATTCCTGTAAAGTCTCGTTTGTCTTCTGGACCCTGCTTCTCAGCTGTGAGCGATACAGCTGGTCCATGTGGCGGTGGCCGAAACGCATCTCCAGTCTTCTGATCAGCTCCCCGTAGTTGGACCGCTCCGACATGGGTATCCCCTGCAGAACTCCCAAAGCGTCTCCACGCAAGGCCAGGCACAACGCTGAAGCTTGGGTCTCCTGTGACCACCCGTGGATCGAAGCCGCTGTCTCGAAGAGAGTCATGTAGTCCTCCCACGGCGTCTTTCCGTCGAATACTGAAATGGTGTTGTGAGCTGGTGGCGTCCCATTATTGGCGGGCAGAATAGTTTTATGAAGACTGACCTCGGGGAAACGGTCGGTGTTGTTCGTCGGTGGGTTGCTCATAAGTCCCTCTATAGCTTCCACTCTTTGCCTAAGTTTGCTTTCAATTGAATTCAATTTTTCTCCTAACCTAGATTCTACATCAGCTACTTTATTATCTACATTTTCCATTAACTTAGTCTCTAATGTGCCTAATTTAGACTCTAATGTATCCATTAAATCATTTTTTACAGTACATAATTCATTACCTAGCTCATTTTTAACATTGCTTAATTCATTACCTAGCTTATTTTCTACATTGCTTAACTCATTTTGTAAATTACCTAGCTTATTATCTACATTACTTAAAGTTGCAGACAACTTGCTTAAATCGGTTTCAAATAGAGCGTCATCTGGATTCTCCCCTAACTCTACAAAAAATTGACGCAAGCGATGTTGCAGTACACTTTTATTTCCGGAAGAATCCAGATCACGTTCTTCTAATTCCCGTTTTAAATCCGCAACTTTTAAATCCATCAATTTAACACTTTGAGAAGCCATTTTTCATACAGTAGCCCAATAATTACAAAAATGCAAGACAAAATAATAACAATTACACAAGATCCCACTTCTGACACCAATTTGTTACGGGCTACTGGGTGTAAAATGGACTAAACTATTACTTAATTCAAGAATCTAATATTTATTAACAAATTAGAAAGAATACAATGAGATTATTTAAAAACAACTAAATTATTAAACTAATATCAATTTACAATAATAATATTCTACTAAATGTTATCTAATTTCTAAGATAATATACAAATAATATAAGATATTGTTTATACTAAGTAACTAAACTATTTATATAAATTTGTACAAATACAATAATATTACACTATAGTTTACAATTACAAATTAACACTTACAGTTCGCTAACTAAAGTCCACCGACCGTAAGACTCTCCAAATATGACAAACTGCCACACAGTTTATTACACTTATTACACGGTCACTAATTGTCACTGTTGCTCACTAAGCACTTATTACAGACTGATACTAATACTAACTAACACACACACTGCCACTAGTTAACGACTGCTACTCACTGGCTTATTACAGACTCGTCTTATTACTGACTGCCCCAGAACAGCTGTCCTTTTTATATAGGCAAGGCCGGTCGGGGTGGGGATTTCTCGGAAGAAGGCCCAGAACCGCCTAGACCGACCCACAAGGATCTACGCCATTCTATAATCCCTTCCACTTAATCCCATTGTTTGTCTTATCCTCCCAGCCGGTCCGACTTCCTGCTCTGACCGTAACACTATATAGATTAATTGCTCTAGACAGATTACATTTAAATGGCATTTAACTTATATTATATGTAATTATAAAAACGTTGAGAAAAAATCGTGAAATACGGTTTTTCTTCAATTTTAACTAGCATTTGTTTTAAGAATGTGGTTTTAGGGAGAAAAAAAAACTGTATCACTAACTCATCAAGTCTTAGGTTCAGTAGGTCGTAGTCACTGTACTGTTTCTTGGACAACGTTTGTGCAGGAATGTGATTAGTCAACCGCACTCAACCGCCAGATTTCCCCCCTATTTTGGGTACCCGGTGCTTTAGATACTGAGTGAGCCATAGGAGGGGTCCCAAACCTCAAAGTATCCTCCTGACAGATTAAAACATGGTATACATAACGTAAAGAATTATTGTTTAAACCAAATATTTTTCCAGATTTTATCTTTCAGAATTTTGGCAATAAGTTTTTTATTTGTTTTGCTTTTTGTTCTTAAAATTGCAAAAAATTCACTTCTGTAGTTTCTGCAACATCCAATTACAGCTAAAAAAAGACATTGAAGTCTCACTTCAAAAATAAAGAAATAAAATAGTACATCCTCCACGTATATATTGCACATACTTTTTCCTGGATTTTCTAACAAACTTTAAAATGCTTCAATGAGAACAAAAGTTAAAGTGATTCTAGTTACATCACAATCTATGTAGCCGTTTTGATAGTACGGTCCATGGAAAACCACGTTAGTCTGGTAATGTTTTGCACAAGTTGCCCGATTTTTCGCCGATTGACGTCCAAATATTTATTAAAATTTATTATATAAAATATGAGATATAGAGAGATTTTGAGATATTTAAGTAAATATGAGTTGGTTAAGTATTTTTAACATAATATCAAAAGGGTTATTTCCTTATTTGGTAACATATCATAAACATTATTATTATTATCATTATTAAGAGTGAAAAAACTTTGATAAAATAATTTTTGGCTCGATACAGTGAAGTCAATGACATTTTAGATATTTTCCTGAAATTGTTTTAAAAATTAAGAAATTGTTTTATTAATATATTTTATAGCAGGTAACAAATAAGTTCATCTTAATTATAAAGCTATCTCTTCAACTTTTACAATCTAGTGACACATTTGGCTGGCAATTTTATAGGACATAAATTTTAAAAATATATGTAAATCTCTTTTATACAACATTAAATCATTAATTAAACTTTTATTGAATTTTATGAAGCTCGCAGTACCTTTTGTCCTAAACTGTTTTAGCCTGTACAATATAAATAACCTTGCTAATGAAGATATGGATATAATTAAAAACGGGCCTAAATATAGCTGTAAATAGGTACAAAAACAACTGCAAATAACAGTTCTGCTTTAATGATGAAATATGTTACGAAGTTTATTTCAAGATTTTTGGCTCAGAAAAGATTTCTGTGTCTGTGTAAAAATAGGCATCATTAATATTATCTTCATACTGCCTTAACTCGAAAAAGGTTCCAGAAGATTAGGCCTACTCCGAACAGAAGAGGAATCCAATTTTAGAGTTTTTAATTTTTTTTTTCCTATTTGGAATAATGTAGTGAATGAAACTTAACTATTTTTTAATGAGGCTTGAGTAGTATTTTCTTGTCATAATGCCAATTTGTCAGTAGGGACTTAATAACCTTTTTAAAAAAATAAAAACCAGTAATATAGTCGATTAAATTATGTTCAAGTGGTTTCAAACTAAACTGTTTCACCAAAAGTTCTTTTATTTATTATAAAGTTTCCAAAATACTCACACTCCCCCTCCCTTTCACATCTCATTACCTTATATAATTAATAACTTATATATTATAAAAAACATATTACCACGTTGTATATGTGGTAATACCACTGCCAACTTTATTTAACGAAATCTATCAGAACCCTGCTCCGATTCTGCGTTAAACATAATCATTAATTCATATTGATAATTTATTATATAATTTCAATAAATAATAAATTTCAAGGTCAACTAATTCTTTCCCAATTATAATTATAGCTACGAGCTCGTATATCTTGAAATGTCTTTAGAATCTAGATATGTGGTAAATTGAGGAACAGAAGCGGGCATAGTGAAATGTTACCACCATCTGCAATATATACTTACAAAATTTATTACCAGATAAGTGTTTGTGCTAGGAGAAATGATGAGGAGCCATATCGCAAACAATAAATCAGGAAAGAGGTAAAAATATAATAAATTCTATTATAATAAATATTATAAATAGAACTAATAAATATTAATAATAAAGGCTTTAAACAGAGGGACTGCTGCCTGACCAAAGATCCATTCACATTTTTTTTTCACTTTAATTTATCGATTACCACCAATCTGATGTATCTTAATAACCACCACAGATCGGTAAAACAATACCGTTTATCACAGAAACCCATGAAGATTAAATAACTAATTAAAACTTAATTTGTCACTTCACTTTTTTTTTGTCACAATTTCCTACACTTTTAACCCAACGACTGGAACACTTTTATCATAAATTGATTTTTATCCCTTAAATAAAATTTTTTCGAATCAAGTTGAGTGCGAGTTTTTTTTGTTTTTTTTTTACGTTATCAGTTTTATCAACGCTTTTACCTGTCGAAGTACCATATTTTTAATCTCATTTGTAATATTCACTAAGTTTAGGAGGGTTCACAGCGACGAAGTTTTTTGATTTTTTTTAGCTCCTAAACAATGCTTTAGTCGTAGGTAAAATATTTTTGCTTCACAAAATAACTAATAATCTGTAGTGGAAGTCCACAATTTCTAACCTATATAATTTTGTAGTTATATTAAAGATTATCCAAGTGGTGAATTTCCATACTGTTTCTTAATCCCATCTGTTTTAATCTTTTAAAATATATCATGAAAAGAGGAATGAATTATAATCTGTATTGCAAACAAGTTATATGGCTATAAGTTGATCATCCACTTAAGTAAGTTAGTTGATATCAATCCCTATATTGATAAATTTTCCGATATCGTACTTGAATAGCCACAGCGCGAAAGCACTTGAGACCAAGAATCATTTTGTAATTTTATTTTTCCTTGGATTCAAAGATAAAATAAATAATGAATAAATGAATTTCACTTAATGATGGAATACACCGAAGAGCAAAATTATTTTGTTTAAAGGTATTTTGAGGGTATTTTTCGTGCCTCCTATGAAATCGCTGTTCTTGACATACGAGTCGTACTTTGTTTACTACGGTAGTTCTTTAATTGTTAACTCGAAGTGTAAGTACCATAATTTTGAAATGCACGTAACCTACATTTTAATCTATTTTTTTAAGAGTAAGGTTATGCAACATGTGATCCTAAGTAATCAATGTTATTTTTCAGTTGTAAAGAATACTGGTTCCTTTCATCCTGCTGGATCAATCTTTTTATTTAAATAAGAAATTATTTTACTCTGAGTTGCATCTTTAGAGATAGAATTAGTTATTAGTATTTTGGGAATTCCTTGATCCCTCTGAACTCTTGTTAGGGGCCTGTTAATATGCGATCGACTCATCTTCCTGTTCTTGCCAATTCTTGATTAATGTGTCTAGGTTATTTTTAGTTTGATCGCAGCTGCTCCTAACATTGGCTCTGATCATGCAGAACACCTAAAGCTTAAAAAGGATAATGAATCTGACGCAAATGAATTTTCGTCTGCTTCAAAAATATGAAACTAACAAGTCTGCCCTAAAATTCGTTAAGTTAATAATTATCAAATTCGATTCATTTTGTATACCTTGTTTTTTTTTCAGGCGCATATGGCTAGGTAGACACATCGAAGTAGGGAGGGGCACTATGGTGCGAGGGCTCCGGGCGAAGGTGATTGTAGTCTTTGGGTTAACGTTAATAGTCTTCTTGTGGCTGATCTCCATGCAGTACATGGAATCATGGCGTCAGACAAACCTCACCCAAGAAAGTCTGCAACAGCTGCCCTCTGTCGACTCTTCATACATCGATCCCAACTTCCCGAAAAAAAATCAGGACAAAGGTAAGATGGGTATGTTTCTTAAGATTTAAGCAACTTAGTCAATATGTTGATATAATCTCTTGTTCTAATAAATTTTATTTCAGATTTTTTTCCTATTGATTACGAGATATTGTTTATTTAGATTAGTTGGAACTGATTTTTTTTTTCAATATTTATATATAAGACTTAACTTTAATGCTCCTGAGGGCAAGGTAAAGAATATGGTTGGCTAACAGGTTTTACTTTGGTCTAAGTAAGAAATTCTGTTCTTGCCTTCTATCCGGCAGACCAAGCTCCATCTTTACAAAGCATTAATCCACCCACTTTTGTAGTATGGATCGGAGACATGGACAATGATCAAACAGATTGAGCATGACCTCCTAGTCTTTGAGAGAAAAATCTTCCTTTGAATCTTCGGTGGAGTTTATTTCGATGGAAACTAGTGAAGGAGAACAAACAACGAGGTATACTCAATATACAATGAACCAAATGTTGTCAACTCCTTGAAGATCGGAAGACTACGATTGGCTGGCGGTGCGGCTAGAATAGAAGATGGGTCATTTCTAAAAAGATTTTGAAGAATCTCTCTACGGCACGAGATGAAAGTGATATGGAAGTCAGGTGCTGGATGAAGGCTGCACGAAACAGCCTTTGAAAAGAGCACGAAACGGGACTCGTCACTGTGTTGTAACGCCATAAAATAATAATAATAACATACAAAATTTCTCCATTAACCTAGAAAACACAGTGAATCTCAAAATGTAAACAGTTTACTACTTTCAATAACACTATTCTCCAAAAAAAAAAAATGTTTTCTCCTTGAAAAATTATCACAGCATTCTATGTTTTCAATGATGCTGAATCCAAATCTAGCATCAAAAAAACTCTAACACGTACAGTTTTTCAGAGAAATCAATGTATTCACAAAAAAACAAGGTTTTCATAAAAAGAAGGCGCTTAACTTACTAACATGATTTATTCACTTATGTATATAAAGTATAAAATACAAAATAAGGCATTCTGATAATACAATATGCTTAATACATAAATCGTAAAATTAGAATTTTTACCTAATGTGTAGTTTTCTTCCTTTTGTAGTCCTCTTGAAGTGTTTCTCGCTGTAGACTCCAGCAGTAGTCTGCGAGCATTTTTTCATTCCATTTTCCTCTATACCTCTTTTCCATTCGGCAATATCCTGATGGAACCGCTCCCCGTGGTCATCAGATACAGCTCCAAGATTGTGAGGAAAAAAGTTTAAGTGGGAATGGAGAAAATGGATTTTTAAGGACACGTTACTGCCAAGTAATTGTTAGGCTTGTAACAGTTCAGTCAGAATTTGTTCATATTCATCCGACCTCACATTTCCTAAAAAGTTGCTGCATACATCTCTAAATGAAACCCATGCTCTTCTTTCTGGAGTGGCAAATTTTTCTAATTACTCCAGGACTTTTATTACGATCACTAGCGTATCTGTGGACGAACAAAAAATCCCTCTTTAATTTTTGCATCACTAAGTTTAGGAATCATAATTTTAAGGTGAGCAAATCCTTCTCCGTCTTTGTTTGTCCATTGCTTTAACAAAATTTTCAATCAAAGCAGGAGAAACAATGTTTTTCTGGCCGGGCACATTAGTTTTTCGAGAAGCCCACTCTTTCACTGTTTAATGGCTTTGTCTTGCCCTGCTGTCCCACTCACATAGAAAACAACAGAACTGCTTGAAGGCCTGTAAGCATGGCTATTACCTTCAGATCAGCTCATACGGTCCACATTCACTATATTTTATACTTTCCATTAGTATTTTAATGCTCTCATACGTTTCTTCATTTCCACTGCATAAGCAAATGGGATTGAGGTGTACTATTCTCCAATATGAAGAACACCTATTGAACTGAATTTAAAGTTGTTAATGAACAACCTCCATTCCGAACTATCTTGTGGTAAACGAAGTTTGTCCGACAAACCAAGTATATCATTACAGTAAACAAGATTCTCATCCATTGAAAAGAAATTCAGAAATTCTGACTCACGACTCCTAAAATACGATATTTTACCATCTTTTTCAAGAAGATTCCACTGCTGTAGCCGTGATCCGATCAGTTGAGCCTTTGATTTAGACAGGTTTAAATCACGTACTAGGTCATTTAATTTACCTTGGGTTATTTTTATAGGTTCTTAAGATGGAGTATAACTGGAGGATTCTCCACAGCATCCAGGCTCGGGTGATACATCCTCTGGGATAGTTTATTCATCTGGAAGTATGGAAACTGTTTCAGGTGACTTTGGGACTGTTAACATGTCATTATGAGGGACTGGTCGAATTGCAGATGGACAATTAGAGTATTCCATCCTGGATTTTGTTCGCTTTGAGAAACCTTTTCTATTTGCAATGCAAAAATAACAGTCACTTACATGGTTTTGTGGTTCCCACCATACCATTGGAACTGCAAAGGGCATTCATTGGTTTGTGTGTGCCTTGAAGCCAACCTTTAACGTACCTCACACATCTACTGCAGCAAACTTTTGGAGCCCAATTCTTATCCTGATCTCCCAATTCACTTCACTAGAGGATACCATGGCTTGCTTTGATTTGTCAATATCACCTCACCACAGATATAACAGAAACTGTTCACTGAATTTTTGCTCTCGCGGGGCATGTTCAGAATAAAGGTCTTCTCTCTCTGGTGCTTATGGATCAACTAACCAGTCAAGGGTCCCTTCCCAGGTATCTGGGTCCCCTCCCTGCTAGTGTGTCCCTCTCCCTCTCAAAGGGAAGTCTTGGGGGGTCCAGCAGTTAGCTTTTTCAAGCCTTCCTAGTCAGAGAAGTAGACAGTTACATTTAAATGGGATTAGATTACTATAGGAGCAAAATAAAATATGTGGACTGTCATACCATCAACTGCATGCTTCTACCTAACTTAATACATGGGTTTCTATTAAAAAATAAAAATAAAATCTGTCATTATGCATAGGCTAAAATCATCCAAAATCCTTATTTTACTAAAATAATTGTAATTTTTACAAAAACTGTACGTGTTAAAGAATTTTAGACATCAGTTCGTGTTCAGCACACTAAAAAACATCAGGAAACACCATCATTTGTCCAGGGCAGATTTTGGTGCAGAACAGTGTAATTTAATAGTAATCATAAAACGGTGATAGCACTGAAATAATTGCATATATTCTAAATATTGATGATAAATAGTATCAATTTATAAATATTTATATTACTTTTTTTTTGTGAACCAATGTTGTGGGCTCCCTCGTACTGCAACCGCACTATAGCGCGATGTTTATTATTTTAAACTATAAACTTTGGATAATTTTATAAGGTACTAATAAAATAACAACTGAGGACAAGTTACTAATAATAACCATCTTTATTAATTATTAAAAATCCTGCTGTTTGATACGGGGAATAATGAATGGTTTAACTCTGGAAACTCCTGCAGTCGTTTCACATCGAATTCTACTTATCAGCCGATCGGAAGGTGTTAAGTTATTCATACGAACCGTTGATTCGAATGATGAAAAATGTTAGTGGAAACTGTCACGAAGAATGTTTTTCCTCTACACCATCGATCTTTTTATTTGTTCTAGTCTCCCATTATTGGCGGATTTAAGAAGGTCGTATGGTTTCACAGGCGTTATAATTTCAATAAACTGAATATATTCGAACTCAATATCTGCAAATAAGGTTAAGGTTAAAAGACATTTTTAAAGTTCCACCTTTCCATGATTATCCTAGGATAAATTATTATTTCCCCTAAAACATTTTCAGCTCAAGAACAGCAGATACCTACCAGTCTCAAGAAGTTAAAAGTTCAAATCTGCATATGCCTTCCGTTCCCTCTACGCTGATTGTTTTAATTTATCTATTGGATCGATCAATTTTTAATTGGTTTAGTTTTTCTTTGATTATCGAAATTAAATCCTAATCCAATCATTACTCATTCATATTTCTACCTATTTTATAAAGGAATTAATAAAGTATAACCTTAAGTATATACGATTTTCTAAGACGTAGCTGCGGCATCTCAAGGCTCCAACCATACCCAATAGTGTTTGTTATAAGAGAAACTATAGGGCAGCAGAAGAATATATTATATGAAATAGAGACCAGGAGGCTTCAATTGTATGGCTATCTGATGAGAATGAGAGACAATGGCCAAAGAAGCCCTTCATGTATAAACCAGATTATAGAAGAAAGAGAGGAAGAGTGGGTTGATGGGAAGAATTGGAGGGGGAAAGATTTTGCGTATCGGGATACATTAAGTGTAAAAAAGCCCGAATAAATAAAATAACTTAAATTGAAGAAAGTTTACAATAATTAACAAGAAAAATAAATAGTATTTTTACTCAGCCATTGGGGGTTTTACGTGGATGGAATTGCGATGGATTTTGGAATAATGAAATGAGTGTGATAGTAATAAGTAGGTTTTTTTTACATTTATTTTTGCATCAGTTATTAGTTGATTTTTTTTAAATTTTATTATCTAATGATTTATACCTTTTGCGATAAATGGTACATGTGAATACAAACCAATTGACACCATAATTATCGCGTGAACAGTATCAATATTTTGACGTTTTTCAATAAAAATCAATTGTAAAGAAAAATTCATCGTTTTTTTAAGGATATAATGATCTGAATGTGAAAGTTAGATGAATTAATAAATCAAATTATTGCCCTTCGTTCCTAGTCATAAAATCCAAGCCATGATTAAAGCAATAGTTGTCCATTGCTGTAAATTTTGCATTTAAACAAGAAAATTTACAATTAAAATTAAGTTCCAATCTTACCTAGATACTTTTCCGATATATGTTATCTATACATATTATAAAACTAATTCCTCGGCCGCGTTTGTTCGCGGTAAACTCAATAACTACTGCACGGATTTTCATGCGGTTTTCACCAATAGATAGAGTGATTCACCAGGAAGGTTTAGGTATATAATTTGTCGAGGTTTGTGTAAATGGGTTGGAATATCAATGTGTTTCACCGAAGACGCTGCTTGCCTAATCCCGTGTAATTATCTAACTTGCAAGATAATAAATTCGTATATAAAGAAATATTTGGTTTTGTTTTAATTTTTATAATTTCTATATAATAAAGTACATTAGTTGAGATGGGAAGAAAGAAAATCAAGACTCCCAAAGAATCCTAACCAATGATATTCAAGTGGTCCTTAGTGGCCGGTACGTGATAAAACAAAAATACATGACACACACAAATTATGTTGGCATAATATCCTTTATTACTCGAGCAAAGCTTGGGTAGGTCGCTAGTATAATATAAATTATCTAAAAGATAATTAAATCTGAAAGCCATTAAATATTTATTAAATTAATGAAATATCTAATCTTTTATAGGACAGAAAAGTAACACGTGCGATTGGAAACCAAATTATGAAAGTAAGATATCATTATCAAAAGAAAGTGAAATAATTGACTACGCAGATTTAAATCAAGATCCAATTTACTTAGAAGAAGGTTGGCTCTTATCTAATTCTTACACTAAAAAATATTAACACTAAGTTAACTCTCCAAAACTGAATAGGACTGAGTATACAAGTGTTGGTAACTATTCATTAATGGGAGGGATGCCAAAGAAAGAATCATAGGCGCGCACATAAATTATTATTCTAAATTTTGTAATAAATTGGTACGCAGTTACGGATACATATTTTGCTTACCTAGGCGAAATGGTAATATGGTGTTGCCTCCCATGGTTAGAAGTAGTTAGAGGGAGATACAGGCTACAGTGGGAAAGCATCGATCCGGCAGGTTGAACTATAAACTATATATTATAAGTTTTTAATCACTGATTTAATTTTTAAATATTTTTATTTTGAAGAGAAAAGATTTGCCCCCAGCCGGGATTCGAACCCAGATCTCCGCCTCAACGGCAACGCTCTAACCATTTGAGCCACCGGGGTCGCTCCCTACCTAGGGCAAATCCCGCCAATCAAATCCCGCCAGTTCGATACAATACCTCGATGTTTAAAAATGTATGAATGTTAGATACAGAATATTGTTTTTTGTTTTGGTCCAAATAGATGTTCCATGTATACTGCGAACTTTTAGAGGCCATGATCGTCTCAGTAACCCTGATTTAATATAAGTTTATTTATATTCATTACAATTTACAATGTGCTTATAGAAATCAAACCAATTGGCAGAAATCAAATTTTTCATTATTTATGAGGTTACGTATTAAACATGGAATAATTTTGTCATAAGGCTAACTCATTATAAATACGTCAATTGATGAACCTTCAGGGTGTCAAGTGCAGAGGGAAGAAACGGCGAAACCTATCTTAGTGACATACGTAGGCGAAAGTGGAGACAATGACTATGAAACTACCGAACCAACACTAAATCCGAAAAATGCGAGATCCAAAAACAATTGGCAAGGTTGAATTTATTTTAGTTTTTATGGCATACTTAAAATAGTTATAATACTAATTACTCTTCAGTTGAAAAATCCTTATGCACTCAATTAAATTAGAGATTAGTAGAATAGAATAGAACAATAATTTTATTCTGGGACCAGATCCCTTAAGAATAACAGAAATGAACAAAATTAAATAAATATATATCTGGCCAAAGGACTACATTATTAGAATAAAACAATATTTACAAAATTCCTTGAAAGTAAATAACTATCAGGTATGTTTTGGTAGAGAATTTGAAAATGTAATACAACAATAAAATTTTAAAAAACAGGCATATTTACAATATAAAGAAATAGGCTTATAGAAAAATGAATAAATAGTGAATAAATAATAGCATCTAATAATATTTAAAAAAAATTGATGATCAAAGTTATAGTGAAATAGGTTAGTTTTACGTGTCACTAAATTAACTTCAATTAATGTTTTAATACTTTGTATTTCTATTTAAAAACTGTTGTATTCTGATCGTACATATTAGATTTAAGACTAAAGTGATAAAAGTGCGGGCTTTACCGCCAGCCATGGGCGAAGGGTCTATTTCTTCGCAAGCGGTAAGTGAGATGGAGTCTGACAACTTAAATTTAAGTTCTAATAATAACGATACTGGTTCCTGGGAGCTTGTTACTGGTCGAAAACGACCTTTACCAATTGAAATGGGCCTTACAAGACAGAAAAGACAAATGCCAATTCCAATACACAATAAATTTCAAGCCCTAACCTCAACACCGGACGAACCTTTAGAAAATACGACAAAACCAGTGCAAAACCAGACCAGTACCCCCACTTCATATTTATGGTGTAGAAAATTTCTCTCTACTAGAAGAAAAATCCGGAACAAAAACATTTACAGTCAAATCTATACTGAAAGATGGAACTGTTTATCCAGGTACACCTGAAACTTATCGAAAATTAAATGCAAGCCTTAGAAGGGAGGGGGCGAATTTTCATACTTTTCAGCTCCCACAACTTCAAATGTAACCAACGTTATATCAAGATTCAAAAAACCTCTTCCAATGTTCTTTGTGGATATTACCGAAGAAACATTCACAGAGAATGTTTATGATATAAAATCAATTTATTATACACAAATAAATATCGAGGAACCGCGGAAAAAAAATACATCCCTGGCTGATAGATCTGTGTGGAAGTCAGTTCTGACTTGACACGATATCCCACATTAAAATACTGGCAAAAGAAAAACATATATTAAATGATTCTCTCCTAAAATATCTGGGCATGGGTTTTATGGAGAGCAGCTATTCTATAATGCCAGATAAAAAATCTAAAAACAAATGCAGTGGTCTGGAGCTGTACATTGAAAATGAGAGAAATGATTTTAATGGCTTAAGTTAAATATGAGGGGTTTCAAAATCATTGTTTTTTGGAAAAAAAATTTATTGATTCCAAGAAATCATGAGTATTACGACATTCGACACAATCTAGGTTCTAATCGCGAGACAGAAAGTGGTAGATGAGGCTGCTAACAAATGGGAAGTTGATTCAATTGTAGACGATGTAATATTGCAATATTTCAGAAAGCTCCAAATATTTAAACTATATGAGCGCCATTCTAGGTTTTCCTTTACCCTGAATAATCAATTGATATTAGTACTACTGTAGCCTTTCCTTGGAACTGTTGAATTTGAAAAGAAAAAAAAACACATATCGTTCTCGAAGCCTTGATAACGCTTGTGTTATTGATACATGCGTTGTTGAAGCTGTAAATGCGGTACGCAGAGTCGTTCCTTCATCCTGTAATGTGTAAAGAAGTCCTTCTGTAAGCTACAGGAAGCCGTCTCTCATCTCAACTGCTGCCACTCCTTCCTGCCATTCTGCTCTTCGTCATACAGCTGTGCCAGGCTGATGAAGAACCTTCGCCATACGTTCCTTAATGACTTCAGCGTCATCTTACTACTTGAACGAAGTCTCCAAGTTTAACGAATTTCACCACTCTCATGATAGATATGGTACCGATCATAAAGCTGCTTATTGAAAAGTCTTCACCTAGCCTGCAGTTACGAATGGAACAATAAATCCTCCTCAATATTCGTAACTACGATATACCCACATATGAGAAAGGCCAAAATGTTTCAATAGTGCATGTACTAATTGGCTGTTGACCCCAAAACGGGTAACCCTGAAGAAGTACTTCCCCACCGTCAGATCACGTTTAGCTAAATGTATCCTCCCTGACTACTGGGTCTTACAAATTCTCACGGAGCATGGGAGTTCTAGAGCAAAACTTTCACAAACATGGAAAAGGCATCGATACCCTATACCCTAGTTGCGGTGTACCAGAGCATGTCGCCGTGGCCTGCATCATCTATGAGGCGTTGAGGATTTAACTGCTGAAAGCTATAGGGCTCCATCTTCTGACTGAGAACGATTTTCCGTAGTTGATGACTAGACAAAATTACCCTCACTTCCAGAAATTCGTTTGGGGCTGGAAAAAGATAGTGGCACCAACACACTTTACCTTGGGTTAGAGAGGAGTTGAAACAGTGAAGAAGAAATTGAGAAATAGCGAAGAGCAGGCTGTGTGAACAGCTATGGTAAAATAATGTAACAAGGCATACCAGCAGCATAGTTTTGTTACGCAGAATACATACCATTCCTCTGTTCAATAACAATAAATACTGCATGTACTAATTTAACACTGAATTGAATTCACGGCAATAAACAAAACATTTCTACCAAACTGATGACAAAATTCGGCCAGACTGTTTTTTTTAAATATTAACAACAAAACAAAATGTCAACTTTACAAAAATTATGAACCATGGATAGAACATACATTAAAGTTTCTGTGTATTAATTATAATCGTATATTTAATATTTAAAACCATTAATTGTCATAAATAATGTATTCTTATTTACGTTATGATAAATACTGATGATTAATAAATATATTCTATATATATATGGGATATGATGAATGCTTCAGGATGGCTAATAGGGCCAAACGGCGAGAACGATAAGCGACTTCTCTTGGGCGGTGAACTAGTATCAGGAGACGAACTCAAGCGAAGATATCCTAATTTGCTACTAGAAGGTTCTACTTGATATTATTGTTATCGTATGGAATTCAAAATATTTTTAAGAAACACCATATTTTTAGTATCACCCAGAAAGACTACTAACCTAAAAACTAATAATTCTAAAAAAATATTTCAAACAAAAATTAAAGTCGGTTTTCAAAACACCGCAGCCTTTGCAGATGACACGGATTTCCTTTCACCCCATCCTGATCCAACAACTATCACATCCAATCTCCAAATATACCAATCTCAGATCGAGCAATACCTCGGTTTCACCTTTGTCAAAAAATTAACATGGAACACACATACAAGACTTAAAGGACAAGAACTCTACCGCAGATAGTTGGTTCTTTATAGAACCAACTATAAAGAACTCTGAGCAGGATTTCTCAACTCCTCAGTCGAAAACGAACTACTAATTTACACGACTATCCTCAGACCGATTTGGACTTACGAACTAGAACTGTGGGGGACCACAAAAACTTCGAATATCAAAAGCATCCAATCCTAAAGTCCTAAGATGATTGTCCATAGCTGATGCTCCCTACTACGTTTATAAAAAAACCTACACCATGACCTATCCCCTTAGTGCTTGACTTAATATCAACCAAATTTTCAAAATTCCACATGGACTTACCCTGCACCACTCATCCTTATAATCCCTCCCGGGGGTTGAAGGGCCAATAGCCTAGAGACCTATTGTAAATATGCTATTGGAGTTCTGGCAGTGACCAGCTTCTCCACTCAAGCCTTGAGCGTCTGCAGCTCTATTGCTCTTATTCAGTCTCCACTGGTTTCGACAGTTACACTGCTAGAAAAGAAGCGGTGGGATCTCCTGTAGTCTTGCGCTTCTCTCCACAACCCCAGAGCAGTGTGTAAATAATGTATATAGTTTGTATGTTCATAAATCAATAATTATTGTCCTTTAATATGACAGATTATACTATCCAATAAAATGATTTATTTCAAGATCCACCCCTGGGATTATAACAAGCACACAGCTTTTATGGTTTGTAACCCATATAAACATATTTGCTAAGGCTATTTCACAGATGAATGTTTATCAACTTATATGACTGTAACAAAATGAATTTTAATGAATATCATGATGGAATTAGTTATCTCTGAAGAGCTTTCCTACTTTCCTATTTTTTCTTTAGCTAATATGTATCATTACAATCTTCTGTATAGGTTTCACTGTGGATACTCTTCGCGTATTCCACCTGGACTTGAAGGGAGCTCCACCAACCCTTGAGTACCTTCGACGACTCCTTCCTCTTTTGGCTGCGAATGGTTGTGATTCCCTCCTCATCGAGTACGAAGATATGTTCCCTTACTGGGATAACCTCGTTAATATTTCAGCGAAGAACGCATACAAAAGGCAAGATGTTAGTAGTACAAAGTTCATTGTTACGTAGATTTTTGCTACAGTTACCGTTATATTGTTTCTAAATAAGTTTTGAGTTTTAATTATTGTACAATATATTGACATTTTGGGACTGAAATAAAACCAAAGAGAAAATATTTCCCTAACTATTTAAAAAAAAATGTTGTTTCGTCATAACTCAAAATTGTTTTATTAGCTTCATATTTTTAATGTTGAATCCTGATACTAGACTGAAAAGACAAGAAACTGCTCGCCGTTATTGGCTACTTCCACATTTACTAGACAAACGTTTTAAGCTCCCAACTAATTACAAAAGACTCATACATGATATACATGATTATTATAAGACCCATCTGGACTTATGGAGCAGTGCTCTGCAGTTCCACTAAGCCATATTTGAGACATCCTCTCCTATCCATTCCTTTCAATCAAAAATCCTTCCTAAAGTCCTCAAGGCTCCTTACTTTGTTAGGAACAAAGTCATCCATAATGACCATAAAAGTGACCATAATGTCCTATTTGTTACTGATTTGGCCCGAATCCGAAATCAATCCTTTCATGACAAACTTTATTCCCGTTCAAACCCACTAGTTTCAAACCTAGCAACCTCTTTAATTCCTGATAATCCTCCAAGCTCTCTGAAAATAAAATGGCCCATTGACCTTTTAAGTTGAACTTGTTGTTCAGTATTACCAGAGGCTAATTTCTCTACTTGCCTTTATCTCATGCCATTACATATTTTTCATTCTATGGGAGCTTTACTTGATATATTATTACTATACAGTAGTAAATTTCAATATCATTTTTTTGTTAAATATATGTATTTTATGTTAGTTTAAACTGCGACTAAACTATGTGTAAATTAAGTGTGACTCCAAAAATAATTAAATAACTGCTCAAATTTTTTTTAACTATTACTGATGCCCATTATTGTAAACAATATTATATATTTTAATATACTTTTGTATAACTGAAAATTCCCTTTTCATTAAATAAATAAATATATATATATATATATATATATATATATATATATATATATATATATATATATAAAATTATAAATACGCAGTTATAAAATATTTAATCCCCCATAGCCTCAGTCCAATTAAATCTTTAGATGGAAAGAAGAAAATGGTCCGGGTGGAGGTCAAACAAAGTCTTTTAAATAGGGAGAACTGTTAATTGGAAAGCCAATGTTTCGACCCACATTGCAAGTCTTCTTCAATATACAAAATACAGACAAATGATAATTATATCTGGTAAATATTAAAAATACAGGCATCAAGGTATCTGAGTGATAATACATAAAGGGGGGGCCGTTATGATGGCATTCCAATAAGCAGTTCTCCCTATTTAAGAAAAAAAATTTTTTACCTCCACCTGAACCATTTTTTTCTTCATATATATATATATATATAAGGTGAGCTAATATTATTCAAGCTTTATATTGAAAGTTTACTAATATAGAAATAATTCCTCTAGAACGATAACTAAATGTGCTAAAAACTTTTCTTCTGCAGATTCGAAAGCTACTCTCTTGGACCCACGACCTCGGCATGCAAGTGATTCCACTGGTTCAAACTTTTGGGCACTTGGAACACGTCCTCAAATTGAAAGACTGGAAACATCTGAGAGAACTTCCTGACTTCCCATCAGATCTCTGCCCTTCCAATCCTGGTTCCATCCTCTTGATAGAGGAAATGATTACTCAAGTGGTGATGATGCACCCGGGGATTAAGTACATCCATATTGGTGGTGATGAAGTTATTCATGTGGGAGCTTGTGGCTCTTGTTCTCGAACTAATCCATGGTACCTCAATTATTTTTATCTATACATTCATATACTTATGTAATAATATATATTTTTTAATAAGTTATAATACCTATATCTAATGAATTTGTTTGTAAAAGTTTAGCTATAATCAAAGTCATGTTATTTTCAGATTAATCCGTCAATTCTGCAAAATATAATTTTGGTACTTGTGTATTAGCTGTCTGTAGAAACTGTGATCTGCCATTGTTTATAACCCGAACACTGATAATTCTGATACACACCTACCTCCTTATTCATATTAATTAAAATTGAGATATACAAAATGTAATAATAAAATGATAATTCTAGACCCCTCTAGCCAATTTTCTCTACTAATATGGATGTTTCCCCAACTTTTTTTATGAAAACATCTCCATTTCTATCCTTGTCTAAATACATTAGATGACCTTTTTCACATAATTTCATCTTTGGAATTATTTCAAAGCTTCTAGTTTTAAAGATCGGTATTTCAAATTGTTATTTTGTTCATTTTAAATAGGCAGTAACAAAAGGAATAAGACAAAAATACAAAGTTAAATTTAATAAGCAATACAAATATATAAACAGACAATAAATAAACACACAAATAAATCATATGAGATGAGGGATAAGAAAAGGTTACACGAGATAAGGAGGTAGGTTTCATGAAGACCAGCTAATAAACAAGTACCAGAATTTCAAGCATTGTGAAATTCTAAGCTTATGTTGATGTTCCAATCCAAAATAAATTTTTATTTCAGGCTGGATTAATGTTCTTAAAATAGAAATAACTCAAAACATTTTTTTTTTACTTAACCTAACGTTAACATTTCCCAAGAAATTTGCCACCATCTGGATTCTGCCACCCAAGTTGTTCATTCCTGGCTTTTCCTAGTTCATCCCTGTTGATTAAAAGGAACACAATTGTCTTTCAACAAATGTGTCTTAAGCTTTTAACTTATCTTGTGTTGCAGGATACTCTATTCGAAACATATCACTGAAGTGGCACAAATGATAAAAAGGAAGTACCCAGGGATGACAGCTATTATTTGGGATGACATGATGAGACAGTGGAATCCAGAGTTCATTTCTAATAATCCTTTAAAACATGTTGTGGAAGTTATGGTCTGGGACTACGTGGATGTCAACAACCTCATAACACCCATGTTATGGCATTGGTACATGAATACTTTCAATAGGATTTGGGTAGCAAGTGCATTTAAAGGAGCTGATCGAGCGACAGCAGATTTTCCCAATTTGGAAATACGATATCGCAACACTAAAGCATGGCTCAAGAAAATAGAAAATGCTCGGGTACCAATAGCTGGATTTGTTCTTACGGGCTGGTCGAGGTATGACCATTTTGCGGTTCTTTGTGAACTCCTTCCTCCTTCTGTGCCTTCACTGCTCTTAAATATGATAGCTATTTCAAAGAAGCATGTCTCGTCTAGTGAAGAGAAAAAATTATCTGTCTGGAAGGAGGCCCTTAATTGCCCCACACCTTCCTTTACATTAGAGAGTCTCAAAGATCAAACCATAATGACTACATGTGACTATCCAGGAGTCGAAGTCTATGGGATAGTGCTCCATTACCTCATACTCAAAGCTAAAACAGACACCATGTATGACACTATGACCAAGAACAAAGCATGGCTAACCCCTTACAATGTCAAGCACAATTTTAGCAATATATGGCGTATTGTGCAAGACTACACATATATGAAAACTTATACTTTGTTATTAGATATAAGGAAATTTAATAGACTGAGCAGACCAGTTTTGGAGAAATATTTTGATAAATATACTGTCGATGAATGGCTTGAACAAAAAGTCACTCCTTTGGACAATAAACTGCAAAGCTTAGGTGATTCAGTGGAAAAACTATTAAACATATCAATTTGGCCCAGAAGACCCGTATCATGAGAAAAATATCTTTATAGTTTTTGTTTTGTGTTTTTTTTTAAATCTCAATAATTTAATCACCTACCTCATTAATAAAATTTCCACAAACGATACATTCCATACCCATCCTTTATATGCATAATTGATGTAATAAATATTTTATTGAACCTACTAAGCAATCTTTTCTTTTGTACATACCATCCCAAAAATCTTCTTATTTATTTTATATCTACTCATTTAGATTTATCTATTCTACAGTGTTGGTGCCACCAGAAGTGGTGCAAGCCTAATTTAGAATCTCAAGTAATTACTTTGAGGAGGGCTCAAGTAAAAGATTAAGAACTTCTCATACTGACTAGAATTTGTCGATAATCAACATTATAACATGTACTTTTTGCTATATTTGGATTCCATAAAGGAAATTGAAGCAGATAATTAACACAACCATTTGTAATAAATAATGAACTAATTAGTAGAAGTCTCCATAAATTTGTATAAATGGGGAAAAAAAACATATATCATAATAATCCATGAAGGTTCTAGAGTTTAGTACATGGTTAAAACTTTACCGTTTCTAAGGTTGTCCAGGAAACTGATTTGGCCGAGATCACTGGCAGTCCCCCAATTAAGGGAGGCTGGGAAAGTCCAATGATGGTTTGACATCTAACAAGAATGATCTGCAGGCAGATTAAATCATTTGTCTGCCACAGCTGGATTCAAACTTACGACCTACAGTAACTTTGCTGTCATTATTACATATAAGGTGGGGACAAAAATTAAAAAAATATAACAATACATATATATTTTAATCTTTCATTAAAAAATAATAAGAATAAAATCAAGCAGATGGTGCTTAAATAGAAGTTCAAATCCATACTTATAACATACATGCCTAAGTAGTTAATACTGTCGTTCCAAAGCCAAAAGTCGTATATTTGAAAATTGGTAATACTAGGTACAAAATAAGATATCTGAAAAAAGAAGGAGGTTCTTCTACAAATTAGGCATATTTTAATTGCTAAGTGAGTAAATAGCTACATGTATCTTTAGCTAATAATGCAACATAACCTCAGAATAGAAAAATTTGCAGGCACACAACTTTTGACTTCGGACTGGTTGTTTAGCAAAATCAAGTTAAAAATTAAGCTTTCAGTAATGTAAATTTATTTATGTATACAAATCATATAGAACATTACATCACAGAGTGCTAATAGATTAATTATACGAACACAGTTAAATTTGTACTTAAAATTCTTTTTTAATTAAAATATAAAAAACAGTTCAATGTGAACAATGATAAATTAGAAAATATAAAACTTCATATATCAAAATATCAATCAAACAACATACAAGCTGATGCACTTAACATGCTAATTTTATCAATCAATAGAGTTATAAAATGCAAAGCAAGGTTAACAAATATTAATGTATGAAACAATGTTTTATATTTATTACAATATAAAAAGAGAAGATATATTTTCATATTTATTAAAATTTAAAAACTGCTACATTCAAATGCATAATTTCCAACATAGAAATTATAACTTTGTACATAAATACATAATGGTTTGGTTTACAGAATATTGAATTAAAGGAAAATAACCATACCATGGTTAAGAAAATGCCAAGGCAAAGAAAAATATGAGAATTTTCTAAATCCCAAAAATATAATAAAATAAAATGTCATAACTATGTTAAAAAAATAAAAGTTTACAACTTAGTACGAATTGGGATTCTTAGGATGGTTAGAAATCAGGGTCAGGTAAATGAAATTTAGAATAGAATAAGAGATTCGTTTTGTTTTTTTTTTGTGTTTTTTTTGTGCTAATGGATAGCTCAATTAAAAATGAAATAATTTTTTAAAAAGGCTAATTCCAAGTCTTCATAAAATTTTCTTTTTAATTCGAGATATCACAAAGTTGTAATTTTAAAAAAATCTCAAAGATTGACATTTATACAGAAGTAAGTCTTAACACCAATTTAGTTTCACCCACAATTTTTTATAATTACACTAATTACTAATGTAGCAAAAATAATACTTATAAAAATTGTACAACTCAAAACTATATCTACTTGTTTTGTTTATAATAATTATCATGTTCAACATTAATTGTCATGAGATGTTAATGGTTAAAGTAAACTCTTCATCCAAATGTAGTTATATTAAGCCATATAAGTAATTCTGATAAAAGTACTAAATAATGATGGGAAAACTCAAGAAGATAACCTAAAACTAGAACAAAATCTAAACTCTCAATGGGCGAATAAAATTACATGTAATAAAAAAATAATTAATTTGTTTTACAAAAGAAATTTGAACATTAACACTTAGTAAATTATAATATATATAACAAAAATATTTATATTGATTACACCTACAACTAAAACAAAGTTGTTCTTACAATAACATAAAACAACAAATCCTATAACTTTCAATAAAAGTATAACATATAATAATGAGGGACAAAATTTAAAGCATTTGTTACCTCAAGATACATTTGAAATATTAATTCTTCTATGAAAAAAAAAACCATGTATAAAGAATTCTTCGCAATAATTGATATTAAAGTTATTAAAGCATAATTTTATAGATAATAATGACTGAAATGGTCACTGAGGTTAAATAGCTTAGCAAAGGATGGCTCAATAAACTTAACTTTACCTTCAACAAGAGAAATATCTACAACTAAGCATTGCCTAATGAAAATTGTAAAAAAAATGTTACAATTATAAAATTACCCTCATGTCCCAAACAATTATCACTTTTAACATCTATTCATTCATTCATTTAAACTTTACCAGACAAATTATTACATTTTCTACAAGAGGTGTCTAGAAATATAGTATGAATAATTTCAAGGAAATTTTAATTATTTCAAGGCTATTAACTGTAAAACTTAAGGTGGTTTTCATCAAACTTTGTGTTTGGTCAGTACCTACAATTCAGACTAGAAAAGGTGTTTTAATAATTGAAATGTTTCAATCATGTTTGATAAAAACAAAATTTTAGATTAAGGGCTCATCACATTACAAAAAATAAAAGTTAGAAAATATAATACTAAAGCAATTACAAGCATTAATAAATAAAATTCATGAAGAATAATTTTCAAACTTATTTTACAAAACAGAAAATTTTTTTATTAACTCACTTAACGTCACTTCATGCTGCTATGGCTAGTGGGGAGATAATACAGCGGAAGTACTAAATTTTTCCTATCCATGACAGAAAAAATTAATGTACGTTTATATATAAAGTGAAAAAATGAGCTTTCAGTGAATATATTACATAACACAATAGTCTAAATACAAAATGAGTAAGATGTTAATACATAAGTGGTACATACAAATTGATGACAAATAGATATTAATACATATCATCGCTGTCAAAACAATACCGCCTATCTATAACTTTTTATGAAAATGAGTCAGTAACGGTAGCACATTCTACAGGTTGAATTACACACTAAGGAAGTCACGTATTAAGGGGAGCAACATGGCAGAGTATGATTTTTTGATACTTCTCTTCAATAGTTCATAAAAAAATTGCCGTCTACAGTCGCCGCGTTTTTTTTTCTCTCCTGTAAAATCGCCTATCTAATGTAAAGTGTACATAGGCGGTATTTTTTGACAGTGACGATATGTAATAATGTCTATTCATCAATTTGTAAGTACCGCTTATGTATTAATATCTTACACATTTTATATTTAGACTAGTGTGCTATTTAATGTATTCACTAAAACCACATTTTTCCACTGATACGGCAAGATTACAAAACCAACACAGTCTCAAAATGTCACTAAAAATATATTGAAAGAATTTATTGAATCTCGAGAACTGGAAGTATAAATTTTATATATATATATATATATATATATATATATATATATATATATATAATTTTTTACTTATTTAGAGTGGATAGATTTAGACACGATGTAGAGAGTAAAAGAATCATAATTACAGGAATAAAATGAATCAGGGAAACCCCTAACCCTCAATCTCAGGGCAAATCGGCAAAATTAAAGGAAGACAAGTATAATGATGATGATGAAGAACAAATTTAATCAAAGGATGTTTTTTCTAGCCTTCATGGGATAGATGAGAAGTTACTGAAAGAAACTAACTTTATTAACTTTTTATTCAATGAAAAATAGAATTAGGTTAATAACTAAAAATCTCTTTTTTACTTTTGGTTGAGGAAATCAAGGATGCATGATACCCTGTTAATTAACTGTTCAATGAGCTAGTTTTTTGCTCCACATTAAAACAATATGATCCCAATTAGAATGTATTAATTTAGTTTAAAAACTATTAAATTGCTTGGGAAAAGAGTGGCCATGAAAGTACTACTATGACTAAAATTGTTTATAATTAATATATAAAATAATGATATTGGTAATCAACACTTTTGTTTGTTAAGTGATGTTATTCCTTTAGAGTACTAAACTTTATAAATATGTTAATCTTAATTGAAAACATAATTATATTTTAGATTTAGAACAGTTTATAATACAATTAATGTGGGTGTAAATACATCAAACATAACCTCGTCAAAACTTATACCACTAAACTAAAATATATTAAAGAAAACTAAGCTTTGTACTTGAAATTGCATAATAAAAAAATATTCACACTATAATATTTATAAAATCTCAATAAAAAAAATAAGACAATAACATTAACTTAGCTAAGAGGTAGAGATGGCAAGAACACAAAATTACATCAATCACAGATTATATTATGTACCTTATAAGGAACTTTAGAGGTTAACCTTTGAAACAAATGATATTTCTGAGCTGTTTATATTTATCATGACATCTCCTCAAGAGAAATCATAGGGCGGCTGTTTTTATCACATCACTATGAATAATTACCATAAATCTACTAACATTATTTGTAATCTTCAATATTTAAATACAAATCAAATAGCCGACAAATTAAGAAATTCATGTTATATAATAGCAATATGACCATTAAATTATAGCAACAACTAAAAACATATTACTGTTTTAAATAATGCTTAAAGTTTTTTTTAAATGTTCAATTTATAAAATTTCTGGAGCATTAAGATGCAGTATACGAGCATTATTTATTTTATTTTGTGGTGGACCAAAAAGAAAATGTTGACCTCCCTAATCTGTCTAGATAAAGTTAGTAATTTAACTCATATAAACTTATTTTTCCTGTCCTTGGAAGACTAAGCATAAAAACATCAAAACTAATAATTAAAATCTATACAAAAAAGTATATTATTCTCTCTTTCCTGTTCACTTCCTAAATCTAATTTTTTTATTTTTGTAAGATTAAAATAAAATGGCAAATATCTGCCTTAACTCTCTCTCACCAAACATCAAAATCGTATGAAGTAGAGAAAACATAAATTACAAATATTACAATTACATTTATGCCAGATTAAATATCTTATGTCCCATATATCAAAGAAAATAACAGGTAACAAGGCTTAGGATAATGTTTCACAATCAAAAACCATAACTAGAAATTAGACTTCGCAATCGCTCCATTCTATTTATCGAGGCCTTGCAGGTATTCTGGATCATTTTATAATTGTTATGCAACACATCTTAACCAAATTTGTGACTGTCTTCTCACCAATTAGAGAGAGTAATTAGTCAGCAGGTAGCACTTTCATTCCTTCCCTGACTAATGCCTACCTATACTATAACCAAAGTGAGAGTGTCAAGATTTATTCTGCAAGACCACCAAAAAATAAACAATAAATGAACCATGTGAAGATAAAATTCACGCCGTTCTGAACAAATCACTCACTAGACCCAGCATACGTCCCTAAGCACTTTTAAAACTACCAAGAAGATATTAATTCTAAAATTTCATTTATATTAATAAATACAAAAGCAATGGTCAGGATTGCTACTATACATCAATGATTAACATGCTGGTAATGAAAAATATTCAAAAAGACATAATCAAATTGACCTTTACATGCAAAAAAAAAAGTCACACAACAAAGATAGTCCATGGCTTTCACTTCAGAACTAAAAAAAAAACATATCCATGAATCTAAATCTACATGAATAAGAAATGACTAATGATGGCTTATTGAAGTACATCAATATAACTTTTAAAACACTATTCGTTGATTTCCTAGCAAATAGAATTAAAAACATTGACAATTCCTTTTTAAATATAAAAAAGTTTTAATTATATGAAATATTTATCCAGAAATACCTCATGAAAAAAATTGTGGCTATAAATATGTATCCCAGTCCAAATTGAGATGAGGTTCACAATTGTATGAGGATTCTTGAGGGGGGAAACATTCTGCAGTCGTTTGGTAATGGTGAGCCTCAGGTACTTGCTGGCAACTATTTACAAGGCTTTGGTCTATATCCCAATTCTCAACAGCATAGCGAGTCACTAACTGGGATATTACTTCACAAACCTCTTTATAGTCTGCCAAAGAAAGTTCATCACCTGAAAGGGCAAACATTTTAATCCAATAAAATAATAACTTTATGAACTTCTAATGAAAAATTGAGACTTAATATTTCATTTGAAAACTAGGTACCTCTCTGTTAGGAGAGTGCCAAAACTGATAACATCAGACATTACTTTTTGTCATTACTCAGTTTTTGCACATTATGAAATAGAGTCGTTGAATTTGTGAGGGAAGGTTTGTTAGAGTATGTTTTCTGTTAGCCATCTTTGCTATTTTTCATTTATAAAATTGATAACACATTTTACACATTGGGAAACAAAATCATTCAATGTGTGAGAGAAGTTTGTTAGGGTTGGTGTATGTTTTCTGTTTGTTATCATTGTTCTTTTTCTATTTATAAAACATTTGCATATTATGTAATAAGATTTAACCACTCGTACAACTTTGTTAACCCAAAAAACGATGTGCATTCTCAAACTATTGAAAGAATGTGGGGAAGTACCAAGTAGCGAAATAAAAAAGATAGAGTAGCCAACAGAGACTACTTAGAATCCTATCTAATTGAATTTATGTTTCGAGAAAGGTACAAACAGAAGGAAATGTTATATATTTTAGTGATGGCCAGTAGATATCATATAAATGATATTTACACGTTATTATTGTTGATAAAATGTTATTATCAATGAAATGTAAATATTAATTTAATAAATAAATGCTATGTGTTGGTGACATACTTTGTTATATCAAAACTCCTAAACAGAGACCCTAGCCTCTAAATATAAGGTCAGCAAGATGTCTGTGGAACTCCTCTAAACAGAGAAGTACCGAGAATATAATAAAAATATATTCATGAATCCGAAATTATTAAAAAACAGCTAACCGAATCTGTTTGATAGTAATTGTAGATAGGTAATTGGTATAACATTGATTTAACACACAAGAAAAACAAACAATGTCTAGTCTGTGTTTTAACTCAACAACATTCTTTCAAACTAGTGTATTTAAATTATCTAATTACTGGGATCTATTGATCTTATAAAGCCCAATGCAGTAAAAAAAATAAAATAAACAAATAAAAACCAAACAGAATAAAAAAACAAATCTTTTACATTCAATTTAAATCATTTAATTATAAGCTGATAAATAAAATTAAAGATGTGATTAAAAATAAAGGCACTATTTTAAAATTTCTTATATGATAGAATACACAAGCTTATGACTCGGCCAGCGGCCAGGTACTTGAAGGAATTGTAGAAAATTTAATCTTTAAAATGGTTTCCTATGGATTTTTTCAAAAATGCACAGATTAAGAGATACAAGCCAAAAACTGAAATAACTCCGAAAATTTCCAGGGTTTTTGGCCACCAAAAGTTTTCCCATCCGTTTATTCGGTTGCAAAATTGCATTTACACTACTCCCAAGGCATTTAGACATGCCCTTACAACATTTCAAAAATGCAACCCACTTTGATTTTTTGCCACCCTCAATTTGGAAATTAGCTGTGGAAAAAATTACCAAGGGGCGTAACTCAGAATCTATTAGACCTACAGGCCTCAGTCTGTGCTTAAATTAAAGCTAATTAAACTTACTACAGCTTCATTTCTCATGACTTTCATCGTAGGATCACTCCTTCCGCTGGTATTCCTCACGAAATTAGGCCAAAACTTATATTTGGATATTTTTTTTAATGACCAATTTTCAAAGGAACGTAACTCAGAATCTTTTAGAGCTACAGAGCTGCGGTTGGACTCAAATTATAGAAAATTTAATTTACTTTAAAAATGTTTTTTTAACAAAAACTGAGATATAGGCCAAAAACTGAAATAACTCCGAAAATTTCGAGGTTTTACGGTCACCAAAAGCTTTCCCATCCGTTTTTTCGGTAGCAAACTTGGATTTCTACTAGTCAGACATGCCCTTACAACACATCAAAAATTCATCCCTCTTCGATTTAATACAAGCTAAAGCCCTTTTTTGGTACCTGGCCGCTGGGCTAAACACATTGTGACTATATCTATAGCCCTGTTGAATAAGTGGCTAAGTCAAATTTACTCCTAAAGTAGTTTTTTATAATAAAAAAAAAACCTGTGCCACTACAACCAATGAAGGATCTCGAGTTCAGTACATGGTAGCGCTACTCAGCTACTAGATTTCCCCCCTTATTTTGGGTATCCACTATACACAGGTTGGGTGAACCATAAGATCCATCTTCAGCGGCTAACAGTTTAAATAAAGGTCTGGCAGCAAGCGGGATTTGAACCCAGGACCTTTAGCATTGCAACTCAGCCCTCCACCACTTAGCAACTCCCCTCCCTTTTTTAAATAAGAGAAGCGGAATCATGTTATTATCATATTGAATAAGGAACTAAGTCCGACATTGGCTTGAAAAGGAGTTATTGCTTTTATTACAACTCCATTTCAAACCAAAAACTACAAAAATTACATGATTCCCCTCTCTTCAATACAGTTAACTCTCCTTGGGAAAAAATCAACTTAACCACCTATTTACCGGGGCTGCAGATATATATTGCAAGTTCCTTACGACAGTAGACATCAAAACAAATAAATAGTACAACTTACTATCACAATTATCACTCAAATCTGCTTTAGATGGAATTGATTGCACTGTGGGCTTGCTATCAGAAGCTTGAGTAGCACCATCATTACTCGCAGTGCTATTGTTACTTTCAGGGCTATAAGGTATGACCTAAAACAGAAGATTATCAGAAGATTCAAATCAAATATATTAGTTGTGTAAATAACAAATTTTTTAATGATTCTTAAAAGCATTTAATTCTAATAATACCTACCCTGGCATTTTTCGACTTCTTTTTCATAGTGATCTCTTCTGAGGTTTGGGTGTAATCGATAGCCCAATAACTTCCTTTACCTGGATCATCTTTGGGTCGAGCAACTTTCGTAAAACATTTATTCAATGAAAGATTATGCCTAATTGAATTCTGAAACAAATACACCAAACACATTTTTATTTATATAAATAAAAAAAAGGTCATAACTAGTTTCTGTTATTATTATTGGAATTGCTGAAACCATTTAACTGAAATGCAATTGGAAAAATCCCAAAAATCAAATCATTATGACTCTAAAATACTAGAAAAAAAAGTAAGCAGTCATATTATTAATAGGATTTTAACATACAGAAGTTTTAAATTTTCCAGAACCACAAATTTTGTAAAAGTTTCTGCGTATCCAGTTGCATTATTTGGAGATATAATAGGTTTGGACTAGGAGTGTGATAAGCAGGCTTCTCTGGGAAAGTTCATAATTGGTTCCATTTATAGTCCCACAAGAGTCATTCCATCCCACCCCTAGTGACAACTCCAAGCGGGAGCAAAGAAAGCCTAAACAGGGTCACCTTTTGATGATACACGGTACAGCGACAGGCTGTCCTTAATTCTATATCAAGTCCTTTAGAAACCAATTCATCAGTTTCTTTCCACTGATTTATACTAGGATTCATGGACAGTTACTTCCGATTACCTGACAGATTTCTCATCCGATTGGTTGACAGGGCCAATTTCAGGCTTCAAGCCTATCTCCAGTATACAGTCCCCAGATAAGTCTAACCATGTTCGAACTCGCTTATCTATGAATATGTAAAACAAGTCCCGAAGTCTTCGCCTTACCCTCTCAGCGATCCAATCCCCTTATTGATTGCATCTAAAATAATATAAAATGCTAATGGTTGAAAAGCTAATTTTTTTTTTCTTATTTATATCTGGATTCTATTTATTGTGGAACATAAAATCCAAAATTTTGAGAAGGGTTTAAATTTAATTTTCCTTAGTCAATTACAAAGGTTCATTATTGAAAACAATTTTTTTTAATTTCTCGGTTTCATTTTAAAATAATTATTTTTTACTACTCATTCTTCAAATAAGGATGTTTAATACACTAGTGTCAAAGTTTAATAAGAATTTATAAATCACTTATATACACACACATATATTTAATGATATGAAAACTAAAAATTTAAAAATCCTTTTTGTTTTTGGGTATTTTCCCTAAGACTGTAGTTGGTGTTTCTCCGGAAGATTTATAATATTGAAGTATTCAGTTTTAGAAGCAATCCTATTTTATTTTATTTTTGATATTTCTGACATGATATTCTTTTCAAATACAGCAAGAAGCTTGCAAATGGTGAATTAAGAATATAACAGAACAAATACCGTTCTAAAGAATACAAGATACATACCTTCCACCCTGTGCTTGCATCTCTATAATACGGGAATGTCTTGGTAATAAACTGGTAAATTTCCGACAGCGTCATTTTTCCTTGAGGAGCATTGCTAATTGCTAGTCGAATCAAGCTTGCATAACTGAAATTTTCCCCAAAAGCAGAATTAATTTTATTTTAATAACATGGGTAAATTGAAGTCATTAGAAATCATCTATACATTAATATGTTTGAAAACAGATTCCAACATAGGCTTTTAGTTTCTTGCTTTACTTTTGAATAAAAATCAGAAACCCAATTATATGTTGTTATGATTACTTAACATTTGATCCATGATTAAAAATCATGTTATAAAGATTTTAATATAAAAGTGTAAACAATTACCTATATGGAGGTTTACCATCCCGAGAATTTCCTGGACTATTTTGGTTTGATGAAGTGTTGTTGGAAGAAATCCAATTCCTTCTGTCTAGGTCCCCCATAGTCATATCTCTCTGCTCCAAAAAATCCAAAATTGTCATTTAGCACCCATTCTTTCAACAACCTAATAAATAAAAGAAAATTTTGATAAAAAGTTATAATACCTTACATTTTAATAATAATAAAACACCAAATGCCACAGTTGGATTACAACTTTGAAGATAAATATGAATCCTCAATATAAAGATAGAATTATTATTTTTTATACATACTTCTATGTGTCCAAATATTCATAATATAAAATCGAATATTTAGTTAGATTTTATGTTTTACAACTGAGAAAATAAGTATTCGGAACACATATATTTCCTAAAATGTCACTTCTACGAAAACTTTAATAAATCACATTTAATATTACCTTTTATAAATCACTATTTATAAAACTGCAAAGCTGAAAATTCTTGCTGAAGGACAGTACCTAAGTTGATTTATAACTAAAAATCTAATTAATATTTACAAATTGCAAAACTTTTAATCATATCATCTACATATTTAAAGACAAATTTCTAATGTCTAGTTATAAATATTGAGCTGGCATTACAGACTTTACGTTCAGCAGTAAATACGAAAGGAGAAAATCCATCCAAAAACCAGACTGTAGAATAAACATAACATCATGAAAAAATTGTAATCAAGTATTTTTTGCAAAAAAAAAGAAGATATTTCTCACAAATCCAAAGGCCTACGTCTGTTTATCAAGAGAATCATACTTTAAATCACTAAAATAGATTCTTCCTCAGACCATTCACCATCACAGAATTAAGATTTAAGTGTGTTTAACCAAACAATTTACTTTGAAACTATCAAAATATAGCTAGCTACAATTACAACAACTTCGACACTAGACTAGTGAAATACATTTCTGTGAAACTGATTTTAAATATTGCATTAGTATCAACTGTCAATTAGTTAGTTGTACATTAGATACAATATAAATAAAATAACACATAAAATTTACCATTTACACAGAAAATCTGGCAAAGGCGAAGAATCATAAACAGGGTGCGACAGGAAAAATCCCCAAAACAAAGCTTTAAGTCACCAAAATACTGGAATAAAACAACCAGTCGACGTTTACTTATTCCGGCATTATCATAACAACACCTCACAAGGAAATCACATCAAAGAAGATAAAGTGCTGTACATCCCAAGGTCCAGATTCATAAAATAGAGATAGGAGCATTGCTACAACTCCAAGATGCTCCACTAACAACACAGTTAATACTCACTTTTATTGACAAAGAATTATTTTACTTTACTACAATACCCTGGTAACTTAACAATCATTACATACAATTAAAGGAATACAACATTAATTGAGCTCTTTCGCCATAAAAATAAAAGTCTATGGATCCTTTATAATCACATAAATTTGATGTTAATAATGCAGTAATGAACTTTTAAAAAAAGAGAACTGAGTAATTTAGAAAAACATCATTAATAAACAAGTTCTGTCAGAGAATACCTATAGAATTAGGTTTATATTGGAAACAGCCAGAAACAAAATAATAAAATATAAGAATCAAAAGATATATGAGTAGGAAAACTTTCCTGACATATTAACGAATGTCAGGATGTTTTGGGTTAAAACCAACAAATTAACATAAACCTTACCGTTAATTTATATTTGGGCACTCCAATGAGCTATCAGGCATCACAATTAATATGAAGAGTAATCAAACTCAACAGGTTGATTAGAAGTAAACACATTTGACAGGAGGTATTAACTTCGTAACTCAACTTAAAAAAAATAAACAATAATACGACCCCCTAAATCTATTCAGATTTTTCCAAAGCATCTAAAGCGCTAGTCACGCTTTTAAGGTCACTGAAGAGCACAATAAAAATACGCAAACTTTTCAAAAAAAGATTTTTTCGGTTCCAAAATCTGAAATAAATAATTTGAAATTAAGTTTACAATATTTATTCAGAATGGGATTTTTAAAAATGGTCAGTAATTAGTTTATTAAGATACCATTGGGACGTTCTTGTTAAACCATTTTTGAGAAATTATTCTTCTACATTTATTCTTTTTTATTCAACATTTCATTTAGGCAATATGTGTTCAATGTATTATATATACTTCCAATTGTACCGAAAACTAAGCCAATTATTCAAAAAAGTTTTTAAGTGAATAAGTGTCAAAATTCGAAACGAAATCATTACTGCTTACGTTCAAGTCATGAAAATAATGTATTCAGACTTGAAATTGTATTGCATTAATAATTCCTTTTTTGGTAAAATTCCAGAGTACTGTGGCGTTACCAATTCACAGTCCCGCACTGATGATATCTAATAGAATTCGTGATGATTAACTGCTTTATATTCAACTTTAAAATTCTATTCATCGTAATTACGTCTATTCATCGTTAAATGAACAAACAACAACTAAAATATTCATTTTACATTATAAAAAAGTCTTATTGCTGTCAACTTCTACTAGCCAGGCGAAGTTGTACCTAAAGGAGTATTAAAGTAAATTATGAAAGTGACGCCGACTTACACTGAATAGACTTACCTCTCTTGTGCTAGCGTAGCTAGCTTATCTCGACAGCTGTGTTATAATTGATACTATTAAGCACATACTTTTAGACTTGATTTCAGGAGAGCTGAACAACCCACAACGAATATCCCTCGAGGAATGCCGATTTGAGAAGGTGAAGTGTTTCATGCATGTGAAATGAGAAGGAAAATGCCCAAAATCAAATCTTTTAGGAAATCGAAGGAAGGATTAATCCTGATAATCAGAACTAATTTGATTTAATCAAGCACTTCATGGACAGTTACCCATCAAACATTACCAAGAGCAGCCAATGGATCTTGGCTTCCTCTCACGTGTAAGAAGTGTCTCCCCACATGTGAGGGGAAGCCTTCTTCAAAACTAAGAAGTCCGTTCTCTTAGTGTTTTAAAGAAAACTTTGTAAATGAGTTTTTGTCCTGTTAAACAGGATGACCATGATGTTTTTGATGTTAAGTTCATCAAGGCTTAGAGGCTTTGATGGGCGGAACACTTGATGAAGATGAAAACTGGTGAGAAACTCAAGAATATGCTAACTAATTAGATTAATAGGACGTTTAGAATGAACCGTTCTTGTACTAAAGCGTACACTCGATCACAGAAGACGCTTGGTACAAGAACAGAATACGCTTTTCCTTGGTCCACGAAACAGGAGAGCTACTAGTGCAGAAAAAGCTAGCTTGTAGGCTCAGGTTTAGTGATGGATTGTTGCGGTAACTATGACCCTGATAAAGGTTTGTGTAATTTAATGAATCTGGAGAGATTTGAATGGTAGTTCTACTCAATTACGCTCATATAAAATCTTGTATTTTATTTTATTATATTAGTTATTGATTTTATTAATTTTTAATTTTTCTTTTCAAATAAAAATATTTTAAAATCTTGTATGAATATTCAATTCTAACCAACTATGATGATCTTTGTCTCACAGATAGGTCGTAAAAACCCCGAAACATTGCAGTCAAAATAGATGATGCTATAAATTTCTTCGCTGGCTTTGTTATTATTTTGTTAGACAGAAATTTCTATTAAATCTACATACATATTTTCAATAAAACATTTCACTAGTAGATCTTTTGAGTAATGCCATTGAGAAGATATCTGCGTTTTTGAAATCAATAAAAGCCCTTAATATGAACAAACATAAAACATCTAATACATCAATTGGTAGAAACAAAATCTGAATGCCAAAGAGGTCATTATAATTAAACGACATTTCAGCACATTTGCTAGAGGTAAACTGAAATTTCGAAATTTATAGGAAAGAAACCTCATATCAGTCCAGTTCCTTGTTTATTTAGATGATATAGTTCTCATTGCAAATTCTACAGAAAACTTCCAGATCAGAAACAGTTAGAACTATGCTGCTTTGGAAAAAACCCAAATCATCACATATAAGTATGGGTGGTTGCAACCATCCTGGCTGATGTCCCCAAATTTGGGTCTCTTTTGAAATAGGCCATTACACTGCCCAACTGTTAAGATTCTCATAATTTAAAATATTTTAAGGTATTTCCCTACCTCCCGTTTTCATAATGTTGCCAGCTTATCCAACTCTACCTAGCCTGATGAATCTGACTACATCAGTTTCATTGTTTAGTTCAGAAAGCTCTGCAATCATCTTTCTTCTCCAGATTTCTCCCTCATTATCTTGTTTAAAACCCTTCTTAGTATTTTTCTTTCAAAAATTATGAAGACTCATACCTGATCAATATTTTCTAATACATACTCATTGATTTTGGTCAGTGCTGGAGTACACCTGATTTTGAAGTGTTTGACCAAACCTAAGTAACTCCGATTATTCGCAGTGATTTCCCAGTTGATTCTTTTACAGAGAGGCCATTTTGGGTATTTGCCTTCGAGCCCAGATCTCAAATGCGAAGGATCTAACCTCCAATATTTCAACCTCAATTCTTCCTGTTGTAAATTACTTCATTTTGGTTTCATTGATAACTAGCTTCTTCTTTTAGGGGAAGGGCGCTTTTTTGAGAGCATTCTCATTTCACGCACTATTTTCAAAGTCGTATTGCTACTTACACTAAAATACATTTTGCACCAGTAAGTTTCCGTCTGCGACCTTATACGAGAAGAAACTCGTAAAAGGTCGCAGTAAAAATTAAGACTGATTTCCCCTCATTCCTCTTCTGGAAGGAATTTAAAGTTTCATGTAGTTTCCTGTGGCTCTCAACACACCCATTCTGTAATTCTCTCATGTCCTTTGATGGATTTGGTTTTCTTTTTCCTTCAGCTTTATCATTCCTTTTGGAGTCCCTTGGTGTGAAGCTGGATCATGTCCCTGATTCTAAAGGCTAATCATTCATTATCCAACCACGGAGATGTAGCATTCTTTGGCTGATGTCTGAGTATCCTATACCTGTCTGTTTGAGGACCTCACTATTGCTTTTAATGCTTAAAGGACTCAACTATTAGTATTGCTGGTATCCATCAATCTGTCAAGGATAGTTCAGGAGGGTAACTAGCAAGGACACCTCTACTACATTATACTCTTAATATACTCACTATTTCTACTCATTTCCTAATTGAATACTAATTCCATCACAATTACAAAACTATTGTCTGTCCTTAGCATTAATCAAGAAAATGCTTACTTATAGGAGGTAACTCCATTGTTCATCGCATTTCAATATCAATTCAAGTAAGACTGTGAGACCAAACCTGCAATATTTCTCTTTTTTGATATCCGCGTATCCGATGCATGCTTAATAAATGATCTGAATCCATATCACCTTCCTTGTACACTCTTAAACCAATAAAGTTGAACCTTTGTTACCTGCTTACCAAAATCTGGTAGATTTGGTTTATGACTGCTTCAATTCATTTGAAGATTTCCAGGTGGATAAATGAATTTTTTCTTTGTCTGATGCTTAACAATTTGATGGTTAGTATGATTTGTTACCTTTAAGCTGATCTCACTTTTTATTCCATGATGCAAAATCTAATTTCTAAAAAAAATATTACAAATATCTATTAGTAGTTTAGAGTATAGATGGTCTCTGCTAATCAATAGAAGCATAAAAAAAGGACAACATAATTTGTCAGATAAATGTTGACACATAAATAACACAGGCCAACGATGAAAAAACTTTTGTACTGAAAATACCTTATTCCTATAGTTTTTAGGGTGTTAAATCCAAATATGATATTTAAATAGCTGTATCACCCTCAATTTCTTCACATTTTATAGATAAATTTATTAAATTAAGCGATTTTTAAAGAATTGAACAACTTTAATATTTAAAATAAATAACTGAAAAACTAGGTCTATTGGTGTGGATGAAATTGGTAGCACTGTTGTGACACATTTGCTGGCCAAAAAAGGTTGATTCTTTGCCAATAGGGCACGGTGTAGATTTACCGGTCCCTGAACCACCAGATGATTTAAATTCTATCCCAACGGAAGTATTTTCTGATGTACAATCGGAGTTAGGTGAACAAGATGATGCAGAAATCCAATGTTTTACAGAACATGTAGAGCTTAAAATGTTTACTCAAATCGAGCTTAACAACTTGGTTAGGGATCTTGGCTTAACGAAAGAAAAAGCTGAATGCCTTGGCTCTAGACTAAAAGAAAAGAACTTGTTGGCAGTTGGAACCAGCATTTATGTGTACAGGAAGAGAGAGCAACAATTTTCCAAGAAAAAGCTACACAAGAAGCTTCAAAGAAAAAAGAGAGAGAAAGTATAGACCAATTCCAGTTGACAAGTAAAACCTGTTCTAGGCACATTATGTCACTGTTTTAAGTAGCCACTGTAAATACAAACCATGCTTATGAAGTATACCGTATAGGGGTTTATACTATATAATACAAAGCATATTGCTGAAAAAACTATGGGTGATACAATAAAAACTAAGGCCAAATTTAGATTCAGCACATAAAAATCTATAAAGATCAACTATTCAAGTTAAAAAAGTTTTCAAAAAATTTTTTTTGTTGGCCTGATTTAATCAATATATGTAAAACTATTTATCTTGAAAAGATATTTTTACAGGCTACTGGGTGTAAAATTAATTAAACTATTCCTAAATTCAAGATACTAATATTTATTAACAAATTAAAAAGAAAACAATTAAATTATTAAACTTATATAAATTTACAATAACAATATTCTAAAGATTATAACCTAGACCTAACTGTTATCTAATTACTAAAATAATAGAAGATATTGCTAATACTAAATAACTTAACTATTTATATAAATTTGTTCAAATACAATAAAATAACACTAAGTTTATAACTACAAATTAACACTTAATGTTCACTAATTAAGTCCACCAACCGTAAGACTCTCCAAATATGACAAACTGAAACAGTTTATACACTCACAGACCGTCACCGTTCACTATCACACAAGTTTACTACTGACTCACTTATTACTGATACTGCCACTGACTTACTAGTTCGCAGCGGACGGTATTTATATAGGCAAGGTCGAACGTTCTAGACGCCGCGGGAGTGGGGGCCTTCTAATCCGTCTTAATCCCTCCAGCCCATCTTTCTCTCTCTGACCGTAACAATATAATTTATTTTTACCAGAAATAGAAAATTCTTCAGGCCCCCACAATATTATTTTATACAGAATTACCATCCCTTGACAATCTGTTGATTACTAGAATCTTTTCCATACTAAATTTCTGAAAAGCATGTATTTCCTGATAATATTTAAAAATAGACTACTTAATCACTAAGCTATAGCATATTTTGTAAATGATTTCTTTCTTTCAATAACAGAACATCTTTCAAATTATAATAACCTTGCTTTCTTTAAAAGCCCCAACTTGTTTAATTTATTGTGATTATGAACAGAATAAATAAGACTAACATAATCATTATGGATCTACCAGAATATAGGATAGTATAAAGGTGCATGTAAAAAATAAATAAATTAAACAAATAAAATATTCTATTTATTTATCACATAAATATTTTTCTTGAATTCAGAAATTAAAAATAAAACAAAACTATAGACATGTGACGTATATCAAGTCAAAGAACAACAGTATAAATTTTATCCTCAGGCACCATTCAAAGGCAGGCACAACAATCAGGCCTTTAACTAAAAAGGCACATGTTTACATATACTTAAGTACAATAATTATGAAAATAAGTACGGAACATCAAAAAAATATATATATAAAAGTAGGGAGATTAAATATTCCATGGGAAGTTGTTTAAAAAATAAGCAAATTGTTATAATCCTACTGTGTCATTCAATACTATCAACAGTATTTTTTGTAATATGCATATACAATATTACAGTCCATCATGCTAATAAGTAAATTTCTGCCAAGATAACAAACTGAACATTCAAAAAAATATTGCAGTGATGTATATTAACATATCACCATTCTATAACTAAAGTAATTTTACAATAGTATAATAGTTTAAATTATTAGATAGTATAATTTACAAAATACTGTGAAATTTTAGCAAAGCACATGGTCTTTTGGGCCTTCCACCAAATCCTAAATACTAGATAAAGTTCATAGAACAAATTTTATAAAAGACAGACAAATATTATCACATTGAAGTCACTATTTAGTTTACTATAGCGAACAGTTAATATTTCAGATTTTAATTATTACAATTCAATAAAGACAGAACAAAAAAAAAATTACAACAAAAGGATGAAACTAAACTATCTTAAAAAATGTGATAATAATATTATCATGTCAATTTAATTACATATACTGTAATATTCAAAGAAATAATACTAATAAAATATTTAATTTTATTAAAGCTTAAATTAGGAAATTATATAAAATATTAAAAGAAAACTGAAGGATAAATAAGTTTAAAGTAAAACAAAATTTCAAAACCTGAAAGTATAAAGAAATATAGGGAAAATTCAATAATAAGCCAAGATAATAATAGTACATGGTATGTGAAATTTCATAAAAACGTGATGAAAAAAAAATGCTTTTCACATGAATCGATTTTTTAAAAATTCAAAAATAGTAACAGCACTTATAATGCAAACTCAACATTTTGCAACTGCCTCCACAATAACAAAAAGAATATACAATGAAAACAAACTAAGTTTGAATTCATTTTAAAAAAAATCACAGATGGTGTAAATCCTTGAGAAAAAAATGGAAATTTAAAGTACATATGACGAAACGATTTCATTCAAAATACCATACTGAAATGAATTCCATTAGTTCAAAATGCCCTAAGCAATTATATATATATATAAATATATATATCTTTTTTTACTTTATAGTCTCATGATTTTGTATAAGACCTAGTAATTAAAAAAAACCTATAATTTTTTATGTTATGGGGAGTGATAATGTAAAAAAAAAGAAGATCTATTTACATGATAGTCACTATATATATATATATATATATATATATATATATATATATATATATATATATATATATATATATATATATATATAACATAGAAATTCAAATTAATAATAAAAAACATATTACTATATAAGTATCAATTACTTATTCAAAGCACTATTGAATTAGAAGATCAAAATTTTTAATCAATAGCTTTTTAGTCTTCAGTTTATTAGGACTTGAAAGCATTAATAAACATAGTAAACACAAAATAAATAAAAGCACCATAAATAAATAAGGTAAGCTCAATAAATTAAAATTAAACAGTCAATAAAATATAGAAACAACCTAACCTGTGAAAATTAAGTTTATCATATTAGAATAAATAAATAAAGAATTATATAAATGGTGAAATAATGGAGTTGGTTCATTAAGTTGAGCTTATTTAGTGATCCATAAAAGATATTTATGTTTTCTAAATACAAAATGGCAGTTTAATGAATGAATCTCGATATGAGATACAATCTAAAAAGTAACTTGAATAAGACATAACTTTAACAATTCTTTTTTCCTCAAATAGTTTTACTTTAGTTAAAGTAATATTTACACTACTTTTGTTTTATTTAACTGCCATCTCCATAGTCGTTACTTTAAAATTACCAAGGTCAACTTAATACGTCCATACATAACAAATTATTTAAAATTTGAAAGTAAAGTATTGTTTTTGATAAAACAATCAAGTCTTTTATACGCGAACTAATTAGAACAATTAGATGCAATTTATTTTGGCACAAACAGAAATGTTTTAAGTTAAATTAAAACAAGTGGCAATACTGTAAAAGAAGCATTTCTTTAATTTCCTTCTTAAGTACCAAAATTAATCAAAAGAAATATTTAATTTCATTTTTACCACTTATAAAATATAATTCAGTCAAGAATAAAAAATTTTCAATAAGAAATTAGCATATATATTTTTAAGTATTAAAAATATGGAAATAAAATTATTTGCATTATTTCAATTAATGATAAATTTATAAAAAATGTTAAATTGATAGTAAAAAAAAAAAGAAAAGTCAATTCCTAATAAGTTATTTCACTTACAAATCTAAATTTCTGAGGCCTTCAACTTTAATATATTTTTTATATATCTCATAAAACACTACAAACTACAACTTCAGAATATTTAACTTAGACCTCAGTTATTGTCCATTGTATCAACAAATGGCACAATGATTTTCCGCAGATCAGTAATCATGATAATCATCCACATTATGTTTCTCAAGATTCCCACTAAGGGTTGGATCAGGCCGATTCCTTTTGAAGAAACCGCACCTCCAAAGCGCAAGAGCTACTAGGAGTACAAGCAAGAGGCCACACACCACAGCCACTATGATCATCCATATTTCCAGTCCATCAGTCACCTGCTGTTCAGGGAAACCTCCACTTCGAGCTATACTAATAGCCTAAACATAAAAATAGTGTAAAAATCTTCAAATTAAAATTAATACAAAAATGTATGCCCTGGATAAATATGTGTAAGTGACTTTGAGAGAGGTAATTTTCTTGAAAACGACTTCAATAATTTCTATCATTGAATTATGTACAATAAAATGTTTAATATAAATTAGATTTTATGATCATTTAAATAGTCAAAAAGAACTTCTTCGGAGCTATAGAATCCTAAACAATAGTAATATACTATTGAATAACTTGAGACTTAAAAAAAATTATATTATTTGATGTATAATGTCAGGTAAAGAAATGTAACGAGGAAGCCATAAATTTAACTAATTATTGTGCTTAACAATTTATATTTTTTACAGCCAGCTAAACATTTCTATGGAAATTAAATGTCAATGTTTACTATATTTTGATGCATTTATATGCTATTAATACTCGACAAACAGAAAATTTTTTAACAATAAAGAGCAGGTTTATAAAAGGTCACAAAAATATTAAAAATTGTTTATATTTACATCAGCAATTATATCAGATGGGTTTGAGGTTATTATTAAACCTCCTCGACTTGGAACAATGATTTTAGCAGTTGAAGCTATTTCAACAGCTTTAACTTTTGGATAGTCTTCAACCAATGTGCTGTTCCAAAGCCTGAAACGATAAGACATATATAAAATAATTGTTTGCTATAAAAGCAATGATAATTAAAGTTCACTAAAATTTCAATTTAACCTACCTGGCTCTGATTGTAATGGTTGCTGATTGCTGATTCAGTAGTTTGTAAACAACACATTTGAATTTCAAACACTTTGCAGTGCCAGCTGAGCAATTCTACAACATATAATTTATTGACATGCTTGCAATAAATAAACTAACATAATGGAAAAGTACAAATAAAATCACCTTACCATTCGGACAATATTATCAGGGCCCTTTCTGACTATCATTTCTACATCCCTCTTTCTCCTTTGGATATTTAGTAAGGAAGAATTATTAATAGAGTTGAGTTCTATATTTGAGAGCTTTTCAGTTTTTCGGTCTCTCAAACCAAGAGGATTAACTAATTCACTAGTTGTATGACAAATTCCTCCTTCATCAGCTAACAGAACATTTTATTTTATTGTGCATAGTAAAAATTATGGAATATAATTTAGAAAAAATATATATACATCTGTCTTCTAAAGTGCATTACATATTTGAAAATTAATAAAATAGGGAATTTAGTTTTTTGACTTTAATATTAAGACAGTAAAAATAAAGAAAACAATTAGGAGAAATACTATTCCTAAAAGTTTAATACGGCTAAATAAAATGTGTCATTGAAAAATACCTTTGATATTGAATTTTTATTATAATTTTTATAGCAAAATTCATTTTCCAATTGTTTTATTTGGTTACGAACCTTTAAAATAATAAATTATTGTTTATTTTAAAAACAATATTTACTGGGATACAACACAAATTTTAATTCAATAATACTCTTATGATGAAAAAGTAATGATATCCTGGTTTGGTGTGAATGTGCTAAAGATTACACTTTATACCATAGTGGAAGTAAATACTGCATTTGTTGAGGGAACGATTGGTAAATACTAATGCAGATTTTGAAGAAACAGAACAACCATAGATCAAATTTCACTCTTAGGCAGCCATACTGATGAAAACATGTGCCACTATTACAAAATTTGTTAGTCTTCATGGTTCCATATGATATAACCTAAAATTCTATGGTTTACAAGGCAAAAATCCTTCAATAATTAATTGTTCTAAAAACATTACAATGAGGCACACCATTGGTCGAGTAGGAGTGAACGGAAAGATGTCTAAGCTTGTAGAAATAAAGAATGACTTCATACAAGGAGATGCCTTGACCTTTAGAAGAATTAGGCTACAGCACTCATCATACTACAACTTGGGCAGAGAAAATATTGAATTAGTTTTGGTATTTTCATATCTAATCTGATGTGAGTGAGGCTGATAAATTAGAAGTTAAAAGGGGAATCTTAGCAGAAAATAGAGAACATTTTAAATTCCTTAGTTAATAAGAAGAAACCTGATTACATGCAAAAATGAAAAGGGGGACTACAACGTGATAATGTTTGTGATACAATGTGATAATGGTAATGTTTATACAACATGATTTCATAATTTTACAACAAGAGTCATTCAGTATATTACTAAGAAGTACATTATTAATGTTTTTGACCTTAAATAATTATTTAATTTGAATCATATTTCCTTTTACTATAAATAGGGATTCTATCATGAGAAAATGGTTATACTTGGAATACTTAATATATTGAATAAGTTTTAATGGCAAACCTCTCCTGAAATTTGTTTTTTAATTAATTATTACACTTACCATCAACAGAAGGTTCTTCGTCCATATACAAGAGCCATTTCCCCAATGGTTTATTGTTTGCCACTTGGTAAGGCCAGCTGATGTGAATTTCTAAATTGTTGACAGGAGATGGCCCTTGGTTGACGACTTGATAGGTATGGCGAAGGAGAGAGCCAAGCTGGTCCTTAAATTTCATTTCCGATTCACCACGAACTTGACCTCCATAAATCAACTCTTCTGGTCTTACAGATCTATCATAAGCATAGATTAACAATATCAAAGTTAAGTAAATGAATACATTGTAATTCTTAAGCACATTTTTATGTATTTTCATTTTTTCGTACCACAATGTTTATGAGAAACGAAAAGCATTGATCACTTTTAAAACAAGCTTACTTTCAGTATTGGAGTATTTCTTTAGGAACCACACATATGAACTAAGACCCATGGAACAAAGAGTCAAAATTGGCTGCCTAAAACTGGATCCTTTTCAGCCACTGTTCACGTTTCTTTTGCCTTGCATTTAATATTCTTTTAAATTTTCCCACCAGCTTTTTTCAGCCTTACTTACTTAAGATCATCCACCTTAGGTGAAATTAAATTTCACATTCGTCTCACTCTCTTTTTTTTTTTTTTTAAACAATAGGATATTCAATCAATAATGATACAATAAATATAATAAGGAAACTTTCAGCCATCCAATAAATGTTTATACTTTAAATACATGGATATTTTTTTATAGATTAACTGAACAGCATATTAGACTTATATGAGAAACAATTTGAGCCTAAATAGACAAGACTCTCCATAAACAAACATTCACATTAACAATGAGTAGATTACGTTGAAAATGGTATAAATAGGTTTTATATCTATAGCTAACATCAATTTAAGAATAAATGATAATTATTTACGTCATTAATACTTACGCTTTCAAAGAAAGATTAGCTTTCCTCATAACTAAAGCTGCTAGAGTAACAGGCCCTTGAGGCTCCAGAATCTCAGATGTTGTGTTGGCTCTTAACACAAATTTTATTTCTGGTTCGATATCAATGGATGATCTAGGTTCAAATCTGAGGATAATATTCACACCTTCATTACGAACGAGTGGATTGCCCAGTGAACATTCTACATCAGTTTCAGAAACAGTTCCACAACTCTGCCTGTTAACCTGTACATAAATGAAATAAATTTTCATTCACATGACAGAATCATTAAATAAAAAGTAATCAATAGTATCGATACAAGTTAGAAATAAGTATATACCTTTACTTGGGCAATATAGCTAATAGTTTTGGAGTGTTTGATAACCAGATAAGACTCGTATGCACTCTCATTCAAGTTGTGGACAGTTACGTTAAGCAATATTTCCTTGTATTGTCCAAGTATAAAATCATATTTTTTACTTCCTCCTGAAACATAATTAAAACATGAGATAAAAATTATTTTAGAAATTATAAACATATAGATAAATATGTGGGAAGAGTGGCCAAGCGAGGTAAGATGCTTGCAATAGGTAATTAAATTTCAGCAAAGTCAAGTATAGTTAGTAGTTGAGTGGGCGAATCTATATGTGATTATCTCTGGAGTAGTGACCCCCATTAGCCTACTGAAGAGAACTCCTAAAACTAAGGCAACTCATATAGACCAGTCATAGAATTTGTAACAGGAATCAAAGTATGGTTTTCCAGGATGATAATCTCGCTTGAGTTTTGGTCCAGAGACATCCTGCTTCAGGAAAGAAATATATGCAGCCGTAATCCAAGAATTATACTGATTAATCAATGCCCTTGAACCCAAGTTCAAGTCAATGGAGCTAAAGCTCAACATTCCCCCAAAAAGAACTAATGAACCATGAAAGCTAGTATTCAATATTTATGTATTGATTTCAATTGGTTTAAAGTGGTGCAGTTAAGATATATTAGCATCATCTTAGTAAGAAATCCAAACTTGACAAGGAAATCCAGATTCATCGTACTTTTAACCACCTTATTATTTGAGGTAAGTTTATGTAAATACAACAAAATATAGTATACTATAAATATCTTACTAGAATGTGGAAGATTAAGATTCGCTTCAACTGATAGCTGGCTTTCACATATATCGTTGTCTCCACAATCCTTCAAAAATGATGCATGGAAAACTTTAACAGCTTGAACTTGATTCAAAATTGGAAGAGAATCCATTGACGGCAGTTTGTCACCAACTCGAGGCTTTTTAGGTTCATCTTGTACTAAATTGTAACTGAGCCTCATTGCTATAGCTGTTTGAATATCCTTTGTTTCCTCCTTAAAATGTTGAAATTAATATTAAAGACAGTAAAAGGAATGATGAGAATATTGAGGTTAATAATAAAGATCTTGGAACAGCTGTAGGATTCCAAATATCTAGGTACAACTGGTAGAAAACTGAGAAGGTTTGGATATCTATTTAGAATGAATAAGGAAAAAAAAGCTAGGATAACATACGTTACACAAGTGAAGGGAAGAAGAACAAGAGAAAGACAACGGATCATTTGGGAGGAAGCATTCAGGAAGTGAGGGCTGGACTGGAAGAGGTGGAGAGATCTGGTACAGGAAAGGGACAGTTGGTCTAAGAGGTATAGAAGCCATACTCACACTGCACACCAGTAGAAGAGGATTGTATTATGATAATGGTATCGAATAGATTGTATGAAATGAGTTTAAATTTAGGTACAGTAACAGTTTAATATGATAGTTTAGATGATGTAGTTTTTTTTTCTGACATTTTCACGTTTTATTTCATTCCAACTATGATTTCATTCAATTTGTGATCTCATTTTTGCATCAGTTTGCTCTAATTATGTTAGTTACTAGGAACAGACTAGGAAGTAATAATACAGAGGAGAATCAAGGTAAAATCTGATAATTATTACCTAACTTCTTCACTCAATTCATACCAGAATATAAAAACTATAAGAAAGCAAAGCACATAAACAATTATTTCAAGTTAAAATTAAAAATATTCACATCTTGTAATAAGTTTAAACTTATTGTAAATTTTAAGCACAAAATTAATTTTTATTTTTTTTATTTTGCTGTAGTGCACACCAGTAAAAAGACATCTAAATATAACAGACATTCAATTTTTTTCTTTAAGAAATTAGGATCTGATAAATGTAACACCACCTTGACAATAAAGTGATTACTAAACTTACTTTAACAAAAACAGTGTGGAAACTACAATGCTTAAGCTCTCCAGATACTCTCTTCAAAGTTATAATGCCCTGTTTCGAAGTAGGCCTTGTAGTAGGATTTCCGAGGAAAACACGGGATACTCTTCTATTAATATCTGCTTGGAGTGAGTAATTCAACCTTAAACCTTCTGGATCTAAATGTCTGTCACGAATAACACCTTGAACTGAAATGCATGCCTCAAAAGTAAAACTGAAAAAAAAAACCATGAAGTTATTCACGTAGGTTAACTAAGTAAAGTGTTATAATTAAGCAAGCATAGGTTATAATAAAATAGTTTGAGGTTGAGAAATTCCAAGTTATTACGAGCAAGATGAAATTAATTAACGGAAAGTAAGTTACTAACTAAGAGAGGCCCACAGTAGTTGATTAAATTGTGCTATGTGCCCTAAATGAAAATTTGGTTATTATAATGCGGCACATTGTAGATGGGCCCATAATTGTTCATACTTTCAAGTGAATAGATTAAAAAGTTAAAATTAGTCATTAGTCAAAAATTAGTCGATTAAATAAATATTTACCAGGTCAGATTGGTATCCAAGTGATCCTTACAACCTCGTCCATTGGGATCAATTCCTCTTAAAGCAGAAGGAGGACCAATATTACTTGTAATCTCTATGATTGGTCGAGTTCGGAGAAGTACGACAGCTTCAGATTCAAAGGCTCCAATAAGGAGGTCGGGATAACCATTTGAATCAAGATCTAATCCTCCACTAAGGCTATAGCCAAATGTTTCTAAACCAAAATCTTCCCCACTGATAATCTAAAAAATAAAGAATAAAGGCTTAAATTCACAAATAAATAGTAGGAAATTTAACGTAACTTATTCCAGATAGATCACAAATATACAATGTAGTAGGTCTTAAGGACACAATTCACCAATAGAGCAACACTATCAAAATATTTATTAAATTCAACATTAACAGACATACTAGTTCTTTAGAACTGAAACAATTAGTGCCTTAAATAGTTTATCTCAATTATCAGTGTTTAAATTTATCTGATCATTATTTATTTTACCAATAAACTTTGATATAGATATAACACAAAAATGGAAATCAGTAGATATAAAATATATATAGGAAATAACAAAAAAATCTCATTAAATTTAAATATAAAGATTAACGTTTGTTATGTACTTATATCATTTAAGCATAATAAATAATTTATTATTGAGGTATAGATGCTTATTTTGATGCATATCTATGCTTGAACAATTCTTTATTTAATTTTGTATCAAGTGGAAAAATGAAATGAAGATAGTATATTAACTATCACAACGCATCTATTATCATTAAAACACTTTTCCAAATGGATGCATAAACTAGAATTACTTGTCAAGCTGCTTCAGTTAAAACACAGCAATCAAATAATAACTGTCCTAGGCTGCTGAGCAGTACCAAAAAAGTATTTCTCAAAGCAGAAGCCAACAGCCAGTATTCACTACCATACATTACAATGGAAAATATCTGCAAAAGTTAGAATACCTGTGATGGTTCACGGACTGTGCCATTTTTAGATCCCAGAAAAACATAAACGACACCCTGTTTTTCATATGGAGCACCAACAGCAATGTCGTCAAAACCATCCTTATTAATATCCCCTAAGTTGGCAATAGATATTCCAAATCTGTAAAAGTAACAAAGTTATAACTAAAATAAAAACAATAGACTTCCAAAATTGCGCTATAGTTTTTATTTTAATAAAACCCAAAAAACTAAATGGCTCTATTATTAACTAGGATATTGAAAAAGGGAATGGTCAACAGAGACATTAAATAAATGTTAATACATTAGTGGAAAAATTCCAACTAAAAACCTTAAGCCTCTAATCTAAAACAGGAAATTGAAAATACCTGTCCAATATAGAGGCTTAAGGTTTTTAGTTGGAATTTTTCCACTAATGTATTAATATTAACTAGGATATTTTACTACTATGTAAAAATCAGTTTTTATAGATATATTATTATATATTTATTTATATACGATATAATTATTTGTTCAGTACTTAAAAAGTGATTATTAAGATGAAATAACTTACCTTGATTCATGGGTTCCTGTTATTTTAATGGGGTTGAGGCAGGTAAGGGAACAGCTCTCAGGTTTGTTAACGTAGATATAAACAGCACCACCTGCTTCCTTATCAAAATAATTGGGAGCACCAACAATCAAATCAGGTAGTCTAAGAACAATAATAATTCATAAAACACTGTTGGAATCTTATACATGTAATTTTAAAAAAAGTACGTTATACACCTTAACATTTTTTTGAACTATTAAATAAATAATAAATAGAGATTCAAACCCACATTTACAAACTACACTTAGTTAGCTTTGATAAACAAAGGCCACAAGCTTAAGGCAGAACTGTAATTGGATATCGATGATATAGTGCTCAAATTTAATAGAGGAATTTTCATCAGAAATGTTTTACCTACACATATCCAAAGATACGGAAAAGGGGTAAGTGATATTTAAACTTTCATCTTTAAAACAGCATTTATAAAAGGGTCAGTACAGTCACTTACATTTTGACAAATCTGTGTTTAGCACATATGGGCACCAATATTAAAGTGTTTTATAATATGAAAAATTTTGCAATGCAATATGAGAAACATTTTAATTTCAATGGTCTAAGCCAATTCAAAGACAAGATAACAACATCCTAATCATTCATATTTGGCTTCTGGTAATATCTGTAAGTACTATTACAAGATGGCACTAAAATTGATTGGTTTTTAAGTAAATATCTTAATTATGAGGACCCTATTCAATTATTTCAAGTCTCTACTCAATCATTTTAAAAGGACTGAGGAGCCAATTAAACATAATTCCTATTCTTTAAAGTAATACATCTAAAGCTACTTGAAATATTCACCTATAAGAAAAACTTACTTATCCCCATTGACATCAGCTGTCGCCAATTCATAACCAAAGTTTGACGTGAACATTTCACCAGTTATTTTTAATTTTTCAACCATTGTTGGTACTGAAGGTCTCTCTTTTTCAAAAATTAAAACTTCACCGGTATCTTGAGATCTAGGTGCACCTGTTGCATAAGCAGTATTTCCAGTTCCAAAGAAATCTGCTGCAGCTACAGACATTCCTGTCAACAAAAATATTTCTTAGCAATTTTAGGGAAATAACAAGAAAATACAGAATTCATTTTTCCCTATCCTGATCACAACAGCAACAATCATGCTTTCTATTAGGTAGAAGTCACATATTTTACAACCATTAAAAAAAACAAAAAAACTCTATTTCATAAGTCAACCCTATATCACAAATAGTTATATAAAAAATTGTTAAAATCATATATTTTTTTCTTGGCTCCTTGGGTGGATTCGTAAGAGCCCTCAGACAAAACTGTAATATAGGTCAAACTTTCATCACCAAAAGAAGGTTTATTGAAATAATTTTATCTCAACATTTCATATGACAAAAGAAAATAAACTAATAATATTTATTTATTCTAATATATTAGAGCAATCCTCAGTTTTATAGTTAATTCCTAAATGTATAGGTGAAACGCCATATTAAATACCTTTTCACGCTCTACTTTTAATGGAGAAAGAGAAAAACCTTAACAAAAATAAGAGAAAACATTACTAACCTTAAAGATTAACATTTATTTATGGCTTCACTATTAATGCAAATATGCCTATTATAACAAGAAAATTAATACTCAAGAAATAAAAATCTTCCTACCTAAGTAACTGTCTTTAGGAACGGGTGAATCGTTTTCTTGGTGGGGGCTGTAATACACTGTTTTATCTCTATCAAGAAAATTATCAGACACTGAAAAAACGAATATTGTTCCTCTCCACACATACGGTCCAGGAGAACCAATTACTGCAGTATCATTTACAAGTATTCCGCTTGTTCCAGCCTGACAATATCCATACTGTTGCTGACCTCTGTAAAACAATAAATAGTTTTAAAACACTCACAAACAAATGAATTCTAAAGAAAATACAATATGTTCATAATACTATTAATAAATATAATAATCAATTATTGCAACTGACCTAAAAATATATAGAAATAAATCCATAAAAATTAATAAAACAAATAAACTATAATATGAAATTTTAAGTATATATGATCTGTTTACCTGTCAATACGCCTTCCTTTACAAGGCTCCAAAGTGTTATCGTAATCTAAAAACTGAGACAGGGTATAGCACAACCCTCTTCCGAACATAGAATCAGGGCTTTTATGTATGTAGCGATGAGCACAAACCTGAAACATTCATAAATGTCAAAGAAATACAAATTTTAAAAAAATATATAAAAATTGTTTTACATTTAATATTGATGGAATGATATGTGAATAGACAATTGAAACAATTAGGAATACTTCAAGATACATTATGTTAACTATCTGCATTAAATTTTAAAAACATATAACAAAATCGACAATCTGGTTTTCGTATTCTGATGTCATTTTACTAGTGAAACTGATAAGAAGTATTTCATATTTTAAATTACATTTATAGCCCATATTTTTCTCTCAGAATACATATATTTACTCTATTCATTATACTTATGTTTTATTACAACGCCAAAAAAGTTTAAAAAATGTTAGAGAATTTATTGAAGCTACCTTAATTTCTCTAGCCAACAGTATAAGAAATAGTTATCCAATGGTTACATGAAGTCGCTCAACAATATCTTTTTAATTTAATTAATATTCCAAGAAAATTTATTAAAATAAAACTAACTACAAAATAGTTGTGATTAAATTAATATCAATGGGTATTTAAAAAACTTTGTACACAAACAAATAAACTTAAATACTTTTAAGAACAAATTTAATTGGACAAAGAAAGAACATATTTCAACAAAGACATTAATTAAACACTTTTATATTCTGTTAAAAAAAAAACTACTAAAAGCATGATTGTTGGTACTTTGAAACTATTAACATGCAAAAATCTGGAACGAATTCATGCAACAATCATTCTCATTCTACCCACGGGTCAATCTTTTACTTACCAATGAATTTTGATAGTAATAATAATAATAATACACAAAACTACAACATATACCTAATTTAACAACAACAAAAAATTTAAAAAATAAGCCTTATTTTTTAAGATACTAACTCGGGAAAAAAGGTCCAACAGACCCACTTGCTGGAGTTGTCCCCTCAATAATAGCAGTATAAAGATGCTAGAAATGATAATTAATGTTAAAGAAAAATTAAGGAGCTATGGTTATGGTAAATACTTTTCATTAACATGTAACTACAAGTAATTTTTTTATTGTAAGATTTTTTTTCTCATTTCTGATATTGTTACAAAACAAGCAACTAAAGAAATCTGAATAGTAATGAACTTTTTTTTTCTATTCAAGTGCCTGAACCCTAGTGGCTAATAAGCTTTTATTAATAAGTAACAAATATTTAGATACTTGTAACACCCAAGACCCTAGTTATTAAGTAGGGAATTTTAAAATTGTATAGTGGATAATTAAAATTTACAATATTAAATCAAATCTCGTTAGGCACCTGATGTAAAGATTTATGGTCACCAGAAACTACCGACTCTGGCCAGAAGTTATAAGATTAATTTTAAGTCAGTCTTTTCTCATAAATGCACCAACTATTAATATTTGTTTTAAATTATATTAAATAAACACCAGTATATATATATATATATATATATATATATATATATATATATATATATATATATATATATATTACTTTTTTTTTGTTTAGTTCAACTTACCATTACTTTACCTCCAGCACCCTGGCTTCTTACTGTAACTCCAAGCCATTGTCCATCCTTCACTTCATCCTCCATAGGAGGTAAAAGATTTTCACTATCCGCATCTAAAATAACTTTTTTCTAAAATTCTATTCAATTATGGAAATCTATCTATACAAAAATTGAAGAATACATTGCACATATAAAATATTTTTTACAAGTATTTAATCAATATTATGATAAATTTTAATATTTTAAGAGATGTCAAACTTTAATGAAATGTTTAATAAGTTCTCTTATAGTGATGAAGAAATAAAAGTATCAAAATTTAAGAATTCTTAATCCAATAACAAATATATACATTAAAGTATATATACATTAAAAAATTAAATTATGTCCATACTAGCAATCAATCATTTCATGACAGAATCCTTTCAGCAAACTCCTACATGCAATACCCTTAAAAGCCCCATTTCATTGCCTTCTTGATAACTATTTGTTCGCTTTGATGATGAAAGTTATATAATTTCTCATCATATTTGTTATAGCAACAATGCAAAAAAAATTAAATAAAAAATACATATTCCTATCACACTGGATTTAATAATCACTTTTTAGTAGAGCAAATAACTTGTGAAGCAGCACTATAATTATTTTATCAACCTAGGTTAGTAGAAAATATTAAAGCATTTTTTTTTCATGAACGTATAATGCATTTATATTGCACAAACAATTTCTTTAGAAACCCCCAACATCTTAAGCCTAACAAAAACAATTCCTGAAATGATAAAACATATCTTGAAATTTGAGATAAAAGTGATTAACTCACATATAGGTTCATTGTGATTTACACATGCCTGAACCAAATTTACACTTCCCAAATTTGTAAGTGCAGAATCATACATTTTGTTCAGTAACAGATTAGTAACAATAAACCTCATCTTAAACCGATCAAATGTCAGTTAATCACTTAAATCTTCAACCCAATTGTAAGTATACTGATTAAGCACAAAAAGCTGATAACAATATAACTTATAAAATAATAAAGAGGTTTACTCGTCAAAATCAGTCTAACATAAAATATTGCCATATACCTAACTGACAAATGCAAGTGCATGATGTTAAGCCATTTATTAGGTTGGATTATAATTTGTCAATGAATCACACATTTAAAAAAAAAATAACATACCTATAAAATCAAGTCGAACAATAGGGATTGTAATTAATTTTACTAGTTTTACCCTTTTGAGATATACATACCATTTAAAGTTTATATTTTTGGTATTAAAACACGATACTAAAGTGTCTCTTTCCACAATTACACACTAAAAAAATAGCTACTTAATACATTAAATATTAAATAAATTAATTAATAAATATATATACTTATTTGATTGGCTTCAGAAAGTTTCTATATATGCAGACCATTTCCACAACTTTTATCAAACATCAATAATTGATTAAAAATTTTCTCCCGGAAAATAAAATAATAAATAAATTTGAAGATAATGTTAATAACAGAACTTTGAATGGATATGGACTGGATAATTCTAAGAATAGTGTAAACTCCAAGTCCGACTCAGCCAATTAGAGTTGCAGTTGGACTTTGCATCTCTTCTGTCCTGAAGATGGCCTAAATCTTAGCCCGAAATGTAGGCACAAAAAAATAAGTCATTCTTATTTTGTGTAATCATTGATTATTTTACACCAATCTTAATAATTGAACAATGATTGATATTAAAGCATTATCTTCAATAACAATATCTTTATAATTAGTTCTTTATATGATTATACTGACCTGCGATCACTTAATTTTAAAATAATGAAACAGTAAAATTTAAGGCTTAACAGCAAAGAAAAGGAAGAGACAATTAAGTGACTAACACCGGCTAATCCAAAAGCAACATTCATACAAGCCTTAATCTTGGCATATGTAATAAGAAAACCAATTTTTTTTTAAAGAACTTATTTTAGACATTTAATAAACAAACCTATTACCATAGCAAAAATTTATTTTGCCCTACTCAATACAAATATTCACAAAGCTAAAAATTAATCTACAAACCATTTAGTACTTTCTATAACCTTTCCACCCAAAAGCGTAATAGTACAGTATGATATCAGTTCATCCGTCTTAAACGATGACTTGTGCACACAAATTACGCTAAAATGATTTATTAAATATGGTGAAAAAATATAATAAATCAAGAACAAAAAAAATATATATATTTCAAGTTACCTAATATACATACATAAATTGTAGTAATGTGCTTTTGATTTATGCTAGTTATGAAAATATCAGTGTTAAATGCTTGTTGTGCCATTGAGCTTAACTGGTTAGTAACGTAATGAAAAAAGGGTACCATGCATATCTAAAGTGAACTCATGCAGAGTTGTGTGCTAAAGAATGCAATCCATGCCAAATTCACACATAGGTAAACAAAAAGATTATCAGCTTGAACTTACACTTTTTGTAATAATGCCCATCTGCGTCTGTTCAAAACAAAAAGTTCATTTAATTACTCTTCAAAAAATAAATAAAAATAAATCCCTGCTGTTTTTTTTCAATATCAATAGGCTTTTCATGATTTATAGTTAGAAGAAAGTAATTTTAAATACATGTCTATAAAGAATGAAGTCAAAAGCAATAGCTAATTGAAGGTCCCCACATACCGATAAATTATTCATAATTTAGTATTTTCAATCCAATAACATGTACGGAGTAAGGTCCAAAAGTTTTTGGCCTGGGAAAGGTGAAAAAAAAAAACTGGTCTTACTGTTTTTCAATATATTCTCCTCAAAGTTCAACACATAATACAACGCTTTGGCAACATTTCTATACCATGAAAAAAATAATTTTCTTCTTTGTTAAAAAAATTTTCTTCCACTGCTGCTTGGAGCTCTTCGTCGGTGTTAAAACGCCAAAATTCATTGCAGCAGTGAACTCGTTCCTGTTTTTGAGCAGCTGAAAGAATTTTTGGAACCCATCTTGCAATAACCTTGTTCATATGCAAATGTTCTTTGATAATCCTCAAAACACTTGTTTTTGAATGCCCCAACCTCGCTGCTATTTCCTTGGCTTTCAGTCGCCGGTCAGACAGCAATTGCAGATTCCACAAGTTGGATTCTTCCAAAGGGCGACCGGGACGCGGGCCATCTTCTAGACGTTCTCTCCCTAACTTAAATAATTTTGCCCATTCTTTCACTGTGGAATACGAGGGGGAGGACTGCCCTTATACACAATCCAACCGCTCTTTAATTTGCGCAGGAGTAAGACTCTCTTTACAAAAGAATTTAATAACCGCACGATACTCGAGTTTGAACATTGTAAAAATGAAGAGTTTCCTTCAAGGGTGGACACTGACTGACAGGACTGAGGAAGCAGGCATGGGTATGGAGTGAGCAGGCATGGAACTGCATAGGCATGCAGGTCCCGGCACGTTTGAAGGAGGGGAAGCAGAATAGACCGGAAAATTATGGACCTTACTACGTAATTGCAGTTACTTTCCAATATACCATGAATCTGATATGATATTACAACAAAATTTAATTTTAAAAAATAGGACAACATTTCTTGAAAGAACCATTACTGTATTAAATGCCTTCCTGGCAGTATTTGAAATATAAAAGTTTAGAGAAACGTGAAAATTTATCATTAATTCATTGAAAAATAATTTAAAATTATGCCATGTAAACAGTATTTATTGAAATAAATTATTTTACAGCTTTTAAAAGGCGGGGACCCTATAAAAAAAAAAAAAACCAAGCATACTAATTATAAAATGTATGCGCTATTTAGATACTGCTTAGTTAATATACTACACAAAATCAAAATAAGCCACTGAATATGTTTTTATTCTTTATATTTATTTTGAAATAGCATTGCACACTGCACACACTTTAAAGATAGACAAATAAAGTTTTTAAAAAGTCCATCACCTTTAATGTTTTTCCAATACCGTTAATAGCATATGTGGCATTTTATAATGATGAATTGATGAGGGGGCATTAGTAACTGACTAGAAGAAAGAATTTGTTTACTTTAATTGTAATTATATTAGTGGTGCAATACAAAATAATAATAAGAAAGAAGTGACCTTAACCATTATTAATGTCACCACAAAAAAGTTAAAGACACATGTAATATTAATAAAGATATAGTATATTCTGTCTAGTTCTGGAAAGATGTCCATTCTAAACAAAAACATAGTAACAATAATTATATTTAATTTTTTTTAAAGGGTTATTCGAATTTTTAAGATTCTAAGATAATTTTTAAGAACATGTAATCATTATTATTGATTATTGACATATCTACTTAACAAATATCTAATGTAAAGTATAGAAAAAGACGATTTCTCACATCTCCTCCCATCTGTAATGATCTGTACACAGTCGTTTTCTAAGGTACTAACTGGGCATTGCCATAGTGCCCCTGAACGATTTGTAGATGGTTGAATATTTTGGTCCAGTGGAGCACCAACCAAAAGCCTAATAAACAATAATAGCAATTATAATGACAATATTAGCTATGTAAGTAGTAAATTAAATATTATATAATATTTAGAAAATCATAGGATGTACAAAAGAAATATGTAACATGCAACGATAACGCCATTATAAAAACAAAGCCAAATACATGCTCAAGAACCTTAATGAATTTGAATGGCAATTTATTCTTTTCATTCGCCTTTTATTAAACCAATTTCAGTATTCTTGTATCATAGCCACCTATCAGTGGGGCATAAAGACCATCCTCCACAAGATTCAATTTGAGGTCAGATAAAGTGCTGAGAATTTGGAACTAGAGCAAAAATATGAACTTCCACTACATGGCTTTCTGTAATAGATACATTTAGATTTGTCTTGCCATGAATCTACCTCCATGAAAATAAAGTTCTACGTAGTCATGCTCTGTAAGGATTCTTAAGCAGGCAGGCTATACTCACACGTCGAAAACAACTAGCTTATATTGGGCTACAGCTGATAGGAAACGTATGGCAGTGTTGTCAACACAACACTGGTTAAATGGAATGCTTTTTGATCTTGTTTTAACATCCATAGTGATATCTTTGTTAGCAAACTATAAGTATTTAATATGCGACAATTAATTGAAAAATCAGAAGCTAAAAGGAAATGTTAGGTACAAATACATTGCTCCACTATCCTTCTGTACCAAGAGCACACTTGGAAAAGTATAATACACGGTAATATTTACTACATAGAGTCGACAATGAGGTGTCACGTTTGTATTAGTCTAATGGCTGTGCCCAATTCTCAGGCGTTATAACAACCTCCTCTTTTCTAAATTGTCTACAAGACAAAGCCCAGCAAATCAATGTTTGTTTGACAATTTGAAGTATATTATTTTTCTAATGCTGTCCAATCTCAATGTGCCACTCAACATTCTTAAATATATAGCTGAAACAAATATGATGGCCCAATGCAAGTAGGTGTTATGCTTTCCAGTGATTAGAACTCTGCAGCAGCTCTATCTATTTCCTCATTTCTAGAAATTCTAGAATAACTGGAAACCAGGAAAAAAGATTTTAAGGTTTTTAAAAAAAAGAAAAGATTTAAAAGGAATTTCTGAAACAAGAGGGATATCTGAATGAACTTAAGAAGAGCTGAACCATGGGAGGAGAGTACACACTGAGTCGGGTGAATTATTATTATCGATCGCTCTATTTATGAATAGTCCAGTAGAAGTGACTTTTAGGATCCCTGTCAGTTTAGCAAAGGATATCATCACCCAAACACCATCTGGCTTGTACTTCAGTGCAGTATTGCCCTTGAAGAAGAGAGAGATGAATAATATATATTCTACTTCGAATTTGGCTAACTCTTATCAGAATATTTTAGTTGCACCAGAATATACTTGGAAAACTGCCATCATTAGTATCATAACAGCCTAATTAACCAATTTCTCATTATATCATATGGCCTGCACAACATGATAAAACGATTCATCGACAAAATTTTACATGAGCTAAGCTATTAAAGTACACATTTGAACAGCATTATAGTAGCCTCATCTTCCATTGGAGAACATATTACAAATCTATGTCAGATATTTCAGAGACGGGCAGAACAGAAACTAAAAGTGGATATTGACATTTGTATTTTCACCAAAAAGGAATGACTTTTTGGGCTATCTAGGCAAAATTAATGCTACTTCATGTTCCCTCAAACCAAATACTGCTCAGCAGGACCTTACATTTTCATGAATGGTAATTTTTATAAAGAATTTTATTGTAATAACAAAAGCAGGTACCTCTACTAGGTTCATCTACCAGAGGTAAATCACCTTAAATTAAAAAAAAAAGTTTATTTATTAATGAATAAATAAATATTATTTCAAAAATAGAAGAAAGAACAAAAAGTTATACATCAATAAAACTCCCTGAACAAATAAATAGAACTACCAAAATCCTTAACAATGATTTGCAAAACAAAGAAACAATAACGTAGGCATTGTTTTCACCATCACAGGTATTATTTCTGCACTATGAGATGATTTAGGTAATAAAAAATGAATATTGGAAGTACACTATGATTTCCATTCCACAATAATCAGAAATCCTACTCTCTTCCTTGTTGAATTATTCGTAAAATATCAATATTGATTAAATATATATTTACAAAAATTAAATGTTGTAATTAATAGAATAAACAGTTTTATGGGTTAGATAAATAACCACAACCCAAATTTAAATAAAGTCGTTATTGATAAAATCATTAATATAATATAAGTAATGATTAGAACTTTAGATACTTATGGTAAAATCTATTGAGGAAATAAATCAAGAAAGGTATTATTTAAAAATTGCATAAAATATTGATACTTAATAAATAGATGGATAACTACTGCATAAAATAGATGGATACATTTGGATATTTTATTAATTACTAATTGATATTTTATTACTGAAATAAATGTTTAAAAGAGGAAGTTAGAAAATTAAATTGTGTTAACAAAAAAAATTAATAAATTGCTATTGGCAAGTGTTTCATTAAGAAAGATGAGTGTCCATGAATTGATGATACTTCTGAGGATGACATCATCAAGTATCTCATAGAGCTCCAAAATCAGTAGTTGCCTCCCAATTTTAGAAACATAAATAATAGATTACAAAAAAAAAGTAATTAAACTTATCTCAAGCACATGGGCCAGAATGAATGTAGCTTGTGTCAAGATAAGATAAACAGTTTATTTAAAAATAACCTAATACCAAAACCTTAAAATAAAATTATTGAATATACGAACACAAAAGGTAAGAATATGAAAGTAGGTAAGAATATTAATGATCTACAAAGCTTCCCCTTTGTGATAAGGTTGGCTCCAACCATCTGTGGTATGTAACAAATAATATACAAAACAAATACATGATAAACATCTTGATTTACATTTTATAAGTAGATTTATTCGAAAGTGATTTACTACTGAACCATCAATGGTTTTAAATTAGAACAATTATTAGTAAACAGTGTTTCTATTTTAGAAGCTTACTAATGCCCTACTTTATTAATATAACCAAAATAAATGGAGACAGAGCAACATCTAACAATAAAAGGCATATTTTCAAACAAATATTTTTTTTAATGGAATAGGAAGGCTAACATCCATTTCTATCGACATTGATTATCTCTAAAAAGAAATAAATGTTTAACGAAAAATATACTCCTGATCGCATGACAGCCTTAAAATAAAATAAAAAATTATAATGTCAAACAGTAAAATTTACAAAGTAAACAGTGAAATAAACTAGTGAGTCATTATTTAATGAACAGTCATTAAATTGAAAAGCAACATTAGTTCAAAAGATTTGTGCATAGTAATATTATACAGTAAATCCATACAAAGAGTATAATATTCTTACATATATTCTCCTGTAGACCCATTTAAAGAAATATGCTGGGCAACAGAAAATCCAAAGTAAGAACCTTCAGCTCCTTTTTTAATCACGGGTAATCTAGTTTCAAAATTAAACGCACTAATTAAATTCACTAAAGCGTAAACTAATATTAATAACGAAGGGAGATACATAATTATTTCTGTAATTCATTCATTCATTAAAGCCAGCCCGAAGTAAACACACCCACCCGCACCAGAATCATTAGCATACTGAAGGCAACATCAAGCTCGTTAAACATTACTACCGCCTTGGGTTGCCTGAATTCAACGAGCCCTATAATGCCATCTAGTGGCTAGCATGTTAACTGTCCGATACCAGCTTCCTTTTAGTCAAATTAGTTGTAATTTTTAAATATTAATTTGACTTCGGACTTATTTTCTTAAACATAACATAGATAAAACAATTTTTATTTTACATTTAAACTAATTATTTTCATGTTAATATTGATGAGGAAATGATTGATTGTAAATATCTTGAGCAATCTTAAAAATGGTCAGAGGGTGCAGTCAATGAATTTTACCCAAATAAATAAAACTTATTTATTTTATACTAAAGTTTCAGCTTAATTTTTAGGTCATCATCAGTGTAGAGGGGTGTAGAGTCTAGGGACAACCAAACTCATCAGATTAATGCCACTTTGCTCAGATGATAGCCTAAAAATTAGACCAAAACTTTGGTATAAAATATATGTTTTACTTATTTCGTAAAACAAGCCCCCCCCCCCCCACGACCATTTCTCACATATTTTCATGTTAATAGTGTTATCCGCTGTTAGTAGTAGTTATCCTGACTTATGTTAAAATATTTAAAAAATAAAACCATTTTCCCTGGCCAGAAGCTAAAACACAGTAAATGATTGAGAATTAATTCATTAAAATAATTAATATTTGAGTATTTATCATTAATAAAATCAGGTTTGGCAGCAAAATACTCTTTCAAACTAATTCCCCTGGGACAACCATACTGCACATAGTATTTTTGAGTAGTACATATTTTTGAGGTTTAAAGCAATTTGCTTAAACTTTCAAGAGGTTTAATTTTTAAGCTATTAATATCAAAATTTATTTCTACTTAGTATAACAAAGAGGCTGTGGGATCTAGAGACTCTTCAGGGCCTCACACACTCTTTAAATTGAGGGGAAAACCTGGCGGTTGATCTAGGACAAATCACCTCCCTGCACAACCATTGTCCAAGAAACAGTCTTATGTACTGGACCTATGACACAATCTTACATTATCTGGACCTAATGTTACAGTCTTTTTTTTTTTTAATTATAAATAAACTTATGAGGTAATGAAAAAAACATAATAACAAACTGAATTCTGGTGTTTAAAATTTCGGAAAAATCGTAATATAAGAAATATTTTTATAAAAGATGATTAAATTTTTCCTTGTACCAAAACCAAATTGGATTTCTAAGATCTAAAATAACTTCAACGATATAGTAAAAATATTTCAAAAATGAATTCAGTGTTCCCTGTCGAAACAAGTATTTGTATTTCCATACACGGAAGTTGTTGCTCTTGACGGTTTCTCAGAGGACAGGGTCAAGTTCCAAGCCTTTTGGGGACATTTCACGTGTAATTACGAAGGTGGTTAAATTTGGGTGAAATAAATAAATAAAATCTATTCACATTTACCAGTCTTACTTCACGGTGGATGAATTATTATTATTTCATTTTTTAAATTCTAACCTATTTCTCTAGATCGAGCAATTGGCTTCGTCAGGTCAATTAAAGAATAGCTAAGGTCTTTTTCATACGTTCCAGTTAAGCGGATGTTGGGCAGAGTGAGAAAGAAAGTATCTATGTTTTCCGTCGAAATATTATATGAAAAGCACTGAATTCAATAACTCATGTTAATTGAAAATAAATGCATTAAGGTAAATAAGAAATGAATCACCTGTAAGGAAATCAGTTCTGAAAATTATATTAGTACCCTTAGAGGATTGGAGAATTGTTTTAGATCTGATCTGATAGATTTTCGAGGTTTACGGTGGTTTCATATATCTGTGGGGAGGAAATGGGCGCGTATAGTAGTGCGTACTCCGATCCTCCCACCTCCATTACTAATTAAAATTATTAAATTTAAAACTACAATAAATAAAATAAAATGAAAAATACAAGTTTTAAAATCCATATTATTCCTTCCAATAATACAAAATAAAAATAATCAAATTTCACTTTCCATTTTTTTCACAACAAAAGTATTTATGATTAAGTCATAGCGTTGAAAAGTACCTTAAAAAATAGTTTTATATTGATACTAAGATGTTTATATCCAAGATTCAGGGGCACGTAATCAGGATGAGGGAGGTCAGAACAGTCTGAAGACTGCACTACTGAATGGAAAAGACCGAATGGAAGATGGAAGAATGCTTTCACAGAAGATCTGAAGGAACACGTGTATTCATCAGACGTACAAACGACAGGGAAGACTGAGAAAGAGCTGAACTGGCCAAGCGTCTGATGCCCTGTTAATAAAAAAAATATTCAGGATTAATCACTCTAAATAAAAAGTAGCAGGTAAAAATCTTCAATAAAGAAAAGTGCTTTTTCTGTAGGTCACACCATAGCTATGAAACAACAAAAAATCGGGAGAAGAGAGAAATTAATAGAACAATTCATCATCTGACAACGTAGTCATCATGAAATAATGCTAAGATGTCCAGACACTCCACTTCCAATGTCCAGGCAATCTGTTCCGGTGGCCAACCGCTGTGAGACATTATTTCAACATTAAAAAGTACGTTAAAAGTTACGTGTTTGGCAGGATAACTTAAAAATTAACATGGTCAACCCCCCTTTCCTTGATCTATAAACACGTAAATAAATTTAAATTAATATGTTGTTACTTAGGACTCTGCAATATCACCTTCGTTTATCCATGGTCTCCCACAAGTAGGTCCCCTTTCTTTCGATTGAAATGGGCAGGACTGAATCCAATGTGTATTCGCAGGTGGGTAAAAGGTATCGAGATCCTGAAGCTTGGTATGGATACCTCCATCTCCTCTATGAGAAGATGTAGTTATCAATAGTTAGTGGTTACCCACTATTACATACACACTTATTTTACATGTAAACGTGATCTGAGAGAGAAATTTACGCCCTATTGATTCGCAGCAACGGTTAACGAAGAATTGTTGCCAGCTAGTTCTTTTAGCGTAAACTACTTTGTGTAACTTGCCAGTAGACCCAATATTACATACTGATGTATGTACCCATATTGATAGTTGTTACAGTTGCAGGATTTTTCAGGCCATAGAAAGGTTATACTACCCGATTTATTCTGTTCGAAGATAGGACCATCATATTTCTAAAGTAATCCAAGTGAGATGTCACGTTTGAGTTTCTTCTGATCTTTATTTCCAGATAGGTAAACAACTCACTAGTAGGGTGTACCAACTGCATCCTTTTCTGGATAGGAAGGCTTGATTTTAATAAGCAGTTTTTCTATCGGTAGTGTATCGATACTGCCATGGATGATTTGTTCTTATTAAGACTTACTGTAGCCTCCTTTTCGGTAGGTCTTCGAACACCTCACACATAAAAAAAAGATGAATGGTGGGCACATATGGCTCGGCTTGTAGCTTCCCTTGTTTACTCCTTTGTAGTGTAGTCTGAAATCAGCAACTTTCCACTTTCGGGAAGATAATCCCTGTAATCGCAATTATTAAAGCCCTAGTAAGATCTAGGGGGTTATCTGTATGAATTCCCTTGTCAATACCATATAAATCTGACGCACGTCCAATCCTAGGATAGATCCAATTAAGTTACGTTAATATTATTCTTTAAAATTTGATTAGTTGAATTGGAAATTACTATTTCCTTAGTTAGTATATAAGCTCAGTAGATATATCATTTTGGATAGAAAAAATGAAGTAACAGTTGTTCGGGAATATTGTATGCATTACTCCTCTCACAAAAATCCGAGTCTTCGTCATACTTTTGCATTTCCCACCGTCTTGAAATTACATCAAGAAGAATGATTTTTTAATCATTGTTCAGTGCATTGAAAGCATGTTAAAACCAATTTTGAAGAGTTTTTAATTTTAATTTAAATATTTTTGAAATACCTACAGAGATACAAGACCTTGCTAACTTGCTAAAATGTCCTAAAAACGATAAAATTAAATTTAGTTTTGTCTTAATAGCCATTTTTCTGAGCAGTTTAGAGAAAATGTGTAATGGCCAATCTGGTAGAGGATTAAATTTCGTATGACTGTATAGTTATAGGTTTGTTTATGTATTTAACGTCTTTTTGTGCTGCTATGGCTAATCAGATGAAGCTACAGTGGAACTATTTGGTCGTAACGTATGTCAGTATGTCATGTAATGTCAGTTTCGTTTATTTACAGTTTTCTTTTCATTAGGGATTAGATTATTTGTACACAATTATATTATGTACACCGTTTGAAAGATCATTTAATCCTTTTTCATAATCAGTCTTACTTTTCCTTTTGAAAGAGTAGCAACGTTTTAAAAATAAATAAGAATAAAATTATGTCTTCCGCGGAAATTCGTATAATTTTTCTCTACGAATTTAAACTTGGCCATAGCGTCACGGAGGCGTTCCGAAACATTAATATTGTTTATGGTGAAGATACAGTGAGCGAAAGAACAACCTTCCGTTGGTTTGAAAAATTTCGGTCTGGGGGGGTTATGACCTTACCAACAAAGAACGTGGTAGGCTGAAGACTAAGTTAGACAACGAAAAGTTGTAAGAGCTGGTCGAAACGGGCCCTTCCCAAACCACTCGTGAATTAGGTTCACAACTTGGAGCAAGTGCCATGAATGTTTCCATGCACCTTAAGGGGCTTGGTAAGACAAGAAAGCTGGAAATATGGGTACCACATGAATTAACCTAGGCCCAGCAGCTCACCCGACTTTTTTTTCCGGAGCAGAATATAGCGGTCTTCCTCACCAACCATATTCTCCGATAATTTTTTAAGAAATAAAAAATTCGACAACGAAAATGCCCTGAAATCGGCCTTCCAAGACTTCGCTTCTTCCTTGAGACCTTATTTCTACAGAGCAGGGATAGAAATACTTGTTTCATATTGGGATGAGTGTATTGAAAGTGAAGGATCCTATTTGGATTAATAAAAGTATTGTTTAATAATTTTTTGCAAATAATTTAAATTTTAAATTCAGACCTTCACTGACATTTCATATGTTACAACCCAATACTAGATTCTGTCTATCCATGTATAATTAGTAAAGTGATATTTACTGTGTACCTGACCCTGTACAGAAATTTTTGCACCTCTTTAAAAAATCCTGGGGGGCATCTGCAGGGCCGCCAACCTATAGTAGTTTGTAAGGCTAACTACTACTCCACAGATGACCCTTATAGTTATAGTATAATATGTTTATTGTAAAATTAAATATATATTTCTCTCAAAGACATGAGGGTGTAATTTAAAAAACAAATTTAAAGAATGTTGATTGGAAACTGAGAATATGTATTATATGCTACTCAATTCTGTAGTCCTGTATGGAATATCATCATTAATCCATTAAATACATCATACAAAAATTCATAAATACAAAATTATCCAAATCGAACTAGTCATGGGTAGATACTGGATTTTCCTGTATCTGAATACAAGTGATACGGATACTTTTCTCTATCCGATACTCTTACTTGATATTTTTGTAGTTGAATTCAGTTATCTCGACTCTTACTCTTCTAATACGCTACACAGAAGCCTTTCTTGGGGCATCAGTTTTTGTTATCATTTTTAAAGGAAAAAGAGTTATTCGCCGAAATAGTAACCTGCACAAGGCATCAAATGATTAAAATCATGTTTTTTATTAGTTAATTATTTTTTGAAAGCTATGGAATTGAACAAAAAAAATAGTTGTTGACCCTACCTCAAACTTTTGCTATTCACGTTCCAAGACACGTAGAATTTGTATTGTAATACAAAATTTGTCTGTCCGCCGCCTAAACTCTTTAAAACGCTATACCTGATATAATACTCGTCATATTCAATCTGGCCAGGGACACCAAACAGTGTACATCGCTCTCGTCAATTCTTCCATTTAAATTGTTTAGTGCCGTTAACTTTGTTCATAATTTATACAAACGGGATAACTACATATATATATATATATATATATCATATATAAGTGAATATTTACACATATATATTTCTACTGCCAATAAAGTGTAGTGAAGAGGCATTTGAAATTAAATCCAAGCACAACCAGCTTCGATCTACAATACTAGACTATCTCTTAAGCCTATCAGGTTTAAAATCAGCTGCCGCCCATAAGAAACTATCTCCGTAAGTACTATTTATTTATTTACTTAGGCACCATGGCTGTTTGCTCAAAATGTAACAACGTCATCGCTCGTGATGATAAAAATAATTTATCTTGCTACAAATGCAATTTAATTTTTCACGGGCGGTGCAGTACTCTAAGCGAAAAGGAGATAGAGGGCCTAAAATCTTCAAAAACACAATGACTGTGTACTAAGTGCGAGCAGGCCAAAAAAAACTTCAGATAAAATAGCACAACCCCCACTAATGGAAATATTAGCGGCAATATAACATTCCGATCAACACGTCCGTGATGAGATTAAAAATATCAAGGTCGCAGTTCTATTGAAAAACACTTAGAGTGGCAAAAAAAATATGTAGAGGACATCGTAGCGGAAAATAAAGCGCTCAAGGCACGTGTGGGGAATTTGGAAGTACGCTTAAATAAAAGCGAAGAGGACTTATTACCCAAGTCCCTAGAGATAAGAGGGATCCCTATACGAGCTGGAGAGACCCCTTCTGGCCTAGTTGCAAGGATTGGTGCAGGCCTGGGATTAAAACTAAATATCGAGGACCTGGACACAATGCAGCGTCGTAGAGCGAAAAATGACGACCCGCGACCCTTACCATTCATCGCACGGTTCACAAGGCAATCAGTGAGGGACGACCTGATCCAAAAGAGAAAAGTCAAGAGAGATTTCTCCACGCGAGATATAGGTTGGCAGGAAAATGACTGCCACCGCATCTATCTAAGCGAGGAAATGACTGGGACTAACAGGCACCTCTACTGGCTGGCACGTCAGAAGAGGGCAACGGGGAAAATAAAATATGTCTGGTTCTCTGGTGGTAGAGTGCGATGCAGAAAAGAAGATGGTCACCAAGTGGTCTTCATCGATCAAGCTCATGACCTGGATGTATTCGACTGACTACTGAAGACCGGTATGCCCTCAAGCTGCACGAATAACCATGGCTCTCACAACTGTGCTCACGGGTTCATTTTGAACCACTCTGACAAACTCAAGTGTTTTTTTAAATTTTTATTTTTACCTAAGAAATATGTCGCGAAATTGATTTTCCTTTTTCATATAAAATTAGTTTTAATTTTCTCTTCTTTTTTTTGTCTATTGCTTAATTTATGTCATTATTTACGTAACATATTTCCTTTCGTTATTCTCTACTTTTATTATCTATTTTTAGCATCAAGATTTATAGCGGTTTTAACTGTCCTAATAACTGTAAAGTAATAACTGTCCTCTGATAATCCTTTATCTGCACTCTAAAACTTTTCAATTAGCTTTGCCAAAAAAAATTTTCCTTATAGTTTCCTCTCCTCAAATACTGAGAGCTTCTCATCTGCTTCCCCACCATGTCTAGTGTCCTAGCCTCCTGTCACATCAACTCCCAATCCTTGCCCGCTCACTTTGATGAATTTCTTCAATATTTTACCCATCATTTTTTCCACACCATTGGAATCTCAGAATATGGAAACCCCATATTCCGACCTCCGCTGTTTCCTTACCTGACCGGACTGGTGGGAGTGTAGGCCTTTACGTCCACAACTCCGTAAAAACACGCATCCTAGATTCTTCCCCAGCGTCCAATTTCCCTCACATAGAATTCCTTCTAGTCGAAATTCCATGCTACTCAAATCCTCTCCTATACATTGTAGTGTATCGCCCTCCTTTGGTCCAATGTTTGAGTCGGTCCTTTACAACCATGTTCCTTTCTACAACCACTTTAGTACCAATCTCCTGGTCCAATCCAATGATAAACTGTACCTTGAAAACCTTTTTTACTCTCTACACCTCTCCATTGTTCCATTCTCTCCCACCCATCACACTCTCCTATCTGACACCTGGTTAGACTTGTTCATCATTGACTCATCGCAGAGACTCCTTTCCTCCTCACAATTAACTGCCCCATTTTTTCCTCTCACGCTTTAATCCAAATTTCATACAATATCCAAACTCCAGAAATCCTACCGTAAACAATAACTTTTTGCAGCCTAGATGGACTCACCCCTGAATCTATATCTCCTTCCCTCGAAATCCTGAATTGGAACCAAATTTATTCCTGTACCACCGTCGATTTAATGGTCGACATACTCACTGCCAATCGCTAACGCATCCTGGATACCCATGCCCCACTCAAAACTTTAACGTTTATTTAGTAGCCAACGTTTCGACCTACTTTGCAGATCTTCTTCAGGGCTAAATATGCAAAATACAGACAATTGAAAAATAAAAAATAGTAAAAATTGCTAAGCATGGTAAATATAAAGGTTAAAATGAATGAGTATAGCATTAATAACCAAGTGACAGGAAGGTAAATACATAATAAAGAATAAAATAAGAAAAAAACAGAGTGTTAAAAATTAAAGAATAAGGTAATAAAGATAAAAATTAAATATTAAAATGGGTAAATCTTAAAGTTAAAATACATAAGTATCATCAGGTATCTGATTTTTTTTTCTTATTTACCAACATTTACAAAAACATTACCATATAAATGTATTCATTTATTTATGATCTATTCTTCTATTTAACGATGGTATTTAATTATTTTATAAAATGCTCCTACAATTTCAATTTTTGGTTTTAGCTAACTTTCCCTAACTTTATACTTAAAGTCCCTTTGAAACAGCAGTTTTTTTCTGAATTTTTTATACATAGGATGTAGTGGGAGTTATACCTGCCCCAGATCCCTCTTAAGTTAAGTCTTTACCCCTTTTATCATCAATCAAGAATCACAGTTAGTAGCAGTTAAGAAATCACAGTAACGGTTGGAGCTGTTACTGAAAAGTATCATTTTGATCCGATCGCCAATAGGAATCGATGATGATCGATCAACCCACAGTTCAATCCACAACTAGAGAGAGGTGGGGTGACTTTGGTAGGACCTCCCACCCCAAGTATTCAATTGAGTATCTGTATCCGGTACATTTCGACCGTATCCGATCCTTGTATCCACTACTTTTCAGTATCGGGTACAAATTATCCGATAGATACAACCTTTCCCATCCCTAAATCAAACCACTATTAGCTAACATAAAGTGTAATAAACTACACCACTATAAAGCAGAACTCAATTTAAAGCAAATAACATAAACTTGTTTTTAATTTAAATTAAAAACTAGTTCATTATAGTTGTTTTAAAATTTAAATTAATTTACTTCAAAAGCAGAATAACCAAATATTAACAGCATTCCTATACTAGCCTGTTGATTGTTAAATTAAATAACCCAATAGGGTTATAACCTTAGGTCACATTTAAATCCTCAATAGGATAAATCCAGCTGGGTATGATGTGAGTTATTCAGTGTTTTAATCCAAGCATTTTTTTAATTGCTCAAAAATTTAAACAAAATAGTTTTGAAACTTGAAATGAAACATTACTTAATGATGATTAACAGTTAAATTGAATAGTTTATGGGTCAGTTGAACAACATTAATTTAATGATTTGATTTGAAATAAGTGAAACTTATTTTGTGTTATATTTGACTGAACCCCCTGACCAATTCAATCCATCATTAGAATTATCCAGTCAACTGTTTTCCACTCAAACGTAATTTAAATTGAATTAAATATAACAGTTTAAAAATAATAATTTATCTATCAAAATTAAAATAGTATTTTTGAAATATATAATAGAGCATTTTATTAATTTACACTTTGTCTTTTATAACAGATTTTTTTTGTTTTTGTAAATTCACCTTAAGAGGCAATAATCCTTACACAGGCCTGATGATTCCAGGTGTATTAAAAATTATCAGGACTGGTGATATATAGTACTGATATGTGGGTTATGATTCATGTTAATGGAAAAATTATTAAGCTCTGGGAAGAACAGATCATCTGTATTCTATGAGCCAATAAATGAATCAGAACCAGAAAAAGTTAAGACCTCATGGGAATGTATGGTGAACCAGGTATAATCGTATACATCAAAATAGCAAGAATATAGTGGCCTACCAAAAAGGCTGCTATTATACATCAAATATCAAAGGGAAAGGTGTGGTATAGCACACCTAAGATGAACAGACCTGCAAGGGATACAGTTGAGGATGTGGAAAAAAATTAGCTGACAGGAACAAGTTATGAGGATAATATCAGTGACCATAGCTCTACAAAGGCGGTAGAGCAAATGTATAGATAGATTTTATTACCTTCAGGTTTATCTTATTACACATTATACGATATAACAGTTTTTCATCCCAGATATTCATTTTCAATTCAGTTATTTAGTTGTCTTTTATACTTAACTTTTTATTTCAATGATAACTAAACAGATAATGTGCTTTTCAGGGTGTTTTAAAGTGAAAAAAAGATTCGTATACAGCGTTTAGGCTTCTAATTCTATGTGGAATGAGCAAACAGAAAATTTAAAAAATAAATGTATGTCTCTCTCATTCTGATTGCCCTTATTTATTTCATTACTTTATATATTTATTGTATACCTACTTTTTTCTAAATACAACATTCTAAACCTGTTAATAGATTGGTTTTGTTAAATATAAAAATTGAACTGAGGACACAATAACAAAAAAATAAATACAAAATTTGATTCAGTTGTAAGTACTTATGTTGTATTTTTATGAATACATTCAGAAAAAAACTTTATCTGAGAGAGTAACTAATTTTAACTTTATGTGGAACAATATAGTGAGACCACAATGGCCTAAAATGTTGTTTTTAAAGAACAACTGATATATTTAACTAATTTGTCTGATATTAATTTTTTTATGCATATTTTCTGACATCATACGTTATGAGATTAAAGATATAACATATCAGTTTCATAAGATGACCTTTTTATCTGGAGGGTGAATCTGACTTGTATTAGCTAACTAATATCTCCTTTAATAGAAGAGATCGAGCACGAAACACAGAGCAATAATCCACATCAAAATCATAGGTAATGGTTTTCTTAATATTATGTTAATACCGATTTTATTAGTCTCGGAGCCACTGTCCTGTAACTAATTTTATTTAAAAGAATATTGTTAATTCCTTATTTTATTGTATTATTTGAAAAAAAAATAGGTGAGATCTGAATAATTATGGAATTTATTGAAATTTATAATAGAAATATGTTTTGATGAATACAAGAATTTCAAAGTTATTTTTTCTTAATATAAATTTAAGAACTAATGTTCTCAACTAATATAGAGATTACTGTATTTTTTAAAAACAATTTTGGGTTTAGTTTCAAGTAGAAATTTTTCTAACAATCCTCTATTATATATTTCAAGTATATTATTTTAAGTTTGATAGGATTACATAACTAGGACCAGATATTCAAATTTCTTTCAATGATCATTAATTATTATTTCATATCAAGTTTCAAAACCACATTGTTTAAATTTTTGATCTATAAAAAAATAACTCAAATAAAAATATTTTGAATAACTCCTATTAATCCCATTAGATTGGCCCCAATAAGAATTTAAATGAGACAGGAGGTTATAACCCTACAGGGTTGTTTAATTTAAGAATCAACAGGTTGTTTATTAGCATGCTTGTGTTTATTTGTTGGTTACTCTGCTATTAAAGTAATTTCACACTAAAATTTAAAACAACTTAAACCGACTTTTTTTTCTCTTTGAAGGATTCATCAATTCATTCATAATCATATTCATAAACTTAATTCCATGTTAGTTGTTTATTACTGTGTTCTGCTTTTTAGTTAAATCTTATATTAAAAATGGAAAATGTTATGGTAATCGGAAGTGGAGGCAGAGAGCATGCAGTATGTTGGAAACTTTCAGAATCTCCAAAGGTAGGAAAGAATTGAATTTTATTAGTGACAAAATGGATAGAATCACATACTTTTTTTTTTTTAGATAAATCGAATTCTTTGCTGTCCTGGAAGTCATGGTATTGCCCAATTGAATAAGGTTCAAAACATATCTCTAGATGTCAATGGTCATGAGGTAAAATAATATTGATATTAGAAAAAAGTAAAAGATTTTTATTTCTAAATAAATATTATTATTCTGGGATCTCTCTTTATTAAAAGAAATATATTAGTTTATTCTAATTATCAAAACTAAAATTAAATTACTCTTTCATCAAAATAGGTGCTTGTAAAATGCTGTAAAGAAAATGACATTAAAATGGTCGTTGTGGGACCTGAAGTTCCTCTTGCAAATGGCATAGCCGATGCTCTATCAAAGTCAGGCATTCATTGTTTTGGTCCGAAATCCAATGCTGCACAAATAGAGGCAGACAAAAAGTGGTCAAAAAATTTCATGGTTAGACATAGTATCCCAACAGCCAAGTTTGCGTCTTTTGATAATTCAGATGAAGCAAAAAAGTTCATTGAAAGGTTTGGAATTTATAATATATTAAATGCTTACATTTTTTTAAAAATCTTATGATAGCATTAATTTTTAGTGGAACTATCAATGGATTAGTTGTGAAAGCCAGCGGGTTAGCAGCTGGTAAAGGTGTAGTAGTAGCAGCAGATGTCGATGAAGCTCTTTCTGCCGTTGATATGATGATGAGAGATAACAAGTGCGGTAGTGCAGGTGATATTATCGTAGTTGAAGAATTACTCGAAGGAGAAGAAATATCTGTATGCATTGACAGGATCTTATCTAATACTTGATTATTTAACTGCATAAATTATAGTTAGCTATTAATATACTTATAAGTTATGTCATCACATATCCACCTAAAGATTTGATGACTTTCCTAGGTGCTTGGCTTTAGTGATGGCAAAACTGTTAAATTAATGCTCCCTTCACAAGACCATAAAAGGGTATTTAATGGTGACAATGGCCCGAACACAGGAGGAATGGGAGCTTATTGCCCTTGCCCACTCATCGATCAAGAGGAACTCGATTGGGTCAAAGAAAATGTACTTCAAAAAACCATTGATGGGATGAGGAAAGATGGCTGTCCGTTCGTTGGTAAATTTTAGATTTTTTTAAAGACAATTTATTTGAAAAAAACATATATATTGTTTTCAAGTCATGTAAAATAGTAGCTTTTCTTAATACATAAAAGTTATCACTGTTAATTTTTTTTCATTATTTTTTCTAACAACCATTAAAGGCATTTATAAACTTTAAATGGTGAACCACATAAGATACTCTATTATTGTGTAGAAAAAATAATTAAAAAAAAAAAAGATATGACAGTAGGAAATTTAGTAAAAAAACATTCCCTTTGTATAAATGAGAAAATATGATTTGTAAATTTCTTAAATGGCCAGAGTGTTGAATTAAATTGAAATAAAATAATTATATTTGTGGCTTATTGCATTTTTTTTAAATTTCTACAAAATTATCTATAATGAAAAATACTCAAAACACAAGTACGTATTAATATTTATGTATTATTTAATTACCTCTTTTCAGGTGTACTGTATGCAGGTCTAATGATAACAAAAGATGGGATTAAAGTTTTGGAATTCAATTGCAGATTTGGTGACCCCGAAGCTGAAGTTATTTTACCTCTTTTGGAAACTGACCTTTATGATGTTATGAAGGTATACCAGTTATCTTTAAATTATTTCTAATTAAGTTAGATCAAACTAAAGTTTGATTAATAAAATAAATTTAACATTAGTTTATTGTTTTAAAAAACAGGCATGTTGTGAAGGTACTCTTGAACATATCAACTTAGAATGGTCTAAAGGAGTTTGCACTGTTGGTGTGGTAATGTGTAGTCGCGGTTATCCAGAAACTGCAAGTAAAGGGGATGTTATCAAAGGTATGATGTTATATCCTACATGCAATTTATTTTCATATCAAGATTGAAAATGGTTAATCTGGCATAAGTATGCAGGGGATCTGATTTTGATTTTTAATTCAATAAGTTTGAAATTTATTAAGTAAACTTTGTTATTTTAATTCCAATTTATTTTATTTTAAATCATCAATAGACCCTTTTATTTTTAGGATTGGATGTAAACCGTGATCCAGGAATTGTTACTTTCCATTGTGGTATAGCAAAAAAGGGGGATGATCTTGTTACCAATGGTGGCAGAGTTCTCATTAATGTCTGCATCTCCAACAGTCTTATTACCGCTGCTGCTAAGGCTACCGGTGCTTGTAAAAATATCAAATTTGATGGATGCCATTTTAGGAAAGACATTGCCCACAAAGCAATACCAAGGTATAAGGTGTAGTTCTATATAATCCTAACCGTTTTAAGATGTATAACTTATCATTCTGTATATTAGATTATTCAGTAAATTATTTGTGCATTGTTTCTCAAATTATTACACATTTGTTAGTCACTTTTGAAAAATGTTTCTCATAAACAATAAAAATATTGATAATTTATTGTAATTTACTATCATTCAATTTTAAAGAATGTTATACAATATTTGTTATTTTTACAAATTTATCATTTCCTTATACAATAAACAATTATATAATTTTTGACCAAGAGATGTCAATCATCAAATATTTCCTCATAACAGTTTTTGTCTTGTTATTTGTTAATTAATAAATATATCCTCGTAACAGTTTTTGTCTTGTTATTTGTTAAAACTTTTGTATTTTATATTGACATATTATTGAATTAAACTGAATTTGGATTAGCATCTTAGCTACTTTTTCTCTATATTTGATCTTAAAGCAAAGAAATATCTTTAATAATTATTAATAATAAGTCTTTTAAAAAATGTTATCCTTGTATTTTTGACTTCTATGTGATTAGAAGTAAATGAAGTCATGTACCATGTATGAAAAGCAATGAAGAGTATTAATTTTAAGAAGATTACTTTGGATATTAACTTTGATATCAATGGATATTTAATAGTTAGAAATCAATAGTGAAAATTTGATAAATTAACATGTCTGTATATAATTTTGACAGATGTATGGTATGTAAATTACATGATATATTGATAAATGGGAGCGGGGTAGCTCAGCGGTAGAGCACTGAGTGGTTGTGTCGAAGGTCCTGGGTTCAAATCTGGCTGTGGCAGATAATTTACTTAATCTGTTAACAGCCAGGGATGGACCCTTGGGGATCTGAAGACCCCTCCTGGGACCAATCCAGCCTCTATAAAGTGGGTACCCTTAATTGGGAGAAAACCTCGCGGTTGAGTTTGATCTAGGACAAATCACCTCCCTGCACAACTGTTGTCCTAGCTACAGTACTGTCTCTATCACATACTGTGGTACAGGGTTGTGTCAGTTTGCAGTACCTTTTACTTACACAGATATTCTTTGTCTGTACTTTATCAATAGTAAACTTTAAGATAATATTTTTTATTAGATTTAGTAAATATTTATGGTTTAAAAAGAAAGAAATATTTTATTTATATTGTAGGTGGTTAATGAGTAAAGGTTGCTTGAGCTATAAGGCAAGTGGTGTTGACATAAAAGCTGGTGATAAATTAGTTAGTGCCATCAGTCCAGCATGCAAGCAGACAATGAGATCTGGAGTAATTTCATCTCTTGGTGGATTCGGGGCCTTATTTGACTTGGTGTCATTAGGTTTCAAAAATCCTGTTCTAGTTTCTGGTACAGATGGAGTTGGAACAAAGCTTAAAGTAAGAAATTTTCTATTTTCTTTATAAATTGTTTGTAGCTAAGGTATAAATTTAAACAAAGTGTAGGTGTAAATAGCAAAGAAAAATATTTTATTAAATTTGTCAAATGATATAACCGTACAAAGAAAGAAAGGGAATGATCTTAAACTCGAGGTTAAAAGTGCAAATTTAAATATAAAATAAAATTACTTAAAAATATCAAATGGCATTATTCAAAATTCGGAGAAGGTTGGATGAAATGCTCTTTCAAATACAGAATTATGGTTAATGTTCTAACAGTAAAATTTGAAACTTTCATATATCGCTCCTTCAAAAAAACAAAGTTATAACTTAAAAACCTAATTTTTCAATGGAGAGACAAAAATATTTTAATATAAAAACTTATATTATATCATTCTTAAAATTTGGTTCTTTATTTATTTTTTATTTTGTGCTCTGGCCATTCTATCCACTGGACGAAATGGATGGATTTTTATATATTTTTTTTCAACATAGTCATCCAAATAATATTGAGTGTATTAATATTTACTTTTAGAAGCCCCTTTGTGTCAGCTACTTATCAATTTAACTAACTAATGTAAAAAAATTATTTTATTAATGCACAATCTCTTGTCTTTGAAGAAGATTCTCCTTATAGTTTTAAATTTAATTAAGCCTATAAATATTGACGACATATAAATAATAATATTATTTTATTTAAATGAAACAGATTGCGAAAGCTTGCAAAATTCATTCCACCATTGGAATAGATTTAGTTGCCATGTGCGTAAATGATATTTTGTGTCATGGTGCAGAGCCTCTCTTCTTCCTAGACTACTTTGCTTGTGGTAAATTGGATGTTGAACGAGGCAAGGATGTGATTTGCAGCATTGCTAAAGCTTGTAAGATGGCAGGCTGTGCTCTTATTGGTAAATATTTCAAGTATAATGTGGAATATTAATGTTTAATATTTTTGAAGATAAAAATCTTATTTACTTTATTTTTTTTATTTCTTAAAATATTTTAACTATGCTATTCAGTCTATTATTTCTATTTACTTCATGCCAACAATTGCTTATGGTAAATGATATATATTGTGTGGAAAGATCAGGGGTATATTTCTGTATAGTTATTACCTCTGGTGATATATCTCCAAAAATATTTTTTTTAAATATATTATATTTATACTCACCAATATAACATTTTGATTATATGTAATATTTTGGCAATGAGATAATGAATTCAAATAAATAAAACAGATCAATTGAATTGGGCTTCGTACATACTGAGCCACGCAGAGTAGATAAACAAAAATTGAGTGAAAACAATTTGAGACACTCAGTTGCTTGTAACTACTGGTTGTATAGCTCGATCCAGGAGTCCATCGAGAAGACAACCTTCCTATGTATTCAAATATCCTGAATATTAAATAAGCTAATAATCCGTGGTCAGTGTTACTCCTCCACTACAATCTACTGGTGTTGTGTATTTATATGTAGTTAGTGGACCTCAAAGTTTTCCTTTCAAAATTGGTGGTCCGCTGAAGTAAAAAGTTTAGGAGCCGCTGCTTTAGTCAGTTGTGATCACACATACTATGTGCCTTCCTTTTATTAAGTATTCTTGATCCAAAAAAAATTTGCATACGCTACTGATTATAATAAGGTTATCGAATATTTATTTTCAAGATGAAAAAATTCTCTCCTCTCATGAAACATTAACATATCAAGAATAATAAGCAGCTGCTCATTCAGAACATGATAATCTGAAAAGACCATATCAGATTCCAAGTTTAGTTATAAAGTTATTTTATCAGGGATTTTTTTTCCAAATTCTTTTATCAAATTATTCAAAATAATGCTTTGTTTTCACTTGCAAGACGTTTATTTGAAGTGGTTTTCTACCATTTAGAATCAGACAGCATTCTATACACCTATTTAATTTTAAGCAACGTAAAAATATGCCAAATTTTTACTGATATTGGTCATCTCCTGGTTGTGCCATCTTTTCTGATTCTATTTTAAATTTTACTTCTAGCTCTGATCATAGATAACATTTTATCTATAGTACTAGGTGATTCTTCTAGCTATCTTTACCTCATGCATATAATAAGTTTTAAAAAAGATATTCAATGAATCAAACAATCCACCTATTCCTTTATACATTTTAAAACATACTTTCATTTATAAAATTTTGCTTTTTTAATGTTAATCCTCATATTTATTTCTGTTTTGTAGGATTCTTTTAAAAAAAGTTTATCTGCAAATATGTAGGCTACTAATAAGTATTTTTATATAGGGCAGTTTTTTTAATGTTGACTGTTAATAATAAGACAATTTTAATATGTAGGTGGTGAAACTGCAGAAATGCCTGGGTTGTACAAAGACGGTGACTACGACCTTGCTGGGTTTGCTGTTGGAGCAGTCGAGAAAGATCAGCAACTGCCTCGTATAAAAGACCTAAATCCTGGAGATGTTGTCATTGGACTATCAAGTTCCGGACTTCATAGTAATGGCTTCAGTCTTGTTAGAAAAGTAATGTCTAATCTCAAGTTGGATTACGATGACGACAGTCCATTTTCTGATGGAACCATCGGTATGCCCCAGTAATATAATAATAATTATTTTAATTTTTTATCAGTTTGATTCACTCATTTAAATAAATATATTTCTGTAGGAGAAGAGTTACTTACCCCTACTGCTATATATGTTTCGCAATTGTTACCGATATTGAAGAAAGGTTTAGTGAAATCTATGGCACACATAACTGGAGGAGGACTTCTAGAAAATATACCTAGGGTATTACGAGATGATTTGAAAGTAGTTCTGGATGCAAAGAAATGGATGATTCCCAAAGTTTACCCTTGGCTTGCTGCATCTGGTAATATTACTTCCATTTTGTATTTTTATATTTATTTAGTTTGTCTCTTCTATAATTGTTTTTTGATCAGGTGGTATCAATGAAAGAGAATTATTAAGGACTTTTAATTGTGGAGTTGGAATGGTTCTGATTGTTAGTGAAGAACACAAAAGAATCGTTGTAAATGAAATACCAAACAGTTCAGTAATTGGAGAAGTTCAAGCCAAAAAAGAAGGTAATATAACACTTTTATATTTGTATGTTACTTGATATAAATTGCATACATTTCTATGGAGATTTAAAATTTAGAAAACTTGTTTTAGGTGAAGAACAAGTTATTGTTGAAAATTTTACTGAAGCAATAACCCCGATGATGAAACCATATGTTAAATACATCGTCAAGCGAGCTGCACATGTTAAGAGAATAGGAGTTTTGATTTCTGGAAATGGTACCAATTTACAGGTATTATAAGCATTTTAATTTTTATATTTAATTCCAATTTTTTTTTAAATATACGGAGATAAATCATTCATCATTTGTCTCTGTAATTTGGAGCACTCCTCATTATCTTGCTACATATCACTGACCTGTTAACTGAATGGTTTTGGAGAGTTTTATTTTGCCATATTTCATATCTCCTGATCTTAAAACTTAAATAATTTTAACAGATTTACTTAACCATTTAAACTGTGTGCTGTTATTTTAACTTGATCAGTACAAAGCACAATTGTCTCCATCAACAGTGAGGTGATATATTAGTTTGATTTCTTTCGCATTAGAAGATTATATGCCCTCTGGTGTTTTTAAATGCATACATTAGTATCTTTCCTTTTATATGTTTCTTTCAACAGACAGACCCTTACCTGACTATTTATCTGTTCTTCTCCATTCTGGCATATTTTTCAATGTGGTTTTTGACTGTTAATTGTAAAAACCCACATTTAATAATTTAGGGTAATTATTATTACAAAACAAACGACAAATAAACTATTTCTTATCTTCTTAAATCTTATGATGTATACTAAAGTTGGCCTATATGAGTAGTAACCTAGAGGTAACCAGGAAAGATAGTCAAAGTAATTTTCAAGTGCTATATATAATAATAAAGATTAGTCTGATTTCTAAACTCAGTGATCAAAAATATATTATATCTACATAACATCATAATTTACAGTACAATTGAAATATTTCAGGCATTGATCAATAATATCCAGGCAGGAAACATTGAAGGGGAAATTGTTGTGGTCATAAGCAATAAAGCAAAAGTACAGGGTCTTGAGCGGGCTGAGAAAGCTGGAATACCAACAAAGGTGATTTTATTTTTTAATTGATGTGCCTATATATAATTAAACAAATAAAGTAAGTGGCAATGTTTTTACAGGTAATACCCCATGGGGAATATCAAAGCCGTCAGCAATTTGAAGAAGCTATTCAGGAAGAATTAGTCTCTAAAAGGGTTGAACTCGTGGTCTTAGCAGGATTCATGAGGGTCCTGACCGAATACTTTGTTTCTCATTGGCGAGGTGCCCTCATTAATATTCACCCTGCTCTCTTACCTTCATTCAAAGGGGTCAATGCCTGGCAACAAGCACTTGATGCTGGTGTTAGAATTAGTGGGTGCACTGTTCACTTTGTCGAGGTATTTTTTTTTTCATCATGAATTTATTTTATTAATATAAATTAAAAAAAGTATTAAACTTAATATATTCCCTTCCAAGGTGGATATTGATGCAGGTGCTATAATCACCCAAGAAGCAGTCAATATTGATATGAAGGAAACATTAGCCTCACTTCAAGATAAAATTAGATCAGCGGAACAAAGAGCACTTCCAAAAGCAGTACAACTAATATGCTCAGGAAAATGCCGCCTTGATGTTAAAACTGGAAAAATCGTTTGGAAATAGATTACTGTGTAAATGCTTGAATGAAGTTAATATTTTGTAAAAAAATTACTTTTAAATTAAACTTTTGCGTTATTTCTTAACTTATTTTATCCACAAAATTCTGTAGCACTTACCATTGATGAAACATCTTGAGTTCTGTACTTCTTCAGAACAGTTCGATAAGGACATACTGTTTCTTGAGCAACCCTTTACCATGAATGTACTTTTGTCGGGATCTATCTCGTAATTTTCAATTATTATTAATAATAAATTTAATTTATTGACCATAAACCTAAAATATAGAATGACCATTTTGGTAAATATTCCCCTTTTAAGGCTTAAGCAAGTTCTGAGTCCTACATCATCCATTTAACATGCTTTCCACAAATCAAAATCTAATTACAGAAATTGTTTTACATTTACCTCTAATACAGCAAATTTTTGTAAGTCATCTTTACTGGATCATCAATAACTAAGAATACTCTTATTTCAAATCACTCTTCACCTAACAAGTTGATCTTTTGTAGATTCCTTAACAAACAAACAGCATGCCATGGACTTATAAAACATAAAAATCTCGCTTTTAATGTTTTATAAAATATAATCTATTTTGATCAAGAATCTATGTGACTTTATATAAAAATAACTAAGTTAAAATAGTTTAAGGACACTTCTTTTTCTAGAAAGATCAACGTATATTTACAAACTTTGATAGAATATCACATGATCAATTTTTTTAAATAAGTTTTCGCCCTTCATAACCTCGATTTTAAATGTATGAATATAATAATAGTTCTTACCGTAATAATGATAATAGCTTTTCAGGATGCAACATCTTTGTGAGTAACCAATTACAAATACATATTTAATGTTAGCTTTAATAAATTTCAAAATAATGAAATGGGTCGTTATTAAAAATTCTATGAGGTAAATGGTAACACTGGATTGTGGCTCCAAAGCAGCGATCTTGTTCGTACTTATTTCTCAGCTATCGAAATGAGTTTTCTTCTGCTATCAATGCTTTTGGAAGCATAAATTATGGTTTAATCTCGGTTTATCGAGTTTCCATTCATTCATATATATTTTAAAAAAAGAGGAATATTTCTCTCCTAAACATGTCTTCTCCTCGGACTTCGTTAACATTTTCGCTCTTTAAGCTACCTCTACATTGAAGTTGGCGACATTTGTTGTCAGGCTCACAGCCAGACTTTTACTATGAATCATTATATAATACTGTGGAACAGGATACGCAATGTGGAAATATTCCGACTTTTCACTAGCTATTCCTCTTATGTTATATTTCTCGAACGGGTAATTGAATTGTCCGATAAAACACAAAGCAGAGTCTTTATCTAATTACTTGTTTTGAGTTTTAAGAAATTTGAATTAAATAATGATTGTTTTTTTGCATATAATAGGTTTGTTTTATAGATAAAAAAAGTATAGTTTATAAGAACAACAATTCTAAACTTGAAATATTGGAATAAAATGTTGCTTGTTTTACTTTTTAAATCGACGCATTCCATTTTCCCCATTTAAATTAAAAATAATGCTGTATTTCGTAACGGCTTAAAGACGGCCTCTTTTCGTGATTTGCCAATTTTTGAAAATATTTATAATTTGTTTAATTCATTTATTAATAATATACTAAAAACAGTTCCATGATCCGTTGCTAGCTAACGCCGTTAAAAACTACATCACTTGAAACTTTTTTATATAATAGAGAGATAGGAAATCTGATTATCTGAAATCGTTATCAAATTGGCGTACAAGAAACATTAAATAAAAACGCTGAAAACTATTACACAATAGTATTATTTCTCAATTATTATTATTCCTAAATATCTGATGAATCCATTCAAGATTAAGGTCGGTGTAATCTTCGTCCAATTCTCTCTTCATTCTAATGATTGAAGATGTACTTGCCTGCTAAAAAGTATTCCTTCATGAATTTTGTTTGTTTTCAGTGTTAATCTTCAAATGAAATAAACCCGTATAAATCATTATTATTAATATATCCTCCTTTTCTTTTTCTACTGTTAATTGAGTATGAATAAATCAAATAAATATATATAAAGTGAATCAAACAATAAGATATTTCAATAAACAGTTTTATTCTTGGAAAATACATTACGCCCATTATCAGGCTCATGGGCAGTTCAGCCCACCTTAAATGAACTTTTTAAAGTAATGTAAGCTCCCAATTAATTACAAAAGACTCACATACATGACAATCATTGAACTTACAGAGTAGAGCTAGGGGCTCTACTGAGGCATCGAATTCCTATTGTATTCAATCCCTACAATCCAAAATCCTCAAGGCTCTTTAATTTGTTACGAACAAAGTAATCCATAATGAACTTAATGTCCCATTTGTTGCTGATTTGGCCCGAATCCGATATCAGTCTTTTTATGACAAACTTTATTTCCACTCAAACCCACTAGTTTCAAACCTAGCAACCTCTTCAATTCCTGACAATCCTCGGAGGCATCTGAAAAGAAGATGGGCTCGTGACCTTGTAAAAAGTGTTTTTTTTAGTACTGCCACTGCGTATTTCTCTACTTGTTTTTAATCATGCCAATATATATCATTCATCCTATTTACTTGTTGTATTAGTATAATACTAAATTTCATTGTATAATAAAAAAAAAAGTAATATACAATAAAATTTCATAAAAAGTTCAGATTAACAGTATTAATGTTATATTGAGAAATTCATATTAGCAAAAAGTATTATTGATCTATATAAAATTTTTACTCTGGAGTAATGACCCTGTAATAATGTACCTTAGTTATGTTTTTAATTAGCCTCATTTTATTTTTTTTCAAAAGGTCATTTATTGAGAGGAAGGTCCTCTTTTCTTCCTCTGGAACTGTCTGTGATTCTAGTTCATATGTAATTCATCACTTTAAATGAGCATCTTAGATTCTATCTGGAGCATCTGGGTAGCTTTGATTCTAATTCGGTGTAGGTATATTGTTCTTGTTGTTTAGGTTCTATTTTATGTTTTTAGATGGGCTTGGAGATAATCTTGCTCTGCTCTGTAAGGAGTCAGAAATTGGCTATATACTTAGTCCTCAGCAAGTTCATGGGCAGTACTTTCAAAAAAGGTCCTATTCATCTCTTTCTTATTTCTTTTTTTTTTATTTGCATTATTAATGTTCCTTAGAATCAAGTTAGTAGCATTGTTTAATTGTTATAAGTGTTATTTTATACACAAGATAAATTCTTCAGCAAATATTAGAATTTAGAAATTTGGTTCTTGACTTGTTTCTTTAACATGAGAGAAAAATTCAGTTTTCTTTTCACATAAGTATTTCATTATTAGCATCTCCAATAAGGGTAGCTCTGCACTGGTATTTCTTTATTCAAATATCTATTAAATTAAATTGAAATTTGACATTTTGCACTTTAGTTAATAGCCGGTTTATAAATAGTTACTAACTGCTATAGCACTGAGGGAACAATATTTAAGCAATTTCAAGACAAACTTTTCTAAATCATAGACAAGTGAAAAGATAAAAATATATTGATAATTATTGATTGTTTCTTTTTTTCAAAACTTTATTTATGTCCTGTGTTAACAGAAAAAAACGTGATGCAGCACAAACATTCATGAACAATGATGACTTGGAAAGAATGTCATATTCTGATAATATATATGCACCTTACAAACCAGGAAAAGAGTTCAAATCAAAACCAGATATCGAACACCCTGGTTTAAGTAACAGATTCTTATTGATATCTGAAACTCCCAGTTCACCAATTGAAATAAAAAATGAACCAAAACAAAAGATTTTGACAAACGGAAATCAAAACACAAAAGATATGATCATTGGTGCTACAAATGAAACATTGAAAAATTTTCTATTCGGCAAGCAAACGGATGAAGATAGAATTAAAGAAGAAATGAAGGGAGTATACAAAAAATTAGCAGAAGATTTTCAGGTTCTTCAAGATCTACTTGAGAAGGAAAAACATTCTATTTATGGAAACTTGTCTCCAAATGGTCAAAACTTCGTCGAAGAATCCAAACTAAAAGCTGGAAATAATACAAGTAATGTATTGACAATTGAAGATGTCAACAGTAATAATGGTCCTTTGACAAGAATAACTCTTCTCAGGAGAAATATCATTGAAAAAAAAGTGATTTAGGCTTGCCAGCAATTTCATCCAAAAAAAAAGGGGGACTTAATAAATAGGTCAAGCTGAAAATTTAAGCAGAGGTAAAATATTATTTTATAAAACAGCAAAAAGTTTGCCAACTCAATTTGTATTCCCCACCTACTTATCATGGAATTGTGGTTAACATAGTAACAGGATTGTTCGTAGTTTTATGTATTCTTGAAATAAATTGTATATTATGAGAAAGTGTTGGTTTATTCAACTTTTCTATTTTCTTGTACACGGAACAAGAAACATAGAATCATGGAATCTAGTATAGTTGAAAAACCCAAAGTGATACTATGTTATACTAGTTACCTTAGTCTGATTTTTACCTCCGGCCATGGTACTGGAATGATGGGAAAATATAAAACAGTCATGGACTGTCCACATCAAATATTTTCTATTTAATTTACTTTCTAAGTACTTAAATTTAAATACTAAAAATTTAATAGAATATTACACTTGACTTGCTTGTAAAACAATAAAACATTCAAGAGAAATAAATTTGTAAAACAGGGTCTAGGAAAATAAGTTCCACTTTGTGTAGATACTTTTATTAATTAAATTAATAATTTTTGTTTAAAGGATAAAAAAGCAGTGTTACAAAAAGAAAGAAATAATATGAAGACCAGATAAATAAAAAAATAGCATTTCATCTAATAAACTTTATTAAAAGACATTTTTTACTAAAAGAATATACTCGCAAGCTGTGTTCTGCAGCTGATTACTTCACTTCTGAAAAATTGAAGTGAGGAATTGATGCAGCCCTTTCTTTTTTCTGGGTGTTTTATCTTCATTTTTATTCACCTCAACAACCTCAACTTTTTTATAAGGCCCTTTTTGTAAAGCTTGTTCAGACTCTTTTCTTATATTAAGATGGAGCATTTGTTGATGAAGAAGCGGTACCAGCAAGTTATAGGTATCTGAAAAATAAACATTTTCAAAATCTTTGTATTAATGGCTAAATGATATGATACAGATGCTTAATACGTATGTGCGTAAACTTTAAGTTAAAACTTTTAGAAAATCATTTCAAAATGAAATTCTTTGGTATGCACAATTAATGAAACAATTGTCAAAAACCAAAAAATAAATAAAAAATACTAATAATAAAATCAAATAATATAGGTATTATTTATTTAAATGTCAATTTAACTAATACAATAATTAATAATAAGATTTTTATAATAATCACCTATTTTTCCATTTATTAGTTTTACTTCATCACTAAGTATTGTTGAGATTTGCTCCCAATAGTGATTTTCTTTTTCTGTTAAAGGAAGGGGCCCCATGCTTTCTCTTAATTTAAATAATCTTTTACGTAGTTCTTCTGTGTTTTCCCTTATTTCTTTTTGTAAAGTTATCCATGTTGGAGTAAATCCATTCTCAATAAGAACCTTTAAACATTAAAAGAATTATGATTAAACAGTAAAATCAACTATCAACAAAACCTATAGATATTTCAATAAATGGGCCCTTGATATTTTTTATTTTTTAAACCTCTTACTTTAAAAGGCTGTTTCATAAAAATATTTTACACATTGTTTTGTCTAAATACCCATCAACAGAATACATTTTCTTTTTATGTGATGATGTCATAATTTTTTAGTGTACTTATATTTCTGAATGATAAATCAATTACAGTAAATTATTACAAACAAAGACCAGACCCTAATAATATCAATCAAAAGGTTAAACCTTTTATAGGGTATAAGTACTTTTCCAAATAAAAATTCTACAATCTTTATCACAGTTGGCATTCCACTCCTCAACTTCACTGGCAGAGACATTCACTTGTACAGTTTATAGATCTTTAACGATTTCCTGCATGTCATTGTTTTGGTTTTCTTCGATCTGGCCATTTTCAGTCTCAATTTCTGGCCAAAGCTTATGCCTAGATTTTCAGTGTGTCAGGTTCCAGTTACTATTATGACTCAGCAACCATATAGACAGCATCTTTAATGTTCAGGGATTTCATGGGTTCAGATATGTTGCAACCTTCATCGGACTTCTCTAAAATTGATCTAATGTACTTTCTGCAATAGTGCCTCTTTAGCCACTCTATGGCAAGTCGGGAAAAATTTCTAGACTCCGGCCTAGGTCTAGACTCTGGTCGGATTAACCTGAGCACCAGAATAGCTGAGGGCCGTCTAGAGGTGCTCTACAATAATCATTGGAATTCATAATATACTCCTAATTTGAAGAGAATGTCTGATAAAGTAATGTAATATTATTATTGCAAATGATACTGTTCTATTGTCCATATTTAAATGGCAAGGATTCTGTAATATTTTTTCAACACTAAAAACACAAATATACTTTTCATATATTTGAAAATGAGTATGTACCTGATTCATTTTGTGGGTAACAAAATCAACATATGGATTGTTTTCAGAGGTAGAAGGTTTTAAAGGTTTTCCTTTTCCTGTTAGATTGTCAAATTCTCCTTTCGATATGGATTCCTGAATCAGGTCTTCAACAAGGCGGTCCATTCCAAACCTACACAAATAGAAATTTAAAGATCTTGTGTAAAGATTTATTGAAAGCATGGTTCTGGTACGAAAATTGGACTTACCCAGTTCTTATGTCTTTAACTTTTTTTTTGCTTTCTTTTTTCATAACTTGCTTACAGTCTGGATTTTCTTCAGATAATTTATTAATTCTGTATTGCGTGACATTTTCAACCGCCTTTGCTGCTTTATGAACATTATACTGCTTGAACCTCTGAAATGGTGTTCCCGAACCCAAGCCTTCATAACTTAAGTACTGCCTATGCTGTGGAGCGGTATGCTAAAAAAATAAATTAAAAAAAGCAAGGAAAGTGTTAATTCCAAGTAAATAACAATTCACCACACAAATCAGTTAAGAATTCACTTCTTTTTTTTTCATATCATTCAACGTGTTATTGATCAAACTTTTTAGAGTCAACTGAATGTATAGCTAAATCCTTTTATATTGAGTTCCTTCAAAAGTAATTATTATGGTAAATGGATGAAAGATGGCACAGTTTGATTTACAATTCTACATTGAAAGGAGTTTTATTATAATTGGAATGTTAAATCTTTGAATGGTCGTGTGGTGGATGTTGTTTCCTCTGCTTTGGAACCCCTGGATTGTGTTGTCCAGCGGTCTTCCTTGATGTTGAACAGGCTTTCGACAGAGTCTGGCACCCCGGGTTGCTTTACAAACTCCCTAAATTCCTACCTCCTACATACTTTCTCATTATCCAATCCTATCTCTTCCAACAGGTCATTCAAAGTAAATCATAATAATGTCTACTCATCCCTCTTTCCTCAAGACAGTATCCTCGACCCAATCCTCTACACATTTTATACAGCTGGCATTCCAACTTATCCTAATACTATCCTTACCATGAGTATGACACATGTCTATTATCAGTCAACTCTGATCCAGTTATATGATCCCGTACTCTTCAATCCCATATCACTGACCTTGAAAAATTGTGTCAAAACTGGAGGACTAAAATAAATTCCCACAAATCCCATGAAATCACCTTAACTCTCTGCCGTAAACCAATAATTTCCTGTTCTCCTGTATCGTTTAATAACATCCTACTGATTTCTTTAGAACAAGTCTGGAACTTAGGACTACACCTTAACAAACGCTTAACTTGAAATCCTCATACAAGACTGAAACGACAAGAAACAGCTCACAGTTTCAGGCTACTTCAACATTTACTATACAAACACTCTAAGCTCCCAATTAATTACAAAAGACTCATATACATGACAATCATTAGACCCATCTGGACTTACGGAGTAGAGCTTAGAGCCTCCACTAAGCCAACAGGTAGTTTCTCTACTTGTCTTTATTCATGCCATTATGTACCATTCATTCTATTTACTTGTTGTATTAGTATAATACAGTTGTAAATTTCATTGAATAAAAAAAAAAAATTATATGAATGACCAAGGAAAGTTGATCAGCTGCAAAAGCAATGTCACAGCACCCATGATTGAATGGTATACGAAGGGTGAATTCAAGTTGTACTAATTTGGAACGGACCACCAATTTACTTGGCACTCAGATTTTAATAATACGTAAGTTGTATTTCAAGATCAACCTGTGGTATATCTCAACTTGCATCATGCACAAAATCATGATGCAAATGTGGAAATGAGATATATCAGAAGAGTTAAGGGGAAAACCAGAAGAAATAGGGTGAGAAACAAAACAATACAAACTAATTTAGACATGCAACAGCAACAGATATCATTAAGAAACACAGGATGAGATGGTTCAGGCATGTCTCCCGTGTTTGGTTAAAGCCATCTACCTACAAGACCAATGTGTAGGGTAGAAGACCTTGGGGAAGACAGAGGAGAACCTAGGAAAACAGGGTCAGAGAGGCTTGGACTGAACTAGGAGATGGTTCAGTTGGTATGTGAGTGAGACAATTGGATCAAGCTCTCTACAAGCAGGCTCTTCATACTGCTTAAGAGGTAGAGAGGAAGTCATTAAGTTAAGTTACATCATAATAATTGATAACTAATTAACTAGTTAAAATGAACCATTAACTACTATTTTCATTGCTAATATTACATTATTATTATAGCTTCTTAAAAAATATATTTTATAATAGATTTACATCAATATCAGGGTGTTCCACTGCGTCTTCTTCTTTTTCTTCGTAGTACAAACCATATTCTCCAAGCCCTTCATTAACATTGAATCTATCTTTGGCGAATTTCTCCTGTAATTGCCTGTATGCATCTTCTACCTAAAACATGAAAGTAACCTTTAATGCAATTTTCGATTATAAAGTTTGTATATCCAATGAAATAATGCACACTTCTTGAAATTTGACAGCGTTTGCATATGGAGACTTACTATCTGGATGGTATTTTTTCACTAATTCTATAAAGGCTAACCTGACAGTCTCTTGATCACTGTTAATTGGAACACCCAAAGCAACAAAACATTTCTGTATACACAAACAATAACCATTAGTAATAATTATTTAACAGTCAATAGTTTGTAACTTACTTTTTAGTTCATATAACTTACAGCTACTTCTGCTCTAGTTGAAAAATGAGAAACAGGATTTCTACTGACATTTACTTTAAGAAAGAGTGTTCTACGTAAAGCTAAAATAAATAACTCCATCAATTAGAATAAAAATGGGTCAATTAAAACCTAAATTTGGGGGTAATCATTATATTTTAAAATGCCTTTAAACAAAACAATGCGTCTTATCATTAAAACTGATAAGACGAAGGAATGACAGGTAACATCTGATTTCGTTCACAATATTTTTAAGATTCAATATTTAAAAAATTATCATATGTATTATATAATAATAGTTTCAATTCATGTTAAACCTATTTAAAAAAAAAACGTTTCAAGTTTGTGATGTATGGATACATTTTTAGTCGTGTATCAGCGCATTACTTAATAAAAAGCAAATTTCAAATTGCGATATTCTAATCGTTTTTATTTCAGTTATTTACAGTTAGACTTTTACCATTAATGCAAAATTGCCATATATATTATATTTAGAAATATAGTTGGCTCAATTCAATTTTAAATATTTGGTCAAGTTTAATTCGTCGATTTCGTTTAGTCATTTCTAAAAATATTAGAATAGTTGGCTGCTTAACCAATTGCTAATCAGCATATGTATACATTTACATATTTCGTAGAAAATATTCAGGTTGTTCTTCGAATTCTCTAATAAAATTCTGGAGAGAAAGGAAAAAAAAGGAGGTCAAAGAAGTTTAAATTACTGAAAAGCGAGCATTGACGAAACTTCGTTGAGTTACGAATCCATTTTATAAACAATTTACTTTCGAATATTCATAGACTGTCCGTTAATTCTAAAAAAAAAAAAATAAAATTCATTTTAGTAGAGAATTGAAAATCAATAATCTAATGAGTATTGATACAATACTCTAATGAGTATTTATTTTCAATTTTCTACTAAAATTAATTTTTTTTTTTTTTTTTAGAATTAACGGACAGTCTATGAATATTCGAAAGTAAATTGTTTATAAAATGGATTCGTAACTCAACGAAGTTTCGTCAATGCTCGCTTTTCAGTAATGTAAACTTCTTCGACCTCCTTTTTTTTCCCTTTCTCTCCAGAATTTTATTTAAAATATGGCACAAAATACATCTGGTGTAGGGTGGTGCCGGCCACATCGCCCGGTCATCGTACCGCAGTCAGCCACTGGCCCTCCAGGTTGGGTGATACCTACACTGACACCACACGGTACACTACACACACCCCCACACCACACAGACCAAGGTCACTTACAGTATACACCCTAGGGCTATCTCCCCTATGTAGCTGCCCCAGAAGGGGGAACAGGTCAGGAAGCTCAAAGAGGGCACAGTCAGGGCTAATAACCCCCTCCCCTTAAAACCCTAACATTACGAAACCTCCAACGAGAAAAGCCGGACGGATTAATCGGAAACGACTCAACGCACGCCTAATGGAACTTACTATAGGACAATGGAATGTTTTATCCCTTCATAGACCGGGAGCTCTACATCAGCTTCTAACACAACTGGACCGCTATCATGTTGACCTAGCTGCAATCCAAGAAATAAGATGGACTGGGCAAGGAGCTTTCGACAAGAAAAGTCATACCATCCTCTAAAGCTGCGATACTTTCGGAACTGGATTTATTTTGAGCAAGAAGATAAGTCAGTTAGTTATTGGATTTGAACTAATTTAATCTGCTATCTCCGAATAAAAGGAAAATTTCACAATTATAGTATGATTAGAGTCCATCCCCCGACTGAACCATCATGAGATGATGGAAAATATACCTTTTATACTAGTATGGAGCAACGGCTTGATTCCTGCCCGAGAGCTGATGTTAAGATTATCCTGGGAGATTATAATGCGCAGGTAGGAAAGGAGACAGAATACTTGCCCACAATTGGTCTAAATAGGATCCATGACCATACAACTGATGATGGGATGAGGATGATAAATGTTGCTACTTCGAACGGACTTGTGGTCGGCAGTACTATGTTTCCTCACAAAAAAATTCATCTAGCGACTTGCCACTCCAATGACGGATTCACATGTAACCAAATCGGCCATGTGTTAATAAGCAGCCGTCACGTCAGTAGTTTGATGGATGTGAGAGTTTTCCGAAGAGCCAACATTGATTCTGATTACTACTTCACGATCGCCAGGTTTAGGGCTAGAATTTCCAATATCAGAAATCAAATTGGAACACGATAGGCAAAGATCAACACGGAAAAGCTGAAGGATCTCGAGGTCAGGCAACTCTTTACTGACAGCATGAATGTCAAAATTAAAGATTTGTATCAGTATGGATCAACAGTGGCAAAAATGTAAAGAAACCATGGAAGAATTGGAAGGTGAAGAATTGGTTGGTATGCTTGTATTCCAAAGACCAACTAAGAAAGTACCCTGGTTTGACGAAGAATGCCAAGAAGTGACCAGCCTGAAGAACCTTGCTTATAAAACAATGTTACAGCGAAGGCATACAAGAAGATCAGTGGAGGAATACAGATACAAAAGAAGGGATGAGAAATACCCACCAGAGGAAAAAGAGGGCATGGCACCGGGAACGCCTCCAGCAGGTGGAAGAACTCCGGAATAATAATGAAATGAGAAAATTTTTCCAAGCAGCCGACAGAGATTCAAACCTAGAATTAATGCCTGTAGAGACAACGAGGGTAATCTCACTACAAATAGGAGGCAGGTTCTGGAACAGTGGCGGCTTTACTTCGATGTTCTACTTAATTACGTGGCTGGAATAGAAAGAGAGGAAATTGAGATGCCCCCAGGGGAATTGGAGCCCCCTGACATGGACGATGTTTATGAAGCTGTGGAAGAACTAAAAATTAATAATAAAGCACCAGGACCAGATGGACTCTCCCCTGAACTTTTTAAGTATGGAGAAGAATTAGTCAAAGTCCTCTGTAATATAATAATGGGTGTCTGGAAGATGGAGGAAATCGCTTGTGAGTGACGCAAAGCAGTTATATGCCAGATTTACAAGAAGGGGGATGTGGTTGATTGCCATAATTATCGTGGTATATCCCTCTTACCATGTGCTTATAAGGTGTTCTCTCGGACACTTTATAAAAAACTGCTTCCTTTTGCCGAGAAGAATATAGGAAAGTACCAGACGGGCTTCATGATAGGAAAGTCTACCATCTTTCCCGTCTTTTGTAACCCGAAGGCAGGTTTTTTTTGTTGGGCATAATATTAGTCCATGGTTAATAGTCTATCTGGTTAGTTCATATCAGAAAGTTCTATATCAATGTTCATCTAAATTCTTATATATATGTTATTTCTTTCCATTTTACAATAAATTGAATTTTGAATAATATTAGTTGACCTTACATATATGTGGAAGAAAATGGTCTGAGTCGAGTTCTGGAAATAATCCCTTAAGTAAGGTTGAATAACAGTTAAACTCTATTTAGAGATTTTTTTCTAACATCCACCTGGACCATTTTCTTTCAAATAAATTTAGTTCTTTCTTATAAGTCAGTTTAATGTTTTTTTTAAATCTAGCCTTTTGACTTAAAGATGCAATAATACTATCATCAACATCATTAATCTAAATAGGTGCAGAAGATCACTTTTAGAGTTTTGAATTTGGTAGTTGATTTGAATACCTACGTAACGAAAGTGAACTTTACAGAATATCCTCGGTACTATTGGATCTATTGGTTATCATTGACGAAACAATGGTTATGAAGGGGTTGATTAAGCCTTGAAATCGGAATGTTTCTAGAATAAATCTTAGGTGTTCAGATAATGGCCTTTATTCTATTTGAAGACATTGACAAATGATCTCTAGAATAAATACGCGGAAACAGATAACTTTTTTCAGAAAGATGCTAGTCGCATAGCATGTTCGTTGATCTCCCTAATATTGCCAAGGAGGAAGGGAGGGTTACACCGTATAGCATAGAGTATTCTCCTGCGATTTAAGAGCATAGAAACAGTAAGAAGCACTTGGCAAGAGAAAGATCTCTTCCTACATTTCTGGGTCTGAGTGAGCAGTCACTCAATCGAAAATATATCACGTAGTTTTAGTTGGTTTTTCTGTCTCTCACACCATCCTTAAACCATTATGGGTTCCAAAGTATTAATTATTAATGGATTGTTTAAATAAAAAGAGATTAGAGTTAGTACTTTTTAATAGTCACACTATTCGCACATGGACATTGGTTACTTATTGCCACCTTCCTCATCACGAGGCGGTATCTTATACATCGATATTTAATAGTTTTTTACTATTAAATTTAAATATTATTTATTTCAACAACATATTATTGTTTATTTTTATTAACACAATATAAATTATAATAAATATAAAATATTTATTAAAATAATAAAATATATGTTTGTCCCTACATTACACCCCTTCAAGTGCCAACGTTACTAACAGAAAAATAAAAAATTACAATGACTAGTTTGAAATTATACAATCAACTGACTAGCCTGTCATCACAAAAAAATTAAAATATCACATTTTTATATCACTTTCACTAACACAAGTACATATTAAGATAACGAGCTGGAAAACGAACTCTTCGTCCAGATCTGCTGATTCTCGTTGAGTTGTCATCGTAGGTGTCCGGAACTGATGTTGAAGGAATTATAGGAGGTTCTTCACTCCGATGGCAGGGAGTTGAAGCGCCATCACCTATGTCATCTGCTAATAAATATGCTGGCTTTAGACGATCTATTGATATATTGGTGTTTTGTCCTTTATTATAATTATGGGTTCCAAAATATAAATTATTAATGGATTGTTTAAATAAAAAGAGATTAGAGTTAGTACTTTTAATAGTCACACACTAATAGCACATGGACATTGGTTACCTATTGCAACCTTCCTCATGAAGAGGCGGTATCTTATACATCGATATTTAATAGTTTTTTACTATTAAATTTAAATATTATTTATTTCAACAACATATTATTGTTTATTTTTATTAACACAATATAAATTATAATAAATATAAAATATTTATTAAAATAATAAAATATATGTTTGTCCCTACATTACACCCCTTCAAGTGCTAACGTTACTAACAGAAAAATAAAAAAAAATTACAATGACTAGTTTGAAATTATACAAACAAATGACTAGCCTGTCATCACAAAAAAAATTAAAATATCACATTTTTATATCACTTTCACAAACACAAGTATTAAGACAACGAGCTGGAAAACGAACTCTTCGTCCAGATCTGCTGATTCTCGTTGAGTTGTCATCGTAGGTGTCCGGAACTGATGTTGAAGGCATTATAGGAGGTTCTTCACTCCGATGGCAGGGAGTTGAAGCGCCATCACCTATGTCATCTGCTAATAAATATGCTGGCTTTAGACGATCTATTGATATATTGGTGTTTTGTCCTTTAACCAACAATGTGAAATATTTACCATGTTTCTCTAATACTTTATATGGGCCTTCATATGGTCTGTGCAGGGATGGTTTTACCCTGTCTACACGTACGAATACGTGAGTACTTTGTTGAAGATCTTTATAAATAAATGTTGATCTTGAACTTTTATGATGATTAGGTGTTGGTTGAAGAGCACTCATTCTTGACTTTAAGTCTGCTACAAACGAAGGGAGATCCTTGGCTGCTCCATCAGGATGAGTCGCAAGGAAATCGCCTGGAAGGTTCAGCGTTTTGCCGTAAACCATTTCTGCTATGGTGCACTCAGTATCTTCTCTAAACACACATCGAAATCCTAATAAGATTGTAGGAAGTACACTAGTCCATGTAGTTTTTGCATGAGCGCGAATTGCGCTTTTTAATGAACGATGAAAACGTTCGATTTTACCATTAGCCTGTGGGTGATACGGTGTTGTCTGAGACATTTTTACTCCACATATTTTTGCCAGTGAATTGAACAGTTCTGACTTGAATTGTCGACCTTGGTCCGTAACTATTTGCATTGGTACGCCAAATCGGCTAATCCATACTTCATAAAACGCTCTTGCTACTGTCTCTGCAAGTATATTTCTGAGCGGTACTACCTCTGTCCAATTGGTGAACCTATCGATGCAGGTTAGGCAGTATACAAAGTCCTCTGAGGGAGAAAGTGGTCCTATTAAATCCACGTGCACTACCGCAAAGCGAGTGTCGACGATCGGAAATGTTTCAATAGGTGAATGATTGTGTCGTACAACTTTACTTGCTTGGCAATCCAAACATGATTTTGCCCACTCAGTGACATCTTTTTTTAAATTAGTCCAAATTACTTTCGAGGAAACTAATTTTACTGTAGTTTTGATTCCTGGATGGGACATATTGTGATATTGGTTAAACATGGCCATCCTAAATTTTTCTGGAATATATGGTCTAATTGTTGATGTTGTTGTGTCACACCATAATATACTACCATTCTGTAATGGACAAGCTTTCCATTGAAGAGAATTAGTAGTGTTTTTTAGAAGTTCTTGTAACTCTATATCATTTTCTTGTGCCTTGGCAATTTCAGTATGGTCAATAACAGAGATGTTTTCAATCCTAGAAAGATGATCAGCAACTACGTTGTCCTTGCCAGAAATATGACGCAACTCCGTCGTAAACTGAGAAATATATTGTAAGTGCCTAAGTTGTCTAGGCGACGCTTTGTCATTTTTTTGCTTAAATGCAAAAATCAGTGGTTTGTGATCCGTGTAGACCACAAAGTGACGTCCTTCAACTAAGTGTTTAAAAAATTTAATTGATAAATAAATACTAAGCAGTTCTCGATCGTAAGTGCTATAATTCTTTTGTGTTTCATTGAGCTTTTTGGAGAAAAATCCCACAGGTATCCAAGTAGAATTTTCTAATTGTTGTAATGCTCCACCTACAGATATCTCTGAGGCATCCACAAACAAGGCTAACTGACAATCAGATTTAGGATAAGTTAACAACGTTGCATTCACTAGATCCTGCTTGCATTGTTCAAACGATGAAATAGCTTCTTCTGTCCACATAACTTTTCTTTTATCATTTTTCTTGACGTCCTTGAGATAGTTATTAAGTACAGCTTGGTGTTCTGCTGCTTGTTTAACATGCATGCGATAAAAATTCAAGAGTCCGAGAAATGATCGAAGGTCTTGAATCGTTTCAGGTCTCTTATGGTTTTGTATTATCTCCACTTTCTGTGGATCAGGTTGAATTCCAGCTGAGGAAATTTTATGGCCTAAGAAAATTATTTCAGTCTTACCAAATTCTGATTTACTTAGGTTAATGGTGAAACCAAATTTATGTAAACGTTCAAAAACATCAAGAAGGTGTTGTTTATGCTCTTGTTCATTGCGTGAGGCTATTAGAATATCGTCAAGATATGAGAAACAACATTCTAGTCCTCTCAAAGCTTCATGGATTACACGCTGAAAGGTAGAAGGAGCATTCCGCAGACCAAACGGCATATAATTAAATTCGAAAAGACCGAATGGTGTTATAATAGCAGATTTTTTTTTATCTTCTTTCGCTAATGGTATTTGATAATAAGCCTGTAACAAATCAAGTTTTGAATAAATAGTAGCGTCAGGCAAAATAGTATGAACATCATCAATTCTTGGTATTGGGTATCTATTAGGAATAGTGCGATCATTAAGTCGACGATAATCGCCACAAACTCTCCATGTTCCATTCTTTTTTGTTACCAGATTCAGTGGACTCGCCCACTGGGAATCTGATGGTTGAATAATTCCATTATTTAACAAATACTGGAACTCTTGTTGAGCAATTTTCATTTTTGCTGAATCTAAACGACGAGCTCTTGAGAAGACTGGAGGTCCATCTGTTGTAATTATGTGATGTTCTACACCATGACAAATTTTTTCTGGTTTTAATTTAGGTTTTGCTAAATTAGGGAATTTATTTAATAATGCGGTAAAAGGATCTCTAACTCCAATAGTACCTACTGTATCAGTTACTGTAATGGATGCAATGGAACCCTTGACTGATAATTTCGTTACATCATCTATCAGTTGTCTATTACGCAAATCTATTAACAATCCAAATTCTCTTAGAAAATCAGCACCGATTATTGCTTTCGGCGTTTGTGCTATAATAAATGGCCACTCAAATGTGCGCCTAAGGCCTAAATCTAATTTTAAAATTTTTGTGCCATAAGTATTTATAATGCTGCCGTTAGCTGCAAATAATTTAAAATCTGACGCTTGGCTTTTTCCGTTCCCTGGTACAACAGAGACATCTGCTCCGCTGTCAACCAAAAAACGCACTCCAGAACAGACATCTTTAACGAAAAGTCGATGATTAATATCTGGGCTTACGTCAGAGGCAGCACAGTCACCCAAAATCTCTACTGCTCCTGCAAGTTTCCCTGTTCGTTCCATTTGCAAGGTGGTGTACATTTGTCTGGACGACATTTAGAGCCAAAACGATAGTGGTAATAACAATACTTTCCATTTTTATTAAATCTATTACGGCTGCGACTTCTGTGACGAGATTTAGAGCGCGATCGTACGCTTTTTATTTCTCTCTCTAACTCAGAAATTTTTAAAAATAAATCTTTTAAGGTTAACTCTTTGTCAGAATTATTTTTATCACGTTCAGGTTGGTTATTAACTTGACTACAAGACCGATTTGGGCCGATTTCAACAATTTTGTCACTAATTTCAGCTAACTTTTCCAACTCATCATCTGAAATTGCTAAAATACTTTTAACAGTAATAGGAAGTTTATCAAGCCAAAGCGTTTTAATTAATTTTTCTGAAATATCTGGGCCTGCTAAGTTCCGCATTTTGCGCAAAAGCTGGCTAGGCTTCATATCACCTAACTCCAGCTCACTCACTAATTTTCTTATTTGTTTATCCTCACTTTCTTTAAAATATTTTAACAGGCGTTCCTTAGCTCTAGAATATTTATCAGCATCTTCTGTTTTCACAATATCATAGATATTTTCTACTGTTTTTAAATCTAATTGTGCTATTAAATAATTAAATTTTGTTGATTCTGATGTAATTCCCGTCAGTGAAAATTGAGCCTCCACCTGAGTGAACCAAATTTCAGGCTTTTCCGGCCAAAACGGTGGAATTTTAATACTAACTTTTTCTATTAATTTATCTTCGCTATCCGACATCGTGCTTGATTTGTAAAATTAAAATAAATGAAAAATCAATTACCTTGAAAAATAATAAAATAATCCAAATAAATGTAGTCCCAAAATAGTTGTAGAATTGATAAAACTTGATAAATTGAAGTAAAACTGATGAATTGAACGAAACTGATAAACTGATAACTACACAAACTATTTACAATGTTACTAACTAAGTCCATAAAAACTATTTCTCAACAAACAAAGTTTCACTAATTACTAGTTAATTTTTTTTAAAATTTATTATTCACAAAACGTCGGGGTCACCAATTATGGGTTCCAAAATATAAATTATTAATGGATTGTTTAAATAAAAAGAGATTAGAGTTAGTACTTTTAATAGTCACACACTAATAGCACATGGACATTGGTTACCTATTGCAACCTTCCTCATGAAGAGGCGGTATCTTATACATCGATATTTAATAGTTTTTTACTATTAAATTTAAATATTATTTATTTCAACAACATATTATTGTTTATTTTTATTAACACAATATAAATTATAATAAATATAAAATATTTATTAAAATAATAAAATATATGTTTGTCCCTACATTCTTTATATGGGCCTTCATATGGTCTGTGCAGGGATGGTTTTACCCTGTCTACACGTACGAATACGTGAGTACTTTGTTGAAGATCTTTATAAATAAATGTTGATCTTGAACTTTTATGATGATTAGGTGTTGGTTGAAGAGCACTCATTCTTGACTTTAAGTCTGCTACAAACGAAGGGAGATCCTTGGCTGCTCCATCAGGATGAGTCGCAAGGAAATCGCCTGGAAGGTTCAGCGTTTTGCCGTAAACCATTTCTGCTATGGTGCACTCAGTATCTTCTCTAAACACACATCGAAATCCTAATAAGATTGTAGGAAGTACACTAGTCCATGTAGTTTTTGCATGAGCGCGAATTGCGCTTTTTAATGAACGATGAAAACGTTCGATTTTACCATTAGCCTGTGGGTGATACGGTGTTGTCTGAGACATTTTTACTCCACATATTTTTGCCAGTGAATTGAACAGTTCTGACTTGAATTGTCGACCTTGGTCCGTTACTATTTGCATTGGTACGCCAAATCGGCTAATCCATACTTCATAAAACGCTCTTGCTACTGTCTCTGCAAGTATATTTCTGAGCGGTACTACCTCTGTCCAATTGGTGAACCTATCGATGCAGGTTAGACAGTATACAAAGTCCTCTGAGGGAGAAAATGGTCCTATTAAATCCACGTGCACTACCGCAAAGCGAGTGTCGACGATCGGAAATGTTTCAATAGGTGAATGATTGTGTCGTACAACTTTACTTGCTTGGCAATCCAAACATGATTTTGCCCACTCAGTGACATCTTTTTTTAAATTAGTCCAAATTACTTTCGAGGAAACTAATTTTACTGTAGTTTTGATTCCTGGATGGGACATATTGTGATATTGGTTAAACATGGCCATCCTAAATTTTTCTGGAATATATGGTCTAATTGTTGATGTTGATGTGTCACACCATAATATACTACCATTCTGTAATGGACAAGCTTTCCATTGAAGAGAATTAGTAGTGTTTTTTAGAAGTTCTTGTAACTCTATATCATTTTCTTGTGCCTTGGCAATTTTAGTATGGTCAATAACAGAGATGTTTTCAATCCTAGAAAGATGATCAGCAACTACGTTGTCCTTGCCAGAAATATGACGCAACTCCGTCGTAAACTGAGAAATATATTGTAAGTGCCTAAGTTGTCTAGGCGACGCTTTGTCATTTTTTTGCTTAAATGCAAAAATCAGTGGTTTGTGATCCGTGTAGACCACAAAGTGACGTCCTTCAACTAAGTGTTTAAAAAATTTAATTGATAAATAAATACTAAGCAGTTCTCGATCGTAAGTGCTATAATTCTTTTGTGTTTCATTGAGCTTTTTGGAGAAAAATCCCACAGGTATCCAAGTAGAATTTTCTAATTGTTGTAATGCTCCACCTACAGATATCTCTGAGGCATCCACAAACAAGGCTAACTGACAATCAGATTTAGGATAAGTTAACAACGTTGCATTCACTAGATCCTGCTTGCATTGTTCAAACGATGAAATAGCTTCTTCTGTCCACATAACTTTTCTTTTATCATTTTTCTTGACGTCCTTGAGATAGTTATTAAGTACAGCTTGGTGTTCTGCTGCTTGTTTAACATGCATGCGATAAAAATTCAAGAGTCCGAGAAATGATCGAAGGTCTTGAATCGTTTCAGGTCTCTTATGGTTTTGTATTATCTCCACCTTCTGTGGATCAGGTTGAATTCCAGCTGAGGAAATTTTATGGCCTAAGAAAATTATTTCAGTCTTACCAAATTCTGATTTACTTAGGTTAATGGTGAAACCAAATTTATGTAAACGTTCAAAAACATCAAGAAGGTGTTGTTTATGCTCTTGTTCATTGCGTGAGGCTATTAGAATATCGTCAAGATACGAGAAACAACATTCTAGTCCTCTCAAAGCTTCATGGATTACACGCTGAAAGGTAGAAGGAGCATTCCGCAGACCAAACGGCATATAATTAAATTCGAAAAGACCGAATGGTGTTATAATAGCAGATTTTTTTCTATCTTCTTTCGCTAATGGTATTTGATAATAAGCCTGTAACAAATCAAGTTTTGAATAAATAGTAGTGTCAGGCAAAATAGTATGAACATCATCAATTCTTGGTATTGGGTATCTATTAGGAATAGTGCGATCATTAAGTCGACGATAATCGCCACAAACTCTCCATGTTCCATTCTTTTTTGTTACCAGATTCAGTGGACTCGCCCACTGGGAATCTGATGGTTGAATAATTCCATTATTTAACAAATACTGGAACTCTTGTTGAGCAATTTTCATTTTTGCTGAATCTAAACGACGAGCTCTTGAGAAGACTGGAGGTCCATCTGTTGTAGTTATGTGATGTTCTACACCATGACAAATTTTTTCTGGTTTTAATTTAGGTTTTGCTAAATTAGGGAATTTATTTAATAATGCGGTAAAAGGATCTCTAACTCCAATAGTACCTACTGTATCAGTTACTGTAATGGATGCAATGGAACCCTTGACTGATAATTTCGTTACATCATCTATCAGTTGTCTATTCCGCAAATCTATTAACAATCCAAATTCAATTCTCTTAGAAAATCAGCACCGATTATTGCTTTCGGCGTTTGTGCTATAATAAATGGCCATTCAAATGTGCGCCTAAGGCCTAAATCTAATTTTAAAATTTTTGTGCCATATGTATTTATAATGCTGCCGTTAGCTGCAAATAATTTAAAATCTGACGCTTGGCTTTTTCCGTTCCCTGGTACAACAGAGACATCTGCTCCGCTGTCAACCAAAAAACGCACTCCAGAACAGACATCTTTAACGAAAAGTCGATGATTAATATCTGGGCTTACGTCAGAGGCAGCACAGTCACCCAAAATCTCTACTGCCCCTGCAAGTTTCCCTGTTCGTTCCATTTGCAAGGTGGTGTACATTTGTCTGGACGACATTTAGAGCCAAAACGATAGTGGTAATAACAATACTTTCCATTTTTATTAAATCTATTACGGCTGCGACTTCTGTGACGAGATTTAGAGCGCGATCGTACGCTTTTTATTTCTCTCTCTAACTCAGAAATTTTTAAAAATAAATCTTTTAAGGTTAACTCTTTGTCAGAATTATTTTTATCACGTTCAGGTTGGTTATTAACTTGACTACAAGACCGATTTGGGCCGATTTCAACAATTTTGTCACTAATTTCAGCTAACTTTTCCAACTCATCATCTGAAATTGCTAAAATACTTTTAACAGTAATAGGAAGTTTATCAAGCCAAAGCGTTTTAATTAATTTTTCTGAAATATCTGGGCCTGCTAAGTTCCGCATTTTGCGCAAAAGCTGGCTAGGCTTCATATCACCTAACTCCAGCTCACTCACTAATTTTCTTATTTGTTTATCCTCACTTTCTTTAAAATATTTTAACAGGCGTTCCTTAGCTATAGAATATTTATCAGCATCTTTTGTTTTCACAATATCATAGATATTTTCTACTGTTTTTAAATCTAATTGTGCTATTAAATAATTAAATTTTGTTGATTCTGATGTAATTCCCGTCAGTGAAAATTGAGCCTCCACCTGAGTGAACCAAATTTCAGGCTTTTCCGGCCAAAACGGTGGAATTTTAATACTAACTTTTTCTATTAATTTATCTTCGCTATCCGACATCGTGCTTGATTTGTAAAATTAAAATAAATGAAAAATCAATTACCTTGAAAAATAATAAAATAATCCAAATAAATGTAGTCCCAAAATAGTTGTAGAATTGATAAAACTTGATAAATTGAACTAAAACTGATGAATTGAACGAAACTGATAAACTGATAACTACACAAACTATTTACAATGTTACTAACTAAGTCCATAAAAACTATTTCTCAACAAACAAAGTTTCACTAATTACTAGTTAATTTTTTTTTTAAATTTATTATTCACAAAACGTCAGGTCACCAATTATGGGTTCCAAAGTATTAATTATTAATGGATTGTTTAAATAAAAAGAGATTAGAGTTAGTACTTTTTAATAGTCACACTATTCGCACATGGACATTGGTTACTTATTGCCACCTTCCTCATCACGAGGCGGTATCTTATACATCGATATTTAATAGTTTTTTACTATTAAATTTAAATATTATTTATTTCAACAACATATTATTGTTTATTTTTATTAACACAATATAAATTATAATAAATATAAAATATTTATTAAAATAATAAAATATATGTTTGTCCCTACACCAACAGGATGTGATTTCTTGAGAGCTAAGAAGTAAGGACATAACTCAAATTGAATCAATCCGATATTAAATATATTGCCCATTTCGTTTGAATTTCGGCTGTGATCCCAGGGATTTTAATACTATTTGGTACATTTCGAAATAATTGTGCTGATATCAGTCCACATTGGCGGAGCCATAAACGACTTTTTCTTCCGGGGATGCGTTTGATATCAATCCTTCCCTGAACTATTTGTTTAAATAGCCTGTCTGTCTTGTCCTATTAGATGACCAAGGTATTTAAGCTTCCTCAATTTAATTGGGAATGCTATTTCCTTCTCCTTTCCTATCTGACAAAGTACTTCCACATCTCAAACGCCTCCAACCTTTACATTAGTGTTTCTTTAAATGTCCACGCCTTTACACCATACAGCAAAACAGAAAATAGAGCATTTGGCAGACTTATTTTAGTGGAAGAGATATGCAGCTGTGCATACTCACCGATGTCAAGATGGGCATGAAAAAGACTACCGGTTACTTTTTTAATACATAAATTACCTCCATAAAAGAATTTAATGGACTGTGGTTTCTAGGACGCAGAGTCAGCTAACTCATCAGCAATCAAAATAATCTGAAATTCTGTCGGAATAAATAAATGGTTTTATCAATCCCCATTGCGCCGTAAAAATAACATTAAGGTAAAATTTCCTTATATAGATATAGTTTGGTTTTTCTAAATTTGTTATAAACGGTCTTAGCTAGGACTGATAAATACAAATTTTATTATTTTTTTAAATATTAAAACTTAAGGGTTTTTGGGTTTCCGAAGACGACTGAGTGAATGCTTATTTTACTTGGTATCCAAATAGGAAGGTCGCCCCACTGATTAGGAAAATTGGTCTATTTTTGAAACGGCCAATTCTCAAAAAAATAACTCTATGTAACCGTTTTATTAGATCTTATTTAGAGTAGGAAAAAAACATAATTTACATATTGAAACACATTTTAATGATGGATTGAATTAGTCAGGGGTGCAGTCAAAGAAAACACAAAATAAGTGAAACTTTGACTGCACCCCTGACCAATTCAATCCATCATTAGAATTATTCAGTCAACTATTTTCCACTCGAAACACATTTTAAGTAGATTTAGATTTTCATTTTTTTTTTTTTTTTTTTATTTCTCAACTAATGCAAATATGTATTTTTTAATCTATTACGAATACCTTTTGGAAAACAAATGGGAATGAAAGAAATATATGCATACTAATAGAAGGTCACATACGGGCAAGTCATTATGTAATCAAAACAAGAACTTGCTCTGGTCGCCTTCCAGGAAAACAAAATATTTTCAGTATCATTCAAGATGTCAGCGTTAAAGGAGAATGATATCACAGTTCTGGACTACATATTTAATCCGAACATAGCGTTTGAATTAGACATAAATGGAGACGAAATACTGAATATAGAAGGTAGTACTTTTAATTAATTGATTAATAATGGATTAAGATTCAATTACAATACACTTATATATGTTGATGTCAAATAATTCACAGATGAACTTAGTCCTGAAATGCTTAAAGCACGAAAAATAGAACTTGAAGGAATCAAAGCTGCAGAAGAAGAAGAATATGAAAAAGCAATAAACTTATTCACGGCTTCTCTAATGACTTGTGAGAATGCAGCTGGTTATAATAATAGAGCACAGGCATATCGTCTTCTTGGAGATGATTCTAGTAAATATAATTATTTTCACTTTTAAAACACAATTTAATTATTTAAAGATACCATTAATAGCTATATAAATACATTTTACTGGCAATTGCAGAAGTTTTGATATAAAATTACGAGTAGTTTTTTTCTAAATTAATAATACTCCAGATTTTGTTAGTTGATATTTGGATAGTTTTTATTTTTATTTATTCCCAAGAATGGTAATATATTTGAAAAACATCCCTACATCAAGGATGCAAACGGTATAGTCAGTCGACTCGCGACTGCACGATATTTTTCCTCAATATCTCGATAAAAACTTACTTATTAAAAAATTAAATGAAATAATAATCAGTGATCACAACCCAAAAATATTTATGGAGAAATTCTACTGGTTGAAAATACAAAATAGGTCTACAACTCAGAAGATTAGATTAAAATAGTACAAGTTTAGTTTTTTAAGAAGAAATTATTATTATTTTTACAATTATGAAGACGAAGTTAAAAAGCGTTATATAAAAAAAATAAGGGAGTACGGGAGGAGAGAAGTGGCGTTCTTAAAACAGAAGTAAACGAAAAGCTTCTGGCATTAAAGTTTGCAGTATGATGTGTTCTGGGAGAGTTCTCGACTCTAGACAGACACTCCATCTGAAACTAAGATGGGGACGAGAGAAACATTACCTCCCGAAGTTAAATCATGGCCATGCATAGTTGGTTTCTTTAGAGTATTTTTTTATATCGTTCTCAGCATTCATCTGCTCTTTTGACATGCTAGCTTACTTCTTAGATAACAAACACGAACAGCGTCATACAGTATCACTACCGAAGGGAAGTCCCCAATATTAGTAACTTATTTTTCTAGCTCTAGTTAGTCATACAATTGTGGTTTTGTTGAGGTTGCAGGTCTACTCAGGACGTGAAGGGTAATTTATACGTCAGAAAAATATAAATAAAACATTTTTTTCTAGTCATCAACATTGGCTCCTGTGATTAATAAAATGTTATATTCCAGAAACATCAAGTGATAATGCCAAGTGCAATTTAACAGTAGCGAACTAGACTTATGTATGGCCCTGGGCGATTGCATACTGCGGACCCTTATCGTTAGAGGGGTGAGCTACTATTGGGGGGGGGGGAGGGGGGGGGGCAAATGTAATATCATACAACTAGAACTCAATGACAAGATGGAGACCACCAGAAAAAAATAAACATTTTTCTGTAATGTAAAATAAATTTATTAATTCTTCTGCTACTGCATTTAAATCGGCTACAGGAGTCTTAAGAATTGCTGTAAAATCATACAGTCGCTCTAACTAAAAATTCTCGAAATTACACTTCTTGAAGTTGCTTTAAAATTAATTAAAATAAATTTTGTTTATTAATGCGGTATAGCCGTGAAATACATACATACATACATACATATATATATTTTGTATTCTGGAGTGCTGATTTGTTCTTTTTATTTCACGATTAGACCAAGGATTAAATCAAAAAATTAATTAGGTGATGATTTAAACGATGTATTTTTTTAATAGTAATTGCGCCCGCAAGGTTTCCTTAATTTACAACGTTTTTATCTCAGTCTAGGTACCATTAAGGTCGATTTGAACATGGTTGGTTATGTCTGCATCCATTGTTGCACATTACAAAATAGTGCATATAAGTATCGAAAAACGGATTTTATAGGAGCACAAACTAAAGATTATTTAACTTAATTCACTGTTTCTTAGTTAATGGTTATACAGGGAGGTGATTTGGCCAAGATCACACTCAATCACCAGGGTTTTCCCCAATTAAGGGTACCCACATTGTCGAGGCTGGGTGAGCCCAAAGAGGGTCTGCTGATTATATAGGACTCATCCATGGCTGTAACAGATTTAATAATTATTTTGCGACAGCCAGGCTTGAATCTAGAACTCCTAGCGTAGCAATTCAAAGCACTACATACATATCTGCCCTACTCCCACATACATATTTTTCCAACATTTCATGTTCGGGGACATTCCTTCTTTGTCAAATTTTGAATATTAAGGAAAATCACTAAAACCAATTTTTATAGAACCTGTACATAAGCTTATTTTCAGCTTTCAAATTAAATTATTTCAAAAGCTAAAGATTTCAAAGTAAGAGTTTTTAAATTGGTTAAAGTAATCATAATAAACTAAATGAATAGTACTTTAACTAGGAAATTTAACAAAATATATTATCTATTTTTTACAAATAAGCATTTTGCTGCAAAATGGTTTATAAGATTTGTGAATGTGAACAGGAGCATTGGAAGATCTAAATAAATCACTTCAGTTGTGTAAAGGGAAGAGTAAAGTTCAATGCCAAGCACTATGCCAAAGAGCACTACTTTACCGAAAATCGGGAGATGACGAGAAAGCAAGAGAAGACTTCAAACTAGCAGCAGACCTTGGAAGCCAATTCGCTAAAAAGCAGGTATACAAAAATATGTATTCATTTTTATTATTCTTTCTTACTTACACTCCCTTATTAAAGAAAGAAATGAAAAACTTATAACTTCAAATTTTAAAATAAGGGTGAAAAATCTGCCACAGTTTTTATTTTCAGCCTCATCATTGCATTTCTGGGGTCTCCTAAGGCTTTTTAAAGTTTTAGGGTATGCAGATCCCACAAGGTCCAGCCATAGCTGTTAACAGATTAAATAATTTATATGCTACAGCCGGATTTGAACCCGCAACCTTCAGCATAGCAACTCAGTGCTCTACACACTGAGCTACCCTGTTCCTGATCTCTCTCTAATTTATTTATTACCAAAAATATCAATGAAATAGAGAAGTTATAGTAAAAGTCTAGAAAAAAATGCATTCTTTCTAGAGAGTTCAGGCAAAATTTAGTTGGTTTTTTAAAATTTATTTATTGAAATTTGCAACTATATTAAGTAATACAAGTAAATATTATTAATAATAAATAATGGCAAGTAGAGAAACTGCCCACTGGTAGTAGTCAAATAAGATATTCAAGTTAGGTCAGACACCTCGGAGGATTAAAGAAAAATATTTGTTTGAGTGGGTATAAATTTCATCATGAAAAGAGTAAGGCCCATTGGACCCAGCCCATGCATGGGTGGTGCATTGAATGAGTCGCCGCAGATTGGACCCAGGCCACGGCTAGCCCGGTCTGTTGGGATCCACGCATGGAAACGTTTGTCTTCTCCGCACAGATTTCTTGGGCGTGGGTACCATTTTGCTTTCCACACGGAGCTCGAAAAGTTAATAGAAATTGTTCAGAGCCTTTTATTTACCCCCTAATTGGTTTCTGGGCGTTACATTCCTTTCCAGTTGTGTCAATCTTAATGAGTTCTTGTAATTCACTAAACTTTTCCCGACTGAGCCAAAAACTATTTTTAAAACACTATCAGGGACTTCCTGAAACAGGTAGAACTCTCCATATGTTTTTCTCCCAGCTAAATAAATATTTTTACTTCTCCTCCTCTTCACTAACAAATATAGTACAACCATTTCTTCATGTTCTGTCTCGGATTCTAAATCTAGGAGGAGTTCTGACAATGACATCGCGAAACCTGGGAGACAACAACTGGCTTCAATATGCGGTACTCGACCCATCCCATGGTCTGGGTTGTGTGTGTGCTGGGTCCAATGTGCGCCCGGCCTAATATTGGATTTGGGCAAAATCAGCATCATATGGGACATTAAGGCCATCAAAATTAGTTTAAATCTAAATAGTTTGTAGGCATAATTAAAGAATGAAATAAAAATCATTATCCATTTGTGTGGGATGTAATGCAGGTAACTGCAACTTCACTCAAATGGTCAATTTATAAAGAAGGAAAAATAACACAAAAACTTCAGCTTATAGATTAATAAGAAAATATATGGTCAATTGAAGAGCTTATATCAGGAAATAAGTGAACAAGGAGGGTTCTGAAAATTGTAGATTTTGGATTAGATTAGAAAAAGGAAATTTCTTTGGCAGCTTTGGGTGGAAAATATAGCAAGGGTGAATATGGAAATTTTATTTTTTAACTTCTATCTTTTTAATGTAAAACATAACTTTACTAAAAAATGGGAATTGATGCAAATAAATTTTATACTTCACCCTTATTTTCTGAAGCTCCTGATATTTATATTGAAAAGAGAAAAATGTTATCAGTCAATTATACTTCACTTTAAAATGACAAATAATAAATAACACTTAGTTCATGAATCTATTATCTAGCCATTAAATTGATTACAATTATCCACCAATATTTTCTCATAAAATTAAAGGAAAAAAATAACAAGATATTGAACCATTCCTAACTGGCATAACATCCTGGTGCTAGTGTTTGAGGGTCTGGTGCAGATGACTGTTTAAAGTAATCAATTTAATTTGAGAATAAAAATGTCTAGTTTTTTTTAACTTACATTAAAAAAAAGAAAGAATAAATAATATATGTTAAAATGCAACAACAAGTATAACAAAGAATTTTCGTCTATAACGTAGTACATATATAACTGAATAGCCCTTATGTCGCTAATATTAGGAGACTGATAAAAGAAGAAATGTCAACAACTGAGACTCGGGAATGTGAAAAAAATATTTTCTAAAAAAAACAAAACAAGAAACAAAAGTTGACAAACTTTTTTCATGACAAACCATGCGTTTTTAGATTTGTAAATTGCAAAGATTCTCTTGAAAAATAAGTTAAGGTTTAGTATAAAAGTTAGGTAATGTCAACCATTGGAATAGAAAATAATTACAATTAGCAGATGTAGATCAGGGTACAATTCCATACAGCCTTAAGAAAGATAAGGTTAGTATAAATTATATATTTTAATCAGTAATTAAAGTAGGTTAGTCACATTTAAATTCCAAAATTATTTATAGGTGTTTAAAGGAATATTATTTATCGTTTTCAATATTTTCTAGCTGGTCGAAATGAATCCTTATGCAGCCATGTGCAATCAGATGTTACATCACATGATGTCCAAGATCAATAATACAGGGAATAACTCATAAAACAATAAATGAAGAGAAAAGGACTGCAGAGGTAAAGGATGAAATAAAGATAAAGAAAACTGAATAGTCGTTATATATTTGTAGATAATCAATAGCAGTACTACAAGAAGTATTAAAAGTTCAAATTAATACAAATAGAAAAGTACATATGACTAAAACGTGGAATGATAAATTTTCCGCAGCAATAATTAATATCTCTCCCTTTTAAAGCATTCATTTGTGCTTTTATTACAAATTATGCTGTCTCATTCCTATTATGAAAGACAAACTTTCAACCATACATCATCTACCAAACGAATAATAATCATTAAAAAAAATAAGTTGAACAACATATACACTCAACTATTTAAAAATAAAACCTAGAATATTAAGTATATGAATACCAAACAAACTCTTATCTTCAAATACAATCCTATTCCAATGGTGAATTAAATGAAAGTCGATTGCTTTGATTTTTAAATCACCATTTATATATTTTATTTTATCTTAAAAAAGAATAAAATAAAACTATGCCATAATATCTGTCAAAAATAATTTACAAATATTTACAACAGAAAAACGCAACTAATTAATGATAATTATTGTGTAAACTAATTAATCCTATACACATCATCTTTTGATAAGTAGGTTTAGTATCAAAATCACATTGAAATTAATGTGAGATTAAGGAACAAAATATATTATACAATATATAACTTAGGAAATATAAAGAAGATGATAATCTCCAAAATTTCAGGGCAAAATTAAGTTAATAAATAAATATCGGCTATAAAACATGGCATATTTTTCCAAGACAATATCATTTAAAAGAACTAAAGCACCAAGAGAGGGAGGGGGTAAGATAAATATAAATATATATATATTTAAAAAAATCAACTGTGTCATTTGACCACATAAGTAGTATGAAAGCCCATGTTATGCTAGAATGGTACCAGCAATAGAAAAGATAACTAAATCTTTATTTTTTATTAGTAAGAAAGTGACAGCAGTATAGTCAAATAAACATCTATTGCCTCTTTAAAATATGTCTATTTGTATTTTCAAATAAATATTCAAGAAGAATAAAAAAATATCTTCTATACTTTGAGATATATAGTTGCTGGCGAGGATTTCTCATTCCGTTTTGAACCTAAAACAAAATAAGAGTTCACGTAATTTTTTTTTGTTTAACTGAACAGTGTAATATTATGTAACAATTCAAAGACCTTTTATTGTAAACACATAAATAACATAATTTTAATTTTCAAGAGAAAAGATTTGTCCTGGCCGGAATTCGAACCCGGGTCTCATCTGCATCACTAGTGCAGTGCTCTAACCACTGAGCTACCAGGGGTCATATTCAAGCCAGACAAATCCATTCTCTTAACCGATCTTATATCCCCGCGTTCTTAAATCTCAGCCAGGACAAATCTTTTCTCTTCAAAATAAAAATATTTAAAAATAATCACCATCAAAGGAACAATAAATATATAAAATTGACATATATCGCAACAATTGCGAGAACAAAGGTATATAAGATCAATGAAGAGGATAGATTTGTCTGGCTTGGATACGACCCCTGGTAGTTCAGTGGTGGTTAGAGCACTGTACTAGAGATGCAGACGACCCGTAGACTGTAGAATTAATGTAGACGGGTTTGAATCCTGGCCAGGTCACATCTTTTCTCTTCAAAATAAAAATATTTAAAAATAATCACCATCAAAAGAACAATAAATAACATGAGCCATTTTAAGAATGAGAGGAGAAGAGGAGACACCACCTAATTAATATATGAAGGTGAAGGAAAACGTGATTAATCATTTTGATTATATTTATACACCGAATTATGATTTGTAAATATTAATAATTAGATTTTTAGGAATCAGATTAATGATAAGAAGTCCCCTATTTTTTATTTTTTTATTTACCTCTTATTAATTATAAAAGGAGTACTGTACTGTAGCATTATAAAAGGACGAGTTAAGGAATAAATTACTTTTTAAAAACAGTAAACAACATACAAGTATGATAAAAATAAAACTGTGATATTCTAACCTATTGTTGTGCTTCAATTTCAGCTTTGTCAACTATCTCAAAATCTTTTCCAGTCTGGCTTTGTTGGCTGCTGCTTTCAGATTCACTTCCGCTACCTTCATTTTTTTCTTCAACCTCTTCTTTCTCTTCAATGCTAAAACATTTAATGATTTCTTTTCAGTGCCTCTACTAGATATTAGCCTAAAGAATAACTAAGATATCTTCTTTTTCTCAACCAAATTAATTAAAAAACAAAATAGGTATTTTTTAAAAGTTGTTATTCTTCCAAATAAACTTAATTTTTGGAAATGAGCACTTTTAGAAATCAACAATTTAATTACTGTGACTGATAATAAAAGAAAAAATATTATTTCATAAAAACGTATGCAATATGTATTACCTAGTCCCTTTAACTTCTTCAACAATTTCAGGTTCTTTTTGGTCGGGTTCTGGCTCATCTTCATTATCTGATAACTTTTCTTTCTTCTTTTTCTTTTTTTTACCAGTTTCTACAGGGGGCTTGTATTCATACTGAAAATTAATTGCTTATTAATGAAATATATATAATCAACATAATATGTATGTTTTTAAATACCATATCAAAATAAATATCTATAAAAGGCATCACAATGAAACAATTTTTAAAGTAATATTTTGTTTTTTATTCAAGTCTAACCTAAACCAATTCACTATCCATTTCACTAGTGCAAAAGCCCACACATCAAAGACTAAATTAAAAAACATGAGGAAGTCAAAATAATTTATCAAATTATAGTGGTAATGATATTTGACAAACCAAACCAAGCCATGTGCTCGATGATTGCAATCAGAAGATAAAAAATATATAATATAAGTGCTGGGCTATCTACTCAAAGCCTTGAAGCTGAAACTAAAATTTTTTAATGGTACCAAATTTCTTAAAACGGAAAATAAAAAATAACTAAAGAAACAGTCTTTTATCAATATATTTCATAAAATATTTAAATAGGATTTGTATTTTTAAATCAGACTCAAATAGGTAAAAATACTAATGCAAACTTAAATATTAAGATAATATTTTAATAGCATTAGATAAATAACCAAATGATGGTAGATTAATTAATATATTTGAGGGAAAGGCGCAAAATGTATTTAATCATTGATTCGTTTTGAACTTTACTTAATAATTATATATTTTTTAACTTTGATGATCCCATTGTTATTTTTAGTAACAATCAGAAATTAGTGTCTTGGTCTTGAACACAATATAATATGTTGTTTTTAATAAATAAATAAAAGTTTTGTTCTTAATACTGATTATATTTAAGTTAATTTTAAAATATAACTTATTTAATAATAAGGTTGTAAGTTATAAATAACTAATGAGGACCTTTTTGGATAAGCCCAAGGATGGCCAAAACATTGTAATTTTAAAAAAATTGTAATTCGGTGAATAATATATTAATATTTTTTCTTTCTTTCATAAAATAAAATCAACAAATGAAGTATTAAATATTCATGAAAATCTCGATGCAACATAAAATAGATTTAAAAATAAGTATAAAAACCGTATTAAATTCAGTAGTTGTCAATTAATTAAAATTTCAGTAAACGTATATAATTTAAATCTAAGAATGAAAGCAAACAAAATAAAATAGAAGCCAACAATACCCCTGAGAGATTATAATGAAGGATGGAAATTGATCAATGATCTATTAGTTCTTTCAGTCAACTATTTTCCTCTAACTCAGAGATTATACCTTGACTTAAAGAAAAAAAATATATTGCAAAAGAACAACATTTATATAATGAGGGCATTAAAATTAATCCATTGGAATGAGATAGTTCCTACTTATATTAAAAAAATGAATGGGCCTCTTCAACCTGAAAGATCCAAAACACTCCATTAGAAGTAGTTATTTATGCTGTAATTAGGCCTCTATATTCCATTCTGATGAAACTGGAAACCTTACTTCTCTATTTCCATCTTCACTTTTAAAAACATTAAAAAGGGTTTAAAAATTACCTAACTGAAGACAGATAGTGTCAGGAGGTGGTGCTCAATATTGATGAAGTATTAGACTATAAAATGGAGAGGCAAGCCAAGGATCAATTAAGTAATTTCGTGAAAACATTTTATGCATACTTAAGCCTGGCAATCAAAATTACATTTATTTAATCAATCTCCTATTTCAGATTAACACCTTCCAATTAAAAAGGAGCTCCTCCTTATTATATTAGCTGTTTTTGTCCTGCTTAGACATATCTATGTTTTAACAGTTAACTTATTGATAGTTAGATAAATTCTTATTGCGGTATGGTTAGTTCTAATTAAATATGTTTGCTTTGTATTAATAACTTAAAATATTTTTTATTTGAGAGAGGTTAGTTTTAAATTAAATAAGTAATACATAACCTGATGCAATAGAGACATAAACTATTTTTGACTGTTTTGATTTGTAGTACAGTGAAATTTCTCATTACTACACTGTTCATTTCTTTGACAAGAATTATTAATTTAAAACTATAACTAGCTTCATTGATGATGGAATGAATTGGTCAGGGAGTGCAGTCAAAGATAACACAAAATAAACAGAACTCATTTTTTTTTATTGTGCCAACGTTATAGGCCATCTTCCGGCCAAATAGCGGGTGTGGCGACGTCAAATGAACTCTTTCAGGCTTCATTGATATACTCACATAATTATAAAATCCTTATAATTATTTCTATATATAATTATGTGTATCCCGCTGGGCTCTAATGGGTTAAGAGTTAGAATTGACTAATAGAAGCTGATAAGTGCCTTCATCTTCTTAGAACAGAGATTAAAGAAACCCACATGTACAATCACATGTTGAGGATGGTATCTGCTAAATTCTATAACTGGAGGACAGAATAAGGAGAAGAGAAATGCAGAAGCGCTATCATTCTTATTTTGTCAGTAGATTGGGGTGGTTCTAATTCTTATTTCAACCTTAGATCAGTATATCTCTCTTAGTATTCGGTAGATCAACGGTCTATTCGATAGATGTTCATCCATTCTTTTTAGAGCAGTCAACTGTACTAAAAACAACAAGGATTCTTTTGTGCTTTGAGCATAAACCGAGTAAAATTAATTAATTATTATAAATTCATAATAAAATTTAATATTCTTTAAATAATATAACAATCTACTGGTCATATTCAATGTAATATTTTCCATGATTCTATTGATTGATAGATTAATTAAATGACTTTGATTTATTATGAGTTCTATTGTAAACTAAAGATTTAGTGCTACTATAAACCAGGATTTTTTAAAAGGGAGTAAAAAAATCCTTGGTTATGACATCTTTTGCAAGGTCCTAAACCAGTACAGTGTCAGGTACTCGTTACATATACCTGCCCTAATTACTTAAATGGATAGGCAAAACTTAAGCCTATTAATCTATAAAAACTTACCTTATAAAGAGGCCAAAAAGAAGCGAGGAACCCAACATCTTCGGTTAAATTTGGGAAAAGCCAAAGATGATGTCTACCTAGAGTAACAATCCACAGAAAGCAGAATACTATAGTCCGAACAACGGTCAAGAAAACAACAAATACAAGGAAGCCTGCTGCTGCTATGCTCAGATAATAGACAATTAATCTGAAAAATAAATGGTAGTTTCTAAATACATCAATTAAAAAAAAAAACGTAAATAAAATTTAAACCAAACAACTGCTATACTTGAATATTAATAACTTTAAACATTTTTCATTTCTTTATTTGAGAGAGGTCAGTTTTAAATGTTATAAGTAATACATAGCCTGATGCAACAAAGAAATAACATTTTTTGACTGTTCTGATATGTAATACAACAAAATTTCTCATTACTCCAATGTTCATTTCTTTGACAAGAATTAAAAATTTCTAAAAACTATAATTTGACTTGATAAAACTATAATTAGCTTCATTGATACATACACATAATTTAAAAAAAAATAATTTGTTGAAACATTTTTAAAAGGACATAAATTGAATAATTAAAAATGATTGCTTAGTAGTCCTACAAATATTGAAAACCTTCTGCTCTACCTAATATTGCACAACTTAAATTAAATAATTCAACCTTTACTAATGGTTATAAATAATTACAATAACTGCTATAGCAAAATTAAATTTGAAGCTATCATGAACATTTTACATCGCAAATCAATTACCTAACGGATGGGGGCCACAATGGAAACAAACAGACACCTATTCCAGCCATAACGACTAGAGCTCCAAACAGCCAATAATGAGGAGGAATTGGTTCATAAATCCAAACGTAGGCATCAAGATTGTCTGCGAAAAACTGGTCAAAATGCATTTCCAGTCTCACCTTCTTCTTCTTTTTCTTTTGCCTTTCTTCCTCATTTTCCGACACCTAAAGTAAATCACTATTAATTTTCTAATTTTTTTAAAAGTAATTAGCAAACACAATTAAATAAAACATAATAAAAATACATTGAATTGGAATCTAAATAATATATAAGTGCTTTTGAGGAATTTCTGCAAGAGTATATCAAAATGTCAAAATTAAACAAGTTATGCGACACTAGCTGATACTTAAGAAACAATATTTCTTACTTATTTATTAAAATTAAAATTAATTCTGAAGAGCAAGAAGGTGAATGAACAATGCTCTACAGTGGAGAAACTGGAATTAATTTTGTTTTTAATTGGTCTAGTTATAATATATCATCTAAAAATAATTTATTTAAGACTAAGCCCAAAACCATATACTCACCTCTTGACCTTTTCCCTCAGCATGACTGCTCTCGCCATCATCCTTTTTTTTCTTTTCTTTTATAACATCTTTTTTATCTTTATCCTCCTTCAGCATTTTCTTATCTTTTTCATCCTTGGCACCCTTTTTTTTACCCTTCAGTAATTCTTCATTAATAGGGACTTTTTTGGCTCGGTGGAAGAATTTGTTGTGAAGCATCCTAATTATAACAAGATTAGCAATAAGTAACTAATCTAGATACATATTGAGAATATCAAGTAATTCAAATTATTTAAGAAAAATAAAAAATATAACTAACACATCTAAGAAATCAATACAGTGAGCACGGGAAGCAAAGAACGGTTCATCCCCTTCTTTAATAGAACTGCCCCATGTAGAAGCCATAAGCGCATCAACAGCCTTTTTTCCTGAAATCGCATAAAAATGAAAATCAAGATTTTTTTTTATGAATGCCATAAAATCAAATTACTAATTTTTTTTAGCATTACCTGTAAAATACTGAACATTGTGGTTAAGAAATTTTGTTTTTTTAGTGGGGACATTATTCCTTAACCACTTGGCAACTTCATATTCCTCTTTTGATGGTTTAATCTCTTCGACAACTTCTGTTTCCTAAATCATTAAGACAATGAGATCATGGTAAAATAAATAACATAAACAAATAAAGTATCAATACAGATAACAAGGGAAATATAAACATTGAATATTCAAAATATATTACTTAAAGATAATAAAGATAACTTTCATTTTATTTTTTCTTATGTAGTAAAAATAAAATTCAAATGATGTTCTAAATGAATCACGGCCAAAAAATATGTTTATAAACGTCACCGTTAGATGAACTACTTCCTAAAGCCAGAATCAGAAAAATGATCTCCGACAACAGCTGTAACTTAAAGTTTATTATCACAAAATATTCACGAAAACACCTAAATCTAAACAGTAACAATTTTGCATAAATTACAACTCACATCGTTCTTTTTCTTACTCTTTTTCTTGTCAGCCATGTTGTCAACACAATATGCCAACTTCTATTCTATCAACTGGTCGCTTTGAGCCTTGGCCATGGAAACGATAATTTTCTGGTGGGGGGTAAACTTTTCTAATAAGTAATAACAATACTAAAAATAACTTTCTTTTTTAGTAAAATTTTGTAGAACGTTTATTTTAATTTATTTCCATATATATTTTTTAAAATATATCGATCTGTAATTGATGAATTTTTTTCCTGAATTGGGATATACATTAATTTTCGGGGACTTGGGAGCTAATAATTTGTTTGAAAAAACAACAATAGTTTACTGTCTGGAAATAAATAACATTTTAAGATGACTACTTACTTTTCTGGAGAAAATAAAGAACCAGAATGCGATTTATATCGAAAAAACAAAACTACAATTTTCTACTTCTGAGTAATCGATCATTGGTCGTCCTTAGACTTGTAACTTGTTATTAAGACTTGTTAATTTTAGCTACGGTATGGCTGAGAAAGAAGAAATTGATACTTTTGACAGTTGGGAAGAATTGGAAGACTCTGGAGTAGGTATTTTGTAGTCTAGACTATTGTAATTAATTATTGCCTTAACTATCGACCTACTTTTAACAAAATTTATGACTTTTTTCTAATTATATGGAAATATTTTTTGGGAAATAGTTCGTTTTTGACAATATGATTAAAGTTGTGAATAATCTAAATGGATTTTATAACTTAAAATAAAGTTTTTGTGGAAATCACTAGGGTAGGTTTCTTAAATAGGTTATAATTTTACCTCTTAGAACTAAATCTTAAATATTACGATTATATTTCTTAAGATACTTATAGATCGCATTTATTTTCTTATTTTCTTCTAGATGGATCTACTCTAGCAGTATAGCATTTATAAGAACGACTTGTTTTTCAGGAACTGGACAAACAGATTGAAAAAATTCAACTTAATCAAATGTCTATTCAGAACGGCATGTCAAAGTAAGTATGTTTTAATATCTAGAAGTCATTTAATATGTATCAGAATTTGCCTTAATTATTTAAAGCTTCAAAATTTTCTATTTTAAATTATTTAGACTTTTTTTTACATTAGTTTAAAACCTGGACCATTGATACTATCTCCAGAAGATATTAGGCTTAAATGTATGCCTCCTGAACCATCTGTGAAAATATTACAGAGACCTAGTCATAATGGATTAAGAAATGGGTTAATTAATGGTGAAACAAAACCTAAACAGCCTGTTAAAACTCTGCAACAAGTTAGTACATCATCTTTTTTCTGTTTTATGAACATAATTAGTTTAAAATACTATTAAATCATCCTTTAACTAATGCGTTTATTAGAGAGAACAAGAGTATGCAGAGGCTAGATTAAGAATATTAGGTGAAGCTCGAAGTCCTGAAGAAGAACGATTATCATCCCAAATTGATGAACGGTTAGTATCTCATAAACATTTGTTTTGAATTTTAGTGTGAGTTTGTCATTAGACTTTTGGTATTTTTTTTTAGTTGTGTTATATACTTGTAGTATTATCTTGTAATACTTCTTTGAAGTATTGTTTATGTATGCTACTGCATTATGCTCCCATTGCTATTTGTACAAGATACTAGAATTCAGGTGGTAGTCTGAATTATTTAAAGATGCAAATAAGATTGTAAGTTCAATGATATGAAGCTCATAGAAGGAAAGACACTTTGTTGCATTATAAATTAAGCTGTACTGTCATAGTGTTCCTTATTTTTTTTTAATTGTACGAATATTGCTTTTACTGTTAAAAATGATCTATAGGAGCTGGCAGCAAAAGGATTTATTTAAAAGTATTATGTTAAAGAAAAATAAATTACACTTTGTAATACCTACCTTTTTACATGAGTTTATCTGACTCTTGGAGTTGAGTTGACGGCAGCATATTTGGTAATTATTCCGCAGGTTGTTGCTTCGAGTTGAGTTGCCACAAGTTTTAAATTTTAATTCATTTTATTTTTAATTTTTCCAAATATACAAGTTATCATGACCTTTAGTATGGAAAATAAAATTAATTATGGACGATAAGTAGATTTAGGTTATCATTTAATCTAGAAATGAACGTTTCAACAAACATATTTCATCTATACTCCCAAATGTTAGTTGAAACTTTTGTTTCTTGAAGAAATGATCACTGAAATCTACTCATGAACCATAATTACAATCTCTTCTTCATAATAAAGCTCATGATATCTTGTATTTTTGGAAAATATTAAAAATGAAACGAATAAACATGTAAAACTTGTAACTTAAGTCGAAGCGACAATCTGTGGAACATATACCAGATATTTGTCTATTAAAATAAGTTAAGAATAAAGTTTAAACTTAAAACCATAGGTAGCTTACAAACTTCACTTCCCCTGGAAAATATTAAGTGGTCATTTGAATACTATTAAATTCTTAACAGGGAAATCATTAGAAAAGATGTTAGATATATATAAACACATGTGGGATGTTGTATTGAGGTATTCTGTACAGATTTCCGGATATAACCGTTAAGTAATTTAACAATTTTGTAGATGCTCCTAGCCTCCTTTTGCACAACCAACAAAATAACTTTGCTTTACTTCATTAGTTTAAAATCCATTGACCTTAACAACTGCCAATTTTCAGATTGTCATATTAGAAATGAATATTATTTAGGCAAATAAACTATTTGCCTAGATAATATTCATTTCTGAAATATCTTTTTTATCAAGTTGACTAAATTAGTATATATAGTGTATTCTAGGAATATCGGTTAAATACTCCAATCCAGTATATAACCCATTATATAGGGCTTTACAAATAAAGCCCTTAGATGTACTATATTATGCTTTATACATTTCGACTTTTAAAAGCATAGTTTTTTTTCTTAGTAACAGTAGTTAACTACTTACAGACCTCAAATATTTTTTGTTGTTAAATATGTTTATTAAAACAATTATATTGTTTACATCTAACTGTTCACTACTTCAAGTACTATTTATTGATGTTTCTTGTATTTAAGCAGTTTTAGAGGATCATTTAGTTAGAAAATTAAAAATATTGGTATATTTTTGTTTTTGAAATTTGTACTGTTAGGTACAAAGTACTTCCTTCAAAAAAATTTTTTTAAACAATCTATGTTAAATTATTTTTTACTGAAACAAAAAGAAATTTGAAGATTTTCTCACGGCATTTCTAATTATAACATCCTGTGAAAACGATGAAGTTATTCGTTGGCACATAGGTCAAGAGTGAGTATGATTTTAAAACTATTCACATTTTTAGCTACAACATCTATAAAAGCCAATCAAGTTTAAGGGTCAAACACACACTTCTTTATGTCGAATTAATTAATAACAGGGAAATAAAATTTATTTTTGTGCTGATATTCTACACTGAAAAACTAATTTGAAGAATAAAAACCAAACTTGTGGTTTTTGCTTTCAAAAACCTATTTTTACTGATCCTAGAGAATATCCTTTTGCAAACTTTTTTTTTTAATAAAAATCAATAATAAACTGTTTTTTTGAGTTTTAAACTAAAGCAAATCTCCTATTTCTCTGAAAAATTATTATTGATCTATTTTGAAACTTCCGGTCATGCACATTCTGCCAACATTACTAACTTTTTCGGTATTCCCTATTCAATCAAAATTCTATTCAGCATCTGGTGATCTGTGGGAATCAACATAGAATTGATGAAATGTTTCTTTGTAATCAAATTTGTCTCAAATATTTAGGTTATGAAAAAATTATTTATCAATAGTTAAATGGTTTTGTCTAAAACTATATTGGTTATCTCATATAATTGTCTTGGTTTGTCCTGATATTCAACTAGTTAGGATTAAAGAGGGAATTTTATAATATGCCGCAGGAGTGAAATTCTGTGATTCTCCCTACAATCCGTCGTCTGCTGCTGATCGAAGTAAATATAAATAACCATATGCTGAATATCGAGTTTCATGGTGGTCACCCATCCACGTACACACTTGTGTAAGCTCACCCAATATCTTTTATATTGGAGATAACTTGTAGGTGTTATTGGTTTATTCTTTTCTATACAATTTTAATATTTTTGTTTCCCTACTTATAGCTACATGTTCTTTATTTTTTTTCAAGGTGAAACCTGGCTAAAACGACTAGTTGTGAATGTTCTGGCATGTTTATAAATGTTTTCTTTTATTATTCTTTCAATGTAAATATGATCCCTGTTTTATCATTTTTGGAATTCAAGGCAATAAATATTTATTCTGATGTTGTTTTGTTTTTATTTCTGTTTTATATATTTAGAATACAGAAAATTCAAAGTAAAACAGAGATTCTACGACCTCTTGAGAACTGTGCTGGTATTATAAGGCTTCCTAAAGGTCCAGATGGAACAAGCGGTTTCAATTTCCGAAGATAGTTGAGTGTTTTAATATTATTTCTGCTTTTCATATTAAAAAAAAAACTTAAAAATTTGGTGTAAAATGGAAGGAACCTTCAGTTTAGTGCTGCGTTAGTGCATCATTATTTTAATGTTTTTTAATTTTAAAAAAATTCAATTACAATTGTAAATAAAAAAAATTGAACATGTCAATGCTTATATTGTGGTATAAAATAATCAAAAATGCCTGGGCTAACTGAGTAAGAAAATATAGTTTCTCTGTAAATTTTGTATGTACATATGTATATATTTGTATAAAATTGATGTAATGTTTCATTTGTTGATATATCTAAAGGTTACGTGATATACTTAGTGAATTTACTTTGATACATTATTTTCTGGTCAAGTAAGAACAAAGTAATCATGAGAAGCATGTTTGGGTTTAATGGTTGGTTTTCTATTTTTAGCTTTCATGTTCTCTTTTTCAGCAAACTTTATATCCTTTATAACAAAATAATTTTTAAAAAAGTAAGAAAAGATCTGAAGTTTTTTCTAGTAATGATAAATAAGAATGTCATTCAACATTTATTATTGGGTTCATCGACTTTTAACTTTGTTTCCTAATGGTGGAAAACAAATCTTTTATACTGTGTATTGTTTATGTTGAGGTTAAACACTGAGAATGTTTTTTGAGAGTTCTTTTGTAACAATGCTTTAGCTAAAGTTCCCTCTTACATATCAAATTACTGTAAACTAAAATTATAATTATTGAACACAAATTATTGTAGATGATACTTCAATGTTATCATGTTTTGTGACATGTGTCCAGAATGGTGCTCTATATGTCATGTGTCAGAAATTGTTTTCGACAAGTAATCATTTAGTGTGTTTACTATTTATTTTGAAAGCAATAATTTATGTGAAAATAATTTAATTGGGACTTACAGAGGTATGAAGCGCTCTTGTGAGCAAAATTTGAAAAAATCAATTAGTGTGGTAGAACAGGATTGATTTGAATTTAATTATTAATTGGGAGCTATCAAATTCGAATCTGTCATTCTCTTTCAGTTTTGGCAAATCTTTTATTAAAAACTTGACTCCATGTTATTTATGATCAGGATGTTTTTTTAAAATTTGTTCTATACTTTATACTCTATACTTTAAAACCATGAATAAAGTGTAAGTAATTTGAATTTAGTTAATAAGTTAATATTTTGCCTTGATTGTTGGTCCAGAAAAAAAAATGGTATCAAATTCTTCATGATATGAATGAGCTTTTGATTATTTGATGGATAATATAAATATTGTCTATGTGGAACTAAAATAACATACCAAATTATTCACCGTTGCTTTGCTGTATAATGTATTTTAAGGAGAATTTTATATTTAATTTGAGTGGACATAATAACAGAATTGGATTGAAATAAATGTAGTTCTGCAATGAAAAAAAAAACAACTTAAAAAGTCCGATTCTCTCCATTACAAATTTTAATAAAAATGGTCATTTGCAATTTAACATTAGTTTTGCTTACGATTTAAATATTATTTAATTCGAATATGATATTGTGTTTCATTTCTTGAAAGTGCTTTGCTTTCCTTTTTTCTACTGAAAGGAATACCTTTGATCATCCGCCCTAGTATAGTTGATTTTGTAGTTGATGGTACAGTAAAATATATGGTTAAATATATACCTACTCCATTGCCGGATTAATGTCTGTTAAAATGATCCATATTTAATGTGGTATTTATTTTTTTGTTAAATTTATTTTGGTTTAATACAACAATTCACATTTTGACTATAATTAATTATAGTGCCATTTGAGTTTTTTTTACTAATGCTGTTTTTTCTTTGTGGTGGATATAATTATTTTGAGCTCGTTTTTGGAATTCGTTTTATACATACTGATTTGATCAATTTCCTTTATTAAATGTTATTGAACTTTTAACCTCAGAGCTTATCTTTTAAGATGGTTCATAAGAATTAATTTGAAAAAAAATTGAATATAAATCAATCTTCATGACATTAGAAAAATAATTAGATGAGACTGAGTACTTATATGTTGTGTATTATATGTTTTAAATCTGATATATACCAGTTAAAAGATATATTTATGGAATAATGGCTTGTTAAAATTTATCGTATATTTCCATTTTGTTATAACAGTCAAATAATGCATGAAATGAATATTATTTTGTGATTGCTTTATGGTGATGTGTACCTACTTAAATTTGATGATTCTTTATGAAGTATATTTTAATTTGACAGTTGTCAGTTGACAGTTTAAGTTATTGTAAAGTTATTTCTAGTTTTATTCATATCAGTCATTTAATTAGCTCTGTCCTGTTATTATTTATTACAACAGCTATTTAAATATTTTTATGTATATCTAATGTAAATAAAAATATTGTACATCATTTAGTATGTAATTGTTATATTTATTTGTTCTAATTATTGATATTATAATATTAGGGAATATGTGTAAGGTACAATATGTTATTTTGGGTTTGGATAAAAAAAAAAAAAATTCTAATGAAGTTGACTGTTTTGAAGATGTTTAATTTTTTAAATATTTATTTTTTTAGTTTATTTTGCTTGTAAATATTGATAATTATATTGCCTACTACGTGTTTCTGGGCAATTGACTATTGCAATGATCCTCTTCTGCCATGATGATGAGTATAATGAATGTAATCATTTTACATTGTTTTTTTTTTATTATTACTGAATGTATCGACTTTATTGAGTGTATTACTGCAAAACCGTCTATCTGTTTGATTTTCATTTCATCTTCAGAAAACTTATTTTACTTGAGACTAGTATTAAGTTTTTATTTTATTTTTTCAAATTTTATTGTTTCATTAAATTAATGGTGTAATGATGCTATGAATTCGGTTGCTTTCCTTCAATACCAATACAACCATAAACTTATACACACTGTAATAATTAATTATTATTACTGATAATTAATAGCGAACACTATACTGCATTAACCGATAAATAAAATTGACCTTTGTAAATATTTATGATGTTAATAGTTGTATTAGGGTAGTACATTTAGTATTTTCAGTTGTCATAATTTGTCTTATTTTCTGAAAGTCAGTCTCTCTATTAGGTTTTGATAGATGTATTAATTTATTCACAATTTTTTTCCATTTCTCACTTGATAAGCTGAGATCTCATTCTTAAGGATCTTGCAAAGTAACCATTTATCCTTCCTTCTTGCCGGATACTGAGACCACATTTGTACTCAAAGATTTTAATACTAAATGCTAGAATTTGCCATTTAGATATACATGAAACATTGCGGTCTGGATCATCTATTATTTTTATTCCACAACGGATTTTGAAAAAGTTTTTTTTTTTTAATTCCACAATAGTAAAATTAATAAGTAATTAATAACGTTTGGATCGATAAGGGCAATAAGAATTAATTATTAAATTAATAATAATAGAGCGATAATAATTAATAATTTTGTTCAATATGACAAATTTACTACTTCTATAAAATTACTATTCCTAGTTATGATAAAAATTTGAGGATTCTAATGAAATCTGAGGTATTATTCAAAACATATTTTTTAAGAAGTTCATTCAATTAATTCTTCATTATATAAATAATAAGCTGCTGTTTTTAACTTCAAATAGTTTCATCTTGAGTGTGTAATTCACGAAATGGTGACTTGATTTTTTCTGAAATCACTTCTGTTTCCCACCCAATTAGTCTTTTTCAATATGTTTTAAATAATTGGATAAACGTGTTTTTATTAACCCAATTTTTAATTTTAGTTTTTTAATATTGATAAATGGTGAATATAAAGAATTTTGTTTTTGATGAAACCTTAAAAAAAGAGATAGTTTGAATGATGAATATTTATGTTTAAAAGTTTATTTTAATTATTAAATATTGTACTCATTCTTTAGAAAAATTTTTATATGTATTTTTAATTAGTTTTAATTATGTATATTATAATTTGGGTATGAAATTGTAAATATAAAATTAAAAAGAGCTTAAGGTATATTGATTTAATTTAATTGATTAATGCTATGTACAATTAATTAACAATTGATAATATATTTATTTTCATTTAAACCAGTAATTGAACTTAGTAAGATTGAAAAAAAAAAATTAAATGCATATTCTTTATATGATGTTTTATTCTTAATTTACCATATAAATCTTATTCTCTATATCTTTTATATCCTAGCAAAAACTCTAAAAGTCTACGAGCCCATGCTGAAAAATTTGACAAATGTTTACACAAAGGTAGGTCCACTTATTTCACTTAAATATATGCTTAAAAAAAATAGGCTAATGGTGTCACAAAACTCTTTAGATACAAAATAGCAGCCAATAAAACTAATTTTATATTATTTTTTTTGGATTTTTCAGCTATTGATTAATAACTCCAAATTGATACTTCTCAGAGCAAAAATGTTGGTATTTCAATATTTATGAATTATTATAAAAAATAAAAAATATGGTATACTTATTTTATGTCAAATAAATATACAGGTTAGGTTAGGTTTTAGTGTTTAAAGATGCACAACATCTATTGTCATCAGCGTCTGTCTTTTGGTTTAATATTTATTTTTATTTTACATTTAGATTTGTTCATGCAGAGCTTTGTTTATAATTAGTCAAATTTTTCGGAACATCTCCTGGACCATTGTCATAGTTGACTAATGAAATCTGCAAAACTAGGGGTCATCAGTCACATTAAAATAGGGAAATATGCTTGAAAAACTAGTTAATTTAATTGTTCCTTAACTCGTTGAATCCTACACCAATTTTACAGGGGTTGTAAGTGGCACTGCAATGAATTTCTGTTATGCAGTTCATATTATGTTGGGTTATTTTCTGCAATAGGCAACTTAGTATGTAGCCATGTGATGGGGATCACTGGTGACTACTACTTAAACAACGACAATAAAATCAATCAATCAATGAGCGTGTCCTGGTCACCAGTGGCCCTAATGGTGTTATAGCCAATTTAAGTGACGCTTAGTGGTGACCCTTTGGCATTCACCATGTTAATCTTCCAAATTTCAAATTGGAAATTTAATTACAATATTTTCTTTATTGATGTCTTATTATTAAGCTATTTTGTAGTAATATTTATGAGAGAAATGAATTCTAAAATTCTTTGGTTTCGTTTTAGTTTCTTTTGTTTAGTTAAATCTTATCTCTGTTAAGGGATAAAATCAGAACAATTCTATTCTGCATTATTATTGGCCTGATTACATTTATATGTGATTTTTTGAGATATTTAGATTGCCAAGGAAGTAACAAAGCTATCTTGAATTGACTTTTAAAATTGGTAAATGTTTTCCTCCATAAAATTCTATTTTATTTTATTATAAAATTTCTATTTTTCAATTAGAAAAGACTTCCAGCTAAAAAATGAATTAATTTGTTCCTTAATAGACATTAAACCTTTCAATTATATTTGGATTTAACTTTGCTTATTAAATTGATGAATTTTACTTACCTTTTTAAATATCTTCCAAGACTAGTACTATTGCTGCATAAATATTTTATGTTGTTTATTTCATACAAATCTAGCCTATCAGTCCAGGTAAGGTAGGTAATATTTTAAATTAATTTGTGTAATATTAAAAATTCTATTGAATAGTAGAAACGCACTGGATTAAGTAAAAACATGTAGAGAGGTGCCAAAAAGTGTTTAATTTAAATTTAAATTTTAGTTTTAAAGTTGTGAAATTTTCAACAATAAAAATTAAGAATAGTTTGTATGTAAAAGTTTAAAAGGACATAAAAAACAAAACAATAAATTTTAATTGAATATGGTAGACTATAGAAGAACTGTTCCTGGCAATGGAAGAGATGGGAATCCCACCGAAACTTATCCGACTTACAGCTTGTACTCTGAGAGGAAGCGTCAGTCGAGTGAAAATAAATGGGAAGCTGGGCCAACCTTTTGCGGTGAAGTCAGGAGTTAGATAGGGTGACCCCCTGTCCCCTCTTCTATTTAATATTGCCCTCCAAGCGATGGTGAACAGAGCCGAGCTTAATCAGTCAGGCACAATTTTCACTAAGACAACCCATGTGCTTGGTTATGCAGATGATGTGGCACTGATTGGACTGTCCCTCAAAGCGATCAAGGAGGCCTGTGAAAGATTGCAAAGGCAAGCTGGAAGAATGGGGCTATCCATAAATGAGAATAGAACGAAACTTATGGTGCTTAGGAAGAAAACGCCCATAAACCCGCCAAAGCAATATGTTATGGGGCAGTATGCATTCCAATGCGTTTCTAGTTTTAAATATCTCAGCTCCATAGTAAATAATCGGGTAGACCAAGAAGAAGAAATTCAAAATCGCATAATGGGGGCTACCAAAGTGAAGCTCTATAAAGCAATCATCAGACATGTACTGACCTATGCCTGTGCAACCTGGACCCTACGAAAGATCCTGGCTGAAAAGTTTGACAGGTTTGAAAGGAAAGTGTTGAGGCGCATCATGGGACCTGTTAGAGAAAATGGTATTTACCGTTTAAGAAAGAACAAAGAGATCTACAACTTATACGACGATCTCCGAGTTTCCCATTTCGTACGAATTCAGCGCTTCAAATGGCTGGGACACCTTGTCAGAATAGATGATAGGAGAGCAGCAAAGAAATTATACTATGGAACCCCGGACGGAGCCAGGCCACGTGGAAGACCGAAAGGAAGATGGAAGGACGCAGTGGCTGAGGACTTGAGGATGATTGGAGTGTCCAGAGGACATGCTGCTGACCGAAATGAGTGGGAGAAGGCAGTTGAGAGAGCCAAGGGCAGCTTCAGGCGCCTGTCGAGCCGATAAATAAATAAAAAATGGTAGACTTTAAGAATCAATTATGGAAACAAATTAAAATCCAGAACCACAATTTTTGGACATTTTATTATTTACACGACTTACAATTGCTACAGGAACTTGTTTTAGAGCTTAAATTATGGCTTCTTGTAATGTCTAATTATAATAACAAAATAGGAAAAAGTAAAAATAGGTGTTTATGAAAAATATCTATCAACATATGGCGAATTGGTCTGAAATGATTTTTCCAAACTATATATATTAATAAAAATTATATGCAAAGACAAAAAATTTAATTATTAGAGGCCAATGTTCCTTATTGTAACGTACTAAAAATTCAACTATAGGTATAATGCTGGGTTCACTCTAACCCATGTTTTATCTATGCATATTTATTAATATTATTCATTTAAATTTTTTTTTGATTATGTCGCAGATTCACAAATGTTTTATTTCAATTAACTATTTTAATACTTTAAAGCAATTTATCCTTTTATTTTATATTTATCTTGTATTTATTGATATTTTGTTTCTTTTAGTGGATGAAATACATGATGGCATCAATAATACTTTTTAACACATTTACACTTTATTTAACATATTTACAAATTTTTTAAATACATTTTTGTTATAAATATATATACGTTTATTTACAGCTCACTTGTATAAATACTTTAAAATCATCACACTATTATGTAACAATCTTAATGAAAGAATCTTGGTATCCTATATTTATGTTTTATTTTGCCAGTAAACAAAGATTTGTAAATTAAGCACAAAAAAAAAATATCTACTGAAGCACTTCTTTTTCTAATACATTAAGTAATGTTTTGTGTTAGATGAAAAATAAATTTTTGGAGTCCGCTAGTGGACTGTGTATCTATTAAATTCTGTTAGCCTTTTCTTTTTCTCAGTTTATTTTACAAAATATTGTTTTGTTTTAAAAAACAAAACATGTATACATTGAAATAGCACAATTATCACCTTTATGATACAATTAATACAACAAATACACATATAACATTTATAATGTAACAAATTGCTTATCTTGTTTGTTCTTTATTTAAAATAATGTTACTAAATTACAAGTATTTACACACTTAGGTCGGTAAGATGCGTTTTTGTTTTTTCTTAATGCATTCAAATTAGTCTAATCTGTTTGTTTTTTGTTCCAAATGATTTTAAAAAATGTATAAAATAAGCTAGTAATTTTATTTCAACATTCTGGTAAAATAAATTAGATAGTGAATTAAATCTATATTTTTGTTCTAAATTATTTGGGTTTTTTTATTTTAATACTAATTTTATTGGTGTGAGTATTGCCAAAAAATATATGATCTTGACATAAGGACCTGACACAGTTTCTTTTTTTGTATTTATTTGAATGCTTAAAGTTTAACTTATACAGTATTTCATAGCTCCTAGATGTGATTTACTTTGGTTTGTAGTGAAATTACATTTATCCTATTTTTGATACATTACATATTTTACTCCACACTAGTTGTATTTAATTAAATATTTAACTTATTACTATTTACTTAACTTATGAATTTGATTCTAATTCACAAATTAAAATATAATATGTTTTGGTCAAAGCAAGAAGAAATGACTAGACATTTTATGCTACTGAAATTAATAACTAATGATTATTGTTATTTTAGTATGGTTACTCATGAAACAAATTTTACAACGGTTCAATACTAATAAGGTCAAGTCAAATGGTTGTGAAATCTCTCTTAAAATGAAAACATGGAAAAATATGACACAATATTGTTTGTAATGATAAGCAAAGCAACATGCACTGAAGTAAGGAGAGAAATACTGAAGTCCAGATTCATCTTGGCGTTTTCCACCCCCTCCCATGGAATTTATATTTATATAAAAATTTCAATTTTGAGGAATAAATATGGCTGGAAGAAAAGAGAAAAAAAGTTATATGTTTACAAAAAAAATCCACAAGAAGAAAATTCTGTTATTTCTTTTCATATTTTTACAACTGATCCAATTTTTTTATTTATTAATTAATTCTCTTTGAACCAACGTCTTTAATTTTTTTAAATATTTAGTTTTAAATAAAAATGTATATTTCCTTAGTATATTTAATTTTTAATATTCTTACTAGCTTGTTTATATTGTTTATTTCGTCTTTTTTTTTTTTACAAACTGTGACGTGTTAATTTCTTCTTTGTATTTTTTAAATATTGTTTTATGATAATATAAGCTTAGGTATATATAAGATATTTTTTTATCCAATGTTCATACTTAAAACAAATTTTATTTTACCTTTTGTTTTTATTACTCTTGTTATTATTACTTAGTACTCTTCCTTGGTATTCCTGTATACCACATTTGAGCTACATGACCAACCCATCACAGTCTTTCTAAATGAATGAAATGACCAGTGCAAATACCCCCAAGAAGATATTTAATCATGAGTTAAGGATGCCTGTTCATTAAATTTGTCAAATTGAAAACTCAAGGGTATCAGAGATTAAATATTACTCCTATTTTTTCTCAACATCCAAATTATAACCAAGGTATTTAAACTCATTGACTCAAACAAAAGTGTAGATACAGAGACTAAATATTTTTTTTATTACTTTTCTCAATTTATATTTTCTAATAAACACAAAATTATCTTGAAATAGACCTTCACTGCATTCTGTGTGCTTATGAGTTAAACTCATCGGAGTACCAAATCTTATACTATTATAGTTATATGATTCAGCACTAATTCGATTTTAACAGCACTAATTGTATATGACCCTGACATTTGAAATTTTCACACCATTAATCATGGAAAAGGTCCCAGATAGTAAATATATATACAACACTACATAATTTCAAAATAAGAGTCCATACCGGGAGTACTTTTTGATAAATTAAGATTTGTTTTATTTAGTTATTTTATTTAATGATCAAAATTTTGTCTAGTTTCATGTTTAACGGGATTTTTCATATTGCAAAAATTATAAAGTCTATTTTCCAAGTATTAATAATTAATATATTTAAAAATATAAATAAATATGATTTTCTATTTGGTAATAGAGAGAAACAGAATAGTATTATTAAAAGTTTTACTTTAGACATTTTCTTCTTCAGATGTAGGAACAATGGTAGATCTTCCACACTGTAAAACGTAAATAAAATAAAATGTAGAGAAAAATAAGGGAAAAAATATGTGAATAATAAAATTAAAATAAAAAAAAATCTGGCATAATAAAAATAATAAAAATAAAATAATGATAAAAAGTAATAATAATAATAAAAAAAATCTGTCATGATTACTTATAGATAAAAACAAAACAAAAAAATTAATGCATATTAGAGAATAAATCCATTTTAAGTTTGTAAAAAGATGTTTTCTAATTTTTTAAATACATATATCATTGTTTATTGGTTTAAAGTCATTATTGCACGCTCACAGACATTTATTAAAAGCTGTAATTTTCGTTTAAGAAAATGAATAAAATTAAGATAATTTAAATAACCTTACATTGCCATTTTGAGTGCATTATTCGAACTTTAAAACGTTGATTATTCTTAAAGGATTTTACAATATCCTCATCTTAAAAAAAAAAATGGAACTTGGTGGAACTTATTAAAATTCCCTTAATAGACCTTATAATTGTTTGTTGATTGTTTTATTACCATAAAATTTTATAACTTTTTTAACTAGTGTAAATAAAGGTGGCCTTAAATATGATAGAAAGAGATCTTTACATTACTCAAAAAAACATGAATATATTTTTATTTGAAAAGAAAATATAATATTGATAAGAAAATATTTAAAAATTAGTAACAAATAAAATAAAATAAAACATGAATATAATTTGACCCGATTGAAAGTGAAATACAAAATAACGTATGTGTATTTACAAATCACAGTTTTATATTAAATATTAAGCAATCGACGTTTACCGAAAAGTACTATTTTTAAAAGAACCATCATAGTGGCAAAAACCGAACTAAAAAACAAAGTAAACAAATTATAAATATTGATTTATTTTTTTTCACTCCATAGTTTTACTAGTTGGCCCTTAATTATGTCAAGGGTTTTAAACATTTTCTTCTTCAGCTGTTGGAGCTGCGGTCGATCTCACAAACTGGAAAAATAAATACTGAATTCAAGTATAATCTACACTTGTAAAAATGATACAACATTTAAGTAATATATTTAATGCAATAAACCCTTGCAATATTGGAAAATAGTTGCTAAGGAAGCAATCAAACAAAAGAAACGAATATAAAAAAGTACTTTGGTAGAAGAAAACAAAAATTAAGAATTGGCATCCAGAAAAGTGAGCCTGTGAATATTTCCAAAAAACCATGTATGAGTGGAATTTTTACGATCCATGAGGTACTAATCAATGAGAATAGGACTAGAATTCAAAATTCTCAAACATTAGAAGTCGACAGACGCCTAAAGCGGTCCTTGGCCAGCTCAACCATTTTACCCCAGTATTGTCTATCTGCAGATTGGGCAATATTTATTCCTCCTTATCTGATGCCTGTCAGCACACTGTCCCACCACCGAGATCTAGGTCTTCCCCTAGGTCTGGTCCCGACTGGATTATTTTTGTAAACCTTCAAAGGACACCTCCCATCTTCCAACCTAATAACGTGTCCTAGCCAGTTTAGTCTCTGCACCTTGACAAAGTTGGAGAGGCTGAGATCCTGGTATTCCCTATATAACTCCATATTCCGACGCAGTCGCCAGGATCCATTTTCTTTGATAGGCCCTATTATTCGTCTCAGGATCTTTCTTTCGAAGTGGTCCACCCTATGCGCATTGGACTTGTTGAGTGTCCACGTCTCACACGCATAGGATGCTTTTGGCCGTAAGAGACATTTGTAGGTGCAGTTTCCTAGCTGTACTTGTTCTGGGACCGTGTCCTTTCTCCTGATGCACATCATTTTTGTTATATTGTTGTTGACCCTGAGACCCATGCATTTAGCTTCTTGTTCTATGTTTATAAAAGCCTCCTCTTCACTGGCTAGTGATTTACCGATAATGCCCAACGTCATCCATGTACGCAAGTACTTGTACCATTCTTGTGAATACCGTGCCGCCATGATCCAATCATGTCCTGCTTATTACTCTATGAAGGACTATGTTAAACAGTAGTGGCGCTAATGCCTCAACCTGTCTTAGCCCTGTGTTGAGACTGAAAGGTCCACTACTCTTTCCCTTTATTCGTACTTGGCTAGTATTCCCTTCCATAGTGCATCTCGTTAGAGCAATCATAGTAGTTTAAATTTATATATTTCATGTATTCTTATACAATCCACCTCATATTTGTCATTTTATATTTTTATTTCCATCAGAACATGAATAAGGATGGGTTTAAAAAAAAAAAAATTGGCATTCCCATATTCAATCTCAAAGGCCATTCATTGAATTCACTCGAATTGGTTGCACTTGTGTTCCAATTTGTTTTCATTCAATTTTTTTCCCAGTAGGTTGTGCTTTGTTAATTATAGAGTGGGGAGAATGTTGTATGGTTTTAAAACATAACTTAATGTCATGTTTTTTTTTGTTTTTTTTCTGCATAAAGAATTCAGGAAAAATACAAAAAGTCAGGTAGAAAAATACCTTTGTCAGTTTCTGATAGGAGCATTCAGCATTAATTTTAGAGATATTTTATACTTGGTTTATAGATCTAATACTACCTATACCACTACAACCCATGGAGGGTCATGGGTTCAGCATATGGTAGAGTCTGTACTATTTCTTGGACAACAGTGGTGGAGGGAGGTGATTTGTCCTATATCACGCTCAACTGCCAGATTTTCCCCCTTTTTTGGACAACCAGAGGTCGGATGAGCTCCAGAAGGCTCCTAGATGCCATAGGGTCCATGTACAGCCCCCAACAGATTAAATAAAAGTCTGCCAGCGAGCAAGATTTGAACCAAAGACCTCCGACACAGCAACTCAGGGCTCTACCACAGAGCCACTCTGCTCCCTACTTTGTTTATAGATAGAATTTATTTTATAGTCTTTTTCAACAATGCGATCTTTCCCAAGTTACAGGATTGGTATAGTTTAACACAAATTAATACAAGAAATAAAAAAGCAATGCAGCAGCAATGTTTCACTACTACATTTGCATCAACTAGAGATGCCATTTATTTGTACATGCTGACCATATACATTTCATACGTATGCATCTCAGATCAACAACAGTTCATCAACAATTGTTTATGTTCCTATTTTTGTCAGTCAGGACAGGAAAGTCTGTAAAAGCATGTTATCCTAAAAGGCTTCCTGTAAAATGTGTTTCTGAACTTGTTCAGTCATAATTAGTGGCGGTAGCTTTACTGACTTCCCCTGTTAAGGGTATTTTTGAAAGCTACAAACTTACCTACTTATCTCCTGAGCCTATAATATCATATATAATATCACAAGGTTTGGAAAATGGCTGAAGGCTATTTAGTAAGTTCAAAGAACCAAATGTAGTTCCCCTAATTAGAGCTCAAATACAATTTCCTACAGGAGGATGCACTTTAGTGTCAGTTTTAGTAAAACCTGCATATTTCTTCTTAAATCTAGGCGATGAAGGGATATAACGGGAAAGAAGTCGAAAAAGTATTTCACAAGTTTCTAGATTGTAAATATTAAATATGAAATGAAATATTGAATATGATTTGGCGAAAACAATTTCTTTAGACCTATAAAAGTTTAAGAAACATTTTCAGGCATGGTTTACAACTGAGAATATTCGATAGCAATATCCGAAGAGCCTAGATAGAAGAAGAAATTAAAAATATTGTAAAACAATAGAAATTTTAGATTATTTCGGCAGTCAAGGGAAATAGGTTGGTAAGATTTAATATGGCCAAAATGCGTTTTATGTACCTTATCATCTGAACAGAATGCAGGAGAGTTGGGAGACCATTCCATTAAACACATCTTCAGTTATGTTTTTTTGACTTACCAAGTTTTTCCGTGGACCACCGTTTTCAAATTTTAATTTTATAAACTAGAGATGTGATTTATCTTGAAAGCCTTACTTTACTTACTGAAACAGTAGTTGCCGTATATGAATTGGCCCTTGTTCGGAATGTTGCGTACTGCCATTTTCTCTTTATTTGAGCCATTACCTGAAAATGAATTTAAATATTATAAATTAAGCATTTATTATGTTCTTTTAATATAGCAGCTATTGGTATTATTATGCTAAATACTGGTACAATGATGAGATATCTGCCTAACTAATGACAGTGAGACATCTGTTTGGGCTATTTTGGAACGGCCATATTATAGAGCGGATTGGACATTCACTAAAAGGTCCTCTTCTACTTAACCTAAAACGCTTTCTATTGTACCATCTTAAAGATATTTAGTAATTTACTAAAGATCTCTTAACACACACCGTTAAATTAAAATATAAAAAATCAATTATTACATCGCCGTTTTATAAGCAATATGGCGTATCTGGGAACCAAGGATTTGAGAAAAGTAATTAAATATTTTTGTTTAAATATTTTACATAATATTTTAAGGAACATATTTAGTTAGGTAATTTGGGTATTGGGAAGGGAATAGAAAACTTTGCAGATAAGACACTTTGGCTTTGAACGAAAGATTTAAAATAATATTTTGTTAAAAGTGAACTATAGAACATAGTTGCCTTTATTACTAAATAAAATAGCTAAGTAGGGAATCTTAAATTTCGAAATATCATTCGTTGAAATAAAGTTTAAATATAGAAGTTTGACCATAAATCTCAATTAGTTCGCTGAAGGTAGTAAACTCATTAATTATAGAATCATTGTAAAATCACTTAATTGCTTAGTTACAATCAATAAGTAAAATGAATAATTACTCTTCTCTTAAACTTACCTCTCCGTTAAAAAAGCAAAATAAAGTAGCTACACACAATCCCTGAAAAAAAAAGATATATTGGTATAAAATTTTTAAATATAAATGTGTATGTATGTATACATACAATATTACATTCACTTAATATTCAAAGCAGTTAAAACCATTTTAAAAAGATAAATTAAAAGAGGTTTAAGAAAATCGGAGGTTTGACATCGATTAAATCAGCACCATTCTATACCTCCTTTGATTTTTTATTGTTATCCATAAAAAATCTTCCCATTCGCGTTTCAGTCGACCTATCGACCTAATCCGATTAGCGGTGATTATCTTTTCAATGATTAGTTAATCCATTTCATTCATCGCTACGCTCAGTTTTTTTTATTTGGTACAACGTGCACGAGTCGGCATTGTATAGCCGGCCAAATTCTCCTATTAACGGGTCATTATTCTGTACAAAAAATTTATAGAATTCTTTAACGTCTTTAACCTAGTCGTTGTATTGAGATCTTTAAAGTTACATGTACAAGTACTTATCATTCACAGCGCAGCAGACGCTTGAAGCAGTTCTTGCCCAGCTCAACCGATCTTCCTCAGTCTTCCCTGTCGTTAGCACGTCTGCTAGATATAATGGTTTTCTTCAGATCCTCGGCGCCAGGATCCATCCATCTTACCTTCGGTCTTCCACAAGATCTTACTCCATCGGATTTTACGTAGTGCAGTCTTCTGACAGTCCTTTCCCCACCCATCCTCATTACACCCTCCCCAGTCAACTTAAGTTATCATAAAGCGTGTACAGCTGTTTGTTTTTTCGGAGTCGGAACGAGCCTTTCTTCCCTACAGGTCTATAAACTCGCCTTAACATCTTTTTCTTTTAAACATGTTTCTCAAAACCAAGGTTTCAAATGCATATGTCATATACATTTATATTTACAACATCGTGAGGGTGGTCGTGGGCAAGTTAAAGGCGGGGCCTCGAGCTAGGCCCCGCCCTTAACTTGCCCACGACCACCCTAGGGTAATTTAGGCTAATGTATATCCCTAAATATTGTGGGCTAACATTGGTGCAAAGTCATGTTTCCTCTCGATTCTAATGGAATAATGCACTGTCCCATTGTCATCCCTATCAGTGGGGTAAGATTAGGACAAATTACAAGTTTTTTTAGTTAATTACTCTTGTTTCTAGAATTATATTCCAGCCACTTTTCGTTAGAGGACTGATCCTACATCTTACGGTATAAGTAATTGGATAATCAATACTCACCTGAAACGACGCCGTGAAGGCAGATATGATCTCGTAGTAGCTCTCGAGCGGATGGTTGTTTGGAGGCCTGAAAGGAGTAAGGAGGTAATTGAGCCCCAGGAGCGGGAGGAGAAGGAGCGTAGCCCTTAGGGCTTGGAGGAGGGCCTGGGAAGGCCTCGAGCTCTGGCTGGGCCCCGCCCTTAACTTGCCCACGACCACCCTCACGATGTTGCAGAGGAAGCACAAGTTGAGGCCCATCGAGGCCACCACCAGGACCACCAGGACGCTGCTGTAGTCGCTGTCGTTGATCCAGCACCTGTACAACGTGGTCATCAATGTTTTCAGCGACACAGTAGAGTGAATTATATCTTAATATAGTTTGGTCGACTTGAAGGGGATGTTCAAGCATGTGCAATATAAAACTCCCTAAATTAAAACAATTCATTACTAACTTTATCCTTTAAATAAATAATGATAGAAGGAGAATTAAAACAAAAGTTTCTATAGACTTAAGTCTTTCAATTCGTATAATTGTTTATACTAAATACAAGTAAATAGACAGTCATGAGGACTGCCAACAGAAGCGAAAACTCACAACTTTGGAATAACTGTACTTTTTTTGAATTTCTAAATAAATTATAGTCTGAATTATATAAATTTCAAATGTGTAAATTAAAATTATTAACAATAGTCTGGTTTTCATATATACTGATATTCCAAACAATACTTATATACATTTTCAAGTAGTTTATTTATTAATCAAAACATATGATGGGCTGCACAAGCTCAAGACAGAATATCAATACAACATAATTGAAATAGTAATTAGTATATATATATATATATATATATATATATATATAGTTATATTATTTGTACCTTGCATTTGTATTTACATAAATGTAAATGAACTTTATTTTAATTTTTAGCATTCTTATCATCTTTAGTTCAACAATACTTGGATCATACAATCATTTCGTAAAGCAACATATTTAACTATGAAATGAAGTAAGTCCTTTTAGGGAAAAAGAAAAGTTCAACCAGTTATTTACGTTTAAAGTTATAATTAGTATGAATTACATCACAAGCATGTCGGTGACACGACTTATGGGATTAAAAACTTAGGGTGTTTTCCCCCACTGAAAGTCGCTAATCGCGGATAAATAAGTTTTCACTTCAAAAAGAAGTACCTAATTAAGTCCTCTTTTAAATATAATATTATGTTTTGGAAGTAATTAAAGTTTAACTTATATAATAAAATGGTATTCGGACCGTTAATTAAAATGTTGATCCTTCACGGCGCGCTCCGAGTAAGGTGGCATGTTTCTCCGAGTTACTATGCAAATTCATCCCTATTACCAATTCAAACAGAAGCTTAACAAGAGCGGAGCGAGTGAGTTTTTATTAAATATGAAGGGCAGTTTCTATGTGCTTTCGCGATGTGGTCCGATCCCAGAAGGCCATAGCTTACTAAAGGAGAGGCCCTTGGGAAGCATTAAACAGCTGAGGGCAGTCGGTAGGTCCAGGGCGAAGTTAGGTTCCATGTTCCAGTTCCAGCGGGATTCTCTCCTGTCAGCTCTAATCGGCTGAAGAGGTCGGTCTCTTTTAAATGGGAGCTTAATATTGGGAGTTGAGCTTTCTCTGCTCTATCGACTCTTATCTGAAAATTCTTTTTTGTGGCTTTCGGGGAAAGGGATGCTACCAAAGGTTTTTTTTCTCGTATTCGAAAAAACTCACTGTCAACCCACTTCTACCCGATCCTTCACGTGTATTCCTTGAATGTACTTAGCAGAACATATTTAGCATTTTTCAACTTACTGTTAGTTGAAAAATGATACTAATGGAATTTATCAACAATAATAAAAATCTGATACAAGAGAAAGTATTGATCGAAAAATTTTTACTGGATTGATCTATAATTAGAGATTGAAGACATATTGTATTCTATAGTTAAAATAATATATTAGTTTACAAATCGAAATTGACAAATAGTGTGACATTATATAAATTTTTATGTTAGTCCAGTCGGTTGTAGACTGATATAATAGGACGACCAGAATTTGTTACTTAATTTGGAGCTTGACGTATAAGTGGAATTTTGGAATAGAGGCAAAATTAGGAGAAGGGAGGTCATAATTTTCGCTTTTTTTGATTTCAAAAACGTTTATTGGAGCTTAAAACATTATTTAAAAAACTACAAACAACATTATATATGCTATTCCTCCATTTTTGAGTCTTATTTCTCAGACCCTGCATATTCATTGACACTTCAGCATAAAGACAAAGTTTTATATAGGCAACTGGATAGGTGAAGGAGCTGAGAACTATTCTGGAACTAATATTTCATCAAGTACCACTATGACTTCATCAGCCAACCTCATTTGGAAACTTGGATACAAGCATTACTACGCTTAACTGATTCTTAATTAAAACAGAATTAAACAACATATTTAAGTTGATAAAAAATCACTTTGAGTTAATTATTGAATTATTATATTTCTAATTAATATATTCACTTTTCATTGAAGAAACAGATATTTCACATTTTGGTTTATTCTAGTCTTTCTTAAACTCATTTGAGAGTCCAACTAAATCTTATTCCCTTTCTTTTCTTCATTGAAACATGGAACAAATACTATGTCAATGAAATTAGGCTCGTTTAGATAGACAAGTTAGTCTCATAAATAGCTAATTTAGCTTGTATACACAGAGCTTTTATCCGGCTTATAAAGCAGTTAGAGGATCTCCGGAAAGACCACAGCTCAAAAAACACGAAGAAGTTTTATAAAGGGATTAAGGAAATAAAAAGAGGCTTCCAGCCAAATATTACGTTGCAAGACAAAAGAGGGGACCATAATCAGTGAAGCCTGTTCAAGTACAACAGAGATGGTCTGAATATTTCAGGGAAATTCTAGTACATCCTGAGCACCAAAATAAAGAGGAAAGAGTTTATCAGCTGAAAGGACGAATGGGTGTACCTGGAGAAGTAGATGAAGAAGAATTTGACGAAATACTTTGTGAAATGAGGAACAATAAGGCTCCTGGTATTGATGGTATACATCCAGAAATGCTAAAAAATGGAGGGGATGAACTCATAAGGTGTATATATAAACTGGTGTGGGATGTGTGGTGTGAAAAGAGAATGCCTGAAGAGTGGAAAGTAGCAGTGATATGGCCCATAAACAAGAAAGGCAACAAGCTAGTGTCTAATAATTACTGATATCACTACTGAACACTGCCTATAAGGTTTTCGCCGTGTTACTTAACAGCCGGCTCATAGCATTCTTAGAACTGATAGTGGGCGACTACCAGTGTGATTTCCGGCCTGGGTGATCTACCATCGACCAAATATTTTCTCTGAGACAGATCCTGGAAAGAGGACATGAGTTTAACGTTGACCTCCATAGTCTATTCATCGATTTCAAGCAGGCATAGGTTTTCACATGGTTAAGTGAAAGTAGCTGATGAAATTTGAAAAAATCACGATTTCCGATAAATACATATTTTTTTTCACTTCCTGTTTAATTATAAAACTTCTCTGCCTTCGGTACAAAATGCTAAAAAGATTTACAACTTCAAACATTGGTATTTATCTAGTCAGTTATAATATCAGAAGAGCCTCTGTGTGTATAAGAGTTGTTGCTGATTTTGCCACTTACGTCATGTAACATTTAGGTGGAAAATGGCCCAGTTTATTAGTCACATAGGCGGTTTAGAGTGTCCAATTCACCCAGAGCTCTTCAGCCAGCAATTGATCTTTCCAGTTCTAGCCACAATTCAGTACAGCCGTGGTACTCGACTGAAGTAGGCTGTAATCAGTCTTTGTCAATTGTTATTCAATTTTGAATTGTTGGTATGCAACCAGTTATGGCCTCTGGAACGCTTGTGATACTTTCTCTAAACTTAGACTATCCTCAATAAACTTTGAATTAATACTTAATTAGTATAAAATTTAATATCAGCAGATATACCAGCAGGTTATTCTAGAATTAGAAGGAGTGTATACACTCAAATGTTTTAATTACGAGATGATTAGCACAAATTACAAAAAATCTATTTTCCTTGACCTTTATTCTGGAATAGAGAGCCGAGTTATGGTAGGTTATTTTTCAGTTCAAAGCCATGGATGAACCGAGGACACCCTCCTGGGGCTCACCCAGTCTCAAATAAGAGGATAGCCTTAATTAAGGAAAAACATTGCAGTTGAGTGATCTTGGACAGATCGCATCCCTGTCTTAAAAACAGTATAGCCTCTACTATTTACTGAGCATTAGATCCTTCATGATTTTTAGTAGTACAATTTTTTTTTTATTAAGCAATAATATTATGTTCTTTTGCATCTAATAATTTAATAAACCTTCTCCTCTCCTCTCCTCTTCCAATGATGATGAGGTAAATTAATCAAAATCACGCTCAACTACCAAATTTTTCCGCTATAAAGTGTTTATTGAGAATGGATGAATCCTAGAAGGTTCTCGGATTCCACAACGTCGCTTCACGGTTGAAAAACGAATAAATAATTTATTTCCCAGAGCTGATCTCTAAACACGGTTGAAGAGATTAGCATAGTGAGATCCCTATCAACCTACTCTGTCTTTTTAGGTTCTGTCAGATATGGGGTCCGAACGAGTACGAATCATTTTTAGTTAGGGGAAGACTGCTGTTCATGTCAGTAATAGTAATGATATCATAATTAAATCAATATCTTGCAGTGAAATACAACCTACTAGCTGATAAGGCTATAAATAATAACCCAATAGACTTCTTCATAAAGGTCCTCTTAAGCTCTATGGGAATGAATCCATTATAAGAGACCATACTCTGCGTCGTAATAGACCAGATATCCTCCTTATATAGTTGATAGAGAGGAAACCAAATATTATTGATATTGCGATCCCTAACAACAATAATGCCAATTCAACTGTGGGAGAGAAACTTCGCAATTATCAGGAACTAGCGGCTGAGCTAAAAGAGCTCTACTGTTAGGAAAACGTGGTGGTGACATATATTATAATTTCCACAAATGGACTGATCCTTAAATCCACGGTGGAGGGCACTGAGAGTCTGCGTCTTCCGTTTTTTTTTTAAGGGAGGCTCAACAAGCTGTTCTCCTAGACACAGCCAGGATCGTAACAAAATTTCTGAACGTTTGAATAGAAAAAAAATCTAATAATTGCAGTTGGTTGGACTTTTCCCTCATTTCTGTTATGAACCCGCAAATGCGTGAAAAAATTATCATAATAATAAGAGTGTATAAAGTTGGAACGCTAATTATTTTAAATTTTAATGTAAGGTATCTACTCCAGTACCGATATTAAAAAAACATAATGATAGATCGTGCATTTCTGTTGTTTCAACAGTTATTTGTCAAACTTAATGTATTATATAATTGTTCCAACAAGATAGACACATTCGGATAAGAAATAGAGCAGTTATTTCGAATTTCATTGTCAACAAGAGGTAGTTCGCTCCGCCATAGATGTTGAACAGATGGGAAAGTTGTCGAAAGTGTCCTCGGTGACAGATGAAGAGAAGCAAACAAAGGACCAGGTTTATGATCCACTTGGCGGACCAATCTATCAAATGGAGGTCCTCCATGTTATGCCCTTCTTTGTCTCCTTTTATGTCTATCATGTCAAAAAGGTTTCAAGTGTTATGATTGGAAATCATTTATTAGGTATAATTATGATATATTAACAATAATATCTTTAAATATTTTTTATTTATCATTATAACGTATTGATTGAACAGGCTATACCAAATAAATTAATAAATCTGGTAAGCCTCAAGGTAGTATCCTTGGCCCAATCCTTTATACAGTTTATACAGCTGACATCCCAACTCATCCTAACACTATCCTTACCACGTATGCTGATGATACATGTGTATTATCAGTCAACACCAATCCAGTTATTGCATCCCAAAGGCTCCAATCCCATATTACTGATCTTGAAGAATGGTGTCAAAACTGGAGAATTAAAATAAATTCTCAAAAATCCCATCAAATCACTTTTACCTTACGTCGTAAACCAATGACTTCCTGCCCTTCAGCATCCTTTAATAATATCCCACTGGTGCAGGTAGAACAGATCCGATACTTAGGGTTGCAACTCGACAAACGATTAACCTGGAATCCTCATACTAGACTGAAAAGACAAGAAACCGCTCGACGTTTCAGGCTACTTCAACACTTACTAGACAAACGCTCTAACCTCCCAATTAACTACAAAAGACTCATCTACATGACCATCATAAGACCTATTTGGACTTACGGAGTAGAGCTTTGGGGCTCCACTAAGCCATCGAATTCCGGTCGTATCCAATCCCTACAGTCCAAAATCCTTCGTAAAATCCTCAACGCTCCTTATTTTGTTAAAAATACCGTCATCCATAACGACCTTAATGGCCATTTGTTGCTGATTTGGCCCGAACCCGGTATCTTTCCTTTCATAACAAACTTCATTCCCACTCAAACCCTCTAGTTTCAAACCTAGCTTCCTCTTCGATTCCCGATAATCCCCCGAGGCGTCTGAAAAAGAAGATGGCCACGTGACCTTCTTAGTTGAACTAGTGATTTGAGTACTACCAGTGGGTAGTTTCTCAACTTGCCATTACTCATGTCATTTTGTATCACATAGCCTATTTACTGGATGTATTTTTTTTTATACAGTTGTAAATATCAATAAATAAATATTAAAAAAAAAAAAAAAAAAAAATCTGGTAAGGATGAGCGAAACTTTCAATAAGGTTAGAACCGGTAATAATTTTTCGGAGATGTTCGCGGTTTGCTCAGGTTAGAACAAGGTGATTCGCTTTCACCTGTACTATTCAACTTAACATTTGAGTAAGCTATTAAAAAGTTGTTAATCAACGAAAAAGATTTGAATTTGAATATGAATTGTTAAAATATCCATTCTTGAGTTTGCAAATGGTTCGGTACTGTTGGGTGAAGAGGCGGCAACAACAAAGCTAAATAAAGAAATGCTGATGAATGTAGGAAAGAAAATAGGGCTGGATGTAAATTCGGATAAAACTGAGTATATGGTTAGTAGTAGAAAAGGGAGACATTTTGATGATATTGTTGAAGGTGGGAATAAGTTCGAACATGTGGAGAAGATTAAGTACTTAGGGTCTATGTTAATTAGAAAAAAAACAATTCTAGAGGAAATAAAGGCGCGATTAACGGCGGGAATTGATTTTTATTATTCGGTCTCAGCATTACTAAGCACACGTTTTATTTCCCGAAATCTAAAAAATCAGAATTTTAAAACCATCATCCTTATAATTCTTCTTTACGGATGTGAAACTTGGTCGCTAACATTGATGAATGAACAACGTCTTAAGGTATTCCAAAATAAGATGATGAGTAGAATATTCGGTCGAAAAAAGGATGAGACCACTGGGGAATACAGAAGATTACACTACACGGTATTGTGAAGCATGCACCCGGTTAATATTATTCAATTTATAGCATCAAGAAGATTAAGATAGGCATGTAAAATGGCTAGACTTAGTAAAGAGTGAGCTCTTAAAACGTTAATGACCGCTGTGCCGGTGTGAGACGTAGATGGGAAGATTGCGTTAAGAGTGATCTGGAAGATTTGGGCATGAGTATTGGTCCGTGGACAGAAGATTGTAAGCAGAGATTGGTGGTATCGGCATCGAGCCTTCGGGTACGCTAAACCTTATTATTGATATTTACTTATAGTACATAATAACTACAACAATCATAAACAATTTCAATACGAGGTTATGTTTGTCCAATGAACAAAACAATATCTCCCCTATTTACTAGGAAAATGATTGTTTTTTAAATAATTTCTTCTGAAAATATTTGTCGGAAGACGGATGGCGATATATCCAATTTGCGAAGAACTGTTCTTAAATATTAACGTTCTGAAGTTGATGCTAAGCAATACAAATGGAGAGCAATACAGAGGCAATGTCCTCAGTGAATTGATGGTGTCTGGAGAATAATGGGCCTAGCGGGAGGTAATGAAAGGTGAGTGTCACACTTCGCTTCGTAGTAATTTGCTGTTTCTCCGTCAATATCTTTGGACTAATGGTTTCTCATGGGACGAATCATTAAAAAATCTACGTAAAGACGAAATACCATTAATCATTGTTTCTACTGGCAGATAAGGTACTTTCCAACAGTTAAGAAACTACAGAAAAAAATTGATATTCTATGATAGGCTATTGACTATTATCAGTGCTAGAAAAAGTTAAAATATTAAATATTAAACATGATTGTAATTAATATTAAATGTTAAAATTTACACAAAAATTCAATAAGAGTTTCATAGGATAAAATGCTATAATATAATGAGATAATTATATCCGCTTTGTATTAGCTCTTAACTTGTAGCTTCTTCAGAAAAAGGATACGTATATATGAATTATATTTCTAATGAATCGTTCCCCCTTAACTTTCTTCCTAGTATAACGAAATTATTTAGTTTCCTTCAAACACCTGACATGCTAAACCCGCATAACTTTACTGTAGGGCAGAAAATGCAGCCAAGCCGCGCCCGGATGCAATTGTAATTTATTTAAAACTTATTGCTCCTTCGGATGAATAATTTAATAACTCAAAAAACTTAATTTGTCAATAGAGGTATTTGAAAGTTCCATGTAAGTTAAAAAAATAAATAAAAAATTGGGTATCGGTAGTGCTATGCAAAGCATGCTTACTCTAAAGATGGCATTGAAACTATTATATTAACCTTTTAAAATTTTATTTGAAAAGAAAAGAGATGTCGAGGGCCAGGACTCCAACCCGGGTCGCCCAATGTCGTGGGCGACCGGGGTTCGTGTGCACATATCTTTTCTTTTCAAATAAAAATTATAACAATTAATAAAATATAAAATAAAATAAATTATTATATTAACCATTAGAAATTTTTTTTAAATCTTGAAGCTTTTTTAATTTTAATTTATGTCATTATTCCCATAAAACTTCAAGTTCAAACATGATACTGCTCAAAATATGGCTTAATTAAAAAAAAAGTGTTGGAATTGGAATATCAGATATGTCGTTCCTGAATTAAAAACCTTCAACCAATTCAATTCCTACTCAAAAATGTCAAATTTTGAATTAGGTAGTTGTTCTTTTGAAGGAGCGATATACTGAATACGTATCGAAGTTAATGTCGAATTAGATACAGCTAAATAACACATATGCACGGAATAAAGAAATTAATTATTATTGTACAAATAAAAACTCCTGCATACACGTATACGTACATACTCATATAACTATAAATAGTTATTTACTTTGGAAAAGATGGTCTAACTTAATTTTTATTATGCTAAATCCCAGAAAAAATTAATTGTTAAATATAAAATGTATTATTATTGATTACTAATTTCAGCTTCAGCCAATTGTATATCCATTAAGATTTTATTATAATTGCTATAATCTGAAGAGCTAAGAAATTCTGTTATTAGGAGCCTGATTTAAATAGTTCTAATTAATAGACGTTATCAAGAGCCTGACTTAATTAGTTCTAAACAATGAAAAACCATAATAAAAAGTTAAAAGTAAGTTAAAAGTTAATTTAAAAAACTATAATTACACCAATAACTAAAATTATAATTGAGTTTTGTATCTAAATAATACCAATTTTTTACAGAATACTTCAGGAGCATATATAGTTTATGCCACTCTTCGCCACATAAAATGTCTGGTTCATTATATTGGTATCTTATTCTTAATGACATTGTAGTGGTGACCAATTAGTTAAGATATAAATGTTTTTCATTAAAATTAATAAAGAGTATCTCTAATTTTAAAGTCTAGATACTTATAGGATTTTCTTTACCCATCGCAGCAATTTACGTCTGATAATGCTATAGCATATGCAAATCGCTAGAGTGGTAAGGATCATTGGGGATGTTTTTGTAGGACTGCTTAGCATGCGATGGAAAAACTTAATTTAAAGGAGTAATTAGTGGAAATGGCGGATTATACGCCATGGAAGTAATAATGAAGGGAAGGATATAAACGGAAAAAGTTAACTAGCGAATATTCAATTCTAAAATCTCTGTATAAAATATAAAAATAGTTTTTAGTGAAACTACTTTAGCAGGTTAGTCTTTTGTCATGCTCAATCAAATTAACATTTGAACTATCATTAAATTAACAATATTTAAATAAAATGAAAAATCATAACGCCCCTGTTTCAACTTGTTTAAACCCGTTACACAAAATATAGCATTGCTCTTGTATTTAAATGGAAAAATGGAATACGTCGATTTAAAAAATAAAGCAAGGTTAATCTTATTCAAATCTTCCGATTTTAGGATTATTACTTGAATACAAAGAATTCAGTGGCATAAGATTAAGGCATTTTTCTTTTTAACTATACTTTTTTTAGTCTATAAAACAAACCTAGAATAAAAAAAATCCTTATTTTATTTAATGTAAAATACTCTTACTCCAAAACAATATTAAATTGGTACTCATATTTTAATAGGTTCATTATTCTGGTACAAAATAAATACTAAACTGAATTAAAATTTCTCGAATAGTATCGGGGTACCTCTACTAAAAGGTCAAGTATCTACTGCATTACTTTGCAAGGGATTAATTTGTTTATTGGTTAATTTGTTTATACCCCCGAGTTACTGTCATAAACAACTTTGTTTTCGAACGCGTGTCGTAGTATTCTTAAGGTGTAATTGTGAATAAGAATTCAATAAAATTAATAGAATGCATTATTCATTTCTGAGAAAAAAAGAAAGAGTTAAATTAATGAAATAATAACGCATATAAGTTTCTTCCAATAAAAAAATTAAGAAGAAAAAAATAATTAATTCCAACTTGATATATTGTAAAATGCTCCATCCATAAACAACTAAAATTTATTGAGGTCAGAATGATATATTACATAAAGGTTATAGATATTTACTGAAGTTTACTCTAACAATGAAGACAGAATCAGTTTTGAACAGTTATATATTTTTTATATTAAGGTCTAACGGTTCAAAAGGGATTATTTGCTTTCAAAGTTAGATGAAAAAGAGACTTGTTGAAATATTTAAACTGAAATTCCATGAGCTTCCGGGAAAACAATCCACTGCTTCATAAATTTTTCTCAAAGCAAACCTATTAAAATTTTCAGTTGCCGAACACTTCCTTTTCAACCTTTCTCGCCACTGCTTCCTAGGTCCTCTTTATACTGGAACTACATTTTAAGACACACAAAGCCTGATTTGATTTTTATTATAAATATGAGCTTAAAAAATAAATGGAATAATTTGAAAGCAAAAACATTAATAAACATAACTTTTTTTCACCCTGCCTATCTTTTCTTACAAAAAATAAGAATTATGACAGTAGTGGGTTTTTGGGCGGGGGGATGCGAACCATTGCTGTCAAAAAATTGCTTTAATTATTATAAAATTCTTATTGTATATTTCTAGAAAATCTATAATTGTGGACAAAAATGTATGGGCCTGGGGGAATAATAAAAGAGAAAAATTAGGCTGCGATGTATATCGGCAAATGGCCGCTCTTAGGTTGTTTTTGTGTCTATACGTTTCCTCTTCCTCCAGCTTTCTTACTTCTTGTAACTTCAATTTTGCCTAAAGTCCCGGATGTGGTCTCCCTTTTCTTCCCAGTGAGAAGTCGATTGGTGTTACGATATCTGTTCTTCAGTGCACAAAGTGTCTGTAGAATGGATAGACCTTCTTGGTAATTAGATGGGAAAACATAGTCCCTGACTACATACAAATCGTGGTCTTTCCAAGAAGTTTGTCCCTCAGTGCCTCGGAAGCAACGAGGTGCTCGGTGGTCTCCGAAACATTGCTGCTTAGTCAATGGGATCAATATCCTTCCCAGCTTTGCTGAAAGCCTCCAATCCAAGTGAGGAGCTGTAGGCTGTAGAGACATAGTAGTCTGGTATGACGCCTCTTGCTTCCATTTTTTTCTTAACGGTGAGAAATTATTTCCTAATAGTATTCCCTTAGTGGGTTGTCGCTGGCTTTATTCTCCAATCGACAATATTCTTTATCAGCGTCGGAGACAACGTCTATCTGATTCTGCCCAGTTTTTTCAGCGTATGTGGGGTTAGCAGTGGGACCATTGACAACTACCGGCTGACTTCTTGCAATAAAATAAGCTAGAATCCTCTTCTGTCTGTCAGATTGAAACTCCAACCTGCTATAACGTATGTAAATCTTACTGTGATCGTTTCTATGACGAATATACTGTCTCCATTATCACTTCCGGTAGGGGGGTACATTGTGGCAAGAGGGAAGAGGAATTTGATTGTACTGCCATGCTATACTGCTAAAAAATCGTCACGTCAATGTCTTGATTATTGCAGACAATTACACACCGAAGCGGGCTCTACTGCCCAGGCTGCAAACTCCACTGCAAACAGGCAAAATCCAACCATCTTGATGATGGATATTCTGTTCATACTAAGTCTTTCACGCTTAAGCTGATACGTAAGCTGGTCAATTCTCACCAACTTGCTGGTACTTGTTTTATTATTTTTTAAAAGTTCTATAATGAGAAATAGTCTACCAACAGTTGCCATATCCAGCAGATGTACCTCGGTGACTGTATGGGGCTCAACTACCAGTAATTGATTAAGCCGACTCAACTAACCTGTGATGAGAACCGTGGTTGGGTACAATCTTTTAATCTCATTCGGGTGTTCTTCCTCCTATGTAACCTTCAAGCTCGGCTACTGTCCATTAAGAGGAGGCCTCAACTTTAGTCTGGATATTGTTTTCACGCCCATCCTAGTTTCAATGCCTTTCCTCGCAAGGAATCCTTTTCGAGAGGACAATCCTAATCTTCGAAAGGACGATCCTGAGGTTGATTTTCGGACCAGTAAAAGTAGGAGGAATATGGATCAAAGGCGATACAATAGAGAGGTATACGACCTTTATAAGACATCAGATGTTGTAAGAACAACTAAACTTGGCCGACTGCGATGGGCAGGTTACGTGGCATGGATGGAGGATACGCGGATTCCCAAGAAGATTCTCACAGAAGGAATCCATGGGACACGGAGAGTAGGAAGGCCAAGTGTGAGGTGGATGGAGGCTGTAGCGGAGGATGCACGTACCCTTCTTAATGCTAGAAACTGGAGGGATGCTGCGCAGAATAGAGCTGACTGGCGGAGAATGGTGGAAGCGGCCCAGACTCGGTGACGAGTTGCTGCGCCAGATATTATTATTATTATTCTACAAGTATCGGTGGGATATTATTTAAGGGTACTGCATGAGTGAAATTCATAGGTTTACGAAGAAGGGTAAAGGTGATTTGACGGGGTTTGCTGGAATTAATTTTAACCCTCTAGTCATGTTCAGTTATGTGAGATCGAAGAGTTTGGGATGCAATAACTGGATTAGTGTTGACTGATAATACACATGTATCATAGCATTACGATGAGTTGGGATGTCAGATGTATAACCGTCTAGAGGATTTGGCCGAAAATACAAATACTACTTTTTCAACCTAACCGTATTTTAAAGTGGATTTATTATTATTGAGTTGCTCTGAAAATAATGCAGGATTTAATGTTGTCTTTAAAATAGCCCTCCAAATATTAAACTCGGTTGGAACGGGTCCCCAAACGGCCAGAAAAATCAACGCAATCTGTGGCGAAGGTGTATGAGTGCACTGTTCAACGGTGGTTCCACAGATTTCGAGAGGGTGACTTCAGATTTGAAGACGGTAAATACCATGGATAAAGTTCTGCCCTTGTTGACCATGTTCTCCGAGCTTTATTGAAAGAAAATCATAGACCAACTGTTCCTGAACTCGAAGCCAGCAAATCAACCGTCGGTGATAATCTCAAGGCGATTGGAAAGGAGAAAAAGCTTAAAAGTTAGTCTTCTAACTAAAAAAGCTTCCATGGCCTTCTTTGCCTTCAATGCTAAAGTCTCCCTCTTGAAATCTCTGGAACCACAGTTAAACAGTGAACTGACTTATACTGCATTCGTCACGGACTTCGTTGATATTTCTCCCCGTTGGAGGACGAGCTTGAACTCGAAAATAAGTGAAAGTCACGATTTTACATCTGAGTGAAGACTAAATTCTTTCCACGTAGCAAAATGTTAATGAGGTAAATAAACATTAGTGTTTGAAAGAGGATTAATAAGTGTTTATATTTATAAAATTCAAAAATCCAACAAACATTAACAGTTTAATGTTTAGAGGGGTATTTTAAAGAAAACATAAAATCTAGCATTATTTTCTTTCTTGTTTTAGAATAGAATAGAAAACAAACTTTGCTCTGGGAATAAGTCCCTGTAAAATAACAGACATGAACAGAAAAAATAAACATAATATAAATCTGGCCTGAAGGCTACATAATAATAGAAATAATGAAGTATTTAAAAAGTGACAAAAATATAGGAAAAATAAAAATAGAAATGAAATAACTAAAAAGTAGGAATCTTGACAGGATTTTAACCAAGTGTAAGAATTAATATATTAATAACAACAGATACTAAATAAAATAAATGTATAGGATAGCATGCACTATACAGTCTTTAAATATTGTATATCTTCTTTAGGAAAAAGAAACAAAAACGCTGGAGTGAGGATTTGGATTGGAGGAGACTGTAGATATATGAAGGGTTTTGAGAATTAATGGACTGGTATAGAAAAGTACTAAGGAAATATTGTCTACAAATGGGGGGAAGAACCACTTTAATGATTTACACTTTAGTGATGTGACACGCGGGATCAAGGACAAATCTTAGACAGCAGTTCATTATTCGCTTTTAACGACCCTCTAGCATTTTTGAAAGGCCCCTGTATACCACACTACAGGGAAGGTTGTGTAAGGGAGGCTTATTCAACACCAGTGAGGAACATGATGATTTGAAAAGAATATGGAATGAGCACATTGAGATAGATTACTGCTAGGTTTTTATACCATATTTTAAGTCGAGGCTTTGAATTAATATGAAATCAGTAGTGAATATCTCTGTATAAAAACCTCTCTTGATCTATGTTATAGATAAGTAAAGAAGATACAAGGATTAATGAAGCAGCTAAGAGGTATTCATTCTAAGGGTACACCTACATTGGATCCGATTCTGTGCGGATTCTATTCTGTCACATGCGATGCTGGGCTGAGCATACAAAAGACTGAAATTTATGAAAGCGCCTACACTGAATCATGTCCGTCATGATTCTATTCGTTTCAATCCGATAGTGAACTAGTCACTGCCTTCTATTTGATTAAACTAAAATCTGTGCTACAACATAATATTTACAAACTGTTTTTTACTCTAAATACTATTTTAAATCTAAATACTGCATTTAACTCTAAGCACAGTACTTTATTCTAAATACTATTGTGTTTTAAACTTTTCTTCACTAACAATTGTCATGAAATATGTGACAGGGTGACGAGAACCATTAATTATTCTTTCTCATGCTTTATTTATGAGAATAATATGTAAAATAAATGAAAATGGTTTAAGTGATAACTGGTTGTTATTGTTAAATTTTTAATATAAAATCATAATAATTCTTTGTAAGATTTTTCAACCAAGCCTTGCAAATAAATTAAGTATTATAATACAATACAACACCCATATTATACAATTACATTTGAAATAATCCATTATGGAACCAGAAATAGTATTAATTTAAACCTTTACTTCACTGAAGAATAATTCCACAATAGTGTTTAGAATAAATTTGCCTCAGATTGAATAAATAAGTTTAGACTAGACAGAAATAATAAATATCAATATTTAGCTTCATTTGATAAATGCTACAAATGTAAAAAGTTCAACATTTTGTTAAGTACCCAATAGATTTATTATGGAATACTTAAAATTAATTTTCATTTATTATTATATCTATGTGGATCTGAAAACATTTTTTTTTTCCATTAACAGAAAGGAAATATGTTGTCCAATGAGGAAGTGGCCTTGTTCAATTATCAAATTTAAATAATTAGCACACTTCTACAACTGAACACAGTTGGCGAAGATGACAATGGTTTTTGGGTTGTTTATCAAGTATGAGGAGATATTTTGTTTATACCATTGTGTATACTTTTCTTAATGGATGTCAATGATAATCAAAAAAGATTTGGGAGTGAATACTGTATAATTAATAGTGGATATTCATGGCAACTTAAGCCAATATATATTTGAAAACACTCCAATCTAAATCTTCAGAGGAACTCCCTCAACCACCTTAATTTATATATATAATATTATATAATTATATGAAATTGTTATATTAAATATTATATATTATTGCTTTGCATTATTATATCATATTAATATGTTTGTATCTTAAAATACCTAATTATGTTATTCGTTTATTTTTACATTTAATTATAATATTGTTGTTAATAAATGATTATCCTAAATTTTATTCTTTTAATTTTATAAGAATTGCAAACTTTTTTATGTTATTGAATAAATGATTTATTTTCTTCTATGAATGATTTATTTTCTTTCTTAGCAATATGCTGGCGTCCTCTTTTATTTATCAAAACATAATTTAAATATATGATGGTCTTTGCATAATGTTTTTACCAATATTGCAGATCTTCATCAGGGTTAAATTACCAAGATACAAATATTTTTATTTTTTTTTTTTCATTTATTTATTGATATTTACAACTGTATAAAAAAAAAATACATCTAGTAAATGGGCTAAGCGATACAAAATGACATGTGAAAATGACAAGTAGAGAAACTACCCACTGGTAGTACTCAAATCACAAGTTCAACTAAGAAGTCACGGGGCCATCTTCTTTTCAGACGCCTCGGAGGATTATCGGGAATGGAAGAGGACGCTAGGTTTAAAACCAGAGGGTTTGAGTGGAAATGAAGTTTGTTATGAAAGGATAGATAGCGGTTTCGGGCCAAATCAGCAACAAATGGGACATTAAGGTCGTTATGGATGATTTTATTCTTAACAAAATAAGGAGCATTAAGGATTTTACGAAGGATTTTGGATTGTAGGGATTGGATACGAGAGGAATTCGATGGCTTAGTGGAGCCCCAAAGCTCTACTCCGTAGGTCCAAATAGGTCGTATGATGGTCATGTAGATGAGTCTTTTGTAATTAATTGGGAGCTTAGAGCGTTTGTCTAGTAAGTGTTGAAGTAGCCGGAAACGTCGAGCGGTTTCTTGTCTTTTCAGTCTCGTGTGAGGATTCCAGGTTAATCGTTTGTCAAGATGCATCCCTAAGTATCGGATCTGTTCTACAGGCACCAGTGGGATATTATTAAAGGATACTGAAGGGCAGGAAGTCATTGGTTTACGACGTAAGGTAAAAGTGATTTGATGCGATTTTTGAGAGTTTATTTTAATTCTCCAGTTTTGACACCATTCTTCAAGATCAGTGATATGGGATTGGAGGCTTTGGGATGCAATAATTAGATTGGTGTTGACAGATAATACACATGTATCATCAGCATACGTGGTAAGGATAGTATTAGGATGAGTTGGGATGTCAGCTGTATAAACTGTATAAAGGATTGGGCCAAGGATGCTACCTTGGATACAAATATTAAATCTAAAATATGATAATTCATAAATAACATAAATGATATAAATCATATTAAAAAATATTTAGGTAAAAAGATTAAGATAATCTTAATAATAAGATGATTATTATATTATATTATCACCTAAATATTTTTTAACTATTATTTGTATCATTACTGGTATTAATGTATAGCATAATTGTAATATATTATTAGTTTCTACCTTGTTTATTCAGCCCTGATGAAGACCTGCAAAGTTGGTCGAAAACATTGATAAGCTAATAAATGTATCAATTGGTTACTATTCGAGACTTGATTTTGACCTTCAATTGTGAATGTATAAGTGATGTAAATATAATAAACTTTCATTTTATATTATTAAATTGGAGCATCGATAGAACATTGGACATTATGAATAGAAGGAAAAAATAGAATGCTATTGGGATTCTATACCATAGCCCCTATAATAACTATGTCCTTTTATTTTGAAAAATAAAAACTGAGATAAGAAGAAAATTCTTGTTATAAATTTAAGAAAGAACTTATTTGTTAAATATTTCTCATCAATAAAAACGTAACAAGAACTATCTATAAGAAATAAAAATAAACTTAAAAGATGCTAGAAAAAAATGTGTGCAAACCTCAAATAAACAGAATGTGTCAGAAATTTCTGATGATATAAGTTTTTAAGAAACGTTTTATCAAGAGATTCTTGCTTTTACTTTCAGGTACTTGTTTGTTATGGTATCACCACTTTAGAATTTATGAGAATTCATTGAATTTCATGATTATAAAATACATGTGAAGTAAACATAAGTAAATTGGTAATTATATGGTTTTTACGCAGTGAGTAGTAAAGTCGTGGTACCATAACATACAAGTACCTGCTTTCAATATAATATAAATTGGTAACGCAAATAATCTGAAGAATTTTTAAAATGATCAATAAATCCTTCCAACTTGCAATTCATTGCCGATAAAACAAATTGCAATTAAAACCAGATAATAAACTATGAATTTAAAAACTCAATTAATTGCTATTATCATAACCGCATTATACTTTCCAATTACTATAACTCTATAAGAGATATAGATAAAATTTGCATAAACATATGTATTTGACAAATTGTTACAATATTTACTTAAATGGGTTCAAATTATTAATCAAAACAAATTTTTATTCATATCAATTGGATAATAATGGCAATAATAAAAGTCATATAGGAGTTATACCAGTAACTTATATATGACATGATTGAATAGACAATCAAGGATTGTAGAAATAGAACAAACAATGTTAGGTTAGAAAATAATCAAAATTAAATTTTTTAAATATTTCTTTATTTCCATGCTCACATAGTTAATTTATAAACAAACAATTTTCAATAACTGGATAGATCAGGAGATAATGGCCTACTCATGTAATATCAAACAGAATTTGTTATATACGTCCAATAACATTGTTTTAAACACATATTTTATTTCATACATTCTACACTGGATCAGATCTGGTGTAATTCTATTCTATTTTAACTAGTGGTGGGCCAGAAATCACGAACTGTTACTTTTTCACTGTTACTCAAAAGTAACAGGTCTATCTGTGATAACAAATTCATCAGTAGCAGTCCCAAACTGTTCTTTACAGTGATTGGCATAGAACAGAAGGGAATTAAAGCATGATTGTTATTGTGACTACAGTAACAGTGTAGTTCTGAACTTTTCTTCGCATATGGGAACTGGTCATCGGGGAAAGGAATTAAAGCGTGATTATGATTACTGTGATTCAGGTGAAAAGAGTGATTGCTGTTGTTATGCGCTCCAATTCCGACAACATTCTTCGAGGCTTGTTAAATGTGATTGAAGGGATTGGGATGCAATATATGGGTCGTTATTAACTGATAATACACATGTGTCATCAGCATACGTGGAGATGAAGGTGTTAGGATGGGTTGGGATGTCAGCTGTATATACTGTGTAGAGGATAGGACCGAGGATGCTACCTTGAGGAACACCAGGAGACTGGGAATAGAAAGAAGAGTAGGAACCATTATGATTTACTTTAAATGTTCTGCCAGTTAGAAAGGAGTGAATGATTAAAAAGTATGTAGGAGGAAGGAATTGTCGGATTTTCTAAAGGAGACCTGGGTGCCAGACTCGATCAAAAGCCTGTTCTACATCGAGAAAGGCTCCCGTGCAAACAACAAATAATGGTATAATGGTAGTACTAGTAGGTACTTCTATGTAGGGGAGGGATGACTCTATAAGAGATATAGATAAAATTTGCATAAACATATGTATTTGACAAATTGTTACAATATTTACTTTAATGGGTTCAAAATATTAATCAAAACAAATTTTTATTCATATCAATTGGATAATAATGGCAATAATAAAATAAAACAGAAAATTATAAAAAGTTTCCAAAAAAAAGATAAGAGATGTAAGTAAACCAAGCCCTGTCTGTAAATGTTGGTCATTCTAAGAATGCTATTAAAGTTTCTGTTTTATTAAATTAACAAGAAGGTAGATTGATTTGTAATAAACAAATTAATGCTAATTTGAATAACCGAAATTTGTAAACAGAAAATTATAAAAAGTTTCCAAAAAAAAGGTTAGAGATGTGAGTAAACCAAGTCCTGTCTGTAAATGTTGGTCATTCTAAGAATGTTAAAAAAGTTTCTATTTTATTATATTAAGAGGAAGGTAGATTGATTTGTAATAAACAAATTAATGCTAATTTGAATAACCGATATTTGGAAACAAAAAAAAGGTTAGAGATGTAAGTGAACCAAGCCCTGTCTGTAAATGTTGGCCATTCTAAGAATGTTATAAAACTCAATCACAAAAAATTAAAAAAATCAAACTGTTTCTAGAAAACCACAAAAAGCTTACTCCTTTTAATATGTTTTATTTAAATTTCATGATAAAACTCAATCACGAAATATTAAAACAATTCAAACATGATACAAAAAATTGCGTTAACTCAGTAAATCTCCGAATTCTCTATAATATAGAAGCAATTTTTCAAGAAAATTCAAGAAGAACCAAGAAAAATTTCGAGATCCAGCGGAACTACCATATGTTCAGGTAATTCTTTTAATTCAATTAGTTTAAAGGTTTTTTTTTTGGAATAATGACTTCTATAAATAGAATTTCAAAGCATAAAAAGATCATTTAGTCTAATGTAATCTTTTTATGTTAAGTTATAAACATTAACTTTATGTAGTTAGTTTCAGTTAATAAAAATATAATCATTCGATTATTTCAATTATCTTTTAATTGTGAAAAAAATAGCAATTAAAAAATAATTTAATAGCAAATAGAATCTGTATTTCCAAAAATAGGTTAGAGGTGTAAGTAAACCAAGCCCTGTCTGTAAATGTTGGTCATTCTAAGAATGTTATAATAGTTTCTGTTTTATTACATTAACAGGAAGGCAGATTGGTTTGAAATAAACAAGTTAATGCTAGTTTGAATAACCAAAAATTGTTAACAGAAAATTATAAAAAGTTTCCAAAAAATAGGTTAGAGATGTAAGTAAACCAAGCCCTGTCTGTAAATGTTGGTCATTCTAAGAATGTTAAAAAAGTTTCTATTTTATTATATTAAGAGGAAGGTAGATTGATTTGTAATAAACAAATTAATGCTAATTTGAATAACCGATATTTGTAAACAAAAAATTATAAAAAGTTTCCAAAAAATAGGTTAGAGATGTAAGTAAACCAAACCCTGTCTGTAAATGTTGGTCATTCTAAGAATGTTATAAAAGTTTATGTTATATTAAATTAACAGGAAGGTAGATTGATTTGTAATAAACAAATTAATGTTAATTTGAATAACCGAAAATTGTAAACAGAAAATTATCAAAATTTAAAAAAAAAAGGTTAGAGATGTGAGTAAACCAAGCCTTGTCTGTAAATGTTGGCCATTCTAAGAATGTTATAAAAGTTTCTGTTTTATTACATTAACAGGAAGGTAGATTGGTTTGTAGTAAAAAAATTAATAGTGGTTAATATTCTAGAAATTTTACTTAGTTTTCATTATTTTCTCTTACCGGTAATTGTTTATCGTAAATTGAAAGTTATAATGTTGTATTTGTGACAGTAAACCATTTTGTTTTTCTCATAGACTCATACAAAGTTTGTCCACCACTAAAGGTAAAGTGGTTTGATAGGGCTACTGATTGCATTAGCAGGCAGCCATTCCTGCTTCTGGATTTAGTGAAGCGAACCATCCACTGTAAAAAATGGGTAACGAAACCACAGGCAGAACCTCATGGGTGGTTTGGAATCCTGCCTATCTCATAGGTAAGTATTTTCTTCTTCTTTTAATTCCTCCAATTTCTTTTCTGCTTCGAGTTGTTATACCCCAGGATCTCCATTTTTCTCAGTCCCTCCCCATCTTATTCGTCCCCTAGAATCTTCCCAATAACCAATCGATGCACTTGTCATTGTTCTTACATATTTATTTTGTATACTCATGAATATAATGAAGAGCAGAGGGCTCAGACTGTGCCCTTTGCCCGTCGACAGGGCCGGACTTACTTTGTGTGCAGGGTGTGCGGTGCACACGGGTGCCGCGTCTCAAGGGGCGCGCCGCGAGGCGCCCCTTACGAATCCTCCAAGGTGGCGGTCTTAGGTTCGGGCGGCATACATTAATTAAGAGAGGAGGACCCCTCTCTCGGTTTCGGCTCGTCCCCGAATGGCACCTTTAGGGCTCATGGGTCTGCATTTTGACAAAGTAGGTACTGTTTCAACGTGAAATCAACCTTGCCAGAAATACTTAAAAACTATAATCGCGTAGAGTTCACAGAGGTCAGAGGTCAGATAAGACCTCATCAAATAGTGAGTGATATATTATCGACCCTTTCATCTCAAAACTGTTTATAGTGCAAAGCAAGTTAACATAACGGTAAGTAAAAGTGCTATTTATGTACTAGTATTACCTAGGTATTGATTCAGGTTAGTTATTTTGTTAATTACTTATTTGTATGTCTGTAACCTTCTTTATGTGCCTATAACTGATGAAGTGCCTCAAGTGGCTGTCGGGTTGGGTTTCTGTATGTCCTTTTATGGTTTTTAAACGAGTAACTTACCTTAGCTTTTGGTTTTTAGGGTTCCGTCCCCAATAGTCAAAAGGATATTAAATTGTAGTTGTGGATATATGAGTGCTTTCAAAATAACTACCATCGATCATTTCAGGTTATGAATGTACTTAGTATGTATATATGGTGTGAACGACTTTTTTTATTTATTTCTGTCAGGGTTATTCGTCGGTTAGGTTAAATCTTACCTAAATTCTTAGTTTATGTAAAGTATTATTATTATTCATTTAAGATATCTGATGGAGATAGAAAAAAGAAACTTTCTGGTGCGCAGAATCGGAAAAGAAAACTGGAAAAGGAAGTATCTCTGAGAAAGAGTACAAGTTCTACAGAAAGGTTTATGGTTCGACACGATTTGTCTTCGAGAGAACTTCTAGAGACGCAAGAAACACTACAGAAGAACTCTTGTCTGCGCTGCAACCTCCATCGCCGCTGCCGTCACCGTCATCGGTAGTCGACCAACCTCCTTGCGCCGAATCGTCGCTAGAGAATACACTTCGAGAAGATGTAATCAGCGGGCTGTATAGGACTTCAAAGGAAGTCTTTAGCCAAAAAAAAAAAAAAAAAAAAAAAAAAAAAAAAAAAAAAAAAAAAAAAAAAAGATGTAATCAATGAAATCGCTCGAACCAAATGTTATAACTCTCGATAAATTTCAGTCATTTGGTTCGCTAGCGACGTCTCATCGTATCACACCGGATCCAATGTAGGTGTAGCCTTAGAACGTCATGAAAAGAGCTCAGCGCACCTAGTTTGTCCTAAGAAATATATCACATTAAAAATTGGCATTTTAAAAGAAAAAACAGTCGATTTCGTGCACCAAGCTGAAATGGAACGAGAGAAAAAACGTTGGGTGGCAGTAATCGAACGAATAATCCATATAATTCGGTTTTTAGCGATGCAATGTCTAGCTTTAAGGGCAAATTCTGAAACAATTCATGAGTCTGATAATGATAATTTTTTGAAACTGGTTGAATGTATCGAATTATATTGCCCGTATTGCAAAAAAAACATTGCTTTGGAATTGAATCAATCCAAATATTTTTCAATTATATTATATTGCACTCTAGAAATCGGAAAAATCCCAGAAAATGTTCTTTTATTTCAGCCTTGTCATTATTTGTATTTAAAAGAACGAACCGTACGACAACCGATATTTGTTCTATAAATTTGTTCTATAAAAGAACATAACCGTTCTTTTAAATATAAATAATGACAAGGCTTAAATAAAAGAACATTTTCTGGAATTTTTCCCGATCACAGATGCAACTGGTCAGGGTTTAACTCAATTTTTGTTAGATTTTTTAAACTCTAACGATATTGAAATACTAAGAAATGCGTGGCCAAGGTTATGATAATGGCACGAATATGAAAGGAAAACATAAGGGTCTCCAGAACCGAATTTCAGACTTAAACCATTTTACGTACCTTGTGCGGCACACAACCTGGATTTGATAGTTATTGACGCTGCTAAAAGTTCGTTAGAAATTGTCAATTTTTTTTAACTGTGCAAGAAATTTATGTTTTCTTTTCTGTGTCAACAGCGCGTAGAAATTCCGAACTTTAATGCCAAAGAAATGCCAACTTTAACTATATAACCACTCTTAAATACTCGATGGGAGAGAAGGGTTGAAGTACTAAAAGCTCTACGATTTATTCTAGGAAAAGTATATGATGAATTTATCTGTTCCCTAGTTGTTTGGTTTGAAATTTTAAGCAAGATAAATCTAGTTAGCAAGACTCTTCAAAATTCCGATGTTGTTTTGTCAGAAGTGGTAAAAATGATTGATCTTGCAAAAAGAAGTCTGTCTGAATTCCGCAATGAGTCCGCTTTTCAGGAGTTCCTTAATAACGCGAAAACCATAGCCGAAGAAGTCAACGCAATTGCCGAATTTCCCGCACCAACTCACCCTCGCGCGTGTAGAAGGTTTTTTGACTATGAGGCAGAAGATGAGCCGATAACAGATGCAGAAAAAACATTTCAAAGTAAATTTGTATTACCACCTATTAGATACCGCTATCAATAAGTTCGACGAACGGTTCGAACTTTTGAATCAAAATAATATATTTTTTTCATTCCTTCAATAATTAAATAACTGGAGGGATTTGGAGATTGATACAAAAAGAGAGTATTGTTCTAATTTAGATGTTATCATTTAAAACCACTCCCCTCTTCTCTACACTTAATTCTGGGTGCACTAATACTTAAAGAAAAGATCCCTATCTGTCTTGTGGCCAAACGCGACGAATGAAAAATAAAATAGTTAACTGGCTCTATCTTCAACTGACCACTCTCTGGCCAAACCCCAAGTCTAGTCCGATTACCGTAACGAGGAAATCTTTTACCTTCCTCTGTCTTCTGTTCCAGACCCGATTCTCCCAGATAGTACATATAGCCGATACAGATAGTACAGATAGCCAGTCTTCAACTGCTCCACTCTACTTGAGAGGCAAAACGGCTGGGTATTTTTTTTTTTTTAACTTTATTCTGGGACCAAGTCCCTTTAGAATAACTATAAAGAACAAGTAAAATAAACATAATATTCATCTGGCCAGAAGGCTACATAATGATACAAATTATGAAGTCATCATGAGTGACAAAACATAGAAAAAATAAAAATAATTTAAGGATTAAAAAGTACGAGACTTTACAGGATTTTAACTAATTGTAGAGAAAAAATATATATAAAGGTTAGATATTAACAAAATAATAATAAATAACATTAATATAATAGTTAATAACGGAATTGCTAAATAAAGCAAATGAATGGCATAGCATGCGATAAAGTATTTACAAAGTCTGTATCTTCTTTGTTGTTGGAAAAATAAACAAAACACGTAGGTAACGAGATCGAGTATTCGATACAAATTAATTCAAGCGGAAAATTGGCCTGCCTGGAGAGCATCTTTTTGGGATGCCAGGAGATGATGGAAAAGCAGGGATTTAAATGAGGCCAGTGAGGATGAATGGCGGATGAAAGGAGGGATTGAGTTCCACACAGTGGTGGAGCGGGCGAGGAAGGAACGCTCGAATGCCTTAGTTCTGTGGGCTGGAATGTAGAGATCGGAAAGGCGGGATCTTGTTTTATGGTGTTGGACAGAGGATTTGAATTGAAGGAGACTATAGATAACTCATCATAATGATGTGACACCCGGGGACGCCTCGGAGTACCAAGGACAAATCTTAAAGCGCAGTTCATTATTCTTTTTAAGCGACCCTCCAGCAATTTCGAGAGGCCCCCGTATACCACACAACAGTAGTCAAAGTGGGAGAAGATAAGGGATGATGCAAGAAGCTTCCGGGTAGATTGTGTAAGGAGATGCCGGGATCGATGGAATAATTTCAGGGAACTAATTGATCGTCGGGATATTTGGGCGACATGTGGTTTCCAGGAGAGGTTTTTGTCCATGGATTACCATGGCATTAGCCTAGGTTTTTAACGGAGGAGTTGAAACTGATAGGGTTGTCGTTTAGGATCAATGTTGGGAGGGTGGGGATAGTTGTAAGGAGGGAGTTGGAACCTAGAACAATGGCCTGGGTTTTCATTGCGTTCAATTCCAATTTGTTCAGCTTTGCCCAGGCACTGATCCTATCTAGGTCTTGCTGAATACTGGCGGACGCAAATGATAGCTCAGAAGGAGGAAAGGATAAATAGATTTGGAAGTCGTCAGCATATAGATGGTAGGAACAGTGGTGAACGGATTTAGGAAGATCGTTGATGTAACAGTTAAAAAGGAGAGGAGAGATGCTTGAGCCCTGTGCCACGCCTGAGGATAGGGCAAGGAAAGAGGAAAGGGGTATATCGGGCATAGAAACCGCTTGGGACCTGCCAGAGAGGAAGGACTGGAACCATAGTATAGAGCTGTTGGAAAAGGACCATGACTTTAGTTTGGAGAAAAGGATAGAATGGCCCGAGGAATCGAAAGCTTTGGAAAAGTCTAGTAGGATTAGCACGGTTAGTTGTTTGTTGTCCATGGCTTTATGTATGTCAGTAGTGATTTTGGTAACCGCTGCAATCTGGTTTTCGTTCTGGTAACCAGAACGAAAACCAGATTGCAGCGGATCCAGGAGTTTGGACTGTTTGAGAAAATTTGAAATTTGAGAATGGACTATTCTTTCGAGAGGTTTGGAAAGTATGGAGATTGGCCGGTAGTCTTTGGGAGAAAATGGGGTAGAGGTTTTATTTATAGGATGGACTAGGGCTTTTTTTCCAAGAAGTTGGAAATATTGCGTTTTGTAGTGAGAAATTATATATGAAATGTAGGACAGGTAGGATATCGATGAGGCATAGTTTGAGTAGTTTGACGGGTATCTCATCAAAGCCAGTAGAACTGGAGCGGGATTTGAGAACGGAGGAAATAATGTCATCATAGTCGTTCCTCTCTACCGCTCTGCAGTGTGAGGTTGGAAATAATGTCGGTAGGTGAAATGTCAGAGAAAAAGAAATTGTCGGGGTTGAAAGATGGGGCCAGTGAAAAGACGGAGGGTGATGATTTTGATGTGTTAATTGAGGTAGACAAAAAATACGAGTTCATTTCATCTGGGAAGCAGGAAAGGTTCTAGAATATGTTGAATTGCAGAGGGAGAGTTTTCGGAGGAGTTGCCATTTAGATTTAGGATCGGGAGCAGAGGAAAGGGCTTCGTGGAAATATTTGGATTTTGCTTGTCTGATTGTAGACTGTGTCAAAATGCGAAGGGCCCTGAACGCTTGGTAGTCATCAGTAAGCCTAGTGCGTCTAAAGCGTCTATTTGAAGGCTTATTTGAGCTAGCGTCAACATTCTTATCCGGGGGTCTGTGAGGTGGTGCCATCTGGTGGTCATCATTATCCCAACCACTCGCGAATTGAATTTAACTTTTTAAATATTCCCTCAGACCGACTCGAAGGGGACGGAAATGCTGAGTCATATCCGTATCAGACTGATGATTTGGCGTCGCCACAAGCAGAAAAGAGTCTTCTATTAAAAATTCATATTTAATAAAATATATCTAAACTAAATGTTAAGGACCTACAATGCCTTTAACCAAAACCATATACAAAGAAAAATTATGTAATTAGTCACAAGAAGAAATAACATAAGCAAATCTTATTTGGCATAGCATAACATATACGAACATATTAAAATCCTTAAAACCTAAAATCTTTCTGAAGCAACTAAATGCTAATAATTCTCTATAATACATAAAACTAAAAATAAACTTTTGACTTCAACTGATAAAAGACTTCTTTTTGATCACAAAGGTTACAGTACAATTCTTAACACAGATTACTTTCATTTGATCTGTTCTAATTAAAAATGGCTAATTAAATATAACATTCGCTAACATTTATAGCATTGAACTAAAAGCTGTAATTAATGTAGTAATTTTATTTAAATAAAATTTTTCCTCAGCAGTTACAATGGTTTAAAATTAAGGCTATATAAGAATTCATCAATTAAATACAAAGGAAAGAAAATACAAAATGAGTAAATAATAGATATATAATGTAAAAATAAAAGAGAGATCAATTACAAAAATATAAATGTGCACATCTATACCTAAGGAAATACAAAAAAAAAAGTGATTTAAAAAGTAAATAAAAATTATGAATAAGAGAATGCAATAAGCACATCAAATTAATTCGTTTAAAAAAAAACAAACTTGAAATTAACTATTTAATAAAAGAGATTGAGTTTTTAAACAAAAAATATTGATCGTCAGTGAATAAATAAAAATAACTGAGTTCTTGAAATGTTAGAGGTGAGTTCTTGCAGATGATGAGATGACAGTTCGATATGACGAGGAGTAGAAATAACTAAATGTCTCTTACTGAAAATTAACAAACAGTTTTACTGGTGAGATTTGAGAAGGTGAAGAAGATGGAGAGATGGCGACAAATCAAAATGTAGAGTATCAAGTAGAGTAACAACCTTCTCACACGACCACTGTCTTGAGACTCATCTTGTTTTGTTTTTTCGAACATCACACTACTTAGTATTGTAACATATGTTTTAATTACAATTTGAAAATTAAATTACTATTTGAATTCTTTTATTTTCCTTTTAGCTAATTTTACTATTGTAAGAATTATATAAAACAAAATTATATCTGGTTTTTAATGTAATAAAATATTCGTTTGGAAGAAAAAAAAAATAATTTTTTTTTTTTAAAATAGCTATTGATACCCGACATTACAGCTTCAGCCAATTGTATATCAAGTTTAATGTTTATTATAATTACTAAATCTAAACAGTTATGAAACTCTATCATCGATATACGTAGAAGAAACGTGATATTAAGATTAAAAAACAAAACGTTTGTCTGTTTCATCGAACCAGATAAACTGCTGCCTGTCGTTTGAAGTATTAGCCAACAAAAGTTTGTCATAGTTTATATAAACTTATCGATTATTTATACAGATCCATATTTTATTGGAAATATAAATCACGCTTTGTAATTAGCCAACTGTATATAGTTTTTAACAATGTCCCTGATAGTGTAGGCCCTCGTGGAAGACGGTGTGTGAACGGATTTGTAAATAATCATAGGAAATTAGGAATATTTATTACTTAAGCATGTGAGAAGATCAGCTTTTAGACCCTCGTAAATCACAAATAGCGAATAGAAAATGTGTTAGAGACATAATCTTGCCGATCTGGAATAAGAAGGAGTTATTAGTACAAACAAAATAAAAAAGATATACAAATACTCACTGGTCAGTGTCGGCGAACGCCAGCCTGAGAACGGAATAGAGGAAGATGAAGAAGAGAGGCGCCGTCCAAGAGAAGACAGTGAGTATCCTCACTAACTTTTGCTCGCTGGTGAAGGCTGAGACCAGGAGAGTGTGGAGGTATAAGCCCTCGGCCAACATCCAAGCGTAACAGCTGAGTAGGAAGTAGTGGAGTATAACGTGTAAGCACTGGCACCAGACCTGCACATTATAGTATTGTTTACTCATGCATTTTGAATACATGTTTACAACTATCAGTAAAGTCAAAAGTATATTTGAAACATAACTACATACATACATTACTTACTTCAATTAATTTTTAGTTTCATGAGTTTCATTACAAGCTAGTATAGTACAGTTATCAATTTTATGCATTGACATACATGAGTTCTACATTTATATTCAGTTTTATTCGCATCATCCTTTTAACGAGTTTAGCGACGACAACCACTATTCCGTATTCCCTTTGGATATTGGATGTTTCCCTGGAAAATTTTAGGATAATAGCAACTTTTACTCAATTACATAAATCTAATTTAATTTTTCTCAACTGCTGTAAGTCGGTGAAACATTTCTTGATGCCATACTATTAAAAAAATTAAGCATAAAAGACAAAGCCCTGAAAAACAGGGAAATAGTGGAGATATTTTTCCAACTCAATCGTGGTAGCCCTGTACTGAGGAATCAACAACTTACCGAAACTAACTTAAATTACTGAGCACACATTAACCAATTTACTTCATAGTCACGCACAAGAAATTACCACTTAAATTTCGTCATTATTATTTATGTTTGAATTACTGAGTACTAGCAGTAGGTAGTTTCTCTACTTGTCTTTATATCATGCCATAATGTTTCGTTCATTCTATGTACTTGTATTGTAATAAAGTTGTTTCAATAAATTCAAATTTCAATAAATACATTTAAAAAAAGTATGACTACCGGAAGTATCATTTAAAGAAGTCTTGGAGAAACAGTTTTAGGATACTTTATTTTGGTGGAATAAAATATGAAAAAAGCTTATTACCAATTTAAAAACTCTTATCATTGTAATAGTATGTATGATTTATTAGCTGGGTGTTGATATAAATCGTGGGATAACAAAGCATTTTTGAAACATTACTAACTATTTCAAATTCTTAATTAAACACGTTTAATTCGTCTACTTAGTCTTTATGGATAGTAATTTATTTTTATCCATAACGACCAATAAAGTGTCTATATATTATGCTAGATATTAAAGGTAGGTCAAAAACCCAAGAGCATTGCAAATATTATTTTCCTTTTTTTCGTAAGCACTTTGTTAAGTGCTTACGAAAAATGTTAAGTGCAAAAAAACGTTCATCTTATAATATATTAATTGCTGATTAAATAAAATAATCTACAAATCTTAAAAAAAAAAAAAATCTTAACAACATTCGATTGGCAAAAAGGACTAACATTGGTATTAGAAGGGTTTGATGTTTATGACAAAGGTAGTTTATAAAGCGCATACGACCGTAGCATTTAAAAAGCCGAAGTTTTTGTTGCTAAAGGCTTACTTTAAATTATGAATGGCAGTTTTTCTGTAAATGTTGTGTCAGTAATACAACTCAAATCAATCAAGCATTCAATAAAAAACTGCTGAAACCATCCACTAAATAAAACTCTTTCAATCACGCACACAATCCTGATGATAGAACAAAAGGTATTTCCTATCGGAACAGAGCAGCCATCGGGCAATGCAGATGGAAACAATTTGGGCTTGTACATGTTAGTACGCGCCTCGCATTTGTTCGTCAAATGATTCTTTTGTATCGGATAAACGTCGGTCCTATTTTTCAATTTTGTTTTGCATTTTCTGTCAAATTTTAATTGACCTGTGATTGTAATGACTTCAGACAATATCAGGTTGTAAATATGCTATCATACTTCCTTACACATCTTTCCAAATATTATAAAATATCTTAGTTATTGCTTTGGGGTATGTACATTTTTCGCAATGAAATGACTATAGAAGGCATAAAGATTCGAGTCGGTATCACAGGGTTAGTTTTGATTGATTAGACTACAAATAAATGAATTAGTAAATTCATTAATTTCAAAACATTTTAATGAAATATATTCCTTAAACGTAGACCGCTATAATGTTTAAAATATGCTCTTGCAAATATCAAGCCCTTTTTACTTATGGCTGGAAACACTGAAAGATTTCTTCGTTGTTTCTCGCTTTAGCACTTAGTGTTTATTAAAGATAAACCCTCTGAAGCTAAGTGAGTGATTGGTGACATTCTCTCTACTCTTCTTGGATGTTCTACCCCTTCATAATGCTAAGATACACTTGTAGATGTAATGAGCACATGTGCTTGGATCACTTGTAACTGTTCTATTAGGCCATTTTAAAAATAAATTTAAGTAGCTGGGCTATGCAGGTTATATCTGGCTACACCTCTATGATTAAAGCTGGGAATAATGAACTTGTTGCTGTACGTTGAGGAGTCTACATCATTTTTTGACCTCATAGAGAGGGTTTCCAGGAAATTACACTGAGCCAAAACATTTATTACCATATGCTAACATAAGAAACTATAGAGTTTTATGAATACACAAATTTTGTTTTCCATTTGGCCAATATGGACTTATTTTTCCTATACCTCAAATTGTTCCCCTTAAACGAACGAGTGAACGTATGTATGAGACTTATATGTATTCTTTTTTTCTCCTAGTTTTAAAAACAGTGTTTGAATACTTTAAATAAAACTAATTATATTCGTGCAATCGTTGGTTAGTTATGGAGTTATACCAGAATTGTATCGATAATTTCATGACAGTACTAAGCCGGAGGAACGTGAGAAGGCTTACAAGAGGTGGTGTTGAAGAACGGGGCGTTTAGTTTAGGCAGTTCATCATTTTTTCTGTTATATCATGATCCGGGGTATTTGTCACTGCCTCTTTCAGTCCCCTTCTACCCGCCTCCAACTTTACTACTTATTTCTTCTACTTTTCCTCATCACGTTGTGTTCTTGAAGAGTTTAGTGATTCTTCTTCTACCTGGTAACAAGGCGGTGATATGTGCCTTGTGAATCGATCCAAAAACATTCTAAATCATTTTAGAACAGGAGACTTATAAGAACCAAATTAATATATTTATAATAAGGCTTTATAATAAGGAAAAAAAATTAGTATCTTATTTCCATTAGGGTCTGACAAAAGTTTAATTTTACTTATACAAGAATTAAATTAGTTTAAAAAGAGTAATAATAATATTTTTCTATTTTCAAACAACCATTTAATTCAGCCGGTCATTCTTCAGAATTATAACTACATTACGACTACGTGCAGGGAGGTGATTCTCCGAGATTACGTTTTTCTCCCAACCCATAATACCCACATATAGAGGTTGGGTGAGCCCCTGGAGGGTCTTCAGATCCCGCAGGGTCCATTGTCAGTTGTTAAAGATTAAAAGATTAAATTAATTATCTGCCACAGCCAGATTTGAACCAGGGACCTTCGGCACGGCAACTCAGGGCTCTACCACTGAGCTATCCTGCTCCACTTTTGGAATAATGATGATCATTTGTAATTCAAAGCTACATAAACTCTAAAAAATAAACATGGTCATTTGTATTATCTTTTTCATTAATATGAAAATTCCTTAACCAAAAAGACATAAGGACTCATGGTAATGATCGGGAAAGTTTAATATATCAGCTGAGAACTAGAGCGATTCCTACACATGTATTTCATTTCGTTTTTTATTTCACTGTTGATTTATGAGTATGGTTATAAAGGGTTTTTTAACTAGCTAGCAAATATTAAATCTTTTTGGGTCAATCCTTTAGGCCGGCGAACAGGGTAGGAGTTAGTGTGAGTAAGGTCATACACATCTAAAAGTTATTAAATAATAAATAGGATGCCATTGGAAAAAAAGCCTCAAGCCTCTAAAATACTTGCAAAAAATTGTCAATTTTACGTTATCGTACGTTTCGTCAATTTAGGAGTCATGAGGACACACACCAAAAGAAAAAAGACAAAGAGAATCACATCTCACACAGTTCAAACAGACTCATCAAACACAGACAGCAATCTTGCTTCTAGACGCTCCTCTAACAACTATGGAAACAAAAGGTAATATAGGAACAGCTGGGGAGGTAATGAAAACAGCTGATCAGCAGAAGTGTGAAATGTGGTGCAGTTTGTCTTCTTTGATGTGATTTCCTTTTAGTGTGTGTCATGATGCTCCATAGGGAAAACGTTGTCGGGTTGCTTTTTCCAGTATTTTAAAGGGTGAAGGATTTGTTTTGGGGATTTTTTCTGGTGCAAAATTATAAATTTTGTTTATCATTTTTTTTCCTATTGAGTTTTTCCTCACTTTTATTGTTATTAAATCATTTTAATAACTTTTTAAGTTATTACAATATGATACTTAATCCTACTTAAAACTAATTTCATTCCATAAGGTTCCTTTAGTTTATTAAAGAACTGTTCTCTTATATAGACAACATAATAAATTTGATAAATACAAATAAGAATATATTGTACAGTGAACAGAGTTTGGATATACTATTCAGATAACTTGTTCTCGACAGCCCAAAATACATTTGGAGGCACAAAGCATCGTGTCAAAGGCAGATTTAATGTTAACGTTATGTGGATGGACGTTTTGACCAGTGCATGGGCTAAAACGCCTGACCCTTCAAGGTATTCACTCTCTCTCTATTCCTGTCTCTAACAGTGAATTATTCGTATGTGGTTCATCAAATATAACAGTTTCTCTTTTGATATCACGCTAGTAAAGAAAGCAATTTATATTCAAAATTGTAATTAAAATTTAACTCTATGGAAACCAATATCTTGCAGATATAAGTGATATTTACAGGTATCTGTTTTAGCAATTTACGTCAAACGAAATATTTCTGATGGGCGGTTAGTAAATTTTTAACAAATATTCATAATCTCTTTAACCATCACCGTATAATTATTTACTCTAATAATTAATTTAAAGTTGTAATTATGAAATTATATATTTTATATATAAATTAGTACAGTTTTTAGCGAGCTATACTTGCTGTTCTCTTTATTATTTTATTATTGTAATAACATGATAATACTTGATTATTAATATATAATGGATTGTATTAAAAAATATGTTATTTGATATATGCCGTTTCGAACATATTGACGTTTAGAATGTATTGAAAGAAACATGAAAAAACACATTTTTCAATTAAAAAAATGTTACACCTTTAAATTTATTTTTAAAATTATATTTCATATTCTTATACTTCAATATTTTCAAGAAACATTACTGTATTTATTAATTAATTCTTATATCAAGTTTAATTTATATTGTAAATTTGAAGGCTTGTATGTGCACGTTTTAAGGTCCATTCTTTCCTGGTTTATTTTATTTAGATCGTGAAAAGTTACACACCCATTCAGGAGAATGACAATGTATTTTTTCGTTTTATTTATTTATTATTATCGGTGACTTTGATGAAACAAGCATTAAAGAATTATGTTCATAGAGACCGTAGTAAAAAAAGTTTTTTTTAAATAAAAAAGACATAACAATAAACCAAATGGCTGTTAATGTTCCGTTACGAATAAACCTTCTTTCATTTTCTTTTCATATTCACTTCCTCTCGTTATTATTAACCGTTGTAGGCAATTGTAAAGACCACATTCACTGGAATTTAAAAAAAAAACTCAATTAATTCGAGAAGGGATTTTCGAGACTGATGGTCGTGCAAAGCGTGGTATAATGGAATGTAAACTAGATTAGGTCCGTTCGGACGAGAAACCCTCCCACCGATCTACCTACTCAGTCTTTATCCCAGATTTTTTTCTGTTGTTCATTAACAATTTAAACCGTTGTTGGGCTATAAATTGTTTTTATTAAGTAGGATGCATGTATTATTCTTGCTTTACGTAGGACTTATTGTTACTCCTTAATTTTCGCTCACTTAGACTAATACCGTACAGTGTACCGTTACGTCTCTGGAGATATCGATACAAAACTAAAATTGTTGATCAACATTTTATCTTTGGGATCCCGAGAAACACCCAAGTCACCGGATTTTAAGAAGAGTTGAACTGGCTTTATTCTTCCTATCGCCGTATTTCCTAGCTTCCTTTTTCTACCAAGTTATCCAACCCCGCCGGCCGTCATACATTTCCGATCTCCTTCAGAAACTTCAGGCCACTCTCGTAACAATCTTAGGCTACAACTACATTGGATCCGGTGTGATATGATGAGACGTCGCAAGCAAACCAAATGACTGAAATATATCGAGATTTATAACATTGGTTCATTAAATTTATAAAATTAAGATTATTTATTAATTATTTTTAATACATTTATATTTTACTATAATGTATAGTAAAATATGTATAATGTATACACCCCAGCATCGTATGTGATAAAATCACGTCGCACCGAATCGGATCTAATGTAGGTGTAGCTTTACACATCGCCCCACCGAACCGCAGCTATTGACAGTTCTTTCCTTGTCCGATTCTTTCTCTCTGTTGAACTATATACCTTCTTCCATTCGTCGTTCCAATAATCTTCCGACCTTTAAATCCCGTTTAATTTAACACTTCGAATCCTTCAAAATCAGTCATAATCCGTCAAAATCAGAAATAATTGTGACTAATATTTGCTAATCGATGAGTGAATGATGCTTTTTAAAATGGATATTTTTTTCTTCTAATTTGGCTGTTCACACATCCAGTTGCATCGTTTTAAAATCAGTTATTATAGTTTGTTTCTTGTTTATTTTCTGTTGCTTTTTTAATGCAATTTGTACATAAGTGAATGTGTTTTATTTCTATATAAATATTGTAATCCTTCTTTATATTTTTTCTTCCTCTTGATTTATTATTTGGAGTTAACTTATAATTTATTTTTCATTTATATATATTTATTAAAATGTAATTGACCATTATGTAAAAAGGATCAATATTTCACAAATATAATATGATTTTTCCACCTTACCCCATTTTCGATGACGACTTCGGGAAAGGGTACGATAAGTCTGTACCAAAGCAGCCACAAGAAGTTGTTTCCGGCGAAAGCTGTGAAAAGGTTCATGTGGAGTGTGTTCCTAGGACATCGTAACGATCTGAAACATAACAAGGTATTCTTCAGCTCTGCTAGATATATGTATCTTTGTGATTCAAAAGGTTTCAATAGTGAATGATAAAGCGAAACATAATTATTTCAAGTAATCTATTTTATAACATATGTGTTGTATTATACGGTCATCAAGATTACTGTCGAGTAATCCGTGAGTAACCCGTTTATGCAAACAACATCTCGTCCTACATCACTGTGGCAATGAGAATGTAAATAGACATAAACTCAAAGATCAAAGGCTCAATTGAATATACAGCTCTATTGATCATAATCATATATCAACTTGATCAATTAAGTGAGAGAATAAAACGAAATTAATCTGAATATAAGAATATAAAAATAACTTAAAAATGATCGCTAACAACTAAAATAACAAAAAAAAATTAATTCTCGCTATTATGAGGGATGTATTATTCAGTATGTCAAAAGTTTAGCCAATAATACCGTCGCCGTTTCTACAATACAAAAAATAAATAAAATTGTTTTATAATTTATGAGTGAAATCCAAAAACGTATAAACAGGCAACACAGACATAAGATCTTGTGACCTTAAAAATAAAATATGATAATTAGTGATACATACCACAAGTACTTATGTGATAGACCACATTTGTTTTGAGATGATATGTTATGTCTTTAGAACTAACTAATTCTTCAAGCAAAGGTTTTTATAATTAAAATTAATACTAACTCGAAATAGAATATATTCAGTATTAAGTACGATAGTGGGTGAAGGAAATGAAGAAGATGTGGAGCCACCAGATTTGGAAGAGGTTGTAGGTGCAATCCAGAAAATGAGGAACCATAAGGCACCAGGTGAGGACGGATTTCCGGAATTGTTTAAATATGGAGGAGAGGAACTGCACAGGACGCTTCATGACCCAATCCTCGAGATATGGATTCATGAGAAGATGCCTCAGCAATGGAGTGATGCCTTGATATACCCGCTTCACAAAAAAGGAGGACAATGGGAATGTGCTAATTACAGAGGAATATTGCTACTCCCCTGTGCTTACAAAGGCTTCTCCAATGCCCTCTACCAAAGGCTGACCCCGCATGCAGAGCGAGAAATCGGATAGTACCAGACTGGCTTCAGGAGAGGGAAATCGACAGTTGACCAAATTCATACCCTCAGATTAATCATGGAAATGGGCCCATGAACATAAGATGCCTACTCACCACTTGTTTGTGGATTTCAGGAACGCTTATGACAGGATCAAGCGTCCTATGTTATACGAGGCACTAAGAGAAATGAAGGTTCCTTCAAAGCAAATACACCACATAAAAATGACAATGAGAGACGTTTGGTGCAGCGTACGCATACAGTCTGAACACTCTTCTAAATTTGGATCAAACAGAGGACTAAGGCAAGGAGATGCTTTGGCGTGCTTCCTGTTTAATTTGGTGTTGGTAAAAGCAGTGAGAGAAACAGGTATCCAGAATAATGACACCATATTCATTAGATCGGTCCAACTGCTCGGTTATGCGGATGATCTTAATATAGTGGCACGATCCTTTACTGCGATTACTGAGTCTTTCTTAAGCTTACAGAGAGCTGCCGCGCACATGGGACTGGTTATTAATGAAAAAAAAAATGTAAAAATGTATATTGAGAGAGTGGAGGAGTTTAGTTACCTTGGATCTCAGGTCACAGCAACAAACAATGTTTCGATTGAAATAAAAGCTATTTTGGCCAGGACCCATCGCAGGGCTGTAGCGCCATCTGATAGATAGATAGATTAAGTAAGATAAATTCAAATATAGAAGGCTAAAGTAAACAAGCTTATGAAAAAATGAGAAATAGTCGTAAAAAATACTAAACAACAATAAAAAACATAGATGAGAAAAACACAGTATTTGTTGAAAGCGTAAGTCTTAAAAGATTCTCCAAAATTTCAGATCTCGAAAGGAAATAAAAAACAGTGATATATTATTTAAAGATACTTTTTCCTCCAGTTCATGCGTCTGAAATATAAAGAAAAAACTAATATTAAGAAAAAATATTTTTTTTATTATCCGGTATATGATTAGAATTCTGCGGAACTTGACTAATGTGGGGATTAAAAATACTTTTTAGACTATATTTTAATGTATTTCGAATTTAATAAATGTATAAATATTTTAATTGTTTTTATATTTTTTAAATAATTATTTTTCATTATCAATAATAATGTCACGCTTGCATGCAACCAAGCATCACCCCTAATAATTAATCACTTTCCCTCCTATCTTATAGATAACGTTTCAAAATACACCAGATATAAAGTCAGATATTATTAAATCTGCAGCCCCAGATGTTATTAAATCGAGCCATTCTCATAGTTTTTAGCTTGAATTGGAGTTTTAACATAAACATTAACTCCTTTTTATACCAATGCCTGACTTAACCCCTCATTAACATGCAAAATAATATGATTCCACGTTCCAAAGTACAAGAAACTGATTTTGGAAAAAGAAAAAAAATTAACCACTTACTCATCGGGGCTGTAGAAATTAAACCATTAGCTACAATCATATATGATGTTTTTATAAGCAAATGAATCAATTAAGGCGGCTTCATAAATATACGGTATAATTTTTTTTACCTTAATAATTAAAACTCTTCAATCAGGAGACACTTTTAAGCTCACCTTTTTTTTGTCATCTACGAGTCCAATATCTTTCCTTTGACGGGATGACGGGTTTGTCAAAGGCTCTGATTACCATCGCGGAGAATTTAAATTGATTCTGGATTATCCTTGAGGGTGCACAATTAGAACTGTTTTATTAATCCTTTGCTCTCCTCTGAATAATGTAATAATAATAAAGGTGGGGCGCAATTAGAGGGAGCCACGATTATTATTATCCATTTAGATCAAAAGACTTTGATCAGAATTAATTCGACTGTATGAAAAACAGGAGCTTCTAGACCAGAGCAGAATCTATATGGACTAATAATGGGGAGATATTGCTTCTATAATATAATATACGTAATATATTATTATTATTTATTTATTGCGTAGGGAACCAGAAGGATCACGAAATCGTCTACATCATTCATCTTTTCTCCATGCATTCTTTTTCTCTCCTCCGTCCAGTTTGTCTCTTCAATGGTCCCTTCTCTTAAATCACTTTCATTCACACTATCCACTTTTCTACGTTGTTTCCAAATATTTTTTCTGAGTAACATCATTTCGTTGTATTTTCGCTTTTGCTATGTCTATTTTTACATACCTAAAAATATGGTGGTAGACGACCGCATGGCTCCATGGTCGACCATGGCTCCATGGTGTGGTCGACGACTTTTTATAAGTAACTATTATATTGTTAAATGTTTTTTGGGGTAGCCTATTTTATGTTCATAAAATCTTAATATCTTCTTATATCTGCTGCAAGGTTTAAGGTATTTTATGAGGTTTTTCTTACCTTTTTATATAGATAAATATAGGTATTAATCAATAAGTATATTCCAACATATACAAATATATATGTTGGAATATAGCTATAGTCTATTGTATCTGTAAACATGTTTTTTTCATTCTACGTTCTTCAATTTCGCTCTAAAGCCAACAAATGTTGTGCGTGATTGTTGTAAAAAACATTATTCCGATAGGATGGTTCATGAAAGCATTGAATAAATCCAAACAGTGACAAAAATGTTCGTCAATGTTCGTTATCAATGTATATCTGGGAAATATAAAATCACATAAACACAAACCAGTGAAAACAACTTTAAACTAACCATATATAATAGATAAATTTAAAAAAAATCTCTTATTATCCATAATATTTCCATTAATTAATATATAAGAGTCAACTTGTAATATACAAATTGATAGTTATGTCACTCCATAAATTCTGCCTTTAAAAAAATAATTAACATTTTTTATCACCATTCCTCGGAGTGTTGCCTCCAAATATGAGTCGAGTAATTGACGGAATTCACAAACAGCATACTACAGTTCTAACCTCTCTTTTTGCAGGTATTGCAATATAAGGCAATATCTGTAGGAAGAAGAAAACATATTGGCTAACTTGTTTCATTCCCTTGTCTCTCTGGTTACTTTCAGAATGTGAAAGTTATATATATATATTTAAAATAGATTTATATACATATATATATATATATAAATCTATTTTAATATAAATCTATATATATAAAATAGAAAAAGGTAGAACTAAAATACATGGATATTAAAATAAAACTAATCAATCAATGTTCAAGATTGATTTCGAGCTAATTTAAGACTACTTGAGATGAACAGTAAGGACTTAAATCTGTGTTTATAGAATCATTCGTTAATATTTAAAGAACGACAGGTGACTCAGGCTAATGGCTTTAATCTTGACGATAGATTTTTGCTTTTAGGTTAGGAGTTTCTTCATCTGGTTTCATCTCGGCTTCCGGTGATGATCGAGGATATAATGCATTTTATTTTAAAATGAAGTTGCAATGTGCACCTATTCGTTAATGGTAAGTTTCTGGGGTGATTTATGGAGCTCATGCAGGTGAGAATGAAAGCGTGTTTTATTTTAACTGTTCTAAACATTGATGTCTAGTGACAATAAAAAATTCAGAGTACCGTTCCCTTATTATTATAAGAAATACTTTGATAATGGTTTCCTTCAGTAATTATGCCACTAAAAAGGCGGATTTTGAAATGTACAGCGAATATATATATATTTTTTTGAAGTTGGCTCTATGCACCATGAGAATTTTGGCCGTGTCTTCTTAGATACACATCACTCGCGGGGGAAACAGACAGCCTTGAAGTGGCTACACGTTGCTGGGAACCATGGTTTCCATAGATCAGCGCCAGCCTACTCATGAATCTATAACTAGTCCCTTTGGGACCGATTCACCAGAGTCCTATCCATCGACGTTCAATCGGGTTAAAGGACAATGACAAATCGGTCTAGATTTATGGAATATGGCTTAGCTTTGATGACCTATTCCAAGCTTCTCAACCCCATCGTACAACATGCCCTTGTATGTATTCAAGTTCTGAATAGATACATTTTTCAAGCTATTCGATAATATTAGTTTACAGTGTTTTTCCATTAACGACCATAAGAGAAAATTTATGAAAGGAAATCAAGTTAGTAAATAGACACAAAGAATTAATGAGTATACAAATAATTTAAAGGACAGAAATTCCCTTAAGGACCATGATATTAGAAATTTTAAATTGTGAGCTAGGGTCATAAAGAAGAAAGAAAGAAAATTTGTAAAATTTGCAATTTAAATAAACTGAAATAACCTCATGAAATGCAAATTTTATTCTTCCATAGCTTTAATTTTACTATTCATTACACTAATACTCGTCTACATTCGATATTCTAATTCTAAAAATTTTACATATCACTAGCTTCCCAAACTCCAAATTTGGTAGGTGATTTAAGATATTGCTTACGATTGCCCTTTATTAATAAATCATAACAGTGAACGGAAGTATTGGATCGAGTAAATTATTTCCTAAAATAAAGGCATTTTTAAACTACGTTTAATACTAATAGTATTATTTCCATTAATGAATTGTTTGCTAATAAATACATAAGAAATATCAATCCATACACAATCGTCAACTATTGTGTTTTATTATTGTCAGCATATTGTGGCTCCATTGCCTACCGGCAGAGACATTTATAAATTGTTCTGACATACCGACCAGCTGATTATGGTAACTAATTATAATATAAAGTTTAATAATTTACTTGCCTGATGGTTGATTGTTGCGGGAGGCCTTGTCCCCACGTGGGATGTAGAGCCATGTATATATGTATTAATTCTCTTCAATGAAGATAAAATGCAGCAAATCTCACATCAACAGTCTCCAAAAATAGGCAAACTTACCAAACATAGGCAATAATCTCACTCTAACACTTACAAGAAAATGGTACAACGAATGAGCAACAAACCATGCCTACATATCGGTAGCTGCATGGAATCCGACAATTTCTGCTGTTTGCAGAACTAAAACAATTCTTCAAAAGAGAGGATCCAATTTCGGGATTTATGCCATCCTCAGGTCGTTCTCCTACACCTAAATTCGAAAACTTTTGAATCAACACTGGTGTTGAAATTTATTGACGGAATGGAGGTATTACACATCGATTCACCTGCCCTTGATAGAATTAATTACCTGTAAATCACACGCCATTCCAGCCATAGTCGGAGAGCACCAGGACGTTAAACCTCAAATAATCAAACACCTGTCTTCTCAGCAACCGCTCCACAGTAGCTTGTCTTAGCTATACAGCGGTAGTCTTGACAAGATATAGATTCATAAGTGAAATTTAAAATAAATGTTTACTAATTATTTATTATTTTATATTAATATTTAATTGAGTTATTCAATCAAATTTTACTTAAGCTAGTTTTCTTAATTTTATTTTAAGGTCGCTTTTATTGAGTGACCTATTTCTATAATATAATTTTATTATTGAAGTTTAAAAGATAAATTGAAAATATAGACAGATATCATTAATTTTTAGTTAATTTAAAAAATCTTTATTATTATTATCAGCCCAATAATAATACTTTTAACGATAAAACTGTTCTAACTTCCCCTATTTATTATTGTTATTTTTATTTAATTTAGTTATACCAAATACTCTTGAAATCGTAGAAGGGTAAATCGCTGGATAACCATTTCATTTCATATTTTAAGTACTGATTATGAGCATATACGTATGGTATACGTTGATGGTAAATGACGAAATATAATAAAATTTGTTACTGCAGTTTCATATTGATAGATAAGAAATATAAAATAGATACATGGCATATTAAGATATGACGTTATTTTATTTATGATCGAATCTCACGAATTATTTTGAGTAAATATATTAATTTTCAATTAATATCAATATTCTGCATTATTACTTCATCAGTCAAATAACACTACTTTTATCGATAATGCTATTCTAACTTCCTCTGTTTCATTCTTTTGCTTAGAGATCACTTTGAAATATCCTTGGAAGGTCTGCCTAAACTTGAATACCATCAAAATTGACAGTTAAAATTTTTTAGATGTTCTGCTTTTTGGTTAGTCATCCATATTTATGAAAATTAATTTTTTAACCTGGATTAACATCAATGTGGAAGATTAGTGGGTAGTGTGCAGAATTGCAATGCCAAAGTTTCAGGGTTCAAATTTGGCTGTGGTAGATAAATTATGTAATCTCTTAATAGCTGTGGTTAAAACCTATTGGATATATGGACCCTCCTCGGGCGGACCCAGCGTCTATAAAGTGGTTACCTATAAATTGGTGGAAGAACCTAGTCGTTGAGTGGGATCTCGGAAAAATCACCAGCTTTCACAACCGTTGACCTAGAAACAGTACAGTCTCAACCATCTACTGAATTCTTAACCCTTTATTTAGAGGAACAGGTGAAATAACGTTATGTATATAAATAATAATTGAATGCTTAATATTCGACTGGGAAATTTGCTTTCACCTCTTTCCGACTGGATTTAATCATTTCAATCTTACTATTAAAGGTTTTGTTGCATTGTTTACGTTTTTTTTTATTTCAAAAACTATTTTAATTTCTTTTAGATATTATTAAAAATTGCCATTGGTGGGAAACCGTTTATTATTAATTAGCAATATTGAGTTTGAGGAGGAGCCATCACTTATATTTTCTATTGTTTTAATCCTAAGAAGGGTACTAATTGGTTAACGTCAGTCATTATGATTTCAGTGAATCAAATATTAAACAAATTTGCGCAGGTTTGCCTATTAGCAATTCGAATAAAAATATCCAAAGGTTCCTAACCCGATGGAGAGGTATAAAAGAGATAACACTCGGGAATGCTCGCCTATTGTTTTCTATTTAAATTGTATCTCCTCCATTGGGGGCTTCGGCTGAAAGGCAAGCATTGACACGAAACAATGCTATTTGGTGGATTGTATAAGTCACTCCACTTCGTTCATAATCTCCACAGCTATTTGCCTCCCTTCGTGGCGCTATTGTTGGAATTATTCGAATATTCTGAAGCGTTTTCCTCTATCTTATTCTAATTTAACCTTTTAAAAAATTGGCAAATAATCAATAGCAATATACCATAATGACTAAATAATTTTATAAACTTGGAATAGTAAATTTTTGACATAGGTAATTATTAAATGAATTAATATAATAAAGATAACTACATATATTCATACATATAATTTGTATAGAAAAAGGAAATGAGATTGTGTTTTCTTACATATTACGAAGTTAATCTTTAACTAGCCAGATAGTTTCATTCACCATTATGAATGTTTGATTCATTCACATTTTGGCCTTCGAATCGTTCATATAATATATACTTATTGATTGTAAAAAAAGGTTTAGTGCAATTCACGATGGGATTGGAAAAATTGACCACTGATTAAGTTCTTCATTTTTATATATTTTTGTTAAACTTATGAAAGAGCTTAGGGACTAGAGAGGTGTACAAAAAAATTATATTAAAGCAAACTTAAACTAATCGAATTTAAATCTGTGTAAAAAAATTAATTAAAAAACATATTATATATGTACATACTTTAGGTTCAAAAGTGGAAAATTCCAAAAATAGTCTTTTTCATATTTGTCACTAGTTTCGTGAAGCAAGGCTGTAAGCCCCCTAAATTTCAGGTTCAGATCCAGAATAAAACAATACGAAATAAGGCGGTCATGTATCGAGTTACAAAAAATTGCTTGACTAAACTAGCAAACAATTTTTTGCTAGTATTTGTGAATTTTTGAGTTATCCACTGAACACCTCACGTATATATATATATAATAATAAATAAACATGGAGTCAAACAATATATTTTCCAGATTGGTGATCTAATGCATAACAAACGAAAATCAAATTAGAAAATATATGATTAAATCGTCATATAATTTAAATTATGCAAAAAATTCATGTGGATTGTTTAGGGTAAAAACATTATATTTTTATTTTCATATTAATCTTGGAATGAGTGGCCTTATGTAAATGCGATAATTTATTTATTATCAATTATTTATTTTATGTTGTATGATTCACATCTTATATAAATCATATATATATTATATTATTATATGTTTTAACTAAATTACAATCTGTCCCTCATAACATACGGGCGCGGCTAGGCTGCATTGCCAGCCTTACCGTGCACCTTTGCGGGTTTAGTATTTCAGCCATTTGAAGGAAACTAAGTAATCTCTTGTAAGCTAGGAAGAAAGTTATGGGAGGGACGATCAGAAATATAGTTCATATGTACTTCCATATATGTTTAATAAACAGTTTTATAATTGAAAGAGGTTGATTGATTAATTTTCTATATTAAAAGGTTTTTATTACGCTTTTCCATCAACGTCTTTATAAAATCATTTGGTTTAATTCCTTAATTTTGTAGACTTTCTGGATTGTTTAGCTGCCAATCATCGGCAGCAAAATCCTAATGATGTTCGGGAGTGTAATTTAGAGTGAGATGATTTCAATGAACACACTCAACATAATTGAAGTATTACAAGCTAAAGAGAGGGGTAAAACATCACAGAACATAAAAGGGATAAAAACATGTAGAATTAAGTAATTGAATTATAATTGTGACGTTGAGGTAAAACCATAAGGAAAACGTTAAACAAAATTTCGATCGGAAAACATGAATAGCAGTACAGCACTATCTTTAATATATAAACTGAACATTTTAAATATATGTATAACTAGCTTTCGCCCACGGCTTCGCTCGCGTGGAATTCTGTCTGCCACATAATGTTTCGTGACAGATCATTTTAAATAAATAATTTAATTTTTTTTAACTATACGTTACTCGCTAATCGGACGATGCTACAGCGGGACTAAACTTTGTCTGTCCAGGTTTATTGGGATAGGGATTTTTAACGAGTACATGACATCGTACAGGCTCGGGACCTCCGTTTAACGTCCCTTCCGTAGGACGGAATAACCAAGGATTTTTTACTCCCTTAAAAAATCCTAGGGCCACCTGCCGGCTACTAACCCGCGATCTTGGGTTTAGTAGTTTGTTCTGCTAACCACTAGACCACAGGTCTCCCCATATTTGTTTTTGTATATCGCTCCTTCAAAAGAACATCGACAAGCCTTCAGTAGCAATTCAATTGGTTAAAGGCTTTTTAATTCGGGAATGACATATTTGATATTCCATTTCCAACATTTTTTTAAATGTAATTTTTAGCTGTGCCATATTTGAACTTGAAGTTTTATGGGAACAATGGCACAAGTTAAAATCAAAAAAGTTTAAAGCTTTTGAAATTTTTTTAATGGTTAATAAAAGAATTTCAATACCATCATTACAATAGGAATGCTTTGCTTTAGCAATTTTTTTGCTCTCTCCGTGAAGTGCCTCCGAACTATGTACTCGGGCACCGAAGAAAGACGAAGCTCCACCTTGATGGTGGTGTTAAGTGCCCCCTCAAGCGATGTGCCACTTACGATCTTCCTAAGGATGGAATTCTGGTAATCCTGGAGGCGCTGCAGCGTTGTTTTGTAGAGTTGTCTTAGTAATGGTGCACCATAGAGCACGTAGGTCTTATGATGGACTTGCAGATTTGTAATTTCAACCTCAGTGAGAGCTGCGGCGACAAGAGCAGATGGTATAGCCTGTGGAATTTCTGTCGTGCCAACTTCAATCATGCCTGAACGTGCTTTGAGAAGGTGAGATGCCTATAAAAGTTGACGCCAAGGTAGAGGTTTGAAGTGGATAATCTTCTATCCTCGCAGTCCACGGTAAAAGTCTTCGGTAGAGGTTTCTTACTCACACTCTGATAAGACATCACGATGGCATCCGTCATAGACGGATTCACCCTGATGCCAATCAGTTTCATCTCGTTCACAACGGTTTCAGTAGCATTTTGTTCCTTCTTAAGTGCATGTGGGGTAATGATGCTGGTGGCGTAAATCCCAATATCATCCGCATATGCTGCTACCATTGCTCCTGGATTGCGACCACGGGTGCTGTGAAAATAACAGACATCAGTGGCCCGAATACAGAGCCTTGAGGTACTCCACGGGTGGTGGTGCTAGAAGTCGAGTAACTCTTAGTGACTCCTACGACGAATGATCTTCCGATGATATAGCTTTGGATCAGACGACATAGAGTGGCGGGAAAGCTAAATTCTTCCAAGCGTCGGAGTAACAACTCCTGAGACACACAGTCAAAGGCAGGTGTTGCTGCAGGTGTACCTCAGGCTTAGCAAGCTTGGAGAGCTGACCTCTGATATTATAGTTGATGTGGTGTTCAGTCATTTCGTCTATTGGACCTCAAGGCCCTGTTGACCATCTTCAACATCATGTGTATCATCTGCTCCATACGGGCGAAGAGGGTTGTCAGTAGGACTTCAGTTGTAGATGCTGACTGCTGTGTCATGAAGGCTGGGAGGTCTGTTCCCTGAGATGGCCGAGGCTGGAATGAGCTCTGAGCAGGATGCGTTCCAGGGGGGAGAAGTGAACTATGTTGCTTGATTTGTTTTGTTCAGCGAAAGTGTGTAGATTTTGCGAGTAAGAAACATGTGAGCAAGCATTGCCCCCCATTTTCACACAATTAGGGGTAGAATTTTGGAAAATCCTTTCAAATCGGATGCCTACGTCATACAAACAACACACCCTCCACGTTTCAGGTCTACGATCAGGGGTTTAGGCTGTGCGTTGATCCGTCTGTTAATCATTCAAGAGAAAGCCTTTTATATGAATAGAATATGACCAAATCATATTCCAATACACAAAATCATTAAAAATTGTAGCCTACGTTGTATTCTGATGTATAACCTATATTACTGTAAAGTTTCATCCAAATCCGTTCAGTAGTTTTTACATACAATCTTTCGCATTTATAATATTAGTAGGACTATGCTTCCGATTTCTGATTCGCCATTAATTGATGTTTGATATATATCTATCTCGAGCTTTGGTTATTGTTATGAAATACTATCGGTTTTTAAATAATCGTTTAGAACTGAAACGAAGAAAAAGAAATATTTGTTAGCACGGGATCTCTTTTTTTCATTTACATTATTTCGAACATCTGCACTCATTCTAAATTTTTTCTCTTTGGTAATCATTAATTATGTTTTTAACATGACTTTTACTAACGTATTCTTTAATTTATTTAAAAATAAATAAATGATTTACCTTTATAATGGAAGCGGTGGTTTAATTAAATTAAATACGTCACAGAATTCTAGATTATTATTATTTTTTTAAAAATAAATTCTTGAAGTTGTAATAATAATAGGATAAAACTAATTAACTGAAATAAGTAACATAGTATATTGATTGGAGAAAGAAAGATCCATTCATTAGCAGCTTCTTTTGATGCAGACCATACAACTGCCTTAACCATGAAAGTACTTCATCATAGTGTTAACTTCTGCCGTGATATAATGTTTCAAATGTGCATCAAGACTTCAGATTTTTTAAAATCATTTATTATTTTTAGGCAGCTTGTCCTAAAGTTCTTATTAAAGTAAAGGGATTGTTGAGTCTCAAAAATACGAAGTTTGGATTATGTTTATTCTTCAAATAGACCGAACTGAATTGAGACGAAGAGTTCCTTAAACTTTTCTCTAACAAAACTTCAGGGAACAGTACAATTGGGCATTGTTATGCAAAAAACTAAGTCCAGTTCCAATTTTGAACATCGGTTGTACTTCCTCCGGGCAACTTTAACATTTCAGATGTTGTCAACATCTTGGAAAAGTCGATAAAGAAACTGGGATGTTCAATAATTTGATTTCCCAAACAAAACGGATACTGTATACTTTAGCAAAGGCAAAGAATAAAAAAGAAGAAACCATATGAAAGTAATTTAATCTTAATGACCTATTGGCTACAAAATTTAATATTGAGAAATCATTAAAATGTATTATAATTTACACATTTTCTTCTTACTTTTGCATACAAATTTTAAAAATACTTTTAAACATTTGTTGCCAATTAACAAATTTCTCACTAATAGGTCGATTTAACACGAATTTGCCGTTTAAGGCTCCTAGTAAGGCTCTCTTCAGTATAAAATTAATCATATTTTATTTTGTTGGAGGGCTGAAAGGTGTGCAGTGATCGTAAAATCGGATTTATAGAACCCTGAAGATTGTATAGAATCCTTATGACATGAAATATTGCCATAATCTTTAAGGAAATAACAAATTTTCTTGTAAATTCTAAGGAGCTGTGATATAGCTCCAAACTAACAATTAGTCAGAAATGATTAACTGTTATTTTTAGATAAAATGTTTTATGATTTTAAAACATCTAATTGGTATGACTGTAATGCAGATCTAAAAATGAATAATTAGAACGATCCAAATTCCTATTATTATAACTATTATTATTGCTATTATTGAAACATTAATTAGGCAATATAATATTAGCTAAAAATAATATTTGGTAATGAAAGCGCTGAGCTTACTGGACTACTTATTTGTTGGTTTAACGAAATTTTCTAATTTTTAATATTTTATTATGATATTGTTCACACACAATAACTCTAATTTTATGATTTTTTTATTGAATACTAGCGACCCGCCCCTGCTATGGCACGGGTAGGATAGGATATGATGCCTACATGTTTGTCTGCCTAATGTGTTTTATTATGTAGCTATTATAAACAAAAAAAGAGTACCACGAACAGACAGACAGACGCGGCCAAGGACTTTGTTTTATAATATGTACAAGTAGTTAAATAGATATGAGATATTAGGCAGCGCCTTCGATTTAACTTCCCAAGCGGCTATTTTTTACCAACATTTTCGCAAAATATCGTTATATTCTAACCCATTTCCACAAAACCTCGTGAAATTATTTATCTAGACCTTCCTGGTGAATAACTCTATCTATTGGTGAAAACCGCATGAATATCCGTGCAGTAGTTATTGAGTTTACCGCGAACAAACGCGGCCGATGACTTTATTTTATAATTACTTTATTTAGAAATAGGTAATTCTACAAACTAAAATATACTTCACCAGAAGATGAATGAAATATCCAGATTGGAGTATATAAACATTTCATAAAGCTACACACCGTTTGGTTTTTCTTTTGAAAGACAAAACGTTTTTATAAATTTATAATATTTGATATAGTTTCATTGTTCGATGCCCATATTATTTTTACTCGTTCGTACTTAAATGGAAATAAGTACCCTTAAATATTTAATTATAAAATAATTCTGTCTGTTAAATTAGATAAGCAATAGTTCGATATTGTACCTTGATATTTTGTTACAAGAAAAACTTATCTAATATTGAAACATGAGTGTGAAGTAATCTATATTGTTTTAAAAATGAAGTCAAATTCGTTAAGTTCTCTACTTTGCATTAAATATCTGTTCACACAGGTAAATTATTTTTCTTCAAATTCGTTTTGTTCAAATAATTTACTTAAAGGTCTGTAATCAGCGTTTTTCCTGTCGTCTACGCGTAACAGCCTTTCATTAAGGATAGTTTTTTTTTAAAAACTTGGACCAAAGCTAGTCTATTAAGAAGTTTAAGAATTACTATCTATCTTAAAATGACAATATGATTTTATTTTATTATCAATAAATATAACACACGGTTGGGTACAGATAAAAAATTGCTAATTATAATTATAAAATATAATACTTGGTGAGCAGACGAAATTGTTTCTTTTGCTATCTTAATTATTTTTGTTACATTAAAAAACTCCTATAAGGTGGTGGCTGATGGATGAATCTGATATTGAAGGAAAGGGGAGAATAAAATAAAATTGAAGACCTATGTAAATCTAATGATCGTTTACAAAACATTTTAAATTTACCAATAAATTGTTCCCTATAGTTTTCTCTTCTTCAAAAGTATTCTCTTGGAATTATTTAAAAAAAAAAAACTGTATTACTACAACCCGTGAACGGGTCTGGGCTCCAGTACGTGATAGACACTGTACTATTTCATGGACAACTGTTGTTCAGGTAGGTGATTTGTCCTAGATCACGTTCAACCGCCAGACTTTCTCCCTTATTTTGGGTACCAACTTCATAGAGGTTGGGGGAGCCCCAGGCGGGTCCTAGATCACATATCATCCATTTCCGGCCGCTACCTGATTAAATAAAAGTCCTGCCAGCAGCGGGTTTTGAACCGGGATTTTCGGGACGGCGACTCAGCGCTCTATCACTGATCCACTCCGTTCCCACAGTATGGATTTACACGCTAAAAATCTTATCAAGCACAAATGAGGGAATAATTGGGGAAAACGAAAGCTTACTGATAAGGAAGTACTTTCAGAATTAAATAGTCACTATCAAACATGTTTACTCACATTTATGAAGAAGAAGATAGACAGACCTTTTTTTATCGCTTAATGTATGTAATTTAGTCACGAATAGAGCTAAATAATTTTTTTTTTTCATTTTAGTAGCTTTGACATTACCAATATAATAAAGAGCATAAAAAGAGAAAAATAGTGCACTTTACAATATATTCGTTACCTTCAAACGCCTTGCTATTTCCTAAGTCCTTCTTATCATTTATTTAACAAAAAATTGTACCAAGATTATATGTTTTAGCATTATTACCCAACTTCTGCTTTTACTTGAATAAAGTAGAGATGAAAATATACCAGTGTAGCTTTGACTTTAGTCGTTTGTCATTTGAATGCGATACCGTTTATAAAAAAGATAAACAGTATCAAACTCATGGTTATATCTTCCTCTCTTTCTTCTACCATCTTTCTCTTATTCATTTATATCTCATATTCCATTTCATCAAAAAATTAGTATATACATCTTTTTTAAAATCTTTTTGATTTACGAACATATTTAATAGTTTTAATTAGAGTGAAATTCTATTGTTTATTGCTTATTATTTCTGAAAGCTTTTTACATTTTTGTGGGACTTGTCACTAAAAAAAAAAATTATTGTTACACAATATAGACTTGGGTTCAGGGCTGTGGAATGTTAAAGGAGTCAAGTCTAGAGGTAGGCGTACACTAAAACACATTTTGTTGGGCGATGACGGACTGAATTACGCGGACGAGTAACTTGGGCATGCATGTCCTCACACTGGTGCCGACTTTGGACTTTGTTGATCTTCCGTAGTTGATTGTGTGGCTTAATGTTTTAATGTCTACAACCGCTTTACCCATTTCCGATGCAACTTCATTCCATAGCCGTTTCACAACATCACGATTATCGATATTTTTTTTATGTTTATCCAACAGGGTTGGACTAACATTAAAACACAACTAATTATTTTTTCAATATTCATAGTCGTTTGGGTAGATAAGAACACGCAAACACGACAGAATAATGAAATTAAACTATCAATACACTCAATTTGCGCTGTAGACGCCGCCAGCCTGGCAAGAAATCCCAACAAGTTCGGACTAGTCGGTTGATCGGCCGTGAACGGGCGTCGTCGGACGATGGCGGTTATAGTGGTGTAAGCACTCCCTTTCTTTTACATACGTTTGATTTGATGGGCCGATATCGGTTTATGTGTACGGGTACGAGTAAACTAGGGCTCGTTGCCTGGACGGAATATAAAAACGCATTACTATTAAAAAGACACATTGACTCTATTTAGCCCGTAGAGATTCTATTAAAAAAAGTATTGATTTGATATTCATCGTTGAATAGAGCGATAATCGTATAGTTTCAAGGCTTCTATTTTTCAATAAAGGAAATAAATATTATTCCTTAGCATATTCTATTGCTATTTAAAAAAGAAAAATGTATTAATTTTATCATTTCTAGTTCCATTTTGTTATGTGATGTATTTTTTTTTAAATGCTAGTATTTTATAAAATATCGATTTTCAATGAATTTAATTCTGTAGTTTATTTCACTATAATTCAAATTGTATGGTTGGATAGATTTACGTATTCAATTAGCTGACTTGATTAACTTGACTACAGATTGTTCTGTATCCAGTTAATATATTTAATTATTTTATATAGTCAACTTTTAATACTTGATAATATAAAATAAACATAAACACACTACATTATATCGTTTAATAAAATAACGATTTTATATAGAATTATTGTTTCAAAGGACAACTTTGAAAGTTATGGGAACACTTAACATATATAAATACATACAACTATGAATATAAATATTCATTTGCTTATTGTGTGAATAAAAATATAGAATGTTCACTTTTCTTTGAAATCAAAATAATAATGAGGAAGGAACTTGGCTACAGTACCAGCATTAGTTCTGCTACGCGGGTTTAGTCTACCTAGTCTATAAAATAAATCTATTGAATTATATATTTTTATTTTTATTGTACTTTATAGCGGTTCTAAGTAAAATTATAATTCCACAAAACAAAAAGTACCTTTGTAAAATACATTATTTAGAATGAGGCTATACGATTCTCTTCCTAACTCTCTTTTTTTATTTTAAAACTGAATGAAATTTAAAAATTATTCTTTACGAGTTCCACAGATATATAAAGGGAATTTATTTGACAATAGTAATATATTTATGCCATTTCATTTTAATTTTGCGATTTTAAATTGATTAAGTCATTTATGAATGTCTTGTAATATCTCCAATAGACGAAAAATATATTGTAATACATTTTTGAAAACTAATACTGAACTTACATATGCACAGTTTTAAATAGTTCAAGATATCGTTTCTGCAGTGATATTTCCAATGTTACAAATATCAATTCTTCTATTAATTATAAGACTTGACTCAAACACATTGAAAAAAATTTTTTTTAAAGGTTTTTAGGCAACGTTCATATTTTATGTCTCAGGCTAATAAAAAGATAAAACCGACGATTATTAATATCTTCTTTTATCTAAACAATCTATTGTTTTAGGTATAAAATATGATATCTCATACTGAGGAAAACAACGAAAAAGTTCAGGGTATGTTTTAATTAGTAGTTAAATTTTGAATAACGTAGTTAAGAAAACATATGCCAATACTCATTTTAATCATAGAACAAATCATAACATGAAGCATGTTACTATTAACGGATTCATGAGTAATAGAAAACTGAGATAAACGCGATAAGTATTTAATCAAATATTATTAGAATTTAATAGGAAATGTTGGATATTGGAAGTTTTACTTGTCTACTGGATTTAATTTAATTACTGGAGTCTCAGGTTGTTATTCTTATGCTTTTATTTATAAATTTATAACAAATAAATACCACAAAATAATATATATTTATATGTTCTGCTATGTCTGCCTACATCAAATCCGGATCTGAGAGTCTCTCTGAGGTGATTAGTCATTACAGAGATTAAGAAACCACACAATAACAGTAAGAGATTCCAGACAGAAGCTTTGATGAATTAAACAGGACTGAAAAAAGAATAATGATAAATCAGGAGTGGGAATGAACTGTAGCCCTGGCGGACAACGAATGAAGACAGATGAGGATGATAGAGGTATGGAAGGGTGACAACTCCCAACGAAGATTTACGGGGTAATGGTTGTACTGCCGGTTCTTATGCTCAATAATAGCTGACAAATTGTCGCTACAAAACCTTTTAAAATGGGTTTGTTATAGAAAATTCAAGAATTCGGGAAAAATATATAAACATTTATAGCAAGTGTAACAAAAAGGAGAATGTCTAAATAAATATATATGTAATAAATACAAGTTATGACTTTATTCTATTGTATTAATTTCCGCTTGATGACTTGATTCACATAAATAAATAAAAAATTGGGCCAAATTCTTACTGTCTTAGTAAATAAATTATTGAGAACTAACGTGAACTGTACGTAAACGTATTTCTTCCTGAAACTGTATTGCCCGAAACATCGTAAAATCTTGTCTTATATAAACGAAAATAAAATTAATGAATAGGTAAGCGATTTATGATAAATCGAATATTTTTGATAATATGAAGTGTAATTAGGCGTTATTGTGATAGAAAGAGGCCAGGACTCGGGATTCTCAATACTATATTACAATATAATAACAGACTTTTAAACAGTTCTATATAACATCGTTTCATCATGAATTATCTTATTTGGCTGGAGGCTATGGAGGCGCCACTTGTTCCACAGAGCATGTTAGTGATTTATTGCTCCGAAGATCTCAGAGGATTTAGACTTATCCATGAATAGTCGATTGTGAACATTAGTGGATTGTATTAGTATCGTTCCTTAGTATAGTTAGGTGGTTTACATGTTTTTTATCCACATCCTCTGACCATTCCTCGTGTCCTAAATAACAATATAACCACTACTTGACTTGTGGGACTTGGGCGCCTTCTGGACTTTGGCCGGACCTTCGCTTCGTCCATTCTCGGGCCCGGATAGGTGGGTTACCAAAGCAAGACCTAAAGCTTAATAACCAACGGGTGTTGATGACGAAGATGTTCTACGCCCTCTAAACCCCAGGAAACAACAAACAAACATTTATCTTATTAATATGATTTTATTAGAGTCAATATTTTAGGTTATGGTTGGCCTACGTATGCTTTGGATTAGAACGTATGCTCTATATATATCATCAAGTCAGAATATAATCACATTTCTATGTAGTACAACAACTCAGCTGGCAGCCGGGAGGGTACGGAGGAAGCCAGGCTACCACAAAGAAGAAAGGTACGCCGACATGCCAAGAACACAGATGTACCACCAAGTAATCATTAATTAATATCCTGTATACTAGCATTATATTTCTGTTGTTATCATAATAAGCTATAATTTATTTTGCCTTTTTTTATTATCACTATATCAACTCCACAATACCAGAGCGAGAATGTACTATATCCTATAAAAAAAGGGATGGTATATTTCCACTTTGAACAATTATAATATATTAAATCTATTTCAAACAGTTTAATGTGCAGTCATTGCGTCACATTTTCAATGTAACTATAATTAGCTGTTATTTATATGGTTTTAGTAGAAACAATATTTCTGTGGCTTGGTTCTAAAATGGCCAATGTCAATTTTTTCAAATTTTGTGTTATTTATATCAAAAGTTTCCAATTTAGTAAATCTTTAATTCTAAAAAGGCCAATGTCTAATAGCAAGCTAAAATAGGTTGTATTTCCATTATAATGTCATCCAATGTCATTGCTAGTGTTTTCTGATTCATTTCTGAATGGGACTATGTCGACATTGGCTCTTGGCGTTTTGACTTTGGCCCTTTTAGAACCAACCCACAGATTTTATGTCATAGTGAAAACTACTTATACACTAAAATAAATAATAAAATGCCATAAAGTGAACCTCTTATAGTTGTTATTTTGTCGATGGGGAAAGATTTTTGTCCAACAAGAATTTTTGTAGAACGCCTTGGAGTTAGGTTGTTTGATTAATGAGTCTGTTTGGACTCTTGTGAGATGAGCTCCATTTGATCTCCGTTGATGTGATTTTTTTTTTCTGTATGGCCTGGTGATTCCTGAATTGACTAAACTTTGATTGTTTAGTTTTCTAAATATTTGAGGGTCTGTTTTAGGGAATTTCCCAATTGTATTCTACGAAATATGGAAGAGCTATTGATTATTATTTGAAACATTAAATACTTTGATTATAGTATTTCCGTTTTTTTACCTATCAGATTAAAGTTTTATCATTCTTCCCAATGATTGTTTCAGTATTTTAAATACTTTCTGCATAAAACTATTTTAGTCTGAAATTTAAAAAATCTAAATTTTTTTTCATCCTCCAAGATTTTAGTTATAAATAATTACAATGTACATCACATTAAGGACGATATATATACACTTATAACATCTACTATGTTATTTTAAGGTGAAAAAGGTATAACACATTTTCTTTTTTATTACACCCACGTGGGGAATAATAATGGTCGGGGCGAGGAAAAAGAAGGAATTTCTCATCAGGCTGAGCGTCAATATTTGAACCTCCTCGGCTTTAAATGAGAACTACTTTGAAGTATTTAAAATGCTGACTGATACTAATTCAGATACCGAAATATATTTAATCTTTCGAAAACTTATTTAATTTATATCATTACATAATATATAATTAAATGTTTAATTGTTAAATGGAACCATGGAAGGGATTTGTATAATTCATTTTTTAATTCAGTATTTAGAGACTATTATTAATAAATTATGTAAGAGTCACTAAACCTGGTTATAAGTAGATAATTTACCTGTAATAAAGAATGCTTAAACATAAAAACTAACCGTATTTGAAAGTTACACACTACTGGAAAGAGTATAATTCAATAGAAATCCATAACTTTAATTTCAGATGTTAACTTTAGTTTTTCGAAATCAAGCTCTCCAAATGAATCTAAAACCTGTTCTTAGTGCAGCTTTTAGTTAAGTATTGGTTAACGTTGAAATGCCAATAGTGTTTCAAGAGATAATAGATCATAATTCTAATCTTATTTTATCAGTTGATATATGATTATCATTAGTTGTTTCCTAAAGCTATTGGAAAATTTTGTAAACACATTTCTTTAGAACAGACTATTGCAGACAAGGGTTGTCTAAATTGCACAAACGCAAAACTGATATTGTGGTATTATTTTTTGTAAAGATTGAATGAAGATGAGTAAATCTTGAATGCTCAATTCTGATCCGTGTAAGGACAACTTCCCTGCGGACGTTGCGATTAAACGAGCTCTTAGGTTTAATTAATTTCTCTCTTCATCAGTTTCAGTTAGGTCGGTTGACTCCTGCCCCATATATCCAGCCATTCTTTGTGTATATTTCCCCTATATAGTCTAGATAAGTCTGTATGAAATAAATGCAATGAAGTCCGTAAATTCCTTCCGCAGTACATAAATCTCAGAACTGCCCTCCCAGTTAACATATAGTCTTGTCTACATTTCGATTATTAAAATGAGCCCGAAACTTTGCTGGCTCTAACAAATGAAAGAATAAAAGAAATAAAGAAGATTAAGGTGTTAAATTCCCTGGAAAATATAATAATATAAAAAAAAAAATCATTATTATAAGATTTTTGTAAAAGAGATATTGTAAATAAAACTTGAATAAGTATATAGTAATAATAATATCACTTTATAAGTAAACATAATTTTATAATTAATTTATACTTATGAAGGTGGCAATATTTTGATATGACTGTAGGAGATGTAGAAGATAACAATACAAATCGATCCTTCAAAAGAACAGACTCAAAAAATGTAATTTTTCAATAGAGGTATTCGAATGCTCCATGTGAGTTAAAAAATTTGGGTATTGCTAAAGCAAAGCATTCCTATTGTAATGATGGTATTGAAATTCTTTTATTAAGCATTAGAAAATTTTCAAAAGCTTGAAACTTTTTTGATTTTAACTCATGCCATTGTTCCCATAAAACGTAAAGTTCAAATATGATACAACTCAAAATTTGACATTATAAAAAAATGTTGGAAATGGAACATTAGATATGTCATTCCCGAATCAAAAAGCCTTCAACCAATTCAATTGCTACTGAAGGCTTGTCGTTGTTCTTTAGAAGGAGCGATATACAAAGGCAAATATGGGGCGACCTGTGGTCTAGTGGTTAACATAACAAACTACTAAACCTAAGATCGCGGGTTTGTAGCCCGGCAGGTGGCCCTAGGATCTTTAAGGGAGTAAAAAGTCCTTGGTTAAGCCGTCCTTCGGAAGGGACGTTAAACGAGGGTCTCGAGCCTGTACGATGTCAGGTACTCGTTAAAAATCCCTATCCTAATTAATCCTGGATATGCAAAATTTAAAGCTCCCACTGTAGCATTGTCCGATTAACCATAGCAGTAAACAAATGAACAAACAATAAAGACAATTAAATCAAGGTAATACGAATTTGCTGTAAGCAATTATGTATTTATTGTACACTATAATAATATTTAGATAAATTATATCTATGATAAGTAAAATGAAATAAGAATATTACTTTGATCCTTTCTTTAATGTCACTTGGGAGAGTTAAGTTACATTTCGACAAGGTAAATTATACAAGACATATTTCTAGGATAAAGAAGTAAATCAATAAAGACTTATAAAATAATAATATTAGAAGATACTTACTTGAAATATGATAATATGAAGAGGGACAGCAAGAGGGCTACTAAAGATATCGAGTATCCAGTTTGGTAAATATTATTGACAGTCTGCCTCAGCTGCAAAAATCAAAATAATATTTGTAATTAGATTACTATTAATGTAACAAAACTTCAATAAATAAAACAATCATTCAGAAATGACAATTAATTTACTTGATTAACGTTTTAAATAAATAAAATTTAATTAAATTATAATGTATTCCAATATATAATATTTAACACTGTCTTAATTTTAAACGGTTCCTTTAAACATTTTCCCGATATATTTGTTCGTAAATATCTGAATTGAATCATACGTACCTGTTGAAGATTTATTTATCAATTCCCAGCACCAAATACTGGCTACATTTTCCCCCATCCCCTCATTTTGTGAGTTTCTCCAAAGTTGAGGTTTTTTCCAACCAAATTTTAGGATAACATTTTTTTTCCATTTCTTCCTGTCAAATGCATCTTCTTCATTAAGGCCATATCCTGCCATGCCATCTTAAACTTGGTTCATCCATGAAGTTCTTAGTTGGCCTCTTCTTTTTGTTCCTTCAGGGCACCATTCCATGGTTATTTTGGGTATTATATTACTCTCCATCCTCAGTAAATGTCCAAACAACACTCTAATCGCTTCATTGTTATTTTTTCGAATTGGGTATCCTATCACGTCTAGAAATTTTGGTTTCCCTTCTCTAGAAATTCGTCTCCGTTTTTTTTCAAGATGTTTCTCATTGGTCCCCTTTCCCAATTTCCATACTTCATAGGCATATAACATTACAGGCACTTATAATAGCATGGAAAATTTTTTGGAGTTTATTCTTTAAGAAACGATTTTCATATTTAGTCTGAGATATGAAAATTTTATGAGGAGTAAAGTCGAGAGTTTGGCCCGTTACGTTCCTTTGCGCAACCTGCTTTGTGCACCTTTCACTTCTTTCTCGATGAAATTGTATTATTTGTTTTACTTCAGAGATAGAAAATAAAAGTTAAATTCCGGTTTAATTAATAACAATAATTTAATCATTTAATATCTTAGTTGGTATTGTTCAGAATATTAAGACAATACACAAGAACTATCTTCACTTGGTAACTTTACTGTGACAATCAATAATATTGTGATTATTGCTCAAAAATAAAGGAGAAAACGCTGTTAATGCATGGATTGTTCGTATTGAACCAGCCCGTGAATGCTCTAAAGAAGGATAGTTAAAGACGGGATGGTTAAAATAAAATTTATAACCTTAAATTAAGGTTAAAAGCTTTGTTTGAATTTGTTATGAAGATAAATATATAACCTCAACGATACCTTTGAGCTTAGATGTTTTTTATGTTTTGTTATTATGAGAATAGATTTACAAATTTTTTAAATGGTCAGGGAGGAAGTTTAGTCAATAAACTTTACAGTAAAATATAAATGTATTGAGAGACAATACGTTCCTTTGCGCACCTCTCACTTCGAGGTTATGTATGTGTACAACAGTAACCTAACCCTCAATTTGTGTTTAGATATTAGATGTAATGATACTTATATTAGTGCACAATAAACAAAATTATTAAGTGATTGAAGTTAATAAAATATTGAAAGATATAAAAAAATAAACTGACTTGAATGACAATGAATAACGGAGATCTGAAAAACTCGTGGATGCGGTTTATCGGTAATCGTATAATTCATGTTTGTGAATTATATAATAACATTAATATATAATAATATGTTTGATTAATTTTATATTTATTTATATTATTTTATATTTATATTATTTATATCTTTTATATTTTACATAATATATTATGTTATTAAAATTATTATGACTCACTTTGACTACTAAATTTTAATGTGCTCGAATTTGTTTATTCCCAGTTCTAAAACCAATCCGTTGCTTTCACCAGCTTCTAAATAACCAAAAACCTCGGCGGAACCACAGCGAGAGTTCAGATTTCGTTAAAAAACAAAAATATTGACCTATGTTAAAGAGGAAAAACGAAAAAAAAAATTCAACAGAAAAAAATACGATTCGGTGACTATCTACACATTAAAAACAAAATAAAAAGAAGAAAAATAAGCCAGCCAAGATATCGAAGTAAACTCCAGTCGTGCGTCGGAGCTGACACACACAGTTTTTTTTTTAAATTATGATTTACTGGCTAATTTCATAGTAATATAATTTTGTTGTTTTTATGTCACTATTTATTTTCCTTAAACAATAAAAATTAATTGATATACAAATTCGAAGATCAGCTATATTAATTAATTCTCTATGTTCATTAGTTAGACTCTTTTTGAGTATAAGAATTTTTCATTCAATCAAAGCTATTTTAATTGAATTATATTGATTATTAAAAAAAAATTGTATTGCATAAGTTATAGAGTTTGGCAATTTCTTGAAAAATATAAAAAAAGAGATGGTGACAGACACGTAATGATGAAACTGTTAACTGTATAATGATTCCACGTTTTGGCCTTAAGTTGTATCATAAAGAAAGCAGCAGCATTGCCATTAAATACTAAATTTAAGTACCCTAAGTTTCAGCCGAAGATGGATCCTATGGGGTCTATCAGGAGGACCCTGCTGATACTCACCCAGTCTCTATAAAGTGGGGCCCAAAATAAGGGGGGGGGATCTGGCAGCTGAACGTGGTTTAGGACAAAGCATCTCTCTGCACAACTGTTGTCGAAGAAACAGAATACTCTTTACCTAGTACTGGACCCCAGACTCTTTATGGTGTGCATTTCTACAGGTTGTAGAGATACAATAAGGTTTGTCAAGCTGGAATGATAAGAATTGCAGAATCGAATCGAGCTTAAATAAGCTCTGCAACTGAATTAAGTAGTTTGTAATCAATCCGTTTAAGTAAGTAAGTTACAAGGGTTCTAACTTTGTTTAATTGCTCAGCAACGATTGAAGCACTAGTGTGTTACATGAATAATTCTATTCGATCGCCATTAAACACTTGTTTAAGAAACACCTAACAGGAGGTGCCATTTCCCATAGAGTTCTCTTCCGCAGCACCAAGTTCTGATTAAAAGTTAATTTAAAAATTTTATATGAATCATTCTCATTCAAAGTATGGAGCGTTAGAATAAACAACTCTATATCAATCCATAGTAAAATATACATAGGTGAAGAAAGTGTGGCTATAAGTGACTCTGGCATTAATTAGTAATATATTAAAACGATTACAGGTATTTAAACATTGATATAATCAAATGAAAAACTGTGGTATTGGACATTTAGTGATTAATTATTATTATTGGTAATTAATCAATATATAATTCGAATTTTTAAGCAAATTCAAAATTTAATTACCTGGACTGAAAATCTTACAACCACTAACAAAACATTATGGATGACTACCAAAAAACTTCTAAAGTTCAAAGAATTTAATCATCCACTCCTTACTGAATCAAATAACTGGACAAGATCTGACGGAGAAAAATCACAGTTATTTGGTCAATACCTTTCCAATATCTTTCATCCACATCCTGATATCATTAATCCAACTCACATTGAATATATAAAAGAAGCGTTAGATATTCCTCTCCAAATGTCCCTTCCACCCAAAGCATTCCATCCTACAGAAATATCCAACATTATACACAGATAACCTTCCCGCAAAGCTCCTGGGCATGACATTATCACAATTCATATCTTAAAACACCTTCCTAGAAAAGCCATTCTATTTCTTACCTATATATATAATGCTGTACTCCACTCCACATATTTTCCAGACCTCTGAAAATTATCCATTGTAAAAATGATACCCAAACCTAAAAAAAACCCAGAATACCCTTCCTCTTACCGTCCTATCTCTCTTCTACCTTGCATGGGTAAAACCCTAGAAAAACTCATCCTCAAACGATTGTACCCCATCCTTGATGCAAATCATATAATACCAGATCACCAGTTTGGATTCCGAGTATCCCACTCCACTATTCAGCAATGTCATCGTGTGGTGGATGTCTCCTCTGCATTAGAACGTGGATCATATTGTTCGGGCGTCTTTCTTGACGTGGAACAGGCATTCGACCGAGTCTGGCATCCGGGATTGCTCTATAAACTCCGTAAATTTCTACCGCCTACCTACTTTCTCGTCCTTCAATCCTATCTCACAAACAGAACTTTCCAAGTAACCATAATAATGTCTATTCATCCCTCTTTTCCCAATCTCCTGGTGATCCTCAAGGTAGTATCCTTGGCCCAATCCTTTATACAGTTTTTACAGCTGACATCCCAACTCATCCTAATACAATCCTTACCACGTATGCTGATGATACATGTGTATTATCAGTCAACACCAATCCAGTTATTGTATCCCAATGCCTCCAATCCCATATCACTGATCTTGAAGAATGGTGTCAAAACTGGAGAATTAAAATAAATTCTCAAAAATCCCATCAAATCACTTTTACCTTACGTCGTAAACCAATGACCTCCTGCCCTGCAGTATCCTTTAATAATATCCCACTTGTGCCTGTAGAACAGATCCGATACTTTGGGTTGCATCTTGACAAACGATTAACCTGGAATCCTCATACAAGACTGAAAAGACAAGAAACCGTTCGACCTTTCAGGCTACTTCAACACTTACTAGCTCTAAGCTCCAAATTAACTACAAAAGACTCATATACATGACCATTATACGACCTATTTGGACTTACGGAGTAGAGCTTTGGGGCTCCACTAAGCCATCGAATTCCTCTCGTATCCAATCCCTACAATTCAAAATCCTTCGTAAAATCCTCAACGCTCCTTATTTTTTTAAGAATGTAGTCATCCATAACGACCTTAATGTCCCATTTGTTGCTGATTTAGCCCGAACCCGCTATCTATCCTTTCATAACAAACTTCATTTCCACTCAGACCCTCTAGTTTCAAACCTAGCTTCCTCTTCAATTCCCGATAATCCTCCGAGGCGTCTGAAAAGAAGATGACCACGTGACCTTCTTAGTTGAACATGCGATTTGAGTACTACCAGTGGGTAGTTTCTTTACTTGTCATTATGTATCACTTAGCCTATTTACTTGTTGTATTTTTGTAACATAGTTGTAAATATCAATAAATAAATAATAATAAAAAAAAAAAGAATTTTGAAGCGACTCAATACAAATTGTTAACTTTTTCTCTCCAGCAGGGATTATGCTGTAGTTTTTCATGTTTTCTTAAATGCTGTCTTTTGGGTTATACTTAATTATTTTCTTGGGAGATCTTGTTTTTTCATTCTATAACATATTTCAATCAACCTTGGGCTTCATTTATTTTTTACTTATAGAGCGTATGTTTCATTTCGTTGCGCATATCTTCATTTCTTATCAAGCCTATCCCTTAACTTTTATCCGATATCTCGTCTGGGGTGTCTGTATTCTGCTTTCATATTTTTTATTTCACCTCCAGCTTCCCATACATTAGTAGAGATGTTCTTTGTGTCTTGTACTTGGTAGATTTGATTTTTGTATCTTTTCGTGTTTTGTAATTTATTGTTCATTTATTTATTCTACAAACTGTTTGAAAGATATAAATAGTGAATTTATTTATCGATGTCATTGTCGTAATCTTAGCTGGTGCCACAGCTCAAATATTTAAAATGGGACACTGTTCAGCCCTACTATTATCAATGTTTGAAATACATTTTCGGAGAGGAGAAATATTAATTTTCAAATATGAAATTTTCCAACCTTCTAATATTACTGGTCATTATCACAATACAAATCATATTTTTTATTTTAAGGACCATAAATATGAAGTAAATAATTTATAAAAAATATATATAATGTAATGTAAAATGTTATAAATAACGCAACGACTTGAGAAAATGAAAAGCAGAAGGTAAATTATAAAGAAAAACATGAGAATAGTATGAGTGTTAATATACAAATATCGTGTTGATCGATTTGCCATTGTACTTCTGTAAGGAGGCCTTTATATTTTGTTACTTCAACAGGGATATAAATAAATATATATATATATAACGGATAAATGTTTAATTGTGAAAAAATGGACGAGAACAAATGGGAAGTTCCCCTTCTTCCCAGGAGGCTCAGATTCAATTTGTTTTAGCAATTCCACTTTATCTCAGTTCGCTTGAATCCCTAAACCAGTCTCTATTCAATACAGTCGGAAGTATTGATCAGAATTTCAATTAAATTTTCTTAGGATTTTTTTTTTATTGAGAATATTTTTAACACTAGTTTAAGATTCAGTAATTAAAATTTTATTTACGAAATTATATTTAAAGTAACCTAATGTGTAGAGTATTGTTTCGAACTGGCCTTTTTTATCAACTTGTTGTACATTGCATTCTTAAATACTTGGAAGTCCACGAAAGATCGCCAAACACCGCCAAATGCGGACCTGTAGATCAGAAGGTTAATTTTCTAAACAATAATTATTTTCTTTCCCTTTTCCCCCTTTGACTGTGGGCCTATAGGAGCTAAAGGGTTTACCATGATTTTACTTCTTTTAACCTTTAAGCGTCAATTAAACAAATTAAATTTGACAGTTTATTGCCAGGATTTTCAATATTTAAGGACTTATTTTAATAATTTATTTTAATAAGGAAGAGACTTGTTATTGGGTCATTCCTCTGCGTCTTGGCTTCCAACCCTTCGGCATTCGCAGTGTAATATCCACAACAGCTGTCAGTCTGGACTAATTTGTTCTCAGACTGGGTAAGCTCTTACTCTGATGGCTTTTATTCCTGGCAGAGAAAATATTGACTGATGAAAACGATCTTCAAGTTAGGAACTATTATTTTGACATTGGAACGTTCTCTTAAGTTGGATTTTCTTTTTTTATGGTCGATTAAGTATTATTACAAATTCGGTTCCTCGACAATATATATTTTATTTACAGTTATTGCTTATAGGCTTTATAAAAAAGTAATAAAATTAATGAATGCGAGAAATCGCAACAGGCATCAAAACAGTATAGACAGTAGGGAGTAATGTATAGTATCGAAAATTTATTAATGATAATTAATTTATTAATGATATTCAGAAATAGTCTTGAATGACATAATTAAAAATATAATTGTTTATTTAGTTATATAACTATTTAATATCAAATCCATTGTAATATTGAAAAAATATATTAAAAGTAATTGTGATAATATTAATTGATTAATGATAGTAATAACATTCAAAGATAGCTGTGACCTTTCCAATCCATAAACAAGACTATGCAGGAATGCTACAGTTCGTGGGCGTCAACTTTAATAAAGAGAATTCCAATGGACCTTATTCCATCAAATTAAAATTAACATTTGCTTGATAAAATCTAAAACGAACAGATTTTACTATACTATTGAATTATAATTTTTAATAGATTTTATTATACTATTGAAATATAATTTGTATAAATGAAATATAAATAAAACAGTAAGTGTTTTAATAATAGTTCCAATTTAGTTAAAATATTAGTGAATTATGGATAAAAGGATTTAACTTTTTTTTAAGGCTAGGCGTGATAAATCACTTCAACCGAGGCTATTCCATTACAAACATTCATAATTTAATATTACCAACTCGCTATAATTTATTTAAGGCATGCTGAACTGTACTAGGTAAAAATTATTTATGAATAGTGTGGAATTCCAATTTGAATATTACCCGTCATGGATAGATAATAAGAATAATGCAGGTTATTCTATGAGCAGTAGAATTAACAAATTTTTTAAAGATTTTATTTGTCCTCATTTTCTTATTTTGTAATTTTCAAATTTTTTGTTTGATTTGTTGGTTTCTATTTTATTGATATAGTTTACTTTATTGTTATTTATTTCTTATGCTTTTCTCTTATAATCGTTTAATACTTAACTTTGTTAGAACTATTATTTCAAATACTGTTAGTTCCAAAACCGATTTATATTGGTATATGCAACAGAAATGGCATAATTATTTAGAACAATTCGAGTTCATAATTGGTAATTTTTTCTTCTTTCTAATTTCCTTGGGAGAAAGTTTGGAGCCAGTAAAGCTCCCGGAAACTTCTGTTGAACTCTTAAACGCTTTAATGCGAGGTAGAGAAAAAAAGTCTTAAAATTGAGTTAATACCTCCAGAACTTTTTGGGGGAAGAAGTCCTCGGGGGATTAAAACAGGACATCATGTAAACAGAAGTTTAAAACGGTAAAACCAATTTTGCTTAAACTTCAGATGGAGTAAAGGATTTTGAAAGAACTTGACAGATTCAAATTTTTGCTGTCATATTTTTCTTAATTATATTATATAATAGTTATAAGAGAAGAGGTCATAAAATCAATTGAAGTGAATAAAAACTATGAAATGTTTTCTACAGGAATATTCCATATTTATTATTTGTAAATCTTTCACATTTAATATAAACTGAAATTCATTTTGATGACCATCTTCATATTACTTGATAATAACAATAAAAATATTTATTTAAGATATTGTACAAACACCTTTGGCACGTACGAGTATTGTGTTTCGATCTTATTTTGAAAACCTCCCCTAAGGGATTCTCTTGGAAGCGTGTATGGAGAAACCATCCATTTATATTATAAAAAAAGTGTTTAGTAATGTAGTATTTAAGTTGCGTTTCATAAGAACGGATCAAGGATTTTTTGTTTAGTCTTTTGTCATGCTCACAATACCATTTCTACAGACTTCTTCTAATATCACTGTTTCAAATTTAAATTGAAAAAGAAGAACGCATCGATTTAAAAAATAAAAAAAGCCCAAAAACCTTATTTCAAAATGTTGATTTTAGGACTGTTATTTCAGTATAGTTAGTTAGTAAATTAATACATTTACTACATAAGTTAATACATTAGTTTAGTTTAAATTAGTTTTTTATCTTTAAATTAATCAGAAAATAAAAAACAAATCATTATTTTTTTTAATGCAAATTACTCAATATCTAAAAAAAATACAAATGCTAAACTGTACTTCAACTTCTAGAATAATATCGATGTATCTACAACGTTCATTGCCTACTGTAGTAAAATTGAATGAATAATTTGTAAAATGAGGTTCGGTCCCCTGTAAGGTTTAATATTAGGGTACCCTCTAGTAAATTAATTAATGATGATTAAGGTACTCACTGTGAGATCTTCGATGTTAATGCACGTTGTGTAATTGGACCATACCATACCGCTTTCAGGATGCCTAAACCAGGTTCCGTTTTCAGAGCATATTTTATGGGCCAGAACTGAAAAATACAAAGCAAAAAATATAGATCATTTAAGTCAGACTAATAGATGTCATTAATTGCAATTCATTCCTCATCAATAAAAAAAAAGAAGACCACAAAAATGTAGTCATTTCATTCACTTCATAGTGTCGAGATGTATATAGATCCAGTAAGCTGGATATAGAGTTGTATGCCACTCACGGACTTATTTTTATAATTACTTTTTTTAAAGCTCCTTGAGGTCTGAGATATTCATGGAACAAGGATATATTGTGTGAAGATGCATACCGAAATTTGCTTGTTTTCGAACGAAAAATATATGGAACGGTTTTTGTTGATGGAGGATGGAGGCGAAGGAATAAAGGATATATATGATATTTTCGGTGAGCCTAACGTGGTTTGTGCTATCAACCGATCCAGATTAAGATGGACTGGAAATGTGGTCAGGATGAGCAAGAAGGAAATACCAAAGCGTTTGCTGAGGGAGATCATCCATGGACAGAGGAGAGTCGGCCGACCGGGACTACGGTGGGTTGACTGTGGGACTGAAGACGCGAGGAACTTGGGAGAATGCAAGGAATAAGTAGTTTGTTATTGTTGCTTTAAAAATTAATGATATTTACGCTGAAAACCCATGAATTAAAATAAAAACAACATTTATTTTTTACATTTTATGATCTTGGTCTAAATCTATAAACCTCAAATGAACGGTAAAAATATTACTGCATTAAAGTAAATTTAAATGTTTCTGAACACTTGATAATGATCAAAACTTTATATGAACTATTTTAATAGGATCTATACACCTGTTTTGAACAGATCTTGATCTATTTATTTATTTAAACACAATAACTAAATCTTAATGTCAGATTACAATTTTAGAGGCTCATATACAACAATCAGTATTCCTTTTATTTACAATCAAATATTCGATTTTTATTATAGTACTATTAAATACAATGCATTCGTCACAATTAAAATCAATAAATATATATTAACATCTACAAGGTGTTATATTATTTGTCTATGCCCCTTGACGTGTCATTGGAAAAAATACTTCAAAATAATCTAAAATTCCTAATAAAAGCAACATAATATTTTTCAAACTTTAGGGGCTTTAATGCTTGAGATTAGATTTCACCTGCCGTTGCAACTATTATTTAAAAAAAAAATGTTTTATGTGTTACTGAATAAGTTTCTTCTAATTATTCATGTGGTCAAACAGGCGTATATTATTCGATGATATTTTGTAAATGAATTGTTCAGTGAGCATTACTCCATCACAGGATATACGGTGTGACGTTAAAACCTTTTCAAGAATTAAGTACAAATAATTGTTATGAAAGCGCAAAACTCTTTATTTCCAGATCGGCTATTCCTAGCCTTACATGGTGTTTTTAATAATGAATTTTAAACTTTAACACAAGGTGAAAGTGTGGGTTTCGTCTCATGCAAGAGACACCCCTAACTGTACATTATCAGATTATTTACAGAGAAGATGTAAATATATAATAGTGTTTTTTCATATAAAAGAATGATAGTAGTTTAAATATAAAATATGCAAATAACTAAACAAAATTAAAATTAATGTAATAATGAACAGAACTATAGTACTATAAAACGGAAAACTAAAAGAAAACAGGATTATATTACATTTTGTTAAAACGATTGGTGAGAAACGTTATCTATTGAGATCACATCAGAATATCTTTTAAGAGTCTCGGTTTTTGTCTTGGGTATGAAATAGGTTCGCCTATGTTGATTGCTACAGTACTTTGACTGCTGGTAATCCGGTATTAAATCTGGAGTAACGGTTTTTAATAAATTGTTCAATCGACTCTATGTTTAGCTCTCGGTGAAGTTGACTGTTTCGTACAAACCAAGGCGCGTTTACTGCGATCCGTGGGATTTTATTTTGGAAAGTTTGAATTTTTTTTTTTTTTTTTTCCTTTGTTGTAGACACTGCACCCCACACTTCACAAACGTACATTAGTAGAGGTCTAAGTATGGTTTTATAAATTAATATGGCTGTTTCTGGTTTTTATCTGGATTTTCTATTATTCTCGGATAAAGTAGAGCTAGTCTTGCGCAGGCCTGTGTTAATTTAGTGTTGATATGCTGGTTCCAGGTAAGACGACGATCAAAATAAACTCCGAGATATTTTACAGCTTCTTTATTCCACGGGAGGTTGCTGCCATTGAGCACTAGCTCAGGTGGGTCTGAAGGGCGTCTTAGGGTGAAAATTTTTGCGCAGCATTTTTGAAAGTTGAGTTGCAATACTCTCTAGAATTACTTCGCGGCCAAGATAATCCGCAGTGGCCAGGCGAGATGAGAAGGTATGGAGCTGCATTGTAACCAATCTAAAACACTCAGGGCTCCCCAGCAATCCTCCTCATGAATTTTCCCTTTTTTTCCTTCACAAATTTTATTAAGGAAGGAAGCCTGCAAAATATTTTAAAAAATAACCAACAACTTATTATGGTATCTTGAAAAGTCTCATACGAAAGTTAATGATAAGTTGTTATTTAACATTGAAAGTAAACAAAAACTGAATTCTTCCTTATTGTTAAGTTCTGTATTTGGTTATTATGAATTATAATTTTTCTGAATATGTTTACAGACCAACAGGATTATAACCTCCTACCCGGGGTCAGTCCATTTGTTCACCGCCTCCTAAATCAGTCTATTGTTTACCGCTTCCTAAACCCAGTGAATAAGTTTACAGATTTCCAGATTTTGAATTTTTCTATAAGTCATCCCGCTTGTTCTACACCCGTTTTCCTTAAGAATCATTACGAATTGAGAGGACCGGCATTTGACGTACGCTACGGTGAGCTCACCTGCGAGACGTCAGTGAAGAGAGGAAGGTCCGACAAGTTTCCGGTAAGCTAGTTTTATTTCCTTGTTGTATTTTATTTCCAATAGCAATCCATTCTACCTATAAAGACTCAAAAGGGATAGCACGGATTACTGGGAAGGAATCCAAAAGCTTCAGAATGGAGAGAGGTGTCAAAAAGGAGGAGGTGTCTGTTTAGTCTTGTGTTTAATCCATTTTCTTAATAAATCGTTTCATATCTAGTTATGAGGTCAATGATAACCATTTATAGTTTTCTATCATTAAATTAAAATACAACGAATAAAAAAAAAAACATAAAGCAAGAGATAATTTCCCTGTGTGGAAACCAATAACTTCAAACATGATTTCCTTCTTAAGACATTGGAATTATAAAATTAAAAATAATCGATTACAACTTGAAGATATGGAAGAGCTAATCAACTTTTAATGAAGCTTCTTTGCAATTAGTGAGGGAATCAACGACACCGCTGGGGGATTGATTGTTGATGGCAACGCGGGGAAGGGATTAAACCCGACCGGCCATTATTGTTGTTGCTATTCACCGTTCCCGGGTAGCGGTGCACGTCATAACCCTCTCAGCGGGATCAACGACAAGTTTCCATTAAATCTCTGGTTTGTCAAGCAAATGATGTTCATTTAGGGAAGGAATCCAGAGCTCATATCTATCAGATTCATTTTGTTAGCTTCAAGAGAGGCAAGTTTCAAAAACTCATTATTATGAGTTTCTATTTATAAAACAAATGTTGGATAGTTGTTATTGAAATATCCGTATTTATTATTAATAAAATTCAAAGTGGAATTAGCGGACTTCTGTTGTTTACTATCTTTGTATTAACAGATTATAATGTACAGTTATTAATCCTGTATTTAAAAATAATATTTATTATCACTTCAATCAAAGGGACGTTGTATAGAACGCCACCAAATATAACCAAGAAACTATGCAATTATCAGGCAGTTTTATAAGTTGAAACTTGGAATCAAGGCAGCCAATAGTGCAAGAAACATTACCACCACCGTGTTGAGACGAACGGACCAATCACCAATGGTTTGAGAAATTTTGAGCTAGTTACACAGATTAATTGAGGCGTGGAGATGTAATAGGGGGTAAATCCAAATTTGAAAATTTTTTTGGACACAAACAATATGCATAATTCAGGTGATTATTTATTAGAGACAATTATTTTTGGATTGGACTTATCATATTTTGAATGGTGAACCATGTACCACCATATAGAGGACGCTAAATTTGTGAGAAAACATTAATAATAATAATATCTGGAGCAACAACTCTTTACTGAGTCTGGGTCGCCTCCAGCATTCTCCGCCAGTCAGCTCTATCCTGCGCAGCATCCCTCCAGTTTCTAGCATTAAGAAGGGTACGTGCATCCTCCGCTACAGCCTCCGTCCACCTCACACTTGGCCTTCCAAGTGTGAGGTGGATGGAGTGCCATGGATTCTTTCTGTGAGAATTTTCTTGTGATTCCGAGTGTCCTCCATCCGTGCCACGTGACCTGCAGTCGGCCAAGTTTAATTGTTCTGACAACATCTGATGTCTTATAAAGGTCATATACCTCTCTATTGTATCGAATTCTCCATATTCCTCCCACTTTTACTGGTCCGAAAATCTTCCTCAGGATTATCCTCTCGAAGATTAGGATCTTTTTCTCATCTACCTTTGTTAGAGCCCCAGGCCTCTGATCCATATGTGAGTACCGGTCGAATCAGTGTTTAGTAGATCAGCAGCTTTGTCTACCTAGAGAGGAACCTGCTAGTTAGTTGCTTCCTTAGGCTATAATAGCACCTTTTAGCATAATTAATTCTGCATTTTGACCCTTGCATTGTCATTTTCACAAGACGAATGATCTTCCGGGGTATATTCAGATCTTTTAGGGCTCGGTATAATTCATTGCGGTCCATGCTATCGTAGGCTACTTTAAAATCTACCAATAGATGGTGTGTGACCAGATTGTACTCTTTGCATTTCTCCAGAATTATCATTAGTGAGAATATCTGTAGACTGCCCTCTTCTAAAACCCGCTTGATAATTTCCCAGCTCTTTCTCTCCATGTGGTGAGAGCATTCCAAATAAAATGTTTGAAAGAACCTTAAAAGCATTAAGCAAAATTAAAAATGATAAAATATGCATTTACCCCTTTTTGCTTCTCCACGCCTCAATTCATAAATAAATTATTAATTCATAAATAATGCATTTCTCTTTTCTAACTAGAGGTGAAGCCATCACATCCACATCTTATTGCAGGGATGTAGACAATGCAAGAAAAACATATAAAAAAATAACCCGTTTTGGTTAATGGAAGAGACCTATACTTCTGCACGACAAGGCCAGACATCATGTTTCACGAGAGTGAAGAAACTAAACGAGCTGGGTTAAGAAATCCTCCCGAATCCACCTTTATCGCCAAACTTATCTTTAACGGACTTCTAGCTATTAAGAAATTTAGACAACTTCCTTAAAGGTAAATTTTTCGGAAATGGTTATCAAGTCAAAAAATGCATACTTAGACTTTTCATTTCATCACAAAAACCTGAATTTTTCAGTTTAGGGGTCGAAAATGTGATAACACGTTTGGAAAATGTATAGAGAATAAAAATGCTTTGATTTCATAAAATTATTGTACTAAATGACCTCCGTTTGAAAACTGACATTTCATATGAAACGACCCAATAATTTAGTATAAAACGTCTTTTTATGGTCTTTACCTTCACTCCTTGGGATGGACCCTCTTGCATTAGGTGTTTCTGAAATGAAAATTTACGCAGAGCCCACTCTTAATAAATTAAAGTACAACTTCTAAATATATTCTGTTGCGAGCATCTTTCAACTTCAGTCTGATGTTCAAAGAGGCAAAGGGGAAAAAAGCTTCTTTTTTTTTTGGAGTTGTACCGTAATTAGAGTAGAATATTAAGAAGACGGTAAAGTAACTTATGTGACACAGAGGGAAATTTTAGAATAACTTTTTTAAAAGATATCATAAGATAAACAAGTAGTAAACTTTATTATTATTTTTTTTCCCACTGTTTGTTGTCCTTAACTGAAGCAAGTGATGATCACAGAAAAAATAAGTATGAATTAGTATCACAACCTGATTAGAGGTTAGATATTTGTGAACATTTATTGAAAAACCCTTCTGATGTGAGATTTGTTTTTGATTCACCACATAGTCCAGACCTCGCACCATCGGATTACTACTTGTTTCGTTCCAAGGGCCCTTTTTTCCTCAGGTGAAAAATTTTGATAATTTTGCAGAAGTTGAAATTGCGGCCCAAGAGTTCTTTGATAGCCATCCCAAGGAATATTATTAGCGTGGGATCGAGCAATTGGCTAGTAGAGGGAAAATGACGGTAAATCACAATGGACTATACTTTGAGCATTAATTGTGTTTTGTATAAAAGAAATAATGACTCAAACAAATAATTGGTTGAAAAAAGGTAACTTTTTTTATTCACACTATTTTTTTAATAGTTTCAGTTTGATTAATCGTGCTCTCTTGCTTTCCCTTGTAGAAAATTGATTTACGTATAGTAAGTCATTATAAATAGTAGAAGATCAAATGGAAGGGAAGTTGCAATAACTACAATTTTTAAGTAGTGAGGGGGCTACTTGTTTTAATAATTGTTGAATTAATTTAATAGTAATTAAAAATAAATATTTTTCTAATCAAAGGATTGAATAAACGAATTTAATCTAATCTATTATTCATGCTATATGGGATACGCAAACTTCCCATGACTTTTTTCTTTCTTTCTCTCTCTCTCTCTCTTTTTTTTTGAGTTTCGGTATAAAACCTGGAGATAAACATTTAACAATGGGAACAAAGGCTGAGAAATTTCTTATGCTGGAGCTTTTGATCCGACGCCAGGCATTTCAATATATTCGTGAATGGCCCAGCTCCATCCAGCTGAAATAATAAAGCACTTCCCATGGAGCGATATTTGCAAAGATATATTCATAGATAATTAAATTTTCTATGCGTAAAAAATAACAGTTAAAAAATAACAAAAACATTAATATAGCTTAATAATTTTTAAAAGAGAAAATACAAAAAACATTTGTCCTGATTGGAAACGAATTTTCGGAAATAGATATTGAGTTATTATAGGTCTATTCTATTCGAAAGCTAAAGAATTTAGGAAAATACAAGATTGTTGGTGCTAAAGAAGAATACGAAAAAAACAAAAATTTCATTCGATTATAGTTCATTTTTTAATATTAATGGGAATCAAATGATTCCTTTGAAATTAAATATATTTAATTACATTTCTACATTTGAAATTTATTTGAGGTGAGAAGCAAAGTGATTGTTACGTAGCATGCGCACCAAAATTGTTCAATTATGTAGTAGATATTTTTTAGTAAATATCATTTTATCATAATTTTAATAAATTTTTCCTGATGGAAACAAATTTCCGGAAATAGATACAGTATTATTATACCGCTATACTAATGGAAAACTTAAGAACTAAGAAAAAAATTAGTTTGTTGATGCTAATGAAGAATAAAAAAAACTGATAATTTTATCTGTGATAGTTCATTTTTTAATATTATTGGGATCTATATGATTCCAATCAAAATAAATGGAATTTAATTATTAACTAAACTTAAACTTTAAATGACAAGCGCACCATATTTCTTCAATTTTGTAGTAGACATTTTTTAATAATTATTTTTAAATTTTAAGGGATGAAACGGATTAAAAAAAAAAATCTATATTTGTTGAAATATTTATTATTCTTTTTAATTTTTCTTGTCTTTACTATAAGGTGTTTCCGTTTATTGTTAACCCTTATCTGAATTTATCAATTAGATATGTGACACTTCCAACAACTTCGCCATAAAAATGGTATAATCCCTAAAGTAGTGGAGATAAGAGCTCCTTGGGGTATTCCATGAGTGAGATATATTTGGATCAGAAGACACTTCCTCAAACATTTATTCCAAAGAAGAAAACAAACACCTTCAATACATTGATAGAGATCTGAATGATGACGTTGTTTTTGTTGGTATTGTTTGTATCCTGAACAAACTGAAACCGTATAAGAATGCTTTCATAAGATTTCATTCCTTACTGTGGGGTTTCGTGCGAAGCACACATAAACATGTCTTCTAGAAATTTTGACTGTTTGGATAACAAGCTCATTCGACGGTTATGTACAAGATTGTTTCCTATTTTCGCGTGTCCAAGATTCTTGTTTTCGAGTCTCGAGAAAGGTCTCACTCTCATACAGTAAAATGAATATACAAAACGTCAAACCAGTACAGATTAACAAAACGTCAACTAACCATTATTATACATTAAAGATTTCTTTTTCCATTTTTCACAATAAACTTTGAAATCCATTTAGACTAAACTTTCTATTCGCACGAGAATTAAGGGGTGATTGATTTGTATTAGTAAATGGAGGTATATGTTCTCTCTGTTTTCCGTTGGACATCAAAGCAATTTATTAACAAGATTTATTTTTCTAGACAAAAACACAGTTGTGGATAACCTTAACTTAAGACTAGGATGTTTTAATATTCTTTCACACTAGATTTCATTCAAGATTAAGTTAGAAATGATTTATTTTATATCTCAAGCTGATTTATTGTATGCGGAGTAGTATTTTATAATCATAAAAATTACACGCATACACAGATTATTAAAAGCAATCACAAACACAATGAGCATTTGGTGAAACTTGATTATTTAGCCCCCAAATTCATGTATTTCCTATAATAATTGGGATTGCATAGTTTCCATAATTGCAACACCCCTGACAAAGTATTCCAAATATATTTTAAATAATATAAAAATTATAATAACACTGACTTATATCGACCCACTTAGGTTGATAATAGTTGGAAACAAATCATATTGTATAAATGATTAAATTCATCATTCACTGATAAATATTTATTCCTTTACTATTTACATGACTAGTCTGGTAAGTGCCTTCTTATTTAAAACTATTAAAAGTGAAAAGAGTTCAAAATACAATTTTTAAACATAGCTCCTTATGTAGGGTTATACTTCAGAGGATATGTATACATATATATTATATTGGTATCTACTTCTTTTGAGTGTTAGTAAAAGAAGTTTCTTTTTTCAATTCTTGAGATACAGCCTATTCTCTAATCTTCTATTTGGTGTCGTTTCGTGGCTATCTGTGAATTATATTAAATAACACGTTAGCATAAATATAGAATTCACACTCTATATACTATATGGTTCTCAAAAATTGATGACTAAAGTTTCTTGATGGCCATGACTATGAGAACAATATAGTCTCTCAACGAGGAAAAATAAAAGTTCAACGAACAGGCTGAATCTCAAGAACTGAAAGTAAAACTTATTTTATCAACAGTCAACAAAATAAGTATATATATATATATATATATATATATATATATATATATATATATATATATATATATATATATATACTACTATCTAAGTTCAGATAAAATATAACTGAATGGTTCTTAGTAGCTTACTCTGGCTGGAATCTTTGATAAAATCGTTTTAAAAGTGGAGGAATTCGAAGAGTTTTATTAAAACAGCCCATTTACTTGAACAGCAATAGTAGGGACATAACTTTTATGGGTTTGTAATGGAAAAGGCCGAGATCCTCCAACGTCAATGGCAATTTTGACAATGGATTTGGGCTGTTCCTTCCAATACAATTGAAAGGCGTTTCCTCCAGCGTCTGGAACCCAATTTAGGTTAACTTAAAAGGGTTTCAGCGTTCTTTTGTTAATTTGTTAAGGGCTAGAGCAACTCTTTTCCTAAGGCTGTTGCGGTTGTACCTAGACAATGGTCATAGTATTTGTTTCATTTAATACTTCTTAAATCAGGAGGACTTTTAGTATGTTTACTTCTAAACCAGTTCAAACAAAGTCCTTGAAGCAATTCGCCCGCATTCATCACTATCGTAATTGTGAATATTTCTCATGCGAAATTCGCCAAGTTCTTTCGCATGTGGTACTTGTCTGTTACATTAGCTAGGTCCTGCTACTCGACGTGTACTTCATAATTACCTTGTTCTTCATCTATCGAAGTCAAACGATCTTTGCTGTCCTTGACGTTAAATAACTTGTTATTAGAATTAATGAGATTCATAAAAATCTCATTAATTGCCCGAAGGTTTATAAAATAGAGACATAGAACTAAAATTTCATATGCAATGGATAGACTTCATTTTTTTTTAAATTGATTTTCTTACTTGAAGTAAGATGGTTTGTTATTAAATGTTTCCTACCTTTCCTCCTATGTTGGATACTCTTGCATTGTGTGAATAGTATGAATTAACCAATAAATAGCCTCCGAAGTACATTCCTTACGTTAATTTCAAATAAAGGTTCCTTCATAGCAATGATATATTAAAATATTTAAGGAAACAAAGTTTAAGCAAATTATATCATTAATACTATTTGTGGATACCCTTTTTAAAATCCGCTATATTTACTAATATTGAGCCTCAATAAAGAATTTTATGTTAGAAGTAAAAAAAATAACAATTTCTATCATAGTCTTAAGAAATATCTTGGAGATGGTTCTTCCGCTGGAAAACTGGTTAATTTAAGTATATAGTATTAAGTATAAAGACAAATATATTTGTATGTAATACAGGCTCAGAGATTCCTATTTTTTTATTTTGTTTTTGGCTTGCCTCTACAGACCTTGTAGATCTTTGATTGTCTTCACCAGGCTTCACCTCCGTCTATCCTGGGCCACTGATTTCCAGTCTGCTACACAAAGCTCCGCAGCATCTTTGTTGATCCTTTTTATTCATTTGGTCTTTTTGACTCCCACGTTGTCCCTTTATAACTATTGTGGCATCTGAGATTCTTATAAATTTTCTAAATTTAAGTAATTTACTTTTTGTAAATTCTGATACAATAAAAAAAAAACCCATAACACTAAAACCCATGAAGGGTCTTGGGCACAGTACGTGGCAGACTGTACTGTTTATAGGACAACTGTTGTACAGGTATTCAAGATCACGCCCAACCACCAGATCCCCCCCCCCTAATTTTGGGTACCAACTTTATAGTCTGGGTGAGCCCTAGCAGGGTTCCAGGTCCTAAAAGATGCTCTCCACAAACACTAAGAGGTTGTGCGTTTTGATAATTTCCATTGAAATCGACAAATTAAATTCTAAACAAGGATGAATACAAAAAAAAATTAACTAATTTATGTAATAGCTTTATTAGCACACAAATTAAAATAGAAATGAATTTAAAAAGGAAACTGATTATCTTCCTCTCTTTCTTTGTTGGTAGTTTTCAAGATATCTAACACGATAAAAAATAAATGGAAATTAAAAAAATTCAAATTAATATAAACTAGTCATTCCAAATCAAACTATAAGGATGGTAATATTTTTACGAACCACCCAAAGAACTTACAAAAGTGGAAATTGTGGGGTGTTTAAAATTCCCGATTCATTTATCAGCAGTTTTTTTCAACCTGTACCTATGCGTTTGATAAAAAAAAAATATCACCATGAATCTTTCAGGATTAAGAAATCGATTTCATTGAAATGAGGGAAATTTTCTATTCTCGGGCAGTAGAAGATATTGAGTTGGTTTGAATTTTACATGGGAGCGGGGAGACAGTACCTTGTGACAGGCACTTTGAGGCCGAGTCTTCTCGGGAGTAATAAAGACCTTTGAGGCAGGAGGATTCAATTTAATTAAAAACTTGTCGTCTTAAATCTCGGATCAAAGTTTCGTCTCTTCACAAAGAGGCTTCGGCCGTAGTCCACTCTCCCAATTTTGAGATTCCTCATCTCATGTCTGCGAAGTTTCTTACTATGTTCTAGGCAATGTTGTTGACATGAAATATAGACTACATCAATGAAAAAAAAATGGTTAGTGTGGATAATTCGAAAGTTACATTAATCAGCGATAAAAGACTGTAGTACTTATTTGATTGATTTATTTTATTTGCACTTTCCACAAATGATTGTACTACATTTTTGTTAAGAATGGGAAGATTTTGTTAAGATTGTTATTTCAAAAGTAATTGGGAATTATTTATATGATTATTTAAATTCCACTGATTTAACTTGAATTGTGTTGTTTTTTTGGCAGAAAAATCGGATTGAAACAGGATTGAAGACCATTATCAGGATCGAGCATTCGGGTTCGCTAAGCCTTTTTTTTTGCGAAATCACAATAAATATTAATCCAAATTAAATTTAAAAAATACATTGAATATAAAATAGACATTGCTTCAGAGATTCACATATCGTTCTATCAAAAGGACAATGTGCCATTCATGTCATAATCCAAAAAAACCTAATTTTTCAATAGAGGTATTTGAAAGTCCCTTGTATAATCAAACTTAAACCAGACAAGTGAAAAAAATAAAAATTTGGGTATTGGTAAAACAAGGGATTCATATTGGAATGATAGTATTGAAATTCTTTTATTAATCATTAGCAAGTGTTTAATAGCTTGAAACTTTTTTGATTTTAACTTATGTGCTTTATTCCCATAAAACTTGAAGCTCTAGCACGATACAATTCAAGTATAACTTTATTAAAAAAACATGTTGAAAATGGAATATCAGATATGTCTTATGAATTTAAAAGCTTCAATCAATAGTACAATTGCTACTGAAGGCTTATGTCATTGTTTTTTTGAAGGAGCTATACATAATATTCTTTCCGGTATAATTTATTTTGGGAATATTCTTTATATATGAATATTTAGAGAGCTTTAGAGGAAATATTCTGAGTCCCTAGCATATAAATCCTTAGAGATATTTTTCGACCTCTAATTTTTCTATACACAACGCTTCATATCTAGTAGCAGGAAACTAGTTTTACAATTCGAATGAGTACTTGGTTTTTAAAGGAGTCAGTGTATTTTTTAGCGAATGTACTTTTAAATTCTTCACCTATGTATAACCAGAGAGAATCGTAGAGGCTGTCACCCGTAAACTAAAATGACAACGTGAAGCCCTAACTAAACGGGATACCTGATGGTGACTAATGCCCGTGCAGATGTGTAGCGTGTGGCCTCTGCGGTTGACCCAACTAGAAATAATCCCCAAGCCTCGTATTGTCTGAAACCACAGGTACATACCATGAACATCCAGTTTCCCCTGTTTCTCAATCCCTTCTTTAGACATATTTATACATTATTTATTTATTCGTTTTTTTTTTACAATCAATGCATCCCGAAACCCAAAATCATTTGCCACCAATTCTTCCTATCAGCCCATTCTGCTTCTTCCTCTCGCAGCCCTCGTCCTGCCATTCCTTCTCTTACATCCTCTATCCATTTCTTACTCGGTCTTCCTCTCTTTCTTCTATAATCTGGTTTATAAAGTTTTTTTGGCCATCTATTGTCTCTCATTCTCATCAAATAGCCACATCATTGAAGCCTCCTGGTCTCTTTTTCGTACAATATATTCTTCGCCAGCCCTATAGTTTCCTTTATAACACTATTGGGTATGTGTTGGAGCCTTCAGATGGCGCAGCTACGTCTTAGAAAGTCCATCTCAAGAACGAGCAGTTTACGGGCATCTTGTCTGTTTATTGTCCGTATTTCGGCCCCATATAGGGTTGTCCCCAGGAGAAAAGAATGATATATTTATACATACTTACATAATTATTTATTTATATAATAAATTATAGTGCAACGGATCACAACAAACTTTTATATATTATTTAAAAGCCATTAAATAATTGCAAACGAGCTTTTTTTCTGACAGTAATATCATATTTGCCTTTTTTTTTTTTTTTAGAATCATTGCAAACTTCATTAGTTGCTCCCGAACCAAGTTGGCACGTTATTCATGTATATAATATAATCCCCCACTTTGACTATTGTAGCGTGGTATATGGAGGCCTCTCTAAAATGCTTGAAGACAGATTAAAGAGAATAATGAACTGCTCTCTAAGATTTGTGCTTGGTACTCCGAAGCGATCGCGCGTCTCCCACCTCTATGATGGGTTAAAGTGGCTCTTCCCTCCCTTCCGAAGACAATATTTCCTCTGTTCATTCTTATACCAATCCATTCACTCTCAACACCCTTCATATATCTACAGTCTCCTCCAATTCAATCCATCAGTTCAACACCATAAAACAAGATCCCGCCTTTCTGATCTCTATATACGTTCACACAGAACTAAAGCATTCGAACGTTCCTTTCTCGCCCGCTCCACCACAATGTGGAACTCAATCCCCCCTAATATCCGTCATACTCCCTCTCTATCATTATTCAAATCCTTGCTGTATCAACATCTATTAGCTTCCCAAAAGGATAGTCTCTAGGTAGGTTAGTCATTTGCTTAGAATACAATGTATATAATAACTCATTGTGTTATCTAGTTCTTTTAATTCTGCTCTTTGAAAAGCTGTACATCATGTAAACAAATTATTGAATGCTAGCTCATGCATTCAATTTCAAAAGCTATGGATTTATCTATTCTCTGTAATTGCTTAATATCCAGTCAAGATCTGTACTATTTATTTACTTACTATTATTTTTGTTTATATATTTCTTTTTAAATTGTTTTCTGTCATGTTTTCACGCTTTATGATTTGTAACATTTAGCCTTCTGGCCAGATATATATATTATGTTTTTATTCCTGTTCATATCTGTTATTCTAAAGGGACTTTGTCCCAGAATAAAGTTACTTTTCTATTCTATTCTATTCTATTCTATAAAAAAAAATTAATTTCATAAAAACAACTTTTGTAAAATTACTTTAGTAAAGGAAATTTAATTTCATACAAATGGCATTTATTTGAGGCGTTCAGGATCAAAAGCTGATAAATCCAAATGTTAAACATTGACTTTTCCTCATTTTTCGCTCGTTTAGTACAATGCTCAAATACAATACAATGAAGTACAAATACAATGGTTTATGACTCCAGAACTCCAGTTTCAAAACTTGAATAAAGCCCTGAGAAATTAGGCGGCAAAGTAACGTGTTTGATAAAGTTGCTTGGTCAAACTAGCGAACCATACGAAAAAGTCACTTTTTAAAATTTGAGAGTTATCAGCTTATGATCTTAACGCCAAGAGTATAAATATAGAAAGTTCTATTTTTTAAAAAGAAATTCTCTAAGATCCAATTAACATGAATAGGTGATATGCAGCCATTAAAAAAAACACATTTATGTTTTCCACAAATACAATGTGTAGGAAAGAAAGTTTATTTTCAGCTGGATAAGTAACTTTTTCTTTTTCTTCTATACAATTTTCCTGGCAAGTTAGTCTTATATTTTTATCGCATAATGTTTTTATGATTGTTATAGAAATTAAATCGTTTCATTTTTTCCTTTCTTTGATCTAGGCAATATTTATTTTGAAATCCGGTTGGATAAAAGCAACGGATGATGAATATTGTAAAATTAGGATGGAGCAAAATGAAATGGCTTTATCGATCTAAAAAAAGGTTTTTGAATTATGGGGAAACATGAAATTTCGATTTCGCAATTACATCATCATATAAATTGCATATGAAAAATTCTATGTTTTACTCATTTTGAAAAGCCGTGAATCAAGAAATCACACGTGATGCAAATACTTATAATATACCATATTATCTTAATCCGCGGAATCAGTGCTTAAATTACTTTAAAAAATGATCTGCGTTATAAAAATAATTAGTATAACCTTAATCATTTAATTTAAACTAATAAGACAATTAGCAAAGATGGCAGAGTTGCTGCTATAAGATTTAAACTGTACGAAGAGGATCAGTGAAAGGCCTTTGCTAACTTAACCTCTCGTCAATGTTCAATTGAACCCTGGAAGCCTAATTAAGTTGAAAGGGCTTTGCTTGAATACGAACCATCTTATTAGGATCCTCTTCCTCTCGAATTTAATGTGAGGCCAAGAAGAATGATAAGGGACAGATATGGAAACTGAATAACCTCGTATGGATATCTCATCCGTTATTATGTTCGATTAATTATTAACTAAAAACCAACATATCGTAATTTGTAATATTTTTAACAACTTTTGTTCTTATTTCATTAGCTATGATATTTTGAAGCTTCTTCTTCATCTTTAATGTTTAATTAAAACATATTTCAAAATCTACATAAAATAACAAATAATTACTTATAAATTTCTCTAAATTGTATGTATTATATACTGACTAATCTTTATTTATTTAATTTATCCTAAACTCCCTCAGTGGAGTTATATTGATCCAATTATTGAGTGCTTGTTATCAAAAATTTTATATAGTATTCCTAGTATTGTAGTATATATAATCATTGATTTCATCAATCCATTATATCTCCATGACAATAAATTTACCAATACTTTTAATGGTTTTTGTAATGTAAGCATCCAGTGAAACGTTCCGAAGTTCTGGTTTTGAAATAAAAACCATGTTTATTTACAATATCATGCTTCCAGTACGTAGTTATTTTTATAATTAGATTTGTAGTACAATTCTTCTGTCGCTTACTTTTGTTTAAAGAAACATAAATTTAATTAATTTTTATTATTTTGCCATCGATGATTTTGTAAGTAAATATGACAAATTTATTACAACAAAAGATCGAGGTAAGGCATTCAATGTTAGAAATAGTTCGGTATTGAAACGTTAGACGAATCAAAAATAATCCTCAAACGCATATTTAGTTTTAATTACGAAATGATAGTAATGAAACAATAAATAAATGGGGAATACATATATGAACATATATATGGGTGTGTTTATAAATCACATAGACTATTTGTTTCTGCCTTAAAACCTCTTCCTTAGTAATTTGTAAGCAGTTACCCTAAAAACAGGTGTGGTAGTGCTGCCACCTGTTGTTAGAACTGCTAAATTATACTATTAATCTCATCAAAATGGACTTGGCTCGAGATTGAATATTATATTTAGTTTTTAACAGTAAAGAATAATTTATCTCCCATAAATTTCGTGCCGCCATATAAAGTTGAATACATGTAATTGTTATTTAGGGAGTGCTCAAATTTTGCGAACCACAGTAATACCGTGTAAACAATAACAATAAGAATTTTAGAGAGCACTAGAGTTAGTGTTCATTGAGGGAGGAGAAACGCTATGGGGTTTTAGCTCTGAGCACTTAACCATACGCTTCCGTTGAGAACACTAAATCCACTCCTCTTTTACCATCTCACAGCATCCTCAAGAGCTACATTACTGTTGTGTTAAGCTTCTTGGATTGTTAACGTACAATATTCTTATAAAAATAATTAATAATAATGCGTACTAACTAGATAAAGTACACCTCTTAAAATAAATTTAGACTAAAATTTAGGTTTAGAAATAAATTGAGCACTGAATTTTTCGAAGGGTCGTTTCGGATCTAATCAACCAATAAAAACAATACTGGTTACTTTTTATTTTATTAAGGGTTTGAAACAAAAATCGAAATATAAAGCTTATATCAGCAACACTATTTGCCCTTTCAAGCCTAATGGATTTTAGCCTGAATCCACATATATCCTTTAAGTTTAAAAAAAATATAGTAAATAAAAAGTCACATGAATATGTATCATATATTTGAAAAAAAATATTAATTTCTGACTTCAATTTCTTGGGAAGATTTCAAGGTTTTTGAGAGGTTTAGGGGTATTATAAAATAATCAAACAATATATTAATGCAATAATTATTTTTAAATGGAATTTAAAAATATAAATGTACTTTTATACAACTATTGATTTTATAAACTAAAATAACTCCCAATCAATAAAATAGAGCCAAAAATCAAAACGAAACATTAATATTTATTTTAATGCAAATGGAAAAAACCCATGAAAAGCCTAATGTTTCAAATCTGGAGTAAAAAGAAACAATTACCAGTCGACGTTTCGCCAATTCAGGGATTATCAACACACAAAAAAGTGTAAGATCAATCACAATGGAGTTTTGGGCTGAACGTCTTGGACTGGTAATTGTTTGTTTTTACTCCAGATTTGAAAAATAAGGCTGTGCTTGTGTTTTTTTCCATTTGCATTCTAATAAAATAACTTCCATAATATTTACTGCGCAAACTGCATTTTAAATCATTTATTATTACTGGCAATGAATGATCATCTAGAAACTTTTTTTTTGTTTATGATCTCATTCTGAAACCATCATACAATTTGATATATGCGTTCTGATGCCGACTATAAGAATATAATTGTATTTAAGGTAAGTTTAATTGTTTTACATAGTCAAACGTATAATAAAACGGGATGATAATACAATCTTTATAAAACAGAAATCATAATCTTAAGCTTATTTTTTCAACACTATTATATTATGCCTTTTCAAGTCAAAAATGATTAAAATCTTTACAGAACTATAAGGGTATTTATTTTAATTAATCTGGAATCAACTTATATATATATATATATATATATATATATATATATATATATATATATATATCAGTGTTTTATATAATTATGTTATATATAATTTTAGTGTGTTTTATATTTGATATCCAGTCTTCTTCTACGAGGGTGGTTGTTGGTATGCTGACAACACTAGAATCAAGTTAGTTCAATTCTGAAATGAAGACATTATTTGAGATTTCCAGAATATGCAGTTCAGGAGCTATAATATTATGTATAGTTTTCAACTAGTCAAACAAGTTTTTTTATTTTAAACTAAAAAAAAATAGAGAACTTTTTTTTTTTATCCTTACTGATAGTTCTACAAATGTGTATTTTTTTTGTTTTCACATCGAATAACTTTTAATTAATTTATTTATTGTAGTTTACTGTTTTTGCAAGAAATAATTTATATGTTTTGCTACAAATTTGTTATTCTAAAAGGTCTTTTTGTCTTGAGAATAGATTCATTCTATTTTAATTTATGTATCTGAAATTAAATCTTCGGTTATCTCAGTAAACCGTGTTTTGTTAGAAACCTTTTTTTATTTTATCAAGGGTAATAAAGTGAGCTATAAACCTAATCTGAAACATCTGATAAAGTATTTTAATGAAGATGATAGCGAGTCCATAAAGACACAAGAGGCTCACTTGCATATAAAGCGAACTGCAGACCTTCACGTCTCTTCTTATCTAACAATAGTACAGATCTTTCTCTTGCTGCAGTTGAAAATAGTTGGCCTAGTTATCGGCTCCGCACATACCTAGGTGGAACAGGCAACTTCTTCAGAAGGTAGTAGAAAGTTAGCTAGGAGTTCTAGTAGTGCTGCTAACTTTATGAGATAATAATTGTAAGAATAGCTTTATATATGTGTATAAATAAAAATTATAATAATGACAAATAATATAGTCTGTTTAGTATATTTTTATAGTATCAGATAAATAATGAATAATAAGGTATCCGATAACATAGTAATCGGGGGCGATCTGTGGTCTGGTGGTTAGCGTAACAAACTACTAAGTCCAAGACCGCGGGTTCGTAGCCCGGTCCTTCGGAAGGGACGTTAAACGGGGGTCCTGAGCTTGTACGATTTCAGGTATTCGTTCAAAATCCCTATCTTAATTAAACCTGGATAGGCAAAATTTAGAGCTCCCAATGTAGCATCGTGCTATTAGTTATATCAGCAAATAGTGACGTTAAATGAACAAGCAACAACATCGTAATCATTACAAAAATCATATTTGTAATGTACAGTATTGTAATAATAAATGACTAGTTACCTGAATGTGATTTATATATATAATAATTTCATTTGAATAAGAAAAATCGATGTTTTATTTCCAATTCATAAATCACAAAGATGATATGATAATAACTATAATATTAATAGTAATAACAATACAAATAATAATTGCTATAGAATAATTCCCGAAAGCAGAAGGGATATTTGCGATGCAAGACCAAGCAGCGGCAACTAACTCCTGCCGTAAGTACTTAATAAGCAAAAATTCTAATGACAAGTGTCGGCTGTGTAATTTAGCGATGCAGGCCATCCAACAAGTAACATAAAGCTGTACGATACTAGCGAGCAAAGAATATCTGAATTGACTAAAATTATTTATCAGTGTCTTGCCTAATAATACATCTTTACAGAGTTTCCTCAGCCAAATCATCCACTATTTATTAGCATCATCTTATAATGACATATCATTTAGTGCCGGATATTCTTGTTATACTAAAAATGGAAAAGACGGCTATAATAATTGAAATACAAGTTCCTAATAATGTAAAATATAACAAATAAAGCGGCTGTAGAGAAGATGAGAAAATATTAACAGCTCTGTGAAGAACTGAAGCAACTCTACCGTCTTAAAGAAAAGAATGTGATGTCTTTCATCATTTTAGTAATGTATTGGTCCCGGAGGAGAAGATTGAAATCTGCCAAATATTTGGACTTGCTGACTATATCTTGGAAAAAGGACCAAAAACAGTGATATTAGGGATATATTTTAAAGCTTTCATATCTGATTTTTTTATTACGGAAGATAACATTTTAAGCCGAAGATAGTTTTCTTGATATTTTTTAGAATTTTAATATATTATTTATATCGCTATATATACTTATATCGCTTATTACTGCCAATAAATATATTTAAAAAAATGGATTACATATAAAAAAATAATGAGTTTCAATATATATCTATGTTTGGCTCGGTACATTTCCTAACCAATATTATGATTTTTTAAGAAGATTGAGAAAGAGAAATTATAATGTAGAATATTAATGATAATTAAAAAACAACTGAAGGATACTCACGATTGGGGTCGAAGCCAGTGATGAACTTGGGACATGGGGCGTAGGCTGTGGTACCTGCAGGCGTCTCCTGCCAGCAGGACCATCCATCCCAGGTTGCTTCGCAATAGCTACCTGCATAGATTGAAAAAGAATAAATTAAGTTGAAATTAAAACGTACTATATTTAAGTATACAACTGTAGAAAGCGTGAAATAATTAAACTTGCGTAATTTATTTACTTAAGGTGAATAATCTTTATAGAGTGGAGTAAGGTAAATGTGTACATTGAATTTGAAGAAAAGTGGAAAGTTCAATATCCATTGAATTTTATTCGAAAATACATTTTATTCAACTTCGCTTGTTGCCATAGTAAAAATCCTTTTCTTCCTGTTATATTTGAAACACCCTTTCCAAATATAAACTCGAGTCTCAAATATCTGCTGTTGAATGCCCTGGTTCAGGTAGAAACTGGACTAGTTCTTTTTGGTGTTTATTTTAGAATCTTAAGTGAGATGTGCTATCTGTGACATACATCTATGTGGTATTATGGTAGTACTTTTTAAAAAATTATATACGAAAAAATACAGATTCGAACTCGGCACCAAATTCTCTGTTGGTAGAACTAAAGTTCGCACATAGTGGAGCAAAAGCTCGCACATCTTGGTAAGCATTATATACTAAACCAGATTTTATTAGTACGATATATATAACTAAATGTTATAAAAAAACTTTAATTTAGTATTGTAAAAGTTAATTTCAGTGTTTATTTTCCACAGTTGCTTATGAAATTCACCCTATCCTCATAATTGGAACAAGCTTCATGCTACCATTCTTGGCATTTACTGCTTTACACAATTTGTATGTTAGGAAAAAAAATTCACCTCAAGCAAGGATAATTATCACTAACAGCCAATTCCTTAGAGTAGCTTCTGAGATTCCTTGGAGGCTTTTCTCTTCGACAACCCAGCGTCCAATAGCTGTTGAATATTACTGTACAATAGCTATTCGTACATATTTTTGGACCATTCTTCCTTTTATAAGTTCATAAAACCTAATGTACGGTAAGCAAATGAGGAAGAATAACACGGTATTATTTAAGACAGATATCGCCATGTTTACCTTATTCAGGCATTGGGACTGTAGCTTAACATCTTTATTCTGGATTTAACACATGGTGAAAATAGTAAACCCTTCATAAAACTAAAACAAAATGTTCGAGGCGTGCGTTCTCTTGTCCTGGAGGCAATATTATTGCTCTTTAGGAGCTGATACTCTCAATGTGCATTAATGAAATGGTTGAATTATTATTTGTTAATGCTTACACTACTTCCTATATGCTTAAATATTATATCAAATGAGATGTACGCTCTTACGTCATCGTTAGTTATGTAATCACAGATCAAACAAGGTGTTAATGTCGTAGAGACTTCCTTGCATCGTTTCATACTCAATGGTACGAACCGGCCCAAGTGCAAAGTAATAATTTCCGCCCTGCGCACTCTTTCCTCGACCTACTTTGTTTTACTAGTATAATATTTTTTTTTGAGACCATGCCTGAATTGACGAAAACTTCGTTGACTTGTCATTTATGGATTGAATATATGACAACGTATAAATGATATATATATATAGTCCTAAGTATCGGATCTGATTTACAGGAATCAGTGGTATATTATTTAATGGATACTGGGGGACAGAAAGTCATTTATTTTATTAAGCTTAGTTATAACGAAATGACAGTTTTACTTTTTGTTTAATATAGTTACGAAACATGTATCTGCACTCCCATTACAATTATTCGTAGTTCAGTTTATTATGAAGGAGGGCAAGAGGTGTTTAAGAATTCATAGCAGAAACTATATAAGAAACTGTAAATCCTTTGCCCTATTTGTTGATAACGACTTTATCATTCAGCTTCTATATTGCATGAATAATTTTCTTATACCTTATGAAACATAGTACACTTTATACCAACCTACATTGTACATTACGTAATCCCTTGTTAGAAAATGTAGGTCAATGTAAAGGATTTGGAAGGTTTATCGAGATGACTGGTATATACCATGATAAAAAATATATGTAATAGATATTGGGCTTACTGGAACAATTCTTACTGGAATTGATCTTGTCATAAAATTTTACAACAATTCTGCCGAATATATATTGATGTATGCCAGAAAATGTTTGCTTACAACATTTCCTTGAGAAAACAGTCATAAACTAGCCATACAGACGCAGAACATGATAACCCTTACATCAAAACCAGATTTGGAATTGATAAGGTAGAATGGTTTGCTATAAATTTTCCAACTCTCTATGTCAAGCGCAGTCTGTTCGCTAACAATTCAGTTCAAGAAATAACTCGAGTCACATATTGGCAATAACTCCTCATCTCTGATGTAAAAGAGAAAAGTTCATATTGTCGGGATTTTACTATTTAGGATTTAGCCTTCATAATTTTCACAACTGGATGCCCTATTACGAAAGCTATGTATGTAAAGCGAGTCAAGTTAACCCGTCAGTTCCCAAATGTGAACCACTTATGAACTTTAATTTTTTTTTACTTATTTATGCTTATTGATCTCTAAGAAGAATAAATAAACAAGTTTTAAATTTTTCTATGCATTAATTAATCCGCTGGGAAGGTGCCCCCTGTAGGGTGCATTGGGCATCCGGATAACAAAATCACTCAATTTCATAAACTAAATCAAATTATCCTGAATAATAGAATTGAATCAATTTACTTTTTTTTTAATTTATTGTTGTGAGATGTAGGGATATAAGTTAACAAAAATCAATATAAATATATATTTGTTTATTTCACTTACATTTACCTAAAAGTAAAAAATGTGAAAATTATCATGTCGTATAAAATAAAATCAAGGAACAGTCCTACTAAAAATAAAATAAATCCTTACTTATTAGCAGCGTTCAGAACTGTAAAATATTCTCTGACTTTTGAAAATTTATCATTTCTTTGGGAGCTTATTGTTGTCGCAAAGTATTTTTGGATTTCGAGGAACCTATTTCTTCTAACACTTTGGGCTACTGTTTTGTTATAGGTATCACTTTGAGTCTCCCAAAACATTCTAATATATTTAATTGTCATGTAACCCGTAAGTAACAAGATACTTACAACAATTTTCATTTCTTCTACACTTACGTTCTGAGCATGATTGTGCCTCAGTGACCAATGCACCCTACAGGTGATGCTTACTTTGAGATTGGCTCTGAAGTTTTATTTTTGGTGGCTTATATATAATATTGCTACCATTTGTTCCAGAAAATGCCCACCTAACTATAAATGCAAAAATAATTTGAGTACTTAAGTTTTTCTCGTCATGGTGAGTGAAAAGAGAAGAAAAATTGTCAACACCAACAGAAACCAGAACACTACTGAGTTTGAAAGATTATATTGTCTAGACCACACCTGATATCAGCTCCAAATGTGTCCTACCCTTTGACCTAGTTCCAGTAGTACACAAAAACATCGCTATAACCTCGAAAAAAAAATTGTTTATAGCACATAACAAAAAAAGTGACTGCACCCTAGGGGGTGCATTGGGAACTGACGGGTTAAGAACAATATTAATTTTTTTATATATCGCATCTATTATTATACAGATTCGCATCTATATATTCATCTATTGTCATTAGTTTGCATACATATAATGCTTCTAGTTCCAAATACCAAACTATTCTTACCAAACAAAATTTGTTTTCTCAAACATTGATGTTCTTCCTCTCACAAATTCTCTCTCTCTCTATCTGTCTATCTATCTTCTGGTATGGTGCTTGTAGAAATATTTTTCAGTTACCATGTAAATATGTTGATTTATTAAACTACATTTTTCGGCAATTAATGATTATTGCATCATTATTTAGCAAACCAAAATCTCAATAAGATTATCTCCAAAATTACATATTTCCAGGTAGAGGATGTGCCAACATTTCTTCTCCCTCGTGGTCGGTACCTAAGAAAGGCTTTTGACATTCTACCGCCTTTCATTCTGAAAACTTGTTTATGTCATTTTAATATATATTCTTCTATCATCATTGTAATCTTGCATTATCTTTGTTCATTACATATTCTTCTATCGCCTAATTATTTTTTTATTTCTGAGTATCTTTTCATTCTGCTAGTGTAGGAGTATATCCGACTATTGGTTTTAAAAGTCTAATGTCAACAGTTTCTATTCTATTTATTTGGTTTACATATGAAACCCTGTTCTCGGTACAATACAGCCAAATATTTAAATGTATAAACAAACTGTATGGATTTCAATTATCAATACTTTAAACAATATTAATAATTTAAAACATTTGATTTACTTTTCAATGTGATCGAGATGCAGAACAGATTACAACTTATCAATCAAACTATATTTTTCTACGCCTCTTACTAGAGGTATTCTATGATTAGAATATTTAAGGTAAATGAAAAAAGTTAGTTCTAAGATTTAGTTTTATTACTAAATATGACTGTTTTTCGAATCGATTATATCGTATTGCATCAGTCATATCACTCCTAACTATATATCTATGGAATTATAAAAAAATAAATATATATATATGAAGGTATGACTTATTAATACTAGACAGATGAGATTTAAACTGAGGATCAATGCTGCACACATGCGTTAAATTTTAACAGAAGGTTTAGCGAAGAGCGGGCCGAATTTCCATTCACACGCAGGAAGCTTTAAGAATGTAAATTGAACACACTATCAGGTAAAGCTTTTGTTAATACTTCATGAGACCTCTGGGGCGGTATTTGGGCCAACACAGAGGATGAAAAGCAGATATACCTTGCTACAAACTGAAAGCTATGAATCTCAAGAGGTTGGTTATTTAATATTTGTTAGTTTATCAAAATTATAAAGTGGACAGATAGGAAGGTTAATTTTGAATACTGTCATTCTCAGCGACTATTCTTTATTGTTATATTTTATCGTAAGCGGAATGTCTCAGTGGTTGAGCGATGAGTTGTCATGCCGAAGGTCCTGGGTTCAAATCCTGCTCCCTGGCAGACTTTTATCTAATCTGGTAGTGGCCCCGGGTGGATCCTATAGGATACAGGGCCTCCTTGGGCTCACCCAGCCTCTATAAAGTGGTTACCCAAAATAAGGAGAAAAATCTGGCGGTTGAGCGTGATCTAGGACAAATAACCTTCCTGCACATCTTTTGGACAAGAAACAGTACAGTTACTACCATCTACTGATCCCCAGACCCTTCTCCGGTTGTAGTGGTACAGGCTTTTTTTTTATTTGTTTGTTTTAAAGAGTATTCTTAAAGTTTCAGTACTAAAATTTATTTAAATTAAATTTATAACGATGATTGCTCTTTAATGCAGTCGGTGTAGTTATAATGAGGATCGTTTTAATCTGATAGTTAATAATGATAGTTGTAATCTGAGCTGATTAAAAACAATAACCTATATCAAGCTATTCGTTCAGACCTTAATCTATCTAAACATTAAAAATGAATCATCAGATCCGTTTCAATCCTTCATATAATGTAATATAACACACACACTAATATTTGCTCTTGTAATAATTTGCTTTTCTCATTTGAATTCCTAATAATATTATAATGATTTACTTAATAACTATGTTAATATAAAGAATATGTATAAATAGAAAGATATAATTTATATTTATAACGGTCAGAAGTTAAGAGGGCCTTTAAAAATACTCCTGTTAGCAATATCCTTTGGATACCTTGAAGAAACAAACCGTCCAATTTATTCTCGTCAACTGTTGGCATTTCTACCAGATCCTCTCATGCTCAACTTTGCCTAAGGGTGACAGAGAACAATGTAAGATATTCCTAATCGGGATTTATAAATTCGAATAAAAACAGTCATTTTGATATGATAATAATTGTAATAACTTTGAATTATTACTTCAAGGACAAGTTCACTACTTACACACATTTCGAGAAGAAAATGAATTAAGGTATGATTGAGGTTATATTTTTAAGCATTTAAAAACAAGGATTTTCGATATTCATAGTTAAATAAATCGTTACATCAAATTTAATTAATAAAAGTAACACCTTGGTTAATACTAAAGCAGACGTCATGTTCAGATTATTGTACAGTCAAGATCCTGTAATTTTAGGCAAACGAAAGTAAAAATTAGAAATATTTGAAAGGTATATATACCTAAATTATCAGGTATACATCACGATTAATAATCACTATTTAGATATAATTCAGCCTAATGAACCATGTGAATTAGGCCTGAATAGACCACTTTAAATTTAGTTATAGAATTTTAGGCTAAAAACGTAAGCTTTAATTTGGGCCTAAAAAGTATAAAAAAGTAATTATAAAACTATTTCTGATATGAATAGTGTTTTTGTGCCAACTAATGGTGAGACGGCACTAGAACTACAGTACCGGCGTTACTGTTCTGTTAAGCGGGCTAAGTATACCTGATTGTTTGAATAAAACTATAGTTTTTCATTGCTTTTATTTTAATTTTACTGCAATGTATTTGTATATTTGAGTTTAAACTCAAATTTATATGCTCTATACAGATAATAATAAAACAAACACACACACTTATATACATTAGTAAAAATGTTAAGGTTTACATTTTATTTATAATACCCGAACCCGAGAATTTCAATATTTAGACCTTTATTAAAAATAAAATCTTTCTATTAATGTTAAATGATAATATTATTAAAATACATTTTTATTTGGATCAATTTTTAATTAAAATTAACTTATTAAAATTACATGTATTTTTATAATGGCTCCATTATCCACAAAATAGACTCTTTCAATACGAATAGAATAGGGGAGAATTGTATATCCGTTTCCAAACCTTAGAACAGAATTAATTCTCTCTCTCTCTCTCTCTCTATATATATATATATATATATATATATATATATATATATATATAATATCTATAATCTTCATATATATCTTAAATATATATTCTAAAAATGAGAAGGATCTGAGGGATTATAAAATGCCTGTAAAAAAGTAAAAAGTATTAGAAGGAAGGCAGTAGGTACCTATTGGGAAAAAACCTGCAAGTATGTGGACACTTACATTGATGGGCAAAAGTCTAGTGCTGCTTGGAGGACTTTAAGAAATTTGAAAAACCCCATAAGATGCGGAATTAACTTCCCATTGATCAAAGAGCAGGAATGGGTGAATCACTTTAAAGAATTATTCCATGAAGAGCGATCCGAATTCGTTTGGAGTAAATCGAATGAAATAACATCGAATAAAGAAGATATACCGCCAGTAACAGTTGTAGAACTGGAATCAGCTCTCAATAAAATGAAAAATAGGAAATCTCCCGGTCCCGGTTCTAGAATTAATAAAAGCAGGCCCAGTCGAACTCAAAATGGCACTGGCAGAGAGTATGACAATTCTGTTGAATGGTGGAGAGATCCCTGAAGAATGGAACCAAGGATATATCACCCCAGTTTTCAAAAAAGGTCAAAAGAAGGATTGCTCAAACTACAGAGGTATTATGGTTACCAGCTCGCTGAGTAGATTATACGGCCGAATAATTAAAAACCGAATTGAAAATGAATTAAAGGAAGAAATCAGCGAGGAACAGGCGGGTTTTCGAGCTGGAAGATCTTGCACTGATCACATCTTCAGCCTCTCACAACTAATAGAAAAAAAGATGGCCCACGACCGTGAACTCCACATGATATTTTTAGATTTACACAAGGCCTACGATACCGTACCTCTAGGGAAACTGTGGAAGGCTTTGGAAGATACATCTGTTAAGAGATGCCTCACCAGAGCAATTCAAGGGCTCTATAAAAACATCACGGGGGCAATAAAAAAAGGAGATGGAGTGTCTAGAAGCTTCTCAATTAACAAAGGTTTGAAACAGGGCTGCTGCCTTTCACCCCTGATTTTCAACATCTATACAGAAAAAGCCCTTAAAGACTGGAAAGGATCATGCGGTGGAATGGCTCCTCAAATCGGGGATGATGTCATCTACAATTTGCAGTATGCCGATGATCAAGTAATAATGGCATCGGATCCGGATGACGTGAGCTATATGATGAGGAAGTTGCTGGACACATATTCCAGATGGGGGCTGAAAATCAGTAAAAATAAAACAGAGTAAATGGTTTTCAACGCTCCAAATTTACCACTTGAAATCGATGACTGGACGCTCAATGCTTGCAAACAGTTCAAGTACCTCGGATGCTGGCTCTTTTCTGGAGGAATTAGTGAGTGTGGCATCGAACATAAAGTAAACATGGGGAAAAAAATAATAAGTACGATAAATTGCACCCTATGGAGTAAGGAAATAAGATTAGAAACTAAAAAGAAGATCTACCATTCCTTCGTTGAGAGCGTGGCCACTTACGGATCAGAGGTTTGGACCCTCACGAAAAAGGCGGAGAGTAAGTTGCTTTCTATGGAAATTGGTTATTGGAGAAGAAGCTGTGGTATATCGAGAACCAAGCGGGTCACAAACGCAGCGATCAGAGGCAGAGTCGGATGTCAAAAGAACATCCTTCACCAGATCGGAACTAAAAGGTTAAAGTGGTATGGCCACTTAATGCGGATGGACGAAAACCGCTGGCCAAAGAAAATTCAAAACTATATACCACCTGAAAGAAGAAAGCGCGGAAGACCGAAGAAAAAATGGATGGAGGATGTAGAGGAGTGCATGGCAGCCAGAGGCCTCCGTGAGGGGGATTGGATGGACAGAGAGCAGTGGCTTTTGGGTATTGGGAATATGACTCCTTAAGTTGTGAAAAACCCCAGGAAAAAAAAAATAAATATATATATATATATATATATATAGCTGCCCCGGCAGACGTTGTTCTGCCTTATTACCCTAAAACTATTTTAGGGTTATTAAAAATTATTTTATTATATCATAGGGACTAGACCCTAATAAACTTTTACTAACAACTAACGCGCCTTTGTTTTGGTTTGTATTACGTCAAATCCTTGACAGCTGGGAACAGAGTGGTTTGTATGGGAAAAGAAAATTGTTGTTTTTACTATTTTCCTTGTTATTTTTACGGCTTTTCTCTCCATAAAAACCTTCTTTGCGCCTTAAAAAAATATGAAAATAATTTGCCGAATTGGTCGAGCCGTTCTCGAGTTTCGCGGGATATGGCGATTCATTATATATATAATATTATACTTTTTACATGCTTATAATATAATATATATACATGTGAAAAGCATGACATGATCGATGACTTCCCAACACGAGCATACACGACCAGTGCTCTGACAATAATAATAAAATAAATTACACATTTATATATTTATAGGGTTTCCCATAAAAACAAAATGAGTCAATGGTCACTGAGGAATTGAGTGATAGCTTATGTATTATCTAAAGAGGCATCACAATATGTTTTACCCTCATGAAACCTCTTTATCGTTTGATAATAGAGTAAAATTACCTTTGAGCTGAAACAAGTGATCTCTTCTTTATATCGTATGGTCTGTAAAGATTTTATTTACAACTATTAGCAACTACAATTAACAATTAATTAAACATAACTAGACTTAAACTAATAATATAGTTTTGTCAATTGTGTACAAGACGGAGAACTACATTTATTATACTCATAAATATCTTAGGACTTTTACAAAAAAAAAAAAAAGGGATGGTTTCCTCTGATCCATTAGTTTGTAAATTATCTTTATGTTTTTAATTTTCGTATAACATTTCATAATCAAATAATGCCTCCCAGGACGTGAAGAAATGCTAACTAGGTGAGATGCAACCACTGGTTTTCAATCAGGCTTTCTGTTGGCTCTAGATTAAATATTATTAGTTTTGCAGGAATGGAGCGCCCTTTACCATTACGTGACTCAAATAAGGACTCGTTTTATCCATTCTTCAAATTTTATTCTCTTTCAACTTGGTATACTTTATATTCTACAAAACTTTAAACAAAAGGAAAAACATATAAAGTAAAATGATTTAAAAAAATATTATTTTAAATATATAATAATTATTTTAAAAATAAGTATATATATATAAATATATATACAGACTTATTTAACAGAGACAAACACATCAGTGAAACACTTTCATTGTATCAATAACTAGAGCTGCTAGAAGTTCAGAATGTAGTGAGAAATAATATTAGAAAACAACGATCGAAACAGCAGAAATAATATGGAATTTCAAAATGTTATAATATAATATGATCCGATATAATGTCGAAAATTAGAAAGAGGTAAAGAGCGGAGTGGCTCAGTGGTAGAACACTGAGTTGCCATGCCGGAAATCCTGGTTCAAATCCCGCTCAGCCCATGACTTTCATTTATTCTGTTTGCAACAAAAGATGAATTAAATAGGATCTAGGACCCTCCTGGGGCATACCCAGCCTCTATAAAATATTATAAAAATAGGGTGCCCAAAATAAGGGGGAAAATCTGGCGGTTGAGCGTTACATAGGACAAGTCTACCATGTATTGAACCCCAGACTCATTCACGGATTGTAGTGGTACAGGATTTTTTTTTATAATAAAGAGATAATTGATGTTACACGATCCGCCTGCTGAGCTGCTGAAGTTTGGTGGAGAAAGACTGAAAAAAGCCCTTCACAATCTCATTATGGATATCTGGGAAAAGAAAGATATGCCGGCAGAACGGAGAAAATTTTTGATATGTCCCATATTCAAAAAGGGGGATCCATTCGATTGTGGAAATTATCGGGGCATAGCTCTGCTACCTTGTGTTTATAAAGTCTTTTTGAACATTCTGTTCCAGCGGTTATTCCCATTGGCGGAAAGACAGCTAGGTCCTTACCAATGTGAATTTAGGAAAGGGAAATCTACAACAGACCAAGCGTTTTGCCTCAGGATAATACTGGAAAGAGGGCGTGAGTTTGTGTAACAACTCACCACCTGTTCGGGGCCTTTAAGGCGACCTACGACGGTATTAATCGGGAGGGTCTCTACGGATCACTGAGACAATTTAATGTTCCACCAGGCCTGATAAGACTGATCAGAATGACCATGACAGGCCTTGAATGTGTTGTCCAGGTTCAGGGTGATCGCTCTGAATGTTTCCCCTCTACAAGAGGGGTCCGTCAGGGCGATGGACTTTCCTGTTTGCTATTTAACATGGCTCTGGAGATGGAAATAAGAGATTCTGGGATTCAGACGACTGAAACCACCACTAACAGATCAGTGCAGCTCCTAGCATTCGCCGACGACATTGATATTGTTGGACGCTCTAGAAAATCAGCTGAGGAGGCGATCCTTTCTTTGGCAGAAGCTGCAAGGAAACTTGATGTGGAGGTCAACCATGGTAAGACCAAGTATATGGTAACTGACCAGCACCCATGACATCCTGGGGAGAAAGTGGAATTTAGAGTATGCTCCATCGAATGGGTTTCACGTATCTGGGATCACAGGTGACATGCAATAATGACATCGGAGCAGAGACCAGAAGAAGAGCATTGGCCGCAAACCGATGTTACTTTGGACTGAGGCAACAAATAGCAAGTAGGGTAGTTACAAGGAAGACAACAATCAATTTGTATAAAACCTTGATTCGCCTAGTCCTTACATACGGAGCAGAGACCTGGACAATGGCCAAACATGTTTACAAGGATTTAGCCATATTTGAGCGCAGGATCCTACGAAGGATTTTTGGACCAGTGTTAGTTGGTGGAGAATGGAAACGGAGGACAAACGAAAAAGTTTATGTCCTTTATGGGGAGCCTGACATTGTGACTCTAATCAAATGATACCGCCTGAGATGGGCTGGCCATGTGGCCAGGATGGACGAAGAGGAAGCTCCAAAAAGACTACTGACGGAGATCATCCAAGGGCGGAGAAGAATTGGCCGTCCCCGACTATGATAGATCGACTGTTAAAAGCTACGGTAGGTCGAAGGATGCAAGAAGCTTGGGAGTCTGCAACTGGATGGCAGCAGCGCGGGACAGAAACTTATGGTTGAGGAGGCCAGGACGCGTCAACGTGTTGTAGCGACAAAATAATAATAATGATGAACACCTAGATAGGTTACTATAAATTAATTAACCAAACGTTTATTGGATTGTGGGAGTTCTCTTGAAACTTAATACCCCAAATAATTGAAGTTGAGAAAGATTTGGCCAAAGCAAAGATTAATTAGCAATTAATTAAAATTGACCCCCAAGAAAGCTGATACTGACCAATGCTTGGAAAATAAGAAGATCGAGAAACCCTAAGAAAGATCGAAATCGTCTGTTCTTCGTAAATAATCAAGTCTTTATTTATTTTCGGACAAGTCCCTTTAGAATAACAATACAGGTTTCTATGCAGGGTATTATAATATCATAGAGTATAAAGTAGCTATATTTAATTAATTACTATAATTTAACTAAGAACTGAGAAAGAATTAATAAAAAAATATCGCGAATTACTTCCAATGACAATATTTAAAGAATACAAAAAAATAGATATAATATAACCACAATTATATAGAGATAAACAATTGATAGTTACACATGTATGCAAATTACAATGCCATGTAGAAAAAAACAAAGCAAATAATGAAACAAAGATACAAAAAATATCAACTAAGATGACTTGTTTTTAAAAATATCTAACTGAATGAGTGAAGCGTCAATAATATAAATAAAACGCACTTATATATAAATAAAAACACATCATTCATTCATCGATTTGAAAATTTTAATCTGAAAACTGAGTATGTTATATCCGATTTTTGGGAATTTTAAGGATATTAGGTGATTGAATATACGGGATTTGAAGGTTGAATGATTATTGGAACGACGAATGGAGGAAGGTATAGAGTTCCAAAGGGACGAGGATCGGATAAGGAAAGCTCTATCAAAAGCTGGTGTTCGGTGGGATACTGTATATAGGTCTGAGAGCCCAGAATGGGTGTTACGGTAGTGGACCGAGGTTTTGCATTTATGGATATCGGAAATGTTTGATGGTCGGCGGGATTGGATAACTTGGTAAAGAAAGGAAGTTAGGAATTATTTATGGCAATAGGAAGGGTAAAGCCACTTCAACTCTTCGTAATATAGGGAGATACGGGTGTCTCTCGGGATCTCTCGGGAAGATAAAACGAACGAAGGAATTGATAAACAGTTTTTGTTTTTTATCGAGATGTTCAGTGACACCTCCATACACAGTCCATCAATAGTCCAAATGAGGGAAAATTAAGGAACTACCTAGAAGTCTACGGGTTTCGAATGGTAACAGGTGGCAAAAGTAATTCACGTGCTTGAAGGTAGAGAAGGTACAACGGGAGATATGGTTTTAGTAGGAGAATTGGATTATGGGGAATAGTTTTAAGGAAGTAGTTAGACCCTATTATTATTTCCTTGAAATAAAATGAATATTATTTGTGTAAATCAATTATACATAAAATAAAGTTATAATATTTGACAAATACAATCACTTTTTCTTTCATAGATTCATAAATGTTCTTCAATGGAGTTATAAAATCTGAAAACTCAGATTAACAATGACTCTTATTTCTCTTTAGGAATAGGATGTTACTCTAAATTATAACTATTAAGTTGGAAAAATATCAAATTATAAACCAATCACCTTGAGTAATAATCGTTTGATTATTGACCTCATATATATATATATATATATATGAGGAAGAAAATGGTCCGGTTGGAGGTCAAACAAATTTTAAGGAGGGAGGCATGTTTATTGAAGAGCCAACGTTTCGACACACATTGTAGATATGTCAATTATTCATACAACTTAATAATTAAATATTCGGATCTTTTTGTATGGAGAAATGTACAAACCCATATTCCACATGCTTCGAATAGTATCAATTCAAAATTAAATGGCCTTGAAGATGCCACCTATATTTTATAGTATTCTTGCCACTAACCTTATTTGATTCCATTTTATGACCATATTGAAATTTTTTAAAATGAAAATGCTAATTAATTCTGTTTGTTTTAATGAATAATATTCATTCCATTTGCTTAGTAAATTTTGTTTTTACATCAACTTTGCAAACAAAGACGACTAATCAGAATGGTGGTATGGTAGTTTTTTTCAGTTGAAATAATAAGCACTGAATGCCTTCAATACCAACTTATTTTTTCACATTTTGATAGTTGGTTCTTTTCTGCTAACGCTAGCTAAATTTTTCAACCAGAAATTTACCAATAAATATGCACTGGATTAACTTTAAAGGTTACAAATTTTAGTTGGTTCAGCAGTAAAATGTTTCAGCACAAATTTAAATAAAAGGTTTTATATCACGAATTTTACTACGTTGAAGGTTTAAAATTATTAAGGAGGAGAGAGAGCTAGATGACGCCTTGTTCCCTTTTACTCCTCGACTAACGACGTCACTTGGACAGTCTGGAGCAGAATAATAAAAAATAAAAAGAATAATCTTCCTCGAAGTTGCTGGGGTAAGCTCCTCGTTATTTCCATTCAATGAAAAATATATATCAAAACCTCCCAGGCCTCTAGTTCACTCTCGACACCCTATATAAAGATTAAGGAGATTTTACTAAAAATTTCCACCAAGTCTGCTGAATAGTGAGAAAGTTGATTATTAAGTTTGAAAATATAAGAAGTTATGGAAGAACTTAGTTAAGACAAAACATTGTCCAGATTTTATTGATTTTTCACACACGATCCGATGGGTATTCAATGTCAAAAGTTCTATTATTACGTTATAGACAACGATAAATATAAATTCTATCCCAATTTATAAGCGACACTTAAGCACTGTTGACTTAAATTTAAAATTGAATAGTTAATAATAGAATTTTTACAGGGACTTTATTTTTTATTAATTAACGGTAAAAACGCAATTCAACCTAAATTCTCTCACCTCCAATCGAAATATATGATGGCGCTGAAAGATTGGAGTTACAAAGAGATATTCTTTTCAAATTTAGTTTAATTACTGAAATATACCATTGAATTATTTTGAAAATTATGGTTAAAGATATTATTTGTGACATTTAATGTTTTTTTATTTTATTTTAGTTTATATAAATGAAAAAAAAAATGTAGCAGATATCTTTACACTGCAAGGTAGAAGAGATGTCTGAATAAGAAATAAATGAAGAAAAAATTAGCTGATATATAAAAGAATAGATTTTTTGGTATAGAATGGTGAAAACAGCTGAAATTGGAATGAAACTGTGATTTAAATAACGGGTCATCTTTCTTCAGACACTAAAACAGTAAAATTCTTCATAATAAAACCCTTTTGGTATTTTATTAAATTACTGAGAATGCATAATATTATTGAAACTTGAATCTATCGTAGTAGGCAACAGTTTATTTGTATAGCCAGGAAAATCTCTCAATATTCTAATAAAAATTATTTTTGTGGCTGTCGCCTTATACCAAATTTTTGAGTAAAGTAGGGCTATATTCCTGAAAATAAGATTGCTGAATTATATATACCGTCAGAGGATTAGATGTTTAGCATGATTATGAATGGTAAGGGATTCATAATCTTTAAGGGCTTAAGTATAGTATCAATGATGGCTTAGCAACTGTATTTGACGTTTAGCAAAAGGAAAATTGATTTAGGCACAGTCCCGATGAATATGCCCATTTAAGCCTTTTTTTTTTTTAAATATACAAAAATAAATTATTTTTTTTTAGATATATATAAATAAATTTGTATACATTTATTTATCAGAAAATAAAATTTCTTTGAAAAAACTCTTACCTTCAAGGTTTTTTGATTTGGATTCGTTGATGTAAACGGCACATTGCAAAAAATCAGAATCATTTCGACTAAAGCTGTCTTCCATCATCTATAACATAATTAAATTAAGATAGATTATTAGAGAAATGATATCTCTATTTTAATATTTAAATTTAAAAAATGATTTATATTATCAACCAATAAATTATTGATTTCTGAATCTTAAATATAACATTAATATGTTAATTGAATTAACTAAATACTACAACTACCTAAAACTATTTGGGGAAGAAATTGCATTGTTTAAAAGCAGAAATAGCACTTTTTTGACAGGAGATTATTTCCAATAAGAGAAGTTCCAATGTATGTTTCATAGTATTGCACCAACCTCTTTTATAAAAGTCTCTAAATTGATATAAATCAAGACAATAAATGACTCGATTTGCTCTTTTTTAATCGCATAAATTGCTATGTTAAACGAACTCGAACTTCCCCATTCGTATGATTGAATTACGATTTGTATGTTTCATACACTATCAACAGGGACTCAGGAAGCGCTTAATCTTAAATTAATGGATTACAAGTTGGCTACACTAACTCTACCTAGTTAGCATCTTACTATTAACTAATAACTAACTAATTAATCCACTGAGCAGTTTTGTGGTGGAACTACAGTCCCAGACGCCATGGAATTCAAGGACCCAATTAGTGATTACGGCGTCTCAACTATGCGAAAGCAATAGATGAACTGCACAAGTTTGCGCAAGGAACTAATTTTTGATCATAAACGGCTATCATTATTTTTAAAAACTAAAAATTCCTTCAGTTTTACCTCAAACTAGAGTAGTTAATATCAGGTTAATTTTAAAGATGTTGCTTTAAACAGTTTAAAAAGATCAAGATTTACTTGTTCCAAAGTGAGTAAGTTTTTTCTTCTTTTTAAAAAAAACTATGTTGAAGTGATGTGATTCATTTGCATGAAAAATAAGAAACTTGGAAACCATGTATATAATTATCTTCTTTCATCATGTTTTACATTTTTTTTTCAACTAGAGCTTTATTTATGCTGCTCCTTCAAAAAAACATCGACATAACTTAAAAATGCCAATTTTTGAATTAAGCCTTCTGTAGCAATTGTATTGGTTGAAGGTTTTTAATTCTGGAACGATATATTTGATATTACATTTCCAATATATATTTTTTTAATAAAGTCATATTTTGAGTTGGATTACGTTTAAACTTGAAGCTTTATGGGAATAATGGCATAAGTTAAGATCAAAATAGATTCAAGCTTTTAAAAATTTTCTAACGTTTAATGAAATAATATCAATACCACCATTACAATAGGTGTGCTTTGGTTTACCGATGCCCAGTTTTTTAATATTTAAACTCACATTTTTTCAAATACCTCTATTGAAAAATTAGGTCTTTTGAGTTATGGGATTGTTCTTTTGAATGAGTGACGTGTGAACATATATACTATATAAATAAAACACTTCTTGTAAGACATCGTTAATTCATGGAAATTGTTAATAATTTTATATTATACAAAAAACTTCAGTTGTTTCTTCTGGTTTAGACTGTGTAGGTGAATTTTCTGCCAACGTTTTGCCAGGCATGCTGCTGACTTCCTCATTTAAATCAGACTGACGTTCAGTCTCAATTAAGCCTTGAGGAAGTCAGCAGCATGTCTGGCGAAACGTTGGCAGAAAATTCACCTACACGGTCTAAACCAGAAGAAACAACTGAAGTTTTTTGTATAAATAGTGGCCGTGGAAACTTGAAAGAGAATTTTATATTATTTTAGTGTTACACAATCAAGACAACAAATAGTGTTGTTCTGTAAACATTTTATTTTTTAAATGAATTAGGTTACTAGAGGTGTATAATAACAATTGAACCCGGCTCCTTTACAGGATCAAATTTTTTTAAAATTTAAAAATGTGTTTCATTTATTGGTTTATCTGGAATGGAATATTTATATGCACAATTAGTAACCCAAACTTCTTTTATATACTTTTTTTTTAATTATCTCGATTTCACTGTATAAACTTCAAATTTGTGTTTAGCAAATACGTATTTGTATTTTTATATTAATTCAGATATTTCTATTTTTCTTTTCTTTTTATTTATGAAATGTGATACAGATTTTTTCTCACTTTAGTTTCTTCAGTCTTTGTTTGAAACGTATCATCTTGAATCGGCATTAAACCTTGATATTTGGTTTAATGCAGACTCATTTCTATATTTAAAATATATGCAAGTTTGTATGATGACATTAATGAATGTATAATTTTCCAGGTAGAAAAAACTGAAATATTCAGTCCGCCATAGGTCCTTTTTTATTTTCCTCAGGTAAGTAGTGCCTATATTGAAGGTTTAAGACATTCACCGAATTCGTTGGCGTCGTTTTAGACCGTTTTGAACAGTTTAAATTGGGCCATTGACTATTGACTAGGAGCCTCTGAGAGGCCAGACCAAAAAGAAAAAAAATTAACAATAGAAAATAGGTCCACCCATTTAATATATAACCTTAATTCTGGAACTATGATACAGATAATTAACCCACTTAATGGTACAGTAAAATATGCGTAAAAATTTATATAGCATATTAAACATCCTAAATTTAATGAATTTTTGATAAAATTCCAAGACCAAGATGACTTAAAATATGGATGGAGGAGAGAAGAAGGCAACATTAAGAGAAAATGAAGGATTATTTGAGGAGAAGAAGAAAGAGCTAAAAACATGATATCTACATGGTCATTAGTTGGCGGGAAAAAATTGTCATTAATAAAAAAATAATTATTATAAGCCATAATAATCTTAAAATTAACAACCAAGGTGAAGATTGAGGTTTATTGAAATTAGTAAGCAGTTTGTAGTTCAATAAGCAGCATCTTATATATGTGTCTATATATATATATATATATATATATATATATATATATATATATATATATATATATATATATATATATATATATGTGTGTATATATATATATATATATGTGTGTATATATATATATATGTGTATATATATATATATATATATATATATATATATGAATGAATATGTTTGAATTGCAAAACTGTCATATGCAATAAAAAAATCTTTAACGTAGAACTGTCAATCGGTTTATAAAGATACCCATAATTATCGTTATTTGGAATTATGTTACATTAAATCATCACTAAATTAAGTATTCCTTACATAGGAATGAAAGTAAAATATATGAAATATTTATAATAAAAAAGAAATATTTAAATTGTCTTCATCTTATTAAAATGTTATAGTATATTTTATCTTCTTTATTTTATTCAGATTAGCAAAGGTAAAAATTTCTATACGGATTCTCATATTTTTTTTCTTTGTAACCTGTATACTATTCTTCTTAGAACTATGTTAAATTCTAATATCTTTAATGGTAAGATTGGATCAAAAATGTTTCAAAGGACAACGGTAGTTTACCTTTGAGACAGAAACATTGTCGCCGATTAATTGATAAAGCGCCCTAGAGACACTGGGGAAGAGACGGAGGTACCTGTTGAAGCTAACTCAGTTTTGAGCTTAATTTGTTTATCCAGAACCTGATTAGCGTTGCCTAAATTAGTTCTGCTTTGGTGTGACGTGATGCCATTTATAAGATACAGCTTCCCTTCATATTCAATCCCACTTTAATGCGCACCTCCAATTCTCATAACACTTTCCGGTTAGGTTAGTATATTTTACAAGTAATCTCAAAGTTGAACTAACTTCAACTTTTAAAAAAAATGTACTTAATGAAATTTACAACTGTTTCATTATAAAAATAGTAAATAGAATGAATGATAGATAATTACTTGATACAAAGAAAAGTAGAGAAACTACCCACTGAAGGTATTCAAATAAAACATTCAAATTAAAAGGTCACGAGGCCATCCTCTTTTCAGACACCTCGGAGGATTATCAGGGATTGTTTGAAACTAGGGAGTTTGAGTGGGAATAAAGTTTTTCATGAAAGGAGTGGCATCGGGTTCGGGCCAAATGAGCAAACAATGGGGCACTAAGGTCATTATGGATGACTTCATTATTAACAATCTAAGGAGCATTAAGGTGTTCATGAAGTGTTTTGGATCGTAAGCATTGGATACGAGAGGAATTCGATGACTTAGTCGAGCCCAATAGCTCTACAACTTAAGTCCAAATATGTCTTGTAATAGTCATGCGTATGATGAGACTTTTGTAATTAATTGGGAACTTAGAATGTTTGTCTAGTGAGGTTTCATTATACTCGTATGAAGTAGCCTTAAAAGGTGAGTACTTTAAATTTTAAATATTACAGTTTAGTTAAATTTTACCCTATTAACGGAATAAGATGAACAATTTATTTTATTTAAATAAGAAATAATTTTACAGACAACGAACAAAAATTTGAAAAGACGTTTATTTCTAGTTCTATTACCATCTCGTCAAAGTTATAGAAATATTACTCAAAAAGGTGGTGCTCAAAGACAATAGAGGTTCGTTATGGTCCCTTTATGTACAGCTTGCAACCTTATCACAACAATTTTGGGTATATGTATGAACCGGCCAACTGAAAGTACCACTTTGTCGATTTTTTATTGACATAATGGCTTTAACCATGTAGAAGAATACTAAAATTATTTCCAATGCCTCGTTGGGAAATATGATTCGCGTAACTATTGCATTCACAACTTTTGCTATTAATCTCATCCCAGAAGTAGACTGATGAAATGTTAGATTAGTGATCTTCAATTGATTGATTATGAACTATGATTTCAAGAATAGAACTGGTTCTCCATTACTATTGTGCATTTATACACTTTTATTATTTGATTTATTTATTCATAAGTTTTATTTTCTACTTAGCATTTATTTTTTTCTTAGTATAAACCAATAACAGAAAGTTGAAAAAGAGTATCAACAAATAAATTTAGTAGAACATATCAGCAAAATTACCGACACAGAATTATAAAAATCCATCTCATATAACATTACATTCTATATAAAACCGTTAGACCGTTTCCTATTTTGATTGGTAAATATTCAATCAAAAATGTGGACCATTTCTGAAACTTTATAATTCATTGTAATAACGTTGGAGGTTCAAAATAGTAATTCTTATAATACAAATACAAACCTCGGTGTTGTCTGAGAACTGCACCCCATCACGAAGGCAATCATCAGCTGACTGATGATTTATTTTAACGTTTGGTATAACTTGTTTTAGATTTATGTTATCTTTTCGTGCGGATAAAGGCCTGCAGAAAATGATTTTTATTTCTCTGCAGATGTAGGAAGTATTAAAAAAACAAACCTGTACTACTACGACCCGTGAACGAGTCCGGGGGTTCAGCACATGAGACTGTACTGGTTCATGGACAACGCATCTCCAAGAAAGTGACTTGTCCTAGGTCGCGCTCAACCGCCAGGTTTCCCCCCTTATTTTGGGTGCCCTATACTAATAATGTTTTATAGAGGCTGGGTGAGCCCCAGGAGGGTCCTAGATCCCATTTGATCCATCTTCCCCCGAAAACAAACAAAATAAAAGTAGCTGCCCAAAGCGGGATTCGAACCAGGATTTCCGGCATGGCAACTCAGTGCTCTACCACTGAGCCACTCCGCTCCCTGCAGAAAATATAAATATTTATTGAACTCATTATGTTTCTTTTTATAACTTTAATAACAGCATCTTTCGAAGTAATGAAAAGTTATGAAAAGATGTGATGGCCCAATAGAAAACCATTGAACACACTGGCGACTCTCTTCATCGTTTTCCGATACTTGGGTAGTCTACACCCAGCGGCTGCTACCTGCTTCAAGTCTTGATGGTAGGCAAAGACCCACAAGTTCACAGGTGTAGCGAATCATATTCCCGAACGCAAATCGTACGCCACATCAAAAGACTGTTCTTCATCTTATTGTGCTTAGTGCCATGATATTTTATTATGCGCTAAAGAGGCCCCAAAATACATTTTAATAATTATTTCCGAATAATGTCGACTTTAAATTCACCTTTTTCTCAATATCTAACTAACTGGTCATTCAAAGTAAACCATAATAATGTCAACTCATCCCTCTTTTCTCGGTCTCATGGTGTTTATGACGGCAGTTCCCTATTTCTAAAAATTAGAGCTACACAATTTTATTCATGAAAATGTAATTAATGATTAAATGAAATGGAAATTCAAAATGTCTTTATTATTTTAGAGTTGGAGTACCTTTACTAAGGAATTTAATGCTAAAAGAAAATGCTACAAGATACATCAGATTTTAAGTTAAAATTGAATTTATGAAACAACAAGTTTGATTTCGTTTCTGACCGTCTTTCTCTCTGATTTTTATCATTTCTTCAGGAACTGTTGGAGTTTAGTACCTGGATATTTTCATATTAATTTTATTGATTTCCATTAAAGGCAAGTAAATGCTGTTTAAAATTACGAAATAAGTCGAAAACGCCTTGTATGATTTAAACTAAAGTGTATAAGATTTTGATGGTTTAGTGCGAGGTTTATTAAAGGCCTTCTTCTGCTATCGCTTTCATAGGGGCTAATTTATTTTCTTAAACATTAATCTTTTTAATCTTTAACCACCCCACCTAATTATTCAGGGCGAATTATGTATGGACGAATTTTAAAAATATTTTAATTATTTTGATAATTTCTTTTTTTCTTAGAACCGCTGATATAATTTTATTTCCAGTCTTGCCAACAACTTTTTTTTTGTTTACATCATACTAAAACAGCTTTATATTATACCCAGGAGCTTAAAATATTTTTGGTTGCCATTATCATCTGATTGATTAGCTATGAACAGTTGAATGAGGAAGGCGAGATATTCATAAATTGAGAATGGTTTACCTTTCTAGATTTTTACGTAGATTTATTTTAATTTTGGATATTTGTATCGTATTAAATACTTCATTAAGATCAAAATATATATGTTATTTACATATTGGGTTGAATGTAATCATTATAAGATTCAATTCATAATTACATTTTATCTTGTCATTTATATTTTATGTAATCAAATTCTATGGCATTCCCAAGAATTTTTACTAATAGCAACTTTATTGTAAATATTTTTCGTAAGACAGGTTAAAGATATATTTTGTAAAAGTCTCTTCCAAAAAAAAAAAAAAGAAACCTAAGCCAAACAATCGGTAGTTTCAATGGATTCATTTTAACAGCTAATCCCAAGGGTTCTCCAAGAACTGGAATACACAATAGATCAATAAGGTCTTGGTTCTTCAATTCAGGCTGCAATGGTAACTTCATTAAAAGCAAGTATTTGTTCCGAACTTCGAAGGATACGACCTCGTTGATTTGATAATAATCATGGAAGTAATCAATCACACTAATTTCTAAATTGGCATCCAAGAAGTTTTCGACCAATTGACTAATGAATTTTGTTAAGAGGGTTTATTTTCAGGCCTGAAATATTTAAACATCTAATCATATTCCTAAAATATTTTATTAAGAATACTTAAGTTCAATTTTTAAAAATTATTTTCCATATCGAGCGGGTTCTGCGCCACCATATATTGCGACCATAGTATATTGCTCTTTAATCCGACTCTTCGCAATGCTTTATGCTCTTTACAAGATATCGGGCCCATTTTTCATAGTTTAAGGCCTTTTCCCCTACCAGATTTCCTTGTTCGCCTTTAATGAATTCCCCTTTCGGTTCGAATCTCAATCTTATTTTATTTAGCCCTTTATAAAATCATGAAAATACGATGAATTAAAAAACCTTCTGAAAATATTCAGTCGAAATTGGGATGATAAACAGTTTCGATTTCAGGAGTAGACTCATTTCAATTTAGTTTCTACCATTTAAAAAAATTTATTGACATTATTATTGAAAAATAGGCGAAGTTTAATGTTTCATTGATATTATGTAAAATATATGATATGAGTTTTTCCATGAAATAGCAATCAATGTCACATGGTTTGACCTCAGTAGGGATGTAGTAGTAAGTTACAGCTTAAAATGTTACTGAATCCTTTTTTTAGCAAAAACTTTAAGCCGAAAAACTATTGTTTGAATGTTTTTTCTAAAAACACTAAAAAAGGGGGGGGGGAGAGTTGATAGCAACCATGAATAATCTGTTGCCGCCGGTTTCGGAAGCTTCATATATTCCTTACCAATAGCAAACAAAAAATAAAAAATTATACAAACATGGAAGAGAATGCAGTTTACTTCAAAATCTGAGCCTGGCTGATGAACTGAATAATTATAGCAGGTTCTGTGAAGGATCCTAGCCTTAACTAGTATCTTAATTATGCTTTTAACTCTTTGAAATTTCTCACTTTTTTTTTATATATTAACTTATTTCAGAATTAATAAACTTGTTTAGGAGTGCTTTGATGTAAATCGTATCCTACAAGTTTGGAGTCATAGTCTCAAATTGTATTTTAAAGATATAGGAGTAAGGGGCTGAGGAAAATAGCAAGTGGAGTAAGTTAGTGCAGTGGAAGAGGACAGCTAAGGAAGTTAGTGCCAGGGGTGGTTTGCCACCTCTCACCTTAATCTCGTTCCACCCCCCACCTTCATGGATAGAGGGGGGGGGGGTCCTCTTTTTACTATCCAACAAATTAGTAAATTTAATATTTCGTAAATTGATTTTTTTTTTCTAAATTTCTCATTATACGGTCGCCTTAATGAAATCCTCTAGGGGCTATAACGGATTTTATAACCTTTATACCTCCAAGAAATTGAGACCGCAGGGAGTAATGGGAATTTTATATCATTTCCTGGTTAGCTCCGCAGATAAAATGGTTCAAAGGTGTTAATAAAAACATTAGTGATTAAATTTTAGAAACAAATTTAAACAATGCTATTTTAGACTATAATGTAAAAAGGCTTTTGAATTTACATATACTACATTTTATGTCTTTATTGTTTAACTTGATAATTGATAATGTTAAAAAAATATATATATATATATATATATATATATATATATATATATATATATATATATATATACATATTCCTAATCCATAGGAAACAAAAAATAAAAAATTATACCAACATGGTAGAGAATGAATTATGCTTTTAACTCTTTGAAATTTCTCACTTTTTTTCATTAAATATATATATATATATATGTATATAATGAATTGGAAAATAAAAACACTATAAAATTCATAAAAATTATAAATAAATCATTTTCATATGGTATTTGTTGGATGTTATAGGAGGGGTCTTCGCTTAAGACCTCAATTATGTTTTAACGTGAATTCAAATTTTAATGCAATTGAATATTTTATTTCCACGAATATAGTGAAAAAATATAGCAAATATACATAAAAAACGGTAATTTTTGAAAAAGAGAGTCCCAACACTGGTTGAACAATTGAAAATAACTGATGAATTATTCATGCGTTGGTTATGAATTTACGACAGCCGATATCAATGGGGATAAGTAACTTTTTATCATTGGTGGTAATTCAAGTGGTGGGTCAAATGGTTAGAGCGTTGCCACGGTGAGACGGAGATCCGGGTTCGAATCCCGGCTGGGGGCTAATCTCTTCAAAATTAAAATATTCAAAAATTAAAGCAATGATTAAAAAATTAAAATAAATTTTAAATTATTTATATTTAACATACAAAATAATATATTGTTAAAATTTCCAAATCAAAATATTTTGAATGAAAATCCAAATTACAATTATAGATTAGTTTTTAATGAAAAAAAATGTAATTGAAAAAATTTAGCTCTTAGAATAAAAAGGAATGCATAATCAGTGTTATTACTATTAAACCTTAAGTGTACATAATTATTTTATTAATTCATTAGTATTCACAACTCTCTGGCTGTTTACTCTATCAAATAGATCAGTCGATCACCAAATTTCAATATAATTTTAGAATCTTGATTTTTATTCCATAGTTTGGTTTTTTATTTTACCTCATCGTTCTTTTCAAACTTTTATCCTTTAGTATTTTATCGTTATAAAATATCAATATATATAACATTTTTCTTTTAAACCAATATCTCAATAAAATTTTATGTAAAAACTGTATATATTTTAAACCAAAGTAAACTATAGTAAACTATTTAAGATTCTGACTCCATTATTTGATTATCATTATTATTATCATTAATATTACGTTGTTTTGTTATTATGTTCAAAATGTGTAGCCAAGCCATTAAGGAAAAAGTTTTGGAGAAATTAAAAAAATTGAGTTTGAGACGATTTATACTAGTCATAGAGATAAGACGATTTATTATTCAAGTTTACTTTTGTTGAAAAGCGACTTATTTGCCTATCTATGTAATAACCACAGCATCGCCACCAGATCTAGATGAGATTCAGGGATAAAAAAAGTTTTGCAGTTGTCGAGAATTTCGCAGCTCATTTAGCTCACAGATTGCACAGAAAGTTTTCCCCGCTTCCAAGCATTAACTAAATAAAAACACCCTGCCAGAAATAGGCGTTAGGATTAAGGCCAACTCTAAACTTCTTGTCACCACATCCTCTCTAGTTCAACTTTTGACTTTCTTGTTTTTACCAAAGGAATTTGCTACTAATGTGGTTTTTCTTGATTTCGCTACATTTGAATATTTATCTCATTTTCTTCCGATCCAAGATCGTAGCTGGTGCTATTGTCAAGATAGACTTTTTTCTACTTTAAATTATATCCGTAATGAATCAAAAGGTTTACCGCAATTAGCGATATGAATATGTTGGTGTAATAAATTAACAAACGACAAATAAATGAAATTTGTAATTTAGAGTAAGAAATTATATTATTAAAGCTCTCATCTGTGGTCAAGACATGCTTACAAATCATTCCCCTTGCCCAGTTCTGTAAACGTAGCCGGGAATTAGTCATGGATTTCTAAAATCTTCTCACAGGAGCGAAAGAAATTAGACAAATCGGTTCGCTTGGCCGCAGCAGATTACGAGAAAAAATTGAAAATGTTTATGCTAGGAGCAAAGAACATTTTTCCCATGTAAGTCAGAGTAGTACTGTGAAGTTTCGTGATCTGACCAGAAGCCAGATGAATTCTGAAGGTAGGAATCTTTCTTTTTACTGAAGTCTGACTAGATTCTTTGTGTAGCCAGATGTAGTTTCATCTAATGATAGAGTCAACCAAACATGGCAATTTAAAAGTTTCTTTTCTTCTCTCTATTTCTTTTTTTCGTAACGTTTTGATATCAAAACAGATGGGAGTGTATATCTTGTTATAATTTTAGTTATTATTTTCTATCTTATGGTTTGTATTATATCTACGATATAGTTATTATTTTAATTAGTCATTATAATTATTGATGGCAAATCATGTTATAATAATAATTGTTATAAATGAAAAGCTGCTTAGACTTGACCAATTTCAATAACAAATTAAAAGGAAGAGGAAGCGTATGCACTGAAAGGAAACGAAATAAAAAATTCAATTAGTGGTTGTAAAATACTTCAAGAATAAGCAATCACCATGAAAAAGGGCAAAAATATCTAACCTAAAAACTATTATTATTTCTATGATAATTGAAGGAACTCATAAAATAATAGAGGGTATCGGGGTAGCTCAGTGGGAGTTATCGTATGTCATGGGATTCAAATCCAGGAATGATAAAGATAATTTATTTACTCTGTTAAAAAAAAATCTGAGGTAGCTGAGAGGTAGAGCGCTGAGTTGTAGTGCCGAAGGTCCTGGGTTCAAATTCCGCTGCTGGCAAAACTCTTATTTAATTTGTTAGCAGCCGGAGATGGACCCTGTGGGATCTGTAGACCCTCCTGGGGTTCAACCCGCTTCTCTAAATTGGGTATCCTTAATTGGGGGAAAACCTGGTGGTTTAACGTGGACTAGAACAAATCGCTCACCTGCACAACCGTTGTCCAAGAAACAGTACAGTTCCTACCACATACTGAATGCAAGAATTTTAATGGGTTGTAGTGGTACAGTTATTAGATTAAAGGAACAGCTATTAATAAAAAATAGATTCTATCCCCAGGATCTCAGTGTCAGAACACAAAAAATAATACACCTATCCAATACTGGTTACCAAGACTCAGAGAAGGAACTAGTAAGGGAAGTGGATAGTCGTGTAAAATACAGTTATCTGCCTATCGTAAAGTTGGGAATGAGATGAAGAGTCTGCGATCTAGTACCCTCTACTAAGTCTAAAAAAATTGAGAGCTCTGCCTCGTCTTGAAGACAATAAAAACAAGATAATGTTTCTTAGAAGGAAGAAAGAATAACAGGCCCAAAGGTAGTGTACAATGGGGAATCACAACATCGAAGATGTGAATAGCTTTCATTAGCTTAAAAAAAAAAAAAAATGAACATATTGACAAAGAGGTATAAGTAAAGAAAATAATTGAATTAGGTACCATAAGCATATGTTCGAATTCACACCAGTAATTATAGTCTGCAGATTATTCCAGCCAAACATGGATCATGAATAAAAAAATTAAGTGATCTAGTAGGTTGGAGAGAAGGATACTAAATACGGTGGCTAAGGAAAGTAGGAATCTGCATAATTAAAACAAAGCCCTTTTTACCTCGCCCAGCATACGAACTTGGAGACAGAAGTGGTTTGGTCGTCTTATGAGAATGGAAGATTGCTGGAAGCCACAGAAATTATATGGAAGACGAACCCAATGATAGCGAATAGAAGGAGGAAACGAATCATTGAAATAGTTCAAGGGTTGGAGATAGCGAAAGGTCTGGCCTATTAGTGTCTTCCTAATCAGAATTATTTTTCTCTATTTAAATAACTTTATAAATAATGATAATAATATAATATAATATAACAACAATAATGATTAAATAAAGGAAACAATGTATCAAAGCAATTATTTAAATTCGCCTGAAATAACATCAGGTAAATAAAATATATTAAAACATGAGGAAGAAAACAGCCGGGGTGGAGGTAAAAAAAAATCTCGATAGGTTTCGACCCACAGTGCAGGTCTTCTTCAGGGCTTGTAATGGGGTCTAGCGTTGACAGTTGACTATCACTAAGGTCAACTAATAATATATTTTTCAATATGTTAAATCATTGTTACATTTTTGAAAATATATTTTTTATTTGTTTTATTAATATTTCATTTTCATTTTTTATTATTAAACAGAAAACGATTATTTTAAAAATTTCCTTTACATATTAACAGCTAGCCAGTTATCTGAAACAACCTAGATAGCAACAGGTAGCTCTCAAACTCAGAACTTAAGAGAGAGCATTTTCGACTTTTGTAGTGGTTACTTTATAAATCAAAATCAGTTTTAAATTTTGAATGCTGTTTTGTTAAATTTTATATAATGAATACTACACTTTTCAATGGAATTTGGAATGAGAAATTAAAATTTAAGTTTACTTTTTTTTACAATAGTTCCACTATCGTTGACATCCCGTAGGGTTCGGAGTTGTGACTAGGAATAAAGGAACTAATCCAGGGCTTCGAATCCTGTAGAAGTAATAAATAATAATAATATTTCGATTTTATTTAAATGTTGCTACTCATACTATACACTATTACTCATGTACGAATAAGTGTAATTAAAAGTTAACATAACTAAAAAGAGTTACGAACAACGATAGTTTTAATGAAATTTCTATAAAACTATATTAATTAGTGGATGTTATGAGGTGTCTTAATGTTTTATTATCATAGTATAATAGGTTCCAATGCATAATAGGTAAAGAGATGAATATAAATTAATAAATCTTTGGTATTTTTATTTAATGCTTAATGAAGAAATACAGCAATACTGATGTGACTGCTTGTGTTAAATCGTTTGAAAAATTGAATAACGGTAAGATGTGAGTTGAACATGTGAGAAGTTTGATTGTGTCAGAGAATTACAACTCATTACTTAGATAGCTGCTTACAGGAGTTCCAAGAGAGGCACGTGTCTGAAGTTCTCGAAGCCTCCCTTAACCATTCTCTTACTTTACCGATAACTTGGTCATTTGACGTTCTATTTATTTTATTTCACTATTTATAAATATTATGGAAGTAGCAATGGGGATTTAAACAATATGATGCTTCGAGTACAATTTCACGTATAATGTCTTTTAATTTGACTTGAAAAGTTATTTTTATATGAACATGGGGTATTTCACAGATAATCTTGTGAAAAAAATGTACCACTATATCCCATGAAGGGAATTGGGTTCAGAACGTGGAAGAGACTTCACACGTTCAAAAAAGGTTCAGAGATTGTACTGTTTCAAATACAATTGTGTAGGGAGGTTATTTTGTCATAGATCACGCTCAACCGCTAGGTTTTTCTCCTAGTTAAGAGCATCCATCCACTTTATAGAGGCTGGATGAGCCTCAGGAGGATATCCCATAGGGCCCATCTCCGAATGTTAACAGATTAAATAAAATATCTGCCACAGCCGGATTTGAATCCGGAACCTTCAGCACGGCAACTCAGCACTCTACCACAGAGCTAGCTCGCTCCCAATCTTGTGAAATACAATTTTAAATTTATTGAGATTTTAAATACTATCTTAAATTAAAATGATACCTATGACACACTGAGCTTAATTTTCAACATCTAATTAGTGTATTGTTTTATTGGTGGAGTTTAGATTAATATCTAATTAAATTATACAAAGGTAAATAATAACGAAGATCATTAACAAATTATTACTTAAATTATCGAATATCTCTCATAATCAGGGAGATTTTATATAAAATAAAGATTTAATTGTCAATAAATGAGATTAGATCCTTAAAAAAAAAACCAAAACAAAGAAACAGTTAATAAATGTTTACATATTCAGTTGGAAGTTCATTTTAGGAGTTGTTATATGTGGCTATAAATATTTGAATGAGCCTGCAAAGGGTTACTGAACAGGTATATAGAGTAAACCTACATCGGGTCTCCCAAGATCTGTACCTGGAAAAGGAGAAATGGCAGAGTTGTAGGGAGAACGGCCAAAAGTCAAGGTACCGAGGAATCTCATGTAGGAGTTTTCAGACGTACAATACACGTATAACGAAAAGGAGCATTACGTAAATAGTCAAGGTACTCTATGCAATCATGACCAACATACATATAATGAAAGTTAAGTTATTTATCAGATAAAAATGATGTTTATTATTTTAAAAATATTTAATTTATTGATATTTACAACTATAATAAGTAAATCTGATAATATGAGCAATATGACATGAAAAACACTTGTGGAGAAACTACCCATCGGTAGCACTCCAATAAAGTTCAATAATAGAAGGTCTCGAGGCCATCTTTTATTTATTAAAACAACTTCCAGTCAATCACTCACGTATACCTTTGGAGGAGAAGGGATATATGTTTTAATTGATAATTATATAGTATTACTGTACTTCAGTTCTAATGAGCTCATTGTCCTATTTTAAAAACGAATCAGATCAATGGATTTTAACTTTCACTGAAATTATTGTTTGGGCATTCGAGGATAGCAAAGTATTTACTAACCTAAGCAGTTAATCTAATATAAGAGCTATTTCGTCCAGTTTAAGATGCTTTTACGCGGTTTGCTCTCCATGAATAAAGATTAGTCTACAACTTATTGCCTATTTCAAAGCTGTTTACGAAATATAAAGTATTTTAAATAAATATTGGAAAAGTAGAAATCGAATCAGCGCTTTACCAGGCCATCATTCAATCACATAAATGATTTGATATTATAAAACAAATAAAATAGTTTATTGTTTATATACACAATTCATAGCTTAATATTCCTGTTTTTAGGCTGTGTGCTTCCTATCATTGTTAAAATAAATAATGATGCTGATCTATTCTTCTTGTTTTTCTGTTAACATTCAGGTTCTTAAAGATTTTAAACGACGCCTCTATTTACGTAACCTCTTTGAAATATTCTGCCTCTTTTGCATGTTCTTGAATAATTGTTACTCAGAATTCAGTAACATCCACATAGATAGGTTAGGCTAACTGGTATCTACATACTTATATGTAAACTAATAAATGGATATATGAATTTTACAACCACTGTATAAGTAATCAGAAAAGTAGATTGGAACTGTAATTTTTTTAAATAACTTTGCAGCTCTGAGTGGAAAATTCGACTTACGATTATATTATAATTCATGATACTAAGTTGAGGTAACAAATCAATGTGACGAAAGCTGCAATCATAAGTTATTCCATTTGAAATTTTTAAACTTAATTGTTATATTTTATTTTTGAAATGGTGCCGTTACGATGTTCGCTTTGTCGCGGTTTTTTGTTTGAAAAAAATGATGTAATCCTTATTTAAGTAACTGCCAATATTAAAATTAAAAAATACGTAAGAAATAATTAGATTTATAGTGACATGCAGCTAAATAACAGAGATATACAAAGTGACTCAGATATGAACTAACTAGACAAATTTATTCACTATGGATTAACATTATAAACTATCAACTTTACATAGTAACTCATAAACATAGTAACGACCCTTAATTATACTCTTAACATTATACATATATCATAGAGCTAGTATACATAAGAAAAGAGGGGAAGTTAAGGAAGTTTAAATTGCTGACAACACGGAACTTCCTGATTACATGGTAAGTATATTATAAATATTATCTATCTGCAGTATACCCAATTACCAACTTTTATATATAAAATAAATTCTATGACAGATTAATCTGTAGTAAGGCCTTGTTAGCATCTTTGTTTAAGATGATATTAGTATAAATGCTTCCAAACTAAAATAAGTTATTTACAGTATTCGAGAAATGGAATCTGTGGGCATAATTGGTTCATAATAACTAAATACATATAATGATCTGGTTTAGGAAATTCATCAGTAAATGTGGTTAATGTTTTTCCAAATATTAGCAAAAATGATACATTATATGTACAAAGTGCCTGAAATTAATAATTGGCGCAATTTACTTTCTAAAAAGTATTTTTCTGAACATTTTTTAACCTTTTAAAATAAGCTTAAAAGGTAAGAGGTCAGGCAGGGAAACGACAACTAATCTTACAGAATTAGGGATGATTTATGGAGCAGGAGGGTTTTACATAAATGTAAATGAAGATTACACTCTGAAAGTTTCGATGAAGGTGTTCGACGTGACCGAAATAATATTATCAGAAATAACATCGTCAGCTTAACGTATTTCAGGAGTTGCCAGAAACGTTTATCAACTTTCCAAAATAATTCCATGGCGACTGGGAGGGGTAAGAAAGTTTGGAAATTGAAGGATTGGGTAAAATCAATTAAGTAGTTAGAAAAGTTCGCTGATGTCTTCTTCCACGTTAGGGAAAAGCGGGAATGTGAACACGTTCAATATAAGGCTGGGAATATTTCCGTTCAATATCTTTACCTATAAGGTTAAGAGGAAATCATGTAGGTTATTTTCTCAAATCTTCAGGTTAAACAACCTTTTTTGGGTATATTACTATGCTATGTACTATATATAGGTTCTAAACAGAGCATGCGATGTCACAAATTTTATGACGGCTAAGGAATAAATTGGACTTCGGACCGACTAAATTGGATGTTGAAAGTTTTGGTCAAGCCCTGAAGCTCTATCTCACATGTCCCTAACAGTTCTATTAGAACTTTGTTTGATGGAAAGTCTATTCGACCGAGTTGGATGATTTTGTTTTCTTTTCAGTCTGAGATGAGTCCTCTATATTAGTCTATTATCCAGACAAAGTCCTGAATATACGTGCTTCCTATGATAAAGATATGGTGTACGATCAAGTATGAGCATTGAGTGAACATGGCAATCCATTCATCTTTACTGCCTAACCGGTATCTTAACTTAAAAAAATCTTGTCTGGGGAATCATTACTGGAGGCGTATTTTCTGAGGATGTTTTGAGTAACGTGTCATCAGCTGGTGTAGCCAATAAGTTATAGTCTTTTTTAGGAAACCTATTTAAAGTCAAAGAATATTCTATTTTATTTAATTAAATTTACGTTAAAATTTTAATTATGTATACTTTGATTTCTTTTACTTACCAATTTCGTAAATTGAATTGTATTACAATAACCTTCAATATTTGGGGTAAGGATTGATTTTGAATTCGGTACAATATGAGGTCTACAATCTAATTAGAGGAATTCATCATCCAACAATCAACTGTAAAACAAACCTCATTAAATTTGAAGTACAGTTTGCTTAGACAGAAATCTACAAATACTGATAATCGTGAGAGAAAATCAAATTGCAGTGGTGTTGAGGGAGCGAATAGCGTCACGTTTTTTGCGTACCCAATAAAGCCTTTCACATTCAAATTGAGAATTGAATTCCATCCCTTCTGTACTTGAGCAATCATAAAATTATTTTACACATTAATATATATATTCATTTCTTTTCAAATGAATATATTAATATATATAGGTATATATATTTCCTTGGCTTTTTATAATGATTGAGTCAATCATTTCAATAATTGTTTAAATATCAGTCACTTACGTTTAGAGACTTTTATTTCTTTAGAGTCGGTTACTGTTCTTAAATCATGCCAAATCAGGAATAACATAATGTTTTTCACTACATTATTCAGTCAATATTCCTGTAATGCATATAAATATTGAGAAACGTTACCCAAAAATTCAATAACTGTTCACTGAATCTAAAAAACTTATATAGAATAATAAACACACACATATGTACACATGTATATAACATTCATTTGTGCATTGTCTATGTCATATTAATCCCTACTCTTAATCAATCTTTCAGTGATCATTCCATTCGGATTTTTATTTTTATCTTTCCGATTTTATAGTCTTCCACGAGTCCCCTCAGCAGTTTTCTTCTTACAGTCCCAATAAAATAGTTCTATTGGGAAATAAAAACACAGTAGAGAGGAATATAGTAATTGAAGTTTTTACTACTTTATTTTAAATTATAAAAACTAAAAGTTAGAATTAACAATGCTTCTATTGAGGATTTTTTTTATCTACGTTCACTTACTGGGTAAGTGAAGTATTATTATTTTTTTATTATAGAATCTGTGCGACAGAAAAGGCTTTTAAAGTAATATTGAGCTTTAATATTAAGAGTTTAAATATTTTAATTACACTACTTAACTAATTGAGGATGAGGTAGAGACGTGGTAGAGACTATACTGTTCTTTCGAAAACGGTTGTGCAAGGAGGTGATTTGTCTAAGGATCTCGGTCAACCGCCAGATTGTTTCCCCTATTTTGAAGCGCACCTTTTAAAGGTGAGCTCCAGGAGATTCCCAGATCTTTGGAAAGGATAATGGAAAGGATTGGAAAGGATAATAAAAAAAGAACAGATTATTTTAAAATTCGTTTTTGGACTATAAGCTGTTCGTTACTTCAATTATAGAACCGATTAGCATTGACAAATTAGCCAAAATTTAACACGTTATTTCCATTAACGTGAAAGATTTTAATTTAAGGGTCTCGGACTCAGTACTTGGAGAGACAGGATATTTCATGACATGGTCATTATTTTCAGTCTCAGATTAAGCCCTGGGGAAGCTAGCAGTATGGCCAGCGAAACTTCGGCAAAGAATTTGACGACCATGTTGAAACCGGAAGAAATACAGTATGGATGTCCTTTGTTTGATATATCAACATATATGTTCATAATTTAAAATTTTCTATTTTCTATTTATATTATATTTTATATAATTTCTCAAGAATAGTAAATATTAATGGCGCCATAATTAGTTTATTATTTATTAAGGCATAGAACATGTCGTATCATATTGTTGTTAAGTGGATTACTTGATAAACATGAAAACGGTAAGAACAAAGAAAATTTAAAACTACTTAAAAATAAGCTACTTTACAACGGCTAAGTTGGGAATCGAGTCAAAGTTTTAACGAAGGCCAGTTTAGAGACTTCTCATTTTAATAAGAGTAAGAATATTGCGAATTTGAAGGCTGAAAGACTAGTTTTTATTCTTGTGACAAGAAAATTTTGTCATTTGGTCCCTTATTTTGGGTACCCACTTTATAGAAGCTGGGTGAGCTCCAGGAAGGTCCTAGATCCCATATGATCCATTTCCGGCTGATAAAAGATTAAATTAAATCGGCCAGCAGCCGGATTTGAACCGAGCACCTCCAGCATGGCAACTCAGCACTCTACCACTGAGCCACTCCACTTCCGTTTTTATTATTCAAATTTTAATTATCATTCTAATTTTATTATAGTCCAACGTTACATTTCAACGTTGAATTAAAAAATAACTTATAAGTAGAGCCTATTTAAGATTTAACCGGTTTTAGAAGTTTTATGCCGCTAGAAAACAAAATAACGTTCTTAATTGCCCAAACTTGTATGAATTAACCACTAAAACATTTTTTTTCATAATTTAATAAAAGTAAAACATTAGTTAGGCTTGGGGGATTCTCTGAACTGAGTTGGAAGCACGTAACAAAGGCTGATGGAGGGTACAGCAAGTTCAAATATTCCCTGTAGTTGATGGCTTGTTACAACTTCGGACCTTCACCACTTTAAACGTTAACAATTTTCTGCGGTTTTAGAAAACATCTTTGGTCCTTAGAAACTTACCGCAGGTAGTATAAAGGTTTCTCTGTTTCTCAGGCGTTCTCGGAATAGTTTTGATAAACCTGTCGTGAACAGACTGGTAGAAATTTATAAACTGAAACCACACCATGTAAATCGGTACTGAATAATGCTGATAATTGAATCGAACAATCTTATCAGATAAAATTATAATGTATTATATATTTATAAATTATAATGTATTATATATTTATAAATTATAATGTATTATATATTTATAAATTATAAATATCTATTAGGTTGTCAGTAGATTAAAATGATATGCTGTAGCCACAACACAGAACACTTACGAAATTGTAATTTTGTAAGGGAAGTTATAACGAAGCGGTAAAACCATAAATATCGAATCTGTTCGAAATCATGGAAGTAGTGGCAGACGATTTTCTTTTTGACGGGAGTACATCTTTAGAGTTGCATCAATGATGGGAAATAATTAAAAAAACCAAAGATAACAAAATCGGGGGTTACAGTTTGGTGTGGCAGCTACATATCTGTCATCTCCATCCAAAATTAAATAGTCCAATGGATAGCTAAAGGATCAAAGAATTTATTAAAATGATTGAGCACTGTGAGGCACCGCGCGCGGTAGAGGGGGAAGGGCCGCCATTTTGAGGTCATTTGCTGCATATAGAGATTTCAATGCAGTAAAACTTTTGACTCGGATATTCAAAAATCAGCGGTTCGTCAAAATCTATTGATATTTTTCAAAAAATTAGTGTAAAATAGTGTTAGTGAATATAATAACGTGTTAGAACAATGAAATATTATCAAAATATTTAATAAAATTATATAATGTCGGCCTATACGCGTCGAAAAGCCAAATCCAAATATAGAAATAGTATACGATTGGAAAGGGCTTCTTAAGAGCGATTGAATGGTAACAATAAACACCATATGGCCAAATAGTTTATATGGCTTTGAGTTGCGTTAGACGTCCTTTATATGATCAGTACCGGAAAGGATTTCAAGTTTTATCACGGATTTGGTCTGGTGTCTCCTACGGAGGGATACGATATGATTACCAGAGATTGACCCAACATTCGTCGGAGACCGTAGTCGGCAAAGTAAAAAGTTTTGTTATGGTGTTCCTGCTTAGGATTGTTTTACACTTATCACCGCCATTAATGTACAAAGCTTGGTCGCGCACTCAGAAGACATCTCTACCGATTTCATCATTAATCGATATGATTAGGTAGCAATCAGTGAGACTTCTATGGAAAATTTCTTGCATTGACCTGAGATCACACTGCAATACCAATAAGCGCAGACAAATCGCAACTACGTCGGTAGCGGTACCATCATCATCATCGCAAAGCTGGTGGAGTTGTCACATATAGCAATAGCTTCACTGATTGTAACAGAGTTAACATTGACATTTCGGGTATTTATTTGGAAATGAAAGGCACAAAAGCTGGTGATATTTGTCGAGTAAACCTATAGGACAATGGCATCTTCAAATTAATACTCGGGTGTGTGTTATCCGGGCACAGTGTTAGCATAAATTAAACTCTGTATTCTACGATCTCTATTAAAATATTCCAAAATCATCGCTAAAATTATACCCGATTATGAGCCTGATCTTACAACACCAATAATGATAGTCGGAGACATTAATGTTAATGTTTCACAAGACTGCTCATTACCCGGCTTCATGCTCAGCGAGTTCACATTGTCTTCCATCGAAACTTCTCCAACAACGTCCGGTAATACCTGTGTTGATTTAATGTTTACCAGAAACCTCGATGTATCTTGTATGCCATTTGTGTCGTACTTTTCGAATCACGAACCTATAATTAATAATGCTATTCTGTAACACAGTAATTATTTGTTTACTTGATTTTTCCTTATTACATAAATAATACACCACTCGGCCGTGTGAATGACACAACCACACTCCATTATTCAATATGGAATTTCTGAGTAGAGTATTTTATGAGAGACAAATCGTTCTAACCAACCTAGATCTGAGTCTTTAATACCTTGACTTTCAGGTGGTATATTCCCCTTGAGGTCGCATATTCCCTTGAGGGGTCGAATATGAAAAGATGGTGACATTCATTTATGTGACATTCAAAGAGAATAAGAGTATTTCCACATGGTAGTGTTCGTTTGAAAAATCATTAGGTTAAAAATGTTTATATCAAGCTCTCTTCTCCCCAACTTCTTTTTGAGAAATAAGGAGAAAAGTGATTGATGTGCAATAATCATAGAGACACTAATATAGGAATTTCTTGGAGAAATCAGAGCCGGAAAAGTTGGCAAGTGGTTAGAGAGGCAGAAAGATTGATGGCTTTGAAACTCAGCGAATTAATCATCCGTAAGTAATGAGCATTGTTTATAAATCGAGTGTCCGAGGTTGTATTAATCCTTGTTAGCTTCACTCTTCTGTGAAGTCATCATCGGATAAGGGCCAAAAAGGAGTGTACAGTACTGTAATTTATAGTACACGTTGTAGTACAATGACTATTCGGGCATCGAGAGTCCGAAATTTATCCTATCCAGTTATAAACGGAATAGGGATCTTTAACGAGTACATGACACTGCTCGGGAAGGTATGAAATAACAATTTCATTTGTTATTGCTGGATATGCATGAACAAATTCCTCAAGTTTTTTTAATTTCGGAATTGATCATGTTTAAGAATATTGTTTTACTTGAATTGGACTAGTTTTAGGACAACAATAATGGATATTTTGAAAACAATATTTTTATATTGATTTATGGATAGTTTATACGGATGTTTTATGTACTCTTAACGATTGGTAGTACTGGACTACCATATGTTGTTTTGGATGATTTATTTTTATAAATTAAAGGAGGTTGGTTTGGTATAAGTTAAAATAATTATTTTGCTCCTTACTCTTATCACTCATAGAACTCAAAAATTTGATATACACTCAACAGCGAAAAAAACCGGACACTTAGATTTGGTCTTATAATTTTGTTAAATATATATTTATATGTATTAATCTTTTTAATTTATGGTAAGAATTTGTTAATTTATAGGTTATTTAAACAAAATCTGCCAAAAGTGAATAATTTTTATTGATTATGTTCAAAATAAAGAAAAAATGATAAGTGAACACATTTTTTAGAAAACGTTATTCTTCATTTTTATTAGGTTTTCTAACAATTTATGTAATTCTAATAGCTGGTATTACTCCCTCTGGTACGGCGAAGGGCTCTATCCCTGTCAGGCATCGAAGAAATTAAATGAAAATCAGTTCAGCCCGGGCGTGGAAATGAATTCCACCCCAAACCATAACTGACCTCCTTTCAAAAGACCGTGATTCACGAATGGTACATTGAGCAAATCGCTCCCCTGGTCGTCTCCATACTCTGTCTCGACCGTCTGAGTGGTATAGACCAAATCGAGACTCATCTGTGAATAAAACAGTTCACAATTGCTCCAGAGTCCAATGAGAATACTGATCAGCAAATAATCGCCTTTCTCTTCAATGCCTTTCCAGGAGTTGGGGCCTTGTCGCGGGTCGCCTTGATACGAGTTCATGCTCCCTCAGTCTCCGCCGCACTGTGTCTGCACTTACACGTGTATTTCGAGCCACTTCAAGTCTTTCCCGGACCTCAGGAGCCGTTAATAGTCGGTCTCTCAATACCGACAGCGTAATAAATCGATCGTTTCCTGCCGTTGTTGCCCTTGGTCGCCCACTGCCGGCCCTCCTTTCGTAGTTATCAGTCTCCCGGGTACGCCGGAGTGCATCGTGAATGGTAGACTTCGCTACCCCAAGCTCCGGCGTTCTCTGGCCAAGGCATCGGCTCGGGCTATGTCAACATTTGAAATAACCATTATTCTGGACCAAAATTTTTAAAAAACATGTCTATTAATCACAGTAAAGGCTTGGTTAATAAATTAAAGATGTTTGAATGTGCGAAAAACTACTTACAGTTTAGAATAGGTCCGACAGGTAAATCAACTTCAAGACAAATAAATCAAATCTGAGTTTTATCTAATTGTTTACTAATCCTGAAGGGATTAGTTCAATGGACTTAGACCCTACATTCTCTGTAATAACTAGAATACCCGCAAAAACAAACACATTGCTGAAAATTAGCTTTTAATACGAAAAATATGAAGTGTCCGGTTTTTTTTGCTGTTGAGTGTATACTAAAAATACTAAAATTACCGCCTTTTTTTTTAATTTAAGAAAAAACACAGGTTATGAAGGTTTTTTGCTTTTTAGATTGAATACCATGCATAAATTCGGAGCCAAGTCTACTTATGATGTATTTTGATCCTGGCTTGTTTGTTTTATTTAAAACGTAAGCGGATGTAACATTTTTCGTTCGAGTCTTATCGTTCATTCGGACTTTTTAACAACATCCGATTGTTGAACTTTCCGAAGCTGAATGCTGAAAGCTTTCAAGTCCTAAAAAGAAAATCTTTTACGAACCTGAAACTTCCTAAGACTTAGTAGCTTCAATTAGCCCTGAGGCTTGTACAAACACAATTAGGCTTGGCAAAAGATGCCTATGTTTGTTTTAAGCTTTTTAATTGAGAGGCATTAATTATCATACTTCAGTATTCAAAGAGATGATCTGAATTCCAGCTTACTGGAAATTACTGCTTTATGATAAATTTATCGATAGAAAAATGTTTCCTTGAGTATAAATTACATTACATAGGATATTTCGCGTTATATTAACATTTAATTACTATATTACACTAACATCTTTGTTAGTTAAAAGCTAAACGTTTGTTTGTAGAACATTATATAAAAAAGAATCGAATTATATCTATATAATACTTCAACATTTTATGTTAATAAGAATAACGCATTATATGTCATATAAATCCAATAGCCCAGAAATGGTATTTCGCTTGAAGCATCAAACAAACGTTTGCTGTGAAACATATTTAAAACGAATTATTTTTAAATTTATTAACTAACATAATTATATCAATGGAGAAAATATACTGGAAATGACACTTTATTTAAAAACAAATTGTTTTTTATCTCCCTCTATCTGGTATAGGATTCGTGCGAAATTCATTTATCATACCTTTTCTGTAGTAGTCTTATCAGATATCTGTTTATTTTTTCAGTATTCTATAATTAAAAAAATGGGGAGCGGAGTGGCTCAGTGGTAAACCACTGAGTTGCCATGCCGGAAATCCTGGTTTGAATCCCGCTTCAGGCAGTTACTTTTATTTAGTCTGTTTGCGGCGAGAGATGGATCATATAGGATCTAGGAACCTCTGGGGCTCACCCAGCCTCTATAAAATATTATAAAAATAGTGTTCCCAAAATAAGGAGGGAAAACCTGGCGGTTGAGCGTGACCTAGGACAAGTCACATCCTTGCAGAACCGTTGTCCATGAAACAGTACAGTCTCTACCATGTACCGAACCCCCAGACTCGTTTAAACTAAAGCCGGTTAATTAATTTTTTACGCCGAAAAATATATTGAACCACTGCAATTTTTAGAGCCTAATTATTATCCTAAACAATTCATCATGCATTAAAACACAGTAGTTTTCTAGGGGTAGAATTTAAAACAGATAATTAAACGAAGTTCTTTACATTCTTTTTATTTCCTGATTTAAACTAGGACCTTAACTATACTAAAAATATTTCGTTCAATTTTCAAAAACATTTTTTTAAATAATGAATAAATGGAGTTTTTAAATAGATATAGTAAACCCTTCAAGGAAACCTCTTGGACATAATAAAATAATAATCACAAAGATATGGCTGTAAAAATTGAAGGTTCTTGAGAGGAGGAGCTTGAGATCACTAAGGCTGAGCGGCCCAGAAATATCCTTGAGCAAAAACGCCCCGGGCCTCGAATTTTCTCAACGAAAGCTATGTTCGGGAAATTCCTCTTGGGAAATTCAACCTTGACCTATGGAGTCACACGTGGTAACTGGAATTTCTTCACATAGTCTATTGGCTGTGGTGATCGAGAATATGTGAAGAACACATCCACACAATATATCATTGATATATAAAATTATTATAACAATAACTAATTAGAACAGATTAGTATTGATACAAATGGGGGATATTTTTATGTTTAATAAAAAAAATATTGATTTTTAGAGGTTGAAGCCGAGACGAAAAAACGGTCTGCTTCGAGTTAAATGACTGGGATAACATTGCAGCTTAATATTATTATTATTAATTATTAGTATTTTTTTCAATATGAGTAGTAACTTATCTTTATGTTTTATTTTTTTTTTCTTTTCCTGCCTGTGTGGTGCTTATTTATTTTTATGACATGTCAGAAAGCCAATAAGTTAGCAACTATATCAATTTATATCAGAGGGTTTATTGGTTTAGGCTGGTTTGAATAATTGACAGTAGTTTTTTTGTCGATATGTAACTTAGGAAGGCCTCTATAAAATCATGTTTTAGTTTGCTATGAAGTCCATTTTGTAATACTTCTTAAAATATATTTAATATGGAAATGATGGAATAGCCATTTTCCTCTTGGCTTTGTAACGTGTGGAGGCATTTGAGTTTCAACCATAATTGAGTTGGACGTTTATTAATTTTATAGATTGGATAATTTTAAATTTATAGATCACTTTAAAGCAGATAAATGATAAAACCAGTGGGTTTTACCTCTTAGTATTTTTTTTCCTAAACATTGCTAAGCACCTCAAATATCTGTCCTACGGTTTTTTAAAAATATTTTTAGATAGGTTTTGACTTTATTTTTTTTAAATTATATCAGATTTTTCTCCATTATATACGAAACATCTATGATGCTTAAAAATATCAAATCTTTTGATTTTCATTTCTTTATTTAACTTTTCACGTACTACCTTTTAAACGTATCTTCGCCATTTTTTATGGAAATGTTTGTAAATTTTATATATAAGTGGTAGTTATAAGTTTTTTCAGCATGAAAAAGATTAAATGATCACATCATTAAATATATGAAACATCTAATGATTAAAAATGTGGCGATTGTTATAGCTTTACTGATAAACATTGACAAAATACAATATATTTCATTTAATATTTTTTTGTTCCCAATATGGCCAACTCGAGGGTGAACAATTAAAAATATAATGTCTGGAATGCCATGGAATAATAATTAATTGATGTTAGTAATGGTAAATGATTGCAAGCTTAAATATGCTGTCAATAGATCGGAGGAACTATATTGAATATTAGTTACAGCATCAATTCAGATAAAGATAATACAAAAAGTGCACCAGCAAGCTTTACATGAACTGCGATCATATTTTAACAATCAAAGCTTTCACAAAAGCACAATTTACTTTTTTCAAGTTGGTATCTACTCCCATCCTCACTTGGGGATGAAAATCAAATTTGTCAGGAACGCATCTGGTAAGAAGTGGCGAGTTGTTGTCGGCGACGGCAAGGCTAAAACAAAACAAGAAATATTGGAACAGCTTTACCCCTTTATGAAAAAAAAGAGATATAAATAATATATGCTGTTTAAAAAAAATTATATTTTATTATCTAAAATAGAAAAAATAAAGAAACTTGCTCTATAAACCAATAGGCAACCTCTAAAGAAAATTGTTAAATTTTCCTATAACAAGAACATTAATAAAATAATTATTATCATTTCTTAAACATTAATTGATTTTGCTCTAGTATTTAAATACCACTACAGTAGCTCCTGGTTTGCCTGTTCAATAATTACTAGCTGTATGAAATGTGCTTGTAATTACGAAAACTAACTGCTGATATGTGAGAAAATAATGACCCGTCAGCTTCGGAGAAAATTGTAACTAGTAGAGCCTCATCTGGGGCTAGGATTACGTTGGTTAATTCAGATAGAAAATCTATCATTAAACAGTCTTCGAGTCTTATCCTTTTGTTGAAAGCAACACCTAATGATATCGTTATATGAATTAATCTTAAACTTAAACAAAATTGTAAAATAATTCTAAGGCGTTAGTCGATTGTTTTTAGGTATTAGTTAGTATTTTAAGTTCAGACACATGTTAAGCTTTCGTTATCATACTAAGCAAAAAATATGAAATGTGCGTATTTTCATGATGATTTATAATGTCATGAACAATATTGAATATTTAGAAGAATTCCTCATGTTAGAACCAATTTTTGAAAATGACTTTCTATTGTGCAAAAGACAGTTACAAATCAACACAAAAAATAATAGATAAATACAAAATAATGTGAGAAATAAGTAATTTGAGCTATGGTCAGGGAATATAAGTAATTGTGAATAGAATTAATGGAAACATTTAAAATTTAAATAAATTTAGCTACATTACAATTCACCAAGTCAAACCGAAGTCACAAAATAAGAAAATGTGGTCTAATGTAATATTTATGGCTAATAACTGTTTACTGGTGTACCATGCTGACCTTAATTTAATTAAGAATTTTACTTCAATCCCATCTATTTCTAATTCAGAAGTACTTTTAAGTTAAATATTTTCGGAATAGATTCGTGGCAATCGCCAAATTCCATTAAAAAATCTCATATATATAATAAGAAAGAAAAATACATACATATATATATATATATATATATATATATATATATATATATATATATATATATATATATATATATATATATATGTATATAGGGAGAGCGCGGGAGTGAGAGAGAAAGAGAAATAGATTATTTATAAAATATAACTCCAAATTTTAAAATCAAATCTATATTGTTTAATTATATTGATTAAAGTGATTTGTTTTTAAAAATGTCTCTTTTATTTATCTATTTTTCTTAACAACTATAAACTAACCAAATATCGATATTTACTAACCAAAGTCAGAATATGTATATCCAATATATTCATATTTATTATATCAAATGAAATTAAAAAAAAGAGGATATCATAAAAAATTGTTAGTAATTATTGTTTAAAGTTAATTGCTAGCAAAATAACAAAAAATATTAAAAACAATTTGTTAAATTAATTATTTCTAAAATTGAATCTTTTTGATCAGACCTGAAAATGGATGTAACCGTTTTTGAAGCCTCGTATTTTCTATAACACGATTTCGCGTGTCTGACATTCTATTTTTTCTATTATATGTAATGGAGCAAGATACTTCAAACGATTAAATTCTACACAATCCATAATATGGCTTAGTAAATTAATCTAGGTAATCTTGTGTTGTATTCATGTTTTTTTACTGCAGTTTGTTTAACAAGTACAGATCTTTTGATACACCCACGATATATTAAGTGTTGTATAACGTCCCGATAACAGCTTATTAAGAAATCTATGATGCGGGCACAGGCAACTTACTCGCTTGACGAGACATCAAAGATAACAACCCGAGCACATGACCGGTCGTTTGCTCCACATCCTCTGAGAAAGACATCTTCCTAACCATATTACTCTATATAGGGCTCTGATATTTTTATAAACTTATGTAGAATTTCGAAGAAAAGTATTCAATTCAGCAATTCAAAATATAGATCTAGAAATGATCTACTGTATTATTATTATTATTAACTTTTTAGACCACAATGGACCAGATGCATAAGCACACACACACACATATTTACATATACATAATTCTATGTTTTTTGGAATGCTTAGAGGGTAGCCTTTTTATACCGTCACTATGGGATGGATGAAAGGAAACTTCCTTCTAATATTATTTGCTTATCCTTATAGATGTCAATATTTACAACCTTTATAAGTTCTTCCTCAGTCAGCACTCCGGGATAATCAAGCATTGATAGAAAAGAGACTTCTGTATCTTACTTCAAATTTAAGGAAAATTAGTGTTTTTGATAGGATACATAATGACATAGAGAGTTTTTTTTTTTTACAACAGTACACAGTACCCACCGGTACCACTTTTTAATTCAATAAAAAAAAAAATGTACCAGGATTTATCATGTAAAAAACAATAAAAACGTCTTATTAAATTGCTCATTTATAAAAAAAAAAAGTAAAATGAAAAGGACACAAGAAAATCATCGAAACCGACTGATTGAAATAATTATAATAAAAAAAGTGTTCTGTCCATTATTTAATTATTTATTGGAAAAATGTAGGTTTCGGATAATTTTTAATGCAAACTACAATACATGGAGTAAAATGTATCACCGATAACACCCTCCCTGGTGGTTTTCATCTTAAATACATTTAGAAATCATATAAAATATTGCGAGTTGAAAAACACACATTTAGTGTAATATCAAGCTTTGCTGATAATATTAAACTAAACTGCAATGTATTTCAAACTTCAACACATTCATGCATTCAGGATATAATGGCACAGGAAAATTATAATTTTGCACTGAACATTATCATATTTTAAAAGTATTATCACTTGCATTTGAGGGATTTTCAGCATTTGAATGTATTTGGAAGTGAATAAAGCACTTTGAACACTCGTGAATTTTATCTAGAACAAAAAAAGTAAAACGTAGATAATAGTTAATATATTTGAACACGGTCTGATTGTACTATGTATGTAAATAAGAAGTGTAAATATAAATAACTACAAAAAGAATGTAGAATAGAAACAACAATTTTATTTATCAAATATATAAATATAATAAAATAATATTTTGTTAGTTGCGTAGATGATGTGGCTTGTATGTATAAATGCTTATATAAATGTGGTTTTGCACTACATATATTTGTAAATTTACAAGAGTCTAAAAAAAGAGAAAGAGTTCAGAAGTTGTCATCAGAATTATCGATCGTGTCGATGAGATGAGGTAATTCATTATTTATAAATTTATAAACATCTCATAATTATTGAATAAATTAATACAATTAATAATATGAGGTAATTAGGTGTCACAACAAATCTTCGAGAGAGACCATTACATAGCAAGGCTATGCAATATTAAGAAGAAATATCTTTTGAAAGAATAAGTATTGATTTATATTCAAGGTATATAAACAAAATAAAATGGTGAAGATGAGATTGAGATTGATTCTTGTTTGCACTGCCCTTGGCCGTATTCGTAAATGCTTCTGTTCTTTGTTTGATCTTTATCGTCAGCCTTTCTTCAATGTTGATATATCTTCTCAACGATTATTTTATTAAACTATTGGATTATTGGTTTCGTTCTATCGGCTAATTTCTTTCCAGAGAAGTCTCATATTAATTGATAATTTCAGTACTCCCATTTCGTATTTAAAAGATTCTTGTTCGAAGTGAAAACTTCTTTAGCCGCGTATGGCGACTTTTGGTAGGGGATAACTTGTGGGCTGATGTGAACCGTGGCGACACCTAGCGGCCTGTTCATGAGTTATACGATTTCTTTTAATCAACTTTAGTTTAATGGTTAAGATTCCATTGATATAAGAATAATCATATTTATTTAAAAAATAGTTTAATAGTTGTGCAATTGATACTAATAATAACATTAAACATCAATGACTGATTGAAATTTTCGTTTGCCTTAGAACATTTTATTTGTAATACATGTATTGTTTTATAAAATTATTGAAAGTACAAATTATCTATATATTTGTTTTACAAATTATCTATTATTTGTTCAGAAGCGTGAATTCAAATTTAAAATATTCCCACTGGTCATTGCTGTCAATAGGCAACTAACAATCTAGTAGGCCTAGAGAAGGGTGGGGGAAATTGCGTCTCCCCACCTAGGATGCATTGAGCTGTTATACTTCCACCAAGACGTCACGAGACGAGTGACGGGCGCTTTTTGTTGTTCAACTGGGTGTTGTCACCTTTAGCAACCCGAAGCCCCCAAGTGAATGATTGATTAGAGGCAACAATTCTCTGGAAGAGAATGCGACTACACAGTAAGTTCCTTCTCATAATAAATCGTATGCATTTTCTGACCAATGATCGCCATAGCTGAGTTCGCCGAGTGCCACAACTTTAGAAATTAAAGACAGTTGAATTAAGTCGCCGTGCCCTATTAGTGAACCTAGACTATAACAAACCCGACTATCACTGTTGTGTTTTTCTTTTATTCTTTGTATACAATTATATCCACAGTGTTCTTTTCCTTTTGTATTACTATTCTATCTTTTTCTTTTAACTTTAATTAAAGATTCATTTGTTATTCTCTAACCTAGTTATAAGTCTTATATGTTATTGTGTATTAGTCGTAATAAACCCATGTTTCAGCACCTCTAATGAAAATTTTCCTACACTGATCATAAACATTTTTTTTTGTTATTCTAATCAAGGTAAGAATAATATTGTTGAACTTAATGATGATAATAATACTAAAAATAAAAATAAAATCGATGTAAATACAAACAGAAAGTATAGATAAGATAACTATATTCTAATTATTATTACAATTAAATTATTGATATTTTTTTTGAGCTTGTGTAGGCCATGATAAGTTTTTATTATAATAAATAAACTCGGATTGCCAATATTTGTGAAAACCAGACTAATGTTATTTAAATTTTAAATATTGAAATTTAAATAATTCAGACTGTAGTTAATTTAGACAAAAAATAAAAAAGTTATTCCAAAGTCCTGAGTGTTCACTTCTCTCAGTAGTCCTCATTTAATTTAATTTTTTTGTTTTAGAAAATCATGTCAACCAATTTTACAAATCCTTCTTGGATCCACAATGTTTTTACGAAAGGACGTGGTTGTACTTGACGCTAGTACTTCTGAAAATTAATTACTTTTCTTTAGAAAAACGAAACCTTTCTCCAATCCCAGTTCTTACAATTGACTGTTTTTCTAGAAAGTTTGGTTAATTTCCTAATGGTTCTGAAAACTGATTATTCTTTTTAGATCTTCCTCCGAGAAGCGAGATTTCTTATTCTATCGCTTAGTCCAGCTAATGGTTCTATTGAAGCCTTTAATAAGTCCTCAATTGTATGTAGGATCTAGAGATGTTTCAAATAAAATCACTTCTACTAATTTAGCCGACTATTTTTCTCTTAGCAAGTAATAATTTTTAAAAGTATTCTAATTTAATAATGGATTCAAAAATTTTCTCTTGCACTTGAGCAGAATATTTTTTAATTGTCTATATATATATATATATATATATATATATATATATATATATATATATATATATATATATATATATGAAGACTATTTATTATATTGTATATAGACCATTATAATCATAAATATATATATTTAACTTCGTAAAAATTAAAAATATTATTTAAACCACATGCTAGTTAAAGCAACACAACTTGTTACATATTATTATAAAATTATAAAGAGAGCTGTCAATACGAGTTGGTCCTGAATGGCAGATCTAATCTAGATTTTATTCCGATGAAAGCCATTACAGTCAAGCATGATCATAACTACAATTGTTCCTCAGTACCTGTGTCTCACCAAACCACCTCTACACCACCTAGACCTCTGTGTTAGATTTTGCCTTGTCAAGAGGACATTTAATTCTATGTCTTGGGCGATGATGTCATGACTTGCATCCATCAGTCTTGGGAGGAGCTCTGTGATTCGGCAGGCTCATGTTTTGAACTTTAATGATTTTAGGGTGTGGCCTCTTTATCATGTAATATTTCACTGGATACCAACGACAGTTGTATCGGCTACCGGATTGATTCGACTCGTTGGAAATCTCGTTGGAACATGTTTGATTGTTAGAGGAGTATCAAATATTTTTACAAATAATCATTGTCTCGAATACATTCATCAGGCGTTTCTTCTGGTTTCGAACGCGTCGTCCAATTCTTTGCCGTCGTTTCGCTCGACATGCTGGTAGCTTCTTAAGAGCCAAGCACGTATGGCGAACTAAACGTTTCATTAGTCTGAGACTAAATTTTTAGCCAGCTTTTGATAAATATTTCGTTGCTTCATTTAGTCATTAAAATGTTAAATGAATACAAACACTGTTTATATAGTGAACATTATTCTTTTGGAAGTACAAAAGGAACAGTTTAGCCTATAGAAGTTTGAATTAATTTGTCAAATATTGCTAATTACTCATTATACCTCTGTTTTAACTTGTTTATATGTTTTTATGGGCAATAATATTTCCCATATTATCAAAAAAACACTTATAAGGGATATTAAAAAATATTAATGCCATAAAAATTATAGAAATACTGAGAAAATATGCAGGCCCAAAATAGTCCATTTCTTTATTAAATTCAAAAGCATTCAAGGTTAATTTTCTTGTAGTAGACAGTTTACCAATAGAATAACTGTAGTTATAACACTAGTGAAACTATGAAGGATAAAATTGGTCTGGGGGTACATTTTTAATAGGCCTATTAACTTATTTTTTAATAGTCCCAACGTTTCAGCCTGCAGTGTAGGCCATCTTCAGGGCTAAGGAAGAAAAAAATAGTAAACCTATGGTTTGAGAATCCAAAGATATGTAACCATAATACCAGATTGGAAGGTATAATTTTTGTCTTAACGATGACTACTAATGGTACATTTATCGTAGATAAATTTTTTTTTAATAAGGTATTTTATACTGATTCTTTTTAATATAATCTATTTTGACTGTTTAATAACATATGCATAGGAATCGTATTAAAAACCACCTTTCCAGGTTTTTCTTCCGTTATTCCATCTATTGGTATTTGTATTTTGGCATATTATGTAATAACGTTATATAATGTGGTATTGCTTAGAATTCGATAGTACACGCTGGTACTAGTTTGATTCAGTAGCACATTTGTCCCTGCCAAACTAATAATTTAACAATTAATTAATACAAAAAATATGTATGCTATCATTAAACATTTTAATTGGGAAAACAAGACACCAAGACATTTTTTAACGAGGTGGGAGGTATTTAAATATTAGTACCTTGGAATAGTGAGATGAACTATCTTCAATGATCGTAAACTTTATAAAAGAACCTGATATACCCCTTAGAGAACAGAATCTGAATAATACATATCCATGATACTAAGAACATAAAGTCTTGACTAATCAAATAATATTACTTTTTTCTCACGAAAACATACATATTTACACCCTAGGTTTCAAATATGTGAGGAGCTATATATTATCTGTATATAGCCGTTGTGATGCGATGTGAAGGCAGTTCTGGGGCCTTTAATAAGGAGCTAGGGCCTGGTAATAGTCCTTAGGCCACCGTTGAAGGCTCAACTTCCTTCCGGAATTCCTCATATATAACGCCTTTTTTTGGCTTAATACTTTTTTTTTCGTTATTTTTGCATTCCATTTTTTTTCAGAATGTTCTACAGCAACTGAACCAACAGATTTGTGGAAAAGAACTTGGTACCTGTAGAAATTGTACTGTAGTCTTATTTATTTGTTCATTTAGTTCCCAAAGGACAGCTCTGGGCTCTTGGAAACGAACCTTGCAGTAACTCACACAGAGTTCAACACTCTATTCGGAGGTAATTAAGTAAAAATGAATTGAATATTTCATTCGTTTACTTGCTATTGAAGTGTAAGATGAATGTATGCATGAATATTTATCTCTCAAAAATATAAAAACAAAACTTTAGCTCATAGAAGTTTGAATTAATTTGCTAACCACCCTCTGAGTTTTCTGCATATCTATCTGGTGTTATAGGAATTAATATTTACTATACCATCGAAAAACACATTCAAAGCACATTAAGAAAAATGTTACTGCTATATATTAAAGAGAAAGTATACATGCTCCAAACAGCCGATTCTATAATAAATTTAAAAGCATTCAAGGCAAGCTTACTTGTGGTAGAGTATGCGGAAATAGTAGAAACTACATTAGACCTTAAGAATATAAGCTAAAATCATTTTAAAAGACATAATGTGAAGATTCTATCTTCACAATGACTACTACAAGTGAATTCGTACAAGATTTTTTTTTCAATTTTATTATACGTTCAATTAGGTATTTAAATTGGTGTTTAAAGGCGTAAAAACCTTAGCCCTTTAAACACCAACAAACAAGGAAACAAATACCTAATTACGTAATCACACAGATTTTGTCGGATAATAATTCATTTTGTCTAATGTCATCTAATAAAAGAGGTATATAAATGATCTTAAAAAGATCTATTCAGGTTTTTTCATTCGTAATCATATCTAATGGTATTAATATTCTTGGTGTATTCTTTGATAAAGCTATAAATGATAGTCTAACAATGCTTGCAGGTTTTAATTCGATTCATAATAACATTTTTAGCTGTAAATTAATTAACAGTTTAAAGTTAATTAAAGTTGTTCCGATTATTCAAAATTGTTCCTAAAAAATTTCATGGCAAAATAATCAAGACATTTTTTTAACGAGTTGGGAGATGTTGAGACATTATTACCTATAAATAGAGTTATGGAGCCCATGGTATCCCATGACAGCAACATATATGACTTCCTTGAAAATATGCGAGCACTAAGTACCACTTGCGGTTTATCAATCATGTGCAAAATTACTAATTAAATTCCCTTTCTATTTTATTAAAGGAAATAAAATTGCCCGAATCCTCTTAAGAGAATGATGTGTATATTATTTATTTGTATTTAAAAACAATTGAGTCAGGTAGGCTGGGTCAATATTACACTGAGATCACTGAATACTTAAAAATAAAAAATTAAAGTAGTAAATAATAAAGGTAAAAAATAAAGACATCTGTTAAATCATAAGTAATTAAAAATTAAGCAAATAAAATTATTTGTAGGCACGATATTAGTATAACGATATTAACTCGAAAATTATCAAGACACCCAATTCTATAAGGATAGGAATTTACAGAATGAGGAATTCAATAAGACGCACCGTGAAGGGGGCGTATACAGACCCTGAGGTGCTCTATCTTACCATGCAGCCTTACTCATAAACATTAAATAACACAGGTGATGAACGATCTTGGGGAACGCATTAGAATAGATGAAGAGTGTTGATTTATTAAAACGAAGAAGAATTAAATTTTTAATTAAACATTGCTTGAAGGCAATAAACTATCATTAACTTTGAAAACATCACTAAAAATGTTATTAACATTTATAGCGTCGAATAGAATAAAACAACATAAATATATTAGTTTAAGTAAATAAATACATTTTAATTAAAAATACCCATAAAACTGTAGTTGGTAAAAGACTAATGGCTTATCGTTTCAAAAGAAGGTTTACGCAAAGGCAGTTTGCCAAACAAATTTGTTTCAGCTAATGAGTAGGTGTATAAATTAATTCGTTTAGCATAAGTAGTATGCATCACAAAATATGCCCCACAAAGTCAATACTATCAGTTCATAGAGGTGATAAAAATTGTAATTATTTCGGTGATATCGACTTGACAAGAAATAATGACCAAGCTACAGGCAACGAATCACCGTTCTTACTCAAATCCAAAAAGTACCATTTCCTAGCTACGTTCCAAAAACACGAAAATTGAAATTTAATATAATCTTTCCTCCATTAGGTTCTTCACGAGATGGAGATGACTGCTAACAAGGGTCCATGTTATGTCAGGGTGACATCGGTGAAGGCTGGCATTTGACGTTTTTGTCATCCTCTTGCAAAATGTAATATTAATGTGAATGACATTATGTTTATTTCACGGATGTATTCTGATGTAATACATTGAAATGTTTATTTCAAAATTTGAAAACTCAAAAAATTCTTCTTGTTAAATTATCAAATTTATAAAAGAAAAATTTGAGTTTTTTGAAACATCCGGAGAAATATATCATATTTTTGGAGGAAACCATTTTAAATGTGCTAAAAATAATAATCTAATTGAATTGATATTATTCCGAAAAACATTGAAGCTCTCATACACACAAAAATAATTCAATTCAATTCACAATTGCTATTATCATAATTTAAAATGTGTAGTAACAAATTAAATGATAGATGAATGCCGGCTCACATCATCACCCCGCACAAAAACATGGGGTGATCAGAACGTTAATGACAAGAGCCATCAGAATCTCAGAACCGGTGAATTTTAAAAAAGAAGAAAGGCATCTAAAGAAAGCACTCTTGAAGAATGGCTAAAAGGAGGACACAATAAAGAAAGAATTCAAAAAAGCCCAAAAGATATATAAATCGAAAACGTTTTTAAATTTTGTACATAAGCTAAATTTTAAGGTTATCATTTTTATTTAATTTTAAAATAATTCTAAATAACACAATTGTAAATTATGAACTAGCACATTTAGTCAGAATGTATTCTAGTATACATTTCTATAGACAACAATTCAACGACTATGCCCATTGTTTAATATTTTCAGAATAATAACCATTGTAGAATGTTGTAAATTGTAGGATAGTTATTTTTTAAAAAATTCGATTGTTGCACACTTGCTTACTTGATTTTTACAAAAGAATAAAGATAAACTTGGTATAAATTATAAGACATATTTAAACTAATTTCAAAGTGCATACTGAAGCATTTCAGTTATTCTGCATACTTAGACTTATGTTTGATAAATAACATAGTTTTATTAATATGTGTAAGAGATTGCGAAGAAAATACAAATTTATTGTGTTTATTCGATAATTAATGGTTTAACCATTTTCGGACATTTATTGAGTAGCTATTATTGTCTCTACAGATACAGGACATCTTAAAAGAATTTTTGATAGTATGATCTTTACAAACTTCAAAAACTACACCTTAGTACCACAAGCACACTCAACACAGCTAAAATTTTAAACGCGCTTCTGTTTCAAACTCAATGACTGGAATATCTGCTGATCTTCATTCTACCAAACTATTTCATTCGAAGTAAGACGATTGAGGCCGGGTTCGAGAAAGAAATCGGATAACATTTGGGTATTGTACAACTAGGGTCTAGGTTCTTCTTCACGTATCCCTAACAACTCTTGGCCGTTTAATAATCTAACTATTATTTAGAATCTAATATACATGTTTATTAATAAAATTTGAAAATCCAAATATAACTAATTTTAGAGACTTTCTTATTAATTATTGCAAACTTAGTTGTACGGATTTGTATTTGTATGTTCAAGGATATTCTTGTGAATTATGAAAAAAAAGCGAACAATGCAATTAGTCGTGACTGTACATCATATTGTTTAATGACATAAAACTCATTTATTTGCCGCAGTTTCGGATTTGATGTAAAATTTCCCAAAACACATTTTGCTTTACATGACTACTGAAAATATATATTTGTGTCATGTTTGAAGAACTTGTACGATTTACTTGGTTGAAATCGTCTAACAAACAGACAGACCCACAAAATGTCGAATAATCGAAAAATCGATGGAAATATAAAGAGTTGAGTGTTGTAAAAAATTGCATATCCTTCTCAGCGGAAATTTAGTAGACGCGTCAAATGACTACCATAATCAAGATTTTTATGGGCTTCCTGCAATTAAAAGTTTATTACTTAACGAAATAGCCCCATAAGCTGGAAGTGTAACCTTCATTACCCGTCCGGATATTTTATTGCATTATGAATGTTAATCATTTATAATTTTTATTATTCTCTTCAATATATATGTATGGGTTGTTGGAAATTTAATTGATTTCTATTTATTAAATCCCTTAAAAGACTCATTTTAAATATAAAAAAATATATTAGGGTACTTCCCAATAATTTACGTTGAAAATAGTATATCTCTTTGGACGAGAATCTGGTCAATAATATTATCTTGCGAATCAAAATATCAGCTACACTTTTCTTAGCTGTAGTATGTTAAAAATATTTAAATTTCTTAAGACACTAGCAGTCACATAAGCAGCTAGAACTTGTTGATGGAGCCAATCTGAGTACTAAAACCTTTCTTGAGGTTATTTGATTAAATTAAGGAATACAAGATTATATTTGGCCCATTGATAATAAAATATACGATTCTGACTTTGTAATTAACTAATAAATATAAATATTGTATCTCAATATAAAAAATATGGAAACCACCCAAAAAAAAAGTTAAGTTCATAATCAGCCTAACACTTATAATAGTGATTTTGTATTTATTTGATGTATAGAATAGATGTTTGATTTTTGTTTGTTTTTCTAGGAAAGAGAAAGTGTTAATTTATTTTATAACAACAACAAAAATCACGTTCAACAGACAATTTATATTCATTCAAATCAAATACCTAATAATACATAAAAAATATTGTGTTCCTTTCCGGTAAGTAAAAACAAATACTTAACCTAAATGCGTATACTAGAGCTGAATAAACCCAAAACAACAAAAACATAATGTAAACCTGGAAAAACGATTTTAAGAGTAAACGAACAAAGTCCATGGATAATACTATTTTCTTTATGACTCGGTAATGAGATAAATACATGGTGATATACGAGAACATGTTTATGTGAGACATTTATAAAAAAAGGTTCAAAGGATTCTTGGTGTAATTAGAGGCTGCAAGTATAACCTTCTTTTCAATTAATTATGTATGTGTTGTTTACTACTGCCGGAAAAATGGAATTGTTTGACTAAGAACAACGTTTTCATAAAACTGGTTGTATTTCAAGTACATTTCCGCATTTTTCCAGAGGCCCAACTTTAAAGTCTATTCATCATCAATAATCCATTTATTCATCGTATCAATTCACGAAAGCCGATTTGTATTCCATATCGAAGAATTAGAACGTATTCGCAGTGTGTAGAAAGTTTGAAGTATTAACTTATTAGGCACTTCTTTTTCAATAAATAAATCAATTCCTACTATATATTTTCAAAACACTAAGCACATAGGAGAAAGATTACAATGAAATTTTTGAAAGTGATAAAGAAACCTTGCTGATAACGTAAAGCATAACAAATAGTATCATCGATTAGTGAAGTATAAATAGTGTAAAGCACCTCAAAAGGGCATAAAAGAAGGGAGCCATTAAACCATATGTGACATAGAATCAACATCAAAATTAAACGATTTTATTGTTTGAAACTTTTGAAATGGAGGGAACGGAGTGGCTGAGTGATAGAGTACTGGGTTGCCATGCAGAAAATTCTGGTTCGAAACCTGCTACTGGTAAGACTTTTATTTAATCTGTTAGCAACCGGAGATGGGTCTTATGGACCTAAGACCCTCCTGGGGCTCACCCAGCCTCTATAATGTGATAACCAAAATAAGGTGGGAAATCTGGTGGTTGAGGTTGATCTAGGATAAATCACCTCCCGGCATTACCGTTGTCCAAAAAAGCAGTACTGTCTCTACCAGTACTGAACCCAAGACCCTCCAGGGGTTGTGGTGGTACAGGAATTTTTAAATATTTTTTTTAAACGGCCATTTTAAGTTAGTTATGCATGCAAATTGAACAGTAATGACTCAGCACACCCAGGCTCCGTGTGAGGTTTCGATCTTCACTGAACTTCATGTGTAGGCTTACATAAATGACAATCTTGAGGGGATTAAAAACCTGCAAGTCTTATTTCAGTGACCTGAATTAAGTATTAAATACTTGTCTTCGTAGTTATGTATTTTATGATAAAACTTGGTTTATAATTTTTCCACATTTTTTTTAGTTCGATTACATTTCTAATTTGGCTCATATGACTTATAATGTTTTTGGTACAAGGCCATATGTATATTAAGTGCAATTTGAATGATAATTAAAAATAATAATGATATTCCATTTTAAATCCCTCAAAGAACATTAATAATATAATTACTAAAATGATCATTAACATGCAATGATCGGATCAGTGTCAATGTCAACGTCAATACAACATGGATAATACAAGACAAATCCATTACTACAATTTGTAATTAAAGATAAATTTTAATCAATTTTCCCAATGTATTATTCAGCAGTAATTGTATAAATTAATTTGTGGTAATTACGACGCAATTGCGGATTGATACGCCGCTGGAACGTATTAAGCAGTATTCGGAGTATATTATCTGGTAAATGAAAGTGTGATAGATTCATTGAAGTATTTTAATATAAATGATTATATATAGTATGATATTAGCCAAAGTTTAATATATAAATATATAAGTAAATAGCCCTCATTAATTAGATTATTTTAGTGTATTAATGATTTAATCTATCGAGTAAATATCTAAATACCGTAATAAAAAGTCGATTGCTATTGCAATAAAATTTTTTTTAAAAATTACTTCCTTACATTATTATTTCGGTTTCAGTTAATGTATATAATTACAAATTCACCAAGACGAGAAAAAATGATGAAACCTAGTCAGTGCTTTCTTTTACATTACAATAATATGGAACATGCAGTGAGGAATTATATTAAGTGATAAACATCCTAATTCGATGTTTCAACGGTAGATTTCCTGAATCCAAATTATGAAGAATCGAATAATTGTCAGTATGACCTATTTGGTTAAATTTGTGTAAAATTAAATGGACATTAAAATCTTCTAGGTTTTACCGTTGTTTATTCAGTCTTAATAAACTAGCTTTTGTAAATGCCTTAATTAAAAAAAAGCCTTTCCTCTAAAATAACTTTAATGGTGTTACTAAATTTTTTAAACGCCCTAGTATTTGTGCTAATGAAAAATAGATAAATTAAACAATGAAGGGATTTTATAACCTAGTGGAGGAGAAAAATGAGGAATATTTTCTCACGCTGCTAACAATTTTTCGGAATGAAGAGTGATTTGTACGTTTTAATTAATATTAATTATTTCTTCTTACTCATATTTGTTTTAACTTAATAATTTTAGATTTATTTTTGTAAAAAGTTAATAATGATTTTTATTGTTATTTATTGAATCTCTAAATATCTTTTATTTTACACCCTGGTTCAGCAATATTATTCCTAAGGGATGTTTTCTGCATTAAATATGTTTTTTTAAATTATAATTAAATGTATCGGTAATTAAGGGAATATTTTTTAAAAAAGCAATATTGCTTATTATTCATGGAGAACAGCCGTAATATAAATACATATATACATTATTGAGTACATACACCCAACATTCAAGTCTATTTTTCATCAATAATCCGTTTTGTTGTTGTATTCTTTCTATTTTTTTGCAAAAGCCGGTTGGTATACAATCTTGAAGAATTATAATCCGATTTTTTAGAAAAGAAACCCTTCTAGATATTTTCAAACCAGGAAACAATTTAAAATCCCTTATTTTCATTATCGTATTTATCTTTTCATCCTATTTATCTATTTTTATTATTATTTTTCTTGTTTTGAATATATTTTAACTTTTTTCTTTTTATTTAATATAGATTCATTATTATTCAATATATTTGTTCTAAGTTTATAGTTTTTGTATGTTTTGTTAAAGTTGATAATGATTTTTATAGTTATTTTTTTATTCTCTTAATATATTTTCTTTTACACAATGATTCTGAAGTTTAATTAATATTTGCAGTAAGATTCATCCGTTTTTTTTTCGGAACAAATAAATAATTTCTTTATTTTACCTTTATTAAATTCGTGGATAATAAATGCGTATTTTTTTTTCTTTTAGGAAGTAATACAGTTCAATATCTATTGGTTATGTAGAACATCAATAATGCGTTTACTACAGAAACTTTAAAGTTTATTCTTTTATCAATTTTTTAAAAATGTTAACAGCTATTTCGTAAAATAGATAACTTGTATTATTCCCAAGCCTTCAGACATAGAACGGCGCTGAGGCCAGACTAACCAGCATTTGGGTTTAGTCATGCGGGTTTAGCAGCAGAGAATTCATAAGGGGCTGATGAAGCGGATTATGAGGTATCAAAGGTGGAGATCTAATGCGCCTTTTCTTCTATAGTATTCCTTTATCTTCCTACACAGAAAGACTTCCACTATTGATCCTAGCACCGAGTCTTATGACCATTGTGAGAATAAAATGAGTTACAGACAATTATATATACAGACATCAGTCAGCCCTGTATCAACGGACGATTCTGTAAATTATTAAATATATGCCCAAACTTAAAAAAAAAAATCTCCATAAATCTAATTATAACAGTTTTTTTTTAAATCAGTAAATTTGCTATAAATAAAATTATTAGTAGTATAAATAAATGTTTGCTTATTTATTCATTTAACATCACTTTATATTATAATAACTGATTGAACGATGCTACAGTAGAGGACCTGCAATTTTGTTATCAAGGTATTATTAGGATATAATGCTTAAGGAGTACCTGACACGGCACAGGCTATGAACTCCATTTTACGTCCCTTCTGAAGGACGGCATAACTAACCATACAAACAAGCATAACTTTACCAATCCTAGGGCCTCTTGCCGAGCTACGAACCCTTGACCTGGACAAACCAAGGAGTTGCCTGTAAATGCATAAAGGAATATTGGAAAAGAAACAACTCCAGAAGAAGGAAATCCCCGCGTGATCAATCCAGAAAAAATACAAATAATTATTAGTGATGAAATAGTCTTTCTAGTAATAAAAATACTGTTAGGTTTACATTCCTAACCTTACAAAAAGAATAATTATTACAACTTATCCATTCTAACTACCAAAGGTAATTGTTGATTCTTTTAGGATAGAAATTTCCTTATTATTCACAATGATAATATTTTTCCTCGTTATATTTATTTCTATCGCTATAAAGGAAATACATATTTGATATAAATATTTCAATTAAATATTAAACCAGAAATGTTTCCACTGCTGTTTATAAAAACATTGTGCTACTACAATCCGTGAAGGGTCTGGGTTCGGTAGGGAAATGGTAGGGAGTGTACTGTTTCATGGACAATGGTTGTACAGGGAAGTGATTTGCCCTTGATCACGCTCAACCGCCAGATTTCCTCCCTTTATTTTGGATACCCACTTAATAGAGCCTGAGTGAGCCTCAGGAGGGTCTTAGATCCCACACGATCCATCTCCGGCAGCTAACAGATTAAATAAAAGTCGGTCAGCGAGCGGAATTGGAGCCCAGGACCTTCGGCACAGCAACTCAGCGCTTCACCTCAGAGCAACTCCGCTCCCCTTTGTTGAAGAATAATTAAGAAATTATTAATGTGGAATAAAAGAAAAAAAGGAAAAATAATTTAGGCTTGTTATTCAAACCTCAGTTTTCCTCACTTGCGCGAGGGAATTATCTGCCATGATCACTTCGAGACGGGGCAATCTGCACTATTTGCAGAATAAGAGCGTTCAGCTGCAGAAGACCCCATTTAATCAGGATTTCAGTGGCTCAATGTAAATAGCCAGGATTTGAAGAATGTTTACGGTTGTACTTCCTTCCATTTCTAATTTGTTTTAGCCAATCCTTCTTGTCGATGAAAGTTTTCTTTGATGAAGTAATTTGTTTTTAACTTCCAGTTCCATTTTGTGATTAGCCATTTGTTGAGCGGTAAATAAAATGGAAAATAGGTTCTTTTGAATCGCGGAAAATTAATGAGAATGAGCTTTTATTTATTTTAGAGTCCGTTTTTTGCTTATTCATTTGATTAGACATTTCATTCTATAAGAGGGTTTAGTAGTTGTTAAGTTAATTATATATGAATATCGTTTCGCCTGTAAAAATTTGATGTGAAAATTAAAAAAAATCATGTCTCATAGATAATACGACTCTTTGCTAGTTCGTTGCTTTATATCTATTTAAACAAAGTATATATATATCAGTAACCACCACTTATTGATTAATACATTGATTGAACATGCGCGTATCATTGCCAAAACATAATAAAAAAAAAAGAACCGCTACTTATTTTAAGTAATTTTAGACTTCTTTAGTGATTCAAAACAAGGGGTTAAGTTGTGTAATTTAGCATTGCTTATATTATATGCATATGCCATCAAAAATATGATAATACTAAAAATTATTAAATATGGACAGTAAAATATCTGTTGGGTTACTCTTATGTGAATATGTAGAAACTTAACAATCCTTTCCGGGATGCGGAAAAACAAAAAAACATAAATAGTTATTTCCTCCTATATCATCATAGACTTTATATAATTTATAATTGATACAACGGATAATTATATAATAAATAATACTATAATGAATATGAAACGTATGTATATAAATTGCGAGAAAATAAATTAATATGTATTATTTCTATAACGAATAAAAACAAGATTTATTTGGAAAGAGTGAAGGTAATATAGATACAAGTAAACCAAAAGGGTTGAATCTTGAGGTGAATCACATTAAATATCTAAAAATAATTAAAAAATTCCTTAATATTCTTCCGTTTTCCGTATTTACCGAACTCAACACGGCTTTGTTTGGATAGTAGAGGTAAGTTTGTCATAAGAGATAAAAGACAATTTTATGTTTGAGCAACCTCGAAATAGTTATTGGACCTTTCGATGAGAGCTCCGAAATGGATAAGGAAAATAAATTTCTGATTCAATTATACCAGATCGCATATCATTTTGATTGTAACCTTTTATTAAACTAATAACATAAATCAATTTTCATAAATTAAATAACTAATAATTTTGAGAATGAAAAACAATTAATTAAATTAAAGAACAATTTAAACGCTTTTATAATGAGAAATGAAGTTACTAATATTAACTAAATTATCAACAACTAATTAATAACAAAAAGAAAACAAATATTATTTAATCTTACGATAGTAAATTTAACTCTATTAAATTACAAATAAAATCAATTACAAAATAATGAATGTTTATGCGGTTTTCTGATTGCAATGATATAATAATGAAAACTCTTATCTGTCTGTCGAAGTAGTTTTCAGTAGATGGTAGACTCTCGGCAGGGCGAGCTGGATGTTGAGACGACAGAGGATTTTCGTCGCCAGGGCAAGCGAAGATGGTGAAACAATAGAGGTTGAGATGATCGACTGGGTCAATTCGAATTGGTCGAATTCATGACGAAGTTTAAACTGCAGGTGGCAGCAAATTAGTATCTTCTTCAAATTCACACAAAACAATTTTGGGCTCCTCTAGAGCATACGATGTGCACGGCTAAGGGCTCGCGTCAACACACACTTCAAATTCACACAAAACAATTTTGGGCTCCTATAGAGCATACGATGTGAACGTCAAGAGGCTCGTGGCAACACTGTCTCGCTCGGTCTAGCCGGGCGAACAAAAGCCGATCGACTCCGCTTTTGTTTTTCTCTCTTCTTTTGTAACATATGTTTTCACACTTTCTACAAATATTACACTTATAACTAAACAAATAAAATTACCTTTTAAGGTTAAATTATTCTAAACAATTATGAAATTAAACGTTTAAATTATTATATTAAATAAAATGTGAAAAATAAGAAATGATATTGTTCTTTCTCTTAAAAATAAATGATTTAATTGTTTCTGATTAAAACTGTTAATACTTTATAAACTTACTACTTCGTCTGGCCTTAACACACCACAGTAAATAATCACTTTGTTTACAGCTAAAAAAATTTCAAACCTACCATTTGAATGCAAAGAAATAGGACGATTAGGATTTAGTTAATTCTTGATATTTCCTTCAATTTTTTTCAAAGCCTTAATATCCCAATTTTGCATATTTAGTAACGGTATGTACCATATCTAACGATCCTGTTGCACATCTGTACAAAAACAGAACCGCCATTGAAATCCAATAAAAATAACATTCAATAGCATATTTAATTTTTGTATAAAAAATCCTACCTATTGGCCTACATCCCTCAAAAAACTTCCCGACAACCTTGACATATTTGTTACATCCTAAATTTCCCCCCGCACATGCCAATATTGAATCCTTGGACGACCTGTCATCAGATCATAGTCCAGTACTCCTTTTCTTGCACTCAAGTTTCGATCCCAAGCCTTCCCCTCCCACACTGATTACAGGACAGGGTAAATATCAATAAATAAATTATTAAAAAAAATTGTTTGTATAATGTATATTATTATATTCTGATTCATAGCAAAAATAGTTAAAGTAAATTAATAAAGTAAATGGTATTTAGAAGATCGAGCAGAATTACATTTGTGTTTACGATTCAAGTAGTGAAACTTCAAAATATAATATCACATATTCAGCAAACTTCGATATCCATAAATAACTTGTCATTTATAATAGAAAAGTTTTATCAAACTACACATAAACCAGTGAAATAACGATCTAAACCTAAAGTTTTCATCCTAAAGTTGAAAGTCAACACTGAACAGAAATAACTGGGAATTATTTTGTAATCCTGGTTTCTAAGCTCCACAATATACCTATAAATCTCAGTTTTAGATTCCAACTTTTATAGAGAACTCAATACCAACATGGGAAACTACAGAATGGTCCTTTTCAATCGGAAGGATTTTTTTTTGCTTCTACAGAAATTAGCGTATGTAATTATGTACAAAACATGAAGGAGATTCAAGGGAGGAACATGATTGAAAAATTGTGAAATAAATTAAAGAGTATTATGTTCTTCGCACAAATTCATTTTAATTTGTAGTAAAGTTTCAAATATAACCTTAAACGTTTTGAATATATCTTTTAAAACAAGTTTCTGTAAGTAACTTAAGGTTAAAGAATTGTTTTATGGTTAAAACTTCTGATAACAGAGTTGTATGGTTTTTATTTGCATCGACCAAAATTTGTATAATAGTCCGGCACTGAAGTCCTAGTAGAGTGCCTTTTCTTTAAGTCATGCGGGTTTACCTATGAGAGGATTCGAAGGGGGCACTTTTAGAGATTATAGATTAAAGAATTTCATTTATTACAAAATAAATTAATGGTATGAAAGAAATGGCATAATACTATCTTTAATTCGTTAGGTAAAAAGTCATTAATAAAAATAAGATTATACCAGGGAAAGAATATGAAACTAATAAAATATATCTACATAATATTGGTGATGTATAAACAAACAAATTATATACATTTTTGATCCTCTTCTTTACCTTTCATTAACTGGAGAATTAACTAATTATGATTCATAATTATATAGTCTCCCTTACCAGTAATCTTCGTGTTTCCTAATATAATAACATTCCTGAGACCATAGTTTTTCCGGACACCGAAATGGGTTTATAAATAAATAAACTATCATTTTATATAAATATATATATTTATAAAACAGAAATGTAATTTTAAAACATAATATTTTAGAATATAAAGATTATTAGGCATTCACCTGAAAATGATTATTTATCAACACATTAATTTTAAAGGTATTACTTCTACAAATATTAAAGACTTTTAATTATGTCTAATTTCTCTATTTATTTTTTAAAATTTTATTTGTACTATAATTATTTTATTATTGTTCACTCCCCCTATAGTTACCATGTTTCAGTTTAAATTTCTGTATTTATCTAATAAATATTATTACCAGCATGTTTTTGAGCCCTCATGTACCCAAAAAAATATTGTATTCTTCCATCTCCATATCTCTGTCACCACTGTTTCACTGTACTCAATTTTTCTGAAGAAACCAAGTACTATCAATTAATAGGCATTATTGTAAACCGATGATTACGAAAGTTTTAAAACTTACTTTTTCACATTTTTCGCTAGTTCAAAGAAGCAATTTGTCACCATCAATTAAATCAATTGAAGTTTTTTTGACGGAAAGCTTTGAATGATCTGAAAGTGAATTTTTTTTGCATACGACCCTCACCTGTGTGGTATAACTAAAAGTCGTCAAAATAAATTGTTTTTTTTCTATTTAAGAATTTTCGTGACATTAATTTTAAAGGTATTACTTCTACAAATATTAAAGACTTTTAATTATGTCTAATTTCTCTATTTATTTTTTAAAATTTTATTTGTACTATAATTATTTTATTATTGTTCACTCCCCCTATAGTTACCATGTTTCAGTTTAAATTTCTGTATTTATCTAATAAATATTATTACCAGCATGTTTTTGAGCCCTCATGTACCCAAAAAAATATTGTATTCTTCCATCTCCATATCTCTGTCACCACTGTTTCACTGTACTCAATTTTTCTGAAGAAACCAAGTACTATCAATTAATAGGCATTATTGTAAACCGATGATTACGAAAGTTTTAAAACTTACTTTTTCACATTTTTCGCTAGTTCAAAGAAGCAATTTGTCACCATCAATTAAATCAATTGAAGTTTTTTTGACGGAAAGCTTTGAATGATCTGAAAGTGAATTTTTTTTGCATACGACCCTCACCTGTGTGGTATAACTAAAAGTCGTCAAAATAAATTGTTTTTTTTCTATTTAAGAATTTTCGTGACCAGTCTTGTTTGTTGGCGATAATACCTATTACATAATAAATATTAAATTTGTTTAAAAATAGTTAATTACCATGGTAATATATTTTTAGTGTGGCATTAATATTAATCCTCATATTTATAATAATTTAAATCCAAAGCTTCTAATTATAGTTATTATAATAAGATAAGTAACATTTAAATATGATAGATCTACTAAAAGCCAGACTGATGTATGTTATATTGAGCTGAATTTGGAGATGTGCCATCAAGGAGAAAAGCGATCCTGGAAGTGATATGTACGATATACTGTCTGACCTATATCTTGTTCGGGATCCATATTATCTGGCTATAGTTAGGTTGTATTGACTCAATTTTTAAAGTTAGTCTTAATGTCTCGATAAAAAATAAAATAAAACATATAAAACATAGGGATGACTTTTTAAGTTTTCTCCTTTACAAAATTCACAAACATTTTTTAGTCGCGAAAAAGCTGCTCAAGGAAATGAAATGGAATATAAATATGATGAAATACATTGTAGCCAAGTAACGAAAGACAAAGAAATGAAATTTGTAATTTAAAATAATAAATTATATTATTAAGGCTCTCATCTGTATTCGAGATGTGCTTACTAATCATTTCCTGGGCCCGTGTTGTAAACGTACCCGGAAATTAGTCATGGATTTCTAAATTATTCTCACGGGAACGAATTAAATTAGCCAAATCTGTCCGCCAGGGTGCTGCACATAACGGGAATAATGGTAAATGTTCATGCTAGCATGGATGAGCCTTTTTTCCCTCCAATAATAAAGAGTTAAAGACTGGTTCTCCTGGCGAGAATGATCCTGATCTGACCAGAAAGAAGATAAGCCTTGAAGGTAGGAATCAACATTTTTCTGTAGTCTGAATAGATTCGGGCTGTTGCCAGATGGCATTTCAGTTGATTATTGAGCCAACCAAGTATGAAAAGTAAATGTTTTGTTCTTCTTCTATCTTTTTGATCGTAACGTTTCGATACAAAATAGATGAGATGGTGAGTCTTATTTTAAATTATAGTTATGATTTGTATTAATCATTATTTTTGTTGATGGTGTATTTTGGTTGAAATTGTAGTTATTATTTTATTAATGCCTTTAGGATTATTATTATTGATAGCTGAGTGTTGTAATTTTATTTTATTTTTGTTTCAATAGAGATTTTTTTTTTTTATAAGGACTATTTTGGATTTTTTTCTTCACCAAGTTTTCCGTATTTGCCCTCGAATATAGATTATCCGCATCCAGCCCTTTTCAAGTGTCCACGAAGTCTGAGAGAGCAGGCGAGGTAACAGTATGTTCCACGTAATTATAATAATATTGATACAAAAATATATGTATCATTAAATTATTCAATATAAGAAATATAAATCTGAAAGTACATAAATAGATTTCGTAGAACTTGTTTCGCAAATTTTCGGTATGAATGATACCGCTCTTAAAAAATTTTTTTTTTCTTTATGAAATAATCATGAATATTTCAGAACATGTGCACAGGGGTATGCTGGACAAAATTGCGCCTCTGGCAAAAAACGGATTGAAACAAATGAAACAGGGGAAAAAATCCAGAAAGGCAAATGAAGTAGAGAACTGTTTCTTTGTTCAACGCAGGCTGGACCTTTACGCATTCATTTGTCATTTTTTCTTGTTTATCTTTAATTTACAGCCACAAAATGACATAGTGACAATTGTACAACCAGTCGTAATGAAACATCAGCGGATATGAAAAGGAATATGAAATCAGAACTCGAGACTCATTCTCTGAGTCCTGTTAGAGAAATTTAAAAACCACAACAGATTATTATATATTTTACTGAATAAATAATGCTTGAAGTTAAAGTTATAAGAAAATATATTATAAACCAAGAGACTGCAATAAGGATATTTGTAAGGGAACTAAAAGCTGATAAGAATTCTTTGGGATGGAAGAAGAGAAAAAAACATGAAATAACAGGCACAATTATTTCTTTTCTTTTTTTATAGATTCCATTTCTTCTCTGAGATATAAAATATTAATTTTACCAGGTCTGGTTTGTTTTGTTACTTATTCTGAGACTTGAAAATCCTATAAAACTTGACGATTGTCTCGTTTTAATTCTGTTATTTTTTCATATTTATCTTGATACAACTATTGCTTCATCTTACTTATAAGTTATAATATTGCTGTTTGTTATTATTATAACTTACTAGTAAGATAGTATATTATTTGTTGTTTCACAAGTGTCAAACTCTTTCAAATGCCTATTTAATTTTTTTAATCAGTGGGACGGACCGTAACGGAGAACCCTTATCATTATCCCCAGAAGTATTCCTACCTTGAATTTGTTTGTGTTCAATTTGCATCTCGTAACTTCCATTTGCTTCTCAGTAGACCCATTTAAAAACGTAGGATTTTCGGAGTTCCCTGCGCACTTATGTGTGGCCATGGGTTATACACTAGGAGTGTTATATGTATATAGTATATATATTTCACTTCTAAACTTATAGATAATGGTAAGAAAAGTTTATGCTGTTAGCTTCTTCGTTTAATTTAAACATAAAGGACTTCGTTTAATTTTTACAAAAACATTATCCTAGAGCTGAAAGTAACTCCAGGGCTGAATAAGGTGCTTAATATTTTTTTGTGATATATGTTAATTTTCGAAGTAAATTAGATTGTATTTAATATAAATATTTAATTATTCGTATCACTGTGAACCATTACACTATTATAACAGAGAAACGGTCATTTCCTACATTGATCAATAGATCCACTAAGTAATTTGGGATTATAATTCAGCGGCACCTGCTACCTACCAAGAGCGTCGCCAGAGGCTTTAGCAAGTAATTCCTTCTATTGCAATATTCGGTTCAATTTTAATTAAAATTTGCAATATACAGTGCTTTAATGTTCTATTATTACAAATTTTTGTTCTTGATTATTTAAATCATGTATGTATCAATATATATGTGGGCACATATATACCGGTGGGATGAAAAGTTCGTAGGCTAACATAGTAAAACACATTTTTTTGCTAAAATTCGATTTTATTATTTGACATCATTCCCTTTGAGAGCGACACAACGATTATAGCGATCATGCAATTTTTCGATACCACTTTTATAGCACCATTTCTCTTTAGCCTCGAAATAGGCCTTACTCACAGCGATTAGTTCCACATTAGTGCTACAATTTTTTCCAGTGAGCATTCTTTTGAGATCTACAAACAGGAAAAAGTCACTAACGGCCAGATCTGGAAAATATGGTGGAAGGGAAAGCAACTCGCAGCTTAAATCGTTCAGCTATACTATCGTTTTCATTGACATGTGATATGCTGCATTGTCTTAATGTGACAGCACTTTTCTCTTCTTCAAATGAGGCAATTTTTCGTGATTTGATCCTTGAAACGCTCCAACAATGCTATGTAATAATCGCTGTTGATGTTCTGGTCATTTTCAACCTAATCAATCAATGTTATACCTTGCATATCCCACATGCTGATGCCATGCAACCTTGCCAGTCGACCGTTGCATCTTTCTACATTTTTGGAATCGGTTTATCGCGAGCAGTTCACTCGGGTGACTGTCGATTGGACTCTCAGTGTCTCAGTGCGAGTTCATCACTACACTTAGAGTGTAGTGATGAACTCGCTGTCACATATTGATGGAAATTGTTTTTATTACTATGGTTGAATATCGCTGAACATCGCTCCGAGCCAACGGCAGGTTGAAACTTTTGCTAGATAGTGAGCTCGTGCAGCAGCCTCTTTGCACAAATCTTTAGCATGTCAAAATATTCATGCATAATATGTTCAAAACGCTCCTTTTATATCTTCAGAGTCTCAGCTATCTCAATCAACTTGAATTTTTGGTCATTCATAATTATTTTGTGAACTTTTTTAGGTTTTTGTCAGATACAGCCTCTTTCGGACATCCACTGCGTGTATCGTCTTCGATGCTCATTTCACTCAGTTGAAATGCAGTGAACCACTTTTTAACGATTGATTTTCCTGGTGGGAACACCGAGAAATGTTTATCAAGCCAAAAAACAACTGTATTTTTTACATGTTAAGCAAAGCTTCATAGGCACCCGAAATCCATTATTATTATTTTTTTACATTTAACAAATGTACCTTCATTCACAATGCTATATCTCATGAACCAATTGTTCGACAACTTTAAAATGTATACGTAAATCTTTTGAAGGATAGTATTAACTAAAAATCATTAAGATTTAATTTTAGTAAGAACAATTATATGTGAGCCTACGAACTTTTTAGCCCACTTAATATGTAGATTTAAAAAAAAAATATGGAATTTTATAGATTTTTGGCTATTTATATTCAGTAAGCAATTATTTTATTTTTAGACTTTATTTGTATTATCATTTTCGCATTTTTTTTTGTTTTTATTACCTCATGAATAATTTTTTATTACATTTATTTATTTTATTTTTGTTTATGTTATTTTTGTTTGGTTTGTATGGAATGATTGTATACCTACTTAGCACTATTACTTATTGCCCACAAGAACAATTGAAAAACTAATAATTCAATAAAAAAATATTATATTCGTAGAATAATATGTAATTAAATAAAAAATATAGATAACTGATGACATTATGATTCAATGTTTATGGAAAGCTATTCAGATTGTGAACAAATTTCTGGGAGCTACTATGAAGAACACTAAGAATTGCAATACAAAAAGCTCTAATATGATGTACTACGTAAGTGGTCTGAATTCTTAAAAATATATTAGTTGATTGAAGATAAGGAGTAAAAATCAACATGATTTAGTTTAACAACTACCAATACTTCAAGATATAATTAGATTATTTTAATCATTAATACATCTGAAAAGAAGCTGAACTTTTCACACGGAATTACAAACCGTATAAATAACATAGGTAATAAACATATGAAAAAAAACTAAAATATTTGAATATCTTTTTTATTATAAGGTCTGCTATTACTACTAAATTACTGCTATGGATTAAAGAGTAAATCAATTCAGTAGATTTATGCTATTCCGGAGGAAGGATTTTGCATATACGGATAAAAAAATTATTAATGAATATAAAGTCATCTAAGATTACATTTTAAATGACATTAGTCTAAGAAATGATTTAGAGAAATCTGGAGTTCACATCCGCCGTTTAACATTATAGAGGTATAAGGGCACTAAAGTAAAAGAGCAACAAAAAAAAAAAAAGTGTGCAATGCAGTTCTATTTTAATCTGACATTTGAAATTTTCAATTTGGCAGTTCACCGAAGATGATTCCGAAGCAGGAACAATACAGTTGTTATTAAACTATTACCATAATTATCTATTAATTTTTCAGGGGACCTATTAAGAAAAATTTGCCGAAAATTACATAACAGCAGCAGACTTCTGTCGGATTAGGAAATTAAGCAATTTGATTGAGAGATCACTAACCTACTGTAGCGGGGAAGAGGAACGGTTTAATGAAAACTACAAATCAGACTTTTATGACTGATATTTGAAGGTGTAATTTTTATTTTCATTTTAATTAAATATAAACGTCATTTTATTGCTAAATTATTTATTTAGTATGATAAAAATATACATTGAACATTTTTGACCAAAGTACATATATTCCATTGGACGTCTTTATTACCTTCATATCCTAAAAGTCAAATAGTAATTTTCGTTTAAATTAATAAATATTTGACTATGAAAACTAATTGAAGATTAAACATATTTAAATAATGACTTTCTTACTGAAGAGGATGAATTGAATACAATTAATCCGAGCAAAGCTGCTTCGACTTTGGTCTACTCCCTTTTGTGTGAGTAGAGTAGCATTAAGTCCTGTTTGTGTGTGATAGTGCGACGTACCTAACTTCTCCCCAGCTCATTACCTCGAAGCACAATGGCACAAGCTCCACGCCCTCTCCATTATATGGTGTCATTTCAGAGTAATTAAACGCCCGATATTTCAGCATAAGCCGCAGTAATTAATTAACTATCTGTTGTTGGCAAGGAAGCTATTGTTCGAGATTGAGGAAGGGTGAGGAAAGGGAACTGTGAGCTCATCAAACTGTAATAAAAAATAACAAGGCCACTACACATAAATGTCAAAGTGTCAAAAACAATTAAAGTATTTATTGTTTCCATTGCTATTCTTCCATCGTTTAATAATATCCCACTGAATCGTGAAGAACGGATCCGATATTTAGGACAACTTAACAAACGTTTAATTCGGAACCCTCAAACTATACTGAAAATACAAGAAACTTTTCGTCGTTTTTGGCTATTTCAACATTTATTAGACAAACGCTCTTAGCTCCAAATTAATTACAAAAGATTCATATACATGACTATTATAGGACCCATTCGGACGTACGGAGTTGTTGCAGCTTTGGTACTCAACTAAGCCATCAAATTCCTCTCGTATCAAATCCTTCGTAGTAATAATGACCTTAATGTCCCATTAGTTGCTGATTTGGCCCAAATCCAATATCAGTCCTTTCATGACAATCTTTATTCCCACTCAAACCCACTAGTTTCAAAACTAGTAAACACTTCTGATTATCCTCCGATGCGTCTGAAAATAAGATGGCATCGTGACCTTGTGTGGAATTTGTAACCAGTGGGTAGTTTCTCTATTTGTCTTAATATCACGCCATTATATTCATTCTATTTACTTGATCTTTTATTAATATAGTTGTAAATTTTAATAAATAATGTTAAAAATCTTATAGAATACCATTGAATGGAAAAATATCCAAATAGGCAAGAAATTAAGCAGAGTTAATCAAATAGAGCATAATCAAACGAAGAACCGGAGTTTTTACATTTTTTGTTCTGAACCAGAATATGATGCTAATAATTAATCTCTGTCACAGTCAGAGTAGATCAATCTGTTATTTAAACTTTTCTTTGATCCTGTTTTAGGTTATGAATAAATTATTGAAAATGAGGTGAACCTCAATCAACTTTACCCGTTTTTTCCCCGCTTTTAATTTTAAATTGACTGTTTTTTATACAATAAAATCATCCACCTTATACTATCAACAAATGTAACTAACAGTTTTTTCTTATTTTTCTAATTTTTAAATTATTTTATTAAATTATTATTTGTAGAATTATGATTAATGTTACATTTATGAGTATTAATAACCATTATAATCTGACAATTTTCCGACAAATGAAAAATACAATTTTCTTCGAGTGACATATTGTTGAATATTGATACCTTGATTTCTGTGTATTTCTAGTAGGCAAGCTTTGTTTCATGCTGGAATCGAAAGAAATGAATATTAATATCTTTGATATTGAAAATTTCCATCCATGTTTAAAGCTTTAGAGATTTAGAAACAAATTTGTCTTGTAAGTCTGAAATCAAACTCACGTGATGGATATATATATCAGATACTACCGTTCGATTTCGAATCTCATACAAGTTCTATCGAATTTAATACGCAATCATATCTTCCCCAAATGTGTGGAATCTGATAGGGGACCCGTAACTTGTTGCTATGAACCTATATATGTCATATAGAATATATATGTTCGGTGTGGCAGTGCAGGGGTAAGCGCGTAGTCAAAAATGCATCTGTTTACAAATATTTGTGTGTTTATAGTCTGGTCTCTCAATTCCTAGAACATCCTTTCTCCTAGTAGAAATATAAAACCAGTCAGCGAACATACGTCGATCCTACACAGAGTCCTATACTTCTATCGTCGGGTAATTTCCCAAGACGTCAAAAAACTGAGGTTTGAGGGAAATCTAGAAAATCTTAGTAACTGAGGATTTATTGAAATGATTAAAATTTATTAAAAAATTAACTTTAATAAAGTTTTCCGGCATCTTTGGAACAAATTTGATTTATTTATAATTTATTATCCGTACTTATGTACAATACAATTCCTGCCAGGCTTCTAATTGACAATAGGAATGATGAATATCTATAATATGAAATGTGTTTAATAAATTTAAATTACTACCTGTCTTGTAGAGTATAAAGTTTATATAGAAGTAATACAAAGATGGATTGTATGAAAATATATAATTTAAAAGTCGGGGATGAGGTTGCAATTAGATATCTCCATTTGTCAGGCGCACAGTGGAACGAATCAACGCATTTGTTGGACATTGGACCAATTCTCTAATAACTAAATTTGTCCTTTATTTTGATCTTAAATTATACTTTATACTTCTTCTTAACAAAATCCATAGATTATTTAATTGTGAAATTAAATCTTATATAAAAAATTCTGAATTGAAATATAAGTTTTTCTAAAAACTCATATTTTTAAAGCAATCCACTGTTTGAGGTAGTGCATTAAATTAATTGTGCACCTACTGGAAAAAAACTCATCCATAATAAGATATTTTAGGCAAATAAAACTTGGGATTATTTCAAACGTCTGGGATTTTTCGGTGAAAATTGGGTGATAAAATTAAATAATCAATTGCGAAAATCGCTCAAAATCGCCCAAAAAACTACCTTCACAGTAAATAACTAGAATGTTTGAAGTTTTTTTTCCATTAGTCGGATTTTGCTACTCAGTGCTATTTTCCGAGAAAATGATTTTTTCGTTTTATTTTATGGGTCTTGAGAATTAATTTAAAATAATTTCTGTTGATATTGGGGTCTACTTTTCGCAAGTTTCCTTTTTTTTTCCAGTGTTTGTTTACATTCATTTATCCGAACAACCCTCATCTAACATAATAGTATTAACAATGAAACTCAGTTTGCGTGTGGTATTTCAACGACATATGTGTAATGGTGCACATAGGTGCAATAGTCCCTACAACAAATCGTCAAGTATTTAATTTTCGATTTAGTTAATTTTTATTTCGTTATTTAAATAAAACAATTTTATATAGGCACTAACATTTATTATAATTTTGATGTATCAATTACACCTAGTATATTAACTAACAAAAGAAATTATCAATTATTTTATTAATTTTGTTTAATAATTAAATTATTTAGTTTGTTACTTTTTCCTTTGTGTAACTTTATTTGATACCTATGTATCTGTCTTTCCATAGAATACTGTATTGTACCTATTCTCGTATGTAGGTACAATAAATGGTACAATGTTTGATACTAAATAATCTAACATCGAAATATCAAATCTAGAATTTTTACACGTTTACCCTAAAAGGTTTGATCCTGTTTATCATATAATTAAATAGTCCCTTCAAAAAGCTTTAAAACCGTAGCAATAGCCTTATTCTAGGAGAACCAGAAGTGGAGATATTAATGAATGTCCAGATGCTCCTAACGCTCGTTCCACTGTGAGGCGCCCCGATGCTTCCCCTCTATGGGTCCTTAATTGGATCTGCTTCCCAAAGCCGATGTGGAAATTATCTTCACACGTGTGTGTGCGGCCCCAACTTAATATTAGTCCCTACTCCTCCACTTTGATATTTAAAAACTCTGCACCATTTCGCGAGGTTTAAAATAATCTTAAAATTGAGCATAATGAAGTAAAACTAATTATAAAAGAATCAATTTGGTGTATACAGTTACATTAATATCATCCTAGTTAATTAAATACAAAAGAATAAATACTGAAAAAGTATTCTAGCTTCCAAATATTGAATTTACCTTTTGAAAGGACCCACCATGAATATATCTAAGACCATTTTTTATAATGTACATTTTTTATTGTATTTTAAATTTAATTTGTAAAGACATTGGTGGAAAAATCTCAACCAAAAACCCTTAAAGCTCTAAACTAAAATAGGTTACAAATACACCTGTCAATAATTTGCCCGTTAAGGCATATTCAGGGCAGGAAGAGAATAACAGCAACAGAAAAAAAATCTGATAAAGCATGGCCTAATTTAAAAATTAAAAAAAAAGACACTAACCTGAGGAAAGATTCCAACACCTCCAAGGAACAAATCCAACTGGAAATGAAATGAGACTTAAGGGTATTTTGTTGGAATTTTTCCACTAATGTCTTAAGATCTATTTCATTTCTTATTTGAGGTTTCGCTCTTCAATTTTTATTGATTTGTAAATATATTTTACATTTTCTCCTTTTCAAAGTTTCATTCATTGGCACATTTCCTACATTTGTATATCATGTACCTTATAACTAGATGATTACTATATAAAATAATAAAATAAGTATTAATCATTGATGTATAAAACATACCATAATTATATCCTTTTAAAAATTACAAGAAATGGAAAATATCTGTACCCGGGAGCCCACCATGGCACATTTGTGTAATTTTTGTATTTCTAGATTAGAACTAATTTTCTATAACTTTGATCTGTTAAAATTTGTTTTATACATTTGTCTAAACATTTCTACCCAAAATTCTTATTTCTCTAAACTAAAACAGGAAACAAACATATAAGTCATTGCTTCCATTATTAAAATTTGTTTCTTCGTTACTTATAGAAACAGCTTAAAGGAAATTGTTGACACTGCTATTTGCATTGATAAGTGATTGGAAGTATTGATTCTGATACTCTGGTATTTATTTTAATTTCCTATTATATTTTCTTTATTTTCGGGGCAGAGATATATAGTAAAATTTGTATCAGAAGTGTATTAAAAATGTATATTGTACGAAAGTATAAGCACCTAAATATGTTTTAAGCTCTGAAATACCTAAATATTTTTGCTTTATATCTTTTCAGTCTATTCACAGCCTCCTAAAGTTTAAGTTATGAATTTATTTAAAAAACCGACAATTATTACGTACGTATTCTGCCATTGGACGACTGTTTTTTTTGTTTATGTTTTTTACAAATAATGATGAAATCATTAATTCTGATCTGTGCATTTCATCCATTTGTCTAAGTATGTTCTTTACCAGCTGACGTTTTTCTTACATAGTATTTTATAGATGGTAAGTGGTTTTATGGAACGATGAGAATAACTCATCTTATTCTATCTCTTCAACCATTTTATAACCTATCTCATTCCCCGCAATATATTATACATGAATTGTACAGCATCATAGCTTTATAAAAACTTCAAGACACGAACGAGGCTGGCTCCGGAAACTCATTAGGATGATAAGGATGACTTTACAGAATAGGAGAGGCTTAGTCGACGTCCGATGAGAACTATCCGCGACTACGCCATGCAAAAAGGAGTGAAACAGGGAGACCTCTTGTCCCCAGTCTTATTTAACATAGCATTAGATCATTAGAGCGATGCGAACAAGGACGGACGGTTGCATTAATAATGAAGAGATTCAACACCTCGCTTTTGATGACGATGTTTTCATAACTGGGACAAGATCAAATGCAGTTTAAGAGGGGTGAAAAAAATGAGAAGAGGCTGCAACTGCAACAGGGCTCAAAACCAACTCGAAAAAAGAATATATATATATATATATATATATATATATATATATATATATATATATATATATATATATGATATAGTCGAAGAAGAGTATGAATGGTGGGTCTCTCATATGTGGAGGGTGTAACTTCGAAAAAAAATACAAACATCAACGATTCTTCTTTATCGAAATATATATGAATGATCAAAAAGGGAGTATATTCGACCAGTAGTGACGTAAGCTAGTTAAACGTGGACCCTTACCAAAACACAGGAGAATTACATTAATACTTGGTAGAGGAAAATCCGTAGCAAAATGTCTGGCCAAATAAAAAAATCAAACAAAATAAGAACCAAGGTAGAACTTAGAGACCTGCATAACGACTCTGATAAAGTTTCTTATATCAAAAAAGGGGAGAATAAGATGGTTGGGTCATGTGCAACGAATGCATCAGGAAAGACTACACAGGAAGATCATGGAGGGACACCCGGGGAAAGAAGAGGAAGAGATAGACTAGGCTACGATGACTAGAATATTTCTTGGCAGACCTACAGGTTTTGGGAGTGAAAAGATGAAAAAGAAATGAAGAGTGGAGGAGAATTTTTGAGTAGGGCAAGGTCCTGTATGGGCCAGAGCGACGTTAGACATATCGCTCCTTAGAAAGAACAACGACATAGCTCAAAAACTGGTATTTTTGGAGTTGAGCTTATAGTAGCACTTGTGTTCGTTAAAAAATTTTAATTCATCATCATCATTCGTGGTGCTACAACTCCTGTAGAGCCAAGGCCTCCTGCAGCTTGGTTCGCCAGTCTTCTCTATTGGTTGCCACTGCTCTCCAATTGCGGATTCCCAAGATGGACCTGCAATCCGCCGCCACTCCATCGATCCATCGGAGCCGAGGTCTTCCCACTCTTCTTGTCCCATAAATCCTTTCGTCTAAGACCATATTAGGGATCTGATCCTTGGAAATTCTAATTATATGACCTGCCCATCGAAGCCGGCCTACTTTTATTACCCTTAAAATATCTGTGCTTTTGTAGAGTCTTGTTAGCTCAGCGTTCGCCCTTATCCTCCAGATCCCACTGGTCCAAACTGGGCCATAAATTCTCCTCAAAATTTTCCTCTCGAACCTTAGGAGAAGGGCTACCTGTGAACTGCGTAATGTCCAGCATTCGGAGGCATAAGTAAGAACTGGTTTCACTAGGGCCTTATACAAATGCACCTTCTTGTTTTGTGAAATAGTCCTGCTTCTAAAATGTTTCAGTAAACCGAAATAACACTAATTTGAAGACATAATTTTCCGATGGAATTTTGCTTTGATGTGATTATCCCCGTTCACCTCAGATCCAAGATACTCAAATTCCTTCACCCTTTCAAATTTAAAGCCTCGAGCCATAAAATGCGATGGTTCATGCACATTCAGTTGTCGGCCTGCATCCATGTATTTGGTTTTTGATTCACTGATCTCTAAACCCAATCTAGGTGCTGCTATCTGGAGACTGATAAAAACATTTTCTAAATCTGTAGGGGTTCTTGCCACAATATCTATGTCATTGACGAAGGCCAAAATCATAGAAGATCTATTGAATATAGTTCCCACACTTTGTATTCCAGATTTCCGCACTGTACTTTCGAGGGCCAAATTGAAGAGAAGGCATGCAAGACAATCACCCTGTCTCAGCACTTTGTGAGTTTCGAAGCTTTCAGTCAGGTCACCTTAAACACGCACTGTGCATTGCACCTTCTTCATCGTAGCCCTAATCACTCGTATCAGCTTCGGTGGTATTCCCATTTCCAGCAGCTCCTTGTACAGCTTGTTCCTCTTTATACTATCATATGCCATTCGGAAGTCAATGAACAGGTGGTGTGTGTGAATATTATACTCCCTGCACCTCTCCAGAATGCTTCTAATGGATAATATCTGATCCATGGTAGGCTTTTCTCTCATGAAGCCCGTCTGGTACTTTCCTGTATTCTGCTAGGCAAAAGGAAGCAGTTTTTTATAAAGTATCAGAGAGAACACCTTTTAAGCACATGATCAGAGGGATATACCACGATAATTATGGCAATCAATCACACCCCCCTTCTTTTAAATCGGGCATATAACTGCTTTGCGCCACTCACAAGCGATTTCCTCCATCTTTCAGAAACCCATTATTATATTATAGAGGACTTTCACTAATTCTTCTCCTCTATACTTAAAAAGTTCAGGGGAGAGTCCATCTGGTCCCGGTGCTTTATTATTTTTGAGCTCTTCCACAGCTTCATAAACATCCCCCATATCAGGAGGCTCCAATTCCGCTGGGGACATCTCGATTTCCTCTCTTTCTATTCCAGCCACGTCATTAAGTAGGACATCGAAGTAAAGCCGCCAATGTTCCAGAACCTGCCTCCTATTTGTGGTGAGATTACCCTCGTTGTCTCTACAGGCATTTATTCTAGGTTTAAATGTCTGTCGGCTGTTGTTCATTTCTTGGAAAAATTTTCTTATTTCATTATTAGTCTGAAGTTCTTCCATCCACTCTAGGCGTTCCCGGTGCCAAGCTCATTTTTTCCTCTGGTGGGTGTTTTTCTCTTCCCTTCTTCTGGATCTGTATTCCTCCACTGATGTTGTTGCATGCCTTCGCTGTAACATTGTTTTATAGGCAAGGTTCGTCTGGCTGGTCACTTCTTGGTATTCTTCGTCAAACCAGGGTACTTTCTTAGTTGGTCTTTGGAATCCAAGTGCGCCAACTGCCAAGTCTTCCATGGCTTCTTTACATTTTTGCCGTTGTTGATCCATGCTATCAGCCTGATTCAAATATTTAATTTTGACATTGATGCTGTCAGTAAAGAGTTGCCTAACCTCGAGATCCTTCAGCTTTTCCGTATTGATGTTTGCCGATCGTGCTCCAATTTGATTTCTGATGATGGAAATTCTAGCCCATATCCTGGTGGTCGTGAGGTAATGATCAGAATCGATGTTGGCTCCTCTGAAAACTCTCACATCCATCAAACTACTGATGTGACGGCTGCTTATTAACACTTGATCGATTTTATTACTTGTGTATCCGTCATTGGAGTGCCAAGTCGCTAGTTGATTTTTTTTGTGAGGGAACATAGTACTACCGACCACAAGTCCGTTCGAAGCAGCAAAACTTATCATCTTCATCCCATTAACATTTGTATGGTCATGAATGCTATTTAGACCAATTGTGGGGAAGTATTCTGTCTCCTTTCCTACCTGCGCATTATAATCTCCCAGGACAATCTTAACATCAGCTCTCGGGCAGGAACCAAGGCGTTGTACAGACTACTATAAAAGGCATCTTTTTCATCATCTCCTGATGGTTCACTCGGGGAATATACACCAATCATAGTATAATTGTGAAATGTCCCTTTTATTCGGAGATAACAGATTCTTGGACTAATTGGTTCAAAGCCAATAACTAACTGAATTATCTTCTTACTCAAAATAAATCCAGTTTCGAAGGTGTGCCTCTTGGCATCGCAGCTGTAGAAGATGGTATGCCTTTTCTTGTTGAATGCTCCTTGACCAGTCCATCTTATTTCTTGGATTGCAGCTAGGTCAACATGATAGCGGTCCAGTGGTGTTTGAAGCTGATGTAGAGCTCCTGGTCTATGAAGGGATAAAACACTCCATTGTCCTACAGTAAATACCATTAGGCGTGCGTTAAGTCGTTTCCGATTAATCCGTCCGGCTTTTCTCGTTACAGGTTTCGTTATGCTAGGGTTTTAAGGGGAAGGGGTTATTAGCCCATACTCTGCCTCCAGGTCAGATAGGGGGGGGGGTTGCCCCCTTTGAGCTTCCTTACCTCCTCCCATCGTCTGGGGCAGCTACCTAGGGGAGGTAGCCCTATGGTGTATACTGTAAGTGACCTTGGTCTGTACTGTGTGAGCGTCAGTGTAGGTGTCCCCCAACCTGGAGGCCCAGTGGCTGACTGCGGTACGATGGGGCCACCACCACCCTACGCCAATAAAAGCTTTTAATTAAGAAACGTAATATTTGATATTCCATTTGAAACATGTTTTCTTAATAAAGTTATATTTTGAGTTGTATCATGTTTGAAATTATGTATGGGAATAATTTATTTATCCAATCCAAGGACGTGGCATTTCTGCCATACGTGTTTCTAATAAAGGCATGCATCTTCATCATTGTGTGGAATATCCTTAAGACCACTGCAGCGTCCATTACACAAGAAAGACATATGGGGTAATTATCGGATTCTGCGATACCCATTCTGTGCAGATGTGCTTGGAGGTAATCTTGGCCTGTGATGAGTCTGAACAGATTCGCCTCTCGGAAGATATCGGGGGAGCGGCTCATGTGCAAGACACTCCCATTTTTTCCCTATATTAGCGTTGTAGAGTAGGTTCCTTGTATAGTTGCTAATTGTTGTTTCGATCATATTCTTTACTGAGGTTAGCGAAGCGGGGTTGTCGGGTTGAGGCCATGCTGTGTGCCTTGCTTGGTAAGTTGGTCTGGTCGTTCGTGTATGGTTATAATGACATAAGATAAAATCAAAAAAGTTTTAAACTTTTAAAAATTCTCTAATGATTAATCAAAGTTTCAATACCATCGTTACAATAGGAATGCTTTTCTTACCAATACCCAAATTTATCTTATGGACGCCCCACGACTAAGTAAATCAAATTTATAAAAAAAATCAAAAATAATTACCAACTTAATAATATTAATGAAATGCCGTTGAAGAATAAATATTTTTTTAAATTAAATATTTTATTTTTTTGTAATATCCATTTCACTCCGACTTCATTGGAGTGAAGGCTTTTTCATCCGTTAGCAATATATTTTTTTTTATATCAAGCTGGACGTTTACAAGGGTCGGACAGATTACCTCTTTGGCTATCCCAAGTTGCTTATAAAAAAGGTATTGATAAATCGATGACATTAGAGGACTTTGGAGGAGAATAGGGGCCTTATGTAGGGACATTAAAGCTTTGCACGGAATAGATTTATTGCTCCAGGACCCAACTTAAAAAGGGATTTTTACTTACTGGGGTTGAAACCCCTCTTTCCTTCCCTACCTTTGAAAAGATAATGAGGTTCTGAAACGCTTTTTGCCATAATGGAAATTTCTGATTACGTTTTAGATGAGTTTATGTTTGACACTTGAGGAAAAAAAAGAAGAAGAAAATAAATAAATGGACTCTTCCCAATTCAATCCTGTCAATGCTGGAATGTATTGACTTTACAAATCTCTGAATTCGGAATTAAGTCTGTAATTTGCATAATCTCTTTTAAATTTGATTTATGACTTTCGAACTGAAAAAAAAAAAATAGATATGTATTTACTCACGAACATATAATGTCATGCACAAATATGAATAGTAGTGCTACTAGCCTCCAGTAAGGGGAACCTATCAGAACTCATAAATATTTGTTTTCGTCTAAAACAAATAGTGGAGGGATACATCCTTTAAAAAAAAAAAAAATCACCAATCATATGAACTAAAAATACTGATATGTTGAATCAAATAGTTCCTATGCAGTTATATTTAAGCACAAGTCTGTTAGATTAGTTTTAATGATACATTTTAAGAAATCAAAATAAGAACAGAAGTAGTTTCGACCTGAGAATTTTTTTTTGTTCTATGTTTCTATCCGTTCTTCCGATTTCCGGAACAACATTGAAAAGTCCATTTAATATTCTCTTGTAATTATATTTACTTTTCCGTATATATACGGTATGGTCAAATTCTTACTAAAAAATACCAATTGGCAGGCAACCAATATGGCAGACTATTATTCTCCATAAAAATCTTCTTTAAAATATAATAAGAAAATCCCGTTTGATGAGGAAAGGAGATCAGATGAAGAAGATGAAGAGGCACTGGGCGGAGAGCAAGTCCCAAAACAAGCACAAATGATTGATCCGAAGTACCCCAAAGTTCGGTAAACCTAACTAAAAATAACCTGTTTAGAAAAATATTTTTTAGTTGAAAAATTGTTGGAAGATTATAAGACATTTAATTCCACTCGGGGTAGTATATTCTTCCCAATCATAACTAATTAATTCAGATTTGATGGAGTATAATTTCTCAATTTTATAAAATATGGTCCAGGAATCATGAGAGGAAGTCGGTTTCATTTAATAGTAAAAGTCATATTTATAAAAAAAGGGGTGTTGAATGTTTGTACATGCTTTTAGTTAGATTATCAGTCATGTTTCAAAAATCATTGAAAATGAACGTTAGTACAACAATACTGAGAGAATCATCAATGCAACTGAGTAGTTTGATTTATCTCCATCGAAGACATGCTTGCTATTATATTACCTAAGTTCGTACCAACAAACAAAAACAATATATATATATATATATATATATATATATATATATATATATATATATATATATATATATATATATATATATTGAGAGGGAGAGAGAGGGAGAAGATTATTATTATAATTAACAGTAATGTCGTGTTTATGGAATGTGACGGTGTCTAAGCTAGTTTATTGTTATCATTTTATATTTTAGTATGCTTCTATTTATATATCTGGTATCTAATATAAGTCAGTATACCGAAATAAACCGTTACCCTCTAATATTCGATCTTCTACATAAAAAAAAAAAAAAAATTAAAATTGGAACACCTACATAACAACCTCCAATGCTTCTTAATACAATCTAGCGGAATTGGGCTGTCAATCTGTAACAGAAATTGTAGCCTCCGACAGACAAATCTATGTCACCGACCATCTCTTCCAACAGCGATGGCAATATATCCAAGTCTTGTCCGGATTGAGGGAATCTTTCGGCTTTCCCTCCAGGCTGTCCTTTTCCGGACAAGGGACGTATCGCTTTCCGATCTTGTTGTATATCTTCTACGTGCCAGGCATCTCAGACAGAGGATGAATACTGTATACCCGTACATTCACAGATCTGTTTAAACGTTTGCTTAATGGTGCTGGTTTTATTTTAGTTTGTTGATATTTGTATAACATTAATTATTTACTATTTAGCTATTGCATGAAAATATACACATTTTTCCTTAAGCGACTGGTATATATATACAGCCCCGGTGGATAAGCGGTTAAGTCAAATTTTGTCCAGAGAGAGTTAACTGGACTGAGAAAAGCGGAATTGATTACCGATATAAAAGATAGCTCCTTTCCTAGCCAATTCTTGATTTAGCCCCTTATTCACTATGAAAAAAAATACAATTCCGCTTCCCTAAGTACATGACACATAGTTTTTGAGAAAAATATACTTGACTATTTATTCAAGCACAGTTGTTCGGTCAATTCCTTTCTAAAACTTTCCAGCCTCATCCTGATATCATGAATCCATCTCACCATGAATATATACAAAGAGAGTTACATATTCCCCTTCAAATGACCCTTCCTCCCAAAGCATTCCATCCTTCAGAAATATCGAACATTATTCAATATCCTTGCAAAGCTCCTGGACACGACCTCATCACGATTCACATCCTAAAACATCTTCCTAGAAAAGCCATTCTATTCCTCAACTACATATATAATGCTATACTCCGCACTACATATTTTCCTAACCTCTGGAAATTATCCTTCGTGAAAATGATACCTAAACCTAAAAAGAAACCGGAATACCCATCCTCTTACCGCCCTATCTCACTGTTACCATCAATGGGTAAAATCCTGGAAAAGCTCATCCTGAAACGATTGTATCCCATCCTAAATGCAAATCACACTATCCCAGATCACCAGTTTGGATTCAGAGCATCCCACTCCACTATTCAGCAATGCCATCGTGTGGTGGATGTTGTTTCCTCGGCTTTGGAACGTGGATTGTATTGTCCAGCGGTCTTCCTTGATGTCGAACAGGCTTTCGACCGAGTCTGGCACCCCGGGTTGCTTTACAACTCCGTAAATTCCTACCTCCTACATACTTTCTCATTATCTAATCCTATCTCTCCTACAGATCATTCACAGTAAATCATACTAATGTCTACTCACCCCTCTTTCCTCAATCTGCCGGCGTTCCTCAAGGCAGTATCCTCGGCCCAATTCTCTACACAGTTTATACAGCTGACATCCCAACTCATCCTAATAGTATCCTTACCACGTATGCGGATGACACATGTCTATTATCTGTCAACACTGATCCAGTTATAGCATCCCGTACTATTCAATCCCACATCACTGACCTTGAAAATTGGTGTCAAAATTGGAGGATTAAAATAAATTCTCACAAATCTCATCAACCAGCGACTTCCTGCCCCCCCCCGTATCGTTTAATAGCATCCCTCTAAGTCCTGTAGAACAGATCCGGTATGCCAACGGCCATACCACGTTGAACACACCGGTTCCCGTCCGATCACCGAAGTTAAGCAACGTCGGGCGTGGTTAGTACTTGGATGGGTGACCGCCTGGGAAGACCGCGTGCTGTTGGCATCAAAGAAGAAAATACTAATTAATTAATTAAAGATATCGGGCCGTATAGGACTTCAAAGGAAGTCTTTAGCCAACATAAATAAAAAAATAAAAAAAAAACAGATCCGGTACTTAGGACTACACCTTGACAAACGCTTAACTTGGAATCCTCATACTAGACTGAAACGACAAGAAACAGCTCGCCGTTTCAGGCTACTTCAGCATTTACTAGATAAACGTTCTAAGCTCCCAATTAACTACAAGAGACTCATTTACATGACAATCATTAGACCTATCTGGACTTACGGAATAGAGCTTTGGGGCTCCACTAAGCCATCGAATTCCTCTGGTATTCAATCCTTACAATCCAAAATCCTTAACACTCCTTACTTTGTTACGAACAAAGTAATCCATAATGACCTTAACGTCCCGTTTATTGCTGATTTGGCCCGAACCCGATATCAATCTTTTCATGACAAACTTCATTTCCACTCAAACCCACTAGTTTCAAACCTCGCAACCTCTTCAATTCCTGATAATCCATCGAGGCGTCTGAAAAGAAGATGGCCTCGTGACCTTCTAAACTGAACTTTTTAATTGGAGTACTACCACTGAGTAGTTTCTCTACTTGTCTTCTCATGTCAATGTATTCACTCATTATATTTACTAGATGTATTTTGTATACAGTTGTAAATTTCAATAAATAAATTAAAAAAAAAAAAGAAGACTATTTATTCACCGGGGCTGTAGATATTTTCCTAAGCGAAAAAGGTCAAAAAAGTTTAAATTATAATTATAAACACTTTTAAGGATATGTTTCTTAAGACATTAATTTTTTATAAATATAAGCTACAAAGACCACTGGAGAATTTAGGAGACTACGCAACGCGGAGGCTACTACGTATGCACCATAGTAGCGTCACGAAGATTAAGATGGGCATAGAAAGTTACTGGGCTTATTATCGAACGAATTTATAAAAAGTTAATAAGCGCTGTTATGACCGGGAAGCGTAAGGCTGCACCTACATTGTATCCGGTGTGATACGATGAGACGTCGCTAGCTAACCAAATGACTGAAATATATCGAGAGTTATAACATTTGGTTCTTTAAATTTATAAAATTAAGATTATTTGTTAATTATTTTATAAATTTAAAGAGCCAAATGTTATAAGTCTCGATATATTTCAGTCATTTGGTTAGCTAGCGACGTCTCATCGTATCACACCGGATCCAATGTAGGTGCAGCCTTAAGAGAGGTCTGGCGGATTTGGGTTTGTGTTGTGGGCCGTGGACGGTGTGTAACCAGAGATTGGTGGTATCGGCATCAAGCCTTAGGGTTCCCTAAGCATTATTATTCTAAGCTAGCAACAGTAAATTAGAACACAACTGTAAAAATACAAACGTAAGAAAAGAGAAAAAAAACTCTAAATTCTTCTATTATTACAAAATTGAGATGCGATAACTTGCACATGTTTCCGTATCTGTTTCTTCGGGAGGATAGTCCAGGAAACTAGCCGACCGGCGGTTCTAGTGCTGGGATCTTTAATTGTTCTATATGAACTGTCCTCTTATGTGGTGCGGTCATACATTCGATCGTATGGATCGAATGGTTATATGCGACGATGGCTTTGGTCAGGGCAATGTTTGGTTCCAGCCCTTTCTCCCTGTGCTCGCTTAGGGTGCTGTGAAGACGCTCGATGCATCCCCTACTTTTAGGGTGTCCCGGAGTGTTGAAGTCCCATCTGAAGTCTAAAATACGCATCTCCTCCCGAAGTGCCGATTTGTCAAATTCTCGACCACCATCTGATGAGATCTGTTCTGGAACACCTTAAAACCGGAGACATCGTTTTAGCGGCCGCATCCGCCGATCGTTCCTGCACCTGATATGCCATAGCTACCTTGCTGAAGAGGTCTACCATCGTCACCCATTCGTATCCTCTCCAGGTAATCCTATCGTTTTGGATGCCCATAAGAGGCGCTTCTGCCGTGGCTATCTCTTCTTGTATGAACTTTGGCGGATGTTGATTGTATTTGGTGAGCAGGCACACTTCACATGTCCCAATTATGTCACTCGCCGTCTTTTTCATATTTCACCAGAAATATCTTCCCCGCAATGCCATCATAGTCTCTGAAATCCCGCAGTGGTTCGTCTTCCCTTGGTGATGTGCTAAGGGTACTTCCTTCCTGCTGTTCCTCCTCTCGGACTTTCTCAACCATTCGTTCGCAGCGAATAAGCTGCGATCCAGCCCAATACGTTCTGACCTCCACACCCTTTGAGTCTTCCCCCAGATAGCGGCATTTCCCACGTAAATGTGGTGTACCTTCCCCGGCTTCGACGCTTCTTTTAAGACTCTACAAATATGGTCATCCCCGACCCCAGGCTAAGACCAGACCGTAATAACGCTGCACGTTCCATATTTTGCAAAGTCAATCTTTAGTAACTCCGAAGTCCGCGTTTTCCTGTAACCTTGCCAGTCCATTCTCTTCACCGATCCCATATCCCCGTGTTTTCGCAATTTTACGATGTATACAAGATAATGAATGTTGGTTGAACATTACTTTAATTAGAATCTTGTTGACTTACGTCATTATATCATTTATATTTTTTTATAAATTGTTATAATTTTAAAATATTTTATTTTGAAGAGAAAAGATTTAAAATTATAACAATTAATAAAAAAAATAAAATAAAATATGTTATTTTAAATGTAATTGGTAGGATAAAATGAATGAAGTTAACATGTAAGTTTATAGTGATCCAAGAAGAAAAGAAACAATCAAAATATTTTATATTACACACCCATTCGTAAGTTATAAAGAATACAATGGTATATAAATGAAATCTTGATTTGTGTATTTACGGAAATAATAACAATAGAAAACAAAACGGCATAAAAGTAAGTATGGATATATATAATTATAAAACATAACCCTTAATAAATATTTTGTAAAATTGTAATAATAATAATACTGGGAAAATAATTTCATTGAACTGGAATGAGATAAGGAGTTGGGAAATAATGTGCGCCTAGTTCAGGAACAGACAAACAAAATGGTAAATTATTCCACGAAGATGCACTTCCAATCGATTTAAGGCTAATCGAGTTTTAGATCTGTTGGAGTGGAAATAGATATATTTGTAGGAAATGCGATTTTTAATTTTACAACCAAGATATCAGAATAATAAATGACGTAATAACTGGCCAATACTTCATTTACTATTCATGTCAAAAACATGAAATACTTGTTTTTGATACATTCTGCCAATTAAAAAAAAAATCATGATCAAAAATAATAAGTTGGCTTCTGATAAAACCAATAGCAGTTTGATAGAACAAAAATACGACCATTTTCAGCTTTTACATACACTAAAAAATACAGGTAAATATCGAATTCCAAACTTCTTCATAATTATATTATTCCTATGAATTGGCCATTTTTTTCGACTGCCTGGATACAATTTTTTTGGCAGAATTTTAATTGTGGTTAACTGAGAAATTTATTTTAATTTTTCCCTCCGTCGTAAACCAACGACTTCCTGTCATCCTGTATCGTTTTATAAAAATAACAAGGTCACTACAAAAGATTATCTTATAAAACTGGTGACGTGACAAAGTTAACGCACAACTACATATTAACATTCAAGTGTCCTATTCTGCCTAAGGAGATTAAAGTAGGGTACTACAATGTCCCTATAAGGCCGTACGTCCCAAGGCCTCTTCGATGTACAATATGCCTCACATTTGGCCATCACAAATCCTTTCATAATCGGGACGGCCGTAAGATTTCTTCCATATGCAGCAACTGCGGCCTGCCAGAACACGGAATAAACTCAAAAGACTGTACCAATCCAAAAAAGTGTGTCAATTGTAAAAACGAACACAACAGTTTTGACAAAAATTGCCCAATTTATAAAATTGAAATGGGCATCAAGACGATACAGGTTACTGAGAAAATACCCTACATTGCAGCGAAGCGAAAATTCTATGAAATTGCTCCCCAAAATTTAATTCACTCACGACCAACCTTTGCGCAGATGGCAAAGAATAATGATGGAAATACTGATGCGACTGGGAAATCGATAAGCAACCGTACAATAGGCACCCAAACTGATTATTCACCGCCACTATTGGACACTCAAAACACTGTTAATACTACACCTGCCAATGAGCTAGATGGAACTACCCCAGAACAACCCTTGACCTATCATTCAGCCAACAAATGGGGACCCGACAGCTCTATCATCGCAAGCACAGAATTAAAAACTACTCCTTACATTACCGGATTATCCTCTCCTAACACCAAGCGGAGCTCAGACACCCCCATAAAATCAAATAAGACGGAAATCTTCACAAAAAAAAATAAGACAGACATCCTCCCAGATACCGACAAGACGGTGCCAAGAAAGGGGAGATCAAAAAAGAAAAAAGTACCGGTGACCAACAGTGATGAGAATTTAATAGACAGTAATGATTGTGGTGACCAATAAATCAATGGCTAGATCTTGTTTCTTAATGAAAATCGTTTTATCTATTTCAACGTCATGGCTAATTTAATTATAATCCAATGGAACTGTAATGGAATCCGAAGTCACTTCGCCGATCTACAGCTGTTAATTCAAGATAACCATCCCACAATTCTTTGCCTACAAGAGACACACCTTAAAACCAGTGATACACTGACTCTCAGGGGATTTGAAATTTGTCGTCAGGATAATACTAGCGGAACTCGAGCTTGTGGAGGAGTACTGACCTTAGTATCTCAGCGACTACAATATGAACAAATTGCCTTACAAACTACCTTACAAGCAGTAGCCATCAGGATACTAGGTGACTACCCTTTCACTGTATGCAACCTCTACATACCCCAGCAGACACCGCTAAATACAGACCAATTAGAGTCACTTTGTGCCCAATTACCTAGGCCACTTCTTCTAGTGGGTGATCTTAACGCTCATAATTACATCTGGGGATCGGAAAGAAAAGATCGAAGAGGACGGTTAATAGAAAACATGCTCGATAATAACAATTTACATGTTTTGAACAATGGTGAACCAACTTACTTAAGCTCATCCTATGGCACCTTCTCTTCTATTGATGTCGCTTTTTGTTCCAGTAGTCTACTCCTAGATTCCCACTGGAATGTTATAAGTGATCAATATTCCAGTGATCACTTTCCAGTAATTATAAATATAAACAAGCAACTATGGCACACTAGCAAAAGATCAACCTGGGTTCATGAAAGAGCAACCTGGCAGCAATTCACAACTAGTGTGAATCTCCCTTCAGACCTCCCGGACGATGTAGAAGAGAGCTGTTTAGAAATCACCTCGAGGATACGACATGCAGCTGAACTCTGCATCCCCAAAACTTCATCTAGACCTAAACGCCAGCGAGTCCCTTGGTTCAATACCGATTGTAGAGAAGCTGTTGAAAAGAAGAGAAAAGCGTACAGAGTTTTCAAAAGAAATATGACCCTACTAAACCTGATTGATTATAAAAAAGCAAAAGCTATATGCAAAAGAACAATTTGCTTCCATAAAACTAAATCCTGGCAACAATATGTCTCCTCCATCAATTCAACGACACCATCTTCAATAGTATGGAATAAGGTTAGAGCCATCGAAGGAAAGAAGACTCTGCAGCCCATTTACCTAAAGATTGGAGGTAACATTATTTGCAATGAGCAAATTGTCGCAAATGAATTTGCGGCTTTTTTCTCTAAACAAGGTGTTGATCTCGAAAAATCTCTGCAATCCACCTCAACCAAAGACGACCAATTTAACTATACATCCAATAATGATGAATTATACAACATGCCTTTGACTATGAGGGAACTCAAAACCACCCTCAACGAACTAAAAGGAAAATCACCAGGTCCTGATGATCTAACATATGAAATGATAAAACATTTGTCTGACGAATCACTGGACAAATTACTTGAATTATACAACAAAATATGGAACAGTGGCGTTTTTCCCAACCAGTGGAAAGATTCCATAATCATTCCAATATTAAAAGTTGGCAAGCCCAAAAATGACGTGGCTAGTTACCGCCCAATTTCATTAACAAATTGTCTCTGTAAAATCTTAGAAAGAATGGTCAATAAGCGAATGATTTGGCTACTTGAGGACATGAATGTACAGGACAATTTGCAATGTGGCTTTCGTAAAAATCGCTCGACAATCGACAATCTTGTTAGAATCACAACGGATATTCAAAATGCCTTTGTCGACAAGGAACACTCAGTGGGTATATTCTTTGACATTCAAAATGCTTTTGACACAGTAGTGCAAAACAATATTCTAAAACAGCTGCACCATTGGGGAATAAAAGGAAATCTTGCAAACTTCATAAAAGGATTTCTCGGAACGAGGTCCTACAGAGTGATGGTTGGTGGAACTACGTCCAATAAAACATATATTAACAACGGTGTACCTCAAGGCTCCGTATTGAGCACGACCTTGTTTTCGATTGCAATACGAACAATCACTGACTGTTTAACGCAAAACGTCAGTGGTTATCTATTTGCCGACGATTTTGCCATTTTATGTAAAGCACCCGACCTCCAGTTCATTAAGATTTGCCTGCAAAACACTGTGAATAAATTAGCACTATGGTCTCAAAGGACTGGCTTCAAGTTTTCAACAAGTAAGACACGCTGTGTACATTTTAGCCGACGCAGAAACCCTGGGAATCCACCACAAATAGTTTTAAGTAATACCCCGTTAGTGTACACCGACAACGTTCGATTTCTAGGTCTCCAAATGGACAGCAAGCTAACCTGGTCAAGCCATATAGAGCAATTACAAATCAAAACTGTTAATAGAATGAAACTACTGAAAAAACTAGGGAACACCGGATGGGGATCAGACAGGAAAACAATGCTCCGCATTTATGAGGCACTGATCCTAAGTAAAATAGACTATGGCAGCTTTATATATGCATCTGCCACCCATAGTAGGGTTAAGAGACTAGATGCACTCCATCATGCTGGTATACGGATTTCTACCGGAGCCTTCAGAACAAGCCCAGTATACAGTGTCTGCGTCGAAGCCGGAATCCTTCCACTTACATATCGTCGCCAAAAACAAGGAGCTAAGTATATAGCAAAAATATACACGCAACCTGAAAATCCAGTTTACTACTCTTTATTCCAAAGAATAAACGAGGACAAGTATAGGAGGCTGAAAAATCCCTCTCTCCCATTGTGGTACAGAATGAGAAATGTCATCTCCGAATTAGTAAAATACCAGCCAACAAATGCTCAAAGAAAAAAGCTAGCTCCATGGACGTTATCACCTCCACACATCAACTGCAAAATGTTGAAATTTTCTAAGGCGAGAGAATGTTCCCCACAAGAGATTTCACAAGCCTTCCTTGGTGAACTGAATAACTACCAATTTAACAAAGTCCTGTTTACAGATGGTTCTCGTACCAATGACTCTACGTCGTGTGCGGTGTATACTGGCGACACAACTTTTAAGTACAAGCTCAACAGTAATTGCGGCATCTTCACAGCTGAATTGACGGCTATACTTAAGGCTCTCCAAATAACACTTACAACAAAAGATCAGTCAACAATAGTTTGTTCTGACTCGCTGAGTGCCCTCAAAGCAATGGCTAACACCTTTTCAGATAATCCCCTCATACAGGAAATTTACCAGGCCTTAAAACAAATAGCAGACTCGTTAAGAAAAATAACTTTTTTTTGGGTCCCCAGCCACTCAGGAATACTTGGAAATGAGAAAGCCGACAAAGCAGCATCAGAAGCCCATTTATTAGAAGAAATAACGCTTTCTTATATCCCACCTTCAGATTTATTCCAACAAATAAAAACAAATATCCAAAGCGAATGGCAATGTTCTTGGACATCGCTAGAAGACAATAAACTCAAAATAATCAAACCGACTATCAGTAGCTGGGTATCATCTTCCAGGCAGTGTAGAAGAGAAGAAGTAGTTATTACTCGCCTTAGGATTGGTCACAGTCGTTTGACCCACGAATACCTGATAACAAAGAAAGACCCACCTCAATGTACACTGTGTAAGGTGACAGTTACAGTGCGCCATATCTTCGAGGATTGCCCAAGGTACAGTGGAGTGATGGAAAGGTGTGGTGTACCTCGGCAGATGCAAAAGGCGTTGGGGGATAACGAACAATGTTTAAATAATGCGTTAAAATTTATTAAAACCACCAATATATACCAGTCAATTTGACATATACATTTACAAGTTTATGTGTATGTGGGTTTATGTGTGTGTGTGTATATGTGTGTATATATATATATTGTCGGTGTGTATAATGTTATATGGATAATATAAATTCTATATTATATCATAAATCTTATATAATTATGTATAACGTTTTATTTTGATTTAAACAACTTCATATAAGTTACATTTCTATTATATGTTTAATATGTTAATATGGTTTTACTATGTGCCTAATGTTATGTTATGGTATGTTATTATGTAAATATGTAACAATACTTTTACTAAGTCTAATAAGGTAACAAGAATATATAAATGTAATTATGTAGGTAATGTAAATATGTATATTCTCTAGTGATAATTAAGTAGATACTGTAAACATTTATACTCTCCAGTAGTGAGGGCAATAATAACCATTTGTAGTTGTTTGCCCTTAAAAAAAATAAAACAAACAAACAACAAGGTCACTACGCATAAATGACAAAGTGACAAAAACAATGAAACTATTTATTGTTTCCATTGCTATTCTTTCATGGTTTAATAATATCCCACTGATTCCTTATCCGTCCGGTATTTAGGATTAGACCTTGGCAATCGCTTAACTTGGAATCCTCATACAAGACTGAAACGACAAGAAACAGCTCGCCGTTTCAGGCTACAACAATTACTAGACAAACGCTCTAAGCTCCCAATTAATTACAAAAGACTCATATACATGACCATCATTAGACCAATCTTGACTTACGGAGTAGAGCTTTGGGGCTCCACTAAGCCATCTTTCTTCCTCTTTATTCCTCTCGTATTCAATCCTTACAATCCAAAATCCTTCGTAAAATTCTCAATTCTCCTCCTTTTGTTGCTCATTTGGCCCGAATCCGATATCAATCTTTTCATGACAAACTTCATTCCCACTAGTTTCAAACCTCGCAACTTCTTCAATTCCTGATAATCCTCCGAGGCGTCTGAAATGAAGATGGTCTCGTGACCTTCTAAGTTGAAATTTTAATGTGAGTACAACTACTGGGTATTTTCTCTACTTGCCTTTATCTCGGGGCATGATTTATTTTACATTATATTTTCTTGATGTATACAGTTGTAAATTTCAATAAATAGATTTAATAAAAAAATTAATTTTGTAAATCACTTGAGCTCCCCAAAGTCGTGTATTCGAATTAGCGTAGTGTTAGATCTATCGTACCTTTTTGATTTCAGTCTAAACAACAAAAATGTTGAAGCTTTAATGAAACATTATTTTAGGCCACAATAACCCATTTTTTACATTGCTAATGAACTCATTTCGTACCCATTACGAACCATTCACATAAAACATTCTATTATAAAGTAATCTAAGTTACATTCTTGATACTGACAATTAAAATGTGACTTATAAGCTTCATTTCGTTTTTCGAGTATATTATATCAAAAACAGGAAGATTTTATGCTACATGAGTTATCAACAAATTAAAATAACAAGAAAACAATTAAATGTAACACAATTATAAAATACTAATAGACAAATCATATTTGATCTTCATATACATTTTGAATAGCTTGTAAAGTATAAATAATAAACAAATGCCTACCTTAATCTGCTAAACGCTTTCACTCAACATTTTCCTGAAATAATACAAAATATAATTAGAAAATGGAAGTATAATAAATTAATCACAAAATCAAATTCATGCTTTGAGTTTACAGATTACAAATAATGCTACTAATGATATTCTTGTGGTACTAATGCTAACTCGTTCGGAAGGTATTTAAAATAAAACTCTTATTTACTATAAAGATACGGGTAATATACTATTTTATGGGACACTGATTTGACTTCAATATGAATGATGATGGATTTCTGTACATGGAATGCTTTCTTGCTGAAAGAGTGTTAAAGCAGCACAATCATGGATATTCTACTGAAATGTTTATGGTATTTATTGATCTTTGAGAAATTAGAATAACTTTTTTTTTTTTAAATCTCCAAACACCAGAAAAGTCTTGGGATAATCACAAATACCTTGTAACTGAGAAAATTGTCGATAAGGATATTTTTTTTTATCACAATCGCTTATCTTGTTTTCGCGATCGGTAATTTTTACAATTTGTTTGTAGATTGTTTTGCTTGCAGATACTCGAGAACTAACATATCTTGCAAGCCACTTTTTAAAAAAAACTATAGAACCGACAATAAAAATAAAATTTCCAGCTCTTTATGTCCTTCGAAGTTTATCCAAGATTAAAGTCATACCAATAAATGAGGGATATAGCTATGAAAAAGTTCAGGAGACTTTATACCCCCATGCCATAAATGAATCTAAGCCGTTTAGTGCTGGAATGCGTTCGGGGCCATTTTCTTTTCAAATAACATACAGTAAAAAGTCGTTCAACTCTTTTACGATGCCATCGGATAGAAATAGACCGCACACTAGCACAGTTGAAAGGAAAATTCTCGGCGGTAATACGCAACAACAACTGGAACACTTTACGATACATAATAAAATAAAACTGTTTTGCATCCTGTGTAAAACACAAATATTTCTATTTATCTTTAGATTAATCAACTTACATTGGATTTTATTTTTTCCGCACATTACAATATCCTTTTAAATTAGGCGGTCAGGATAAAAAGCGGTAATGAGATTGAAAAAAAAAAAAATATATTAGTCTGAAATGATGATTTTTAATTTAGCTAATTTTAATAAAACGATAAATTTATATTTGTTGATTTTCTTTCAGTGTTAAACGTCTTAAAAATTTACGTGATAAATTCTTTTTACGAATCTCCAAATTTTAAAAATTCACTTTTTCACATCATACACTAGTTTAGTTAAACAGTGCTTTGTGGTTCCGGAACATTAGGTTCTGAACTAAACTAAAATCATGAGAAATAAACCAGCAAACCGTCATGTTAGACAAACTGCTCGATTGAGATAGTGAATAATGAGAAAATGACAATTTTTGAGTTATCCGCTTTTGATCCTGAACTCCTCAAATATGCTTTATTTCCTGAACACATTTCCAAAATAATGTTTTAAGTATTATAAATTGAACTTATAGTTAATCATTATAATATGGATGATAGACTAAAAGCTTGATGAGAGAATTTAGTTAAGAAAACAAATACATAGCAGCTTACTCTAGAAGAAGTTTTTTTAAATATAATTCCATCGCCTACTTATTACATATTATACCATGAGCTCAAACTTCTATTAAGAAATCCCTCGATTCTGTTCTAAGAGGTAATTGATTTATCATATTTTAATTTAAGGAAGAGGATTTTATTCGAAATGTTCACCCCATTTCGAATGTCATTTTCTAGACATATTTTTCAACGGGATTTCATATTTTGAATTCCAGAACTGGGTTTTGTGATCAAATATAGTTTAAAAAGGTCTTTTTGACATCTGGAGAAAAATTAATTATTTATTTATGAATTAATCTGCGGCAACTGATAAAAATTTCTCGAACCAACGGATGAAGGTCTGTTCATTACAGCACCCTTCCCCAAACACGGTAATACGTTTTTTGCAGTTTAAACACACAAAAATAAATTTAGGGAAAATCACGCGTTTTCATGGAATTATTTGATGGCGTACTAAAAAAATTCGTTCCATTCTAGTGATTGTAAATATTGTCAAAAAAGAGAGGATTGATAACAGCTCATTAAAATGTCTAAACACAAACGTAGAAAACAACTGAAGTTCACTGATTCCCCTTTGTTATATAGAGTAATAAAAGCGGATATTTCATATTAAGAGAATTCAATGAAATCTACCGTTACCGTTTAAAAAGCCATTATAGCTTTGTGACTTATGTTTTAAAAGTTTAACTTTTGAATTATGTTTTAAATCCGGTAATATATGTTTATGACGTAACTGTCAACTATTTTGGCTGCAATTCCCAACGAGTTTGTTGCCGTCGACAGAACAGGTGAAGCCGACATGAATCTGCAGGCGCTAGTCAATCAACAAGCAACTGGTATAATAGGGTATTCTGCACGAGACCTAGCTACAGGAGATGTATTGTGGTATCTTGTGGGTATGAGGGACATTATGCAGCGATATATTGACTTGCAGATGCATCAAGGCTTAATTGCAGTTGTCTGCTTAAGCCTCGGAGATAATTTTCTCCTATTGAAACTAACTTTATATACAACTTATAGTATTAAATTAATATTTATAAGGTTAATATTTGTAGATATACCGTTGGGAACTAAATTTTTACAGCATATTGTTTAACATAACCAATCCAAAGTGAGCTATCTGGTTGCAATTTGGGTAAAATAGAATTATTATACGTTCATTAAAAAAATGGGAAAAATCGCACAGTTAAAGATTATATTAAAGTCGTATGTATTAAGTTTTTCTTATATGCTATTAAAGATATTTTATGTATTATTATATGCTTATTGGACCTACAAAACAAGGAGACATTAGATTTCGAAAAAGCAAATCCCAGCAAGGAATTCGAGTACCTTTGCTTAATTTTATCAATTAATTAATTAATCTTACGTAGGAATATTGTGAGTTCGATTCCCATCTAGGCATTGAGCGGGATTTATTTCGCTGACTTTGAAGTAGAGGATGGAAAAATAAAGCTAATTTACCGTATTAGTAACCCCACCGATCAGTATCAGGAGGAAACCATTAATAACATATACTCTATCATTAAGCAGTTCGTGTGGCTAACAGATTTCTTCAGATTTAACAAAAAAATATAAAATGATACTTTTTTGTATACCATTTACTATATAAAATACCGGAAAATAGTTTTATAGCACTAATTATCCAAAATCTATTATTTTCCTGTAGTCTATTACTTTGCTGAGACTGAACAATGATGAATGAGCTAAATAAGATAACAATATTTATAGATAAAAATTAGATGAGATGTCTGAGTTCTTAGAATTCGACAAAGATGATTTAGATAGTACTGTAGTGCTAATATTTTTATGAAAATTGCATCGTGCTAGCTCACCCGCAATAATTCGTTTGATTGGAAGTGTAAAAAAACAGGGAAAAGGTCTTTTATCCTATAAAAGAAGAAATAGATCTAAGACCAGATCTTCCTTTAAGAAAACTCGGGACAAAAATGAAAAGACAGGAAGAAGAAAAAAATTATTTGAATATAATTCTAAATATAAATGAACCCAGAGACTTAAAAGAAGTGAGAAAATCTTTGATTAATCTTAAGAAACGTATATTTTTATGAGGATCTGAGATAAAATCAAAAGATACGGTTATATACCCTAAATGCCCTATTTAATATACCTGATAAAGAATTGAGTAAACTATTAACAAACTAATGAAGCAGAAGAATTTTTTGGTAAATACAAAAAATTCGAACAAGTGAACGGAATTATTTGTAAATAAGCTTATTCATCTATATATCTGTGTTCTGAAAATACGAATATTTTTTGTAATCGCCTTACAAATAGATTTTCACTCTATTTTAAAGGTTGTTCAATGTTTTCAATACTCAGCATGCAGAATTCATAAGAATATGTTGTAATGTTGAACATATTGTAATGTTTAGAAGAGGGAAAAGAAATGTCGAGGCACGTAATAATTATTAAACTAACTATGAGAGGAACAGAAAAAAGAGATAAATTAAGTGTACAATCTCAAAACTTGATGATTTTTGTTTATACAGCAGAGAATCTGTCCGGCTTTTTTTATTGCAGGTTTCGTAGCAATAGAATTTTAAGGGGAGGGGGTTATTAGCCCAAACTCTGCCCCCGAATCAGGTGAGGCTGCCCCATTTGAGCTTCCTGACCTGCTCCCCCGTCTGGGGCAGCTACCTAGGGGAGGTAGCCCTAGGGTGTATACTGTAAGTGACCTTGGTCTGTGTGGTGTGGGGGTGTGTGTAGTGTGCTGTATTAGTGCACTGTGTGAGTGTCAGTGTAGATGTTCCAACCTGGAGGGCCAGTGGTTGAAGGATCGATGGAGTGGCGGCGGATTCCAGGCCCATCCATCTTGGGAATCCGCAATTGGAGAGCAGTGGCAAGCAACAGAGAAGACTGACGAGCCAAGATGCAGGAGGCCATGACTCAACAGGAGTCGTAACGCCACGTATGATGATGATGAATTGCTGAATACATATTATGAAAACAATAATTCAGTTTTAAAGCCGTGAGTAATTTAAACGAAAAAATAATGTAAAATAATTTGGAGTTCCGTTAGACCTATAGGGTATCATATTTTTACCATCTTCCCTACTTCATCTTTTCAAACACAACCTTCTTAAGAGAAAGACAAACGGTTTGAGAACCGTGTTGCAAATACTAACTGGCCAAATCACATAGTATTGCTGGCTGCAACTGCCATGGGGCTTAGGAAGATGAGGAAATACTGTAAGTCGATATATAATTACTAACTCCTACTTCAATCAATTGTTTACATTTATACATTTTCTTATTTCTAGCAACTTTTAAAATTTCAGATATCACACCATCACCTTCAAACCCGTATGAGAGGAGTAGTCACCAAATTAAATATTTAACAGAATATATTTTATTTTAGTTGTTATTAATTTTTAAATGTATTCATTTGAAAAGAAAAGATATGTCCAGGACCGGGACTCGAACCCCAAATTTCAAATGAATATATTTAAAAATTAATAACAACTAAAATAAAATAAATTATAATAATTATAATGACGTAAGTCAACTAGATCCAAATTAAAATAATGTTCAAAGAACATTCTTCCTCTCGTATACTTCGCAAAATGCAAGAACGCGGGGACTTAGGATCAGAAAAAAGAAAAGATATGACCATGACCGAGAAGCGTGCTTCATTAGGGCCCAGGATAGCTCAAATGGTAGAGTCCCAGACTAGTTATCTGGAAGACCCGGGTTCGAGTCCCGGTCCTGGACATATCTTTTCTTTTCAAATGAATATATTTAACAGAATAAGTGTCCAAACAGTGTACTATTTCTAACTATCAGGGAAATACTCGGTTCATGTTATTATTTTTTTTTTCCAATTTCGGTAGAAACATGTTAAGATGAAAGTGACCTTTGTGATGGATCTACAACGAGACAGACTACCAGAGGTATATTGGAGTAGAACTAAGGAGATTGAAAGAACCAAAGGAGATGGAAAAGTAATGTTAGGGTAAGTAATGGAAGGAGTCGCTAGCGACGGTGATGGAAGATGTTAAATCGGTCCGATTTTAGCACTTACCGACTTTCGGCTTCAGGGTAGAGGTAGGTATACAGTACTAACTTTCAATTTCTTACTTGTCAAGAAATATTTTAATTTTTAAAAATATTTAAAATAAATACGCTATTTATTAAGAAACAAGTCTCTATAGATTAATATTAGAAGACATGGAATATAGACTATTTGGTCGTAGTAAAACTTTTTTTTCCATTAAATTTATTTATTTAAATTTATAACCGTATAGTTGTAGTTGTTTATTAAACGTCACTTAATGCTGCTATTGCTAATCGAGCGATGCTACATTGGGAGCTCTAAATTTTGCCTATCCAGGTTTATTTAGGATAGGGATTTTTAACGAGTACCTGACATCGTACAGACTCGGGACCCCCGTTTAAATCCCCTTCCGAAGGACGACGTAACTAAGGATTGTTTACTCCCTTTAAAAAAATTCAAGAGCCACCTGCCGGGCTACGAACCCGCGATCTTGGGCTTAGTAGTTTGTTACGCTAACCGCTAGACCACAGGTGACCGTTTATTACTGTATACGAATACATATAGTAAATAGAATGAAAGATATATAATGGGATGAGTCAAAGGCAAGGAGAGAAAGCAATCCCTGATAGTACTGGAATAACAAATTCTACTTAAATCTTCTTCTCCATCTTCTTCTCAGACGCTTTGGAGGGTTATCAGGAATTGAGGAGATTGCTAGGTTTGAAACCAGTGGGTTTAAGTGGAAATAAAGTTGTTCATGGAAGGATTGATATCAAATTCGGGCCAAATCAGTAATAAATGGGAAATGAATGTATGCCATTGTAGATAGCTTTGTTCCTAACAAAGTCAGGAGGATTGAGGATTTTACGGAGGATTTTGAATTATAAGGATTGAATATGCGAGGAATCCTCCAGTTGTGACGCCATTTTTCAAGATCGGTGATGAAGGATTGAAGACTATGGGATGCTATAACTAATATACATATATCATCAGCATACATGGTGATATTATTAGGATGGGTTGTGATGTCAGCTGAATAAACTGTATAGAAGATTGGCCGAGATTGGCAAAAGAGGGATGAATAGACATTATTACGGTTTAATTTGAATGACTCTAATGATAATGATCTCACTAACATGAGATAGAATTAGATAATGAGAAAATAGGTAGGAATTTATGGAGTTATAAACTATGTTAACTGTTAAAATAGTGCAACTACTGCATGTTTACTGCAAGTGACAAACTTAAAATCATTGAAATTTATCTTTCATCCATATATTTACGTTATTCATTTATTTAAAGTTTTGATCATAAAACTCACAAACGATTTTCAGTATTTAACAACAATTTTTTTAAAAGCTTTAATACCATAAAAAGGTCCGAATCTGATAGTTTTTGAAAAATTTATTAAAGTTGTTAAACTTTAAGGATATAGGGGTTACTAATTTTATATTCTTTACGAATTCTTTCAAATAATCGACTCTTCAAAAAATCGATTAAAAAAAGTTGTATGATAAAAATTATTATTCTACTTTTCTTTTTAAGGATTATCAATATTTATTGTAAAGTATCACTCAAACCATCCTAAATGGGTTGGATTGAAATTTATGACTGAGCGATCCCATTGGGTTATACTTTCGAAAGTAGATTAGCTCCAGCCCACCAGCCTGGCGGAACCGACGATATTTGGGTCGGGAATTATCCTGTACCAATAATTTGGTAAAAGCAGTGAGGAACCATCACACAAGTTTTGACGTTGATGGAGTGCCCATACCCAATTTATTACAACTTCAGAAAAAACTTAAAGTTTTAATTATCGAGAAATAAATTGAAGGTACTCCAATAACAGTTTGCATATAAAAAATCACTAACTGTGTTTTCGAAGCAGCTAAATACGATTTTAAAGGTAATAGTTATAGCTGTTTACTAAAAAATAACACCAAGAACGTGTTTTGAGAATGAAAGTTAAATATACAATAAAATAATAATAATACAACGATAGGAGTTATAGTGATTTGAACAATTATACAATTGGAAGAACCCAAACTCCATGGGGTCTACCGCTAGGGATCTCCTCCTAGTATGATAACAATTAAATAGTCAGTCATGAGGACTGTTGAAAGAAGTGAAAACTCTAGAATCACTTTTTAATTTCTAAATCAATTGGAGTGCTGCCGATGGGTAGTTTCCCCACAAGTGTTTTTCAAGTCATAATGTACATATCAGCAGATTTACTTGATATAATCATATTATAGTTGTAAATATCAATAAATTAAATTTAAAACAAAATGTCTGAATCTGAATTATTTCAAAATTGTAAATTTAAATTATTAGCATTAGTCTGGTATTCACTTCATACTGGGACTCCGAAATAATCACACAGTCAATAATAACACAAAAATAAGAAAAACTTATTTTTTAATAGTGCCAACGTTTCGGCCTATGGGGTAGGCCATCTTCAGGGGTAATAAAGAAAAACAGAAAATAACTATAAAAACATTGCAGTACTAAGAATTAGAGAATATATAGAGTTGTAGAAAAGTAAAGACTTATAGCGTCGGATAGATTATTAAGGATGCATATGAACAACTAATGACATAATGTGTATACAGAAAGGTGATAATGTAAAGAAATACAAAGAGTAACAAAAATGAGAAGGTAAAAAGTAAGATACAATATGAAAAATACCAAAAAAAGGTACATATCTTCGCTGTCAAAACAATGCCACCTATAAACAACTTTTGGTGAAAATGAGTTAGTAACGGTAACGCATTCTACAGGTTGAATTACACATTATTAAAAAATGTTTTCAAGGTTGAACGCAAGGCAGTGTTGTAATTAGCAATTGAAAGATAACCGATATAAATAAGATAATATAACAAATGACGCGTTTTTTTCTCACTCCTGTAAAATCGCCCAAAGTGTACATAGGCGGTATTGTTTTGACAGGGACAATATGTAAAACTGGTGAGACTTAACTAAAAAACTTTTACATATGTACCTGTTTTCCTCTCTAATATAATATTTATACATTGTATTTGTTTTTAAATAGATTTTATTTTCGTTTTAGCAACATTATCATTGTTAAGTTCAACAATACTTATATAATTTTTATTTTCAATAATTTCATAAAGCCAGTAATTTAACTATTACAAATAAAATGTTTTCGGGGAAAGTTATTCTTAGTACCATTTGTACAACTATTAAAAGACTTTTTAGGTAAATTTCATTATAGTTATATCAATGGAATTTTAATCTTTAAACTAAAGTTGATAATAATAAGACATTGTATGACTCATACTGTTCGAGCGTGATTAGACTGAATAGAAAAAAAGATAAACAATTATAATGATATATTAGTAGAATAGAGTCGGGGTTTTAAATAATTTGGCCAGATACTGGAACATGTGGAGTTTATTAAATCTAAATATATTTACAAGGTTAGGCATTCTTTACACTTAAAGAAAATATAGAAATTATCATTTTTACAAATAAAGAGAAAAAAAACATGAAAAAATTATAATATTATAAATTAGAACAAATTAACAGTAGGCGACAGGCTAGGTGGCGTGGAATGTATAGTCTTTATTTCGTATGGTGAATGAAATGATATGGTCTTTGAGGTTGATGACCGATGAACAGCTCCCTCTTTTTAATTGAATGAAAAAAGTGACTTACACTTGAAGCGAAGGATTTGTTTCCTGAGCTCTGATTGTCTTTGGTTAGCAGGCGATCTGGTGGTATCGAGGGTGTACTTCTTGTACTATCTGGTACTAGGCGATCTAGGGCTATGGGCGAATATCATCAATGTCCTCCATGCGGTGAACGGAGAGGTTAGCTTTTGTCGAGCAGAGCAGAGATATGTGGATAGCTTACAGTCTGAATCGGAAGTCAAGTGAAGTGCGAGATGACGGGGTGGGGGAAACAAAATCCCTTTTATCTGTCGTCGAGGTTACAAATGTGAACGAGACCCGCGAGAATTTAATTTTAATTTATTAGACGATTCGCGGCTGAACACATACAAAGGCTACTACATGTCAGTATTACTATTATTTAAATATTATATAATAATTTAATTACAGTCTCAATAATGTTGATAACGCGAACGAACAAGTTTACCCTCTACCAAAATTTGCCATCGCGGCTTAAAAAATCTTCAACGATTCTTTTTTTCTCATGTTTGTTTGTTTTAAAAAAATAGAACATATTTTAAATGTAATAAGTTATCAATTAAAAATATCGCTTGTTTAAGTTTTTTTTAAAATTATAAATACTTACTGAAATAACATTTATTGGATAAAAGAATGAATTTTATTTTAAACAAATATATAATAAGAATTTTAAAATGAAATAGAATGAATGATCCTAATTGTATCACGTTAAATGTTAATAAAACTAAAATGAAAAAGACAAATGAACGATAATAGCTTTGCTTTCAATTTAAATGTGGTTTCCTATTTAAATGTGCTGTGAATATAAATTATTTGGCATAACGAAGTGTATACACTCTGTACATGATTTCGCAACTGTTTAATCAGTTTCAATAATCTACGAAAACTGAATATAGTTAGTGACGTTAAAAGAATGAGGAACGTTAAAAGAGGCTTTATTTAGTTAGTATATCTTCATCTGAAGGAAACTCTCTTTTGAATTTCAGAATCCTGGTCAGGTTAATGAGACAAACTTGATACAATAATTTAATAAGTTCTTCATCGGCCATTGAGAAGTGTGAATGGCTTCAACTTAAATCGATGTTTTGAAATGTACGAAAGCCGACTTATAGGATACATAAATAGTACATACCTCTATCTTTGTACTATTAAAAGCGTGTTAAAAATTTGGCGCAATGCACAGGGTTGTCTTTAAGATTCTTATATTTCAGGAATAGAAAAAATATTGACAGAAGACGATCAAGAAACGCAAAAATTACCAAATTAAAATTTTAAAAATGTATACACGTAAGGTAAAAATAAAAATAAAACTGCTGTGTGTTGTTACGAGTAAGAAGTTTTGCACAGAAATGCCGGAGTGAAGGGCTTAGGGCTATTAATCATTGATGTGTTTGCGACAGTAGCGAAGGAATGATAAATTTGGGCAAAACAGGGCTGAGGCAAACAATTTTATCAATCCTGAAATTAGGAATATTTTCTTCTTCTTTCTTATTTATTTTATTCTTTATTTAATGAAAAATATTTTTTTGTTTCCTCGGCTTTTGTTATTCTTCTATGCTGAACTCACTTGCCTAAACGATGATCTCAGGGAAAGTTAAGATCTATTGATCTAATTCATTTCTGAGTAGTAGCATGGGATGCCACCCTGAGTTCATTACAATTTAGGTGCAGTAACACTATAGTTTGTGCAACTGCTCCACCACACATTTAAGAAAGTGGACAGCTTCAAATATCTGGGGGCTTTAGTGACAAGAAAGAATGACATCACTGCAGAAATTAAAGCAAGAATTTCAGCAGGCAACAGATGTCTCATAGCATTGCGAAAAGCATTAAGATTTCGGAACTTGTCAGGGAAGGCAAAATTATTGATTTATAAAACAATCTTAAGGCCGATTGTCACGTACGCTGTAGCGTAAACGTGGGTCCTGACCCAGGAATGCGATAAGATGCTGCAGATCTGGGAGAGGAAGGTGTTTCGGCAGATATTTGGGCCAGTATGTAATGAAGGCCAATGGAGGTCAAGAAATAATAGATAGCTTCAGGACCTATACAATGAACCAGACCTAGTCACTCATGTCAAATCAACCCACAGAAGATGGCTTGGGCACGTAGAAAGAATGGGAGAAGATAGGTAGCCAAAGAAACTATTATATGGCAAACCAGGAGGCAAAAGAAGCAGAGGAAGGCCCAGGCTGCGATGGCTGGATGATGTGGAGAACGATATGCAGAGGATGGGGATCGGACAGTGGGAGAGGTCGAGCTGCTGACAGGGAGGACTGGTGAGGCGTTGTTGCGGAGGCCAGGGCCCTGCAAGGGCTGTAGAGCCGTGGAAAAAAAAAGTTACTGATTAAAATACATGCCCTGTCCTTTCTATAGATGTACATGGTTGACTGACTAGAAGTTGTTTTAATAAATTAAGATCCATTTTCATCAGATAAAATAAATTTACTTTTATTGTATGATCATGGATACCAAAATACATTTCTACTTACAAAATGCTCCATACTATTACATGTGAGTGCTTACGACATCTGTCCTATCAAACCTACAACTGTGCCCTCTCACCTCTTACAAATCCTGGGAGACCCTTTCACCAACTATCTGATAACTCACAGTAACCCTCCACATGGTTTTATTTAAATATTCATAAAAATCAAAACTTTCGCATATAATAATTCGATTTAGTTGGTTACATTTTTATTTAAATGTAATACCAATAGTATTTAGATGAATAATTAAGGCAGAATAAAAATAAATATATATTAGAAACCCATGAATAGCCTTAAGCACTTTACTCTGGTACTAAACCGTTTCCAAGCTTAAACTTGGAAGGAAAGTGATTTGCTCGAGGCCAAGCCTAAGAGCCAGGTTTATCCCCCCTAGCTCTGAGCTTGGGGTATCCACTTGTATGTAGATGCCGGGTGACCCCCTCTTAGGGTCTGTGAATCCAAGGCCGTTCGTGAACTCAATATATTACCAACATTTCAATATAACACTAAATGCTCTAATATAGCACACTTGTCTAAATATGAGTTTAAAATATATAACCTAGATATGTACTGTTAAGTTCCATACTAGATATGTATTTAAGTTTATTTCATTCTACTCGTCGTTTCAGGCTACTGCAACATTTACTGGACAAACGCTCTAAGCTCTCAATTAATTACAAAAGACTCACAATACATAAAATAATAGATCCATCTGGATTTTATAAGTAGAGCTTTCGGCTCCACTAAGCCATCGAATTCTTTTCGTATCCAATCATTACAATCCAAAATCCATCTTAAAATCCTCAATGCTCCTTACTTTGTTACGAATAGTAATCTAGAATCGCCTTTTTGTCCCATTTGTTATTGATTTGGCCCGAATTCTATATCAATCCTTTCATGACAAGATCTATTCCCATTCAAACCCACTAGTTTATTGAACATAGCTACATTTTTAATTCCTGATAATCCTCCGAGGCCTCTGATAACAAGATGGCCTCCTGACCATCTAAGTTGAATGTGTTATTCAAGTACAACCGGTGGGTAGTTTCTCTATTTACGTTTGTCCATGGAATTGTATTTACTTGAGGATTGTTAGTATATAGTTGTAAATTTGAAATAATAGATTTTGAAGAGTTTCTTACGTTAAAGTAAAGGCCTTTGTAATCAATCAACAGAATAATAATCCAATTAAATATTAAATCCAAAAATCGATTTAAAACAAGCGCCTCTAGTTGTGTTATAGCACGGTCACTGTTCACAATGTACTCAAAAATTTATTTACAGGCTTTTAGTACTAATGGATATAACTTGTCTTCAATCTATTTACTTTTCCTTAATTGTTAAATATTATTAATAAACTACATCATTTTCCTTGCTTTACTACTAAATGGCTTTGATCTATGAACTATGGAATTTCAGTTCCGTAAAGATACTCAATGATTTTCTTACTAGTATTCATTTTCCTTAAATCTTCTCCATAAAATGTATCTTAGTATTTCATATCTCCGCTAGGTGGAGAATACGTGGTGACGAGGGTTGGGAATGGTATCCCACCTGGTGGGGCATGGTATCCCACCTTGCTGGCGATGGTATCCCACCTCCCCGAATTCCGCTTAACAGGAAATTGGGTTGGCTATTTCAATCGGATGTTGAGAGCGTTTTCAATTTTCCTCCGGGTATTTATGCTTCTGGCCTAAATCAGTTTATTATTCGAAAATCTAGAACATTTAAACCGTACTTAGCTATGGATGGGGGACCTGCGATTGACTCAGAAAACAATCAGGTTGACAGAAGAAGAGGTAGCATTTGGATAGTGCTAAGTGAGGATTAAACAAACCTACAATTTCGAAAGGACATGAAAATGGATTATTCTTAGCTATTGTAACCAAATTAAACTTTTTTCATACAACTACAAGACCTAAATATTGAACCATTAGCTGCAAAGCTGAGCATTAACTACTTTAGAATTTTCTCATAGACAATACATTTTATTCAAGCAGAGCAGATGGAGTATACAGAGGATAATACTGGAATTTCTTTACTTATATAGAGACCTGAGGAGGAATTTCTCATTGTCGTAGAGTAGATCGTCTATTCCGCAGTATTTTTTGACCTGGGAGAGGCGTCCTTCATTTATTTACCACTATTTTTTTTGATTTCACAGGATTAGGGAATAAATGGGATATAAATATCATTATAAAAAATATATAACAATATTACACTTTAAAAAAAAATAATGATAAGCCGCAGTGAGATATTGGAATGTTAATAGTGTCTCTGCAAAAGAAATGCCGCATTGAATAAAAATATTGGAAAGTGTGTAGTCGTAGAAGAGTGTAGCCGAGGGGGAATCCCTGCATTTCCCTTATTCCCTCACAGATATTGAAACAAACTTGAGACTTGCAAGTCATATCACTCAGGCCGTAGTGTGAATATGAAATGTTTGAACATGTCTGCCTACTGCATGTCTATTCAGGTCCAGCTAGACAATTTCTCCTTGGAATAGGATGACTTGTTCGATATCCATACTTAAATAATTATCCGTGTGAAGGAAATTCTCAAAGTGACACCCCTCCCTGGTTTGTCTGACAGACATTTGCTTAGAATGAACATTTGGTGGACTTTCTCATTTCCCTTGTAGGTAATTGAGATGACGGGAAATGAAAAAGTTCTATATAGGAAGATTAAATTCTTCATGGATAACACCTCATCTGTAAATAAGTGTGAAGTGATAACCCTTAGCCATCCACATTTGTGAAGTCACATGGATGAAAGCAAAAAGAAGATTTTCCCAATAACGTATTTTGCTCCAAATATCTCTTGCCATATGGTAGTTGGCTCCTCCATCTGCTATGGTTCCATTATTAAAAAAACACAAGCACATTCTTATTAGAAAAAAGATCTTATAAAAACTTATGAAGTGGTTCGAAATTCTCAGATTTCCAGTTGATTTTGCATTAACATTACTGATGACCTTCCAATGTTTACATAGATTGTGGAAGTACATAATCTCATGAACTTCAAGGGTGGGTAAGTTTTAAGTTAAAACAGTGCCCTTTATAAACCCCCTGAAACTTTTTATTGAGAGCATACGTAGCTATCCAGTGTCCACGTTTGCCGGGAAAAACTGATTAGTATGTTTGATAATGCCTAATGTAAATAGTATATAGTATATTGTATATAGTAAACAGTAATTGCATTAGATATGATACAATCTCTATAATTTTCTTGTTCTGCATCGAAAAATTTACTAATATGTTTTATTTTATGGATGAATCTTTCATGTCATCCAGTGCAATACAGTTTCATCTCAGTTCAAGCTAAATTCTTAGAGAACATTATTCAAATAAACGGTGACACCTTCCTTTTTATTAAACCTGATGGTTATTTTTGCATTTCAGATTAGGCGTTTTCAATTCTTTTCATCTTCCCTGTATATTACTATTCCATCCCTTATTTATGCTGAACACCTCAAGATTAATTTTGTCGAAACTAACATCTAGCAATAGAAGAAAAAATTTAAAGTATTATACAGATTAGAGAATAGTATTATCTCTCAAACTTTTGTATGATCATGATCTTCCACTAAATTTATTATTAGCAATGGATCTTATTAATCACATTAAAGGTTTGGTCTGAAGAATAAACCGATTATACAAATATTAGCTAACTTTATTTTATTCAATACTAGCTACCACGCCAGCTTTGTTTGGGTAATAAGCCATAGACTTCTTTGGGAGTCTTGATTTTCATTCTTCCCATCTCAGCTAATGCACTTTAATAAAAATAAAAACAAAACCTAATATTTCTTTATATATGAATTTACTATCTTGCACGTAAGATAATTGCACGGGGTTAGGCAGCGTCTTCGGTGAATCCCATCGATATTCCAACCCATTTACACAAAACCTCGACAAATTATATACCTAAACCATCCTGGTGAATCACTCTATCTATTGGTGAAAACCGCATGAAAATCCATGCAGTAGTTCTTGAGTTTACCGCGAACGAACGCGGCCGAGGACTTTGTTTCATAATATGTACAGATAGTTCTATTTTTAATTCTGGTATTTAATCACAGTTATAATTATTTACCTTATTTTTTAACATTTCAAAATAGGAGCGATACAGAAAAAACCTGAAAAAAAGATCAAATACAAATTTATCAGTTTACATGTTTTACAAATACGCAATCTTATTCCTTCTTAGTCTCTGTTTGCATAATTCATGATGAATACATGAAAGCCTGACACAATTGAAGGTTTGCCTTCCGTATATTCAATTCGATTCCGTAGCGGCGAACACTCGGAAAGAAGAATAGAAAAAAACATAAATAAGAATTAAATATTGGAAACCTACACTTAATTGAATATTAATGAGTAAAACTTAGCATGATACATGCAGTTTTTAACGATTCTATAATTTCTGCTTGAAATAATGCTTTGTTGATTATATCTATCAGTATTGAAAGTGATATCGAAAATGATTGGGGAGCTGTCAATAGATTTTATATGAATAACAACAACATATTTTATTTGTGGTAACGTTTCGGCCTATGTTTTAGACCATCAGGGCTGAGAGTGAAATTATATGTCATTCTGCTTTGTTATATTCCCAGCCTTGATCATGGTCCAAAAATTGGACTGTAATAAATTGTACTTATTTGTGTAAAATTTATTGACTGTACCGCCGACTATTTTCAACATTGATATAAGGGATAGTTGTATAAACTAAATCTTGGTAGATCCACCAAAACGTTATATTAAATTACAGATAGTAGTTCTACCAATAATATTAAGGCTAGCATTAGTTTCTAATGTATAATAGTCATAGACTAGGGAAAAAAAGTTATAAAAGTGTCTTGGAGTGGTATATTATACTTTGGTGTTTTCGAAGGTGCCACATCTCAGATTAACACAATTAAAATTTGATGTAGTGTAATTTCAGACCTGAATCGAAAAGCTTTTCAGTAATTTACAGGTGTTCGAGAGCTCTACAATAATTCCTTATTCTCATGGTAACGCACAATAACATTCATTTGAAAAACTATTCAGTGAACTTCAACAACCCAGTGAATTTTCTAAGCTTATAAATTGAATTGGTAAATATATAACAGAAAAAATCATATAAAGTAAAGACGAACGTGCGCTTAATCAGAGAGATGAGGAAAGGCCCACCTGTTCCTATAAATCATAGCTTACATCACAGCACACTTTTAGGATATTATGCCTCTAAAAGGTTCATTAACCAGAATAGGTTTTTAAATTAACTCATCACGCTATTATTTTTAGTTAACATGTAAATAACTGCCGGAATTTATTACCCTACAAGAATTAATCACAATTGAGGGTTTTATAATCAATGAAAAAAGAATTGTTGACTTGTTTTTCGTTACTAACCAGGAACCTTTTTGAGTAATGAATTACAGTCATCGGTACGTGACAGCTATCAGTACATATACGCATTTCATGGATGAATCCTAACAAATATAGAAGATTGAAAAATCCTCCCCTTTCACAACGTTGCAAAAGATATTCATTCATAACGTAAGGTAACGACATGGACACATTCACTTGCAAATGTCAACATTAAAATGTAAATCTCCAAAGATAGAAAATTTCTATCACAAGAAATCTCATAAAATTCTCTAATACAGGAAATCCGTCATACTTTTCAAAATATAATACATAAATGTATCAAGAAAAATTTTACACAATTACGGTAACAAAGTTTTAATTTTTAATTTAATTGTAAAAAGATGTTGGAGAAAAACATGCAAAAAATCCATCAGCTGGCTATCAGGAGCTCATTCTTCAGACAGTGGAGAATTGAATAGGTGGATACCAATAGAATAATATTGCAGTGCGTTATTTTCTACAGCTTTCTAGATACAGTAATGATATTGAATGATGTACTGTATTTTCCGGCCAGGTGTAATAATGACTAATGAACTACATTCAAGCCGTTCAGTATCAAAAGCGGAAAATTCAAAATTTTCAAAATTGGTCGTTTCGTATATTTCACACGTTCAGTCAAGGAATGCTTCATGCTTCCGAAACTTTGGTTTCGTCGGCTCAAAACCGGACTAAAACCAAAAGAATTAAAGTGCCGTGATAGGCAAACGTTCTCGTCTAAACTAGCGAAAAATATGAAAACGTCTATTTTTATAGCCCATAAAAAAGATACAGTATATAACTTATAACCCATTAAATATATTTCTATTGAAATTCCATACATAAACATTCTGTTGGATTTAAATAATCAATAGATGTTACATTTCTAAGATAACTTGAGAAATTGTTATAAGTATTTCAACTTTTATAATATTCCGGAATTTCTAAGTATGGATTTTAACGTTTTAGATAGCTAGTCGTTACCGCGTAGACATTAGAATATTTATATATCTTTGCATATCCGTCTTGAAAAATGCATTAAAAATACTGATCCAGCACGACATGAAAAAAAAAAAGGTTGGATTCATTTGCGATGCAATCGTTAAAGTTGCGGAATTGTAATTCCTTCTTCCAGAGAAAAAAAAAACGTTGAAAGAGATTTAATGAAATTATACAGCATCACTGGGCATAGATTAGCAGCTACGATGGAATACCCAGATGTCAGGATTCTCTTCGAGACCGAATTCTTCGACTCGAAAAGGAATGAAGAATGTAAAAATTGTTGGCCCACGAAGTCGTTAGTAGTAGTCATCTGATAACTGGCCATTCAAGATATTGAAGAGGGATTCTTATCAGCTGTATGATGGACACCGGGAAATGAAAGCCTTGGAGAAATCATGAGGTTACGATATACGGTCCACTTGACATAGTCAATTTTTCGAAAATAAATCAAAATGTGTTCTTTTCCACTCGTAATAATTAGGAGGAAGATATTAGATAGTACTTATGTTATACACTGTACATATACTTGATCAAAAGTTTCATAAATTAGCCCACAGAATATCTCTCTTCCTACCGGTCGCTTAGCTAATTACATTAAAAAACCTTTATCACTAAAACCCATAAAGAGTCTTAAGTTCAGTACGTGGGAGAGACTGTACTATTTCTTGGACTAAGATTGTGCAGAGAAGTGATTTGTCCTAGATCATGCTAAACCTCCGGATTTTTCTCTTTATTTTGGATATCCACTTTATAGTTGCTGGACGAGCCCCAGAGATATCCCATAGAATCCATCTCCAACCGCCAACAGATTAAATAAAAGTCTGCCAGCGAGAAGGAATGGAACTCAGGACCTTTGGCAGGGCAACTCAGCGCTTTGATTTAGCCGCTCCGTTCCATAAATATGCAAAAATATATTTTAGTGAATTAAATGCTGATTTTTTTGTTTTGTATTTAGGAACAGAAATAAGGACCATTATGCTGATGTTAGAAAAAAAGAAACCTTTATCACTATAAATATAAATTGGATCCATACATGGAAGAGACTGTTCTGTTTCTATGACAATGCAGGCAGGCAATTTGTCCATGATCAATCATGCTAAACGACCAGGTTTTCCCCCTTTTAAGGGCATTGAGATACGTCAATCCCGTAGGTTCCAACCACGGCTGCTTAAAGATTAAAAAATTTATCTGCCACAGGCAGATTTGAACCTTCGGCATCGCCACTCAGCGCTCTACCCACTGAGCAATCCCGCTCCTTTTTGTATTTGTAATACATAAAAAAAAGTTGTTCTCGAAATAAGGCTGCAAGCTGGCCCAAAACCAATTCGACAAAGAGCTGTTTTACCCCGACGAGTTACTTTAGAATCTACTGATATATGAGGTATTTTCATGATATATAACTGAGTTACGATATATTTCACGAATATAAGTAAAAGCCCCATAAAATATAATACCTAAAAAAGTATGGCTTTTTCTTATATCGGCAGCTCGGGTTGTGCAAGTGTTAGATAGTGGGGAAACATTTCTTATGTTCTGACTTTAGCTTGGATCACATAAAAGTGATTGAAAAAGGCTTCCTCCACTACAAAACAGTTCGGATATTTCAAAGCACATTTATCTTGTAACTGTTTCATATTTTTTTTGTTTATATTTGTAGCATTTAGGTTCCGAAATAGTGTTCTGCGATCGATAACAGCTTGAAAATCACAAATCGGCCAAATCAGGAATATCAAAATTTTTTTAATGACCATTGTTTGGATTTGGACTTTCTAAAGGTCTTTTTGAGATCCTTTGAAAAATATCTGATTTAGATACAGCATGACTTCAGCTGTGTAAATCAAGAGTTAAAAAAGTGATAAATTTAAAATCTGTATGCCCCGCATTATATGCAGTATCTCAGTATAGTAATAGTATATAATGATATATACTAGTAATAGTATATGATAGTAATAGTATATATCATTATTAATGGAAAAATCTGGAAATATTATTTTTAACACAAATACTATATACTCCTTACCATGTGGTGGAAATCAATAATAAGTCAAAACTGTTAAATACTAATGCTGAACAGGATCCATGAATTACTGAATTTATTAACTAAACGTTGTTTGATGCTTCAACTTCATTGCCTGTTGCTAAATATTTGGATTTAAATTTTTTTTTCTGTTATTGTCACAAATCATTAAAATTATGGTAATGTTATTCAATTTCAGTTCTATTAATATATTCATATTTAGACCGCTAATTATAGCTAATAATTACTTTTACATGGAAAACCCCTAATTTTTGCATTGTAACAACTGTAAAATTTAAAATAATAATAATTTTTTTTTCAAAAGGAGACATGATGACAAGACAATGAATGTGCCTATTCGACCCTAAGAAACTGGATTAAAATAATATGTAAAATAGTATATTATAAAAGATATTTTCAATAGCTTTTTCCTCAATAATCAATGGCTTTTTAGTGGAGTTTGATGTACAATAAAACTAAAATAAATACTCTTTCTTATTAAATATATATTTAAATAGGGTTTTGTATTATTTTATTATTATTCAATCAAATATCTAATAAAGCCATAATGGGCTGTTATATCTTCAAACTTTTATATAGTAAATTTATACTATTATTGAAGCCGTAAATAGTTCCAGGGACTGCATTGCATCGTTATTGTTTAAGTACTTTTGTACAACAGTTCTAACTCAGTTCAGAATGCTTCAAACTTTTTTAACGGAACAACAAAACACGATAATAAAGTTTTAGTATCAAAACAGTGATTAACCATGTGTTTAATACATGAATTTTTTATGAATGGTCAACAGAATAGTTGGGTAGTCAACAGAATCGAAGATTGCATTGCTGTTTCTCAAACTTCTTTTCCTTTAATGTTCCTCACATCTCCCTTGGAACATGTTTTATCTTCAGAGATAGCACTTGGAGCTTACTTTCTTAAAGCCTTTTTCAATGTATTGGCAGTTCAAGGAGAGCCAATGCCTTAAGCCCTTTTTACACTAGCTACAACCTGTCATTAACTGATAAGAAGAGAAGTTTTTGTTATTAACTCCATTCTTCTACCGACCTACTAAGACTTTTAGAATAATATACTATTTAATAGGAAGAAAGAAAAACATTTCCGCTCTTTGATTTATCATTGAGGTCCGTTAAACACGTTTCATAAAACGTTTACTCTTAAATAAAATTCATGGAGAAACGTTCAAAGGGGGAAAATAATGGAATGCCTCTGAATTTTGACCTTTAAAAGGAAATGAGAGTTTAAATTACATTGAAATTAAAGTTTGAAACCTGAAGAGGTGAAACTGAACACCGAGAGGTGCCATGGATAACAGACCTTTCAAGGGAGTGAAATAACATTGACAATAACCAAACCTTTCCAGGTGAAATATGATGCAAAATTAGGAACAAAACTGAAAATGAAACTAAAGCAGCAAAGAGCATTTAACAATTTCTAAATCTGTTAAGATGTAGACAGATACATTATGTGTAGTAACACGAACACATAATACATAAGAGCTTTTTTTTTTGCTTGTCGAATACGTCATCTTGATTTTTTTTTTAACGCCAAAATAAGGGTTTTTAAATTTTAAAACATATCATATAATTCACTAATGAACAAAAAACCTTTATTCCAGTCAGATAAATCTTGTTAAAACATTAACGAAGGATTAAAAAATACGTTTCGACAGATTCATTTGTCATTTTCAATTCTTGTTCTTCGTAACATCATTTAAAATTCATAAGTAAAAACATCACTGCAAAAAATTTATAAAAGTACACTAATTTACAACCATAAAAATTTGTCAAAAATATTTTATAATTTTAATCCTTCGTTAATGTTTTAACAAGATTTATCTGACTGGAATAAAGGTTTTTTTGTTCATTAGTGAATTATATGATTTCAAAAGATAGTCCAGTATATAAGAAAAAAGCTTATAAAAAAAATTTTAAAACATATTAAAATTTACTTAAAAAAATAAGGTCTATGATACCATTATTTTATCAATTCCGAAAAGGAAGATTCAATATTCCATACGCAATTACGTTCCAATCTTTGGGATGAAATGGGTGATTAGAAGTTATGTCTTAATAAAAGATATTTCTATCATATTAGATTTTTAGTAGTTTATTTTTATTAGTATTTTAAAATTGTTGAAGCAATATATAAATTGTTACCATATGATCATGAACACATATCAGATCGCACTAGTACTTCTAAAGTGACACAACTCAAAAATCGTATTATTTTTTCGGTCGTGTTTTGACCATGAATGAAATGTCTAAATATCTCTTTATTATTCGTTAAAAATGTATTAAACCTTGCCCAAATGCTATTCTAAGCTCTTTTTTTTTTATTATTATTTAATTCAATGATATTTACAACTATAATGGTATTATATCAAGTAAATGTGCAAAAATGTAGAATATGACATGAAAACACTTTGGAGAAACTACCCATCGATAGCACTCCAATAAAGTTCTATAGTAGATGATCTCGAGGCCATCTTCAAATTTTAAGCTCACAAATAGTTTTTACCGTTTACAAAAAAGTAGGTGTTATAATTTTTTTTTTTACTTTTGAAATACTAGTGCGATATATATATATATATATATAATGCAAAAAATACTATGAGTATAGGGAAATATTTTTTCTATGTTTCGAGTTCATATGGTTTCAAGATGTTTACTGAGCAATTTGAGACATTATAATTCAAGGTTTTACGGTTTAGTTCGCCTTCGAAATCGCCAATGTCGCCTGACATAATAAACACATTCATTAAAACTTTTCTCTATTATTTAAAGGATCTAGAAACATTTTAAGAACCTCAACTAAACATAAAGTATTTTACGCATATCACAAAATCTCAGCTTAAATAACGTACACCACTATCACATAGGATAAATATTAAAAATGCTTGAAGGAGTTATTATTATATGAGCTGTATAACGTCATACTGAGGTCTTAAAAGAGTACTACATTATTAATTAAGGATTTTGATTCATTAAAAAACAAATATTTAATTTTTACTTTTTTTTTACGAAATTTCATATTTAAAATATTAACAATGTCAGTTCTATATTTACATCTGACATTTTTGAGAGTGTTTTGGTAATATATATATATATATATATATAACATTGTAAATACTATATATAGAGGATTATAGGACGAATAAAGTGTTTACCCGGGCCTTCAAGTGTGTTATTTGTCCCATAACCTTCTTTTTTTTATGGTTTGCGTAGTGAAGTATTTAAGTTATATATATATATATATATATATATATATATAATGAGTTTTTTATATTTTAATTTATATATATATAAGGTGGGCTTGATTTAATTGAAAAAACAGCAATTAAATTACTATATGTATATATTTATTAATTGTGATCATGTTTCTTAGCTAATTTTTACTTTTTGTTAATTGTAGCAGGGTTTAAGTTATAATGTTTTTGTATACAATTTAATTGTAACATATGTGAATTCATATTTTAAATGGTTATTAAAAGGAATTTATTATATTGTAGTATGGAATGTTCTAATAAATAAACGATCCTAATAAACTAATGAAAAAAATGATATAATGATATACTCCGAGAATAAATGTTGAATTGATAAGGTTATTATATTCTTTTTATATTCAACTTCCGGGATGGACCGTGTCTTGTTGATGTTATGAACCAAGCTTTCGCTCATCGTGCTGTGAGCTTCTTCAGGGTTAGTCAGTCTGACTAACCCTGAAGAAGCTCACAGCACGATGAGCGAAAGCTTGGTTCATAACATCAACAAGACACGGTCCATCCCGGAAGTTGAATATAAAAAGAATAGTAATGACCGTGGAAGCCTACGTGAACAAGGTTATTATAGTTGAGTAATTTGATGAATTATTTTTTTTATATTATGAACAAATATGTCTTCTAAAATTTTGTTACCTAGCTCGTGCACCTCACATCATAAAACCTCGACTTATTGTCACCTGTGCGGGGGGTAACCACTAAACCAAAAATTTTGGGTCGTTTCATATGAATCTCTTTCATCATTCCATGTACAGGCCTATGTGTCAGCAACTGTTCCTCCCACATTTGACATAAACGTCTACATCTACTTTAGGACCTCAATAAAATCGAAATTACTGCCTGCTGTTTCAGGCTTCTCAGCTATTGGTAAAAATATTAGGATAAAAAGGCTGTGTCTAACGCTTCTGCGAATACAATGCTTAGGAGATTTAACATTATTATGAGTTACGGTCCAAAATCGAATAACAATGTAAGAGTAATGAAGGAATTTCACTATTTCATTTCATGAAAGAAAAGGGCTTTTAGAGCTTTCTTATGGATCCTAATGGAACAGATTTTTATCCTCCTCATCGACAGCTATTTGTAATTTTTAAAATACTTACTTTTCTTCAAAATGGTTGCGTCAGCTTGTCAGAGCAGATCCATCCATCAATCCATCCAATCCTCTTCGTAGAGACCTCGACCAGCCATCTCATCCTAGAATCCCTCCATCCACCTCCTGCTGAGCCGCATGGTGGAACGCAATCTAGGACTGGGTTCAGCCAACATTCGAACTTCATTCTCTTCACATGACCGTACCATCCTAGGCGGCGTGCCCCACATCCATCCTCTGCCGAATTTCTTCGTTTGATACTTTATCGAGCCTGGTGACACGGAGACACCTTTTCCAAAATCGATCTTAACCTCTTTAACCTTTGAGAACAGACAGGCAGGATACATAGTATTGGTTTCCGATGAATATATCAGGATGGTTTCCACTATAGCTTTGAAAATACAGTTTATTTTCTTTAGAAATCTCTGTATTCATGAGGACCGGATGTACCATTCGGGTAGCCTATAGTTTGAGTCTATTGGGTTTGATCCTGAATAAACTTTGTCATGAAAAGACTGGTGTGAGGTTTGGGCCAAATCAGCAACTAAAGGACATTGAGGTCATTATGGACCCTAACAAAATAAGGACAATGAGGAATTTTCGAAGGGCTTAATAATAATTAATATTACAAGTTGTTAGGCTTTAACCTTTGCATTAAATAAAATAAGAATCTTATTGAAAAGATCCACATATTTAAGAAGCAATTTTTTTAATCACTTCATTACTGACTCGGAATATTCTTTTTAATTAAATAATTTATTACACTATAAAGAAGCGACATTGAGGATATATATATCCCTATTAAATATTGAACATTGAAATATTTAAATATAATATAACTGGTGCCTCTATAAAATACTAATAGGTGCGATGGAGGCGAAAGGCCTGGGTGATCCCGGACACAAACGAGTGAGAGGTTTCCATCGACTGAGGGGGACTTATGATATGAGGTTGTGGATCCGTCTTATCTTAAGCCCTCACCTGACCCTTGGGCTGATAGCCCTGTCGTAATGGTTTCTTCTTGGTCAGTTCGTTTTAGGAAATACTTTTTAGAGCATAAGGGGGATAGATCGGTCGGAAAATATGACTCAGTTTATTTTTTTAAAGAGAAGGTAAGGGAAAAACAAGTCAATAGTCTGAGAAAATATTTATGAAGTAGCCAACTATAAATATATTAACATGTTTATAAATGCAGTTTATTTATACATGTTGCATATATATAAATAAAAACTGTTCAACTAACTCAAGAAAGGTCTCGGGTTCAGTAACGACTTAACGGTTTCTAAGACAGCGATTGAACAGATAGGTTATTTGTCCTAAATCATCCCCCCCAATTAATGGTGCCCACTTTATAGAGGGAGGATGAGCCCCAGGAGGGTATCCGGATCCCACAGGGTCCATCCCTGACTGTAAACAAATTAATTCTCTGCGATGGCCGGAATTGAACCCAGAACCTTCGGCACGGCAATCTAGCGCTCTACCACTGAGCTATCCCATTCCCGTAATCAAGGAAATAATAAAATAATTATTGAATCTGTGAAATAAGATCTATCAAGTACCATTTTTTAGAAGCAAAAAAGAGTCGAACTTGCGACGGAAAGTTTTTCATAGTGAAAACTGCCGTCTTTGGGAGTAGGGTATTAAATAACTTAAGCGATAAACTGGCTTTGACATGAAATTTTCTTCAGGGAATCAACTTCGCTCCGGCGAACTTGAGTGCTGCACAAAATTTAGAATAAGGACACATTAATAGCCATCAGCAAGTTTATATTTTGTATTATAAATATACAAGCAATACTTTAGAATCCGATTTTTTAAATCTTAAATCTTAGAGGTAAATTTGACCTGAAGTTTATTTAAAATTAATTCTAGCTGTACACTAGCTTGTATATTGGTTAATTAAATTAAATTTAAATTGATAAAAACAATAATAAGAATTAAAATCATCAGGATACTTCAATGTTTCACTGTTCATATATGATGTATTGAAATGTAAATTTTTTACTGAGTTCATTGAGATTCAACTGTAACTACAGAAAAAAAAAAAACCTGTACCACTACAACCCATGAAGGGTCTGGGGTTCAGTACATGGTAGAGACTGTACTGTTTCATGGACAACGGTTCTGCAAGGAGGTGACTTGTATTAGGTCACGCTCGACCGCCAGATTTTTCCCCCTTATTTTGGGTACCCTATTTTTATAATATTTTATAGAGGCTGGGTGAGCCCCAGGAGGGTCCTAGATCCTATATGATCCATCTCCCGCTGCAAACAGACTAAATAAAAATCATGGCCTGCAGCTGGAATTGAACCAGGATTTCCGGCATGGTAACTCAGTAATCTACCACTGAGCCACTCCTCTCCCCACTTAAGAAAAGTTACTACAAATATCATATGACAAGAAAAATAAATCGTAGATTTAGATAGATAAAATGCGAGCAGGCTTTATATTAGTGGAGACGGTTTCAAAGAAATGTAATGTTTGAAAATTAATACAAAGGCGAAAAGAACTGAATGATTCAATAAAGCAAGGAAAAATATATAAAAAGAAAGTATACCTTGCGACAAAAATAAAGTATATTAGGACTATGTGATGAATAAGGCTTATCCAATTTGGTTTTGTCTGAAACTGGAATATGTCTGAAGGCGTCTAAGAAAAATTCTTTGGACCGCTCTTGCAATGTTTATTGACGCTTTTTTTTTTCTTTTGGAGTGGATGAAAATTAATATTCTTTATGTTGTAATTAAATTGAATATATATATATATTATAAACTCATGTAAGAAATAAATATACACAATGCCCAGCTGGAGTAATTGGAATTAGATTTTTAAATATTTTTGTTCATCATATTTCGATTTTGGGGGCAGAATATCTGCAGTGGATTTACACCCTGACATAAAAATCCTGCCTGAGCGGTGAGACAATGACACAATGAAAGGTGATTAGCATTTGGAACCAATGGATCGTCCCCACATCCACCCATTCAACTGACCAACCACACGCTTCGGTGGTCCTGCATAATTGATGACGGATATAAACCTGGGATTAATCTATTAGTGCTTATCTAAGGAACAATCAATAGTCAATTCTAATGTTGTCTATAATGGCATATTATTTGAATGCTATTTATTATTTATAATAATTTAAACAAATGTACAAAACTATAACTGTCAATCTTATATTCTTACAATGATCTCGCAATATTAAATTAATAATTAATAAACTTAACAATAACATAACACATAATAATTATAGTGAATCTGAATACTAAAAATGTATATATATATATATGTGTGTGTGTATATATATATATGTATATATATATATATATATATATTGTCTCCACTTTGCATGGTCATGTGTTGAACACTTTCCTGTAAAACTTATTTGTTTAAAAATTTAGATTGCTATATTGAGTGATTTTTTTTACTGTAACTTAGATGTCCCTTGAAAATGGATGGAGAAAATGGTATGGACCATTATAATTTCCTATGGTTGAGAAATTATAATGGTCTTCTAGTATAGATCCCGCCATTTGTGCTCGGCCTCATAGAAATATAATACATCGGACAACCTCCAAACCTGAAGTCAGGCTTTCAAAAGGAAGAATCGTCATACTAAGAGGACTTGTATAAGCATGGAATAGTTAAGACATATCAAAAATAATATATTTTAATTATAAGAGAAAAAAATTTTCCTGGCTGCGATTCGAACCAACTATTTGGCCAGAACAAATAACTCCTCTTGAAAATAAAAATATTTAAATAATCACAATTAAATAAATAAAAATCTAAAATAATATATATATATATATATATATATATATATATATATATATATATATATACACGTTGGTGTATGTAGTAAATAGATCACTATTCAAGGATACAAGGTTTCAGTCCCAGTAGCAGGGATGAAATTAATTAGAATAATTCAGAGAGCTAATAAGATATTATAGAATAAAAGAGGAATTATGGATGAAATCTAGAACTGATATTATAGAGAAAATAACTAAAGAAGTTATTAGTGAAGAGGGATTCATCAGAATCTAGGAACCGGATATTGCTCACAAGATCACTTCTTTAGCTACCGCTGATCAGTTTCATAAGCCAAATTGGGTCTTCATAAAATATTTTTGAAAGCTAAAAAACCACAAACATATGAAGATTGAGGCCTAGATGACGACATTCAAAAAATCTACTTATTCATTACTCCAAGTGTAAAAAAACATTTTTTTCTCGATAATTCCCAATATATAAAAGTAATCAAAAATCACTTTTAAAAATTGTGATAATATTATTCGAAGTCCGAGTAATTTTTTAACGAACTTACGTATTCTTTCATAATGTGAAGAGTCAATGACTGTATTATTTTCGTCCTTATAATTTTAATCCGAATTTTGGGTAAACATACAAAAGACATTGTTTATAACTTGATATCGATTATATAAAAGGAGTTCTACAGAAAGGCAACACGCTATTAATGGAGAATACGTTTTTTCAAGCTGCTTGATATGCTCCGACAGCTCCCAACTTACATGAATAGACTTTCTAAGAATGTTACATATACTGCTACGAACTGTTTGCCTTCTGAGAATGGTTTCTATTCAAAGACTGTTCTGAAATTTTATTCGTTGAAGAATAATGTACCTTAATAACTTATGAATTGTTCTCTAACTACCTCAGAGCTAACTCCAAATACACAAGTTCTTTCCGAACCCACTTCAACAGTTGGCCATTTGTCAAATGCACTTGTCAATTTTCGGGGGGGATGGCTGAATCCTCGGATAACGTCAAATATTTATTTTCGAATTCGTGTATTTAAAACTTTGGAAAGTGAAATATCGATTTATTTGGTTAAATAAAAATGTATAAGTATTAATTACTTTGTCAAACTAGCTTAAAGACTTGGCGATAAGCCTACGATTGCTTGTATATAGATTTGTCCGAGGATAATGTAAACAGTATATCTTAGTATAAGAAATGAACGGTCATTGTTGTAAATTGCAGAATGTATAAACAATAACAATAATTAAAAACCATATTTCGAAATATTTATAAATTAATCTATATCAAATATATAATGCGCAAAAATGAATAGAGATATTGCTAATTTTGTAGTATATACTTTACCTAGCATTTATATTATTATACAAATTTTTTATTATTATACAAATTTTTGTACACAAGTGGGTCAATAGATATCGTCAAATACATGCATACTTTTTTAAATGATGGATGTATTGATCCCTGAGCCAAGCCGGGTGGAATAGGTATTAATGAAGGTATCTCCGAGCCCAGTCGAATAGGGAAAAATCTTTCCACAAAGCATTCTTGAGATTAAAATACCCCTCGTGGCTCGCATTATAAAATGATTAAGCGAGATTCAGGATCACTGGGAATAGACATGACTCCCGCTATATTTTTAACCCTTATGATTTTCAAGTTATTCTCTCTAAAGGCCATGGATACACCTTCATTGTTTAAAAATATACTCAATATTAGATAACTAACCATAGCAGCAGGGCTTGCATGTCTGTCCATCTTCCGCTATCCCACATTTTTCAGATATTGCTCCACGTCATCTATCCATCGTAGACGTGGTCTTCTTCGTTTCCTCTTCCCCCCTGGTCTTGAGCATTTTCTTGGGAGACTACTTGGCTCCATCCTTTCCACATGCGCAAACCATCTCAACCTTCCCTGGTTTAGTATACTGATTATGTCGGATTCCTGATACACAGTCTGGAGTTCTATATTCTTGCTTATCCGACATTGTTCATTCTTCTATTTTGGGGCAAATATCTTTCTTAATAACTATCGTTCACATCTGTTAATCTCACTCTCTGGTTCCTGTGTGAATGCCCATGTCTCACTCCCATATGCCACCGTTGGTTTGGTCACTGTCTTGGATAGAATTATTTTTTTTCTTTCTTGGATATGCACTTTGACCTAAGGATTTCATACAGTGCATAATATCATCAAATTTGTCTAAAGCTACAACTAGATGAGTGATCGTTCTCGTGGATATCACAACATCATCTGCATTACTAGATAAGAGTGTAGTTAAAATTTGATTTTAATGTAATTAAAATAAGAATTGATATGTACGCGAAAGGATTACTTATCTATCCGTCCCGTTTAGTTATAATTTTTATTAAAGAATATACCCACAGCATTTTGAATTTTTAGCTCCCAAATGCTGAGTTGTAAATGGCAGTTAGGTACGCTAGAACCTACGATATTCTAGGGATTAGCTGGAGCGTTCAAGTATTTCTAAACTATAACTTAGCAAGGAGGAGAGTTAGGAGCTGTTGGCACTAATGAATTTTCATGAAGAGCATACTACAAGTCCTATTTAAGTGCATAATTTTGAATTCCACCTTAATGTTATAATCATCACTTCTGATAGATTATTGGTGGTTTACGCCAATGTTTACGGTTGGGTATACGCAAATGTGGTGGTTTACGAACTTTTATATAATGGAACTCTTATCGTGATGAATAAGTGTGGGGTTCCAGAAACTGCTTAGTGCATAATAACATCCTTTCATTTCCTATCAAAGGAACAACGGAATATCTTCTAAGAATATACTAAGATGATTTTAAAAATTCATTCATTCATCTAAAGATCAGCGACATTTTCCCTCAAGAACTGGTATAACGTAAGCCAGAACTTTGAAGATAGAATGTTGCAAAGAGCCATACCAGATGTCGGAGGATACAGTAGAAGAAAGGAATCAGCAGTAAGTGACGACTTCTAAGGCGGACCCGGACTAATGAATCTCGTAACTTTTCACGAATCGTGGATGTTTCAGAAGAAAAAAACCGTTTTAATCATAGATATGACCGTTGTCATCTCGGCCAATATCCCCTATATCCTTGTTGCGGAGCACCACAGGATGACAGCGATTTCCTACAGCTGGTGCCCAAACAATATTACTTGCAATTTTAGAACTTTCTTGTACCCCTAGGTACTTTTCCTTGCGGAAGAGATGGGAAGCTGTACCAGGGAGGTCTCCGGGCTTGATAGGAAAGTGTTTAACGAAAAATAGAGAAGAGTCCTCAGATACATTGATATTAGTGTAACAAGATCGACTTGCAGCAAAGCTTGACTGGCTGACAAAGCTGCTCGAGCAGCTCTAAACCTCCCAGGTAGAGGCACAGCTATTCTAACCGCCCAAGAACTTGCTCGCCCCCTTAAAGAATGCATAGACAAAAGATGGCAAGCAATGTGGGATGAAAGTCCACCCAGTAAATTGAAATATATAAAAAGGGAAGTAAAGCCCTGGGCTACATCTAATCGTAGTAAACGCCATGAAGAGGTGGCTATAGCTCGCCTTAGAATAGGACACACCCGGCTTACCCACGCATATCTCATTACAAGGGATGCACCACCGATATGCCTTAGGTGTAATATAAATCTTTGCATCAGACATATGTTTGAGGAATGCTACTCCTATAAAAAAATACTAAATCATCTCAAAATACCACCCGATGTTAGAAAAGCACTTCGAGACAGCAAATCTGAAATAGACAAAGTGGTGAAATTCATTACAAACTGTAAATTAATAACCAATATTTGATCCTCCGTTGTCCTTGCTATAGATGCATTTGTTTGTTTTTTTTTCGATTGCTTTAATTCCTTATTATAGATGTATTATTTATTAGTATGTGTGTGTATATAAATATTTTATTTATTTTTAGATTATTTTTTAAAGATAAATAATTATGAAAATCGAAAATCTACAGGCGTTGATGACCCTAGGGTTTTACGCTTCTAATCAACAACAAACAAACAATCGACTTGCAGCATTGTGTTACGCTGGAAAGCATAACAATTCTCTGTCACAGATAACCATATTGCCTTAAATACAAGAGAGTGTTTTTTAATAAAATAGTATAAATTTAAATTATCAACGATATGACATCTATAGGTGCCGAAAGCAAAACATGACTCAAAGTTAACTGCGTGATTTCTTGATAAATCGAAAAGCTCATTTATATATATATATATATATATATATGTGTGTGTGTGTATGTGTGTATATACGTATACTATATACAGTACATATGCAATTTGTAGAAAAAAAATGTTGATATTAGATCACACAAACTTTAAGTTTCTAACATAAAATCTTCAACATTCTGTTAATATCGTTTTTTAAATATCTAATTATAAATTTAAATTGTCCAAAATGTAGAACATTATTATTATTTATTGTATTCTTATTTATCATTATTTATTATACCTTTTTTGTTCTGATAATTTGATTCAGTATTAGTTGGATTTAAAAAAAAAAATTAGAATAGAGTTGTATATGTTTTCATTATTATGAATATATATTTTTTGATTTTTTATTAATTATCTGTATGTTATTTTTTTAGTGAAATACTTATTCGTTTAAAAATTTAGTTATTTACTATTCAATTATAATTTTTACCGTTTGTACAATTTCATCAGATATCATAGTAAATTTAAAGGATTTAATTGTTCCCTCAAAACGGTTTAACAAAAGTGACAAAATGAGGAAGCATTTCTCGAGATAGGGTTGAAAATTGAACTTTTAAAGTGGCCCTAATGACAAAAGGTTAGTATAAGACACCCTAATTTCGTGATAGGATGTCTAATGGTCGCTTTCTCTTTCAAAAGTCCTCATATCGAATTCAATTATCCGTCTCGGGACACAATTATTGACATTAAAAGAAAATTGTCTTCCTCTAATTATTCTCTCGAGGAGTTTTCTTCCCTCCTTTTTTCCGGTAATGATGGGAGAGATTGGATTTTCTCGAACAAAGTGGGAATTCGCTGTGAGATTAACAACCTATTCATTGAGCCTTCGTTGTTTTCCCTAATCTGGAAATTGTTTTGTTCTAAAACAAATATCGAATTAAAAATTAAATAAATTCTCAACTCATAGTAACGATTGGGATGAAAATCGATAAAATAAAAACGGATCAAGTTGTTATAAATTTATTTCAAGAAAAGATAAGTGTTTGTCAATTTGTTTCCACAAAAAAATCATTAAAAATATTTAAAAAGTATCAAGATTTTGCACTGACCGATATTTTCAAATTGTATTATTTATTCATATTTATTTCTGAAATGGTCTTGTATATCTACAGCCCCCGTGAATAAGTGGTGAGGTAAAATTTTCTCCAAAATTACTTTCTTGTACTTGGGTAAGCGAAAAGTGTTAGTTTCGGAGTGTCCAAGAAGCTAAGTCAGGCATTAGCTTGAAAAACAGTTATTGTTTATAGTACAAATCCAGTTCTAGTTAAAAGAAAAGCAGATTAACAAGATTCCCTGCTCTCATTACCCTTAAATATCTCTGGACATAATTCGAGTTGACCACTTATTCACCGGAGCTGCAGAGATATGTGTAGTCAGTTCCTTGTTGTTATTTTTTCATGATTTTATCCTTATAATCAGAAAATGTTTACTTCTATTAGATTTTATTTTTCAGATGTTGCAAAGTTAAATAGGTTTGTATTAAATTTCAAGTTCCGAAAATATTTTTATAAAACTGCCGATGTTTTAACTATATCTTTCCTGTCATAACTGTTTTAATTGTTCTTACAGTGACAAAACACGCAATTGGCGATTTTAGAGTTAGTGCGAAAAACTTTTTTGTGATTGGTAGATTGGTTTTTATCGAGGTATATTTAACTTAAAAAATATCTCAAATAAATCACTCCTATATATTAAATTATCCCATTCAAGTAACATCTTGATTAACACAAAATTGTATTTACTAATACTGTAATGATTTTCTATTGATACTAAAACAATGAAAGAAAAGGAAAATGGATTAAAAATAATGAAAGAAAACAAAACAGACCTTTCATCTAATAATAATTTTAAAATTTTTTTTAGTTTTGTCGCATTTCATCGCATTATTTTTACCAACTTGTAACGTACATGTTTATTTCTTGTGTCAGTTCATTCAAGGGAGTAGTAATTACAGTAATGCTAGAGCTATCTCTGGATTAAATCCAATCCCTTATTTCCCCAACACGTACCGCTAATGAAGGTTGAAACATTATCCCTTAAATTAGAAAACAATATTAAAAATGCACTAATACGGAAACAGTAATCATAAAGTAACAACAAAATATTGAATTAACTATATCCTTACTTGTGTAAATAATTTTTTAACAGCTATATGTAGGTACATTGAATTCACATAATTGTAAATATAGTTAGATTGAGTTCTATTTTATTCTTTAATTTCAATAAGACAACTATTTTTAAAACTGATGGTGCTTAGAATAGAAAAATAGGTAAGTAATTTCATCTCCTACAAACAAAACACAAAACTAATAATGGAGAACTGCTCGCGGTATGTTTTATTAGTCCATATCGAATATGATTTAGTTTTCACCTAACCAAAAAGTACTTTAAAATATCTCAACAATAATGATAACAATTTATTTGAGAATATCGTACAAATACCAGTTGGCCCAAAATGTATTTGTGCCCTTCTTTTGAAAGATTTCCCTCAGAGATTCGCGTTAAACCATGGATGCATTCCTATTAGAGCCATTCCTATCCTGTTAGATTTCTCTGTAGCAGAAACCTTGCTCCAGAGACGTTTCATTCTCCTTGTTGGTTTATCTGACAATGTATCTGTCAGTAAAAAACAATAAAATCGGAGAAATATCAGCAAAGATACAACAATTGACATAATTAATACTCCATTTTAAAGAGGCAAGCCAATTCCTACGTGAGAACGCTCTAGAAGTTTTAGATACCAATTTATTCGCCAATCATAATACAATGTGAAGTACTTTTTTTTGTAATTGCTTAGTGATATTTCTCTTAGCAATAATAATTTAGCACTAGGGACACAATTTAAGTCTAAGCACACTCTTTATTTGTAGCCTCTTGCAACCATCCTTTATATCTAATATTAACATTTCATCTATGAATACCTGATCACGTACAATCAATATACAATATTATTTATATACAATAGTAACGTTAGGAACAATCTTATTAAAACTAGGTTTTAATTAACTCTAATACTTTTAAGATAACCAATTACTCAAAACACGACTATTTAATAATAGTCGTATAAACGCTTAGTAGACTTTATAAATAATATATGCGTATCTTTTACGCATTTAAATATAACCACTGCACATATTAGTGTAGTATTGAATAATAAAGCGCTTCTCCCTGTTAATCATTAAGTTTTAGAACGATGAGAGGTTTGGAAAAAACGTCTACATAAAAAAATTTAAAAACAAATATTGAAAATTAAAGAGCCAGAGGCAGCCGAAATGTTTGAAGCAAGCGTTGAGGTAAGAAAGTTCTATGCAGCGGCCAAAGGAAGCAGAAAACCATTAAAACTGCTCAAAATGCAGCTGGCAGAGGCCATGATAGCAACCAACAGTATATTGAGCTAATGGATGGTGAAAAGGTGACCGATGCTATAGAGAATCTCAAAAATCACAAAGCACCGGGAATAGAAGGCCTACCTGCAGAGCATCTGTAGTTTGGATGAGGAAGTCTTGCTAAGTACTTCCATAACCTCATCGTGAACATCTGGATTAAGAAAGCTACCCCGGTAAATGAAAAATAAACTCTAATGTGTCCTATATTCAAAAAGGGAGATCCTTTTTTAATTACCGAGCCAGATTCCTTCTCCCCTGCGCTAACAAACATCCTTTTTTAACTCTTGCTTACTTTCACAGAAAGAAAAATAGGCCCCTACCAAAACGGTTTCAGAAGAAAAAATTAAAGGACGGACTAACTCTTTTGACTAAGGAAAATCGGAAAGAGAGTGTGAATTTTACATAACGCCTCATCACTTACTCCTTGACTAAAATGCGGCCTAGGATATTTTTGATAGGGAAGGTCTCAATGGAGAATTGAGACAATTCAACATTCCCGCTAATCTCATAAATCTGATCAGAATTACTTTGACCGACCTTGAATGTGTCATCCAGCGCCATGTGTCATCAGGGCGTTACAGTTATTTATTATTTAACCTGGTTAAAGATAAGGCAATTAGAGACTCCGGGATATAGACATCAGGAAGTACAAATAATAAATATATATATGGTACAGCTACTTACCTACGCAGACGATATTGCAATTATTGGAAGGATAAAACAGTTGGTTGAAGAGGCCTTACCCTCCCTGGAAGAGGCAGCAAAAAATATTCGAAGAAGCAAGAAATAGTCGTTACCCAAAATAAGGTCAAGTACGAGTAGGTGGTAGCTGAACAGCACGAAAGAGATTCTCGAAATACGGAGACATACTCCTCGAGTTTTGGAATTCACTTATCTTGGATCCTTAGTCACATACACAAACCCCATCTGGTTGGAAACCAAAAGAAGAATATTGCCCACAAACCGTTATTTGGCAGACCGTTAGTTGATCTTGTAAGGAGGGTAGTATTTAGGAAACATTCAGTACCAAACCCTGATTCGCCCACTGGCTTACATTTGGAGCAAAAACATGGAGATCGGCGAAAGATGCGTATCAAAATCGAACGCAGCAACAAACGAACATGTTTTCGAACGCTGGGTCCTTTGAAAAATATCTGGGCTTTGTTTATAGGAAACGTGAAGAAATCTATGATCTGTTCGATAAGCACGACGTGGTTAATGTCATCAAACAATCCCAACTAAGATGGGCTGGACATGTAGCCAGGATGAGCGAGGAGGAGATCCTAAAACGATTGCTGACGGAGGTCTTCAATGGGCGAAGAGAAACCGACCCACGAAGGAACTTCGGAGTCCGCTGCTGGATGTAAGCATCACTCAACAGAGACTATGTTGATTGAGGAACGGATGTTGATTGAGGAAGCCTGGAAGCTTGAACTTGAGCTCTGGAAGCGTCAACGTGTTATTGCACCGTATTAATAATAATAATTAATTGTTCGGTTTATCTATCTGATATCTGAATTAAATTTTCCTGTAACGTCCGCGAATTTAATTATTCTGGACTGTGCATGAGATGTTGAATGTAGAAAAATCTCTATCTAGTACAATAGAAAAATCAATGTATGTTGAAATTTAATGCAAATATATAAGAATGCGAATTAACAAAACCTGAGAGGATAAATAAATATATACATCTACTCACTTCTGACTATCAACATTCAGGCTTGACGTAAATCATTTTCTGGAATAAAAGAAATGAATTAATTAATATTTTGCATACGCTGAGTACCTTGTGAGGTGTATAATAACGAAAATGTCATATTATATGCAATAAAATATTATTGTTGATCACTTTAATTGATTAATCATACTTCAGAATTAATCTGAAATGCCTCAATAAGCCTGGAAGATACAGATTAAGGTTGTCAAATAAGTAGAGAACTTATTTTTCTTTTTTCCGTAGTTCAATTTGTAAATATTACATTTTTTGTTTTGTCTTGTTAGTAGAAAAATAAATTTATATACGGTTCAAATGATTTGTTTCTACCGGCAAAGAAGTTTTTTAGCTTATTATAATGATTCATTAAGAATTTTATAATGAGATACTCGAATATCGATTAGGTTTGTCTGCATTAGTCCCGTCTGTCCATTTATAAAAATAATTGGTTCACGAAATTACGTGCCAACTGAACCGCGTTATTGAAAAGGGCTCAGGGCATATCCTCCAAATAGCACGCATTATTTCCAGACTAAACGGTTATTATCCTATAATTTTCTTCTCTCACATTCTAGGGCATAATTAAATTTGTTATTAGTGACACTTGAACCATTATTTTTTTTAATTTTGATTCTAATCATTTTTAAAATTAAAATTAAACATACTCGTATTTCACGCATATTTGTCCAATAATATATGGAAGCTTTCCTGGCTATTCCGTTATAACAATTTTTACCATAGAAACTTGATTTAAGATTCGAAACTAAGGCAATTTTAAATTTTATTTAGAATTATGGATTCAGCAATCATATGACTCAGTTCTAACGAGGGTTGTTGTTTTTAACGTTTGTAAATATTTTTTCAATGTGCATTGGACATTTAGAAAGTTTTTGAGAAGTAATTATATTTTTAATTTCTGAAGAAATAATTTTGTTCTATGATAATACAATAAAAAAATAACACTAATGTACTTTTACTTGCAGGGCTCAACAGGATGGTGAAATGAAGAAGTGCACATTAGTTCAATAATAATGTAACAAGGATCTGGCACTTCAGTTTCAACATAAATAAAGAAAATCATTGATGTTGGCCTCATATGAATCACTAACTTCAGAAAGGGAACTAGCTCACTTTTCTGAATTTTACAAGAGAGGAAAAAAAGGATCTTGTCCTCCAGATTTTCGTTCCTACAATAAACACAATATTAATAGCGCTGTCAAGACTATGCTATTTTTCGGACAAATAGTAAAGGATTCTTTCTGAAGTAAATGATATTTATCGGAAAACAACGATTTCCGGTACCACTATCGTTATTTTCATCAGTGGTGCAACAACCCAGTTATTGAGTCACAGTCTCAGCAGATTGCTAGAATCCTTCATGGCTCCGTCTTTCCATCGCATCTTTAGTCCTTGGATGTTTCCCCGGATCCATAAAGTTGTTCGGTCAATATCTTTTTTGGAACACTTTCATCGGTCATCCTGGCGACATGTCCAGACCATCTAAGCCTCTCTATGCGCATGACTCTCATGTTGTCCAGTTCTCCTGTCATTGTGTACAGCTACAAGTTACTCCTCGGTTTCCTGATTTCGCAGACACTGGACCATAAACTCTAACTTAGAATTTTTCTCTCAAACACAAGGAGCCTTTGCTCGTTCAATTTTGAGATGGTCCAAGACTTCGATCCGTATAACATGACAGGGAGAATCAGGGATTGGATGGAATTTTCAACAATATTAAATCAGATAATATATTTTAATACATTTAAAAGTGTAATTTTTGTTTATTATTTATTTATTCACTTTTTTTACTTATAAAACTAATAATGAAGATAGCTTGAGCTAGGAACTTATGATTAATCGAAAAAAGTCAGTAGCGTAGTCATGTACAATGTACAATGTAGCAGTCATGGACACGATACTGGTACCCGTATAGGGTTTCATAACGAGGTTAGAGCAGAGCAAGTGAAGAGGTAATTACACGTTCAAAGGCAGCGAACAAATTATAGAGAGCGAGTTATCTGATTTCGGCACCAATTACACGCATTAACTCTTCCTTTTATTAAAACATACCATGTTCGAAGTATCCAATGATGTTTTATTAATTTCTATGAAACATTCTTTAGTTTAATTTAACGGAGGAATAGTTTTATATAAATAATTTACTAGGAACAATCCTTAAACATTTACCATAAATGACATTTAAATAATTAATTATTCTACAATGAACCTGGTACCCACCAGCCATATGATCAAAGAGCTATAATATACACATGAAACTACTCAAAGTAGACACATATATACAATAGAAAGCTTTTATGTATACAATGTATAAATATATTAATTTATGGCAATACATATTTAAATGGAAAACTAAATTGAATTTTTATGAGATTCATGAAATAAATAAACAAAATCAGAAAAAATAAACTAGATAAAAATTTCGAAAAATTTATTTTACGTCATGTTTATCGTTTGGGTCTCAATGGATGTAATTGTTATTTATTCATATGTGTAGTATATTATTTTATAAGAAAGTATAAACATATAAATACAACTTACGTGAGCTAAAATAATCGTGGAAAAGCAAAGCTAAATCGAAATAAATAGAAATTAAAAATATGTATGTTTATTAATGCATCGTGGAAAAAAATGTTTGAACACTTTGGGGTCTATTACCTAACTTATTCCAATAGCGGCTTAACCTGTTACTACGCATATACCACGACGAAGTTGGCCAGCGATTAACTATGCATGTCAAGTAGGCTGAAACTTTAGGCGACATAGCTTTAAACTTTGGTACCTCTCTTCAGAGTTTAAGCGGCGCGGACCACGTCGAGGTAAGCACGCCAGGTAATTTAATTTCGGAACTTCAAAATTCGAAACAAAGGAGATTTGAAAAAAAAAATTGAATTCTTCAAACTTCGAAGCAGTTCGTAAACAGTTTGTGAAAATAGCTTAGCAGAAATATTGTTGTTTTCGTAAAAAGTAAAGTTTAGCGAATTAGTTGTGACATTATCATCTTAATCTCAATCTCAATAATCTTCATGATTATTTTTCGAACCCGATGTGATCATGACTCTAACCGCATAAAGGTACCGCCGCTCTACGAAATGCAACTAATGAACATTGCTTAGTTTTGTTATATTGTAATGAACATGCCATAGAGGAATCACTTTAAGGCCTTCCGCAGAGCATATGAACATGTGTTGTCCGGTGTAATCCTTGACTTCCATAGCCATGTCGTTATTTCTTGACGCCATCCTTACCAGGTATCTGGAGGACTAACATCGAGGGAGTTCACGGTCTCCGTTCATTACTGGAACAAACCAAGCATTCCACCTCACATTTGTTTTTGCCTACGAAGCCAATGCTTTTTACTGCCCTTCTCAAACTCCTGCATGGCCCCGCCCATAGAACCTGTCCAGACCGATATAAGAACATCTTCGGACGTGTAAGGGCTTTAATCGTTTTTGATCCAGTTCAAAAACAACTTTAATTTAACATTATGCATTAAAGATGAATTAAAATTTAGGCGTACAATAACCTTCATTACAAATCATAAATTAGCTTCTTACCTCAGCGGAGAAACGAAGTAATAAATCTAAACAAGGAAAATAAAGATCTGTAGTATCAAATAATCAAATAAAGATCAATATCAAACAAATAATTATTTACGAAACGATAACTAACATCAAACAAAAATATTTCAGGTATTTTTAGGCAAGAAATAGAATAATAGCAAAGGAAATTAATGAGTAGCATATCCCAACCGAAAAATGCTAAACGCCAGAGGAAACATCCCAACACTATAGTCACCGGTCAATGGCATTAAAACAATTGTTTAATCAAACAATTTTGCAACAAGGAAGTTTCATCTATGCTTCCATGTTGTCAGCAATGTAAAATTCCTTGTCCTCCCCTCTTATTTTAAATGTAAATATACTAACTCTAAGATTAGGAGAGGAATTTACTGTTCAATACTAAATAATTATTAATATTTGTATATTATTTATTTTATTCATGAATTTTACTCATTGCATCCATGTTAAATGCAAATATTTAACGTACAAACGTTTTGAGCTGAATGCCAATATAATATGCATGTATATATTTATAGCAAGAGTTTTTTACTAAACGTCTTGGAGTGGGCTAATGTTTGATTGATGTGCCTCTTTGGACTGCTGAAGTGAGGTTCGTTGCATTTGATTTTCATTGATATGATTTTTATTTTGGTGTATTTATCCTGACGATGCCTAACTAGGAAAAGCATTGACAGATTAGTAATTTTCTATTATTGTAGAAACTTTTGCCTTTTTTTTTTTTTTTTTTAATTTTATCCTTATATATAAATTTATTTTAAAATCCTCTATGAATTTCATTGATTACCGAAGCCTATAACTGTCTTGAATGTTATAGTATATCCAACTTAAAGCCAATAAAATATCGTTTTATATATTTCTTAATTTTTTATTGATGTTAGATGAAATACGAGTAAGGCCTAGTGTCTGAACACCACCAACCGACAATATAAAATTAATATTAAATTGGCACGGTCAATATTTTGAATCATATCTTCGTGTTTCAACCGTGTCGTAAAATTCTATGTTACCGTTTCGCTTGCCATGCTGCTTGCTTACTCCGGTTCGTTTTATTTTAGGTTCAGGTTCGTTATTCCTGTCAAAATTTACTTTTCTATTCCATCCTAGAAACTGAGGAAAAACAACAGAAAAACAGGCTGAAGCTGGTTTATTTAATATTTCGAGTTTATTTTAGTTGATATCGGCATAAAAAAATTTACAAAACTCAAAACTTATTTTTTTTATTTTGATATTGTTTTCAATATTAATATTTTTCTCTGAATCAAAATTATTCACTATTATGGCAGTGTGTGAAAAACCCCTGCAAAATTCAGTTAAAAATAAATACCTAATATTAAATATTAACTAATGGCAATAGTAATTGTAAATGCGGTCGGTCAATTACGTAGCGATAAAGAATCCATTAAGACGGAAATCCAATCAAAGCATTCCCTAACAGGTTCAGAGATAGATCAATTGGAAAGTTCTAACTAATCGGCAATAGGTCCACATTATCGCTACTAGTTTCAGTCCCTTTGCTCCAAATTTAACGTCCTTTAGCCCATTGGAGCTTTAGCATTACTTAAGAGCTAATCAGAAAACCGTGTTACTTAATTTTGAATTTTAGAAAGATGTAATGATTTTTTTACATTAAAAAATAAAAATCAATTACATTTGAAATACGTTATTTATAATTGATTTCTTATTATTGGAAGGCATATTTTTAAATGGTTAAAAAAAAGAACTGTACCACTACAACCCGTGAAGAGTATGGTACATACCCATGGCTGAGACTGTACTGTTTCTAGAACAACGGTTGTGCAGGGAGATGATTATATAACACTAAACCACAAAATTCCCCCCTTTATATTTGGTGCCCACTCACTTTACAGAGGCTGGGAGAGACCCAGAAGGGTCCTAGATCTCATAGGACCCATCTGCGGCCACCAACAGAGTAAATAAAAGTATGATAGCGAGCGGGATGTGAACCCAGGGCCTTCGGAAAGGCAACTCAGCGCTCTATCACTGAGCCACTCCGCTCCCCAATTTGAGTAAACAAAAAATATTAACCAGTTGCTTTAAGACTTGATGCTGGGTTAAAATAAGGCTGAAGTGTTGTCACTAATAAAATAAGTGGTACTTATTTAAGTCCAATTTATTGACTGCACAACCCAAACTTTTTCAATATTTCTCAAAAATTATTATTATATCTATTATAATAGTAATAAATTAAAAAATAAAGGTGAAAAGGAATAAGGCTAATTAAATTAGTCCTTTAAGCTTATAAATATAAATACAACAGATTATCACAGTTCAATATGTACGATTTACGAATGACATTTAAGATCGAGCAGATTCAAATTTAAGCGTATAAATCAATGCATATTCTTAAAATGTTACGTTTTAAAGCTTTTACTGACTTATGTTTATTATTTCTTTGAAATGCCATAATTTCATTTCCTCGTAAAAGTTATTTTCAAATTCTCGCTTAAATGAAGAAAGAAATATATAACATCAGCCAATGCCATTGATAGTGTTGTCTGATTCATTTCAAAAAAGGCCTAAGCTGACAGGGGTCCTTTTGGCATTTTTGACTTTGGCCCTTTTAGAACCATGCCACAGAAATATATGAATTTATGATTATTATAAATTGATAAGAATTTATATTAAATTTAATAGATCAAGCCCTTATATATAAAACATATTAATAAAAATATTAAAAACTAAATAATAAAATTCAATATGATCTAATCAAAATGTAATAATTTAATTGAACATTTTGTTGAGGCCTATAATTTTTTGTATTTATTTAATATAATATTTTAGCCTAATTTTTCAGACCACATTATAAGTAAGATATAAAACTTTTGTATCTTATTTAGAAATGAGACGTAAATTTTACAAATTTAAAGTACAAGCGGATATCCATATTAACATCAAAATTTAATAGTACTTCATTTTTTTTCTTTCTAAGATTTATCAGGAGGTCCCTACTATTCGTCTCCTAAGAATATTTATTCCGTTTTATTTTCCTCTGGATCTTGTAAACTCGTTGCGACCCTTTGAAGGTAGTTGAAGTGCGACCTCCAAGTGAAGATTTATTGGTGAGGAGTGATACGCCCTGAACGAAAGAGGTACTTGATGCTCCCACACCTAACAGGAGCTGCTTGGAGACGAATAGGCTTTCAGCTTGTGTTTGCACTCAGGGAGCTTCTCGCTTACTCTCAAAGTATTGGTTTATTTTCGGAGACGCAAGTGCTGCAATAAGGGATGAAATTCTACAGACTGAAAGGCATTTAACTCGCACCCTACCTTTTCCCCTGCCAACTCTTAACCAATCCAATCAATAGAAACTGGCCAAAATTAACTGAATAACTAGCTTTACTTCTATAAATTCTTCCTCAACCTTTACTTTTAACCCGTCAGTTCTCAAAAGCATCAACAGGTGCATCATTTTATTTTTTATTTAATTCTGGTTCTGTCTCAGTTTCTGCTCTTCCAGAGCCATCTTCCGGTTAAAAAACATATTAGCCTCCTACAAAGTTTGTGCATGATAATCACTCTCTTATCGGTTTAGAACTGAGAGGTTCCTCGCCTGGAGGTTAGGTTTATGAGTTGTCGAATTGTTTCTTTGAAAAATGACACAAAAAACGTAAGTTCAAATGTTTTTGTTGTTGGAATGTCTTTATAAATGTATAAGCTAAGATGTACAGTAGTTTTTGTTTTGTTTTTTTGAAAATATTCGTTTCTCTGGTATGAAATAGAACTAAGTGCACCTGTAGGTGCTTATGGGCACCCAAGGCTCACTTTAGTGCATTGTATAGCTAATGGATTTTTGAACGGTATTCCAGGTCCCTGCATGATTATATGTTTTTCTTATTGTAACTAAAATTTAACAAAGTTAAGGTAAGATTTTAATTGTGATATTGTAAAATTAAGAATATTGTAAATAATGGCATGAAAATATATTGTATATGAATAAAAACACAGAGTCACCAGGATCATTTCATTCATACATGTAAAAATAATAATTTTCTTTTCTCGAATAATTGACAAAATAATTATTATATAGTGATATTTTAAAAAAAATATTTTTTTCCATTTTCAATAAATTTTATTTGTAAATTAGAGAACATTTTTAACATTTCCAAATCTCGGGTGCCCATAAGCACCTCATTATTTTATAAAGAATGTTCAAAATTTGCAGGTAAACATTACAAGACACTTAAATTAAGCTTAGAAAATATTAATATAAATTTTTTTTTAAATCTGTACCGAAGACTTTATGGGAACTGACGGGTTAAGTTGCTTTACCCTAGTTTAGGTTTTAACTTTTTTTACTATTCTTTCTTGTTACATTTTCATCGCACAGTATCGCATCCGGCAAATTAAATCTGAAGGTTAGTTTTTTTCTCCTTGATGAAAGTTTTTAACTGATTAATGGTTAAAGGTCCTTAGGCCGTTGTCTTTTTAATCATCTCACAGTAAATCCAGGTAACAGATATATATGTAGTAGGGAAGGGAACGAATGAGAGGATTTTGTGTTGATAAGTGGAATCGTGTAGTGTATTTTATGTCAATATATGATTTTGCAGTGGGAATGTTCATTGTTGTTTTATAGTGTAATTCGTAACAAAACAAAGTGCGTAAATTTGTATTTATTATATATGGACGCATTTTGCTCCACATGTCCAAATAGGTCTTAGTACATAATTGTACAAGCTTACAAGAATAATGAACTTTTTAATAAGTTTGATGTTTTAATGATAATAAAAGCGAAATATGCTGAGATAGTAAATTATAAATCGATTGATTAATATAATGCGCGCATGGTTATCTCGAAATACTAAATCTCATTACAATGTTGCGATAACTATTTCTATTAGTTGCTAGGTTATTTAAATCATATGGTGTAACTTTTTGGACTGTAATACTCAGGTTAGTGACAACAATACTTTTAAAATAGTTACATATTAGAAATATGAATACTAACTAGTAGTCAGTGTTGGAACTAAATTTTAAATTTTAAAAGTAATCACGTAAGTTTAAAACGATTCACGTGGCAACATTAAAAAATAATGTTTAATGAAAATCCCAAAAGAAACACTTTAGTATTTTCTTTGTTGATACTTATCTTTAGCTTTGTGAGCAATGCAGAAGAAAAAAATGGGAATAGAAAAAGCAGTTCAAATCCAAAAGAAAACTCAAAACTTGAAGCAATCACGTACAGTGATATCACACTTGAGTCTGAAATTGTGCCCGACTACCAGAATATATTCGAAGAAATGGAAAAAATACGCAATTCAAAACCTGTAGACAACAACCTAAATTTTCCATACGAAGAAATCTTCTTTTTCAGAAAACATACAGACGAAATTGAAAATAAAGAAGTTAAACAGCAAGTAAATGATGAAATGATAAAGAGACTGCTTTATGGCAATGATGATAGAATAACAGATCATGGTGTAGCTACTGAGTTGTATAATAAAGGTTCAGAAATTCTGGGTTCCTCTTACAGTAATAAGAGGGAAGCATATACACTGATACTCAATGCAAGTAGTATGGGAAATAAACCGGCAAAAGCCAAAGTCGCATGGGGGTTGATGTGCGGAACACATTTGCCACAAAACATTTCCATGGCGAAGGAAATATTCAAACAGTTAGCAGAGGAAGGAGTTCCGGATGGGCATACCGGAATGGGACTATTGCATTCACTTGGGCTTTCAGTGAACGTTAGCCAGCCACGAGCCCTCCTGCACTACACGATTGGAGCGCTGGGAGGGAGTCTTTGGGCGAGGATGGTTCTGGGCTTCAGGTATTGGCATGGTATCACGGTCACAGCCAATTGCGAAAAAGCGCTTGAATTCTACCGCCAGGTTGCGAGCCAGGTAGCGTCTGGGTTGGAGGCGAACGGTGGTACTATCATCCACCATATTAGGCTCCTTGACCAGGCCGAAGATCCGGGCTACCAAACTGGACTCATCGACAACGACATCAAAGATTACTACGAGTTGTTAGCCGACAAAGGAGATGTTTCAGCACAAGTTGGCTTGGGGCAGCTGTACTACCGCGGCGCTAGAGGGTTCCCCAAGGACTACATGAAGGCTCTGATGTATTTCCAAAAAGCCGCGGAGGCTGGGAATGTTCTGGCCACGGCTTTTGTGGGGAAAATATATCTAGAAGGAGATGAGAATTTAGATGTTAATCTTATGAAAGCCTATATTAATTTGAAAAAAGCGGCAGATCAGGAAAATGCTGTCGGACATTACGGGATCGGCCTAATGTATTTAGAAGGCAAGTACGTCGTGAAAAACACCCGAAAAGCATTATTTCACCTATCACGATCTGCCGATCATGGATGGGTAGAAAGTTTATTACTACTTGGAACGATGTATCTTCAAGGTATTGAATTGAAGAAGGACTATAGAATGGCGAGGAAATACTTCCTCATGGTATCTCAGGCAGGAAATATCTTAGGATACTATAACTTGGCACAAATGCACGCTTCGGGGATGGGCACGATGAGATCTTGCACGACTGCAGTAGAACTGTTTAAGAATGTAGCAGAGAGAGGAAAGTGGGGAGAGCACTTGATGGAAGCGTATAACCATTATCGAAATAAAAGATACAACGAATCTTTTGTCACTTATGCTCTCTTAGCTGAGATGGGTTACGAGGCGGCACAAAGTAATGTCGCGTTTCTTCTAGACAATGGCTTGATCCCCTATTTGGATCAAAATGAAGACAGCAGGTACGTCCGAGCAAAGATATACTGGAGCAGATCAGCAATGCAAGGTAACCCATTGTCCTTAGTGAAGCTAGGCGATTACTACTACTACGGACTTGGGACTAAGGCGGATTACGACACAGCAGCAGCTTACTACCGCGTTGCCTCTGAGCAGTATCGAAACCCTCAGGCCATGTTCAACCTCGGGTACATGCATGAGCACGGCCTGGGCCTCAAGAGGGACCTCCACTTAGCCAAGCGCTGTTACGACATGGCATCCGAGGCCAGTACTGACGCAGAGTTCCCGGTCTTGATAGCTCTGACGAAGTTGTACATCCTGTCAACCATTTACATGCTGAAAGAGCTGGACTGGACGCAGGTGTTAACTTTACGGGGAGTGAATGTGTACCTTGGACAAAACTGGGACCTCTACCTCTGCGGGTTCCTTTGTTTCTGTATTGTGTACATCGTTCACTACAGGGTGAATCGGAGAGACCTCTTGCGAGATGTCATCAACTTCTTGTGACGCCTATTCTATAATCAATAGACCAGAGATTATCCCTTCATTAACTATTATATTATGTTCGTTAAGTATTATATTATGCTGGATTATAATGTGTATTATATTATTTTGGTTAAAATTGTTTTGTGCCCCATTTATTACAGCGGCATCGCATTACTTTAAAATTATATTTATAAAAACTGAATGTAACATAAAAAAGAAATACTACCACTGTCTTTATCATAGTTATAATATTAATAAATGTTGTATTGAACAAGTCACCAAACTGATTGATTGTTTAGATGTTTTTGGATTTATGACGAGTTATGGATCAAAAGTGGATAACTCCAAATTTTTAAAATGGATTTTTTCACATTTTCCGTTCGGCTTAGTCATGCAATGCATAATGCTTTCGAAACTTCTGGCTCAGAATAGGAATAAAACCATGAGAAAAAAGGCGACGAAGTGTCCAACTAGCTAAAAGTGTGAAAAAGTCAATCTTTGAAAATTTGTAGGCTCTTAAGAATACTAAAAATGAACAGAATAAAATATTATATACAACTAGGCAAAATACTATATCGTAAAAATCAGATGATATTTGCATAAGTTCTAAAAAAGTAAATAAAATAAAAAAAAGTAAAGAATTTACGAAAGTAAATAAATGGGAAAAAGTTATAAGAAAAGAAACTAAACAATAAAAGCCATTATGCACTTCTAGTCGATTTAAACGAATAATAACTCTTGCTAATATAATAATTAGAGAGCATCTCTTTAGGAAATTTAGGCGATGCTGGAAATGCATGGGTCTGAATGAGGATACTGAAGAAGCATGGCGGATATTAGATAAGATAGAGTTCTAGATGGTGGGGAACGGACTAGAGAAGAACACTGTTTTAGTTCAGTGGGAAGGAGTATAAATTGTGCGAAGGCGAGATCTTATTCCCTGGCACTGGATTGAGGATTTGAACTGAAGTAAACTGTAGATGTAGTTTGATTGTTGAACGTTGTTGGATTGTTATATGAATGAAACTTGAAAATATTGTCTAGGGACTAAAATAAGTAAATAACAAAAATATTAAATAATTCAGTTGTATATTAGTAATAAAAAATCACAAATTTTTTATAAACGAATTAAAAACAAAACAAGAGTGTAGCTGACGAAGGGGGGGGGGCGAAAGTGATGTAATAAATCAGAAATCTTGTTAACTTCTAATGAAGTGCTATCAGCAGCGATTTGATGGATGTTGCTCGAGCCAGTTACAAGATTTCTTCGCACATGATTGTGATTCTGCCGATTTAGGAACAGAAACCATATGTTTGCTACATTCGGCGTGATAAATATCTTCTATTAATCCCTCCTTTATAATCCTGTTGTTATTTATGTTCTGTCAGAGAATACAATAAAAATCTGACAGGAACGGAAAAAAAGAATAATGGATTCTTTTTACAGTGTCTGAACGTAGTCCTTACAAACCAATAAATTTTTTTATGAAATATATATTTCACTTTTTAAAATACATTAACGCCAATATGAAATCGAATGTAAATTATATCCTCCATAAATTATAGAATTCTTCCGGGTTAGAGTTTCGCACAGTACATAACCTTTTAGGCGGATATAAATCGCAAATAAATCCGCATGATTTATTGGTTTTAATTATCAGGCATTAGTTTTAATGTCTCAAATAATACACAAGTGTTCGTAATATGCCCATTGTATGGAATTGTACCTCTAAGGTAAGGTCGAAATTTCAAGCATTAACTTAAACATTGACAGTCATAAAAATAGTTATAGAAGCACCCTGTTGGTACGAAAATGATGTTATTTCTTTTGTGCAGAGTTAAATAATATTTCTTCTGACCTAAAATACATAAGCTATCTCAGTACAGAACCCATAGTTGGTTTTAGCATCCACGGTGAACCAGAAGCAAGAGATTCAATATCCCAGTTCATGGTCCATTGAGAATCTGACGGCACATCGTCTGTCACTTGTGTCGGTCTTCTAGCTCCTCTCGATTCGATTCATGATCTTCTCAAGTGGCTTATCTGGTATATATTTATATTTATAAATATATATTTAATTTTACTGTCGGGATATAAATATATGTATGTATACATATATTTAAAACGACTTTATTACAGCAATGCGTCATATGTCGTAGCCTAATTCATACAAGCCCTGCCGCCATTTCTTTTTATCGTAACAGTCTTCCTCTCTAAGTTCTCCGGGACCCCTTCTATCCACCTCTTTTCTGGCCGACCTCTCTTCCCTCTTTCCGATGGTAAATGTTTCAGTACCCTTTTAGGCCAACGGTCGTCCGCCATCCTCATAACACGACCAAACCAACTTCGTTTTTTCGTTTCAACTGAGTACAGTATGTCAAGTGGTTTTACTGCACCTCCAAAAATTCATCTCCATTGAAAGCAGTTTTCTGAGCGCGTCAGTTGCATATACCTTTCGTCGATATTTTTTTTGGTGCTGCTCCCCTTCGAAAGCCACCTGCCTAAATATTTAAATTCTTCAGTTGGGGTCAAATCCCATTCCCCAATATTTAGTGAGGAGTTTCCAATATTATTAGTACTCGCTTTTTGTTTTATTGATTTCCAGGCTTCCTGTCTGATAAATATATATATATTGTTACGGGCTACTGGGTGTAAAATGGACTAAACTATTACTTAATTCAAGAATCTAATATTTATTAACAAATTAGAAAGAATACAATGAGATTATTTAAAACAGTTAAATTATTAAACTAATATCAATTTACAATAATAATATTCTACTAAATGTTATCTAATTTCTAAGATAATATACAAATAATATAAGATATTGTTTATACTAAGTAACTAAACTATTTATATAAATTTGTACAAATACAATAATATTACACTATAGTTTACAATTACAAATTAACACTTACAGTTCGCTAACTAAAGTCCACCGACCGTAAGACTCTCCAAATATGACAAACTGCCACACAGTTTATTACACCTATTACACGGCCACTAATTGTCACTGTTGCTCACTAAGCACTTATTACAGACTGATACTAACTCACTGTAACTCACGCACTATCACTAGTTAACGACTGCTACTCACTGGCTTATTACTTCACTGCTTATTACTACTCGTCTTAATACTGACTGCCGCGGCCGAAAACGCTGTCCTTTTTATATAGGCAAGGTAGGTCGTGGTGGGGCATTACTCGGAACACGGACGAGGACCACCTAGACCGATCTAGAAGGCTCTACGCCATTCTATAATCCCTTCCGCTTAATCCCATTGTTTGCCTAATCCGCTCTAGGCAGATCAGAAGCCGGTCCTACTTCCCGCTCTGACCGTAACACTGCCCCCTCCTTAAAAGTGCTCTGCCCCAGAGCATAGTCCGGAGAAATCGGGCGGTCATGAGCTTCCCTCGATGGAGACGCATTTCCTTTCCAGGGGTTGAACGTGCACACCAATATGGCGACTCCAGAGTTGGCGAATATCTGTTCAAGCATGTTCCTGACAACCTTCCACTCCAGGCCGTCATATCCACAGCCCAACTTAGGGATCGCGAGCTTGGTGACACGCAGTCTCAGAAGCTTACTCCGCAGGTCGTCGAGGCTTCGCCGCAGTGCGTCATATGTGGGCTTCTGATCAGTAGCACACTTGGTGACTAAGTAGAACAGGTGTCGTCCTTCGTGCGTATGGTGGAGTGCTTTCCCGACGCTTGGTCCTTGGCGTTCCAGTTCCTCAGTTCCAGCAAACTTCTTCCTGAAGACCGTTGCAATCCCTCGGGAAGTCCTCAGATCTTCGGCGACACAATGGGCCAGAGAATAGTCCGCGGGTAACGAGAAGATATCTCTGTATACCGTCTGAGTTACTCCACGGGAACCTTGTACCTTAGGTTGTGCAACTGATACCTTACTGCTCTCCACGTTGTTGAGGTACCTGACTTGCTGGTCTTTTGTCGGGCCATGGTCTCCTTTGTAAGGGGCCAGTCTGTTAAAATGGACTACCCTGGGTTTTCCTTTTGGCTGCTTCCTGATCCTATAGATGACGTCGTTTATCCTATTGATGATCTCAAACGGGCCATCCCAGGAGTTCTGAAGTTTAGGTGAGTAGCCTAGCCTCCTTCCAGGGTCATGTAGCCAGACCAAATCTCCAGGTTGGAAGCCACCTTTCTCTGCCCTGATGTCGTAACGCTCCTTCATTCTGTCACTGGCTCCCTGGATGTTTGCACGAACCTTCTCGTGGATATTATCCATCCGCTTCCGTAGATTCGTGACGTATTCCTCTCCGTTAACTTTCTCGTCGGGCTTGAACCCGAATTTCAGATCACATGGCAAACGAAGTTCTCGGCCGAACACCACATTTGCGGGGGTCTGCCCCGTTGCTTCATGGACTGAACTGCGGTAGGCTAACAGGAACAAGTGAAGATACTGGTCCCAGTCTCGCTGATGCTCGGAGACCACTTTAGACAAATATCGACCCATTGTCCTGTTCATGCGCTCCACCATGCCATCCGATTGAGGGTGAAGAGGTGTCGTCCTGGTTTTCCGTATTCCCAGTGCTTCGCACATCCCGGAGAAGACTGCAGACTCAAAGTTTCTTCCCTGGTCAGCGTGAAGTTCCATGGGTACTCCAAACCGGCTGACGAGCTGCTTCACAAGTACGTCTGCAACCGTGACTGCCTCTTGATTCGGAAGGGCATACGCTTCCACCCACTTAGAAAAATAGTCCATGGCCACGAGAATATATCGGTTGCCTTCGTCTGTCACAGGGAAAGGGCCAGCGATGTCAATCGCTATCCTCTCGAACGGTGCTCCCACGTTGTACTTCTACATAGGGGCCTTCTTTCTTCTTGTTGGTCCGTTAGAAGCCGCACAAGTCGTACAACGCCTGCACCAGTCCAACACATCGTCCTTAAGGTTTGCCCAGTAAAAGCGTTCACGAACTTTTTCCAATGTACGGTGAACTCCAAGATGGCCGCCAGTTACACCGTCATGTAGTTCCCTAAGCACTTCGGGCACTTTATTCCTTGGAACGATGAGCTGTAGCCTGCGCTGATCTCCTTCCGCGTTCTCCAATGCCCGTTTCAGCAGCCCGTTGTCCACTAAAATGGAGTTCCATTGGGCCCAGTACGTTTTTACATTCTTCGACATTGGAGCAACATCCTGCCAGGCCGGTCTTCCTCGCCCCGATATTTTCCATTCCTTTATTTGTTTTAAGTCCGGGTCCTCGTCCTGTTCCTTTGACACCTCTGCATCTTGCCAACTGTCGATGACAACTGTAGTCCTCAATACCACTGCCTGCTTCTCTTCTTGTCGAGAACAATGCTTGCAGCCTTCTTCACAAGGTCTTCTTGACAGTGCATCCGCATTCCTGTGGCTCGTTCCAGAACGATGAGCGGATTCAAAGTCATACTCTTGAAGGCGCTCAATCCACCTCGCCACTTGTCCCTCAGGTGACTTGAATCGCAGCAGCCACATTAGAGCCGCGTGGTCCGTTCTCAGCAGGAACCTTCTTCCGTATAGGTATTTATGAAAATGCTCTATGGACTTTACTACTGCCAGAAGCTCTTTCCTTGTGACACAGTAGTTTCGTTCCGGAGCTGAGAGTGCTTTGCTGAAATATCCAATCACCCTTTATTCTCCGTCTTGGAGCTGAGAGAGGACACTTCCAATGGCGATGTTGCTGGCATCTGTGTCAAGTATGAACTTGCCCTCGGGACGTGGATAGCTCAGAATAGGAGCACTACTCAATTTGCTCTTCAGCTCCTCGAAGGATGCCTGGCACTCGTGATCCCAATGGAAAGACCTTTTCTCCTCGGTTAGCCTGGTAAGAGGTTTTGCGATGTTAGCGAATCCTTTCACGTACCTCCGGTAATAGGTGCAGAGCCCGAGGAAACTCCTCACCTGGTGCTTATCTCGAGGTACTGGCCAGTCGGTGATCGCTGCTATCTTCTCTGGGTCAACAGCAACTCCGTTGTCTGACACAATATGCCCCAGGTAGTTGACTTGCCTTCGGAAGAGATTACACTTCTTCGGGTTCAAATTTAGGTTTGCTGCACGCAGTCGTTCGAAGACCTTCTCCAGATTCTTCAGATGGTGAGCGAAGGACTTTCCCAGCACAATAATGTCATCTAGGTATACCAGGCATACCTCCCAAGAGAGACCTCTTAACACGTTTTCCATCAGCCTCTCGAATGTGGCAGGAGCATTGCAAAGCCCGAATGGCATTACTGTAAACTGCCAGAGCCCAGTGCCAATTGAAAACGCCGTCTTCTCTTTATCTTCAGGTGCCAATCCAACCTGCCAATATCCACTGCGGAGATCCAAGGTAGAGAAGAGTTTACACCCCTCCAGGGTGTCCAGCGTATCGTCAATCCTGGGAAGCGGATAACTGTCCTTCTTGGTGACGTTGTTCAGAAGACGGTAGTCTACGCAGAACCTCGTTGTGCCGTCTTTCTTCTTCACCAATACGACAGGAGACATCCAGGGGCTACTCGAAGGCTCAATGACACCATCAGCCGCCATCTCCTTTATGATCTTCTCGGCGTCCTCCCGTTTGGCTAACGGCAGCCTCCGCGGGACCTGTCGGATGGGCTTCGCATCCCCGGTGTCAATCCTGTGCTGGACGATATCCGTTCTGCCCCGTGGTCCTGGTCCGATCTCGAAGACGTCATGCCATCGGATAATCATGTTCTTCACTTCCTCGCTCTGTTCAGGTGAAAGGTCGCGGCATGACTCGTTAACAAATCCTTTTAGTTCTTCTGGCAGTCCTCGGAGCTCGGTGGGACGACGTTGCAGCTGACGAACCACTGAGGTAGCGGTTGTACACTCCCCGACCGGTGTTCCTTTCTTCAGCGTTACCGGGAAGCTGTTCAGGTTCATTAGCCGGATTGGAGTTGTCCGTCCGGCCTTGATGAGAGACCTAGCAACCAGTACGCCGCGTCCGATCTCTTGTTCTTCGTGCGTTCCAGGTTCCAGTAGTACACATTGACCCTCTGGTAGATGTCCTTCGACCGTCCCATGCGTCACGATTTGGCTCTGTGCAGGTAAAGTGGTGTCTTCTAGTAAGAGCACTCGTGCATACAGATCCTTTCCCTGCCGAAGGATGACTTCCTCGTCTCCCATCGTCAACACACCTTTCGACATGTCCAGCTTGATCCCGTATGCGATCATGAAGTCCATGCCCAATATGACATCTTCATCGATTTCTGCCACGAGAGCGCGGTGCTTCAGATGTTGACCCCCGATGATGAAGGTGGCAACTGTCTCCCCGTAGACCTTGGCTGGCTGTCCCGTGGCAGTCCGTAATGCCCAAGTTGTTGGTAAGATCTTCTCAGCTGGAAGTGTTTTCGAGTTCAAGATTGTCATGGTTGCGCCGGTATCTATTAGCAGACTTCGCAGCTGCCCGTTCACCATCCCATCAACGTAGAAACTGTTCGTTCTGCTTCCTATTGACGCAACTCTGATGGCCTTCCTGGGGCCTTTGACGTTACGGGTTGACAGTTGCCCCTTCCCATCAACCCTACTTAGTTTTCCTGTGGCTTTTCTTGCTTCTTCGATGGACACTTGCTTCTAGGGTGTCCCAGTTGGCCGCAGCTCCAACAGCGTATCTCCTTCTTACGGGTCCTGAGAGCCTCCAAAACTTTAGTTACTATGTCTTCGATGCTAGGGACCACATTAGGCTCCGCTTCTGCTGCTCTAACTCGCGCATGGCCCCGTACGGACTGTCTAACAGCCTCGAACTCCATGGCCTGGGATAATGCGTCTCCCAAAGTTTTCGGCCGGGCGAGCTTCACTGCTTGTTGTGTCTCTGGGTCCCGAAGTCCATCCAGGAATTTGTCGACAGCCAAGCTTTCGTAGACTTCGTCGGTGACCGACGGGTAGGCGTTCCTCACCAGCCGGGCAATATCCGCTTCAAATTCCTGTAAAGTCTCGTTTGTCTTCTGGACCCTGCTTCTCAGCTGTGAGCGATACAGCTGGTCCATGTGGCGGTGGCCGAAACGCATCTCCAGTCTTCTGATCAGCTCCTCGTAGTTGGACCGCTCCGACATGGGTATCCCCTGCAGTACTCCCAAGGCGTCTCCACGCAGGGCCAGACACAACGCTGAAGCTTGGGTCTCCTGTGACCACCCGTGGATCGAAGCCGCTGTCTCGAAGAGAGTCATGTAGTCCTCCCACGGCGTCTTTCCGTCGAATACTGGAATGGTGTTGTGAGCTGGTGGCGTCCCATTATTGGTGGGCAGAATGGTTTTATGAAGACTGGCCTCGGGAAAACGGTCGGTGTTGTTCGTCTGTGGGTTGCTCATAAGTCCCTCTATAGCTTCCACTCTTTGCCTAAGTTTGCTTTCAATTGAATTCAATTTTTCTCCTAACCTAGATTCTACATCAGCTACTTTATTATCTACATTTTCCATTAACTTAGTTTCTAATGTGCCTAATTTAGACTCTAGCCTATTTTCTACATTGCCTAGTTCATTTTTAACACTGCTTAATTCATTACCTAGTTCATTTTTAACACTGCTTAATTCATTACCTAGTTCATTTTTAACACTGCTTAATTCATTACCTAGCTTATTTTCTACATTGCCTAATTCACTTTTAACACTGCTTAATTCATTACCTAGCTTATTTTCTACATTGCCTAATTCATTTTTAAAAGTTGCAGACAACTTGCTTAAATCAGTTTCAAACAGAACGTCCTCTGGATTTTCCCCTAACTCTACAAAAAATTGACGCAAGCGATGTTGCAGTACACTTTTATTTCCGGAAGAATCCAGATCACGTTCTTCTAATTCCCGTTTTAAATCCGCAACTTTTAAATCCATCAATTTAAGACTTTGAGAAGCCATTTTTCAAACAGTAGTCCAATTATTACAAAATGCTAGACAAAATAACAATTACACAAGATCCCACTTCTGACACCAATTTGTTACGGGCTACTGGGTGTAAAATGGACTAAACTATTACTTAATTCAAGAATCTAATATTTATTAACAAATTAGAAAGAATACAATGAGATTATTTAAAACAGTTAAATTATTAAACTAATATCAATTTACAATAATAATATTCTACTAAATGTTATCTAATTTCTAAGATAATATACAAATAATATAAGATATTGTTTATACTAAGTAACTAAACTATTTATATAAATTTGTACAAATACAATAATATTACACTATAGTTTACAATTACAAATTAACACTTACAGTTCGCTAACTAAAGTCCACCGACCGTAAGACTCTCCAAATATGACAAACTGCCACACAGTTTATTACACCTATTACACGGCCACTAATTGTCACTGTTGCTCACTAAGCACTTATTACAGACTGATACTAACTCACTGTAACTCACGCACTATCACTAGTTAACGACTGCTACTCACTGGCTTATTACTTCACTGCTTATTACTACTCGTCTTAATACTGACTGCCGCGGCCGAAAACGCTGTCCTTTTTATATAGGCAAGGTAGGTCGTGGTGGGGCATTACTCGGAACACGGACGAGGACCACCTAGACCGATCTAGAAGGCTCTACGCCATTCTATAATCCCTTCCGCTTAATCCCATTGTTTGCCTAATCCGCTCTAGGCAGATCAGAAGCCGGTCCTATTTCCCGCTCTGACTGTAACAATATATATTATTATTATATAAATAAATACCAACTGTTAAAATTACTTCAAATATTCATTTAATCTACCAACAAAGAATTATAAAAAATACCAAATAGTTTAGTTGATAAATATAAAAACTCTGACTTCATCCATAGAAATTGTTTTCTGTTTACAAATTATTTTACTTTCAAACTATAAGTAAGAATGGTTTCGGTTATACAGTATTTAAGTTTCCGCAATGAAAATATAAACAACAAGAGTATGAATTATGTATTTAGAAAAGATAAAAATTAAAATATTAATAATACAAAATTTATTTTTCTATAAGTATAAAGAATGTAGGTTATTCGAAACTGTCCATAACTTTTTTTAATATTCTTTTCCTGAAGACATTTATTTACAAATTGATACGGCTTCAAATAAATAAACATGATTTTTATTATATATCATATTACCGTAGGAAATGCCACTATATGGGTAGCGTGTCAGAAAAATATTCTTCTCCACTAAGTAAGTTGGCTTTGGTCTGACGCGCAACGTGAAGGTTTCTGACAAGCAAGATATACACACATCTTATTAAATGCATTGGAGAATATTTTCTGACAGGCGCCTCATAATACAAATCAACAAGTAACACAAAAGGCATCATGAAGTACAACATTATTATATTACAACATTCTGATACAGAACTTATTATATTTATATTTTATACATTCTTGATATAGAATCGTGAGTAGTACTAGTATTGTAAAACATCCATTCACAAACAGAGAAAGGTAGCAATATTTGAAATGAAGAATCACATTATTTTTAATATGTATAATTTTAAGAGAAATGATAATTGCGCTAATTTTTGTTTTTATATCCCTCCTTCAAAAGAACGAAATAACTCAAAAATTGGCATTTTTGAATTATGGCTTCTGTAGCAACTGTATTGGTTGAAAATTTCAATTCAGAAACGACATATCTGATATTTCATTTCCATTTTTTTTAACTAATGCCATATTTTGAGTTGTATCATATTTGAACTTGAAGTTTTATAGGAAAAATGGCTTATGAGTTAAAATCAAAAACATTTCAAGCTTTTTTAAAATGGTCAAATTGTTAATAAAAGAATTTCAATAAGGTCAATACCATAGGAATGCCTACCTTTACAAATACCCAAAATTTTTATTTTTTAACTCACATGGAACATTAAAATACCTCTATTGAAAGATTAGTTTTTTTTAGTTATGACATTGTTCTTTTGAAATAGCGATATTTATTTCGAAAAAGTAACTTTAGTATTAGAGATTTAAACAAGTGGGTCATAATCTAGTAGGTGAGGTATAAATAATCAAAACAATAATACAGAGTTTTGTTATTAGCACCTTTTTTTTATTCTCTTTATTTCCAGATCGGCTATTCCTAGCCTTACATGGTTTTTTTAATAATGAAATTTTAAGATTTAACACTTAGTGAAAGTGTGGGTTTCGTCTCATGCAAGAGACACCCCTAACTGTACATTATCAGATTATTTACAGAGAAGATGTAAATATATAATAGCGTTTTTTCATATAAAATAATAATAGTAGTTCGAATATAAAGCATGTAAATAAGTAAACAAAAATAACATTAATGTAATAATAAACAGAACTATAGTACTATAAAACGGAAAACTGAAAGAAAACAGGATTATATTACATTTTGTTAAGACGATTGGTGGAAAACGTTATCTATTGAGATCACATCAGAATATCTTTCAAGAGTCTTGGTTTTAGTCTTGGGGATGAAATAGGTTCGCCTATGTTGAATGCTATAGCTCCTTGGACTGCTGGTAATCCGGTCTTAAATCTGCTGTAACGTTTTTTAATAAATTCATCAATCGACTCTAGGTTTAGCTCTCGGTGAAGTTGACTGTTTCGTACAAACCAAGGCGCGTTTACTGCGATCCGTAGGATTTTATTTTGAAAAGTTTGCAATTTTTTTTTCTTTGTTGTAGATACTGCACCCCACACTTCACAACCATACATTAGTAGAGGTCTAATTATGGTTTTATAAATTAATAAGGCTGTTTCTGGTTTTAATCTGGATTTTCTATTAATTATGGGATAAAGTAGAGCTAGTCTTGCGTAGGCCTGTGTTAATTTAGTGTTGATATGCTGGTTGCAGGTAAGGCGACGATCTAAATAAATTCCGAGATATTTTACAGCTTCCTTATTCCACGGGAGGTTGCTGCCATTGAGCACTAGCTCAGGTGGGTCTGAAGGGCGTCTAAGGGTGAAAATTTTTGCGCAGCATTTTTGAACGTTAAGGTCAAATTTCCATTTTAAAAAGTATTGTTGCAACTCATTTAGATGACTTTGAAGTGTGTTCCTTGCTATTATTATGTCATCACTCTGCGAGAATACTGCTGTGTCGTCAGCGAACATAGCTATGGAGGTAAGTGGAGACTGTGTGATGTCATGAACATAAAAGTTGAAGAGGATCGGAGAAAGAACTGAGCCCTGTGGGGTACCGCCACTGATCGGTCTAATGGTTGAGTTAGTGTTGTTAATTTTAACTGTATATGATCGATTGTTCAGAAACGAGCATATGATGTCGTGAAGGAATTTTGGAGTATTTGATTTTGATTATTAGCACCTAATTAGGTTTACAATTATATTGATATTGACTTGTAACTAAAATTCACTAAATTTAAAAAGTAAAATAAAATATACAGATATTTTTCGTTAATCAATTGCATATCCAACAAATATTATTACATAACACATATTTATTACTCTTACAATAAGCAAGGATTGAATTAATGTTGTCAAATATCTGCTTACAACAAAATTTTAATGAAGAGCGAGTATAATTTATAGTAATTACTTTGATTTACTAAAAACGTTACAAGGGATGCACCTCCGATATGCCCTAGGTGTAATAAAACTCTTAGTATCAGACTTATATTTGAGGAATCCTACTTCTGTAAATAAATACTAAATCAGCTCAAAATAGCACCAGATGTTAGAGAAGCACTTAGAGACAGCAAATCTGAAATAGACAAAGTTGTGAAATTTATTACAATAAATAATAGTAACAATTAATAACCAATATTTGATGATCCATTGTCCCTACTATGGATGCAATTGTTGTTTTTTCCGATTGTTTCATTTCCTTATTATCGATATATTTTTTGTTAGTATGTGTGTGTGTATTTTTATTTAAAAAAATTTTTTTTTAAAGATAATTAATTATAAAAAATCAATCTACAGGCGTTGATGACCCTAGGGTTTTACGCCTCTAACCAACAACAAACAAACAACTAAAAACGTTACATAAACAGAATAAATTTATAATAGTAATCAATAAAATAAAATCGCTATGTACAAGAAATAATTATTTCGTGAAGAAAAGACATTATGACAAACAATACCGATACCACTTCAGCTGCCATCGGATATGTCATAGAAATTATAAGTGTCCATTGCCATTGTTCTTTTTCATGTGTTAATAAGAAATAATTATTCTTAAATGTTATTAATGTATATTATCAGTTATAATTATTAGATGCAATAATTTCCTTATGATTTTATTCTAATTATTATTACATATATTTTTTGTAATTATTTTTACATTCTTTGAAAGTATTCATATTAAAAAAAAAATGTTATTACAAAAAATCTTTCGATTTCGGTTCTAAGTATAAGAAAAATAATTATTTTATATGCATTGTGTCTACTTGAAATATAGTTATATCAGTTTGTAAGCCACTAGCTAATAAAATAATTCCATTAAAAACCTAAATTAAAATATTATATCATTAATTTAAAGTTTTTAAATTTAGACTAAACGACTCAGTTAATAAATAAACATAAATTATATTTATTGCATTTTTTTTTCAAATATCCTGGAAATATAGATATGTGCTTTCAATATTAATTATTTGAAAATATGCCACTGTTATAAATATTTCAATACAGATTTTTATCAAACAACATATGATTGATAATTTCCAACATGGTGAGGACTATTACAAACTTTAATATTCTAACGAAAGAATGACGTATTGTTAAACAATCGATAATATCATTGAAACTGTGAAACTACTTAGGCACTTTAGATTTTGAAAGACAGAGTTAAAAGGCTATCAAAGAACCTTCAGCATTTGTGAGGCACATCCATCAACAGCGAAGTGCACATCTGGCAACTTCCCAACGTACTCGAGCTACTTCTGACCTGCGACCAGAAAAGATTACCTGAGCTAAATGACCTGGATTTTATATAAAATCGGAAATACTCCTATATGTGTGAATATAATATTTTAAATAGTATCAATGGATAATTATTTAAATTAGAAACTTTCTATTTACAATGAAGTAGATTTCTATTTAGTATCAATTAATTATTTATTTTTGAGCGATTGATTGATGTTGTTCAATTAAGGTTTTTCCTTTAAGATGGGGATATTAGCATTAATTTTGTTTGCTGCTTCTGTATTAAAAGTAATATTTAGTGGACTGTATGAAAATCTTGTAGTGGACTGTATAGAACATAAAACATAACATCTTTATTAATCTAATTTACACTGTTTCTGACCAAGAAAGAAACTGAAACATAAATGAAAGAACAATGAAAATATACATGCTACATTGTTGAAGTTAAAGTGGGCTTCGTTGTTCATGGTCTTAAACTGGCCTTCTTCTCCGGCTCCCCATTCTTTAGACTGGATTAGCTTAAGTTACTCACTCGTGTTTATTAATAACAAACTGATTTATATAATTTGCACATTGTGTCCATTTTCATGGCTAGCCAACAACTATGATAACAACATATGTTGGGAAAAACAAAAAAAAAAGACTTGAGGTGGTTTGCCAGTTTTTAACTTGATATTTCCTGTCCTCAGCCTTCTTGATTCATTTCACAGTGTGCCGTAAACAGATGTCAGAATTTTGGTACACCAACTTAATGGCGATAATATTAAGTCTTTATGGGATATTCATTTCTACCCCTTTTTATAGTTTTTGCAACTTATAAGTGTATGTTTATTTATGTGTGAAAATTTTGGTTAAACAAAGAAGTGAAATTTTTGAGAAAATCAACTGCTGTTTTATCTGTATCACGGGCAAAGCGAAACAATCTGCAATGCATTCAAGCATATTAAAGACAAGGTAGGAACAATTCAAATAACAACATTGTTAGTTGGGCCCGGGGATTTCAGTGAATTAGTATAAATGGGAAGTAACTATCAGCAACTGCCAGAACAGGATAAGCTGAAAACAATGCGATTTCATACATGTAGATGAAATTTTATAGGTTATGTATGGAGCAGAGGATAAATATAGCATTACGCACAAGATGAAGAGAAAAATGAGAACTTGGGGACCAAAATTGTACCAGTATCTCCCTAACTTAGTAAAGAAGAGCAAAGAGATCGGATGTTTATAAAATCGATATTAGCGAAAGGAGGCTAGAGTGAGAAACAATGAGGTATAAAACTATTCTTATTAGTATGTCAAGTAAAATGTAATCCATTATCCTAAAAAGATAATGAGGTGGAACGAATTCTAGCAGAAGACTACACGGAAATACAAACACTCCGATCATAATCTCACGCAAAGACAAATATTTGAAAAGGTAATCAAAAGAAATAACCGTCTGTTTATTCGATCTCACCAACACCTTTGACAAAACAAGAATGAAATATAGCATAATTCATAGGGTCCATGAAAGGAATCACATGGCCTTAGACAATTCAGTGAAATATATTAAATCAACCAGAATATGAAACTACCCAAGGCAGGAAAGGATGTAGCATGAGACAATCGTTTCGCATACAAAATTTCAGCAAGACCATAAATGCAAATAAAACAGTAAATATAAGAATAGGAAGAGTTGTAAGATTAAACAAAAATAGTTAAGTTCGAGTAAGAAGTTTTATTGCCAGTGTTCTCACCTTCACGAATAAGACCGGGTACATACTGAAATAAATTAAAGTGTAATGCTTTCACTTTTGGAATTTTCAATTCGCTCAAGAAAAATTTCATCAGCAAAAAATAAGCGACAAAAATCACGTAGAAAGCAATTTAAAAAAGCAAAACCGTCTAACAGATTCTTGCTATTGAATGACAGAATCTAGGGCTCTCACAACAGAGCACCAAAGGTAAGGAGATGGAATATTTAAAAATGGAAGTGAGCTCTAGAAGGGAGCGAGAACAAAATACAACTTGGAGATCAAATCTGGGACCTTGCAAACGATATTATCGATGAATATAGGCTGAGACCCTTGGGCTGCGATTCTCAAACTGCAGAGTATGAAAAATGGCGAGGTAAATATTTAATTTTACTTAAATTATATATGCTAATAAATAAATGAATTTGAAATTGAATTTATTTATTCGTTCAAAGTCCGCCTGAAGTAAAATCAATTACAAATGGCCTGTTAGATAAAAGATTCGGTAAGTAAGTGTTAATTGATGAAATGGGAATGGATTCTTCATTTTAATCGATTCTTTCATGAGAAGTAAGTTATCACTCTTTGAAGTAAAATTCACGGAGAACCTACATTAAATCCATATTCCGCTGTTTAAACCATATGGATATGTTCTTCGTATGGACTGAAATTATAATCAAACTTTAGCTATGAATGACCTTCGTATTTATTATACTAACTGTGACAAATATAATCTAAATTCAATATAATGAATCTATTTTTAGATCTTACAATATAAAAATTATTAAGGTAATTTTTTTCCTATGTCATTTTTAACCAACCTGGATTCCAGCTGTAGAGGTGGTGGCCTGTTTAACCTTAAATAAAAAAGGTTGAAATTTATTATCTATTTTTTTGGAATAATGTCAAAGCGTGATTTTGTTTTACGAGTTTAAATGGTGCCAGAACTGGAACCAAAAATATTAACGAAGGGCAAAAGCAGCATAAGTGAGTGTTCAACTGTGGTTCCAGAGATTTCGAGAATGAGACTTAAGCTTTGAAGATCATGAAGCCCGTGGAAGAAATTCAGCCCTTAATGAGGATGTTCTCAGAGGTATGCTGCAAGAAAATTGCAGTACAACTGTTCGATAACTGGCAGGGAGTCTTGAAGTCAGTAAATCAACTGTCGATGACCAACCTTAAGGAAACTAAAAAGATAAAAAAGCTTGAAATTTGAGTTCTTCGCGCACTAAACCGCCGAAAAATCAGAGGTATGCAATATAGATAGACTTCTTTGCTGAAACAAACGATCATTTCCTTCGCTTCAGATTTAGTTTGGGGCTCATTCCGTCCGAGTTTGAAATCGTAAAACAAAATATGTTAAAATCACGCTTTGACATCTTAGCGTTAAGACTGAATTATTTCCAAGTAGCAATATGTTATAGTCTTATACAGACGGAGATGAAAACGGATTACCATGTGTTTACATTTATAAAAATCAAGATTCCTTCTTCTTCTTCTCTGACTTTCTCTTATGCCATTGCTAGCGCCGAGGAGCCTCGACCCATTGCAGCCATGCCTCGCGGTCCCTACTCAGCCACCTCATTTCCTGGAGGGTCTTGCCTCTCTTCCCTCCAAGGCGCTGGATATATTCCTGATAGGAAACTCTGGGACGGCCTCTTGGCATCTTCCCAGAGGGACTAGCTTCCATGGCCTTCCGTGGCTCTCTCTCTTCGTCCATCCGACAGACGTCGGATTAAACTACTTTAGCTGTCGGTTTATTATGAAATCTTTCACTTCGATCACATTCAGCTCCTGTCTGATTCTTTCATTCCTGATGCGGTACCTCCTGGTCTTTCCAACAACTCTCCGTAGGAATTTCATCTCCGCCGCTGTCACTTGGCTAGCTTGTTTGTCCAGCATAACCTAGCTTTCACTCCTATAAGTGAGGGTTGGGAGGTGAACTGATTTGTAGATGTGCATTTTGGTTTCCTTTCCAACCTCCCTATGCCCAACTATACTGTTGCAAATAGGGTAGTAAACCTGGTTGACTTTGGATATTCTGTTAGCTACTTCTGGGTCAATTCTTCCCCTGCTACTGATGACCGTCCCCAACTAGGTTTACTCTTCCACAACTTCAAGTACCTCCCCATTACAGATCAGCTGGACGTCCTCTTCTTCCTCTCTTGATAGCACTAGTACTTTGCTTTTATTGCTATTTATTGTCTTTCCTTTGCGGGTGAGTTCTTCCTCCCATTCCACCAGGGCTTGCTGCAGCTTGTCTTTCTTGTCCGCAACCAATACTATGTCATCGGCATACAACAGGCTTTGAAACATAACATTTCTTAAGTTCCACTTGGCGATGAAGTTTTCCATTGCCGTCCCGGCAGTACGGCGCTTACAGATTTTATGGATTTCATTCATAAATAATATAAATGGAAGAGGACTCAAGCTGTCGCCTGCCTCAGACCTCTCTCTATGGGAAAAGACTTGGACTCCCTTCCGTTGATCCTCACTACTCCTTTCGCAGCCTCATATGCTGATTTAATTGCAGTGATGAGATCTTCTGGCACATTTTTAGCCGCCAAAGCATCTCATATTTCTTGTCGAGGGACAGAGCCGAATACTGCTTTTAGATCAAGGAAAGCCATGTATACATTTGTATTTCTGTAGCACGCTTTTTCTGCGATGCTTCGTAATACGAAAATATGATCTACAATCAAGACTCCACCAAACATAAACAGTGTACCATTTGGAAAGTGTGGTATTTTAATGAAAACATAAAATCCTGCATTATTTTTCTAACAGCACAAAATTTAATTGAAAACATTCCAGCATAAAGGTGCTGAACAAGTATTAACCCATTTAATTATAAAAATAAGGGGGGATTCGGTTCATGTAAGGTTTTATTGCAATCCTAGCAGATACTTTTTTTCTCTTTGGCAAAACTACTTTAGTTTATGAACGAAATGCCTAAATGTTTTTTTTTTAAATAAGTAAGATAGATCTAATTGAAGTACAACTCATATAAGTAAGAAACAACTCATCTCAGAAAATTAAATAATAAATAACTAGTTTTTGTAAAGCACTCAAGGAAAATCAAGAAAATGAATACCAACTGAAGAATTGAGTTGCTCCACTGCTTCCTGAGGCGGAACGAGAAGTAAAGAGAGGAAGAAGCCGCAATGGGAACTCTAATGGTAATGGAATCGTAAAGACAAGATGTAATTGAACCACACTATTGCAGATAAATTCAACGCGAAGCACTAACAGAATCAGAAGCAAAGCAGTGTTCTGATTCCGGCCACAACTTCACCATATAATATATTCCTTTATCTGGATATTATTGTCCAAGTTTTCAATACTTAACGAAATTATTAAACCACTATTTGTATAATAAAAAACCATTGGTAAGAACTATAATCCCATCATTTTTTAAAAAATTATTTTTAGCTAAATTCGAAAAAATGCACTATCTATCGAAAAAATGCACTATCGAAAAAATTTGACTATCTATCAATTCTGTAAAAAAAATATTAAAGCTGTAAATTAACAAAAAATGGTTTTGATATTTTTTTCGATTTCCTAAACTGTAGCATTTGTAATAAAAGAGAGGGTTTTGGGTTCAGTGCATGATAGAGACTGTACTGTTTCTAGGACAACCGTTGTTCATTGAGGTGATTCGATCCAGAACGTCATATGTAACTACGCACACTCTTTATGCCCCAAATACTTATTGATACGGATAAGATAGAATAGATAGTTCTTTTATCAGTAGAGCTATCGTTGATAGCAAAATTGACTGTTTTGAACTTGAAAAATGCATAAATAATATTCAAAATTTGTTATGACCCTAAAGATTAGGATAAACATGAAATGTTAGAGTTCTAAACCCCACTCTCAGTTTTATAAAACCGTATTGAAAAAATAAATTATTACTCACTATTTACAACACAAAAATCTAAAAACTTTTTACGTTCTTCACAACCATCACATCAACAGTTCTGAAAAAAAACAACAATTAAGTCTACATCTTGAGTTCTAACTCTGTTATTAATAGTTAAAAGATTTTTATATAGATGCATTGAAAAAAAATAAGAAAATTATGGGGCGGTGTGATTTCATTTAACAGAATATTACAAAAATATATTGGATAATTTATGATGTATTTATACCTTTCAAATTATAAAGATATCTTCTTTTTTTGACGTTTGTTAATCAGTGAGTTATATCAGTGATATTTTTGTAACCTTATGACTTCTAGTCTTTTCTAAACCATAAATTTATATTTATATATATATATTGTATTTATATACCCAAGGAGGTGTATATATATATATACACCTCCTTGGGTTGTATTAATAGAAATAGGGCGTTAGGAACATCTGAAAGCCATTAAGGAAGAAGTGAAACAGTGAACGTATAGGCAAATTAAAGCTAACAGCAGTTGCGAAATTCTTAACTGAGCGAAATAATTCTGACCTATATTTGAGTAAAATAATTTTGTCTCTCGGTTTCGATATTTTTAATGGATATAATTAGATGTGCGTAGAAGGCTTATTACTAAAAGTGACTACACTAAAAATAAACCTTTTAGTCGGACAATAATTCTTTTATAGTCCCTTTCATAAATTAAAATATTCAGCAATGATGCATCGCACAAAATAAAAAAGTCATTAGTGTTACAAAGGTGATTATATAAACCAGAGTTTATATAATTAATCGTGAATATATCGTAGCAGTCCGCCTTTTTCTTCATTTAGAAAAAAACATTGTAAGAACTTGGTATGCAAAAGTAAATATTTTGGCTCACTTGTCGATATTATTTATAAATTATAGGAGTATCTGTAATTATTTGTACCTACTGAATGTATAGCTTATCTTGTCATTGGTATTATGTCTACATTTATCTATCAGTGTCTTGTTATACAATACACACACATGCACAAAAATAAACTTGTTCATGTCCTATCATTAGAAACTGGATTCTTTGAGCTTCGGTGTTAATAGTTTTTGGAAATTAAGACTAAGTGAATATAAAATTAATGCTTATTTCAATATTATACAATATATTATTATATTATTGAATATGTCTACAATATTTTTATGTAATTTTTTCTATAAATAAAGTTGTTTTTATATGAACCTAAAGCAAAACGATCTAATTAAACTTTTTTTTTTAAATATTCTTACATTTTATTTCCAAATGAATAAGACAAAATAAATTATAATTTCAAATGTTGACGCTAGAGTAAAGTGCAAATTTTAAGGTTGAAACATCTTCCAAAAAGTAACCAATGATTGAGAATAGATTGAAAAGTTTGGCGTGTAGCCGTTTCATCAAGATGACTTTCTTTTAAAAGTCATTCATTGAAGCTTATACTTTGTTACTCCGTTTGATATATTCCATTAGTTTTATTTATTTTTTACGATGCATAGGCTAAAATAATAATTTATAAACAATCGACTTAATCTAATTTTTTAGATAGAACTCAGACACCACTCCTTGAGTATACACTGCTTTATAAGGGAAAGGCTTCAAGGAGCCGTATATTTTAGCAGAGCAATCCATTTGAGGAATATTTTGCTCTCGGATTAAAGCTTTTAAATTGATTGACCTGAGAACACTGCGCTAATACTAATGTTCTAGGATCACGCATCTGTAGATGGACAGGATAATGAACCATTCGTTCTATTTTATGAATATGTTGTCTACCATGTAAAAAAGAGATGTTAACAATAATAGTTATAATAAACAAATAAAAAGGTGGTACAAAAAAGCGAATCATTACCAAGGTTATGCAGAAGATGAGCAGCATTTGGATATTATTAAATTGCAATATTTTACCGGAATAGAAATAAGTTTCATTTAATTTGAATAATATTTTTAAATTATATTATTTTTTATAACGTTATTCGTTTGGTCATTTTTAATTATTCGGTTTTCGAGCTTATCCATGAAATCACCGGGTAGACAGAAAAAAGGGTGGATGAAAAAATTGATAACATTAACATTCAATGACCAAAGAAATCCTTAACTACTTTATTATTATTTTTTAAATGAAAGAACCAACATATTGATGCCTTAGTTCACATAATATGTATTAATACATACACCAACGTGTATATATATATATATATATATATATATATATATATATATATATATATATATACTAATACTATGTAATAATATCTATCTAACGGGGCTATAGTCCTTCCAGGAACTTGGCCTCCTCTATGTATTTATCGATTATGTATGTATATATCGATGCCTTAGTTCACATATGTGTTAAGTGCCGAAAACAAGATTTTACATGAGTCATCATGTAATTAATTTAACACAATAAATACAGTTCAAGTTTAAGTACACGATATATTTTTGTAACCTTTACAGGTTCTCTATTAATTTTATATAAACATATGATCTATGACTTCCTTATCACAACTTTACAATATTATTTATATAACAAAACCCATTTTTGAAATATTTGCGCTTAAAACATTTGTGAACTAAGGCATCGATATGAATTATTTAAAACACCACTGGACCACTTCATAAGGTTAAGACGTTGTAGAAATGATTAGCAAAAATATTACACATTAATTTGCCCACACAACACTTTTCAGAGAATCAGGAATGGGTAGAAACTGGCTTGGTATTATATAGGAAATATCACAGTGAATTGTACATTAAAAATTATTTTTAAAAAAGAAGGAACATGATCATGTATTCCATTCAATATCCGACATACTCTATTATTTTAATTGGATGGAGACTATTAGCCTCGATATATGGCAAGCTATAAAGTTCCCAATTGGTTTTTATAGACTAGCTTAATTGTGAGATAAACAGATCGCGTTGGGCGACTAATTAACGGGATTAAACACAATTAAGGAAAGTTAAAACTAATAACTGAGCACATTCTTTTCCACTTATAACAATCAACAGTTTACAAAATCCTTCATGTAAATGATATTAAAACGAAACGTTCATGAAAACACCCTTTTTCTTGTAATATATTATTAATGTACAATAGAAACAAATAGAATAGATTTATAATATTGTATTTTTAAGAATCACTTGTTACTAGAAGTTGAAAGCGACATCAACTATCTGGTTTTAGGTGAATTTGTACTTGTGCTCCAAAGTCCATTCCATGCACTATATAAATAGTTACCTATATCAAATAAAGTATTGAAAACCAAAGTTTTAATTGAACAAAGAATTTTCTCTTACTCGGGCTAGTGTCAAGTGCGATCCTACTATAATAGCCCTGGAGAAGACCTACAATGTGGGCCGAAACGTCGGCTTCCAAATGAACAGTACTCCCTATATAAGAGAATTTTTAGACCTCCACCCGGACCATCTTCTTCATCAAAGAATTTTCTCATTTATATCTTCTGATTAACATATTTTATTTTACTTTTTTGAAGTATGTTTATGCAATCATTTTTGTAACTATTTTTCCTATTTAGTTATTACCATTTCAGGTCAATGGTAATCCCTACAATAGTTTTTGAAGTGAAAACTTCTTTAGCCGCGTTCAGCAATTTTTGGTAGAGGATAAACCATGAGTTTTTCAATTTCATTGAATCAACTTCAGTATAAAGGTTATTCTATAGATATAAGAATAATATTTACCTGAAAGGGTATTTAATATTTGTGCAATACTAATAACTTAAAACATCAATAACTGGTTGAACTTTTCGATTCCCCTTAAATATTTTCATTTTTCATAGTTAAATGTGTTCCGATACAACTTATACTGCGCGGATGACCAGGTCATCATTGCTCAAGACACAGAAGATGCTGGATATATTTTAAGAAAATTAAATGACGAATGCCAGCAATGGGGGCTAGTCACTAATGCTGAGAAAACGGGACACATGGCAGCCAATGATGAGGATATAGAACTGAACCCAGAAGGGGTTCTAGAAAGAGTTAGACATTTTAAATATATTGGCTCCATAATTGAGATAGATGGTGCATGTGATATGGAAATAAAAAGAAAAATTTCAGATGGTAAAAAGACTATATCAATGCTCAACTGGGTATTATGCAACAGAAACATTATACCCAATAGTATATTACTAAGCATTATGACATATGCATCAGAAACTTGTACGTTGAAAAGCAACCTCAGGAAAAAACTCCTCAGGAAAAACAGGAGACGAGCGGCGGGAATATCCAGAATGCACAAAGTAAGAAATGCGACCATCAAAGAAAAGATAGAGAAACATTTTGGAAGAAATTGAGAAAAAACGCCTGAAAATAATGTCTAAAGGAAGACTACCCAAAGTAACTGGGTTAAGGAAGTGGAGGAATCCATGATGGGTCATGGTCATGTCTATGATGATAGTCATGGTCTACGGGAAGAATGGACCTTAGATAGGACATTATGAAAGGATCCCACCCAATCACTAGGTTAAGGAAACCCACTATTATTGGAAATTCCTGTTTAAAAAAAAGTTAAAGGTTTTGTTTTAGAAAATAAAATGCTGGATAGCCAAAATTTAGAGCTCCCACTGTAGCATCGTCCGATTAGCCATAGCAGCATAAAGTGACCTTAAATAAACAACTAACTAACTAACTAAAATAAAATGACTGAAAGTACAAATGATCTAAATATTGTTGATCTTGATTATGATAATAATACTAAAAATTGTATTTACTTTTTGTATTGTTTTAATACTATTGTAAATTTCAAGACAAAATTAAAAAATGAATAATAAACTATTAAAGTAAACTTATTCTTTAAGAAATATTTTTATTTCATTTATATTTGAATACAGATAAAATTCAATAATTCATTCATGGCGGTAGTATCAACAATTTTATCACCATTTTTCAGGGAGCAATCTAAACTAAACTGGGAAGCGTTTCGAAAGAAACAACCATAAAAATAGATATCTTCAAGTTTATCTTCTTATCTATATATAGACAATTTTACCTACATATTACTATGAATAGTAACCGATCAGTCGAAATTAAACTGAATCCTATTTCAAAAATGAAAATAGCACCATCGTTTTTATGCTTTGTGTTTTGTAAAATACTATATACTCGTACTATTTGTTATATCAATTAAATTGTTAATATTTTGTATTGAGCACAGATACAACAAACATCACATGTTTTGATTAATAAATACACTATTTGAAAATTATTGTTCGGATTTTCAAAATATGTAAAACGAGGCTAACGTTAATAATTTAAATTTACAAATATGAAATTTAAATAATTCTGACTATAATTGATTAATAAATTCAAAAAGTACAGAGTTATTCCATATTTGTTTAGTTTTCCCTTTTTTCGGCAGTCCTCATGACTGTTTACTTAAATTTACTATACAAGTTATAAGAAGGATCACTAGTGTACTTTCTACGTATGTAGACGTAGACAGCTTGCACTTTCAGGCTTCGGCAACGCTTGGTTCTAGGCTTGTAAATAACCATATTATAATTTTTACTAAAAAGTATTAAAATACAATAACTCAATATTATAAATCAGTTTTAGAAATCGGGGGTTTATGGTCCCAGGCGACAGTATTTTGGTAATCATAACGGAAACGTTGGAATCCGTTCGGAATAAAAACTTCGACAGTAAACGTCCAATGTGACGGAGATTTTATTTTTAGGACTTTAGCTCGGAGAGATAGTAAAATGTCCAATAAGTCAACCAATTTCAACCGCATCGTCCTTTTAAAAATAGGTCGTATATTACAAAACACAAAGCATAAAAACGATGGTGCTATTTTCATTTTTGAAATAGGATTCAGTTTAATTTCGACGATCGGTTACTATTTATAGTAATATGTAGGTAAAATTGTCTATACATAGATAAGAAGAAAAACTTGAAGATATCTATTTTTATGTCTGTTTCTTTCGAAACGCATCCCAGTTTAAATAAGATTGCTCCCTGAAAAATGGTGATAAAATTGTTGATACTACCTCCATGAATGAATTATTGAATTTTATCTGTATTCAAAAATAAATGAAATTAAAATATTTCTTAAAGAATGACTTTACTTTAATAATTTATTATTCATTTATTTTAAAAAAAATTTTGTCTTGAAATTTACAATAGTATTAAAACAATACAAAAAGTAAATACAATGACAAGAATGATTCATAATGGCAAGTAGAGAAAACAACCTGTGCCATTGCTTTATATATTGTTTAATGTTTTTTAATAGAATTAAATGCATGAATATTATTTTTTGATGATCTTATTATGAATTCAATTTCAATAGAATAGGATAATAAAATAAAACAAATTAAAATTAAAATATGATTAAGAAAATATAACAAGCAAATAAAGCTTTATGGTAAACTTATTTAGCAATCACAAACTTATAAAGTGAATAATATTGAGAAAAACAATAATTTCAGTGACTTTAACCGATTCAAATAGAATTTCTGAATAATCAAATAAAATTACTATATAAAACATTGATATCAATTTGTAATTATTTATTTTTAAGTTGTAGTTGTTTATTTTAAGAAGAGCTTTCCCGGATGATACTGTTATTATATAAATACAACACAGATATAAATAAAAACCTTATTTATTGGCCATAAATAATCCGTTATTAAAAAAAGGGAAGAAAGTTTGACAAATAAAGATGCGAGAACACAGAAAAACTAATCGCCTAAGTGGTACATGAAATTTCCAATTAAAACTCCGCCTATGTCTTATACATTTTAGGGCTCGAGTGAGTAGATGTGAACAGGAAGGCGTCTAGAAAGACACTTTTAGGGAATTACTTTGCTCAAGTTGCGAGAGGTAAGAAAAGAAAAAAAACATTGGAGCTGTCGTGTTTCTTTTTAATATTAAATGGATTCTTTTTTTCTTTTATTACCGTTCCGGAATTTCATTACTTGATGTATATTATTTAAATCCTATCACTTTTTTTTTATTTTCAATTAAATTTAATATTTTCTTGAAGACCCTTGGTTGAAATCCCGCTACTTGGTAGGTTATTATTTAATCTGTTAGCGACCGGAGATGGATCCTATGGGATCTAGAACTCTCCTGGGACTCACCCAGTCTATATAAAGTAGGTAGCCAAAATAGGGGGGTCTGATGGTTGAGCGTGATCTAGGACAAATCCCTTCTCTGCACAACCGTTTTCTAAGAAACAATTAGTCTCTACTAGGTTATTTATTTGTTTTTATATATCACTAATATATTAATGTTCATTAATAGTACAAGGTCAGTTGCACTAGCATACCATAAAGATACAGTTGCATAAAAATACCAGGATATGTAGGAAAATGAAATTTGGTTTAAAAAACTCTTCTGAAACATTTGTTATTCTTATCACAGTAAGCTCATGATAATAAAAGGTCAAGTTATGACCTTCACACAGAAACTCTTGATCATAAGGCAACCGATATTACAAGCTAAGCGTATTCCAATTATGGTAATCGAAACAAATTATTATCATACATCTATAGATGTTTTAGATTTTTGAAATTCCAAGAGGAATTAATATATAACCTGGTTGATGTATAGTGAGACTTAAAAAGACTGGTCTGAGATACTATTTTTAAATTATTTAGATTAGCGAAGGAGTTATGTGATTATTTATTAATTTAATTGTTTTAATTTTAACAGAATAAAATAATTATGATTAAATAAGTCTATATAGCTTGTTCACTTATGTAAATTACCTTTTTAGATTTTACAGAATACATTCTTAGACAAGTTTACAGGGAAGCTGTCTACTTCTCTAAGAAACCAGGAGTAAACATCAAGACATTTATGGATATTTACAAGTGGAAAATTGCAACTTAACGGCTGCAATATCTGCAAGGCATCAAAGAATTGGCCTCAATGCAGGATGCAGTTCTCTATTTAGTATCAACCAGCTGACGAATACAGGAAGGGTGTGGGAGAATTTAACCACAGAGAGAATTTCCATCAGCTTGGAATAGACTCTATTAAATAGACAATGCTAGAAAATGGGTTAGCAAGGATTATTCTGTGTTGGTTACAGCTACACTATATTTTTAGATAATTCCAAGCACGTGTAAATTTATTTAGAAAATGCTGATCAGTATTGCCACGTTTATTGAAGAGCAATTCAGAAAGGATTTTAAGGATACTTAGGAATAAGATGCATCGTGTAACTTCTTTTTCAACTATTGTGCAATAAATAAGTTTTCGCTACAGATAGCATTGGTAGAATATAAAAAACTGGGTTGAAGCATATATTTTAAAATATTCGATCAAGGTCCAATAACTAAGGTTTTTATTCTTTATTAAGTAAAATTATTGTAAAAAACTGTATTCCGCAGAATATATTATTTATTATTTTAGTATTCCATATCTCAAAAATTACTATTAGTACAAAACATTGGGTGTCTAAAAAAAATAATGCTTATGAAGTTTGTTACATAATGAATTTTTGAGTATCTGTTCCGCAGGTTGTCCTTTCATGTTATGTTACAACAAATTTTAACTGTTAATCCGTTCCATTTTTAATATTTATCAAAGATACAAATTACCGTGAGCTTTAGTAATGAATAGATTTCGCTAATCATTTTATCAATAAATAAATTTTTTAACTAACATTTCGAAGTTTAGATGATATTTGTTTTTTCAAACGTTTATTTCTTGGTACACAAATTTCTCACAATTCCATCCTATTTTCCTTGCTTAAGCTCATGATAACATGCATTTTCGAAAATATTTGAAGAGAAACGAACGAAAAGTTAAAACTTGTTGTGACTGAACTCGAAGCGACAACCGCAGTATAATTAAATTTTTTTGCGAACTGCGTAGTTCTTTATTACTAAAGTTTACGTGATATTGTCCTTATGGAATTATAGCCTCGTATTACTCTAGCGGAAAAACATCCAACAAAACCTAAATTACTATTTTAATACTAAGTCCACCAAATTATTTTAAATGCTTCCTATACTTTTTGCAATTCCCTATCCGATTAATTTTGGCCGTTGTACAAACAATTTACGCTAATCTTAACTTTTTAGTGGATGCATTATTCTGCCCATCGATGTAAAAACTATTATGAGAATGAATTCGGGATTGATATTGTACAATTTTCATGTCATAGCCGGAGTAAATTTTGCTTTTTATGGATAAATACTTTGAATGTGGGCTATTTATTATAATAAAAATTGCAGTTATTTAGTACCATTGAAAACAAAAATGTGAGTTAATTTTTTGTTTTATTTCTCTTTAACATTAATCATTACCAATGGTTTAGTAAATATTGACAATATAAATATTTCTAAGAGAAGGCAATGAAAAATTTTCTGACAGAAAGAACAACCAGAGTGATTTTTTAAGACAATATCAAGTACATGAAGCTATTACTATGCATATAAATTCAAGATGGTTCGACACTTTCCACAAGAGAAGCATATTTGAAGAAACCGCAAGGCGTGAATGAAATATTGCAGCTTTTTCCCAGAGGACTCATAAAAACTTGGTTTTTATTCCTGTTAGTCTATAAGTAGGAACACGGAAAAAAGTAAGTTTTAAATTCATACTTGTGGTTTGAAAAGCTTTTTCAACCCTTCTTAAACTTCAATGAAATTAAAACACGTTTCCAACTAAAAGTTTAAAACCGATCAATTTACTTACCTTTAGCCTTCTATGAAGTTACAAAAAAGTGTTTTTACAGTTTACAGACAATGAGTGAGGCATGTGTGAATTACAATGTGAAGAACTGATTGTATTTTAAGTGTTAGTTGTCGTGATATATATTTTATCAAGGGAGTTTTCCATGCAATTGTATTGTATTGTATTAGCTTTAGTTATTATCCATTGTACATCATATAAATTTATATAGAGTCTGAAAAAAATTGAGTTCCAGATCTATTTTAAAATTCTTATCTGAATATCGGAGAGAAATTCAATGAAATGTCTAAGAAACGTGAATTATCACACATTCTATCAGAAAAAATCTCCTTTCCTGGTTAGAACTCCCATGCACGTATACTTTTCCCTTGCAATTTCAAATTTTTCTATTCATCAATTTTTTATTGAATTATTTTTTCTAGCTTTGTGTCGTTTCTTTAATGTTCAGTATTTCTGTATTCAGGTATATAAATACATTTAGTTTACTACTACACTATTCCAATAATTAACTGTTGACTTTAATGAAATCTTTTTTGTATTTTTTTGTTATTTTTTCATATTTCTGTTAAATGATATTCTTATAATATTTATAATTTATAATATTATTGTTCATTAAAAAAAAAATCATAAAGTCAGACTTTCTTCTTAAGAATCTATAAAGTCTAAAAATTAGGAAACATATTAAAAAAAAAGATTGACATTGTGTATTATAGAATAAATTAAAAATCTACCATCGTAAAGAAAACTATATAAATGTTTACTATCATCATACTTTGGTTTTCGAAGTTAGCATTGAAATATGAAAGGAAAAACATCTACAAAAAAATTATAACATTAAGGAATACTTTAAAGTACCAAAGGAATTTATACTTTTTTTTTAATGCACAATAGGGTTCTTTAGTCACTGAATAATGTTCTCAATTTGATTTCATAATATTTTACAAATTCTTTTTATCAGCGTCCAATTCGGAGGGTTGAGATATGATGTGTTCCGTGGCACGGACTGTTTGCTCGACTCCAGCCTGGACTAGAAGTTTATACAAGGGTCTCATCAACTGCTCCCAGAGAACATTAGTCAGATCTTCAATTTTCTCTCCGACTGTTATCATTTCCCCGCTATATCTGACATAGACCCACGTCATCAGAGCGAAAAACGAGAACCCCATTATTATGTTGAAAATATTAGCAATGTTGTAAAGGCCAATAAATCCCAATATCCCGGATAGAATATAAGAGATTATCATAGCAGTTAGAAGGACAGAAGGAGGACGTGCAGATTTGAATATGTTCTTGCTCTCGTTGTGCTGCTTGAACTGGCTGTATGATTCCTCCAAGTCCATCTCCAACTTTTTCCTATACTTCTCACTTATTTCTTCACCTCCCATCTTCCTCTTCTTGTCGAAAATATCGAGCGATTGGAACTTGTTCTTCAGGTGTTCGGCTTCGATCTGAGCGGAACTTAAGTAAGGCTTATGCCCGCCACAGCAGCCCTCCATCAGAGAGTTGTAGCAGTCCTTTGCTCCTGCTACAGCCAATAAATTGTTCGCCTCCGCAGTTGCTTCCAGCATCGACTTCGGCTCTGGTAGAGTGTCCCCGCTGTATATCATGACGTAGGCTTTGAAATAATAAACGAGTTCCTTGGCTTTAACCTTGTTTCCACTGATTTCTTTTATTATCAAATTTTCTGGGCCTAATTGTTGGGGTACAAATCTCTTTAGATATTTTTTAAAAACATCATCTATATCGCAGAGTTTACCGTCAAATGCAGGATCTGTCGCTACCTTTAAGCCGGGATGAGGCATTAGAAAACAACCTATTTCGGAAAAACATGAGTTTATATGCTTCCTGATGGATTGGAGCTCGGAGTGTTGTTTTTCAGTGACCCGCAATCGTCTATCTAGGATTAACTGGCCACCAATAAGTCCATATTCTGCTTCATAGGGGTAGCTCCAATCACGAACCAAGAACTCCAGTTTCTGAAAAGGTTTGTTACCAGATTCTGCTAGGGCTAGCTTTCCGTAATCTGTAAAAAGCTGCAGATGTTGAAGATCGTCTTCTTGAATATTTTGACTGAGGTTGTAAATCTGCACAGAGCTTATCATGGTACTAAGCGCGAAGACCGTTGCACAATCCTTCACAGTACTCTCGCTGTCGAAGGTCCCTTGTGTGTCTACAATCAAAATCGCTACTTTCTCATCTCCGGGTATTACAGTTGTAAAAACTTCTGACCAAATGAGAATCCCAGTCGTATCTCGTTCTGAACCACCCCTCCATGAGAATCCTCTTAGAGGTTCGTCTTCAGGGCCCATCCAATCGTAGTTATTGCCTTTCGTCCAATTTTTATGGCTATATTGAGATCTGAGGTACCTAAGGAAAAAATCTAGTATAAATGACTTGCCTTTTCTGAAGGCACCGGCCACTGAAACTACAACCACGTGGCAGTCTTTTATGTCCGGCTGGAGGAGTATTGATTCCAGAGCAGCCTCATCAAGCTGAAACTTGTGATCTTGAGTGAACAGAACGACCGGCACTGCTCTTCCATCCAAAATATCGGGGTTCTCAGTTTTCGGGCTGATATTTTGTTCTTCTAGAAATATGTTTTTCGTTTCAACCGACATTGTTCTTACCATAAGCGTAGATTCCCAAACCTAAATGTTATAGCAAGAACTCAAAACGACCTATTCGCCTACTTGTATTTATCTACGGAAATCCAGATCATTATAAACAGTTTTTGTAATCATTTCTAGTTAATGCCAGGTAAACGTTAATTTAAATATAAAATAAAACATATGATGCATTTTAAACCTATTAGTGAACATATAAGGAGATTGTTGCATTACATGCTATGAATCTAGATTGATAAAGAGTGTGATGAGAGACGTCTACTCATTTCTTCCATGGTCTTAACTCACACACCGATTTTTGAGTAATCAGCTTAGAAACAATTGTGTGATATGTATATAGTCGAAATAATTTTCTTCACTACCTATATAATAATTAAATCCTGAATAATAAATGTTGGAATAAGAAATCTCTCTGTAACATACGCCATATCATATAAATTTCGTTTAGATATTATTAAATTAAAACTGATAAACATGGTTTAGGCAAATATGTAAAATGGGAAAAATATGGTCTTTTCTTTATCTCCGTGTATATCCGAATTAAACATACGTTAAGCTGGTGTACAGATGTTATAACAATACAAATAAATCATGAAGACAAGATAATAAAATTAAGTCTATTGGATCAAAAGAAAATTGGATTGCAAAAAAAAAAAAAAAAGATAAGACTAACCGACATGACGAAGAATCAGTAACACATTTTTTAAAAAATAATCACAAGATTAAATTTTTAATGTTTATTAGTATTCTCTCTTCTCCTTCACACCAATACTAGAATACAAAATAATTGTGTCAAAATTTAATGTCCAGTTTCAACAGAGAGATAGATCACGTTAACCTCAAAATTTCTGGGAAGCTATGCATCACATGCAAGTGATAGATACAGATTACTGGCAGTTGTTGAACATACCGAGAGCAGGTTTATGTCTTGTCGTGAAAATGGTATATATGTAAAATGGAGAAAATGTGATAAATATGGTATGACCGATACATAAGTTTTTTATTTTAATGTTTCCACTATTCAGCTCTTAATTTATGGTGTAATCTGAAAATAAGTAATATGGGAAAATAAATAGTTTATGAAAAATGGGAAGAGTATAACATAGGCTAAAAGCCCATTGTATATGTTATGCATTTTTATTAAGCAAGAATGTATGAAAGTCCCAACTGAAATTCTCTGAAATTTGTAACAAAATACTGATATACTACAGAAAATCAATCAAATAAAATAATTCACACAGTGATTCGTATATTTATTCTATTATCCAACAATAAAAATAATATTTAGCGAACCCGAAGACTAGATGGCGATACCACCAATCTCTTACAAACTTCCATCCTCGGGCCAATACCTAAACCCAAATCTACCAGATCACTCTTCAGCAATCCTCCCACCTACCTACCTCAATCTACCCCTCAGACGTTTACCAGTCGACACAACGCTTATAAACTATTTAGGAATTCTTTCATTACAGCTTTACAATACTATCTCAATCCTCGAGACGCTATTACTTGAATAATATGCAGTTTTTACATACTTCGCAATCCCGCATTGTGTATCTCCTAAATTTTCTAGTGGTATCGTCCTTTTTTGGTCTGATGAGTGGAGACATTTATTTAATTTGTTACCGGCCGGATATGGGCCCTAAGGGATCTTGAGGCCTTCCTGGGGTTCGTCCAGCCTCTAATGAGTGGGTACCCAAATTAAGATAAAAACATCTGGTGGTCAAGCGTGATCTAGGACGTCACCTCCCTGCACAACTGTCCAAGAAACATTACAGTCTCTACCATGTAATGAACCCCAGACTCTTCATGGGTTGCATGGGTACAGTTTTTTTTTGTTTTTTTTAAGACGTTCATTTTCCTTCAGTGTTAGCGGCCAGGTTCTTTTTAATATCTAAGTTTCCATTTATTTCGTTACTGACTCATGGTGAACGTTTAAAATTAAAAAATTTTGAATATTAAACAGGTATTTTATCCAATGAAGGCATTATTGGACTAGCCTAATGTTACTAGTAACATATTTTGATATTTAATAAGTAAATTAGAATATTCAGTGGAGTAAATATCTAATATTGCCTAGGAGATGCAGCGAAAATAGACAATACCCCGAGTTGACCTCAATTCGAAGATATTTTTCGCGAATTGTTTATTTACGATGGAGGGCTTACTCCCATTTATTCTCCTTCATTAATCTCGGGGATCTTTTATTAAGATTTACTGGCCCTGGTTGCGTCACTCTCTTTCCATTCATCTGTGCCAAATTTACATGTCCAATATTTCCTTCTTACAAACGGTTGTACAGCAATATCTTATAACGTAATAACCTAGGAAGGAGGAAAACTTTATAGTGTGATCCAAATGCCCAAGAAATGGGAAATAAATAAATAATAATAATAACGATATCCTATTTATCAAAAAATCTAAGAGATATATTATTGAGTATCAATGAGCACATAATTTATTAATGTTAAAAAACAACTGACAATGCGAACAACTGACTGATGCAATACAAAAATCAGTTTTCGATTATTTATCTTCTATTTGAGTATCGTCTATTTACTTACTTAATTAAATAAATATAACTATTTAAGTAAGAAAAATCAGCGATTTGTGTTGCTTCAAAGCTGTGTAGCTGTTTCATATCAAACATTGTTGCTCAGAATAATATTTATTTGCTTTCTATAGTCTCTGAAAGGAAATGACAATAACTATTATTAATATTTAAAAACAACAGAGTTTTATAATAATTTTCATATCATTATTATTATTATTATTATTGATTTCCTTTTTGTTTTGTGGATTTCCTTTGTTTATGTTTAAACGCGTGAAATCATTAGGTCATCAAAGCTGTTTTGTGGATTTTTATAACACTGTAAACTTTTTCTTCTTCCTACGTTATTATGTGATAATTAATTGTTTCATAACGGTTTTCAATTATTAAATATGTTTTGACTTAATTTTATAAATAAGCAATTATAAGGAACAGAGTATACACCCTTATAGAATGTGCCAATAAATAATCAGTCCTTACAAAGGGTTACTTTTTCAATCTCCATATATTATACCAGAAATATTTTCCGAATATAATTTCAAAACATTGAGTTCCTAAACACAATGATATTGTTGTATTTTAAGAAACATTACTATCTAAATTGAAGACGAGAAAAATCATTGAATTCACTTGACAAACCCATTTTTGACTTCAGCATTGAAAAGGAAATATTCTAAAATAATATTAAAACAATATTCCTAGATAGATTAGGTCTAAATTCATTTGTAAAGTTATAGATTCATAAGGATATAAATATGTTTTTCAGTGGACGATATGAAGCATAACTTTCAGAAATGTACGTGCGTGGGAAAAAGAATGATCCCATTTCAGGTATTTCGTAAGATGAAAACAAAGATGCGGAAAACATAAAATGATTTAATTAATTAAGTTAAATAAAAGTTAAGTTAAAAAAAAAAACGGTTTCCATGATGGTGAAGAGAAAGCTAAAAAGTAGGGTCACACATACCGAGGAAATGTCGGAAAGGTTGATGAGAGTGGAACTCATCTGTGGCAGATGCGTTGTGATTATAGGGGTGTACACACCAGGAAACCTCGAACCTCATGCGAGTAAAGATGCATTTGAGAAGAACATGAGAGAAGCTTTAGAAAAAGTGCAGCCTATTGCAGAAATCATCCTGGTTGGGGTTTTCAACGCGAGAGTAGGACGAGAAGTCGACAGTAAGGTTATCGGACTATTTGGTGAGAAAATGGTGACAGATAATGGATATGCGAGGCTCGTAGATATCCGCAAGTCATTCGATCTGAAAATTTAAAACACCTTTTTTGAACATAAGAAGATCCACCAAAGAACATGGAGCAAGCCGGGATTACAGTCTTCGATGTTAGATTACTGCATTACCAGGCAAATATGCTCATTTAAGGTCGAAGACGTGAGGGTTTTCAGAGGATGGGAGTGTGGCAGTGACCACTACATGCTTAGAGCAAAGATTCTCTTCCCCTGGAGGGTGTCAAGAGATAGCCCGGATAAACGGAGCACGCGTAGTTTGGAGACGCTAAAGTACAAGTTGCAACTTCTGGGTGATGTGAGTGTTAAAAACCTATTTTTGGAGGTTGGGTGAGAAGATTGACCTTTCGTATGGGCGAACAATGAAAGAGAAATAGCGGGCATCTGAAAGAATGTTTCCATTTGGCAGCTGAAGAGGCTCTTGGTGAAGAGGAGAGGCAGCCTACCATTAATTCTGGCAACAGAACTTTGTGCGCACATTCCGCGGTAGTTTCGGCACTCTTTCCTATCACCCTTCTTTTATATAGTCGATATGTACCCAGCCCTCAGGTCATCCGGGGTATCATCTCCCCTGAGAACAACGTTAATCAAGTCCGTCAAAAGGGTTATCAGTTTTGTGCTTCCAGCTTTCAGGAGCTCCATAGCAATTCCACCTGGTCCCGGAGATGTGCCAGTCTTTGAAGGGCCCGCTGAACATCACTCTCCTCCACTTAGACCGATTTATCCGCTTCTTCATGCTCGATTTTCTGGATAAGATGAAAGTAATCTTACTGATTATTATCATGATGAATATCAGTTAGTCTAGTGGCAAGTGTAATAGCCCTAAAGAAGACCTGCAATGTGGGTCGAAAAGTCGGCTTCCAAATAAATAGTATTTCTATATAATTTTTTTATCTCCACCCGGACCATTTTCTTCAATAACAACATTGAAAATAAATCTTGTATAAAATATACGGATTCAATAAATGAATATTTGAACATAATAAGAATGATATTAGTAGAATAAGTACGGTGAAAGAAAATGTTATGGATTAAAATATAGGGAAACACCGTTCAGTAAATAGCAATTATTAAAATAAGATTTTAATTTAAATAAAAATTAATTAAAAAAAAAAATTAAATAATATTTTTGCGGTGTCCTGTGATGTAGTGGTTAGCATAACAACCTCCAATGCCCAATATTTCAAGTTAGAAGCACAGCATGCGGCCTTGGGATTGTTTAAAGTGAGAAAGAATCTTTGGATGTGCCGCCCTTTGAAAGGATTTGGGTGTCCCGATCCCAAGTAAGGCAAAATTTAGGACTCCCAACACCGTCCAAATAGCTATAGTAGTATTAAGTGACGTAAAATGAATAAACAAACAAATCATGATGACTGGCAATAACTCTTCGTTCAGGGTATTAGTAGTTGAGTAAGGTATTGTAAGCCCGTACGACTGCAATGTAATCGGTCCAGATTGAAGTCAATATTGACATTCAGTCTTGTATCCAATTAAATAATGACGATTGATATGTAAATGGAAAACAAAGTGCAAGAACAATGGCCCACACCTACAGACCGCCTCGACTGGGCCACGCATCCTCCTCTCGGCTCGCCACTCTAACATTATGCAAATAGCAATTATGCCTACGTAACGAGAATGTGGGTAATTGTCTATTCCACAGTGTGGGCTCCTCACCCCATACCATCCTCAAAGTTTTATTATATATTCCAGATTTGATTAATAAAATCAAAGTTTCCGATCGATAGTGGTTAACTTGAGCAATTATTGGTTGACAGTATGAATTTCATGGAGGAGTAAATGATCCAGGTCAAAGCAAATCCTAAAGTAGAATATAATGGAATAGAATAGAAAAGTAACCTTATTCTGGGACTAAGTCTTTAAGAATAACAAACATGAACAGAAAAAGAAACATAATATATATCTGGCCAGAAGGCCAGGTCATACAAATCATAAAATGTTTAAAAAGTGACAACAAAACTAAATAAAATAAATAAATAAAAGTATGAACCCTGACAAGATATTAAGCGATCAAAGATAAAAAATAAATTAATAACACATGTTAAATGCATGAGCTAGCATGCAATAATTTCTGATGTACATTTTCTTAAAAAACAAAACTAAAGCGACTGAACAACAAAGAAAATTATTCAATACTTTTCATTTTAAGCAAATGACTAATCTACATAGTGAGCATCTTTTTGGGAAGCCAAGAGATGTTGAAAAAGCAAGGATTTAAATGAGGATTTTTAAGGAACATGACGGATGATAGGAGGGATTGAGCTCCACACTGTGCGAAAAAGGAAAGTTCAAATGTTTTAGTTTTGTGGGAAATCGTAAAAAGCTTCAATATCCGGGATACATATTTCTGAGTGGAATGGATTGACTTTCAGTGTGATAATATAACACTATTTTCTTCATTCATTGGTCACTATAACATTGTTTTAATATAGGGTGTTTTTTTAAGCTAGATAGAACTTTAAATTGTAAAAAGTAACACAAAAAATTAAATTGTAATCAAAAATTTTTTTTTATTTGTTTCAGTATACTCTGACATTTCGTATACTTCTTTCGCCGATTGGGCTCTAGAGCAGTTGGCAACTGACCCGTTGTTTTATCGCAAAATTGTGTTCAGCGATGAGGCGCATTTTTGGTTGATTTCGAGAAATGGACCTGTCAATTGGCCTCCAAGGTCGTGCTGTGGGGCTACGTGAAGTCACTGGTTTATGCTGATAAACCAGCAACAATTGACGCCTTGGAAGCCAGCATTGTTCGTGTTATTCGTGACATACGGCCAGCAGTGCTCGAAAAAGTGGCCCAAAATTGGACGTCCAGAATGCGCTTCTTCAAGAACAGCCGCGGTGCCCATATGCCCGAAATCATTTTCAAATGTTAATGTCACGTATTGATCTTTCGAATAAAAAAAAAATTTTGATTACAATTTAATTTTTTGTGTTACTTTTTACAATTTAAAGTTCTATCTAGCTTAAAAAAACACCCTATAGATCAATTTTCCTTGATTCCATGTTTAAAATGAGTGTCGTCCAAGAAACATAGAAAACTAACTAACACTATAGTTTCACACCTGCCACAGCCTTAAAACATGTTTGATGCCTCTTTAGGTTATACCCAAATATTTATATCTACAGTCCCGATGAAGGAGAATCGTGTTATTTTCGTAGTGAATAAGCTGCTATGTAAGGAATTGGCTTCAAATGGAGTTATTGATTATTTGAATATTAATAAATATTTATTGATAGAAATTATACAAATGCCAAAAGGCACATATTGTATTTGTGATCTTCTTTCGAAAACCTCCCCTAAGGGATTCAAGTGGGTGGTAAACCTCACATTGAAGACACTCCTAGCGTGTTTTATCTCACAGTAATATATCTCTGCTCCAGAGACGTTTCAGTCTACTTGTCGGATTACGTGGTAATGTGTATGTCATTAATTATTGCTTGTATTACAACTCCATTTCAAGCCAAAAACTACGAGAATGACATAATTCCGCTTCCCTCAATACTGTTAATTATCTCAGGTAAAAAATCGACTTAACCGCTAATTCGGGGTTGTAGCTGAATTAAAATGATTAAAAATTTGTTCGAACAAGCAAACCGGTTGCAACACTTTTTATTTATAAGTTTGAAATTTTCCTTTAACTAATTAAGTTTTAAGTATGCCTTCCACCTCATAGATATAGTGGAAAAATTCAAAAAAAGAATGCTATTAATTTGTTAAATCGCAAAGCTAATCCCACATATTGTTTTTAAGATAAATTGCCCTGATAAGATGGAAAACTATTTCATTTAATATGTTTTCACGCCTGATTTATTATTTAATTAATTATTTAAGATTAAATTTCAGTCAGAAATAGAAAAAACGAAAGTGAGGAGAGAAGCATGAGACTTTATATATATGAAATGTTTTCCTTTAGGAATTAAAGCTATGGATTAAAACTAAAACATGTTATGGCTGAATTGTGAAGTATCAATAATAATAAGTATTAAAGTTGTACAGTTCAAGAAAGAACGTGTTATTGTTAAATAGAATTTTACTGCATTGTTATTAAATTTCATATGCAGTGGTTAAAAGTCAAACGGTTACATTTCGGCCTCGTAAGTAAATAATTAAATAACAGAAGTAATTCATCTGAAGAATGGATAATTAATTCAATTATCCATCAATCGTTTTACAATAATTAAATTCGGAGATCCTCAATCCGCCTGTTCGTTAGATCTTATATAAAAAATTGAATAATTATAAAATAAAAGGATTTAATTACACAATATTACTGTAAAGTATAATAAATGGTTTATTACCTTCTATCATACCAATTTATGACAGGAAGGCATTTATATTCGAGATATGACATGTTATCATTTAAGATATTACTTTCTAGAACATTGTAAAACGTCGAAGCTGGACCATACGAGTGAGAATGAGGCCAACAGGATGGTGTTATCAATTAAGGGAAAAATATTCTTTTATTAAATCAGCTGGAAACATTAAGAAAATGATAACGCATAAGTTAAAGTAGGACGGAGCTATAGTTATCTTTCTATGATTCACTAAACACGTCCAGAAAATAATTTTAATGGAAATTTTTTATAAATCATGCTTTTATCATTGTGTTCATGTTTAAATTACTATTATATGTAGTCCTAATTTTATTAAATAGCATTATGAATGTATATACAAGTAAGGATTACTTGTTATTATTATATTTATGTTATTATAGATATATTAAATATGTTTCAATATTTAAAACAAAATACATTTTTAAAAAACAGAAGGAAAAATAGATATTCAAGCCCATTTTGTTTTGTTTTTTTCATAAAAAAATATATCATTTTATCACTAAACGGATTGATAATAAAGATTTTGGGGGCAATATTCATGTACAATATGCAATTTATAAACAGCAGAATATAATCATAAAAATGAACTTACCTAAATTTATATTATAACTTTTTTTTATACTAATTAATCTGTAATTCACCAATTAGCGAAATATCTAGAATTTTGATCAAATTATATTATATTCTGAATAATGAAAGACAGAAGAATGTTCAAGGCCTAACATATTTCGGAGTTTTGAATATTTTGATCCCAAACATAAAATAAAGCAGATTTATTTTTCAAATATTCTCCATGGCTAGAAATGTTTAATATATTCACCAATTTATACAATATCTATAAAACTTAAATATCTATAAAAAAATGGATAGCTCGTAATATCGCAGCTCGAAAAATACAATCTTTCAAGACTGCAATATCAAATTTAAACTAACATAGAACATTATCTTGTAATTTTAGGTTTCCAATTATTGATATCTTCTAATCGAAATCGTTTATCATTCGGCCATTTGTATATTATGTAAGGATGGACTTTTTAAATCTAATGGTGGGCTAAAACCCTGTTCGCCATAGGTATACTTACAAAGTTATTCAAACCTCATGCAAATATACGGATTGCTGAGTACTGTAGTGTTCTACAACTGGAGATAAATTACGGTATATTTTAGGGGATACAGTAAATATTGGGAATATTTAAGTAAATATTAAAGCGGGTATATCGAAGTAAACATTGAATAGATAAAATCTCGATGTTTCATTTTCACCCTGATTCAGGATAAACAGGCGTCGGCCCGGTATGTATTTACCTACATCATTTTGATCTAGATTATATTGAGAATAGTTAATTAATAATTAATCAATTAGGTACTTAAGAAACATTTGATGGGCAAGTAAGCGAAAGAAAATGTAAAGTGTTCACAATCTTTAAAAATCTTTGTTCCGATAATACTTTAAGAGAGAAAACTCTAAAAAATGAATAAATAACTCAATTATTCTCAAAAATATCATTAAAGTAAATAGAGAGTGATTGCGTCACACTGAAATAATTTAAATTTTTATGGTTGATAGGAAGTAGAGGAAACTTTTTCGTTAGTGGAACTAACAATAAAATTTGTACACGGAATTCTTCATTGATTTTTCTAAATTTGATTTTGTCTAAAAGATAAAGTTTTTTTTCATAAAAAATATATCATTTAAACATTAAACGGATTGATAATAAAGATTTTGGGTGCAATTTATAGACAACAGAATATAATCATGAAAATGAACTTACCTAAATTTATATAATCATTTTTTATACTAATTAACCAGTTATTCACCAATTAGCATAATATCTAGAATTTTGATCAAATTATATTATATTCTGAATAATGAAGGACACAAGAATGTTAAGACCTAATATATTTTGGAGTTTTGAATATTTTGATCCCAGACATAAAATAGAGCAGATTTCTTTTCAAATATTGTCCAGGGCGAGAAATGATTAATATATTCACAATTTGTACAAACATCTAATCCAAAATTGGGCTACGAGTAAAAGCCTGTTCGTCGTAGGTCTACTTACAAATTTATTCAAACTCATGCAAATTTATCGGATTGCTGAGTACTGTAGTGTTCCACAACTGGAGATAAATTACGGTATATTTTAGGGGATAAAGTAAATATTGGTAATATTTAAGTAAACATAAAAGCGGGTATATCGAAATAAACATTGAATAGATAAAATCTCGATGTTTTATTATTAAAAAATCAACATTATTTTACAATCAGAGGAAAAATATTTCAAAAATACTTACAGTTTATCGCAATAAATTAGGATTTTGTCACATCATAGAAAATTGATATACCTGCAAATTAAAAAAAGAATTATATCCATCGATAAAGATTTTATGTCTTATTTAATGCATGTATTCATATTTTAGTATCATTTCTCTATAGTTAATAAACGATATCATATCAGGCAAAACATCGTAACTCAGCTACTGGCATATTTTTCGATTATAAAGACAGGATAAGGAAATTGCAAACGTGTTATTTCCCCACAAATTTGTCAGCCCATAACAGTCGGTTTTTATCCCTTAAAGCCTTGTCCTTTTGAAAGGCAATTTATCACAGGGCTCTCATAAGTCCATCATAATACCTTGATGGTGATTAATCTTCTAAGACTCTTCGGATTCAAATTCAAATCTATCTTCCTTAGAGGTAGGTAGATTTTCTAGGCTTTATCTATGTCTAGTGTTAGGAACAAAAAGTTTTAATACTTTGTAATAAAAACAATGTTATTTCCGATATATCAGGATTATTTCTTTATTTCCAACCTAATACATTAAAAAAACTTATGAAAATTAAATTAGTGTATGCATAACAATCTGTCTTTTTTTTTATGTATGGCGATTCTCTAACCTCTTTTGTTCCAAAGCCGAATTAAAAAATTAGTTGTAGTTCCTATTATTATTTTGATTATAATAAAATTATCTTGGCTCAATTAAATTAGCATAGCAATATCCTATGCCCAAGAATGCGGGTTCACAACCCGGCAAGTGGCCTTAAGATTTTTCTAAGGGAGTAAAAAATCCTAAGTTGTGTTGTCCTTCGGGATAGGCGTAAATGACAATTTCCTAATTATACCTGGATAACCGAAATTGAGGATCCCTACTGTAGCATCATCTGATTAGTCATTAATAACGCTACTAGTCATTAATAAGATAACAAAAAAATATTGTTTCCATAATTATTTACCAGAACAATACATAGCCTAATACTAGTTTTAAACAATTAGTTAAACACTATTTTTTTCATTTGATGAATCTCCTGACTTCCACGAATAATAATAATTTTATTTTAAAGAAAATTAAAAATCTGAGTTCACACACTTTATTTAAGTAAAGTATCTTCATTCATAATCACTTTGATAATTATTTTACTTAAAGAATAAAGTCGATAAGATTTTTTTTTAATCGAGGCAGTTCTTAGTGGTTTCAAAACTTGAGGAACTACCTAATGTACGTAACAAGACTCTACATGCTCAATACTATATATAATAAATTAAAATAAAATACTAAATACTTAAAAGAGTATTTAAGAATCTACATATTCAATTTTTTTGGGAGCAAAGAGAAAACGTATTAGAAATTCATTAAGCAATAAATAGTTTAGTAATGATTTCGGAAAATTGATTCGTCCATATAACACACATATTTATTCTTTATTAGCAATTAGTGACCCGAAATAATTTCCTATCTAAAAGGGAATTTTTTCTGTGAATCTATTATTTTATACTATTTTTAAGTTCACTAAATATCGATATGAATAAATAATATGCCACACTAGATAGTATCATGTCAAAGGAATGTTAGTGTTAATTGATGAATTAATATGTAAAATATTTATAAGTTGATAAAATTGTTAAAAAATGTCCTAATACAAAAGAGGTACAACAGCCTGTGAGGTCAGGTGTCATTACAGAAACAAACCCTTGACTCTTCCATTTTTAATGGTATTACTTTCATCAAAGAAGATATGTCTGTTATAAGAAGAAGTTTAGCAGAGAATGTTTTCACTGGAGTATGAAATTATGTATTTATCAGGAGAGCTAGCTGATGTGTAAAATTGGTCCAATGCTGGTGAGTGCTTAGGAAAATTTATTCTTCTATGTTCCTTAACATCGATAGAGTAAGGTGCTTCCGATGTGGAATATCAAGGAGTAGGTTAGAGCCATATTTTTCTTAGGCCGCTACTGAATTCAATTTTCATTTTGTTCTAAAAATTAAGCCAAAGTTAGTAATAAATAAACCAATGAACCTTATTTGTCAAAATGAAATATATTATTATTCGAAATCTATCAGTATTTTTTTTTTAAATATTTAAGTATTCCATACTACCTAGAATGTGTTTTTTCTTAAGACCACAATAAAAAAAATATGGTGAGCATCATAAAATTAGTCATACCACACTGGAATAATTATCGCAAAGCGTGGGCTGAGTAAAAGTTTGGACTCTAGCCAATTATAGTTCATAATCATATCATATGATGTGCCTTTACTAAGGCTGTTTCAATTCAATTTTTTTCTAATTTATGGAGTATCTATTTAGATTTTATATGGTTCTATATAAAATTTTGAATAAATTGAGTACTGAACCACTATTGAAATATGAACAAAATATATAATTTTCATTACAACTTTATTTATTGCATTTTACCAGTGGTATACCTCAGTTTCAGTACGTAGTAGAGACTGAACTGTTTTGTGGACAACGGTTGTGCAGGGAAGTAATTTGTCCTAGATCTCAACATGACAAGGATTCTTCATTGGTAATATATAAAAATAAAGACACTTTGATGTTACCAACAATCTACCAACTCTATTGTTTTGTGTGTTTTTGCATTCATACAAAAAACCCACGTTATGTTTGCGAAAAACCTATTTCTATGTGTCTCCAACACACTGTAGAAAAAAACAATAAAATTATTCAAAAACAACAGAAAATATTAATGAATTTTTTTTAAATAAAAAATTATTGGAACTGACCAATCGATATGTTTTAAGATAGTTTCTGGCGTAATTCACAGGAAAATATTTCAAATATTTTAATTATAAATAATTGCTAGTTATTGAAACGTGTTTGCCTACATTTTAATTCTATATATTTTCTTTCGCCTTACATATTGTACAATTATTGACTCTTTTTCGAATATTCGTTATACATATATTCTACGTTAGTAATTTTATCTGAGCTCCCATATTTTATATCTTCGTTTTGTTTATAGCCACTCACGAAAAACTAATTTTGGAGATGTTTTATTAACACGTTATAAAACATTATTTTGTAGTTTAAGAGTCATTACAATGATAGATTGGAATTAGGAATAGAACTTGCCGACATTATCCTTCTGACCTTATGGAGGAATATAGAAGGAGAAGCAATACCACGGTTGGATTTGTAAATTACCAAGATCTGAGGGCCCATAGGACGGAGGTTGGCCTCAAATAGCCCCAGGGAATTCTGTATCGTCTGGGAGCTATTTGTTGATTCAACTCCTCCTTCGAGATTTCCAGGATAACAGTTTTCGTTAAGGAACCAAATTCTTCCTTCTCAGGATGTCAATGTCCCTTATCAACTGCAGGACATCGCAGTCTTTAAATAGTTATATATTGTAAATACTTCTATGTTCAATGGTTTAAAATAACTACAGATCTCACGATTTTTTCTAAGAGCGGATGTAGTCATTCATATGAAATTTATATTAAACAATATCTGGTCATGAACAATCATTGGTATGTTTTAGGTAGATGACGACACACTCCTTTGGAAAACATATGGAAACACATAATGATAAGACCTATTATTATTTTTCATGATTTAGGATAATGCATTTCTACAGTCAACACTGTCTCACGAGTGTGTCTCACGTGGCGGTGCACTTATTAGCAGGAGCTGTTCCTATCGACCTTCTCCTGCGTCAAGATTTATACAATTTTAACCTTAAAAAGGAAGGCTCAGCAGGTCTACCGTACAATATCCGTACAAAATAGCCGAAAATCCCAGAATATTGAAAGGGATAATACAAGAAGACACCATCGATGAGTGGGATCGGCGGTGGGTGACAACCACAAAAGATGCTACGTTGAGGAAATACTTTCCCACTGTCCGGTCACGACTAGCTGCAACATGGATTCTCCCGGAGGACTACTGGATTTCCCAATTCCTCACAGGTCATGGAGGCTTTCGGGCTAAACTTCATCAATACGGCATATATTGGCCATTTATGTCCTAGCTGCGGCGTTCCGGAGTCTGCTGAGCACATTGTCACCGTGCTGCAAGTTGCACCGCCTTTGATTCACTAAGATCCAAATTACTGAGGGGAACCGGACTTTACGTCCTCACCGAGAATGAATTCCCTCAGTTAATTCCTCGAGACAATTATCCTTACTTCAAAGAGTTTATTTACGAGTGGAAAACAGGATTAGGAATAACACTCTTCAATCTTGGAAGGAGAACACAAGGAAATGGCCAGTAGGAGACATTGAAAATTGGAGTGAAAAGTGAAAATAGTCAATACAATTATTGTCGAAACCCGTGTTGCCGTTAGGCAAGGAAGGGTGTTTAAATAAATAAATAAAATACAGTCAACATTGTCGTGTGTGTATACATTAAAATATGAGCGAATGTTGTAAATTGGTTGGGTGAAATTTCACTATAATGTATGAAGTTCTCAAGCTTTATATATTTGAGGCGTTCAGGATCAAAAGTGGATAACTCCGAAATTTAATAACTCGAATTTTCCACATTTTTCTCTAGTTTAATCAAGAAAATTTGTCTTTAATTGACCCTTTGTTGCATAATTTTTAAAGTGTTAAGTCCGCTTCTGAACCGGGAAATTTAGTAACAAAACATTTTTTCAGCTAAACCGGAGAAAAATGAAAAAATCAATTTTAAAATATCATATTTCGATCCTGTACGCGTCATATATACAAAGCTTGAGAACTTATATACATATAACATGATTATACATGATACTCGTACATTATATTTTATACATAATGGTGAAAGTATACCCAGCAGAAACCAACGTTTCGTTCTTTAAGTATTCCAAAAAAAAAAAATCAGATAGAGATGATCTGACAAGAACAAGTTCCTTTGCTTGCTGCCAAGGCTGTCGAAAACGCTTCCTCATTTTCATCAAAAGAAAAAGAAGAATTGGATCACAAGACAGAGCCCTCAGGAGTTTCACAAAAGAAGGATCTGACAGGAGGAACTTCTTCAGACTGCCTAATCAGATACAAAGGCCCTTTCCAAAGCACATTTCAAGATAAAAGGAATAAATAACAGGTTATTTACTTATAAGTAATTTTATAATCTAGTGGGAGGAATGTTATATTGGTGTCAGTGAAAAAATTGTTTCGAAAATTAATCATAAAAGTTAAAGTTAACAATAATAAACAGCCTAATCAACTAGTTAAACTTGCGAATGTAAACTAGAATGTTAAAAGAATATTTTCGCTAGCGTGCAGGTTTATAAATTAAAGTTAAAAATAATATTTGAATTTGAAAAGTTCTTAAAATAAAGAAAAAAATCTGTTACTTCATACGAGGAAATATAAAGAAATATACTTCTTAAATAACCTTTATTAAAAATTCTGGATGAACCAACAAATATTACTTTTTATTTAAAAAATAATATTCATGTTTATAATAAGTAGGTTATTAGTTAAGTTGTGGAATTAATCTATAAAAGTGGAATCTATATATATAAAAATGTTATGTTCGTTTGTGTATGCTTCAAAAACTCAAAATGTTCTGCATCGATTCAGCTAAAATTTTACCATGATGTACAACACGCTCCAACGATTGTTTTTATCTATTTTTCACGTTACTAACATAACCCTAACTGCGCATATATATATATATATATATATATATATATATGCTGAATTTATCAACTTTGTCTTATCGACACGTTCGAGGTGTCGTTTTTTTCAGCTTGCCGAGACAAACAAAAGTGTTTATATACATTTTTCCCATTAAACTTAATTAAAGTGAGATAAAAATTGTTTTTAATATAAATTAATCGGCCAACATTTTTTACGTATTTTATTATTTTTTATAATTAAACAGTTTTATTTATAAATGAAACAGGTGACAGCCCAAAGAAAAAATCGAGGTCGTTGGTTTTTGGGTTGTAATCTTATCTCTTTCTTCTATTCCAGTGAAAATCGAAATAATGCCTCGCAGGAAATCGTATTTGGGTCGTCGTACTCGCCACGCAGAAGGAGAGAGAAGACGGCTTTCAAATATGACTGAGGAAGAGCGAGCAACTGTACAAGAGAGGAACAGACTTAGCACCAGCCAGATGCGTAACGCGGAACCAGCAGAAAGACGAGCAGCTAGGCGTGAGGATGCACGATTGCGAGCACGGCAGTCGCGTGCTGCAGCAACAGATTTGGTTCGTTCTCAACGGAATGAAAGTGATAGGGTGAGAACAGCTAATACACGAATCCAAAGAACAGCAGATCTGAATCTGCAATACAATCGTCTTGCATTCCGGTACGATCCAGCTGTTGATTATAGTTCAAGTCAGCATGTTGTCATTGGCCAGATGAGTCAAGTCTGTACCTACTGCCAGGCTCTGAGGTTCAATAACGAAACCAAAGGGATGTGTTGCGCTGGCGGAAAAATCAAATTGCCTCAACTTGAAGCACCACCAGAGCCGTTGAAAACTCTACTTGCTGGATCTACCGCTGAATCGAAGCATTTTTTATCGAAAATCAGGAAATATAACTCATGCTTCCAAATGACGTCTTTTGGTGTAGAAATTGTGACTGCTCAATTCATGCCAAGTTTTAAAATCAAAGGGCAAATATATCACAAAGCTGGATCACTACTCCCGTTCCAAGATAGTAACCATAAATTCCTTCAAATGTACTTAATCGACGATGATAGAGATGAAATCGATGCACGTTTCGGAATAGATACATCGCTACGAAGATCCATCATATCGCAACTGCAAAAGCTCCTTCACGAAAATAACAATTTGGTGCGTTTGTTTAAAACGGCAGTTGATATGATGCCATCAGATACTCACAAGATTGTCATCCACGCAGACAAAACGCCTGCTGGAGAACATGTTCGAAGATATAATGCTCCAACTATAGATGAAGTAGCAATTGTCGTCGGAGATCAGTTCCAACCCAGAGATATTGTTCTTCATCGAAGAAACAATCAACTGATAACCGTCGCAGAAACTCACCGATGTTACGATGCTCTGCAATATCCACTTATTTTCTGGGATGGTGCCGATGGTTATCATTTCAACGTGAAGATGATAAATCCAGCAAATGGTGCAGAAATCAATAAAAAGTGCAGTGCAATGAACTTTTACTCATACCGCTTAATGATTCGAAAGGACGAGGATAATTGTATTTTAAAATACCGTCAGTTGTTTCACCAGTACATTGTGGATATGTATGCGAAAATTGAAACGGAACGTTTTCTATTCCTGCGTTTGAATCAGACCAAACTCCGCTCCGAAGAATATATTCATTTACGGGATGCAGTTGTAAATGACGGTAATACAACCAACGTTGGAAAGCTAACTATTTTGCCATCTTCATACATAGGCAGTCCACGTCACATGCAGGAATATGCTCAAGATGCTATGGCATATGTTCGTCATTACGGGCGTCCAGATTTATTTATTACGTTTACTTGCAATCCTGCTTGGGACGAAATACGGCAGCTGTTACTTCCTGGACAATAACCCGTAGATAGACATGACATCACGGCACGTGTTTTCAGACAAAAGCTCAAGTCGTTAATGGATTTAATTCAAATCCAGCATTCAAAGTGAGGAAATTACATAGAAGTCGATAGACACTGTTGTGGAAGCAGATGAAGTAGTTAATTATCCAACGGAATTTTAGAATTCACTTGATCTGCCAGGGATGCCACCACACATATTAAAATTAAAAATAGGTGTGCCAATTATCATGTTGCGGAATATTAATCAGCCAAAAGTCTGCAACGGCACGCGACTCGCATTTAAAAAATTAATGAACAACATAGTGGAAGCAACGATTTTAACGGGGCCTTTTAAAGGTGAAGATGTCCTCATTCCTCGAATTCCCATGATTCCGACCGATACAACATTTCAATTTAAAAGATTGCAATTTCCAATTCGATTGGCGTTCGCAGACACTATCAATAAAGCGCAAGGTCAATCTTTAGAAATGTGCGGTTTAGATTTAGATGTGGATTGCTTTTCACATGGACAACTGTATGTTGCGTGTTCCCGTGTTGGCAAACCAGATAGTCTTTATATCTACACAAACAATGGAAAAACAAAAAATATTGTTTACCCACAAGTATTGCAATATTAAACTTCTATAAAACGTATGCTTTTTTGTTCATCATTTCCAACACATGCAACCACAAGTGCCACAGCGAAGCGTGGCAGGGTACAGCTAGTTTAAGTAATATAATACATTAAAATTGTTTGTTTGTTTTGAGAATTTTTAAGATCGATTATGAAAACACGTAGGGTTATAAATATAAGGAAGCTTAAATTTCAATTGGTTTTTTTAACCAAAAATTATTTAAAGTATTAATTTGCTTCAAGTATCTGGGGGCGCATCTGAGCGAGAACGGCTTGACTAATCCTATAGGACTGAGAATAAGACTGGCCAGCAAGTTCTTCCACTCACTTGAAACAGGCTTACTGGGAAAATGAAAAGTATGAAAAAGTGAAGTAAAATACTGAACTACGTCATCCTTGGCTATTACCTTCAAGCACCGAAGCAAACTCGAAGCGATGAGATTTCTGAGGAGAGAGGAGAAGGTAATGCAAGGTTTTAAAGATAAAACAAGCAAAAAATATAATAAAAAAAACAGTTTAAGATGTTTGGCCCTAAGAAAAGAACGCAAAGAAGAAGAACAAGCAGAAGAAACATGGAAGGTGAAGTTAAGAAAGATTTTGAGAATAGAGAGAGGCATGTATTGGAGTCAGCTGATCGAGGTACATGAGTCAGAATCTACATACAGGATCCTCAACAGTGACAATGGAAGACTAGAAAAAGATTAAGAAGATGGAATTTTTTTTTTTATTATTTATTTATTGATATTTAAAACTATATTACAATAATATAACAAGTAAATAGGCTAAGTGATACATAATGACATGATATAATGACATGTAGAGAGACTACCCACTGGTAGTACTCAAATCGCATGTTCAACTAAGAAGGTCATGTGGCCATCTTCTTTTCAGACGCCTCGGAGGATTATCGGGAATTGAAGAGGAAGCTAGGTTTGAAACTAGAGGGTTTGAGTGGAAATGAAGTTTGTTATGAAAGGATAGATAGCGGGTTCGGGCCAAATCAGCAACAAATGGGACATTAAGGTCATTATGGATGACTTTATTCTTAACAAAATAAGGAGCGTTGAGGATTATACGAAGGATTTTGGATTGTAGGGATTGGATACGAGAAGAATTCGATGGCTTAGTGGAGCCCTAAAGCTCTACTCCGTAAGTCCAAATAGTTCGTATAATGTTCATGTATATGAGTCTTTTGTAGTTAATTGGGAGCTTAGAGCGTTTGTCTAGTAAGTGTTTAAGTAGCCTGAAATGTCGAGCGGTTTCTTGTCTTTTCAGTCTTGTATGAGGATTCCAGGTTAACCGTTTATCGAGATGCAACCCTAAGTATCGGGTCTGTTCTACAGGCACAAGTGGGATATTGTTGTAGGATACTGAAGGACAGGAAGTCATTGGTTTACGACGTAAGGTAAAAGTGATTTGATGGGATTTTTGAGAATTTATTTTAATTCTCCAGTTTTGACACCATTCTTCAAGATCAGTGATATGGGATTGGAGGCTTTGGGATACTTCAGCATATCACATTCAGCATACGTGGTAAGGATAGTATTAGGATGAGTTGGGATGTCAGCTGTATAAACTGTATAAAGGATTGGGCCAAGGATACTACCTTCAGAAAGAATGAAATTTAAAAAAAGAAAGTTTAAAAAGAGAAGAAAATATTTTGTAGAAAAAATGTTTTAGAATTATCGATAAATAAATATTTAGTTTCAATTCCAATGCTATATTGAATTGCTAATAGCCCATATTGAAAATTTCTTTAGGAGTAATAGAGATCTTTTTATTCAGTATTCAAAGACAATATGATACATGTAATAGCCAAAGTTGTAATGTAGTAAATATTCCTGATCATAACACCCATGACAAGATTCCCGTCCATTATTTCACAGCCAGTAGCCTTCTGTCCAACTAACCGAGTTAGAAGAGCCAAAAGGCGAGTGTCATGAATATGGAAAAAGGCCCTTTGATGCCGTGTATATGTAAAGGCCTCCAATGAAACTCCTTTCATTTTATTTCAGCATCAATAGCCTTGGTCTTCCGTCCTGTCTCATACCTGAGTTTCCTTGTCTAAGGACTCACAATGGAATTTTTCCTTTGATTGATAGTAACATAGAATTTGATGATCCAACAATAGAACAAAATAAAATCTTTATCATATCCTTCAACCTTCAAAAGAACGCCATAACTCAAAAATTGGCCTTCTGTAGCAATTGTATTGGTAGAAGCTATTTCATTCTGGAATGACGTACTGATATTCTATTTCGAACATTTTTTTTATAAAATCATTTTTTGAGTTGTACCATGTTTGAACTTGTTTGTAGTTGAATTGATGTTGAAGTTTTATGGGGATAATGACATAAAACAAAATCAAAAAAGTTTTCAGCTTATAAAATTTTATAATGGTTAATAAAAGAATTTTAATACCATCAATAGGAATACAATAGAAATGCTTTGCTTTACCGATAGGCAAATTTTTATTTTTTTAATTCTCAAGGAACTTTCAAATACCTCTATTGGAAAGGTAGGTTTCTGAATTATCAAAAATTTTTAGTTATCAAAATGTTCTTATGAAGGAGCGATATGTTGTGCAAGTATATTAAAGGGGAAAATATGTAGATGAAAAATATTGAGTGAAAACAAGAAAAACCAAAGGTATTATAACCGATTGCCTTAGGTATTAGATATTTAATGACTTATTTAAGGGCTAGTATTTCCTGAACTAATAGTAAAAGCATACATCAAAATGAATATTTCCTCAAATTAAACGCATTAAGTGATAAATAAATAATCATGGTCTAATGGATTAATAAACTTAAACTAATTATTTTAAATCAATGCACTTTGATTCTCTATATTTGCAGTATTTAAAGTGACCGAGGTAGGCCAATAAAAGCTAATTAAAAAATAATTGCAATAATTATTTTTAAAGTAAAAAAACAAGAAGATAAAATGTTATTCTATCATCACTTAGTATATTCAAACCAATAAGTACTGTCGTGTAAAGCCCATAAACTATCGAAATATTTTTTTTAATTGGTGTAAAATGTGAAAGCAATTAAAAAAGGAAATAAACATTTTCAGTACCATATGATGTTTTCTTGTTGATGTATGAAACAAATAAATTAATTACTAATATTATAGTGTCTCTAGTTTATATAGTGTAATGATATTATTATTTTAATGATTAATAAGGAGTTTTTTGTTTTGTTTTTTTGTATTAGACTTAAACTTCTTTTGTTGCTGTTTGAATTGGCAAATCGATTCCACTTTAATATTCCGTCAAAATCGAGTACTTGTGAAAGCCATTCAACTTAGTTCGGAAGTAATTATGGGCAATGTTCATTAGCTCGCGAAGGTATTACTCCGCATGCAGCCTCTATTTCTCAAGAGTAAAAATTCCCCATAACGCTTCAATTAATACACTAATGCGGTTGTGAGGAGTCCCGGAGAAGGTTTAATGATTATTATATAGGATAACGTAATATTTACTTATTTAGCTTTAAGTTTTAATTTATTTAGTTCTTCTAATCTTAGCTCTTATAGTACACACAATTCTTTATTATTATAAACCAAATCATTTTATTATACCAGTGCATTGTTTCTTCAGTTCTTGAACTCCACTAACCCATACTCCAGCATTACGGCATACTAATCAAGACATATTAATTCCAAATCTACCTGATATTAATAAGAAGAATTAACTGATACATTTTATTTGGCATGCCAGTTATACAATGTCTTTGAAACAAAATAAATCTGATTATTATATCATAGGAAAAAAATACACTGAACTCATGCTGTAGTGATTCAGTACATAGTAGAGACTGTACTATTTCTATGATAACGATTGTTCAGGGAAGTAATTTATACAAGATCAGGCTCAACCAGCTGTTTTTCCAAAAAATTATGAGTACTTATTTCATAGACAAAGGAAGCCCAAGAAGGGTCTGCAAATCCCTCCTTGTCCATCATTAGCTGTTAATAGATATATATCAATGAAACCGAAACCCAACATAGCAATTCATTGCTTTACAAAGTAAGTTATCCAGCACCCACTGGTTTATATGATTCACCGTTACAGCAAAAGTTGGATTTTGGTGAAACCTGAAATAAATTATTATGTCCTCTTTGCATATATTCTGTTTATTTTGTAAAATATGAAACGTATTTAAAATAATCAGATCATAACTGAACGCTGAAAACTTAATTCTCCATAGACCAATTATTTTTATGCATTTTACTCACAAATTGAATTTTCCTCCACCTAAAAAGTGCTCACATATCTGTGGGGTTAGGGATCGCTGTGGAGCTATCAAAGTACAGAACTTACTGTCGAAAAATATGGACAAATTTACATCATCTTAATGGCAGCCATTTTATGATTAATGCTCTAAAAACAAATTCATGCGCAGAACATTCAGTCCACAGACAGTCTACCACATTTAGGATATATATATTTATATCACTCAAAGCGGGATTGTGATAGATATACTATCTTAAGATAATCAAATAATCATATTAGGTTAAAATAGACACATAAGGTCGTAGAAAAGCACAAGGTGAAGAGTGAGAGGGAAGTGATGACTAATTACATTAATAAATAAGTAGAAGCATTACATAGATACATTACATAAATACACTATATATTACATAGATACATGATAAGACGAGGTTCGGGTTTCCTGTACAGATGAGGATTGGTGAGATCGGCATCGAGCTTTTGGTGTTCAGGTTCTTTATTTCCATTTTGTTTATCTTAATTCCGTTATACTTCAGATTTAAAACAATGGTCAGTATCAAAATGTATGTGCTATATTATTCAAATTCACAACTAAGATAAAAAGATTTAAAGAGGAGCAGTCCATTACTCTTAGGGTTTATCAGCAGAAAAATGAACTGGCGCCGTAGCTATGAATCAAGACAATCACAAATCAAATTTAAATCTGGGACATTCATAAAGCGTTAACACTCTGCAGAAATAAAAGCCTTTTTGATAAAGAGGTATTTTAAAGAATATGCAGAGAAACATGTTTCATTTAATACCTGTTTCTGCTCGAAAGATAAAATAACATCTTTTCATTTACTTTTTATACCCGAAATAGTCCAACAATTGCACCTTTTATGCGACTCTAAATCCAAGTTTTAGGACTTAATATCTTTTTGAAATGTAATGACCCTTTAACATCTTATGTATATATTAATATTTGTGTGTGTGTGCAATCCTATTTGTCTTAATCCGGAAACGTGAAACATCGTTTCAATATCTTTTTTCAGTTTCACATTAACATATCTAATATATTAATATATAATATATATATATACCCATTTACTTCGTTATAAAATACTGTAAAATGATAATGTAATCAACAAAATGAAAAATTAATAAAGCAAAATAATATTAAGTGCTTTAATAAGGTATTTTATGCCAGGAAGTTAAAAGCCCATTGAAATGGAATTTCCAGATATTGGGAATTCCTCTCTTACCCAAGATTTTCCACTGTCATATCGCTTTTCTGAGTTTAAGAACAAATGGAAGTTATTGAATTAAATAATACAAATAATAAAATTCATCATTGATAAATATTTGAAACATTATAAAATAGTTATATTTTAGTTTTATTTGAACCTCCTTTTTATGGCACATGTTCACTTCAGAAATTACGCAAGTCCTATTATAATTTAATAAGACTTAACTTTTAAGTCATTTAAGTCCTATTAATAAAGATAATAAATTTAAAAATTAGTGTACGAGAGGAGTTTAATCGCCTTTAACTACATTATTAAAATGTTAGTAACTTTTTGTCATGTATAATTAAATTATGCCACTTGTGCCTCATTTAACTTAGACACCGATATTGTCGATCTAGATGCAGACTTAAGTATAATAAGTGGTCATTATTATTATCAATTAAACTATTTATTATGGTATTATAAAGTGTCGTCATTTTAATATTGTATTTAATATGTTAAAGGAGGCCAAAAATAAATTAAATTATGTTCATCTGCTAACTTTACTTCAATGTACATCAAAGGGTGCTGAAACCCAATTTACGTGTGAAAATCGATTAAAATGAAGAACCCAGTCCAATTCCACCAATTAAGAATTATTACAGTTAACCTTTTAACTAACTTGTTGGAATTCGATTTCATCCTCAGTTCACTTTGAATAAAAGGATGAATTCAATTCCAAATTTAAGTCTAAATTAAAATTCAAGACCTTTTTAATAGAATTTCAAGGAAATTTAAGATGTTTCAAACCATATTCTGCATTCAAAATAAAATTCTTCGTTTTAAAAAATATTGTATTGTTAAAATTTGTATGAAAGAATGGAATGACTCCAGCCAATATTTAAGGCAGAATAACCTTTATCTGTTGTTTAATTATTTTTATTGTAATTGATCAAGCTAAGCATTAACTGATTTAGATTGTGTAGCATTGAGACCAAATTTTTATTTGCACATGTTTGTGATTAATAAATTTCAATTTATCTTTATGCTTGATCTTCGCCATATCGACCTCCTCATGAGCCGCCAAACCAGTGTGAGGAGGAAGTCTACGCAGTCCTCGCCAGCTCTGTCGTTTTTCCACTATCTCTCTTTATTATATAGAAGCCCTTTTTTTGGAAGTTTTTCGTGCCTTTATCTTCACACGAAGTTCAGTGTCGTTCTTTGCCTCATTTCCCCTCTACATTGGCTCGTTTGGCCTCACTAGCTCTTCCATTGTGCTTAGTGATATTCGAAGAAAGTCGCAGTCAGTTTTCCATAACTACATCATACTTAATACGCCCTTCTTCCAGGCAACTATTCAAATAATGAAAATTTATTAAGTCAATCGCGTCCCAAATCCAGTCAATGCTACTTTGATGTTTTGTTGATGATTTGCAACAGGTTGTTTTATGAAGGGCTTTAGTCTAAAATGGATTCCCCAGCTCACGAAACTCTTGACGATCCAAGATTAGCCATTATCGATTTGGAGGACCTTAGCCATTAACTTTAATAAAACTAAAGACGTTAATTATTTATATTATGTTATTTCAGGGATGTAACAAACACTTTATTATAAAATAAACACGATAATATTTTAGAAATGACGCAAGACAGCTGACTTAACTCCTTATACTGTTTTTATAAATAATGTGATGAGGGAGCGATGCAGCTCAGTACATAATAATAATAATAATAATAAATATTAAATTATTTATTTATATTGGGACAAATCCCTTTAGAATAACAATACAGGTTTCTATACATGGTATTATTATGTCTTAGAGTATATTGATTGATTTAAATAATGAAATATATAGCACTCAGTTTTTCGGATAATGGAAGAGGTGGATTTTTCGGATAATAAATGGAATGATCACTAAATACATTTTTAATACTAATGAAGATTATTAAACTATTGAGTAAAAAATATAAAAGCAAGTACATAAATGGTAATAATCTGGTATAATAATAACAATATGGCCTCAAGATTCTCCTACGTCATATAATTAAGGTAGAACTTCAAAAATTGCACTTTTGATTTAGTAACAGAATCCAATGAAAGGTCCTGCTATATCCTTTTACTGCATGAATGAGAAAAACTCTGATAAGTTCCAAGCATTTCTCCAGTTTCGAGAATGTTCAATGAGTTTTAGACCAAAAACTTTTAATATGATTTCTAAACAATTTAAATGTTGTAGCCTTTTATCCAACAAAGGGTGCGATATATAATTTGAAAAGTTTTGAAATGTTTAAATATGTAATTATAATATGTTTAAAATTAGTTTCCATCCATGTTTTTCTCGATCCAAAAGCAGAGAATCCGGTTTTATCAGTAATACATATTCGGTTATCCGATTAGTAAAAGTTCATAAAACTCTGAATAAAATTAAAATTATTTTATATGCGGTGTTTACATAATTTTTTTAAACATGAAACAAATAGGCTATCAGTAGTATGTTGCTACATCATGTATCTACATGATTCCGGATTTAGACAGTCGATATCCAATATAAGATATTACAGGGGAAAAAAAGACACCTATAATGGCCAAAATTCATAAAATGGAGAAAAAGGTAACTCAAGCAAGTTTGGATAAATGAACCTTAGGGAGGAGAGAACTCTCGATTCAGCCTAGGAAAATCCTAATTCTGGGTAAGATATTTAAAAAAAAAGGAATGAATATTTTTGTTTATACAAAACATTTTTTTCAACTGAAAGATTTATTTGAGCGGAAGATAACATTTTTTTAATTTAAATAACGATTTTTTTAATATTATTGTCGATTATAATCGATAATAATATTTAAAAAATCGTTGGCTGGTTTTTGAGCCAAGTTTCCTCCCTAACCAAATTTAAACATCAATCTTGCACATTCAAGTAAAGAATAAATAATTATGTGAATTCGTTAATGTTCAATTAATCGAATGATTACTATACTATATATTCTATAGCTATAAGCAAAATTACTATGTTTTTTTATTACGACATTCGTAAAATTTTTAATCTATGTATAATATAAAAAATAAAAAATAAAAATATATATATACAGGAATGGCGACAACATAAAAAGAAAGAGAAATTTACAGACCTTTAAGGATTGGGACGAATAAAAACGAATGCTTAGCGTTTGCTGATGATATAGACATGATGATGGAAAATTTCGAAAATGCAACAGAATAGATCAATATGTTGAAGTAGCAGAAAAAAACAGGATTACGAATTTCTTTCCAAAAGATAGAAGTAATATTGAACATCAAAGAGGGCGCGGCAAAACTAAACACCAAATATGGAATGATAAACTGTGTTAATAAATTTAAATACCTTGAGGAATGCGTTCAGAAAATTGGGCTTGACAAAGAGGCCATATCAACAAGAGTCAGGAAAATGGAAGTTGCTTTCCAAACCACCCGCAACATTTACAACGAAAAGTGTTTTTCCATGAATACGAAAATCCGACACTACAATACTGTCATTAAACCAGTACCACTGTATGCTTCTGAATGCCTTATTCTGTCTGAGAAATGTTTGCTCGCAGATTTAGAGAAAAAAGAAAGAAAAATCTTACACAGCATACCTGGCCCGGACTACAAAAATGGGATCTACATCAGAAAATCCAAGCAAGAAATATACTCTAAGATAGAGAACATCACGATCACAATGGGTAAACACAGAGTTCGCTTCTACGGTCATATACGACGGACTCTCGGTGGACGAAACGTATATTCAGTATCTTTGACTCAAAACCCAAAACAACAATGCCGTGGTACATCAACGTCAAGAAAGATCTTAATCAAATGGGCATAGGAGAGGAAGATGTACATGACCGAAATCGTTTTAGAGCAGCCATCAAGACTTTTGGGACTTTCCTAGACGAGAAACGGGCAGCTGGTGCTAAATGGGCAGAAGAAAGTCGTGCTAAACACAGTGAGCTCATGAAGACGATGTGGAGCAAACGAAAATTGAAGAAATGCCAGAAATTAAAGTGAGGCTTATCTTAGTCCCTAGTTGGCCAATTAGAGAAATTGATGATGATGATATATATATATATATATCAATGAAAGTAGGTTAAACGTTAAAATTTCTTGCATAATATAAGTGAGATCCCGTCAGAGGACAGAAATATTTTTCATTTTGCTAAGATGAGAGATATAACTAGTCGGGAAATGTTGATCCCAGAAACGAGATGGAATAAATTTATGAACCCCGTTCTCCGCTGAGAATCTTGGAATTTATGGCAAGAGAAACTCAAGTTTCGCTCGGTTGCAATTGCAATATGTAACCATGATGTTACAAATCATCATCAAAAAGATAATCAAATCATAGGAAAGAAGTAACGATAAAGTTTACTATTCTAGAGGATCGACAACTCTTCCTAACACAAACTTATCTTACTAATCGCCTACTTCAATACCTAAATGCACCTCAGCACACCTAGCAATACTCTCATCGAAGTTTCCATAGAGAGCTATAGGATTCAGCATTGTTTTTTCTTTAAGTGCTAAATGCTACTAGTACTCTGTCAACCAAGTATTCTACTAAGCCGATTTCAGTCGAAAGAATTCACTATTGTCAATGGAAATAAACTCTTTTCACTGTTGTATTTCAATAGCTATTTATCTAATATATATGTAATCATTTCAATAAATACGCGAGTAAACCGATTATTAATAAGTTACTATGTTAGAAGATGATCTAGAAGATGTAAAAAAATATATTAAATGGCATGAAAATTGACTTATCACATTTGTTTAAATAATAACTGTTACAGACTGGGGTAAAGGACTCAAAACGAACTCTAAGTAGTTGCCTAAAAAGTCATAAAACCATTATTACTTCAGAGAAAAGGGGAAAGAAAACATTATCCACATTTCAGACATTTAAGAAAACTGCTAGCGAATCTTGGTGAAGGTAAAATATCTCCCGCTTCATAAAATTTTCAAAAAAGATAAAGAAAAAAAAATCAATATCAACTTCGTGAAAAAAGATTGTCAGATGAATCCTTAGGAAGGAAAAATAAGACTTCGGGGGAGATAAAGAAGGAATCATTTTTAAACACTTTATTCTGGAGCATAAAAGGACTGGGATTTAGAATAGCTGGTTTGTTTCGATGTTCAGAATAAGTGCTCTGTAAGAACCTTAAGAATTAATTAATTTTGTTAGTCTGTAAGAAGTTAATAATTATTGGTTTAATTTATATAAATCCTTGCTTAGATATTTCTAGTTTCGTGAAAAATATAAATTATTTTATAACATAATTTTAATTTATATTTTATACCTTTTATTAAATAAGAAATGAAAGAAGAATATTCTTCTGGACATTTGCCTTTGTTCAATTGGAAAAAAATCAGATACCGTCTTAAATGAAATAAGTAAAATACTAAATGAACTTGCAGGACTTACTTCTTTTGTTGCGCTAATTAGTAAAACTTCTAGGGATCGATCAGTCAATTATACTTATTGTGGCTCTACAGGTCAAGTGAGGTAGATTTGTTTTGGTGAGAAGTTGGAGGTTTGTAGTTTGCTAATGATTTTCAATTCAGAATATTTTCCTTTGGAGCTAAAGGTTTATTCTAGAACTACTGTTTAAAAAATAAAAAACGATTAGTAATATAAGAAAATTAATAAGATGCGACAGCGATATTTCTGAAATATTCCTATATCGTTAACACACACATATATATATATGGCACTGGGTATAGTGGTCTAAGTACGAAAATTACGATTTTAGGAAAACCGAATTGAATGTTTGAGATTTTTCCTAAATCGCCCTGCTAAAAAAATTCAAATTAGCGGGGTTTAAACTCTTGATTGTACATTTCTATTTATGTTGGTAAGGTATGTTTCAATTCTAGCCAATATTCTAATATTTAATACTAATCGTTCCAAAAAAATCGAACTCTAAGCCCGTATTACACTAATCGATTTTGTATGAAACGGGCTAAGTGATTAATGTTAAAGTATTGACCTCTGGAAGCAGGTATACATTAAATAATGTTTTTCCTTTTTCAAAAATTTATTTTTATGACATTTTTTATACTTTTATAAAATAAAATAAAATAACATACACAGGATGCCTGAAGAAAAAAAAATTATTTTATTGGTAGTTTTTAAACATTGAAAAAAAAATCACTTATAATTTTCTTTCATTCATCTTCTTCTTCGGCTAATTCTGGGTACACATCCTCCTTAGATCTAAATGCTGGACTTGTGTAGGGAAGAAGATCTAACAGATCTTTCATCTTTTCTGCTGCTATCGGAAGTGATTCAACATATCTGATTGGTGGCTCTAATTTGCTTTACTTAAACCATCTTACCTTCCCCGAATGCATAGTGCCCTTTTCATTATCTTTTTTGTATTGACTAAGGTGATTTTTAAACGGTTCGAAAAGTTATAAAAGTTGGAACTCTCCATCTCTATAACAATAAATTTCTTTTCCTTTCGAGTGTCCCGGATTAATTGAGCCTTTGAAAGTTTTTTGTTTCTTCCAATTAATTAATGGGAGGTGTTGCACTCCATGTGCATATGGCCAGGTATTAAAAACTTGTGATTTATCTGTTGTAGCGCATTAGAATTTTGAAGGGCTACCCAGCACATAGATGCGATATGATTGTTTTTATTTTGCCCCGGGCAAGAGTCCGAGTACATAGTTACTGACTTCACAAAAGGATCAAGTTTGGAATTGAAATAGTCATACAGGCAGGGATACGTTTTCAAATAAAGAATGTTGTTTATTCTTAACAGCAGTCGAAATGAATCGTTTAGTTTATCCAAAAATGTTCAATTACTGTTGGATGGGTTACCTGGTGGAGGATCGGAATCACTTTCGACCTCATTGCGGTTGTCATTTCTATCATTAGCATTTTCTGTCTCTAAATCTGTAGAGCTGCTAAAACCTTTAAAAATGATTAACACCGCTACCCATCAGCTTTCAAGAAATATTGGTAGTTCGGAAACTAGTTGATTTTGTTTTTTGTCCCACAAAAAATTAATATTTTTGGCATAAGTGTATAGGTAAGTAGGTGATATTAATAAAATTGTACCATTAAATAACTTTCCGAAGAACTTATAATCTAATTATAAATTAATGACTTCCTGTTACGAGTTGTATTCTTAGTTGCTTGTTTTCTTTTAACTCTTTTTGGATGGGAAGGTATGTCACCATCGTTGGAAAAAAAATTTCGATCTTTCTCTTTTTTGAAATCAAAATCAGCATCGACATTCAAATCGTAGGAGTATGAAAACCTTTTCCTGTATTCCTTAGGAATAGAAGGTGGAATAAAGTAATGTAAATATAAGTTACACGATAAAACAAAAAGCAGTAGTGTAAAGGAACTTAGTAGGAGAAGAAATATTTGATTGGTCATTTGGTGTTCCTTCAGCCATTTGCATTATCAATAGAGTACGTTTTGGAAACTTTGTAAGTGTGAACACAACATGCGAGATATAAGATAATATTTTTTAAATTCCAAGGGACTGCGAAGAATACTTAGAAAAAAGAAATCAATAACATGTTCAAGAAAAAGTTGCATCCGGCGTTGGTGACTAATTGGCCAGGTGCCTCATTTGAAAAAAAAACAAAATTACACTTGTGCAAAACGAGCTGTCTTCAAACAAGCAACGACAAAAATGGCTTAGTAAACTTGACTCGTTTTTCACAAGTAAAAGTTCAAGATTGGAGTATCAGCCCACAATTCACAAAGGAATATCCTTCATTTCGATGGAAGGAACACTTAGCCCGTTATTCATAAGGAAAGAGAAACAAATTACGATTCTGGTGATGTTGATAGCTCGAAATTCACAAAATTCGACTTAGCCCTCTATGCACAAGTACCACAGATATATATAATAACATTTTATTTATTATGTGAGTTTATGTAAGTATTAATTAGTATTAATAAGTAATGTATATGTATAAGTTCGAAGTGTGTATATTGTCCAATTATGAGGGCTTGTTAATGCCATTTAGAATGTTTTCCCCTTGAAATGAAAACAAATAAATACTATTATTTGAATCCTTTATAAGTAAAACGTAAACTTATTGAATTATTCATTTTGAATATATAAATTTTAGTGAAGTTTAAATTAAAACTACGATCATTTAAATTTTAATAAAGAACTAGCGAAAGAAAAATAAGACTTAACTAAGTCAATTTAACTTCTTATCAAGTTGCCTAACGATAAAACAAAACTTCACCTAAATTTGAAAACAAGCGAAGTGAGAACAGTCCCTGATATTTCTACGGGCCAGGACTCATTGAGGTATCAGCGCCATGCGACAGAAGATGTAATGTTCTTCTGAATCAGTGATTCGTAAGAAAAAGAGTTCTCGTAAACAATCATCAGAATCTTGTCCCGTTAGAATTATATCAGAAACAGTAGTCATTTCCACATTAACTTTCTTCTGCCATAACCTTGAAATTACCTATTAAGGGACTCATTTATCTGGATAAAAAAATCTTTTAATTGCACAAGAAATTTTTATAGTTAAATCCGAAGCAAATAATTCCATCTTATGTAGGTAAGGATGATACAATAAAGCGCAAGCTTCAAGTGAATAATTCAATATTATTTTTATAAAATTGCTTATAAAAAAACAAAAGTTTTTTTTTCTTTCATTGTATATGTGATTCTTTATAGATACATTTAAATTTGTCTATTAAGTTTTTGAGTTTGAGACTGGTCTGTTAGGTACAGCATATTACTTTCGTAACCTGTAACAAATTATATTAAAAATAAATAAATAAAATAAAATAAAAAAAATTGGAAGTGATGTGTTCCAATGATATTGTGGTGCCCTCAGTAATATTTTTTAATCATATAAATACACAATGAACGCAATATACATTGAAAACAATTCTTACGTCACTGCCATCGCAGAGTCAAAGAAATCTAAGATGTATTGGGTTGTCTACCGGCAAATGGACAAACTTCTAGCAAATCCAAGTATAAAAATAACATTTATTCCTGTAATTCAATGCCATGCTCCAACAGAAGACTCAAAAGACGATGAAAAAGATGAATTTGATGAAATTCTAGACAAAGCCTACGACGATGCTCCAAATAGTGACCTAAAAATCATCTGTGGTGACTTCAATGCAAAGATTGGAAAGGAGGAGGTATTTATGCCAACGATAGTTAAATACAGTCTACATGAAGAAACCAATGATAATGGCTACCGACTTATTAACTCTCCAGCAGCCAAAAACATGGTTATTGGAAGTACACTCATTCCAAGTAAGAGAATCTACAAAGCAACCTGGATATCTCCAGACGGATAAACTGACCATTGACCATATTCTGATATCTGCCAGGCATAGGTCAAATTTGATTAGTACACGGGTTTTTCGGGGTGCCAATATTGACTCGAACCACTATCTAACGGTGTGCAGAATCAGAGCCAAGTTTCTGAAAGGGATAAATCACAGATCCAAAGTTGTGGAGAGAATTGATACTGCGTGGAAATGTTCAATGGACAAGGCAAACCAACCGAGATGTTTACGAGATGTTTGGGGAGCCGGACATCATTACTTTGATAAAAATTAATAGATTAAGGTGGGCCGGCCATGTGCCCAGAATGAGTGATGTAGATACCTCTAAGAAGCTGCTGGTGGGAACGTTGGACCGTGCCAGAGGAAGAGGAAGACCAAGGCTCCGATGGGAAGATGGTGTGGCACAGGATGCCAGACGCATCTTAAACGTCCGTAACTGGAGGTCAGCTGCATTAGATAGAGCAGCCTGGCGAAGGCTCCTTGAGAAGGCTAAGACCCACATAGGGTTGTAGAGCCATATTGTGTTGTAATGAACAAAATAAAATAAAAATGAACAATATAGGATAAACAATTTACTTATTACATACACATTTCTCTCAAAAATACAATGACATGACTCAAAAAACCTAATCTATCAATAGAGGCACCTATTTGAAAGTTTCATAAGAGTAAAAAAATAATAATTTGAATATTGGTACAGCAAAGATTCCAAATGTAATGATAGTACTTTTTAAATCAATTGTTGATCAGGTCTCATGGCCATCGTATATTTAATCTTTTCCTAACAGAGAATAGGAATAAGGAAGAACAAGTTGATTTTGGTGATTTTGTGTTGATGAGTGAAATGTTGTGTATTTGTAGTCAATATATGATTTTATAGTCTGAATGTTTACGTTTTGTATGGAGGGATTCGAAATAAACCACGGAGCAGTAACAACTTGTTTTAGAATTTTGGACTGTATTGTTTGTATTTTACATTTTATTTTGTATATATAAATGTGTTTTGCTGAACGCCAATGTTCTACCCCATATGTCCAAATAGGTCTTAGTATACTGTAATAGATTAATCAAATTTACTTACTATACTGTGTTTTGTAAGTCAAGTGAAGATCTGTAGTCCAGAAGATGTTATAGCTATTTGTAGCGTCTTGTCAGTCTTTAAAATTTTATATGTATGTCCCATTAAATCTTTTGTCCAATAGATAATATAATATAATATAATACCAAAGATATTGGTATAATGTATAGTTTTTAGTTTCTTCGTCGTCAATTTTGACTGCTGAACACGAAGTTTTCCGTAGGGCAAAAACTTACATGGCTCGATTTTGAGACGTTTCTTCTGATTTGTCATTTGTAGAACCACTTTTCTAAATCGAATATATGATGTTGAAGAGCTAAATATACTCTAGAATGTATAGATGGTGGTGTATGGCAGCTTTGAAATATCAGAGATGTAACCGGAAAGGAGAATAGAGCTTAAAACACTGTCCTGCGTATTGAGGACAGAAGAGGAAATTAGAGAGTCAACGGAAGTACAGAAGAATCTGTTTTAGAAATAAGAACGAATAATTAAAAAGCATGTAAGGGGTATGTGAGGATTTATTTTACAGAGAAGAACCTTGCGCCAGACACAATCAAATGCTTTCTCAAATCAAGGAAAATCGTATACCAATATTATTTTTTCTCAAAAGTGGCAGATATTACATCCACGATACGATGACACTACTGTACAGCGAAGTGATACGAACGAAGGCCGAATTGGTGGTTCGGTACCACTCCGCTACTTTCGAAGATAGGCTTTAAGCGATTAAGAAAAAGGTTTTCAATTTATATATCCATTATATGGAGGGGTTTATAGTTCAATTAAGAGAAGAATAAGCTACATCGCAATAATAAATAAAAATACAATACAAATTTTATTCCACCTCTTTTGTTAAAGTTGTTGATAAGTCTAAAGGTAATCCAAGACAATCACGGTCCTGGACAAACGGGTGCGGCTAAGGTGTGATTATAGCGAGATTCGAGGTTGGGATTGGGAGTGAGGTCACGGCAAGCGGACCAATCAGCAGCTATATTTTTCTAAGCTAAAGAGGATTCGGCATCGTATTGGCCCGCCAATGTTTACTACCTCAGCTTCATATCGGCTGTATTAAGGCCAGATCACCACTCTCACATTGTAACTCACAACGTAGGTCCATTACCTAAGCAACATCATACATATCAAATGTAATTTATTCTCCTTATAACTTCATCTTAAATTCTAGTAAAGTTTTTAAGTAGAAGAGTAAACCGAAAGACTCATATAATTAAAGTAGGTTGTACCGTAATTGTTATGTTATGGAATTAGTTAGTAAATGTATATAGCTTGTTATGTAAAATTAAACTGTATTATATAGGATCTTTATATAGGATAATTATGTTTTAATAATACTTCTCATATTTCAGGCTGTTATTAATAAAGTAAGATGACTTATTTTATAAGCATTTAAGAAAATAACTTAATGCTTGAGAATTTTTTTAAATAATTACTGGCTTACAATTTTTGATAAAGTTCAGCTTACTAATAATAATATAATAATTGAAAAAAAAAGTGTCCTTCAAAGATCTGGACGGAAGAAAGGAGGAAAAATGTCGGTGAAATCATGAGGCAAAGACAGAAGAACTGAAAAAAAAAACCTGCATCATAGCCACGTAGTCCTTCAGGGCTGTTTCGCGTCAAAATCTTAATTTAAAGCAATTATACAAATGTTATTTGGAGCATAATGTATCTGTGATCTTCTTTTAAAACCTCCTCTAAGGGATTCAGATGGAAGCGTGGATGGAGAAACTTCCCATTGAAGGCACTCCTAGCGTGGTTCATCTCACCGTAGTAGATCCCTGCTCAAGAGACGTTACAATCTCCTTGTTGGATTCTGTGGTAATGTGTCTATCAGTAATGTTTGTATCAGTAATTTTGGCTGTCCAGCTAGTGAGTCATAATTTTTTTGTAGTTTTTCTTGATTTTGTCAGTCACGAGTGGTATGTTCAGGTATTTTTTGTGTAATGTAAGAGCAATGGAACGATTAGTTCTTCAAAGATTCCTTTCCCTTTACTGGAAGTTATTTTAATTTCAAAACTGAAAAGAAGAATTGATGTATTGCATATAGCATAGCTATCACAAAGAGTTGTAGGATACTTTTGTTAGCTTGCTAGCTTTTTGTTAGCAAAGCAATAAAAGCTGAAAATCCTATAACTGCTCGAAAATGTGGGGTTTCCTTAGACCATAAATATGATTTTTTCCTATAGTTTCCTAATTTGATTTTCGAAGCCTCCATTCTTTTTCCATACAATTAAGAAAATTTCATTATATATACCAACATCGAGAAAAAAATGTGAGGATTAATTTTGTGTATTTGAAAGCACTCCTTTCTGTTAATAGTGGGTTTTAAGTATATAATAAACAAATTGCATAAAATGTCACTAATACTGCAATTTGTAATAATAATAATAAATCTTTTATTGTATAGCAATAAGTACAATCTGCCTCGCTTAAGGGCAATAAGTATTAAGTGATTAAAAAATAAGAATTAGAATTTTAAAAAACATAACAAAAATATGAAACCTCTAAGTTATCCTAATAGGAGATATATGTGTTTCATATTACAACTGTAAATCGAGACGGCAAAGCTCAGAAAAAAATGTAAAGTAATCCTCAAGATCTTCAAGACTCAAAGGAGGTTATTGCAACCGAATGAATCAGGCACCTGAACAAACTGAGAAGAAATTAAATAGGAGAAAATAGGTCAACTAGTAATAGGTTATTACTATTATTTTTACAAATTTACAAATAGTAATAGGTTATTACTATTATTTTTTTAGTGGTTCTTAACATGTGAGATTTTTACCACCAGTGCATATCCTTCAGATGATTTTTCTGGTTAACAAATAATTATTACCGGGTTTTGTAAAATCAGTAGTCATATATTGGCATAGGAAAATATTGGTGGGGTGGTTTCAAAGGTAACAGGTAAATATTGAGCTAAATAGCTATCCAAGAAATAAAATGTCAATATGGTTGGCTAAAAAAATATCATATATTGGAAATAAAAATTATAAAATAGTCGAATATGTTAATGTAATAATTATAACATCATTATTATTTTTATTTTAATAACGTTTCACCATATCCAGTTGACTTTGAGAAATCCATTACTGTTAATAGTTTTATTTTGGCTTTTGTGTATTAACACACTCCGTTTTTAATAATTAAAATTCATTTAGAAATGAATAAATGTTCGTCATTATTCATGAAGTTATAACAAATTCTTAAAAGTGATTGAACTTGTGATATTGATTTTATAATATGATGTCTACCATGAATTCGGTGGACACTTCTGGAAGTGGTTACCCATTCGATGTGTTGTGCGTATGTTTAAATGGAGAAAGATTTGGTGGTTGTTTAAGTTTAAGCATTCAGAGGAAAAATCCTTCAATTTTTTTTCGGATATGTGTCTTTCCCACTTTTCCCCTCTTGAAACCCATATACCCATTATACGCTTCGAAGAAGAACCGTATCTAACCTCGCAGAAGTTCATAGAACGGGTCTCTGGACAATGAATAACTGAATGATTATTAAGGGTTCCGTGGCGGTTGTTCCTCGACTCTACTAAACCATCTGTGATTTAGGATCAGAGGAAGTTGGTACCGCACCGTATAAATTATCTCACCTTAATAGCGCAATAAAAAATTGAAAGCGAGAATTCTATTGGTCCAAACTGCATGAAAAATATCACTAATAATTTTTGAATCCTGAAAACCGCACTGATTATTTTTCTAAAGAATGTTACAAACTTCTAAGCGTAAAATGGAATCGATTTTGTTCGGAAATATTACTGGTAGATTGTTCTGCTTAATTTGTATCATTTCGATGAAATCTAAGGTATACATTAAAAATCGATTATTGGAGCCTACTTTTGTCACAATAGTGGTAGCGAAAATAGAATAGAATAGAATAGAATAGAAAAGTAACTTTATTCTGGGACAAAGTCCCTTTAGAATAACAGATATGAACAGGAATAAAAACATAATATTTATCTGGCCAGAAGGCTAAATGTTACAAATCATAAAGCGTGAAAACATGACAGAAAACAATTTAAAAAGAAATATATAAACAAAAATAATAGTAAGTAAATAAATAGTACAGATCTTGACAGGATATTAAGCAATTACAGAGAGTAGATAAATCCATAGCTTTTGAAATTGAATGCATGAGCTAGCATTCAATAATTTGTTTACATGATGTACAGCTTTTCAAAGAGCAGAATTAAAAGAACTAGATAACACAATGAGTTATTATATACATTGTATTCTAAGCAAATGACTTACCTACTATCCTTTTGGGAAGCTAATAGATGTTGATACAGCAAGGATTTGAATAATGATAGAGAGGGAGTATGACGGATATTAGGGGGGATTGAGTTCCACATTGTGGTGGAGCGGGCGAGAAAGGAACGTTCGAATGCTTTAGTTCTGTGTGAACGTATATAGAGATCAGAAAGGCGGGATCTTGTTTTATGGTGTTGAACTGATGATTTGAATTGGAGGAGACTGTAGATAAAATATGAGTCGTTCAGATTGAAAAGCTAAAAACTCAGAAGTTTCAAAAATTTACTTTATAGCTAGTCAAGCAATTTTATGCCCCCGAAACTTCAGGTTTATAACCGGACTAAAACCATGAAAAATAAGTTGACGAAATGTTGTGTTAGAAAAAATTGCTTGAATAAACCATTAAAAAGTGTGGATAAGTCAATTTTTGAAATTTAAGAACTTTTGATTCCGAACCATTCATATAATTAGGTTTTGTAGAAAGATGCACTCCAGAGGTGTTTCAAAAGATGTACTCCGAAAGAAATTGTGAATTTTCAGTTATCTAAAGTGATTTTTTAAATTATATTTATTTCTACAGCTGAAAAGGTCACAAAATAGCAAGGTCATAGATATCGTAAGCAGTGATTAAAATAAACTAGTACCAAATTATCTAATGAGATTTGATTAACTTAAATTGTCCAAAACGGTTCGTCCAAGATACGTAAACAGTTTTGAAAAAATCACTTAAAATTATGAAATCCCTAATTTCATTATAATTTTAATATAATTGTTTTATTATTTTGAAGCTAATCCATTAAATGTAATTTGATTAACCATTCTAATGAAATAAAATAAGATATAGTTGATAACAATTTTAATTTTTTTAAATAAAGCCTTGTAAAGCTTCATAGTACAAGAATTTCAATTATTACTAATCTATGATTTTATTTATAATTTTTTTTATAATTATAATTTAACTTTATTATTTATTTTATACTACATTACCGCATCGAAAAGAATATAAATCAGACACAGATTTCGGCTGGAGAGATATATTTAGTGAGCTACAGATTCTTTGTGCAAAGTATCAATCACACATTCCGTCAAGCTAAATTTTAACTAGTTCAGGTGATCGTCATTATTTAACATAACCTGATGCCTTAGTTATTATAAAAATACATCAGCTTTGATCTATTCGATGTTTTGGTCGTTTAAAGTCAATGGATGATGTAAAAAATGTGGATGAATTACGAGGGATCAGTTGCTTAAAGTTGTGTTAATAGATTAATATTTAAAGCCATCTATAGAATTTATACTACCAATGGCTTTTCTCTAATATCGTATATTATCTTTAAAATCATTTATTTCTATGGGAAGAGGTAGAGGAATTAAAACGAAGATAAAAATTAGACAATAAGGGTATGCGTTTGATCTCGAGCAAACCAATACATATTGTCTGTATTCATTAATTAAAATAATGGTTTGGTATGTGTTCATTGCCACAAACAATGCATAGACCTACTCTCGACCTTAGAAGGTTTTGTACTAATTAGAAATAGCTAGAGCAAAGGAACAACCAAGCATCGGTCTCTTTGGAAGCTGTTCGCATGTAGGAACCTTTTCAGTCCAGTTATTCAGCAAAAGGCACATCAAGTTGGCCTTTGTTTACTGAAAACGCTCAAGTGTAATTAATTCAAATCAAACCCTAAACGAGGAGTTTTATGTTTAATTTATGATTTGTTGATGTTTGATGAACTGTATAGCTTTTAATTGGTCAAAGAAAACTCATTACAAATAAAGCCCATATTATACTTGGGAATAATTCTTAGGAGTCTCTGCTTTACCTTTTCCAATAGAACTTTATTGTTCTAAACAACTTCCAAAGTGTACAAGGAAGATTTTTTTCCTATTATTAATATTATTTCGTATTAAACCGATGCATTTATTACGAAGGTCATCTTTTCCGAGTAGCACAGTCATAGTGGTTGGAAGTTAAAATTAATAGATATGTGATCGGAGGTAGGAGTAATGACCCTACCTCGTGTACATCTATCGAGATTAGTATTGCGGTTTACAAATAGCCGCCCGAAATTTGGTCCATGGATGGTCTGCTTAAGAGAAATAGGTATACGTTCCCGTTCTGCTGACCCAGAACTGACATAATCTTTAGATCTAAACTGAACTGTCTTAAAACCCTGGTGAATTGCCAGCATGGAAACCATGGTTCCAACGAGAGGTAAAGTGGCTCCCTCTTGGCCAAATATCTTCATAGTCTACAACGCCAACCAAAATAAATAGACATATATTATTATCATTAGCAATCCAAATTTGAATTTAAAAAACAAATTCTTGCTTGCTATATTATTATTAAAGAAAATAGATTTTTAACAGAGCGATTTACATGGTTGGTTGATTAAACCTTTAAACTTGTATAAAATATAAATGTTTTTAAAGTATATTATGCTATGGAAATATACAATATCCATCATTAAAATATGCAAACAATTCATTATTTTATTTCACTACATAAAAAAAAAAACAGAGTAAATTTCCCATTCGATAAACCTCGGGGAATTAACGGAAATCGATTACGGTTTATGTCTGGTGGTTATGTAATACCATTCTACAATTTTATATGAATTTAGATCACTTTAAATAATTTAATTTATTACATAATGAGCGTCTTAAGATGGATTTCCAAGCTTATTTAAAAGCAATAATCCATTAGGTTTCTTCATCTATTCTTCGAATAACTTTAATATTTTTTCATTTAGAAAAAAATATCGGTCACTTGCATGAGGTATAACTATATTATTTAAGTATCATAATAATATTATATAGTTAAAAAGAAAAGTCCTTCAATTGACTTTAACATTAGGCGCAGTAAACACCAGTTGAATAGGACATAAAAACGAAAATTAAGTTAATACATTAAATTCCTATGATTTCCCACCATATATTTATAAGCTTGTTGCTACTTTTGTTTTATTAGATCGACATATACTGTTATCCATAATCGATAGTAACCTCAACACTCATTAATTAGTTAAAATCCATATTCTAAACCCCTCTAGAGACGTACATTTTCATACAGAAAAGGAAAATGTCCTCCTTCACTATGAACATGTTTTCCCAACAATTTCGATGAAAATGTCATTTCAACTTCTTGTCAAAATAAATTTGATGGCATTTTTCACAAAATTTTACCTTAGAAATTATTCCGATCATCTGAAAGTATTTAATAGTTTCTTCTTCCGAAGTCGGCAATTCCCAATGTTTTTGTCATAAAGTTAAAATTACAAAAACACCAAAATAAATTTAATAGGAAAAAATAAATTTAAATAGGTAATGAACTAAATTAGTAAGATACCAACAGTACGGTTATAACGCATACGCCAATAACTTAATTGTTATGAGTTACAAGAAGAGGATACACGAGAAAGTAGCCTAAATTTATAACTTATTATTATAACCCTAAATAAAAACGGTATTACGCTGAACAGACCGAAAGCGCAACTTTTTGATTCCTTTTGCAATACCTAAAGGTCGATCGAAGTGGGGACTAACCTATAGATCGCAATTGAGAGCTGCAATTTGAGATGAATTGGGAGCTGCCAGGAGATAAAGTGTGGCTCGCCTCGCACACTTAGTCCGGGCCTGGTCTTCTCTTGATTATAGCTCTTACTTCGCGATGAGCTAAAGCGTATAAATTGATATCGGCAGCATGTCAGATGATCAGGTGAAAAACATAAATAAACTGAAAATAAAGTACAATAAAAAAAGAAATAAATATTCGAATAGCGGGGTGAACTAGTTTTCATTCTAAATAATCGAAGAAATTACCTGTATTAAATATTCGTATATATAATGAAAAAATTGTCAATCAGTTTTAAGTAAAGTAAATGGGCGATTCTGCATTATCTGTTATTTTTTGAAAATTAATTTTTAATAATTCTATAAATAAACTTTTTTAGTTTTTTTAATGCTTACTATAACTCTATTTTATTGAGAAAATTAAAATCCTATAGTATTTCCCTACAACTTCAAAATATCAAGAATGGTAATCGAATTTCAAATTTTCCATGCCACGGTACGTACAGACACGAAATAAATTTTATATACATTCTTCAAAAAACTATTAAATTTACTGCTAAATCGAACATTAAGCTTGGTGGATTAATTAGTTTAGGATCAGTTATTGCGACAAAACAATAATTAATTTATTGGTATATTCTAGAAATGGACATGACACGGTTCTGATATTTATGTGATAAATATTTTCTTTAAAACTGCAAGTTATATGATATGAGAGAAGTGAGGTTAATGAGGATCGTATTTATACAAAATTGTATAGGTTGTTAATGGATGACCAGTGGGAGCAGACAGTATAGGACATTAATAAACACTATTAAAATGGAATCACTTAAATACTGGGTAACTTCGGACTACATGTACTATATATATATTTTAAGATATCATATATCATTATAATTTATAACTCTATAATTATCGTTTAAGAAACATAATAATGTTTCTTAGACGATTATCTTTAAATGCTACATTTAAGTCCACGTTTCGATGAATAGATATTTCATTATAGCTGTACCTAGTGTTCACATCTCCTCTAAACCTAAGGTTCTGAACGTTGTGTGTTCGATTCCGATCTAGGTCAATTAATATTTATTTCACTGCGGTAAAATATTGGGAGTGTAAAGATTTATTTTTATCTTGACACTCCCAATCTGGTCAGCACGCGGCGGCGATCTAAAGGTATGCACCGCACTAACACCAGTGTAAGTACGACGCCAATTTGAATAAGTATTTTCCTCTACTAGTTCAAATCAGACATTTCCATTTAGAGATATCTAAATAACTCACTAACAGATATAGTCTTCTCCTGGAACATAAAAGAGGTCAGGGGGATGCAGTTATCGATTATATAACTGAGACATAATATAATATAAATATAACTTCTTATACAAATTTAACAGTACATAAGGCAAACAAACATAAACATTGTTACTCCAGGATTAATTAATGAGTGTATATAATTTTAATGGTGTGCATGTATATGTATGAGTGATATATTGGTCTAGATCTAGAGAATTTGGCTATTGTAACTCAAATCCTTTAGTTTGTCTGGTAATCATGAGCAATACAGTTTTTCTTGCAGAGTGGTAATATGACTAATACTTTATTTTTGTAAATATGTACATTTAGTAAGCTATGAATAACAACCTGGGGAGAGATAACGAAAAATCCTTAAATCCTAAAATCAAATATATATAATTTTGAATAATATTAGTTAACCTTACATGAATGTGGAATAAAATGATCCGGGTGGAGGTCAGAAAACGATCTCTTAACTAGAGTAGAATTATTTATTTGAAAGCAAACGTTTCGACGCACATCTTCTTCAGGGCTAATAATTAAGTGAAATAAAAACAATGTAAAGATCGTTTGTTTTATTTCACTTTCTCCCCTCACCTCTCTCCTTGCAGGCCCTGATGAAGACCTGGAATGTGAGTCAAAAAGCTGGACCTTCACCCGGACAAATGTATACAAATTCAGGTTATACAGCATGATCTTACGTATAAAAGGACAGAAGACCAACAAAAAAAAAATTAAACTTCTTTTCTTAAGCTCCTCTATTTTATGAAATTACAAATAATCGCAAGAAAGATAAATAAAGTTCCTTAAATTAAACTATTGTGTTTTAATATTAATAAACTTTTGTTTCATTTGATCACTTTGGGAGTAGAAATTCGTTTTAGGTACTTACTTAATTTATGAGTAATAAACTAAATTTAACCGAAATGTTAAAGTTGGTTGAGTTTTTTTAAAATATCATCTTCTTAATTGTTTTATATTATTATTAAAAATATTTTAGTATAGTTTTGTTAAGAATTATTCAATAATAAGCACAAGTATTTTTTATATTAAAATTTAAAAATTGAAAGAATGATTATATTATAACAATTATTTTTCAATATGGTTTGGCCAATTATGAACATGTTTCACATTGGTATCCATGAATAAAAATAAATGAATAGAATCAATTAGTAATATGATAGAAATTTCATAATTAACTCACAGCAAACAGATATCTACAGAGTTGTTTCTATTCCTTCAAATAAAAAGTAACCTGTAAAGAAAACAAAAATTAAAACTAGAAACCAATTCTGAGTAATCTATTAGTATCTGCATGGAAATGATAATAGAACCTGATGTTTGTCTTTAAAATAAATAAAACATAACTACAATATCATTATCATAATCTTTTTATCCCCGCTTACTCCTGACGCAGTGTGGGGTCACAATTTGTTGAGTCTGGACCAGATGTCTCGTTCCCGGCTCAACTCTCTTCTCTTACTCCAGTCCATTACAACATTATAATTGTTGTTAATGTTCCAGCAGAGTGGGTTATCACATTCATACAATGTCACTAAATTTATTACACTTTGTATTCGAATTTCACATGAATAAAGCAAGCAACAATAAGGGTTAAAACTAATCCTCTACAGCATTTCAATTCTCATTGTGTACTTAATTCAGGATCCACTATACATGCAAATGTTCCACATCGTAATATACTTGATTAAACATATTACGAAATGTTCGAATTATGAGAAAATATATCCACTCATTGATTCATTTATATGTTCTGTTAAGGCCGTAAAGCAGGCTTCATTTTTTTTCCTACAACAAAACTTTTTTATATGATTGATTCTTCCAATTTACTTATAAAAAAAAATAAAACTAATATTTGTTTAAAGCATTTTAAGAACAAAAAATATATTTCTTCAGATGAGCACCGCCAGATTGAAAAGACGAAAGGCTGTTCGGAGAGATAGCTCACGTTCAGGCCCATGCTCCCGAGTTTCTTAATCAATAACTTCAATTGAGTTTTAAGATATTTATTTGATGCATTATTCATTTATTTATTTTGTACTAACGTAGTCATTATTGAACGACTAACATCAAATTATTAAAAACTAGCTTTTGCTCATGGCTTCGCTAGCGTGGATTTTGGTCTGCCACATGAAGTTTCGTGACAGATCATTTTAAATAAATAATTTAATTTTTTAACCATAAGTTACCCGTACATCCGAAATTTCAGATGTCTAACTTCAAAACTGACGGATTCCATACAATTTTTTAGCCCCTATTATGTTAAGCGGGAGACCCTTGGGGGTGGAATTGTCCGGATTCCTTTCTTATTGCTCATTTAAGCTATACAAAGAAACTATCTGCGAATCTCAAGATTCTAAGTTCAGTGGCTTCTGCTGTGCATTGAACGCTGAGTGTGTTAGTCAATCAGGTTACAGTTTTATATAAACTTCGGCTGTGTGTTGAGTTGATAAAAAGTACCCTATAACCTTCCCCAGGCTTGAGATTATCCAGATTAAATTTCATCACAGACGGATCAGCACAGCCGTTAAACATACATTGGCACTGATTAACAAACGGGACAGCCAGAAGTTTACTGTTTTTCGTGTCAGTAAAGGATCAGAGTATGCAATGTTATTGAAAAGGATTACTTAAGATAACGGTTTCACTTGTCGTACGGCAGCAGGGAGAAATGAACTATGTAACTTGGTATGTTTTGTTCAGCGAAAATATGCAGATTTTGAGAGTAAGAAACGCGTGAGCAAGCATACAAACTTTGCCCCCATTTTTCACCCCCTTAGTGATAGAATTTTGGAAAATCCTTTCTAATCGGATGCCTACGTCATACAAAAATCCCACCCTCCAAGTTTCAGATCTCTACGATTAGTTGTGCGATGATATCTCAGTCAGTCATTCAGGAACAAAGCATGGATTAATTAATTAGAACTTAATTTGCCTAGTAAAGAAATAAAAAAGCTGCATAAATATTTAAAACTACTGTACACTTTTGAGTTTTGACATAAAGATTTTTGAGTTTTGACATTGTTCTTTTGAAGAAGTGATGTGTCCCGTATATGACATATACGCATACGAAATCGGTCTAATATGAATGTACATTTTTTATCATTTAAAAATAAAATAATGGAAAAACTATTTTTAAATGTATTTATTGAAATTTAAAACTGTTTTATAATAATACATCAAGTAAATTGAATCAATGATGCTGATTGATGCGTGATATAAAGTCACGTAAAGAAACTACCCACTGGAAGTACTTAAAACTTCTGTTCAGACGCTTCAGAGGATTATTGGGAATTGAAGATGTTGCTACTTTTGAAACCAGTGGGTTTGAGTGGGAATAATGTTTGTCATGAAAAGATAGATATCGGATTCGGGCCAAATCAGCAACCAATGAAACATTGAGGTCATTATGGATGACTTAATTTATACTTTTAACAAAAGGAAATAATGTAAATATTTAACTGTTATTCTGACTAAGTAGTACAACTCATATACATATAGGTTTAAAATATTGTTTTCATGGATATTATCCCTAAATACATAATCAATTGATTAACGACAATCTGCTGAACGGCAGGGGTACGATTAATGGAAATTGCTTGTTGGTTCTGATCTCTTGCAGGGTTTTGTTAGCTAGGCCGGCTAGATTTGTTGCAACGTGATCAGCAGTTAAGTTGCAACGAACTAAATTCCCTTTCATCAAACCGTTCTCCGTTACAACACACTGATCAACTAATCGAAGAGCTGGGAAAAACCGGGCGTAGGCAATCATAATTAAAGTTGCAATAATGATGATGAAATGCTAAAATGAATTCCCATGAAAACAAATGTGGTTATTAACGACTGCTTTGAAAAGAGATTTGTGCATATTTCCAGGTTTGGATAACTATTTAAGTATCATTTTACAGTTACTAACAAATTTTCGGACAAATATATGTTGTCAGAAACTTGAGAATGTAGTGGAAACTTTCAGGTCTCTAGGTTATTAATGAATAGTCATAATCAACTAAAACATTCAAATTAGCCTTTAACATCATTTCTCACAAAACAACAATAAAAAATTAATTAAATATAAGGAATAAGCTTATGAAATCCAACAATAAGTATTTTTATTATTAGTATTTTTTATTGAGAAATACTACGATCTGCCACACCCCCAAGGAAAATAGGTATCATGTAGAAATCCATTCATGATATATATATATATATATATATATATATATTAAATAAATGAATAAAAGGCTTAACGAACCCGAAGGCTCGATGCCGATACCACCAATCTATGTTTACAAACCTCCGTCCACGAAGCACCACCCAAACAAAAACCCGTTAAATCATTCCCAACGCAATCCTCCCACCTACGCCTCGGTCTACCCCTCGGACGCTTCCCAGTCGGTACAGCGCCTATTAACATCTCGGGAATCCGTTTGTTACTAACCCAGCAACTTTACATGCCATCTTAATCTTCGCGACGCTATCACTTGAATAATATTTACCGGATGGAGGCTTCGCAATTCCGCGTTATATAATCTCCTATAATCCCCAGTGGTCTCATCCTTTTTTGGATCGAATATTCTACGTAACACCTTATTTTCTAATACCTGAAGACGTTTTTCATCCTTCACCGTTAGTTTCACATCCATAGCGAAGAGATGGAACGATAATTCTTTTATAAATCCCGATTTTTAGATTTCTGGACAAATGAAGCGATCTTGATAATTTCTAGACCGAACAGTAACAAGCAGTTCCCGCCTTTAGTCGCGCCTTCATTTCCTCTCGAATTTCGTTTTTTCCAGTTACCATAGACCCTAAGTACTTAAACATCTCAACATGTCCCAACTTATTTCCTCCTACAACAATATCACCACAATTTCGTCCTTTCCTTCTACTGACCATATACTTAGTCTTATCCAGATTTATTTCCAACCCTATTTCCTTAGCAGCATTCATTAACGTTTGTGTATTTTAAAGAAGTTCAAATTCAAACCTCTCTCGTTGTGTATCACCTTTTTAATAATGTACTCGAGTGTGTGTGTATATATATATATATATATACATAAACAGTCAGAAAAAAAGGATTAGTACTAAAATAAAATAAGACTATAATAAATAGAATTACAAAAAACGAAAGTAATTAAAAAAAAATAGCTTAACAGACAGTCAGACGGTTGACATCGGCTGCACTCGGATTAGTGGATCGGAGTGTTAGAAAGCAGAATGAAAATTCAGTTCATACCAATCTTAACTCAGTCAATCGGCTGATCATGTAGACATTATTCTGAACCTACTAACATATCAGTCAAAATGAAAGCTGTATACAGTATTTTTAAATTATATGTCCAGTGATCTCCGAGACTAGCTTTCCACTCCACATTTGTAGGAAAAGCTAAGCAACAAGAAATCCTACTGTCCAAGAAAAATATAATATTCCCCAGAAGAAGACCTGCAATGTGGGTCGAAACGTTGGGTTTCAAATAAACAGTTCTCCTTATGTAACAGAATTTCTTTCTGACCTCCACTCGGACCATTTTCTTCCTTATTATTCAAAATTAGTTCTTTTGTAATAGTTTTATTAATATTAAAATGGATTTTAGTTCTGTATATTATAATGGGACAATATCCAGCACAAACTTGAAACCCTAGACAAATTTTACAGACTGTCCATGAATTTGATCATTGTTCTTATGATAATGATAAGCTTTAGTAGCAATGAAGTACTAGCTAAAGGCAGTTCTGGCAAATATGGCTTCGAGAGCTGAAAGTGTGAGATGACTGGGCCTCCTCCTTAGAAGGCTGGCAGGGAATTCCTAATCAAAAGTTGGCGAATAGTTCTCTCAAAGGATCCGTCCGGATCTCATAAGGGAGATCTTCCAGAGTTTCTTTATCCGCAAGACAGGTGGTTGTACCTCTGAAGAGAGGCTTCTATTCACTGCGCCGCGAATCATATTAGTGATCGCTACAGTCAGATCTGATAATGAACACCTTCCAACAGAGTCATTCATTCACTGCAGTCATGAGCTCAAGATGCCAGTAGTGAATGAGCATACTCCTCAACTACATTAAAAATGAAGAGGTAAGTAGAGTATAGGTTGTGAAGAATTATTTTCTAGTTGATGAAAGCAGTCTAGAGTTTCGATTTAATATTTTCTTAGGTTTCCTCGTTTTACATTATAATATATTCTGTTAAGCATATTATTCGTTTAAATAATTAAATTTTGACGTAAAAGCGTCTTTAAAATTGCTTCAATAGTGGGAGGCAATTCAAAAAACCGAATGATAACAAAATTGGGGGACACAGTTTGGTGTTGCAGCTACATTTGTATCATCTCCATCTAAAGTTCAATTAGACCAATGGATAGCTAAAGGATCAAAGAATTCATTACGATAAATTAGGACTCTGACACGTCGCGAGCGGTGTAGGACGAAGCGCCGCCATTTTGAGGTCATGAGATTTCCAATGCTTTTTTGCTGTTATAACTTTTCACTCGGAGAAGCTACGACGTTCGTTTAAGTTTCAATCGGCTTCTGTCATCAAAATCTGTCGATTGTGTATAAAAAATAGTGACATTGGAAATAATAAGGTGTTGAATAAAAAAAATATTATCAAAAATATATAATGTCGCATCGAAAAGCCAAATCCAAACACAGAATATACGAGGTTGGAAAGGGCTTTTCAAGAACTATCGAATGATAACTATAAAACACCATATGACCAAGTCAAGGAGTGCCGAGAACGTAGTAGGATGATTGCGACCGAGAGGATCAACGATTAATTAGTTTGTTTTCTTTCGTTTCAAGACGTATAACCCTTGTTGTAATCAGCGTGTTTAATAATTCATATTTCTGAATAACATGCATTGGTGATGTATTTACATAAAATACATTAACTGATTGTTTAATGTTTATGCTATTTTCTTATTTCTAATCACCATTATCAAACGGCTTTAGGGAGCGAAGTGGCTCAGTGGTAGAGTACTGAGTTGCCATGCCGGAAATCCTGGTTCAATTCCCGCTGCAGGTCATGACTTTTATTTAGTCTGTTTGCAGCGAAGATGGATCATATAGGATCTAGGACTCTCCTGGGGCCCACCCAGTCTCTATATAATATTATAAAAATAGGGTACCCAAAATAAGGGGGGGGGGGGAATCTGGCGGTTGAGCGTAATCTAGGACAAGTCACCTGTTTGCAGAACCGTTATCCATGAAACAGTACTCTACCATGTACTGAACCCGAAACCCTTCATGGGTTGTAGTGGTACAGGTTTTTTTTATCAAACGGCTTTAATCATGTTTAGACTATAATCCAAGCCGATAGTTTATGGGAAGTTTTAGCAAGTTATCAGTTAGTTTTCGTTTAACTATTGAAATGATAATTCGTTCAAATAATATATATTTAATATGTGTTTGCAATAATGAATTTAGTGTAATTTTAAATTGCGATTCCGACTCACTCTTAAAAATCATTTTTGCCTTTGAACAATATCTACAGTCCCGGTGAGTAAGTGGTTTAGTCTAATTTTCTCCAAAATATTAATAAGTTTCTTGTACTTAAGGAAGCTTAATCATATTATTTTCGTAGTGAATAAGGGGCTAAGTAAGGCATTGATTTGAAAAGGAGTTATTGCTTACATTACAACTTCATTTCATGCCCAAAACAACGAGAAAAACACGATTCTGCTTCCCAAAATACAACTAACTCACTCTGGGAAAAAAATAACTTAACCACCACGGGGGCTGTTGATATAATCATTAAAGGTAAAATTATTTTGAACGGTTTAAAAGAAAAACAACATTTATTTGATAAATTTATCAACGTATATATCTCTAGCCCCGGTGAATAAGTGGTTAACTCTAATTTTCCCCAAGATGAGTTTCTTGTACTTACGGTAAGCGGAAGGGGCTAAGTAAGGCATTGGCTTGAAAAGGAGTTATTGTTTATATTACAGCTCCATTTCAAGCCAAAATCTACGAGAATGAAGGTTATCTGAAAGCAGTTAACCCTCTCTGGAGAAAATCCGACTTAACTACTTATTCACCGGGGCTGTAGACGTATATACAATATAATAAAAATTAATTTAGTGGAGATGACGTGGAGAATATTTATCAAGCTTGCTTTCAGCCACATAAATAAAATAGTATAGTCAAAAGCATATCTCCCTGAGGTTCTTACTCAAACAACGTTTCCTTTTAATTAAGTTCTTCTAAGGAATAGGAGAAGTTGGTAGGCTGGGAGAGCCAGACACATTCACATTTAAATATCCTCCTTTATGGTGAGGTTATTCACAGGGATAAGGGAGAAACACGGTTAAGTTTTCAAACGGTATTGAGGTCGCGAAATGACTTTAACGAGATTCTCCGAGACCTCTCGCCAACTCGGCTCTCGAATCCAACTTATTTAGTTCGCCACAGGCTCATTCCTCAAAACAAAGGCGCACTTTCTTGTTAACAGAAGATTGATAATGTTCGAGTGTTATTACACATCAAACAAAAGTCATTTAGGAAAGAAAAACTAATTACGTGAAATAAAATAATTACATAGGAATTTCTTAAGAAATAATTGCCATTTATGAATAATCGGAAACATCTATTTTATATTTTTAAATATCTGATTTATCGTTGAATATCTCAATATATTTATTATTGATTCGATGGTTGACATACTTACTTCCAATCTCAAATATATCCTTGACACCCATGCCCCACTGAAAACATCAACCTTCCGTCACCAGCCTACTCCCTGTATGTGTCAAAAAATTTAAGATCTTCAAAGGAAGCGTGATGCGGCCGAAGACGCTTTAGACGAATAAGGCGAACTGATGACTATCAACGTTTAGGGCTCTCCATAATTTGACACAGTCGACAATCAGGCAGGCAAAAACCAAATACTTTCACGAAGCCCTTTTATCTGCTCCCGATTCGAAATCCAAATGGCATCACCTTTGAAAGCCTTCTCTCCTTAATTCATCTTTTTCTAGGCCTTTTCCAGCTTCTCCCAATTAAATGAACTGATATTTTTTGTCCACCTCAGTTAATACTTCAAATTCATCCTCTCCCGTATTTTCCCTAGCACCATCTTTCAACCCTGACAACTTTTACTTCGCTGACATTTCACACAACGACATTATTTCCTCTGTTCTGAAATCCCACTCCAACTCCACAGGCTTCGATGGAATTCCTGTTAAACCGCTAAAATCCTGCCTTATCGATATTATACCGGTCCTACTCTTTATATACAATTTTTCACTGCAAAACGGAGTATTCCCAACCTCCTGGAAAAAGCCATTTTCCACCCTATCAATAAATCCTCCAACCCTGTCTCACTTAAAGACTACCGCCCAATCTCAATCCTCTTCAACCTTTCCAAGCCTCTAGAAAGAATAGTCCAGCCACAAATGTCAAATTTCCTCGAACTGTCCAACCTCCTTGACACAATTCAATCAGGTTTCCGTCCCGGTTTCTCCACAAAATCGGCACTTACCAAAATCACCAATGACATACATACCGCTATGGACTGCAAAAACTAACAGTGCTTATCCTTCTTGATTTTACAAAGCTTTTGATTCCTTGGACCATTCTATCCTTTTTAGCAAACTCAAATCAATGTCCTTTTCTGACAGTTCTATCCGATGGTTCCAATCCTTCCTCTCTGATAGATCTCAAGCAGTTTCCATACCTAATCATCCCTTTCCTCTTTCCTCACTCTTTCCTCAGGCATGGCACAGGACTCAAGTATCTCTCCTCTTCTGTTCAGCTGCTATATCAATGATCTTCCGAAATCTGTTCACCACTGTTCCCATCATCTATATGCTGACGACTTCCAAATATATCTGTCCTTTCCTCCTTCCGAGCTATTTATTGCGTTTGCAAGTATTCAGGAAGACCTAGGTAGAATCTGTGCCAGGGCAAAGCTGAACAAACTGGTATTGAACGCAATGAAAACTCAGGCCATTGTTTTAGGTTCCAATTCCCTCCTTACATCCATCCACACCATCCCAACATAACTCCTAAACGATCATCCTATCACGATCACCTCCTCTGTGAAAAACCTAGGCATCACCATCGACCAAAACCTTTCTTGGAAATCCCACATCGCCCAGATATCCCGGCGGTCAATTAGTTCCCGGAAGTTGTTATTTAGTTCGCCACAGGCTCATTCCTCAAAACAAAGGCGCACTTTCTTGTTAACAGAAGATTGATAATGTTCGAGTGTTATTACACATCAAACAAAAGTCATTTAGGAAAGAAAAACTAATTACGTGAAATAAAATAATTACATAGGAATTTCTTAAGAAATAATTGCCATTTATGAATAATCGGAAACATCTATTTTATATTTTTAAATATCTGATTTATCGTTGAATATCTCAATATATTTATTATTGATTCGATGGTTGACATACTTACTTCCAATCTCAAATATATCCTTGACACCCATGCCCCACTGAAAACATCAACCTTCCGTCACCAGCCTACTCCCTGTATGTGTCAAAAAATTTAAGATCTTCAAAGGAAGCGTGATGCGGCCGAAGACGCTTTAGACGAATAAGGCGAACTGATGACTATCAACGTTTAGGGCTCTCCATAATTTGACACAGTCGACAATCAGGCAGGCAAAAACCAAATACTTTCACGAAGCCCTTTTATCTGCTCCCGATTCGAAATCCAAATGGCATCACCTTTGAAAGCCTTCTCTCCTTAATTCATCTTTTTCTAGGCCTTTTCCAGCTTCTCCCAATTAAATGAACTGATATTTTTTGTCCACCTCAGTTAATACTTCAAATTCATCCTCTCCCGTATTTTCCCTAGCACCATCTTTCAACCCTGACAACTTTTACTTCGCTGACATTTCACACAACGACATTATTTCCTCTGTTCTGAAATCCCACTCCAACTCCACAGGCTTCGATGGAATTCCTGTTAAACCGCTAAAATCCTGCCTTATCGATATTATACCGGTCCTACTCTTTATATACAATTTTTCACTGCAAAACGGAGTATTCCCAACCTCCTGGAAAAAGCCATTTTCCACCCTATCAATAAATCCTCCAACCCTGTCTCACTTAAAGACTACCGCCCAATCTCAATCCTCTTCAACCTTTCCAAGCCTCTAGAAAGAATAGTCCAGCCACAAATGTCAAATTTCCTCGAACTGTCCAACCTCCTTGACACAATTCAATCAGGTTTCCGTCCCGGTTTCTCCACAAAATCGGCACTTACCAAAATCACCAATGACATACATACCGCTATGGACTGCAAAAACTAACAGTGCTTATCCTTCTTGATTTTACAAAGCTTTTGATTCCTTGGACCATTCTATCCTTTTTAGCAAACTCAAATCAATGTCCTTTTCTGACAGTTCTATCCGATGGTTCCAATCCTTCCTCTCTGATAGATCTCAAGCAGTTTCCATACCTAATCATCCCTTTCCTCTTTCCTCACTCTTTCCTCAGGCATGGCACAGGACTCAAGTATCTCTCCTCTTCTGTTCAGCTGCTATATCAATGATCTTCCGAAATCTGTTCACCACTGTTCCCATCATCTATATGCTGACGACTTCCAAATATATCTGTCCTTTCCTCCTTCCGAGCTATTTATTGCGTTCGCAAGTATTCAGGAAGACCTAGGTAGAATCTGTGCCAGGGCAAAGCTGAACAAACTGGTATTGAACGCAATGAAAACTCAGGCCATTGTTTTAGGTTCCAATTCCCTCCTTACATCCATCCACACCATCCCAACATAACTCCTAAACGATCATCCTATCACGATCACCTCCTCTGTGAAAAACCTAGGCATCACCATCGACCAAAACCTTTCTTGGAAATCCCACATCGCCCAGATATCCCGGCGGTCAATTAGTTCCCGGAAGTTGTTCCATCGTTCTCGTCATCTCCTTACACAATCTTCCCGTAAGCTTCTCGTATCTTCCCCCACTTTGACTATTGTAGCGTGGTATATGAAGGCCTCTCTAAAATGCTTGAAGACAGTCTAAACATAATAATGAACTGCTCTCTAAGATTTGTGCTTGGAACTCCCACCTCTATGATGAGTTAAAGTGGCTCTTCCCTCCCTTCCGAAGACAATATTTCCTCTGTTCATTCGTATACCAATCCATTTACTCTCAACACCCTTCATATATCTACAGTCTCCTCCAATTCAAATCTTCAGTTCAACACCATAAAACAAGATCCTGCCTTTCTGATCTCTACATACGTTCACACAGAACTAAAGCATTCGAACGTTCCTTCCTCGCCCGCTCCACCACAGTGTCCACAGTGTGAACTCAATCCCTCCCTTCCGTTTTATAGTACTATAGCTCTGTTTATTATTACATTAATTTTAATTTTGTTTACTTATTTACATGTTTTATATTCAAACTACTACATTCTTTTATATGAAAAAACACTATTATATATTTACATCTTCTCTGTAAATAATCTGATAATGTACAGTTAGGGGTGTCTCTTGCATGAGACGAAACCCACACTTTCACTATGTGTTAAAGTTTAAAATTCATTATTAAAAAAACCATGTAAGGCTAGGAATAGCCGATCTGGAAATAAAGAGAATAATAGAATCCCTTCCATTATCCGTCATAGTCCCTCACTATCGTCATTTAAACCATTCCTTTTCCAACACCTCCTAGCTTCCCAAAAAGATGTTCTCTAAGCAGGTCAGTCATTTGCTTAGAATGTAATGTATAGAATAATTCATTGTGTTATTTAGTTCTTTTAATATCACTTTTTGAGAACCTGTACATCATGTAAAGAAATTATTCCATGGTAGCTCATGCATTTAACAAAAGCTATGGATTTATCTATTCTCTTTAAATGCTTAATATCTTGTCAAGATCTGTACTGTTTATTTACTTACTATTATTTTTGTTTAAATATTTCTTTTTATATTGTTTCCTGTCACTTTTTACACGCTTTATGATTTTTAACATTTAGCCTTCTGGCCAGATAAATATTATGTTTCTTTTCCTGTTCATATCTGTTATTCTAATGTGACTTAGTCCCAGAATAAAGTTACTTTTCTATTCTATGTATCGTATAAAACTGTTGCCATGGTAAAATAAAACCTTTACCTGTAAAACCCGTCTGAGGCTCACTGGTAGAGACTGTACTTTTTGTGCAGGGAGATTTATCCTAGACCACGCTCAACCGCCAGATTTCCCTCTTAATTTGGGTACCCACTTTATAAAGGCTCGGTGAGCCCCAGCATAGTCCTAGATCCCATAGAATCCATCTCCGGCAGCTAGAGATATTAAATAAAAGTCTGCCAAGCAGCAGGATTTGAACCCTGGATCTTCGGCACGTCAACTCTGCATTCAACCCACTCAACTACCCCGTTCCCTGGTAAAATAAAATACCTATTAAAATTATCAAAAACAATTTAACCTCATCGAATACGTAATTTCGTTATTTACAAAAGAATTCGCCATGTTAAAATAATTCACAAATTCACTACGAGCAGTGTTGCATTTATCAATACAGAAATAGTCTAATATAAGTAACAAAACAATAATTTTATATAATAAATACAAATAAAAGTTAGTCATAAATTGGTTTAAATCAGCAAAATTTGAGACATTGAGGTCATTACGGATGGCATAATTCGTAGAAAAGTAAGAAGCATTGAGGATTTTAGATTGTAAGGATTGGATACGAAAGGATTTCGGAGGCTTAATGGAGGCCCAAATAGATTTTGTAATTGTCGTGTATATGAATCTTTCGTAATTAATGGGAATTTAGAGCATATGGATGTTGAAGTAGCCTGAAACGGCGAGCAGTTTCTTGTCGTTTCAGTCTTTTATGAGAATTTTAAGTTAAACTTTTGTCAAAATGTGGTCTTAAGTATTGAATCTGTTCTACTTGAATCAGTAGGATGGTATTAAAGGTTACTGAAGGACCGGTAAGTAATTGGTTTACTACGAAGGGTAAATGTTGTTTTACTTGATTCATGGGAATTTATTTTAATATTCTAGTTTTGACACCATTACTCATGGTCAGGTATATGGGATTGAAGATTATGATATACAATAGCTGGATTAGTGTTGACTGATAATACACGAGTATTTTCAGCATACATGACAAGGATAGTATTAGGATAGATCGGGATGTCAGCTGTATAAACTGCGTAGAGTATTGGGCAAAGCAAACTGTCTTCCGGAACACCAGAAGTTTGATAAAAAAAGGTATGAATAGATGTAAGTATGGTTTATTATGAATGATCTGATAATGTGATTGGATTTGGATTGAAATAATGCAGTTTTTGGACAAATTATGCGATGTACTCTAACAGGAGATATCGCTCCTCATTTACCCAATAATTTATAGAAATATTTATCCTCGACACATACAGCTAAATTATGAAATGAGAACGTCTCAATATTACAATTAAAACCCGGTGATGAAGATAACTAATACTGAAACTAACTTGGGATATTACATTTCCAGGTAGAACACTAGTACAGCAGTTCAAGAAGAATTTCAAATTGTATTTTGTACATTTTTTTAAACTATAATTTTCATATATCGATAAGAATTTATATGTCAAGTGAGTATGGAAAATAATAGGAATGATCTTCCTGATTGAGTTTCAGTTAGACTCTTCATCCTTAAGCACTTAAGATGAACTAAAAATTAGGCCGAAACGTAGTCAAAAATAAAATAAATCTAACTTAATTTGTATAATTATTGACTGTAACCCCTAACCATTTTCCACACTTCTATAAAAAATAAAGCTTCAAATTGTCAAAAAAATAATTTTATATGGTTAATAAGGAATGTGAACGGAGCAATTAAATAATCATGGTTTTACATTTACTTCTGGGTAAATGATTTATTGAATAATGACCCGTATTAAATGGAAGACCATGCTGCAAAAATTGATGAATTAACCGGCAAATTAATTTCAAATAAAATCCAAATCATCAATAATTAATCTATAATCATCCTGATGAAATAAATTGATTAATGATTTTACGAACCCTCGGAAGGCCGACACCCTAATTATGGAAGTGACGGGTTCAGTTAGAGTCAGTTGAAGCGATACCCTCCCTCCCAAGGGGTCTGATCAAGTATTCAGGCGATAAATGAGCCTATTTCCCCTTCATCCAGTTATTTATCCAAAGGATAAGGAAATTTATTTAGAGATCTCCCTAAACCAGCGATATCCCGCACCTTATAATGGAGTGTCATTAGCTAATTGAGTTAAATACGAACGATATAATAAAAGTAGATAAATTATTATATCTGGTGGTGATAAATTATTTATTTTGTTAGCAGTCACGGTTGTATCCTAATGAGATCTTCAGACCCTCATGTCACTTACACACCCTCTATAAAGTGGGGAGCCTAAATTAGGGGGAAAACCTGAGCGGTTGAGCGTGATCTCGGTGATAAATCCCTTCCTGTACAACCGTTACCTTAGAAAGAGTAGTCATACTTTTTTTTCTTTCTATAATAATTTGCTTATCCACCCCCACCGATGAGTGGAATACACATGGTTCCGATAAATACACTGTGCTTCATAGTTTGGACGGAGCCACTTGTATTGCAAGCCAAGTGAGATATGAAAACATTAGTAATCATATCATTACACAGTGTTGACTGGAACATTCTGCGCAACTTCGTTTTTGAAGACATATGATACCGCCGGCTCAGAATACGCACCAACCAGTGACTTTATCTAGAGATGATGGCTTTTCGGTAACGGCTTGTGGATTATCTTCATTCCAAACCCATCAATTCTGTTTATCTACGTACTTATTCAAACAAAAATGAGCTTCATCGATGAATAAAGATTTGTATGGAAAATTGGCTTGGGCAGCAGGCTTTCTTTCTGCAGTAAGTTAAACTTTGTAATCTAATACACCGACATCCTTAATTAAATCTTCCTTGAAACGGATGGACACATCGACAATTTCTGAGATCTACGTCAAATTGATCGACTTCATTCATTGATTAACTAACGCTTCTTCGATGCAACGTAGTACAGCGGCTGTCGCTTGTTCGGTGCGCACTGTTCGGTGTCTAACGGGGTTCGTCTTATCATTTAGTGTACACGGGTTGCGAAAATGATCTATTGTCAATTGAATTAGCCGCTCTGATGGACGATATAACAAACGTAAGCGCTTTATTCAAGAGTTGTTTTATATTAGAAAACGGCAAACCAAACTAATCACAAAGCGAAGTTGATTAAATAAAATCGGAAGCAAAGAAAAAACCAGCGCGACTGTCAGCTTTCAAATCGGTTGTCATACTTAACAGTGTTGCCCACTCTAAAATGTGAACCTAAAAAAAAAGCTCCCTTTAAAAGAAGAATAATTCCTATTCTTGTTTATTTAACATTTCCGGTTTGTTCGATAATACATATACTTCTTCTACATAGGTTTGATAAAAAGATAAGTCATATATAAAATATTTAAATATAAAATAAATCTTATGCTTCACTTTGCTTGAAAGCTATAAGAAGCAATAAAACCAGGATTGAAATGCCTTTCGCTTTGTAAAAATACGCTCGCTCTGAAATCACTTACTTCGACAGAAGAATGACATTAGACCGTGGAAAGGGAGCCAGCAGAATCCGGGATTCTCAACCAATGGAGACAATAAATATAAATACAAATAGAGATTGAAAATATATTTTTTACAAATGGCAGATCAGTTATTGGTAAAATATGATTGTATAATTAGAAGAGACACACAAACATTGATATATTTGAGTTTAGTGTCCGTGTGCTATACACATATTATATTAATGCTAATATTTTGCGGCGCGTTTCTATTACGTCCCTCGTTAGACACGACTCCACTTTTATGATAAATCAGCGCACCACTGCATATTTTCATTATTAAAGGCTTGTATTCAATACAAACTGATAAACTAATAAAGTATAAAAATTATTTATAGATAAATTATGTATTCTGTGAATCGAAATTATCAGCCGTCAATGAATGTGATCGGGAGATGGGGCTTACCTAGCCTGTGGTAAAAATAAGGGAAAAACCCGATGGATGAAAGTGATTTTCATCAATCAACAAACCCTACACGGGTAATATGTACTAAACCTAAGAACTTGCATGGGTTGTACATACACCGTTTTTTTTTAACATACGGTTCTATTTTGAATCAATTCCAACTCATAAATCCGTACACTAATCTCCGTATGAATCATATTTCAGAAAATAAAAATTTCCTCGCATCCTAAATATCCTCCTGATATATTTTCCGAGACGAAATTACATTTTTCCTTCCATTATTTACCCCGCTAAGCCGAGGATGTAAATACATCGGTTCAATGAACGTGAACCTAACATCCGTGGGATAAAGGGATGGACCCCTGCCAAAAACTAGCTCGTGGTAAGTTGTGAATGATCGCACTGAACAAATGTACCAGAAATCCAGGTTGTATTTTGCATCACTACTTAGTTCAATATTGTTGAGTTCTATATTAGCTAGTTTTAAAAGGTTGTTGCTAAACGATCTAACGAATTGAAAGAAGTATGGCCAAAAATAATTGTGGTCAGTCTAATTTAGTATCACATTAATCCAAATGCTATCTTTTTAGCAGGAAAGATTCAACACATCTCCGATATTTACTGCATTAAAAAATCAGAAGTATCATGTTCAAAATCTAATCCATTTATTTAATGTGGTGAAGTCTTATTTAAAAAATTGTTTTTGTTTTAAACGTCAAGATTTATCTTTTAAATTTTAAAAGATCAAACGTTTATCAACGTAAAATTCATGCTTTATACCGACTACGCACCACATGGACAGATGAAGTAATAATTCAAATCTAAATAAGAAAAAGCAATTCGACTAACTATTGATACAATTATAAAAACTTGTTTTGTGTCAAAAAGAGGTATGAGTTAAACTCATATTTACTTGATCATGTTGACTATATATACATTTTAATTTTGGTTAATATGCAGTGGCTCCATTTTAAAATTGTGTAAGTAACTAATATATTCTACCTACTTTTAGTTACAACAAAGTAAATCAAATTTTAATTAAACATATTTTAGTTAAATGGCTTTTACTGATCCGATTATAAAAATTCTTTTTAGTTCGAAAATGGTTAGCATGTATTATCATAAGTTTTTTGTGTACAGTAAATAGGTTTTAAGGAAAATGTTTTTGAATAATATGTTCTAGCATGGTTTATTGTTGGGATGCCACAAGTAATGCTTAATATACAGTATTTTCTCATTGTATCTATGATTTGATTATACATGACTGAGAAAAATTGAAAATTGAAAAATATTCCACCATGTCTTCTTTGGGAGACTACTTGCCTTCCCTGGATGCATTCGTTAGTCACTCTTTCCCTGTAAACTATACAAATTTTAGGTCCATGGAGCATCCTGCTTAGGATAGAGAATATGGAACCTGGAATGCGTGCTTACCCTGAACAGCCATATCCTATTGATCTAGACCGATTAGTAACTGTTGTAGTGCCCGATTGTACATTGGGCTTTGGGCAGCCTTCCGCTGCACAATCCAAATTAATGTTCTATGAACGTGAGATTGGGTGGCTAGGCTGTCTATTCTCCCGTATTTAATATGTGTCTGTATGAGGATCATGCCAAGTGGCCAAAGAACGTAGCATGTACTGTAGCGCCAACCTATAAAAACAACAATACATACATATACATATACATATGAATAACTAATAGGAATAAGATCAATTACTAGAGTATAAAAAAAAAAAACCTTTACCACTACAACCCATGAAGGGTCTGGGGTTCAGTACATGGTAGAGACTGTACTGTTTCATGGACAACGGTTCTGCTAGGAGGTGACTTGTCCTAGGTCACGCTCAGCCGCCAGATTTTTCCCCCTTATTTTGGGTACCCTATTTTTATAATATTTTATAGAGGCTGGGTGTGCCCCAGGAGGGTCCTAGATCCTATATGATCCATCTCCCGCTGCAAGCAGACTAAATAAAAATTTTGGCCTGCAGCGGGATTTGAACCAGGATTTCCGGCATGGCAGCTCAGTACTCCACTGAGCCACTCCTCTCCCTAATTACTAGAGTATATAGGAGTAAGAAAGATCCAAGAGAACACAATCTAGAAAAAATGTATATGAAGGAAAATGTACAGTTCTAACATAATTATTCTGATAAGGCTATCAATTGATTCTTTAGCGATCCTAATTAAGCACTTATTAATGAGTTGATTTTGGCATTAGAATTGGTCAATAGGGAAAGTGGTTGCATTTAATTTTAAATTAAAACGTTCATGATTTTGAATCCATTAGACGAGGAACTTCATAAAGCATTATGAAAAAGAGTTAAAACCAATAACCATTTTCATGATATCTAACAAAGTAAGCCGTATCAAAATTTCAGCCATAATAATTACAATATTATAGCGTAAACTTATTATTCATCAACATCGTTTTCGAATTAACTTTTTCAACAAGTTTTATCTTTCATTCTCCTCATTTAATGTATCCGTGATGAAAGAGCGGCAACGGTATATAAATAGCTCCATTAAACCAATCGTAACCCACAACATTCTACAAAAAAAAAATTAAGCTTGAAACAAAATGAGTTGTGTAAAAAAAATAAATACGTACAAAATATTTTTGGCGTATTCAACAACTTCTCTTTAATGTTTCTTTTATTAGATAACATTTGTTAATTTTCAATTCGATAAACTGATGTTTAAGGGCTCACCTGTCTAGTGGTTATCATAACAGCCTAGTACCCCCAAGATCGCGGGTTCATAGCCCGCCAATTGGCCTTAGGATTTTTTAAAGGGAGTACTAAATTCTTAGTTATGCCGTCCATTGAAGGGACAAGTTTTGTGTCGGGTACAAGTTAAAGATCCATATCCTAATTATACCTGGGTAAATAATATCTAGGGCTCCTACTTTTGTATCCTCAGATTAACTATAGCAGTATAAATTTTTGTTAAATGAATAAACTATAATTGATTATTTAATAAATCACTTTCTCTTCATCGTTTTGCTATACAACTAAATCCCCCTAAATATTTTTCGGTGTGGGATTGGTTGACTGGATATACTTAGAATAGAGTGTAGTGGTGCAGGTTATAAATTATGCACGAAATAAGTTGAACTTTATTATTATTTATTAACATAATTTATTTACTGCTCCCTCCGACCAATTAGATTGGGAACTGTATAAATCTTTAGAAATTATTAATTTACAGTTACATAAAAACTATGAAATATATATATTATTTATGAATACTTCGTTTTATATGTAACTGTAACTTAATAATGTCTACATATTTATGTAGTTCCCAATCTCATTGGCCGGAGGGAGCAGTCGACAAATTATACACAAAATAATTTTAATTTATTTCGTGGACAATATATTAACTGCACCCGCACAACCATTTCACACTCTTCTATTCTAATATTTCTAATTCATTTATTTTTAAATGGCCTTTGTTTCCTTTAATTATCTCTTCATGTCTTATTCCACAATTTGCTTCATCAACAGTAGTATTCATTTATAAACTAAACGCAAGGAGATTAAAGAAAGTTGTAACAATCCCATTACCTCCTCTCCTCATTAACTTAATTTCCCGCTGTTAAGGAAAAGAACCATATCTGAAATCGATTTAGCTTAAAGGAGCCCTTATTTATATAGGTACATTAAAGGTACGACTTTCATGTAACTTTTATCGCTGTATTACAGAAGCAAAAAGTCAGCCGAACTGTTAAAAATCAGTGGATTGATGACTTTACAATTAGCTGATAAGCAACTGCGGTAGTGACTCAGAGATTCAGCACGAGGTTGTACAGTAATGGCTGTGAGACTCATCAAACTGTAGCAAGATCTCCTTATCTATTTCGACTCACGTCCTGTCGTTAGAAGTACCGATGTTGCTCAGCTAAGGGGATCTCTCCCCTCTCTCTCATCGTTATGGTGAACCTAAGTCTGGTAGTGAAACCGTTAAAGCTCTTAGACATTAAAAAACCTTTACCCCTACGGATGTCGAGGTAGGTGATTTGTCCTACATCACGCTCAACTGACAGATTTCCCCCCTTATTTTGGATACCCATCTTATAGAGGCTGGATGACCCCCAGAATGGTTCTAGATCCCATTAGATTCATCTCCGGCTGCTAAAAAACTAAATAAAAGTCTTGTCTGCAGCGGGATTTGAAACAGGATTTTCGGCATATCAGTGCTCTACTATTAAATACAATAGCAGAACATATAAACACGTCATTGTAAATTGCTCACATACTAAATAAATCAGGAATAGTGTAAGTGCTGGTAGAAGAGGTTTTCTCGATACAAAAACAAAGTATCGAAAGTGAAAAAAACCGAGTTTTCAGGACAATGAAAAAACTGTTTCAAGGTTCATTCTGAATCAGTGTGTATTATGAAACGAATTTTACCTTTTGTGTGCGTTATAGATGATTTTATATCAATTTTATAGAAAAATGTATTTTAATTAGTCAAAAACCCATTTGTTCGTTTACATATTTATAGTACATTTTTCTATCATGCGAAACAGAACTATCGAATGTGGCAGCTTAGTTGGTTTGCTGTTTATTATTCTAAATAGTTCCAATTCATCAAGATAGTTCCATGTTCGACCATTGACTGGGTTATTCTTCTCCTTTATAAAGTGAATTCTGATTCAATAATATAACATAAACATAAATTTTTCTAACAGCACAAAATTTAATTGAAAACATTCCAGCATAAAGGTGCTGAACAAGTATTAACCCATTTTTTTAAAAATTATTTTATTGAATTGTACAACTGTAATATATATATATCTAGTACAAATGCTGTATGAATAAATAAATACATGAAAGGACATGTAGAGGCACTACCCATTGGCAGCACTCTAATTACATTTCTATTATAGAAGGTCCCGAGGCCATCTTCTCTTCAAACGCCTAGGAGGATTGTCCAGGATGGAATTGGATCCAAAGATGGAAACTAGTGGGTTTGGATGGGCCTGGAGTTTATTATGGAATGATAGGTATCTGGAATGGGCTAAATTGGTACATATGGAACGTTCAGGTCATTATGCATGGTTTTATTTGTGACAAAATAAGGAGCGTTTAGGATTATGCGAAGGATTTTGGATTGCAAGGATTGAATACGAAAGGAATTTGATGGTTTGGTGGAGCCCCATAGTTCAATTCCGTAAGTCCATATAGGTCTTATAACAGTAACATAAATAAGTCTTTTGTAATTGATCTGAAGCTTTGAGCGTTTGTCTAGTATGTGTTGAAGTAGTCGGAAGCGTCTAGCTGTTTCTTGTATTTTCAGTCTTGTGTGAGGGTTCCAAGTAAGACGTTTGTCTAAGTTGAGTCCTAGGTAGCGGATCTGTTCAACAGGGATAAGTGGAGTATTATTAAAGGATACAGTAGGACAGGAAGTCATGGGTTTTCAGCGAAGGGTAAAGGTAATTTGATGGGACTTTTTGGAATCGATTTTAATTCTCCAATTCCGACACCATTCTTCGAGGCTTGATAAATGTGATTGAAGGGATTGAGATGAAATATATGGGTCGTTATTAACTGATAACACACATGTGTCATCAGCATAGGTGGATTAAAAAATTAAAATAGAAGGTCACATTTTATTAATGGTTTTGTATTGTATTGTTGTTATAAAAACATGTGAAAAAATGAACCAGAAAAATATGTGTCTAAATTCTAGGAAAGCATAGACCTCGAAAGGGAGAGGTCTAGAGAGTACGCTACAACTGAGAAAGTAGGCTGTGTCATATAAGTAGAAACGAATTCGAAACTTCAATGTAACTCTTCATTACCTTAATAGCCGTGTTAAGGTCTTGGGAGACAGGGAATTTCGGCCATTTAGGTTTCCCCACAAATGGGACTGGACGTTGTAATCATCAGAAGTTACAGGGTATTCAGGTCCTGTGGGAGGTATAAATTACAGGTGTAGAAAGTGAAATTAAGATGGATCCGAGTGGCTATTGCTTGAGGGTGAATATTTATCGGAATTAATTCAGAAAACTTGAATTGGTGTACAACAAGAAGAACATCCTGTATTTCCTTTTTTGTGTGTGAATTAGAGGAGCGGATTAGCTCAGTGATTGAGAGCTGAGTTTCCATGCCGAAGGTCCTGGGTTCAAATCACGCTCGCAGTCAGACTTTTATAGAATCCTTTTTAATAATATAATGTGGGTACCCAAACTAAGGGGGGGGGGGGTCTGGCGGTTAGTGTAAAATAGGACGAATCATCTCTCTGCACAAACCTTTACAAGTTGTAGAAATACTTTTTAGTTTTTTTTTTGGAGGGGAGATTTCGAAGATTGGTTTTGTGAATGGCAATACGAGACGTTCCCACCTGGATGTAAAAAAATCTATAACGTTAATTTTTTAGTTTTTCTTAAATAAATTATCATCTTTTAATTAGTTTAATGAGTTATATGTAACTGCTAGGGGATATATATATGTGTCCTAAGAAGTATTTGATGCCTCACTCTGGCATCACCCTACTCAAGTACTACGAGCGGAGGAGTTTTCAGGTACCTAAAGCATATCCCCTTTTTTTAGATATGCCAATTTCGATAAAAACTTATTTGGATCTAAATTCAAAATTGAACGATAAATCAATTCATCGAAGACAGCCAGTGTGGTTGAAAATCCCAGGAATCGTGCATTCCTTTAAGGCTCTCCGTTGCTAACCTTTAATTTCATTAATTCTGTTGGAAAATTTCATACACTACCGTTTCTGTACAATTGCCCCACAGACAGCAATATTTCACAAGGTTAATGCTGGGAGTAATAGAGATGTTATCCAGAGGTAAGCAATAGATACATTTTCCTGCCAATACCAATGCATTATCAATACAGTTGATAATGTATGACGTCACATACAATTAGTCGATTGGATCGGCTATTAGTACTGGCAGTAAGATAATTATACTCTAATATCATCTACGAGTTTGTATATGATGAGTCGAATAGAGTAGGAGTTGTTATAAATACAGGTCAGAAATAACTAATCATTCTGTAACCAAGCCTTTTGTCACTGTTACAATGCAACTATATAACTACCTAAGGCTTGATCCCATGTCGTTATCTAGGCTAGCCCATTATAATAACCACGCAGCGCCCGCATTATCTCCCGTTATTATCGGGCTAGTTTTGGAACTGTTTGGAAACCAGCGGTGTGTAAACATACGAGTAAATTATGTAATCTTTCAGGTCAAGGGAGCTAGTCAATTGTCTTCTATGCTTAGACCGAATTTATCATATAACTCTATCGGCTGGCGCGTAGAGTGAGGCAGAGTTGTGTAAAATTGAATTTCAATTATAATCGAAGTTACTTTTCAATAACAGTTATTTTGAAGAACGGGTAGTATTACAAGTATTGTGATTGGTCATTACGTCACTCATAATCTCTATTCTATAAAACTATATATATATGGAAAGTAATTGAAACTATAATGGAAATTTCATTTCTCGCAACACTGGTGTGATAAATATCACCAATTGTCATTTGTTGTTGAATATATATAGTTAGAAATACCAATGGCTTATTATTGTATTAGCAGAGCCGGATTAAAAGATCTTTCCACTCCTAAGCACAATAATTTTAAAAGTGTTTCATTCCTCCAGGAGTGGAAAACAGTGGGTTAGGACAAGTTTCAAGAATTAATTTCTTCAAGAAAATAGTCATAACGATGATAAATTTATTTGAATGTCAAGTTGGCACCCCATACATAAATGATTTTAGGATAGAACTGTTCTATTTTGATTTATTAAAAAATTATTGTATATAGTAAAGCAAGATATTGGAAATTTTAATCTCTACAATGACTATGCTGTTTGTTTATTTTAACGTCACTTTTATGCCGCTAAGGCTAATCGGACGATGATACAGTGGGAGCTATACATTTTTCCTATCTAGGTTTAACTGGATTTGGTATTTTTAACGAGTACCTGGCATCGAACAGGCTCAGGACCCCCGTTTACGTCCCATCCGAAGGACGGCGTAATTAAGGTTTTTTACTTCCTTTAAAAATCTTATGGCCACCTCCTGGGCTACGAACCCGCTATCTTGGGCTTAGTAGGTTGTTATGCTAACCCCTATACCGCAAGCCCCCTTCGACAAGCAGTAAATAGATCATTGTTTTTAATGCAATGATCCTCTAGCAGGTAACAGGTTAATAACATCAAGAGGAAATTTTAACATTAATATTAATTTCCAAATCCCTCATCCCCTCCCTTTAATCCTAATTACCTGCTTAATCTTTATCAAATTATTGAAGTGTTTTCTTTATTAAAGGGGACAGATTGGCATTTGTTTAAGTACCCTTCTTTGCCATATAAAAAAAATGGTTCTGGCAGCAATAACATTATATTGGTTATGCGTACCAATTAATATGGCATACAATAATCATTTGGCTTTTTCGATTTTGTGGATCATTTCATAAATTTTCGTCTGTGTCAACTCAGTTCGCTCTTCTCGGCATACCTTGGACCTAATACCGTTTTACACTAGTACACAAAATTTGAAAGACAGAGTAGTTCTCCTAATTCAATAAGACCATTCTCCGAGAAGACATAAGATCATGTTCCAATCTGCCGTTAAGCTCATTGCGACTCCACGGTAATTCAGTTGATACACCTATGTTAAGCATACCCTAAGTCGTTGCAGCAAGAAGATCAAGGGTCGGTATACTTCCCACTAAACATGAAGTATCTTTATGACCAAGAGGAGTTATGAAAAGAAGCACTTCAAAAATAATCCAATTTGTTCTATTGGATATAAAGTCACAAGACCTCACGAGGTTGACGCTCACCCTTGGTCCAATTATCGCCGGATTATCGTCTCCATTTCCTGGGATCTCGGCAATCCTCCTACAAACATCGTCTGCCGAGCTTTTTTAGCAGAGTTATATCCTGCTACTAAAATTAAGATCGCTGCCATCCTATTCTTCTTTAATTGTAAAGTATTTTGAAAAACGAGGGGAAGGATCTATAGCTCTGAATACCTTTATTAATTGGGATATCTGAGACCTCCAAAAAATTAATAAGTATTATTAAAATACAAACTATGGGCAGAATGATTATATATAACATTTTCTTAATACTAATACGTTTTAAATGAGATGTTCCGTGGGCCCACTTGTCAGTACTAGCGCAAGGAAATGTATCAACATAGGTGACGTATTCTATCTTAACTCTCAGTATGATTGGATCATTGTCCTACCAGGTTGTCCTCACCTTATGTTTTTATTACAGCTTATGTTAAACGCCACTAAATCACCAAGAATATCAAAGTAAACTTTGACAGGGAACTTCGGTCTAAGGAATTCCTTCTACAACTCTCAGAAAAATTTAAAATATCAGTTTGCATAGCCCTGCACCAATGAATGATAATTGGGGGCCACCTATCTCTATGAAAGAGTTCAAGTTAATATTACAATTTATAGACTTGTCCTGAAACTACGAATATCATTTGCCAAGGTACACCTTGGAACTGACCTCTTTAAGTACTATGTGCCTCTCGGGTCTTTTTGAGTTATGGAGGATTATGGAGTCTACCATAGAACAGGAAGAGCTTTGGTGTCAGAAAACGTGTAGGAAGTTACTGTTCGTTACACGTAAAATGATCTAAAAGATGAATTCTCCGTATTTAGCAGCTTATTAAAATTTAATTGGTGCCCCAGACAATGTTCCATGAGTTGTTTTTGAGCAGTCCGAGCGGACGTTGTGGTTATATCCATGTCCGATACATTTTTTTTAATGAATTCGGATACCAAGATTCCCGCAAATGAGGTATCTCCTTACCCCTCAAAGCAACGAAATCTAGCTATAAAGTGTCCTTTGGACGTTATGTTCATTGTAATATTGGCTTATAAAAACTAATCACTACAATAAAAGAAAACCATAATTATTATGTAACAAAATGATCTATGGCTATGCTAAAAGCAGAATTTCCTGATTTTTTTTTTTAATTCAACGACCATAGCAGATCTCAGAGCATATCTTATTAGTTGTCAATTAAGCCAGAAAAAATGTGTTTATAAAATAGATTTTCCTAACATCTAAATGTTCGGAAATGCTGTGATAGCTCCAAATCGAAGAAGGGGATATTTTTTCACATAAAAAGGAAACACTGTTTTTCAACGAGAAATTTTCATTCCCGGTTTATTCAACCTTATTTCGTCCAAGCCCCTTTTGTGGTAGAATAAATTGGCTACAGAAATACATTTTCACTGAAGATATAATGAATTCGAGGGCAAATAAACAGACACCAATTGGGAATATTAATGAGTTAAGGGATGGTCTAATAATAAAAGATATTTTCTTTATTTTTTATTATTATTCCAGATCACTTTTAATTTTTTCACTTTTTACAATAAATATATAAATGGTATCAGCAATGTTTCTGACTCCAGTATAAAACTCGACATTTCAATATTTCATCTTATAACTAAAATACCTATTGAAGGTACATAGTAATTATTATTTTATCTATTAGTAGCGATACAAATTTCATTTTATCATTATTAATAATAATGCTAGCGTATATTATAATAATATTGCTTAAGTATATTATTTCAGTTTTGTGGCATACCAGAAAGTACTTATCTGTAATATCATTCTGGTAATAATAACAGTATTTTTTTTAAATAATCGTGAATTATTAACAAATATTGACTAAAAAGATTTATTTTACGGAAATTTCAGTACCCAAGTCAGGGGCTAAAATTTAGAGCATCCTTTGTTCGTCCATGAAAAAATATATACTCGTGGGAACCATTTGTTTCAATCAACCTTTATAAAAAAAATATTTCAGGATTTTCGCTTTAGATACCCCACAATATATAAAGTACCCAACAAAACTTTTTAAAAATGTTTTTTCTGGTCTATGAATATAAGTGAACCCGTTTGTTATTACTAATGAATTAGGCACATTTCTTTTCTTTTTTTAAAACTAAATGATAATATAATATTGGATAATGCTTAAGAAACTTGTGACGTATATATTGAGCCCTTGTTTTGAATATGGAGGAAGGACGTCGAAACGTCGACAGTATCATTTACATTAATTAAACAGAAATGTCAATCAAGACTAGTTTCACGCTCCATTATCTGCTTAGCTTAGCAAAAAATAATTGATTATGAATTTTTCGCCTTTTCCCATTCTTAATTTATTTATATATTTATTCCCCTGTTTTCGCTTGTTTATTCAGACTATAAACAAAGAACCACTTTTTTCGATTTAAATTACTTAATACTCAAGGTAGTATCCTTGGCCCAATCCTTTATACAGTTTATACAGCTGACATCATAACTCATCCTAATACTATCCTTACCACGTATGCTGATGATACATGTGTATTATCAGTCAACACCAATCCAATTATTGCATCCCAAAGCCTCCAATCGCATATCACTGATCTTGAAGAATGGTGTAAAAACTGGAGAATTAAAATAAACTATCAAAAATCGCATCAAATATCTTTAACCTTACGTCGTAAACCAATGACTTCCTGCCCTTCAGTATCCTTTAATAATATACCACCGGTGCCTGTAGAACAGATCCAATACTTAGGGTTGCATCTTGACAAACGATTAACCTGGAATTCTCATACGAGACTGAAAAGACAAGAAACCGCTCGACGTTTCAGACTACTCCAACACTTACTAGACAAACGCTCTAAGCTCCTAATTAATTAAAAAGACTCATCTACATGACCATCATACGACCTATTTGGACCTACGGAGTAGAGCTTTGGGGCTCCACTAAGCCATCGAACTCCTCTCGTATCCAATCCCTACAATCCAAAATCCTTCGTAAAATCCTCAATGCTCCTTATTTTGTTAAGAATAAAGTCATTCATAATGACCTTAATGTCTCATTCATTGCTGATTTGGCCCGAACACGGTATCTATCCTTTCATAACAAACTTCATTTCCATTCAAACCCTCTAGTTTCAAACCTAGCTTCCTCTCCAATTCCCGATAATCCTCCGAGGCGTCTGAAAAGAAGATGGCCCCGTGACTTCTTAGTTGAACTTGTGATTTGAGTACTACCAGTGGGTAGTTTCTCTACTTGTCATTTTCACATGTCATGTATCGCTTAGCCCATTTACTTGATGTATTATTGTAATACAGTTGTAAATATCAATAAATAAATAAAAATAAAAAAATTACTTAATATTGTATATTTTATATTAACCTTAATATGGTAAGGTCAATATACATCTACGAAGTACATTACCAGCATTGCTTTTTAACTTCACTATGTAATTAGAGACTAGATATTATTTTCTATAAGCCGGCGAAAATTAAATAAATGGAAAATATTCGTTATGACCTTGTAGGATCTTGAGACCCTCCGAGGTACACACAGCCTCAATTAAGTGGGTACACTTAGGGGGGGGGAGCTGGCGGTTGAGTAGAGTAGGGGGGCCTGTAGGTTGTGATCTCCGAGAAATCACCTATCTACACGATCCCAAAACTAGAAACCGTACAGTTTCTACAATCCACTAAATCCAGAGACCCTTCATGGGATTCAGTAGTCCAGTAAAATATTCGTAACACGAATTTAATTGGTCCTAAAACTTCCGCTATGGCTAGCTCTTTAAAACATTTACTGCTGGAAGGCATCAATGTAAAATTCCAACTAAGACCCAGGAAAAACTTTTAAAAATCGGCATGCAAGTGTCTGTAACATCTCTATGAAGTAATAGTCTACAAGTTGAAATGGGCTTTCAAAAACAAGTGTTGAGGATCATCAAAGTACATTTGCATATAAACAAGGTTAGTGCAAGATGGGTTCCAAAAATTCTTTCAGCTGCCCAAAAACAGGAACGAGTTCACTGCTGCACTTAATTTAGGCGATTTAACACCGAAAAATTATTTTTTTCATGGTATAGAAATGTTGCTAAAGCATTGTATTAAGTGTGTTGAACTTAGAGGAGAATATATTGAAAAACAATAAGACCAGTTTTTCTCTTTCACCTTTCCTTCTATCCCATGCCGGAAACTTTTGGACCTTACTGCGTGCACAAAAACACAGGAGGATTTTTTTTCAGTTTAATTCATTTATGTTTTATGGACTCTTTAATTTGTAAATTTGATACTTCTATCTTAAACTCGTATCCTAAAACTTTCATCTACAATTTAATAACATCAAATATTTATCTCAAGTAGCTACAAGCGCTTTGTTCCTCGCCATTTTGCTACTTTTCGTGAGTAAAGACGATTTTTAAAATCGTTCACCTCAGTTATATTTACCAGATTACACATACGGTAGTTAGATTCGCGACGGATATAGAACGGCGTTGATAAATCTGAAACATCTATTTCTGAAATGAAGATCAAAAGGATCTCCCAGCGGAAATGACCCGGAATAAACCAGCCGCAACTAACTACCTTAAATTTCAGCGGCTCCTGATAATTATGGATGAAATTGTAATTAGTTCGCTAACTTATTATATCAATGTTATCGCTAACAATCCCAAAGTTTAATGGAGCACATAAATCAAATATAAAGTATTTTCTTTAAAATATTTAAACTTTTGCATCGACTCAAACGTAAATTAACATAAATTATTGCAATTATTAAATTATAGAATATAATAGAAAAAAATATTTTATTTTGGAGCCAGGCCCCTTAAGAATAACATATGTATACAAAAATAATATATCTCTGGCCAAGAGGCTACTTTATAAAAATAACATATTATTTACATACGTATTCGTACATAGAAATAAACTAAAAATAGCAAGAACTAAGCTGACAAAATATATAACTAAACGCATATAATAAATAATATCGTTTTAATCAACAGAAGTCATTAATTATTTCAGGAGATGTACAAAGAAAGAGCATAGGTTTGAATGGGGATAAGGAAGATGCATTACTTATATCAGGTGGAAGTAAGTTCCAAAATGTGGTGGAACGGACGAGAAAGGAATGTTTTAGTTCTGTGGAAATGAGTGTTAAGGTAGAAAATTCGATATCCTGTACCCTAGGATTATAATAATTACACTGTACCTAAATTCGTACAAATTCCATCTACTAGTACAAGGTATTACAAGAGCTATATTAAATGTATAATTAAGTGTTCGTTCCATTTTAAATCATCGAATTCGGATATTTTCGTTCTTTGATTTTTTATTTTATTTTATTTCTGATTTTATAAGTTATTTTATAGTCATAAAAAATTATATTATAACTTATAGTTATAATTATAATTATAGTTTTATGAAATTATATTATAACGATGTCGTCTCGTTTATCTAGAAAACAGACAAATACTTAATTCTTTTTTTGAATAATTTAGTCATTGTAATACTATCTTCAGAAACTATAAAAATGATCACTTTTTTCCTTAATTTAATTATGAATTTACCAACATTGCCAAAAGTCATTATCTGCAACATTTAAAGTTGAGCTAATCAACCTCAAATGGGACCAAGAAGCTTTTTTTTTTCATTTCTTACATTAATAACCTTCCCTACCTTCGGAAAAAGCAAAATGTTATAAACTAATTAATGAAATGGAACATGAATAATAATCGAGGGAGAAGGAGAAGAAGAAAAAAGATATGAAACGGTTATATGACGAAATATAGGTGCGTATAATGAAATAGTTATCGAGATCAAACTTCTGATAAAAGAAAGGCCTGAGGGTGTTAAACTTTCCAATGAATCAGACAGAAGCATTTCCTCTTCTGGAATTCGTGTTACTTAACTTTCTGAATTTGTAATTCGTATCTTTTTTTCTAGGAGTATTTAAATTGCATATATATTTATTGGTAGTAGAACACAAATCGGTCAATCAGAATTACGGTAGATAATAAGACGAGTACGGACGAGAAATGGGGCCCCCGTTAAACGTAACACATGCATTCTAATTCCTTATATAAGTTACTTTATGTTGACCATTTGTAATATATAATTTCTTAGTGACATGAACTTTATTCTGCATCTATATACAAACTCGAACCTTACTTATTTTTAATCAAGCAATATAGTTATCATAAAATGATCATTTTAGCTTTATTGACTATCTTAACTTTGAAGACAGAGGCCTAAATAAAGCAGGCGATGCGAGGATATATACATATATATATCTATACATATATATATATATATATATATATATATATATATATATATATATATATATATATATATCTACATATATATCATAGATATATATATATACATATATATATATATATATATATATATATATATATATATATATATATATATCTATGGTGTATATATATATATATATATATATATATATATATATATACATATTATACATATATACATCATAGAAGTTCAACATATCTTACAATTGTTTTTATTTATTCAATCAACTTTTTAGGGATCTATTAAAGGGATTTTATAGTGTAGTGTTCAGTCTACATTTTGTCTGGTTTTTAGTAACAAGATATAATGGAAATAATACGAAATATTAATAAAAATAACAGTTAGATATTTTTTCTTATTAAGCCAGTAATAATAGTATCAATTGGATTACTGTAGGTAACTGGAAAACATGATCCTGTCCAAATGGTCCAGGAATGTTATATAAAAAAAACTAATCTCTTTTCTTTCTTCATGTGTGTCCAATCATTCATAATTACAGGATAGAAGTGTTTCTCCCTTTCACGATATTCTGAACTATGAGTCTTAAAATTGAGGTCTCACGATTCCCGGTTTCGAAAATACTCAACTGCCGCGTTTCATTTCTAACTTAGATTTTATGCAATTTTTTTTTTCTAATCAATAAATTTAGACATTTTAAGTTATTTATTTTTTCTTCCTCTGCATTAATATCATTGGTGTATGTTTGTTTTTTAACATGTTTAAATTACCCATCTGTTTCGAAAAATAGCTTACGTGAACCGAATGTAAAATTTTAAATGTTCTTCCTGTCCCTAATTGCAAGACTTTCACTCAACAGATGGCAGAGTCAAATCAAACCTGATTCTCCTTGATGGGTGTTTAATTACAGAGAATAAGCGAAAATTCGCAAGCATTAAAGAGTAATTAGGAACAGTTCTTAATCCCACACGTTTCTTTAACACTCGGAGCAATAGATTTTCTGTTTCTGAGTCACAGGCAGACATACCGTTCATAAATTTTTTTTTTTTTACTCAGAGGATGAGGATTATACAGAAAGGATGCCCTAACACCTGTCTTAAATAAAGAGAAAATTTACGGGAATTTATATTTTAAAATTTCATAAGATTTGACCATGCTTCCAAATGGAAAATGAATCAAGGACGTGAATACCTAAGTTATCACCAGCACTTTTAAGTCTTTAAGTAGCAATATCTTCAGCAAGGAGTAAAGTTGCTTCATTGCATGGAAAAGTATTATCCAAGAGAAAACTCCATGGAGGAGAACACAGTGACTGGTAGTAGTTGTAAATATTGAAGCAAAGTAATTTTCATGCCCTATCAGATTTGACCATTCCGTGGAAAACAAAATGAAATAAAGACGTAATGGTATATTCGCGTTACTGGAAATCGGTAAAGGAATCAAAACCTAGCGTAGCTAATTCAAAAGGTCTTTTATTTAAGCTTGGTTCAACCCACCACATAATGCAACCAGGGCACATATTACACTTCAAAACGAAAAATAACTCAAGTGTTTTAACTATAATGTTTTAAACACATACTTATCGCTGATATATTCCCATACAGTTAATTGTTATAATTGTTTTTGAATAACTTCCTTTGTTAATATTCCTTTGTAACGAGATGAACAATTTCAGTAGCAGAGATGAGAGACTATGGCATCCATAGTTTTCTCGATAGTACTCTTCATTGTTGAAATAAGTTTTAATTTTAAGTATTTTTGTTTTCAAAATTAAAATACCCAAATGTTGTTTACCTATAAGTGATGCATAGCAGAAGATTCATAACTTTATTCGTAAAAAAGCCTAAAAGTATATTCATTTATTCCTCTACTGGAGTAGATACAATTATGGAAAATATATATATCCCTATTTTATTATATTATAAACGTAGTATTCACTACCTTTTCAAATTTAGTAATCCCCCTAAATCATAAATGACAATGTCAATGGAGCTGAATCTTAAATGGTGATCGCTTTATATTTTTGATGTGACCGTAGAATGGTTATGAAAAAAAATGTACTCTGAGGATATAAAAAAGAATATTTCAAACGCATGATTTTCATTTGTTACAAATGAAAGGTTTTTAAAAAGAGACTGGTAAAAAAACAGAAGGGTTGAAATAATGGGAGGGGGCACATACCTGGAAACTGGAATGGGAATCCAAGTACCCTACCTCAAAATATTTCAAAATATAAATTTCAATAAAACACCACGCTAAATTTTTACTTTGCACCAATCATGTGCCAAGAATGTAAAATATATTAATTACGTGAGAATTGCCTCTCTTTCAAAATTAAAAAAAAAAGGTTTTCATAGGTTTTCCATCACAGAAATATGGGGCGGTAATTTTTATTTATGTTAATACTCACTCACTTTAAAAACTAAATACAAAATTGTGTATGAATTCGAAAATAATTAGAAAAATAGTCTATATTTTAATAATATTTATACATTTAAAAGTAACATTGATAAATATTAAGTAAAAAATATAAAACATAAAATAAAAGCTTACTTTGAAAAAATCAAAGAAGTCGCACAAGTATTGAGGTTTGGTACGCGGGACCAGTTGGTGCTTATATTTTGTTAACATACTTTATAACCAACCTTCCATTTTCATTGGGAGTGGAGTGGCTTAGTGGTAGAGCACTGAGTAGCCATGCCGGAAATCCTGGTTCAAATCCCGCTGCAGGCAGTTACTTTTATTTAATCTGTTTTGCGGCGGGAGATGGATCATATGGGATCTAGGACCCTCCTAGGGCTCACCCAGTCTCTATAAAATATTATAAAAATAGGGTACCAAAATAAGGGGGGGAAACCTGGCGGTTGAGCGTGGCCTAGGACAGGTCACCTCCTTGCAGAACCGTTGTCCATGAAACAGTACAGTCTCTGAACCCCAGATTCGTTCGCGGGTCGTAGTGGTTACAGGTTTTTTTTTCTATTTTCACATTTAATAAGGTGCTAACAAGATAGGAGGCTACTGAGTCCTACGGAGATTTCCCAACTTCGATAGGGTGGAAAATTTATCGAAATGGCAACCACAAGGTTTCAGGGGGCCTCAGTACCAGATGCTTAATTGCTCGCAACGGTTTATTAACAGATGTCTGTTTAATTTTAGTTAAGAAATCATTTTTTATAAAAGTAAATATAAAAAAGCTGTGCCACTACAAACATGAAACATGTGCCACTACGGTAAAGTCTACTGTTCCTAGGACAACAGTTATACAAAGATGTGATTTCTCCTAGATCACGCTCAACCACCTGGTATTTCCCCAATTAAAGATTAATATAACTTCATAGAGGCTGGTTGAGCCCCAGAAGGATCTGCAGATCCTACAGGTATCACCGATGACTGTCGAAAAATTAAAAAATCTATGTGTCTCAAATGGTTTTGTACCCGGGACCTTAAGATCAGCAACTCGTTTCCCTACATACTCAGCTACCCCACTCCCATATGTTAATAGAACATTTTCAAATATATCATTTTTATATGAATTAAAAAAATAATTTCTCGTGAATATAACAAGAACACAAGGTAAAAGTATACAGCGCTCCTTGCAGCATTCCACCGCGAACAAAATTGTCTTTTATCTCCTGTGGCCGTGAAATGAGGAATGGTTTCATTAGAAAAGTAGATTATTATTGCCAATAGATTTTCTTTTCTCGTTTCCTCATCAGAGCGCTAACAATATTTTACAAAGGCAGTAGATCGGAACAAATTGTGATCTATAGCGGGCTGATTTAGCAATAATAGAATTATTGTTGGGGCTGGCCGACTTATTGGTAACTTATACCAGCACATTGAATTTATTGCATCTATTTAAACTCCATATCTGGAGCGGGCATCTCAGAACCCTCGTTTTAGAAAGTGGCCGTTGTCATATCTGAAATCTTAAAAGTTAATTTGAGTTCTGTAAACTGCTAAATGGGCGGGCGAGTGAGCTGGAATTCCTCATAGTAATTTATTTCTTCGGGATTAATTTTATTCATTTATTTTCCCCTTTATAATTGGCGGTACATCAATGTGATCTTTTCTAGAATATTTCCGCTTTTTCTTGCATAAGTAATGATGATGTTTGACTTCCTGTGTTTCTCAATTATGTTATTAAAGAAATATCAGTGGTTTAAACAACTTTTATTAGTCGTGAGAGGGTTACCGTTGAGTTGCTGTGATTAGTACCAATTTATTCAAAGGGTACAAATTCAGCTGTGACAGATAAATTATTTAATTTGTTAACAGCCACGGGTGGACCCTATGGGATCTGCACACCGTCCTGGGGCCCACCCATCCTCAGTAAATTGAGGGGTACCCAAAATTGGGGATTGCAGACAAATAACCTCCCTTCACAACCTTTTTCCAAGAAAGTACGGAACAGTCCCTACCTTGTACGTAGCGCAAAATCCTTCATGGGATATAATGATACAGGTGTAACATACTGATAATAATATCTCTTTTCTATTTAAATTGTGCTGTTATTAAAGTTCATAATTTAGTTCGCAGATGTATATTGACCTACAAAAATATTATTAAGCGGTAAAAATAGAGAATTTTGTTAACTTTAAAGTAGTTTTGGGTTACTTTGCAAGAGCGCACATTAGAGGTAGGCCAGCGGGCAGGTACTTGAAGGTCGCAATAAATTGAAGAGAGCTGAATTTTCGATATGTTGTAAGGGCATTGGTGGCCAAGAAACATCGAAATTTTCGGATTTATTTCAGTTTTTGGCCCGTATCACACAATTTGTGCGTTTTTATAAAAAACAAAAGTAACCATTTTTAAGGTAAAATAAATTTGCTACAATTTGAATCCAATGGCAGTTCTGTAGGTCTAATAAATTTTGAGTTACGTCCCTTTGAAAATTGGTCTTTCCCCCCCCCCCAAAAAAAAACCCTCATTTTAAGTTTTGGCCGACTTTCTTGAAGAACACCGGCCGAAGGAGTGATTCTACGATAAAAGTCAAGGTAATAAATATAATTAGCTTAAATTTAAGAAATGGCTAAGGCCTGTGGATGTAACAGATTCTGAGTTACCCCTCTTTAAAAATTGATCATTTTTCCTCGATTTTCCTTTTTTTTTATTATCAAGAGAATTAAAAAACCAACAATTACAGGTTTCGTTATGCACTTAAGTTAAAGCTAAATAATTTTATTACAACCCCATTTCACTTGCCTTTCATCGTAGGATCACTTTCGACCGGTGTTCCTCACAAAAGTCGCCCAAAATTTAAAATTTGGACTGTTTGGGAAAAAAGACCAATTTTCATAGGGGGGTAACTCAGAATCTTTTACACCTACAGGCCTTAGTTTGTGCTAGAATTGAAGCTAGTTATATTTAATACCTTGACTTCATCGTAGAATCACTCTTTAGGTCGGTGTTCCTCAAGAAAGTCGGCCAAAACTTAAAATTTGTACTTTTTGAAAAAAAAAACCAATTTTCAAAGGGACGTAACTTAAAATTTATTAGACCTACAGAACTGCAGTTGGATTCAAATTGTATCAACTTTATTTTACTTTAAATATAGTTACTTATGTTCTTTAACAAAAACCCACCAATTATGAGATATAGGCCAAAAACTGAAATAAATCCGAAAATTTCGAGGTTCTTCGGCCACCAATAGTTTTCCCATCTGGTTTTTCGGTAGCAAACTTGGATTTCCACTAGTCAGACATGCCCTAAGAACATATAAAAAATGCAGCTCTCTTCAATTTATTGCAACTAAACCCCATTTTTGGTACCTGGCCGCTGGCCTAAGGTATAATGGTAATAGAAATGGTAAGATGTGAAAACATTTATTGATTCCTTATTCACTTATTTTTAACTAAGCTAGATAGATTATGAAATATATTAATTGTTCTGATTGATCTTTCTATATAATTAAATTAAATCATATAGTAAAAGTTTCGAAGTCTTTCCCCCAACTTTCAAGCATGATTCAAATGTTCAAAATCAGAATTTTGCCGCCTGTCAAAAGCGGATACAAGATTATGACTATCCTTATTATCCTAACTATTTTGTAATAATCGCATCTACCTAAATGGGTTATAATGATTTGTTAAAAATTCGTACTATAAATTAAGGAAACACAATTTAACGGCTTTCGTGCAATGAATTATACATTTGACATCATCTTCATTATCATGAAGTGCTTCAGTACTAATGAAAGAGATGCTCCATTACGATTTTCATGTTGCTAAAACGTATTTCATTATGCCACATGTAACCATCGTAATAACACCTCACCTGTAACGATTCCATTCGTCTCATCCAATTCAAATTATTTCCAACTCTAAGTCAGTCACGATAACATTCCATAGCATTTGTACATTTTTAAGGTTAAGAAGTGAGATTTGAACAAAATAAAAAAGTAGTGTAGGAAAACTTTTTTATTTTGTTCAAATCTCACTTCTTAACTTTAAAAATGTACAAATGCTTATTAATAGCATGGTCTTAATAAAGACAATAATTTTTCAACGATTCAAAATCAAATTGAAGCACATTGAAGATGCTTTATTATAATAGGACTGTATTTTTTTTTACTAAAAAAATAGCCTTGATTTTTTTTATAACAAAATCTTTTTATTGGATTAGAATAACTACAATCTGCCATACTAAAGGGCAATAAGTATTTGAGATCCGTGAACACGGCAAACATATACACACTGCCCTAGGAATCTCCTAGCACAGCTCCACTCTATTCGAGTGGAGAGCGATTGACTGTTGAGACTAGTAGAGACTGAATATCATCACTAGAGCTGCAGGCACTCAGGACATAGGTGGAGAAGCTGATGCCTTGAAATGAAAAATATTGAGAACACCCGCGCTTTTGGTTGATTGTTAAACTACAAAGTACAAATATGATCCTGAAAATGGAATGGAATACAATGAAAAACATCTAGATATTTCTTTTGCTGTAAAAATCTCTAATTGCCTTCAAGTAAAACGCTTTGTTTAATGTACAGCGGCTCCTTGCTCCTTGCTCTCTTCTACCTCCTTGCCACAGAGGCAGTGCCCTCTATCATCCCCCCTAGGGCGACTGCCGGTTAAGAAGCTCGTGATTTGGCTCTAGACGTTTGGTTGAGTAACATGTTTTACGAGCACATGGAGTAGAGCAACAAAGAAGAGCCGACAGAGCGGGGAGCATGCGGAGTCCGGCAGCCAGCTAGAGGCCCAACATACCAGCAGCCTCAGAGACTGACAATAACCATCACCATCGTAATGTAACTTATGTATATTCTCATTATAATATGTTCAGTTAAGATGCCTTTCATTCATAGTCATCACCACCATTATTTCTTTATAAAATACAGTCCACCATCCAGAAGCATCATTTCCCGTCAATGGAAAAACAGTTTTGTAACTTAAACATGGTCCACCGGGCCTGGATAAATGTTAGTTTAACCGGATATGCCAGATATTCCGGATAAATATCAGTTTTATCGTGAGAAATATCAGTAAAATTGATCAATAAATTAAATCAAATCAAAGTTTTTGATTTTCTTGTATTATTTAATTGTAATATCAACTGTTATTTCATCAAACTTTTGTTTGTATAAATTTATAACAATTATTATATCATTATCCTTTCTCTCATTGTTTTCACTTTAAGATGGGCTTTAAACTGTTTTTAAATTATATCAGCCTTAGTATCAAACTGTCTCAGTAGGCATTAACTATTGTCAGGATAACAACAAACAATTAGATTAAAGGTCACGTTTACGTATAAAGTACACAATGGTTAGAAAGGATGTACAGAATAGCAATGCAAATTTAGAAATTTCATTAAAACCCAATCTGTACTGTGCATATTAAAAAAAAAAAAAAAAAAAAAAAAAAAAAAAAAAACAAAAAAAAAAAAAAAAAAAAAAAAAAAAAACCTGGCTATCTAAATTTAAATCAATCAATTAATCATATTGATCCATAATCATCATTCAAACCATTTCTATTAATTACCTTTGTTAATCGTAAATTATTTCAGCCCTAATGAATCATAATTTCGTACTTCTTAACTCACATCTCATGTGATTTAAAACTGTTTAAATGCTTTTATTTCTAATTCTTAAATATTTTGTAATTAATTGTATCCAGCCTGCTACTACCTTTAGTTTGATATCAAATTTAAAATGATGTTTTCAGTACAATGATAATATTCTACTTAAGTGACTGATGTTTCAACCCAATACCTTTATTAGTGCATTTCTATTATTATTTAATTAGCATTTTGCTGTGTATTGTTTCAATCAATTAAAACTAGAAAATTATCAAACTAAATGCCAATTTCCTTAATGCAAATTAAAATCATGATCCTATAAATCAATTTATTAACAATTACATTCAGTCACTTATATTTATGATTATATCAGAATTTTCTGTGATACCATTTCTAATTATTACTTTGTTAGATTTTAAAACTCATATCAATAATTTAAGAAAATGAAAATCTTAACTTCACAACTTGTGCCATTTACATCTTAATTATTTCATGATTTTATGTATAACACTTTAAATATTTGTATCAAATCGTACCCATCAATCACTTTAGGTCAAATATCAAATTGTACTTTAATGTCCAGACAGATGAAGGAAAATCAATTAATCACGTTACTTTCATATTATTTATCATACGTTATTAACATAATTAATATCACAAACATAACAATCACAATGTACCAAAATACGATACACGAGATAATTTACAGCAGAGCACACTTCACAGTCTGTTATCAACATGTAACCTACACAGCGGAAGGTTATTCACTGCCTCCCCACTCCCAGAGCGCGAGGCCCAAAGAGGTTCCTATACACCTCTGCTCTTCTAACGTACGTTTAGAGTTGCGTGAACATGCCGTCACCCAAATGGTACGCCATGTTTACCTTCGCCATCCTTCGGTGATCTCTTTCGCACCTTGTTTATTCTATGTCTGCTGTAAAGTTATAAAGGTTTATTTACAATTTCCCGCTACCTCTAACCCACGCTTAGAGTAGCATCCTGACGTCTCACTATTGGACGTCATGTGCAACCTTCACCAGTCTCGGTATCTTCATCACTGTTTTTCTATAATTTCTTTTGATTCGTGATTTATGGTTACCTTCCTTTGCTGGATAAGTTCAACTTCATCTGTGGCTTGCTATAGCGATTTCTGGGATATCTTTTTTGGTTTGCTGGTTTATCCCACTCCTCTATTCTCTGTTGGCTCTCGTACTCCTAAATATTCTATATATATATACATATATATCGTTATAAATTATATTTCATATATCTCTTGATATACTGTTTACTGATACATATTGTAAACGGAACATTGTAATGCCTGACTCTTTACCAGACATTCAGACCTCTTGTCAGGTCTACGAGAGGAAATTACGCGGGCTAAAGCGAAACATTTTGGGGATCGCCAATGCTGGGAAAGACGCGCTCAGTGATTCGAGCAAAATTCCACTGTTCAAAGCGAAACATGCTTGCGCCCAGGCTGATTGGGATCTATATCAAAGGGCATGGGACGAGAGAGATTCCTTGCAGGTGCACGTGGAACCTCCCAGCTCGTGGCCTGATGAGGCCTGGTATGGGGACTACGATAGAGTCCGGAATGAAATCTGTGAGGCAGCTGCTATCCATACACAGCTGGACGAGAGCCAGGCTCGTATAAGGCTCGACGTCACAGGGAATCAAAATCGCTTCGATCCTGCTACAGTTGGCACATCCCTGGCTGAACTTCACCTACCCAAAATCACCATACCATCTTACTCAGGGGATCTGCGCCATTGGAAAGGATGCAAAAACTGTTTGCACGAAAGCCACAAGGTGTCCGAGTGTCCTTCTAGGTGGAATTGTCGTAAATGCAACAAAAGGCATCACAGTCTTCTGCATCAAGATGCTGGGCCAATTGACGATGCCACAAAAAGAGCTCAGGAACACTCTAATAAGGCCGGCAGCTTTAACGCTTTTGGATCATCGGTGAGGACGCCGCCTCAAAACATGGTTCTCCTCGGCACAGCGCAATGCTTCGTTAAAGACCGTCACGAGGGTCTCCATCCTGCAAGGGCAGTAATTGACTCAGGCAGCCAGCAGACGTTTATGTCAAAGTCTCTGGCTCAAAGGTTAGGCTACCCTCTCGAAGTTTATGAAGGACAAATTATAGGACTCGGTGGCACCGCTCTCGTCAAACCAGCAGGAACTGTCACCAGTATTATCAACCCGTTCCGTGGTTCTGCGGAAATAGTTACTACCGCAGTTGTAGTTGACCGAATAGGTCCGAGCTTACCCGCCTCTAGATTGCCAGAACAAACGGTGAAGAAAATGGCTCGTCTTGAACTGGCAGATCGATCATTTGACACGCCAGGAACGATAGACTTGCTGATAGGCGCTGACATCTACTTCAAAGTCGTGAACGGGGCTCCATACTCATCACCTGTACCAGAACTATTCCTCCTGCCAACGGTATTTGGTCAAGTGGTCATGGGGAAATTGACCAACCAACCTTCCAATGAAACAATAGCGTTGTTCACGCAATCCACTGACGCCATCGAGAAGCAACTCAAACTATTTTGGGAGCTAGAGGAGCCCGCTACTGAAAGCAGATCCCATCCGGACGATCTAGAGTGCGAAGACCACTTCAAAACCACATACACGCGCACCCAAGAAGGACGCTATATGGTGCGCCTCCCATTCAAATCCATCCCTACTCCCCATAGGGAAAACCGGGAACTGGCCACAAGGCGGTTCTTAAATTTAGAGAGACGATTCAATGGGAATCCCACGTTGAAACAGAAGTACATAGATTTCACGAATGAGTACAGGGATCTTGGGCACATGACGGTCGCCGAAAGGCCTGGTGACTACTTCATTCCGCACCACGGAGTCTGGCAGGGCTCGAAATTAAGAGTGGTATTTGACGCATCTTGCCCTTCATCCAACGGAACCAGTCTCAATGATGTTCTATTTTCAGGTCCAAAGCTCCAACAGGACATCTGCCTTGTACTTGCGCGCTTTAGGTTGTACGCAGTCCCCCTGTGCGCCGACCTAGTTAAAATGTATAGACAGATTTTAATTCACCCTAAAGACCGTCTACATCAACAAATTCTATGGCGCGAGAACCCTGACGCTCCTTTAATGGTTTGGGACCTCAATACTGTGACATATGGCGTGGGATCCAGCTCTTACCAGGCACTAAATGTAATTAAGCAACATATCCTTGAGGAAGGTGCGAACTTTCCCCTAGCTGCTGATCGGGCATCTAAGGACATGTTAGTGGATGACATAGTTTCCGGAGCGGACACTGTCGACGAAGCTCACATCCTCAAGCAGGAGTTATGTGATTTCTTCGCAAAGGGAGGATTCACCTTAAGCAAATGGGCGTCAACTGAGCGATCGCTCCTTCCCAGTGGAGGAGAGAAGATCTTGGAAGTGGTTCCTATCAGGCAGGGTGAAGAAACCTTAGGTTCAGTCATTAAAATCCTTGGTCTCGTGTGGAACACCAAAAGTGACTCATTTTCATATTCAATCCAGATTCCTCTTCAACCTAGACTCACAAAGCGCGTTGTCTTCTCGGCTGTTGCAAGAATATTCGATCCGCTAGGATTCTTGTCACCCGTGATTCTATTGGCGAAGATTCTTCTTCAAGAAACGTGGAAGGCAAAACTGGACTGGGATGATCCTCTGCCTCCCGATCTGATTCATCAATGGAATGCCGTCTTCGACGAGTGGCCATCTCTTTCCTCGATAGCTATTCCTCGCTACATCACATCAATCGGCGCACTTCAAGTACTCGTTGGGTTCTGTGATGCAAGCACTAAGGGATACGCCGCAGCAATGTATCTCAGGTCTGAAGGTCCTGATCGGCTCGTTAAAGTCTCCTTGATCAAGGCCAAAACTAAGGTCGAACCAGTCAAACACGCCTGGTTATCCCGAGAAGAATCCCGGTTCACTGATGCGCTCTCCCCCCTCGGAGTCGAGTGCAAATTTATACCACCCCGCGCTCCCCACTTTGGAGGCATATGGGAAGCGGGAGCAAAATCAGTCAAGTCACTCCTCGTCAGCACTATGGGAAAACAGCCTTACACATATGAGGAGCTGTCTACTGCATTCACAAGGAGAGAGGCCATACTTAACTCAAGACCCCTATGCGCCTTAACTGACGACCATGAAAACTTTGATTTTCTTACTCCTGTGCATTTCATCATTGGTGCTCCTCTCCTATCGCTACCGGAGTCGTCTTCCACCGAAGCACCTCGCTCTGCACTCGCTCGTTGGGAACTTGTGAAGACCCAAATTGCTACCGTTTGGGAACGATGGAAGAAAGAGTACCTCCACAGTCTTCAGCTGAGGAGGAAGTGGACCACCAACTCGTCTAATCTGCAAGTAGGTGATTTGGTCGTGATGTCAGAGAAAAGGTTCGCGGTGGGGGAATGGCCGGTGGCCCGAATCGTTGAAGCGTTCCCAGGCAAGGACGGTGTCACTCGAACCGTCGTCGTCCGCACTCCCTCCGGCGCCACATTCTCTAGAGCAGCTACGTCTCTTGTTCGGCTGTTTTATGACGATTCGGATGGTACTGCCCTTTAGGAAAATAACCTTGCACATACATCATTTTCATACACCAATATAAGATGACATTATTTTTTGTTTAACTATAATCAATTGTATTTTTTTTTTCAATTTATGTAATCTATCTGTCCATTGATGGAGTTTTGTTTGTCACATAATCAACCAATTGTTTATCGTTTTCTGACCATTGTGGGTGATTGTGAATGGCATCGCGAGTGATGTAGTGCATACTATAGGAAGTGTACCTCGGACTGAGCAGCCGTATTCTTAAATTGATCACAGTCAATTTAGGCGGGCGGTTGTTTAATGTACAGCGGCTCCTTGCTCCTTGCTCTCTTCTACCTCCTTGCCACAGAGGCAGTGCCCTCTATCATCCCCCCTAGGGCGACTGCCGGTTAAGAAGCTCGTGATTTGGCTCTAGACGTTTGGTTGAGTAACATGTTTTACGAGCACATGGAGTAGAGCAACAAAGAAGAGCCGACAGAGCGGGGAGCATGCGGAGTCCGGCAGCCAGCTAGAGGCCCAACATACCAGCAGCCTCAGAGACTGACAATAACCATCACCATCGTAATGTAACTTATGTATATTCTCATTATAATATGTTCAGTTAAGATGCCTTTCATTCATAGTCATCACCACCATTATTTCTTTATAAAATACAGTCCACCATCCAGAAGCATCATTTCCCGTCAATGGAAAAACAGTTTTGTAACTTAAACACGCTTCTTTCTCATTGGTAGACAAAAACGAGAAGTGCGCAACAAGATAATACACCAATCCCATAAACATAAATTCCTGAGTTAACATTAGGTCAAAAGTAATCAATGGAACCCACATAATGCAAAAAGAAAAATTGGTTCATTGATAAAAAATTATTTGTTGAAATCTAAATTACAAAACATCTATTACTCCGTACAAGGAAGTAAAAACATTCACCAGGTAAGAGCAATCTGTATTTCAATCAAGTACTTATTTTAGAGATATTTAGATGTCATACAAGATCAATAGTAAGTAAAAACGATGACGTACATCCTTTTTCTTATTTAAATTCTTCAACTGAAATGCGAAAACTACTTTTACGTATAGATTAAGGATTCATTTTTAGCTGTATTAGATAATAACTACATATTTACACATCTCTAGGCTTCTTGTAAGAAATTAAATCACAAAACATCAAAGCAAACACGATCCTCATTAGCATGTAAGACAGCGAAACAAGGGGCCGATGAAAACACTGAGGTGCAGTATGATGTTGATGTCACATCGGAGGATGCCACGGCGCTGGAAGGTTGCCATCTTGGACTTAGGCCAACAAGACGAATAGCGCAAGAGGTGCGAGATGACGTGCTCAATTTATTTAACCCCTTTTTCCTGTATAGAAATAACTTATTCCATTCAGGGCGGCTCAAATATTCATCCCTCGTATTCATAAATATAGAAATACTTGTATGGAAAACTTTATTCCATTTTTTTATATTTTATAAATCAAAATTTATTGATAACCGCATATTAGCATGAAAGGTTGTTTAGTTTATTGTTAAATACCCAGTATATATTTCTAATTTGTATTTTTTTTTAAATGGTCCAGTTGGATGTCAAAATTAATTCTTAAATAGTAATGAACAAATAAACAATAAGATACTAATAAACAAATAAAGTTAGCAATATTCGAGCCGTTTATTTTGAAAGTGAGACGAGAAATTTGTAACAAAAAAAATTAATTTAAGCTGGATCTTATTACAAATTAACATTTTATATTTTTTTTAAAATAAAAAATGTAAATGAAAAAATATAAATTATTTATATTTATAATATTTTAACAATCAATATTATTTTAAAAGCAATATAAATTTGTTATTAGAAATTTATTTGGTTTACAATATTTCAAATGTTTTTATTTTGAAACTGAGGTGTCAGTTTTGAATAGCACTATTTTTTATATTTTATAATAATAAGAAGGACTCTCAGAATTTAGCAATCATGCTGCAAATATAGCAAGTTGGCAACATTGGTAAACGTTTGTTTTTTTTCAGCATAATTCGGTATTCACCATTTGATGCACATTAATTAAGTAATAAAATCATTCTGAATATTTTTTGCTTCACTGAACTAAAGAAAAAGAAAATAATGTTGAAATTTAATATATAATATATAAGTAAACAATCAATTCATTTTATTGTTATTGAATCAACAATTCAAAATTCAAATCATTAAAGTCCTCTCGTATTCAATCCTTGCAATCCAAAATCCTAAACGCTCCTTATTTTGTCACAAATAAAACCATCCATAATGACCTAAACGTTCCATATGTTACCGATTTAGCCCATCGCAAATACCTATCATTCCATAATAAACTCCAGGCCCATCCAAACCCACTAGTTTCCATCCTTGCATCCAATTCCATCCCGGACAATCCTCCTAGGTGTCTGAAGAGAAGATGGCCTCGGGACCTTCTATAATAGAAATGTAATTAGAGTGCTGCCAGTGGGTAGTGCCTCTACATGCCCTTTCATGTATTTATTTATTCATACAGCCCTTGTATTAGATGTATATATTACAGTTGTACAATTCAATAAAATAATTTTTAAAAAAATCATTAAATATCTAGCAATAACATAAAATGGAGTTGTTTCACATTCAAAATCCCAGTTCATTTAGAAGATAATAGTAATATAACTTTTTGTTATTTTCTTTTTTCAACTCACCACCAGTACCTATGAAGCTTCATGGATAATCAGCATTTTAAAAAGAATTACCATATCGTCAATGAGGTTTTTATGAGAAGGTAGTCATGCATTCGCAATTAAATTCTCGGTTAGTTCACAGATCCTTTGTTGGATATGATAACCACTGTCTGAGTCTGAAGACGACACGATCCACAACTGTTTGAGCAAAAAATGAATATTGATTTACTAAGGCCGTGTAAAAATAATTAAAAAAACTTCTCTGAATAGTGAAAGTTATAGAAAAAAAATAACAATATGGAGGAGTAAGATAAGAGAGATAAATGTTGGAAAATAAATATGAAACTGAAGAACTACATGCACACGTTTTTTGCGACTAACTCAAACAGGATATTGCAACTTATAAAATTTCCCAACAACTGTTGAATAACAAGGACATGGTTAAGCGATCTCCTTCCAACTATTAAAGTTTATTAAATTTCTATCTCTGATAATACATTTTAATAAGAATATATTATAAATTTAAAAAATAAAACTCGCCTTTTCAGGCTACTGAAATCTTACTAGGCAAACGCTTTTTCCTCCCAATTAAATTAAAAATGACTCATACATGACTATTACAAAACCTATATGAAGTTACGGAGTAGAACATTGAGGTTCCACTGAGTCATCGATTTCCTCTCGTATCAAATCTCTACAATCCAAAATCCTTCGCAAATGTCTTAATGTTCCCTTCTTTGTTACGAATAAAGTCATCCATAATGACCTCAGTGTACTATTTGTTGCTGTTTGGCCCGCAACTGATACCAGTCCTTTCATGACAAACTTTAAGCCCACTAGTTTCAAACCTAGCTACTTCTTCAATTCCCGATAGTTGAATTTCTTATTTGAGTACTACCACTGGGTTTATTTCTCTACTTGTATTTATCCGTGCCACCATGTATCATTCCTGATATTTACCTGGTGTAATGATGTAAACATTTGTATTACGAATATTAATAGTAATAAATACATTAATTTTAAAAATTAGTAAATAAAAAAAAAGTTTACAATTAGGTATTAAACTTGCTTGACAATGACGCAATTTAACGTTTTTTGGGGGGGTGTTTTTGAGAGTGTATTCATAATTCTTAATAAAACTCAATTTAAAATTAGTACTCTCTTACGGAGAGAATGGGGTGGTTCAGTGCACATACCATACTACGCATTAGGTTCCGGAATAACTCCGGCTGTGGCAGATAAATTATTTGATCTGTTAACAGTCACTAATGGACCTTGTACGATCAGAGACCTTCCTGGTGCTCAACCATCCTCTTGTTTCAATGAATAAATTAGTAATTCAAAAAAACTTTAAAATTTTTAAATATACAACGTTTATCGACGAAAAAGTTAGACTTTATACCTTCCGACTATGGTCCGCATGGACGGATGGAGTAATAATAAAAAAATTCAAATCATAATTTTTAAAAAGTGGCGCCTAATTGACTAACTATAGTTCAGATTAAAAATTTCAATAAATCAATTAAAAAAATAAAACTGGTATTAAAAAAATAAACGTCAATATTAAATTATAGGAACGAAAACAAATTTGCACATTATTAAATTTCTCCTAATTAAAGTCTTTTCCGATCGAGAAACGTAAAGTAGAATTAGATACAGCTTCCATTCACCCAGTTAGTCTCTACAAGTCGTAAGAGAGACGTAAATTACTCTGAGACATGGGGTGCAGCGCCTATTGCATACAGATCAGTAAAATATTTCATGGCTGTTAGAGAACTTCTTTAGCACAATTTATTTTCGTATAATTCCAAATATGCGTGACAGTATCATTAGCTCAGCCGGGCCGGGATTAAGGATGCGTGGAAATGCGGCGCGGTCGCATAAATAATATAAAAGTGGAGAAGTATCCCTCCCGGGCCTTGAGGAACGCCGGCTTTTATATTACGAACATCGGAATCTGGCAAGCTAGCTCTAAATAGTTGCCGTCGTAGTTTTCAACGTTCAGAATCGGCTAATTATTCAAATATCCTTTACAAGAATATTGAAATACGGGCTCCTGTGCTCCTTTAGAGCATAGCTGGACGTTCGTATTTTATAGGGTTTTCGAATTTATCTTTTCTCGTTTAAGGCACTCACAAGAAGCGGCGGCAATCGCATAAATTGCTGGCCGTTTTCCATGGCTCAATTCTTGTTCGGTTTCTATATCTGAGAATCCAGGTCTTAACATCCTTCTAGGAGACAATTTTATAAACGGTGTAAATAGTAAAAATAGAAAAAGAATAAAGAAACGCAGAAAGCTGTACAACGAGTACACGAAACCGGTGAACTCCAAATCTAATTATTGCTATTTCAATTCCTATGAAAAGTCCTTAATAATAGGTCAGAAATAAAATTATTATTAATATAACTTATTCTTCCATATGTTGCAAGTTTGGCCTGAAGTAAATATACTCTTTTTAATTTAAATAGATATACTACATTAAACTCCTGGTTTGTAATATCCAATCCTAATCTACTTCCTATAAACCTCAAAGATTGGAAAGTAATTATTAGATTATTAATATAATAGCCTGTACTACAGCTCATTTGCTTATTATGTTTTTTACAGCCTTAATATATACATAAAACATTTGAAAATAACTCTAATTTGAATGCATTTTTTTATCTCTTTAAAATGAAATGATTGAAAAACTAATTTTTTTTAATGTATTCATTGAAATTTAAAAATGTAATATGATAATACAACAAGTAAATAGAATAAGTAATAACTAAGACAAGTAGTGAAACTTGTAAACTACAAGCTACTGGTAGTACTCAAATATTTAATTCAGACGGCAGTGGGGATTATCAGGAATTTAAGCAGTTGATTGGTTTGAAATTACTGGGTTTGAGTGGGAATAAAGTTTTTATGAAAGATTTTTGGAAGGGCTTAGTGGAGTTCCAAAGTTCTACTCCGTTAGTCCAAATAAGTCCTATAATAATCATGCTTATGATGAGTATTTTGAATTTAATTGGGAGTTTAGAGCAAATGTCTTGTAAGTGTTAAAATATCCTGAGACAGTGAACAGTTTCTTGTTGTTACAGCCTATTATGAGGATTCCAAGTTAAACGTTTGTCAAGATGTAAGTCTTGTGTATGGGATCAGCTCTACGGAATGATTCGAATTCGATACGAGATGAAATTTAATCAAATTTGTTTTCCTCACAGATAGTTTTATTTACTTCTTTTATGATTTGATCATTTATAAACACGTTTTTAATATGCTGTATATTAAGTAAACAAACATTTATATAAATTCGAGTAAAATGGAGAGGAAATGGAAAAGCTATTCATTGAACCCAGTTGTTTTGTCTCTTTCGCTAAAGAAGAGTTACCTGTTTTGAAATAAATAGTTATATAAGTAACACATACTGATTGTATTGTAACTTAACAAAAAGAAAAACAACAATAAATTATTAAAAAACATTTTCCAGGACAAAATTACCAAAGAGATGTAATAATGCTTTATAAGCAGCATCGTGATTGGACAATACCTCCTTGTACAAACATTGGAGGGACAAGCAATAAAACCAGAAAAAGCAGTCCCTTTACAAAGCCTCGGTAGTTAAGGAACAAATCCTTCTACTGGAAACTGGAAAAGGGCTATAAAGATCAAAGTAAAGCAGGACAATAGGGCATTGAGATTACAGGAGATAAACGATGTGAAAGTAAAAGTACAATATAATTGAAAATTTATTGTATAAGTACAGACGAGATACTAACTTATCGTTTCCTTAAAGATACATCGACTAAGAGCAAATGGAAATTACTTACTTACACTATATTTTAAAAACGAAAGGTTAAGGTGAATAAGTAGTTATAATAACCTATAAGTGAAAATCTAAGAATTCAATATTATAATAAAAACCTTGTAAGTCTCTCCTAAAAATTTATACCGAACAGCGTTCAAATTATTATTACATTATTCTGTAGGTATGTCGAAATATCAAGAATTGCTTTGGAGATCATTAAAAATGAAAATTGTTGATTCAATTAAACTTTTTATCAAAAAATTTTACACTGTCGTCATAGTCCAGGTTATATTCTTAGAAATTATTATTCTTAACTAGATGATGTGAGTTACTAGTGTGCGGCTGCTTCCTATAGAATTAGTGTTGCATGGTTTGGCCGATTGGAAATTCCCCCAGTTTATACCCATCACAAGCTTTGGCAGTCGTTCCTGTTAAATTACACCGAATCACGGAACCAATACTGATTGAAATAAGCCTACAGTTGAGGTAATGATCCAGTTGCAAATAGCAATTCCAACTGGAATCTGGTCACGTTAGTGAAAATCATATCTGAGTTTTAAGACACACACGAAAGTTTAAACGGTACAAAAGCAACAAAATATTTTTTAATTAATAAAAATAAATGGATATGCTAAAAAAAGAAGAAAAAAAAGACCTGATTGCTCCGGAAGAACTGAGGTATGTGAATAAAGTGTAAAACAGGAGATTTACTAACGACTCTTGTTTGTCTGACATAAAAAAAACATATTTATAATGGCTCAGATGACATAAATTATTTATTGTTTTATCTATTACAGTAATCTATTATTTTTAATAAATTTAGTAAGATTTTACCCCAACCGAATTTTAAGACTTATTTCTTTCCAGGCCTTCCTGACCAGAGCGACATCTGCATTGTTATCGTATCGGCCTCTTCTTCTTCTTCCTTCAAGGCACCAGTACAGGGTAATTATCGGCATTTGTCTATCTTCCATACTTTATAGGTGTCCAGACAACTCTAATTGATGGCTGCCCTTCCCCAGAAGTCACTCTCAACAACGAGTCATTTTTCTTTACTCCCTTTCTCAATTTTGAAGTTGCACTAATTACAATAACTACATTACTTACATTTCATTGTCAAAGGAAATTATTTTTAAATCTACGGTTTTTTAATATATTAATATAAATTAATATTATCTGTTAAGAACACCTCCATATACTCCATATCCATATCCATATTCTTACCTATTCCTCTCACACAACATCATCGTTGTGTATATAAATCTAAAAATTAAAACGTTTCTGGCTATTACATACCGACCCTGAATAGTCTAACATGAAACTAATAAATAACAGAAAGTATACGAGGAAATATAAAAACAGGAGATGATACAGGAGAAGACCGAAACAGGACATAGGCGACAAGCCCAAAAGATTGCTTGCTTATAGAACTTTTTGGAAACGACGTGAAACTTCATAGCCTTCGAACTTGATAGCGTTCATAACCATATGTTTTATTGTTCCACGGGTAGTAGTCATCGCTGTCATCGCAGTCTACATGTCATCTATGGACTACACAGCCTTTGAAACACAATTATACTTCTGAGGGAAACTATCCTATGTTCTCAACTATGCATCGAATAGAACAATTTGCACTTCAAAGTGCCAGTAAAAAGCAGCATTCAGTTCACCCTTTTCAATTGTAGGAAATGGAGAAAAAAATCTTAAATTAGATATAAAATTCGTAATTTTTTTATGCAGAAGAGAAATTTTCCACATAAAAAATATAATAATTTTTGAACGGCTGAGTAAAAGGAAAAAATATTGTAATTACATTTAATAAATTCGAGGTTTCTTCCTCAACATTTGTAACCGTGATATTCTACTCTTTAAAAAATGTAATATCCAGTATCATAAAAAAACCGCCTCATAAATATTCAGACTCTTAATTTGAATCAAAAGTTTCAGAAGCATATGAAAGAGATATTTGAAATACAAGGAAGATACCCATATCGCTGCATGATATTTTTCTTTAGTATTAAAAATTGTTTTATCCAATACATCAATTTGAAATACCTTTCATAGGATGAAAGAGAGTAATGATTCTTTTCCATGAAAAAATTCAAACTGAAGCATTTTTTGTAGCCTTAAAAAACATCCTTTTTCCAATAAAAGCCAATTTATGAATACAGATTTGCTTATTTGAGATGATTGCATGCCATAACATTTGTCATAATCACGGGTAGTAATAACGGTATAGTTTAGATAATGATTCAGTTGCAAAAAAAACAAACAGCATTAATAAACTTATTGAACTCGAACCTTCGATGGTGGTACCAGAAAATGTACTTTAACATCTGTTCACTTACAGTACAAACACAATAAAACTGATACCACTAAATCCGCAATATAGTGCTGGATATTCTTCCATCTTCTTCCTAATTTTCAATGCAATTTTTTATTTTATTGATAAAAAGTGTATAAAATATGAATCAATAAAATCTTATCTCTTGATTAAAGCCTCCAAAGCCTTAAAACTTTGTACGTCTATTCTCTGTGAATATGCCCTGCTGTAGTTTGGTTCCCAGACAAATCATTTTCTTAGGAGACCACCTCAGAATTGTACCAAAATAGTATTTCAATCAAACAAATCTATTGTCAATTTTAATTCTTTTAATTTATTTAAATTAAATAAATTTAATTCCATTTCAGTACTTTTAGTAATAGGTAACCACCAATGATGATAGAGGAATGGCAAATATTGATAGAATATTTTTGCATAGCTGCTGCAAATTACATGTGGCCTACGATCATCTTTCTAGTTTGTTTAATTCGGGAATATATCATATAATAACTTTTGTTATTATTCAATGTTTTATTAATGAATTTTTATAAATGAAGTTTTTCGTTAACCAAAATTAATTTTACATTTGATATTCATGTTTTTCTGATCAAGACATTGTTAAATTATATAAATAAGCACCTCGTTATTGAACTTGGATTATATTACTACGTAGATACCACTTTAGTTTGCTATCTGCTATTTCTGGGAACAGCATTATCAAATCCTATGGTTAGGTCTTGGCTTTTCTCGACTATCTCTGAGTCTATTTCTGAATCTACCACAGGCACTTAAGTAAGATTAGTTTTAGGCGATAAGATTACTGTTTAATTTACGAACAATGTAATTTGTAATGTCTTGGTGTAAAAATAAAGGATTTATATAAAGAAACACAACTTGTGATCATTTCTTTAAAGTAAATACAATTATATTATATGTTGATCTAAACATGCATGAAACAAATATTTAAATGATTTATAAGATACTATTTAACCAGATAATAACATTTAATATGTCCACTACCTATTAAATTAAAATATTATATATGTGTATATCGCTGCTCCGGAAGTATAATGACGCAATTGTAAATTTTTTTGAAATTGACTATATTGTCATGGCGGGCTCATAAAGCATTTACTAGAAGTTTGTAAATCGAAGTAACTGTACGAAATTCGCCACGGGGAGGGAGGGGGGGGGAGATCGGTCGTTATAACCTGCATGCTTATTTACCTTTCTCCGGCAGAATAACGACTCATTTGTTAAGTTGTGATTCGTAGTTTTGTTTTTTGCAGTTGTGTCCTTATACTTCCGGAGCAGCGATATGTAATTCTTGTATTTGTAATATTATTCTTGTACATAAACAGTAACATCCCTAATCACAGTTTAAACATCCCTATGTATGAAAATTCATTAAACAAAACAAAAAGTAAGTAACAAATAACAAAAAATATTACAAAAATGAAATTAGAAAAAATATTAATTCCTGAATAAACTAAATTGATGATGTTTCATTAGAATATAAGAATGCAATGAAGTGACAATTGAAAAATAAATAAAAAACTAAATATAAACATAAAAATATGTTACAAAAACAATTATACTTAACTATTATATTATATATATATATATATATATATATATATATATATATATATATATGTAAAGAAAACACATGTTTTTCTTAAGTTTATATTTGCCGCCGCTGAGCATCTAACTACAGACGCCCGATGTCAGGTCGGACAGCTGTGATAGCGAAGAAATTAAAGTAACGGTTAACCACATTGAAGGAGATAATCATTTGTTTAAAGATCGAAGTTTTTATTTTAGTTTAATTTTCAAAAAGAACCTGGAATACCGATATAAGGACTTTTAATGTCGTTTCTGTTGTATTTTCAGGTGAGATGAATGTTTTGTAAATTTGTTTAAAATTGTAAATACGAATTATAAATAAACTGTTGTATTTTCAGAACCGCATTTCAGTCTCTATTTCCACCAAGGGTGAAACCTCATTATAAAACGACATTATCTGTAACTAATTCAGGAGAGATGGAGAAATTGAGGTTTGATTTTGCTATAAAACCAACGGCAGATGGAAAATCAAATGTTATGTGCATTACGTCGATAGCTACGCCTGATGGACGGATTTTTGAAATACCACCCGATTTCCAACCTGCAAATCTACATCAAGAGATCACAAACACTCCAAACTATGCCAAGGTAAAAAAATCATTAACTAAAAGACACCAAACAAGAAAAATATGGATAACCTTAACGGGGAATTTATCAAAAATATACTTAGATAATGAAAAGAATTTACAATTTAATGATATCTACCTAGAGGAAAATATCGAAAAATCAGATACTACAGAACATAAAACTAGTGGTCAAACGCTAGAAAAACTATTGGAGAAATTTCTTGATAAACAAACAAAATCTGAAACAAAAAATTTAAGTAAAATATCAAAAGATTTCATGATAGATAAATTATCGGGTAGAAGCCAAAATGCAAACCAGTGGATTGGGGTTTTTAATACAGAATGTCAACGTTTCCAAATCGACGACGACAAAAAGAAGATTGAAATTTTAAAACATTTTCTGGAATACTCGGGTATGGAGTGGTACAGCTGCATGTTAATGAAACTTACAGTGGAATCTGAATGGGACACATGGGAAAAAAATTTTTGTGAGACTTTTGCAAACAAAGGGTGGTCACCCATTAGATATGCTCTCGCCTTTAAATATCAAGGGGGCTCATTGCTTGAATATGCCCTAAAAAAGGAAAAATTATTGCTTGAAGTAAGGAAATCAATTGATACGGGGACATGTATAGACCTTATAGCTTTCGGTTTACCTAATTATGTGGCTGATAAAATTGACAGAGAACCTTTAAAAGGAACGGAAGATCTGTACAAAGAAATAGGGAAATTAGAATATCTGGTTGAGAAGAATAAATATAGCAAAAAAAGTGTTATATATCCCGACTCAAAATTTAAACAAATTGAAGAAAAAAAGCCATGCCGAATCTGTGTTGAGAAAAAAGGGAAACGATTTTACCATCCTGAGGAAAATTGTTGGTTTAAAGAGAAAAATCAAAAAGTAGCTCTGAAATCTGTGAATAACTCTGAATTGGAAATTGAACTGAATGAAAAGAATCCAAAAAACTAGAGGTGCCACCATTGATCAAAGTCAAATTACTATTAAATGATACTTTGAAAGTTTCTGGAATTTATGATTCTGGTTCGAATGTGTCATTAATTAATGCGAAATTACTGAAAATAAAGCCAAAAAAATATACAAGTAATGCAAAAATAGTAAACTTGAAGACTATCAATGGTGAGAAGAAAACAAAAGGTATGATAACACTAAAAATAAAAATTTACAATATAGAGAGAGTTATGGATATATTTGTAGTCGATAATGAAAACTTTAACTACGATTTTCTAATTGGTTTGGATTGTATCAAACACTTCAAATTAATACAAAATGAAGAATTAAAAATCATACAATATAACAACCCAGAAAGCAAGAAAATGGCCTCAAATGAAGAGGATATAAAAAACAATAACTACAAAAAAAATAGCAATTCGAATTTAACAGGTAATGATTACATTCCTGATAAACTAGGTGAACAAAATGAAGGTTTTGTTTTGGTAAATTCTGAAAAACAAGAAACTAGACACATGGACAAATGTGAAATCAATTTCAATGAACATATTAACACAGATGAATTTGAGATTATAGTAGACCATCTAGATTTAGACCAAAAAATAGAAATTGACAAATTGATAGAAAAATATAAACCGGTCTTCGCCAAAGATAAATATGACGTTGGTACTGTAAAACATTATGAAGCTCATATTGACTTGATGGTGGACAAATACTGTTATAAACGTCCATACAGATGCACAGTGGAAGATAGAAGACAAATAGAAACCAAATATCAAAACTATTAGAGAAAAATTTGATTGAGGAATCTTACAGTCCATTTGCTGCCCCAGTAACTCTGGCATATAAAAAAGAAGATGAACAAAAATCAAGGCTATGTATAGATTTCAGAGAATTAAACAAAATTGTCGTCCCTCAATCACAACCTTTTCCGTTGATTGAGGATTTGATGGTAAAAACTGTAAACTGTAGATATTTTTCTACTTTTGACATAAATTCAGCATTTTGGTCAATTCCTTTGAAAATTCAAGATAGATATAAAACTGCATTTGTTACACAACAAGGTCACTTTCAATGGACGTGTCTCCCATTTGGATTAAAGACTGCTCCGGCTATTTTCCAAAGAATATTGAGCAACATCATAAGAAAATACAAACTTTCTGATTTTGCAGTAAATTTTATAGACGATATATTAATTTTTTCAAAAACTTTTGAAGAGCATATACTACATCTATCCAGATTGCTGGAGGCAATTCTAACAGAAGGTTTTAGACTAAAATTTTCGAAGTGTACTTTTGCAAATAAGTATGCCAAATATTTAGGTCATATAATAGAAAACAATTCAATCAGGCCTCTGAAAGATTATTTAACCGCTGTCAAAAACTTTCCAGTTCCAGAAACGAAAAAAAATATACGTCAATTCCTAGGAAAAGTGAATTTTCATCATAAATTTGTACCACACAGTGCAATTATCCTGGAGCCATTACACAATTTGTTACGGAAAGATGTGAAATTCTTATGGTCCACAGAATGTCAGGAATCATTTGATCAAATAAAGGCATTGCTATGTTCAGAACCAATTCTACATATCTTTGACCCTGAACTACCTATAAATATTTACACGGATGCTAGTATTAGAGGAGTGGGAGCAGTGCTGAAACAAGAAGATAAAAATGGGGACAGTAAGCCGGTTGCTTACTTTTCAAAAAAGTTAACTGAAGCACAAAAAAAGAAAAAAGCAATATACCTTGAGTGTTTGGCAATAAAGGAAGCTGTGAAATATTGGCAGCACTGGCTTATGGGAAACGAATTTATAGTCTACTCGGATCATAAACCATTAGAAAATTTGAACATCAAAGCTAGAACTGATGAAGAACTAGGGGATTTGATGTATTATTTATCTCAAAATAATTTTAAAATCAAGTATAACCCGGGAAAATCGAACCAAGAAGCAGACTGTTTAAGCCGAAACCCGGTTTTAGAATCCTATGAAAATACTGAAGATTTTTTGAAAGTAGTCAATTTAATAAACTTAGAAGATATAAAAAATGACCAAAACACAAATCTAGACTTACAAACTAGAAAACTTATATTGGAAAATGAAATTTACTACAAAAAGAATAAAAGAAGCAAAAAAATCGTACTATCAGAACAACTTAGCAAAGCTCTAATAAAGGATGTCCACAATACTTACTGCCACATTGGGAGAACCCAGGTAACAAATAAAATAACACCATTCTACACATCAAAAAATATTATCAAAAACATTAAACAAATTTGTAATGAATGTGAAATTTGTTTAAAAAACAAATCAAGGAGAAAACCAAAATATGGTTTAATGTCATACTTAGGTCCATCAACACGCCCCTTTGAAATTATATCTATTGATACCATTGGAGGCTTTGGAGGATCACGATCAACAAAAAAATACTTACATCTCCTAGTTGATCATTTCACAAGATACGCTTATATTACAACATCAAAAACACAAAGCTCCAGCGATTTTATAACACTAATGAAAAAAGTCACACAAGATAACACTGTTAGTGTGGTGTTAACAGACCAATACCCTGGCTTAAATTCCAAAGAGTTTAAACAATTTTTGAAGAACGAGAATATAAGAATGGTTTTCACTGCTGTGGATACGCCATTTTCAAACGGACTTAACGAAAGGCTAAATCAAACTTTAGTCAATAGGATAAGATGCAAAATAAATGAAAGTGATAAGAAAACAGCGTGGACTACTATTGCACAGAAATGCGTAGAAAAATATAACGAAACAGAACACACTGTCACTAAGTTTGCACCAAAATATCTTTTGGAAGGCGAAAATGTGAATATTCTACCACTCGAATTGATATCACGAAGTTCAAAAGAAGACCTGGAAAGAGATAGGAAACTTGCTCTTGAAAACACAATAAAATCACATAATTATAATAAAAGAATATTCGACCGACATAGGAAAGAATACATAATGGAAGTAGGCGACAGAAAATGGAAAATGGAAACCGATTAAATAGGAGAAAATTGGAAGAATTGAGGATTGGACCTTATACTATTCTGAAGAAGATCTCCAATTCAATCTATGAAGTTGATACAGGACACAGGAAAGCAGAATCGAACCTCTACCATATTACGAAACTGTGTCCAGTGATTATTGATAAATGAACGGTTACGTACAGTGTCAATATTTTTTTTTTATTTATTTATTTTTTTTTCAAAAGGGGGGGGAGATGTAAAGAAAACACATGTTTTTCTTAAGTTTATATTTGCCGCCGCTGAGCATCTAACTACAGACGCCAGATGTCAGGTCGGACAGCTGTGATAGCGAAGAAATTAAAGTAACGGTTAACCACATTGAAGGAGATAATCATTTGTTTAAAGATCGAAGTTTTTATTTTAGTTTAATTTTCAAAAAGAACCTGGAATACCGATATAAGGACTTTTAATGTCGTTTCTGTTGTATTTTCAGGTGAGATGAATGTTTTGTAAATTTGTTTAAAATTGTAAATACGAATTATAAATAAACTGTTGTATTTTCAGAACCGCATTTCAGTCTCTATTTCCACCAAGGGTGAAACCTCATTATATATATATATATATATATATATATATATATATATATATATATATATATATATATATATATATATATATAGTAGAGGTAATAAAATAAAATACTTTTTAAAACTAAAAATTTAAAAAAACTATGTACATTATATCTCCAGCCCCAGCGAATAAGTTTTAAGTCGAATTTCGCCAAGAGAAAATCGGAATCTACATTGTTGTATATAAGAACTGAAGCAAACATATTAATTATCTACAGCTACTTACACAGATATTACTACAACCTTTAAGTGTGGACCTACTAGTGAAATTTCAGACATAAAATGTATAAAACACCATGTGCTAGGACAGTTTTCTTTTTAATCTATCTATCGGTATATAACCAGTAAGTTGTGGCCAAAGAAGCATATACTCTTTAGTTAAAATAAGATATAAACTCCTAACATAAAGAGTTAACAAGCTGTTTTTGCAACTTCTACATTGCCTCAAAAAATTCAATATCTACTTTGGTATGAATTGATAATATCGATTTCATAATTAGTAAATTTAACAAGAAGCGCAGGATAAGTAAAAATTATAATGGTACTTGTGATTTTGCAGGTCCCAATGAAACCTACTTCCTTATATCGTGTAACCTCTTATTATCAGTCGTCACATTTGAGTTATTTTTGTGTGTTATTAAATTGATTTTTCCAAGTCTTCCTCCCAATAGCATATTGTTCTTTTTGGTGTTTTTGTTTATTACGCGTGTTGATGGCTATTTAAAAATAACAGGATAGCACTTTAAGAATTACTGTCTTTAAAAGAAGAAGAAGAATCTGTGAAGTATTTCCAAAAGTTCTGACTAATTTATGTGATAAAGGTCATCAAATATATTTGACAAGAAGATGAAATGAAGATGTTTCCGTGAAAGATTTATGAAAGACATTTCTATAAGAACATTTAAGTAGCTAAAGGGATTTAAAATTAGCATTTTATTATTACATTTCATGTATTTCATTTTCTATTAATATGATTAATTAGGCATATATTATCAGTATAATAACTATCATAGTTCAGGTTATAAGCAATGGCGAATAACTGACTAAATCACAAGAACCATTGATTATAGAGTTGATAAGTTTAGGAGATGATGTTTATTCATTATCACTAACCGTCATAATAATTATGCAAGCATTAAATGGTTAAGTGTAATATGAAAGCATAAACAAATTGAGACAACATTAGTACTACTAATGTCCATTTTTCGACAAAAACATTTTTCTATTTCGAAATTTCTTTAATTTATTCTGTTGATTTCTTATTACGAGTTAATTGTCATTTATAATATTACTATACATAAGTAAATTTAAATAAGAATGAAAATTTTTTATGTTGAATAATAAACAGAAAAACTATTCCCTCTATTTATCATTGCCCTATCATCACTAGTTTAAAGGAAAATTTATCTGTTTCAATCAGGCGTCTCGGTTGGCGCTCTATTTCCTTGAGCATATACAGCCCGGAAATTAGAGGTCCATTCCACGGTCGAGAATCTATAATTTATCTTCATTTTTCTGCCTAAGCGACCGTAAAAATTGTATTATCTCATTTTTTGAAAATACATTGCATCTCGTACTGTAAAATTTCAAATCAAGATAAATTAAAATATAACACCTACATTTATTTGCTTGCGAAAATGATTAAGCGATAAAATAATGAAAGAAGCCAACATTCCACTTATTTTTTGTAACCTACAGATTAGGAGGTGGAGATTCATTTACATGTCATCGGCCGATGTTCTGGTTCTCTAAGGCGACTATAAGCTATCAATTTGCCTTTTTAAAATGGAATCTAACATCATTAATAAATTAATTCTGGTTCGGATTAACATTTGTCAAATTAAATAGTACCATTTATATAAATATATTTTTAACACGTTACAAATTCAATATTTTTATCTTTTGAATCCCATTTATACTCCATGGTCACATGATATTTTCAGCTCAAATGGAAACTGGATTTCCAAGACTGATTTTTTATCATGTTTATTGAATTGAGTTACCTAATTTATTGAAAATCCAAATCAGAATGTTGTTTTTTATGACTTTTTTATAAGAATGATCTTTGATGTCATGAATTCGTATTTCAATTATTAAATTTTTCTTATTCAGCAATCCAAACTGATTGATCCGACATTTATGCAACATGTAATAAAAAACTTGTTCCCGAATTTTCTTCTGGAAGAACCTGCTTATAATGGTTTCAAAGCTCAGGGCACTTTGGTACTCTTTTGAGGTTATTTTACAGGTGCAATTCTGATTATTTGTGTGGTAAATTAACTAATTACGAAATATAATTGCAAAGTGGCCCTCCTTTTTCACCTCTTTGTGTCCACAATCCCTTCTTCAGGAATATTTGAATATTCAGCATTTAAAAGCATATTCAATTGTTTTAAAACAGTTTTACTTTATCGAAGTTAAATAGCTCAAGTCCATTTTTAGAATTAAAATAAATTCATTTCGTTTTTAATACCGCCAAAAAGATTAATTTAAAATTTGATCCACATATGCTCTATTATGAAATAAAAAAGCACTTTATGTTTGAACATTATATTGAATTAATAACACTTATAATTGAACATAAACATTAAGTAAGGTTAAGTTAGAGTATGAGCCTAACAACAACTGCTGCAATCTTCTGGCCAGGGCTGGTTGCCATGGATACTCCCAGTGCTGACTGTATTAGGAATATGACAGTCTCCCCTCCTAATAAGAAATCACTCACAAGATACCCGGTATAGTACCGGATCCCCATAACGTTCAATAGGTCTATGAGTGCGGACAGGGCGAGAGAAATGTAGTGGAGGCGGACTTGGTTGAACAGGAGATTGAGCACTGGTCTCAGCTTGAGGAACTTGAGGTACACTATAGAGTTGTGGTGGAGCTGGATCAAATGTCACTGTCTTCTTTTGAACTAACGAAGAACGAATTTGATTAATATGTCGTTTGATAATTCTTCCAGAATCAAGTTTGACAAGATAATGACGAGTCCCCAGTTTCTTGAGAATTTCACCAAAGTGCCAGATTGGTGAATTATTGACATATACTCTTACTTGGACTCTCTCCCCCTCGAATAGTGAACGGATGTGTGATGGTTTACTTGTGGGCTGTGGATGATAAGGAAACAAAGAGTCAAGCCGTATCCTCATCTTCCTATGTAGGTACAATTCAGCAGGTGTGTTACCACAAGCAAGTGGTGTAGCACGATAACGGAGTAAAATATGCTGTAATTTAAGGTGTAATGGAGTAGAGTCATTTTGATGAGCTTTGAGACGATTCTTTAGAGTCTGTATATTTCTTTCAGCCAGCCCGTTGGTCGCAGGATGCCATGGAGCAATATATTTTTGAAAAATACCACGCTCGGTACAGTAGGTATGGAATTCATCACTCTGGAAAATAGAATGATTATCACTAACTAGAACAACTGGATACCCATGTGAAGAGAATATATTTTCTAGTAGGCTGATGGTACTGGAGCTGGTAGGTGCGTTTTTAGAGATTCGTACTTCAATCCATTTTGACTTCGCGTCCACGCAGACAAGGAAGTAAGAATTTTGAAATGGTCCCGCGTAGTCTACATGAACTCTTTCCCAATTATTTTGAGGACATTCCCAAGGGTGAACAGTAACTTTAGGGGGGTTAGATTTGATTTGGGCGCATGTCTGACAACTTCTAACCAATCTTTCAATGTCACGGTCGATTTTAGGCCAAATAACGTACCGTCTTGCTAGTTGTTTCATCTTAGTAATACCCAGATGAGTTTCATGTAATTCATTTAAAATTATTGATTGCAATGAAGCCGGAATTACAACTCGATCTTTACGAAACAAAATTCCGTCAACTAACGTATAGTCCGTTTCATTTGAATTATTTTCCAATTCATGAATGATTTGTTTTAATTCATTGTCATTCCCAGTTTCTTCCCTGATTATCTGAGATGTAATTTTGTTACTAGTAATTTGTAAGATAACTTCACCGTAGAGTTTGTTGATTTCGTCTCCAATCTCTTGTTCAGCTGATGTCTGGTTTGAAATAGGGGCCCTTGATAAACAATCTACGTTTTCATTGTCTTTTCCTTTTTTGAACTGTACAGAGTAGTCGAATCCGGACAGGAATGAAGCGTAACGAAGTAGTCTGGCGGAAGTCATCTGGGGAAGAGATTTATTCGGGTGAAAAATTCTGGTAAGAGGCTGATTGTCAGTGATCAATGTAAAATGTTTCCCATATAGATAATTATAGAAATATGTAACCCCAAATACTAAAGAAAGCGCCTCGCGATCTAATTGACTATAATTTTGTTCAGAACATGTAAGAGAGCGTGAAGCATAAGCTATAGGGTGTTCAATGTTGTTAATAATGTGACTAAGAACTGCAGCTATTCCATAAGGGCTTGCATCAGTTGTTAAGACTACGGGTAAGTGAGGGTCAAATGGTACAAGAACTTTCTCACTGCACATGATGGACTTCAGTTTGAGAAATGACGCTTCACAGTCAGATGTCCAGAGCCAACGTTTGTTTTTCCTCAAGAGGCAGCGCAGGGGATATGAAATAGAAGAAAAATGAGGTATAAATTTTGAATAATAAGTAACAAGACCTAGATACTTTCTTACTTCGTCAGTATTTGTGGGTCTAGGCATGTCCTGAATAGCACGTACTTTTTCAGGTGATTTTGTAATTTTATTGTGTTCAATAACATAACCAAGATAATCAATTTTTTTAACAAAGAATGAACATTTTTATTTATTAACATGTAAATCGTAATCAGATAATCTCTGTAAGCAAGCTAATAAGTTAGTAGTACATTCTTCAATTGTCGTACCATGAATTACAATGTCATCAAAATAAGCCTCAACTTTTCGTAAGCCATTGAGTATCTGACTGAGGATTCTATTGAATTCAGAGGGTGCAGTTTTAATACCAAAACTTAAACGGTTCATTAGGTAGGTACCTCTGTGAGTAGATATGGTCTGAATTTGAGCACTTTGATCGTCTACTTTAAGGTGCAGGTAGGCCTTGTAAAGGTCAAGTTTACAAAAATATTTAGAACCTCGTAAACTATGAATGACATCATCTATCTTACGTATAGGGTGGTTAGCTTGAACTAATCTTTCATTAACTCCACATTTGTAATCAACGCATAGGCGAAGGTTTTGGCCATCAGGTTTTGGAATACAAACAAGGGGTGATCCCCAGTCACTGGTAGGTACAAGTGTAATTATACCTTGAGCTTCCAATGAATCAAGCTCTTTATCTACTTTTTCCTGAAGAGCATAAGGAATAGTTCGTTCTTTAGTAAATACTGGTTTCACGTTAGTGCGCAATTGCAAATGTATTTGGAAATCCGGAACACAACCAATTTTTTCCTCAAAAACTTTTGGAAATTTTTCAAAAATATCTTGAATAGAATGAATTTGATGTGTAGAATAAGAACGAGTAAGGTTACTCGCAGTTTTCTTATCGATGCGTTGAAGTTCAATTCCAAGTCCTCGTATCCATTGTCTACCAAGTAGTGCATCATGACCGTCAGGTACGATATGTAAGTCACCTGTTATTTGTTTACCTTCATATTGAATATTTAGAGTAACTTTCCCAAGTGGTTTGACAATGTTCCCAGTGTATGATCTGAAAGCTAAGGATGATGGTTGAATAGGAATGTTTAGGTTGAGCATATTAAATTCATTCTCAGAAAGAAGTGAATACTTGGCACCTGAATCCACCTCAAATGTTTTTTGTGACCCATTCAAGAGAACAGTAATCGTGTATTTATCACTGTCGGTATTAATTTCATACAGGTCAATAATTTCACAATTTTGAATATGTACCAAATCAATTTTGTCAATACCATATGTAAATGAAGAAGAAGAAGGTTCGTGTTGAACATTTGAATTTTGATTTTCATTTTGAATTGAATTTGTATTTTTATTTATCTTAGTTTGAATACAAACTTTAGAAATATGACCAGTTTTGTTGCAAAAATTACATTTTAATTTAAGTCTATCAAGACGACAATCAGGTGATATGTGGTCATTTCTTCCACAACGTAAGCAACAATTATCTAAACCTAAAGATTTTAAATTGACATAATGTGAGTTTCTAGTTCCTGAGTTAGACTTATTGTACAATTTATAAGACTCACGTGACCTTGGGCTGTTGCGGTAGGTAGGGCGGCTAGACGTTTTGTGAATATCCAGGGTTTCGAACTGAGGACTAGAAGTTGTGCTGCTGGTTGACGCTGCTGCTAATTCCTTACATTCAATCCGGGAAGCTTCAAGAGATGTTGCTTTTTCCACAATTTTGTTGAATGATGTTTCATTTGATTGTAGTAGTTGTTCTCGGATCCAATTGTCTTTAAGCCCTCTAATAAATTGTGCACGAAGGAAAATATCAGCAATGGAGAGAGATTTCTCACAAGGACAGGTAACATTGAATTCACAGTCGATAATGTCACGTTGTAGAGATGCAACATACTGTGGAATATTCTCATTATCATTTTGATATATGTTTAGGAAATAATGTTGTGATACTACCGTGCTCTTTTTTGGTAACAACATTTGTTTAAGAGACGAGACCAAATCAGTGTATGGCAGTTTATTGACCGGCTTATGTGGACCCAATAGTGCTGCCAGATTATTATAATGTTCTGACCCAATGGATGCGCACAGGAGTTGTGCTTTTTTCTCAGTCGTAACATTTTTCAGAGAGCAATAGTTTTGAAATCTCTCTAAATAATTTGTAAATTTTTCTCTCTCTGCATCAAAACGTTCAAAAGGATTTAGACTAGAACTAGGGTTACTTTCCTGTGTAGATTGCTGGATAGATGAAATCAGATTTGACATGGTGGCATTGAAGTTCTTCATAAATTCCTTGAATTGATTTGGATCCATCTTGTATCGTATTTATCAGCAGGGCTTGAATGAAATTATGACAAAAAAAAACTTTTACTTTTTTACCTCGTCGCCAACTATTATGAAATAAAAAAGCACTTTATGTTTGAACATTATATTGAATTAATAACACTTATAATTGAACATAAACATTAAGTAAGGTTAAGTTAGAGTATGAGCCTAACAACAACTGCTGCAATCTTCTGGCCAGGGCTGGTTGCCATGGATACTCCCAGTGCTGACTGTATTAGGAATATGACATGCTCGTTATAAATAAACCACACATGGCTGGAGCATTTTAATTGAAAACCTGGAATTCCTTGTGGCTAATTTCAGTTATTTAATATGTCTACGCATTTTGACGATTTACTTTAAAAATTCAACGTTCTACATTTAATCTTTTCTTTTTCTATAAACGATTAAACTGGGAAACAGTTGTACATCACGTGATTTAATATTTCTAATCTTAATTTCATCTGTTTCTTCAAAACTAAAAAAAAATGACGTTATATGATACATATCTTATCAATATCATAAACTCATTTCATTGATTTAACATGGACTAAAACAATAAAAAATTGAGGTAAATATCTGTATGCATACATTAAAAAAATTCTTAATCTTTCATTGTATATCTCACTGTTATAATAATTCACTATCATGCTTTATCAGTGAATATATCCTCGTGTAAATGTCTGAAGATGATTGGGTATAAAAAAAGATAGAATTTGTAGTAATCGACCTATGAAATTACTCCTGTATTGAGAATTTTCTGACTCTCCATAAACAGAAAATATTTCCATCATCTTTCGTTAGCATACAACCATACCATTGTATACAAACAACCATGTAAATTTGATCGAGAATTTGACAAATTATTATCGGATACAAGAGTTGGAAATCAATCAGGCAGAACCTGAACCAGAATCGGGAGCTATCATTCTTACCTTAAAGGTGTCAGATTGTCCAGTGACTTTAATATATAACGTCTCGTTTGTATACAGAAGGATTGACGTTTTACACATAATTATTAGATAAATAAAAAAAACATGGCAATCATTTAAAATGTATATGTGAGATTAAGTTCAAGCAGTAAGCCATGCCAAGGTTAATTGACGCGGTCATTTTATAATTTATAATATGGTATAAGACTATGATATAATATAATAATCGTCATAACACAAGTAAGGTGAAATTTAAAAAATAATTAAAATTAATATCTATATACAATTTAATGATATGTACCACTGTTTTTTGTGTACGTTGACCTGTATAACACATGTATATTGTATATGTTGCAATAGTTTATGTGTATTACAAACTTAATTAACTATAATAAACATGTTAGATGGAACTCATGTTTCAATGCAACAAGATCATCTTGTTCCCTTGTTATACATTTTATTAGTTGTTATAGCCACAGTTTACGAGTATGATAAACTATAATAAACAAAGGTGATGGAAGATCAGTGGAATATATCACCTCATTAATACAATTTTATATTTTGATTTAAGTACTCTAAGGAAGATTTTGGAGTAACTTTAATAAGTCTGTTGATGGAAGAAGTGTGGCACTTAAACTTCATTGATATCAATTTTTAGTGTAGATTCTGAGACGCCTGGTTTGGTGAAATTTTTGTTTGTTTGTTCGTTTAACGTCACTTTATGCTGCCATGGCTAATCGGACGATGTCCAAGTTTAATAAGGATAGGGATTTTTAACGAGGACCTGACATGGTACTGGCTCGGTACACCCCCGTTTAACGTTCCTTCCGAAGTACGCCGTAACTAAGACTTTTTACTCCCTTTAAAAAATCCTAGGGCCACCTGCCAGGATACGAACCCGCGATCTTGGGCTTAGTAATTTGTTACGCTAACCACTAGACCACACGTCGCTCCTGGCGAAACTTTTACTGACAGTTTATTTTCCGTTGTATTTCAATGTTTACCAATTGCTTTGTAATAACTAAATTATGCCTTTTTTTATATTTTGTTAAATTATATACACATACATTAATGTTATATAAATTTGTAAATGTTTATGTACTTAATTTAACTATTATTAAAAAAAAATTTTAAAAATGCTTACGCATAACTGATCTGGAGATGTATATAGTCAGCTTACCTGAAAACAAAACAAATCATTCTTAGTTGGTGTTAAATTATTGACGTTAATTTTTTTTTTGTTATAGACAAAATGTGATAAATGGTAATTCCATGTGAGACTAAGTAAAATGATTACTTTCATTCATTAAAGGTTAGATAATTCCTTTCTTTAGATCACCTTGGGTATTTTTTAAATATTTAACAAGATAAAATGAATTTCATGAGGTGAAAAGGCGCGATTAAAAGCAGAAAATTCTAGTTATTATTCGATCTCTACATTACTAAGCACACGTCTTTTGTGTCGAGATTTAAAAATCAAAACTTATAAAATCATCATTCTTCCAACACTTCTTTACCAATGTGAAGCGTGGCCGCTTACTCTGAAGGACAAACAACGTCTTAAGGTATTCGAAAATAAGAAGTTACATAGAATATTCGGTCCAAAAAAGGATGAGACCACTGGAGAATTTAGGAGATTATAAAATGCGGAATTAAGAAGCATATACCCAGTAAATATTATTCAAGTGATAGGGCCACGATCTTAACGACAAGATAAGATGGGCTTGTAAAGTTGCTTTGCTTAGCAATGAACAAATTCGTAAAAAGTTATTGTGCACTGTGCTGATTGGAAGGCGTCTGAGGGGTAGACCGAGACTTAGATGGGAAGATTGCGTTAAGAGTGATCTAGTTTTGGCGGATTTGGGTTTGGTTAGTGGTCCTTGAGTAGAAATTTGTTTGAGGAAATTGGAGGTATCGGTATCGAGCCTTCGTGTTCGCTATACCGTATTATTATTTTATGAATATTAAGTTCAACTAATTGATTCAATTATGGACATTATCAGTATTCATGCAGGAGTTGTATTGGGGGTTCAGGCGATTGTGTGTTAAAATCATTGATAGTTTACATCACACTGTTCTGCATCAAAATCCTCCCTTAAACAAAAATGTTGTTTTATTATGTTTAACTTTGACAAAAAAAAATAAAAAAAATATTTAATTTTGAAGCTTTTATAATGTATTACAAAATGAAAAAAATGGGAGGGCATAAGTATTAGGCTCCAAGAATTCTGGGCTAACATTCACAAGAGAAGCGACTGTTGCCTACTGGCGGGCTTCCCCAGGTACCTGCCCCAGGCCCTCCTCCTAAACTTAACTGTCCCCCCACCCTTTATCTATCGTTCAGCCATCTGGCAGACAGGTTACTCGCCACCAAGTCTACAGTCTTAGTTGAACCTCGATACGGACTAGAACTTTTTTAGTTTGAAATCTAATATGCTGCGTAAAAACGATCCTGACTGTTTCTGTTGTATTTGTGGCGAAGTGACATTCAAGCGTAATCGGAAATAACTGACTCTATTGATAAAGAAGACGTATGAGTTATACTTTGGATGCCAAGTAAGTGATGAGGATAAACCGTGGGAACCTAAAATTTGTAGTACTTCATGTAGCCGCACTTGAAGTGATTGTAACAGCAAATGATTGTTATTTCTGTATGACTACCATTAAAGGTTTTACTTCAGCCAAAAGTAAGAAGAAAATAGTATATCCTAACCTTCCATCTGCCATGAGACCTGTTCCGCACGATGAGTCTATGGCCATCCCACCTAAGCCACAGAATTAATCCTTTAGTTATAAGGAAGAGGCTGATTCTAAGAATATTTCACCGGAACAGTAAAGCCCAATTACTTGGCCCCAGGCTAAAACAATGGAATCTTTTGGAACCAGGAGTGAACTTTTCTTCCTTTCGAAAGCGGGAATCAGAGGTGTTCAAATTTTTTTCAACGGAAGGCAATCTTCATTTTGTTAAAGCCGTTTCGATTTACTTACAGATCTGGGTCTTCCGACCAATCGAGATGAATGGAGACTGTTCATAGACAGGTCTAAATTCAGCCTCAAAGCAGTGCTCCTTCACAACAAAAACCTACATACAATTGCCAATTCTACCCATATGAAGGAAACTTGAATGAAGATTTGAAACTCGTGCTTGAGAAAATTAAATATAGCGAGTAAAAATGGAGCATTTCTGGAGGCCTTAAAGTTGTAGCAGTCCTTACAGGCATCCAAAGTGGTTACACTAAGTTTTGCTGCTTTTATGTGAGTGGGACAGCAGGAAAAAAGAATATCATTACAAAGAGAGAAAATGGCGAGAACGCACTGATTCAGTTGGTCAAAAAACATCGTCAATCCTCCCTTGGTTCAAAAAAACAAAATTCTACCCCCACCACTCCATATCAAATTAGGCCTCATGAAGAATTTTGTGAAAGCAATGGACAAGGAAGGAGAAAGTTTTTCTACTTGAAAAAGAAGTTCTACAGATTAAGTGAATCAAATATTAAAGAGGGTATTTTTTTGGGGCCTCAAGTTCGTGATCTTCTTAAGGACGTTGAATTTATAAGACGATTAAATGCAACAGAAAAAAGAGCCTGGGCTGGATTCAAAAACGTGTGTCAACAATTTTTGGGGAACAAAAGAGCAACAAATGACAATGAAATTGTGGAAGAATTGGTTTCATCATATAAGGCCATAGGTTGCAACATGTCCTTAAAAATTCATTTTTTTTTATTCCCATTTCAATTTCTTCGCACCCAACTTGGGAGCAGTTTCAGATGAATACGGAGAACGGTTTCATCAAGACATAGCCCAGATGGAAAAAATGTACAGTGGTAAAAGCAATGAGAAGATGCTTGCGGACATCTGTTGGACAGTACAACGGGAGACAGGTGATGAAGAGTACAAAAGGAAAAAATATACACGTTAATTGAGTACAGAATTAAATAATTTATTATTTTATATAATATTGGCTATCACAAAAAAAAAAGTTTATTATATTTATGAAAAAAAGTATTGTTATTTAAAAAAAAACAACAGCAATCTCCAAAAACCAGTGCTTGGTAGAATTTTTTTGACTTCAGATTCGAATTCAGCACATTTGAAAATATAAAAATCAGGAACAACTTCTCAAGGGAGCAAAACTTTTTTTTTTCCAGAACAGTGTTATTAGAGCATAACTTTAATCAACCTGGAATTATAGATCTAAGTTATCTAAACAATATTCTTATGTACATAGATTGCCTTGTTTTTTTGTTTCCATCTTGAGATAAACCGCAGCAAAGATATATATACATTTCTGGCATCAATATACAATATAACTAGCTGACCCGGCCACGGGTTCCTGTGGCTTTTATAATAGTTTTAAAAAATATTACGTTAAATTTTGAATTTTAAAGAGATAATAAATTAATGTAAAAATGAATTAAATTGATTTTTAATTTTACATTTTATTCATCTTATATCTTACTATAGTATATAATAAACAAAAAATATAAAAAATTCTCAACTGATAAAATATAAACATTAGTTTAAGGAATAAGGAACATAATGGTTGATTTTTAATTGATGTATCAAAAATGCAGCAAGTTAAAACAAAAAATAATTTTGCAAAAAAATATAACGGTCTTTAATCGAAATAAAACATACCCTGTATTTTAAGTTGGACAATATTACATATCTGTGCGAAATTTCATTAAAATCGGTCTGTTAGTTTCGGAGATTAGCCCGGACAAACATCGTGACAGGAGATTTTTTATATATATAGATAAGATTTAGGTTATTTTTTATATGATCGGGACTGAACTCAGAATCTATTAGACGTACAGAGCTGCGTTAGGGCTCAAATTGTAGTAAATTTAATATACTTTAAAAAAGGTTACTTATGTGTTTTCCGAAAAACGCACCGATTAGGAGATACAGGCCAAAAACTGAAATAACTACGAAAATGTCGAGGTTTTTCGGCCACCAAAAGTTTCACCATCCGTTTTTTCGGATGCAAATTTGGACTTACACTGCTAAGACATGCCCTTACAACATATCAAAAATGCAGCAGGTTAAACAAAAATATTTTTGCAAAAAAATATCACGGTCATTAATCGAAATAAAACAGCCATTATTATAAGTTGGACTATGTTACATAAAGAAATTTCATCAATATGGGTCCAGTAGTTTCGGAGATTAGCCAGGACAAACATCGTGACAGCAGATTTATATAAATATATATATATATATATATATATATAATATATATATATATATATATATATATATATATATATATATATATATATATATATAGATAGATAGATAGATTTTAAATGTATCGATATGCATGACTCAAAATTGGTCTAGCTTCTTATCCAAATTAGGTTCTTGTCTTATAATATAAATAAACTACCATTATATCAAATAAGCCACGTCTACAAAGCCTTTCGCATGTTAAATAATAAACATAAAAATGGATTAGGGACGGATCGTATTATGTTGACTGTAAATAGCCATGTCCCTATGAGCCAGACGGTGACCGAGATGAAAGATGCCGCCCACTCGATAAATCTGCCGCTCGGACAAATCCAAACCAATTACCTGCTAATTAGCCTGAAGGTGAAAGTGGTAGCCAGCCCTGTCTGCCCTTTACAGCAGCATTAGTCATCTCTCCTCCCGGCCCACTCTTCGCAGGATTTACGACCTCTAGAGGCGTATTGTGTTATGGAGAGGTAAGGAGTTAATATGTTCAAAGGGAAGAAGGAAGGAGGTTGAGGGTACATGACTAATGGTGGGTGAGGCCGGAAAAACTTAAAGGTATTTCCCCCTCAGGCCCCCCAAAAAAACTTTAATAGTACTACGTACATGATGCGTTCAAGTCTAATATATTAAGTACATATTAATATTAATCTAGAGAATTCATGTAGCGATTAGCCAACAAAGGGTAAAGGCTAGAAAGCTTCCCCTTCCTAGAAAGTTCACCCAAAATTATAAAACAGACCAAGGACCTTTTAATCTGCACAAATATTAAATTACAGTTAAAATATTAAATTTAAAAAAACATATAATACTAGACAGAAAACTCTTAGGTCACCAAAGATTAAGGCTTACTTAAAAAAAAATTCTGGTTTAGATTTTTAGGAGCGCAGTGCTTCAGTGGCAGAGCACTGAGTTGTCATGCCGAAAAACCTGCTGGCAAGACTTTTATTTAGTCTGTTAGCGGCCGGAGATGGATCATATGGGATCTGGGACCCTCCTGGGGCTAACAAAACCTCTATATACAGGGTACCCAATATATGGTAATCTGGCGGTTAAGGATGATCTAGGACAAATCTCCTCCCTGCACAACCTTTGTCCTTCCAAACAGTACCTTTGTAATGATTTCGTGGAATATATAAGTTTAAGAAAAATCAATACTGGTCATTTGAAAAATCTACATCGATACAAAAATATAAATTCAATAGGTTTTCGAATCGAATAGAACAGAAAATACATAAAATCATGCATTATTGTGATTAATGGGGTCATCACTATGTAACAATCTAATTAAAAATTTCGAAGTTATAGCCGAATTGATTCCTACTGCCCTGACTCGTCCAAAGGAAAGTTCTTGTAGCAATAAAGAGGAATGTTGTAGTCATCAATGAGCTATTTTTCCACAATAACAAAAAGAATGAGTAGCTAAGATGGACCTCGAGCTCTTAAAGTTAATCTTAATATAAAGAGCTCTTGAGATTGGCTACTTTCTCCAGTCAGCTAATTAGTAACTAATTGGTTGAGATTGGCCGGGGCACCTGCAGATTTATAGTCCACCGGCATCTTTCATCTCGTCTGGGTTCCTCTTGTCCTCCCGTTCGGGACCGTTCTCTTAATTATCCTCGCGGTCCAAGCCTTGTACAAACATGTGTTCCCGATTGATTCCTTCAACTGTCTCCTCCAGAAAACAACATGGAGGGGCTAACTGCTTTCAGAGGTATGCCGTGGGATTTAGGTATAAAGTATGGCCCCTTTAAGATTGAATCGTTTGAAGAATCATTCGAAATTATAAATACCACAGTGAGGAAAGAGGATACTATTGATAGAGGAGAATTGCATAGAACCTGAACCAGACTTGGGCCTGAATCTAAGAAAAGTTAAAATTTAATACATTCAATTTAATGTATGTACCGCAGTTTATTAGGTAAGGTGATCAGTACAACATTGGTAGATTATCTGACTCCCTTGTGCTATATGTGATACTATCTGAAACATTAGGAGTACCTAGATAAAGAGGATAATGGGCATTGAGCTACCTTGAGATAGTTTAGGTGTCCCTTAGGGTCACTGGTACCTTTACTCTAAAGTGATAGAGCGGCAGTTGTAGGCAAGAAGCGATCCACTCAATATGTAGACCTTCATATCAAGCAAAAGGGGAGGGGGGGTTTCGTTCCTTGTAAATAGTTTTTTAAGTTACTTTGTAAATATGATCAGCACAGCAATGTTAACCAATTAAATAAAAAAGGATCTTTATTTAATAACCAATTCCTGGTCAGTCAACCTTTAAGGAAGAGAGGGATATGTCTTATCCATTAATGATATAGAATTACTTTATATTATGTATAACAATATCAGGGTGGCATCCAATTTTATTAATTAAATATTATTCAGATCAAAGGACCTGACTTTTCCTTGAGATCATTGCTTGGGCAGTGAAGCCAATATAGCATTTGCTATACATTCGATTTTCTTGATTGAATTTCCGTAACCCTACTTTAGGAATGCAATAAACTAGAATCATTGCTAAGACAGATATAAATAGGTTTATATATAAAATCTGTAACCATGTAGGCATTATTCAGATTAAATTCATTACAGATTCAGTAGTTTGTAATCTGATCAGACTCAAAAAATGTAATAAAAAATTAACACCACTTCATATACAACTTGTTACTTAGAAAATAATTCAAGTAATATACTATTCCCACAAACCTAAAAAAGTTATGCTAGCTTTATTCTTTAGTAATATCTATTTTATTTTCTGAATATCTAACTTTACTCACAAAATAAAATATTTTCCTTCTTTTCTTTTATAGGTGGCTTATGTTTCACATACGCTGTAAGGAGCAATTAATGTATCTCACCATTAATTATCGAGAAATCCAGTTAAGCGCTTCGAGGTGTACAAGGTTCCAGATAAGTCTCCAGTTACAATTAAAATCCAGAATAACGAACAGTAATAGATATTTCGTCAATTTAAAAAAGATTAATATTTATTGATAAAAAATACTCGTATAGTATTACCTTCAGCATTTAACTATTATTCAGAGTATCGATTACATATCCTCTGAATGAAATCATGTGGAAATTAAACTCTGAAAGACATAACCACATCCTAAAAAAAAAAAACTTGCGGTTAAAATAAGCCACTCCTTGTTGCATTTAAAAACGATACGGGTATACATATGATAACGGGTTACATCACCACCAGGCCAAATCTTGATTCCAGGCACAAACCTCTAAATTTGGTATCAAAGCCAGTGGCTAACCATGTTTTTCGGGTCATAATCTAGAAAGGAATTTTATACTTTTTTTTTTTACACGGCGCCAAAATACTTATACATGTTTCTAAATTTACAATCTATCAAACCATTTCTAGGTTCTATGGATTTGCAGACGAATAATGAATATACTGATAAAACTAGATTATTAAAAAAGATTGTTTGTATGTGTATTATTATAAATAGAAAAATTAATGTAACTTCAAATTTAGGTTTAGCAATTAAAATATTTCAGATGTAATGATAAAATAACAGAATGACCTATATATATATATATATATATATATATATATATATATATATATATATATATATATAATGACTAGAAATAAATCAGAAATTAAATACAATCAATATTCTATATTTGTAATTGCATATGCATATAATTATTTATATGAATGTATCTCATTTAACGGGAATATTTTATTGTTTATATGTTTAAAAACAAGTGCAAAGTATTAATTTTAATGATTTTTCCATGCATACAAATTTGGTTCAACAATTATATGGTAATTCCGTAAAGATTATTATTTATCCTTACTGTCAACCTAAGATGATGATATATCGACGGTCCAATAAAAAAAAAAATTACTTCAGCTAGTTCAAAAGCCGGCATATCCACTTCAGGTAAAAGTTTTGTTTTTAGACTATAATATATTTTTATTGAATAACAATAAGTATTATTGATGTATCAAGAGACTCTAACTGCATACATGTTTACACACTCCCCTTGGATCTCCGAGCCCAACTCCACCATCAACGTGTAGAGAACAGAACGGTAGCACAGGAGATCCCAGAGCTTTTTTTCCAGCTACGTCACTCTTGGGACCAGTGGAGACTGAATAAGAGCACAACAGCTGCAGTCGCTAAGGACATGAGTGGAGAAGCTGCTCACTGCCTGAACCGCAATGGCATATTTATAATAGTGTTACGGTCAGAGCGGAAAGTAGGACCGGCTTCTGATCTGCCTAGAGCGGATTAGGCAAACAATGGGATTAAGCGGAAGGGATTATAGAATGGCGTAGAACCTTCTAGATCGGTCTAGGTGGTCCTCGTCCGTGTTCCGAGTAATGCCCCACCACGACCTACCTTGCCTATATAAAAAGGACAGCGTTTTCGGCCGCGGCAGTAGTAATAAGACGAGTCTGTAATAAGCCAGTGAGTAGCAGTCGTTAACTAGTGGCAGTGTGTGTGAGTTAGTTAGTATTAGTATCAGTCTGTAATAAGTGCTTAGTGAGCAACAGTGACAATTAGTGACCGTGTAATAAGTGTAATAAACTGTGTGGCAGTTTGTCATATTTGAAGAGTCTTACGGTCGGTGGACTTTAGTTAGCGAACTGTAAGTGTTAATTTGTAATTGTAAACTATAGTGTAATATTATTGTATTTGTACAAATTTATATAAATAGTTTAGTTACTTAGTATAAACAATATCTTATATTATTTGTATATTATCTTAGAAATTAGATAACATTTAGTAGAATATTATTATTGTATATTGATATTAGTTTAATAATTTAACTGTTTTAAATAATCTCATTGTATTCTTGTTAATTTGTTAATAAATATTAGATTCTTGAATTAAGTAATAGTTTAGTCCGTTTTACACCCAGTAGCCGGTAACAAATTGGTGTCAGAAGTGGGATATTTTGTGTAATTGTTATTATTTTGTAATTATTGGGCTACTGTATGAAAAATGGCTTCTCAAAGTCTTAAATTAATGGATTTAAAAGTTGCAGATTTAAAACGGGAATTAGAAGAACGTGATCTGGATTCTTCCGGAAATAAAAGTGTACTGCAACATCGCTTGCGTCAATTTTTTGTAGAGTTAGGGGAAAGTCCAGATGACGTTCTGTTTGAAACTGATTTAAGCAAGTTGTCTGCAACTTTTAAAAATGAATTAAGCACTGTTAAAAATGAGCTAGGTAATGAGTTAAGCACTGTTAAAAATGAGCTAGGTAATGAGTTAAGCACTGTTAAAAATGAGCTAGGTAATGAGTTAAGCACTGTTAAAAATGAGCTAGGTACTGTAAAAAATGATTTAATGGATACATTAGAGTCTAAGTTAGGCACATTAGAGACTAAGTTAATGGAAAATGTAGATAATAAGTTAGCCGATGTAAATAATAAAGTAGCAGATGTAGAATCTAGGCTAGGAGAAAAAGTGAACGAAATTAGGCTAAGAATGGAAGCACTCGAGGGACGTAAGAGCAACCCACCGACGAACAACACCGACCATTCCTCCAAGGGCGGCCATCGTGACACCATTCTACCCGCCTATGCTGGGGCGCCACCAACTCACAATACCATTCCAGTATTCGACGGAAAGACGCCGTGGGAAGACTACATGACTCTCTTCGAGACAGCGGCTTCGATCCACGGGTGGTCGCCGGAGACCCAAGCTTCAGCTTTGTGCCTGGCCCTGCGCGGAGACGCCTTGGGAGTACTGCAGGGGATGCCCATGTCGAAACGGTCCAACTACGGTGAGCTGATGAGAAGACTGGAGATGCGTTTCGGCCACCGCCACATGGACCAGCTGTATCGCTCACAACTGAGAAGCAGGGTCCAGAAGACCAACGAGACTTTGCAGGAATTTGAAGCGGATATTGCCCGGCTGGTGAGGAACGCCTACCCATCGGTCACCGACGAGGTCTACGAAAGCTTGGCTGTCGACAAATTCCTCGATGGACTTCGGGACCCAGAGACACAACAAGCAGTGAAGCTCGCCCGGCCGAAAACTTTGGGAGACGCATTATCCCAGGCCATGGAGTTCGAGGCTGTTACACAGTCTGAACGGGGCCATGCGCGAGTACGAGCAGCAGAAGCGGAGCCAAATGTAGTCCCCAGCGTCGAGGACCTAGTGACAAAAGTTTTGGAGGCTCTCAGGACCCGTAAGAAGGAGATACGCTGCTGGAGCTGCGGCCAACTTGGAAACCCTAGAAGCAAGTGTCTATCGAAGAAGCAAGAAAAGCCACAGGAAAACTAAATAGGGTTGATGGGAAGGGGCAACTGTCAACCCGTAACGTCAAAGGCCCCAGGAAGACCATCAGGGTTGCGTCAATAGGAAGCAGAACGAACAGTTTCTACGTTGATGGGATGGTGCACTGGCAGCTGCGAAGTCTGCTAATAGATACCGGCGCAACCATGACAATCTTGAACTCGAAGACACTTCCAGCTGAGAAGATCTTACCAACAACTTGGGCATTACGGACTGCCACGGGACAGCCAGCCAAGGTCTACGGGGAGACAGTTGCCACCTTCATCATCGGGGGTCAACATCTGAAGCACCGCGCTCTCGTAGCAGATATAGATGAGGATGTCATACTGGGCATGGACTTTATGATCACATACGGGATCAAACTGGATATGTCGAGAGGTGTGATGACGCTGGGAGACGAGGAAGTCATACTTCGGCAGGAGAAGGACTTCAGCGCACGAGTTCTGCTACCAGAAGACACCACTTTACCTGCACAGAGCCAAATCGTGACACATGGGACGGTCGAAGGACATCTACCGGAGGGTCAATGTGTACTAGTTGAACCCGGAAGGCACCAAGAACAAGAGATCGGACGCGGCGTACTGGTCGCTAGGTCTCTCATCAAGGTAGGACGCACCACTCCAATTCGGCTAATGAATCTGAACGGCTTCCCGGTAACGCTGAAGAAAGGAACACCGGTCGGGGAGTGTACCACCGCTACCTCAGTGGTTCGTCAACTGCAACGTCATCCCACCGAGCTTCGAGAGCTCCCAGAGGAACTTAAACGATTTGTGGACGAATCATGTCGCGACCTTTCGCCTGAACAGAGGGAGGAAGTAAAAGACATGATTACCCGATGGCATGACGTCTTCGAGATCGGACCAGGACCACGGGGTAGAACGGATATCGTCCAGCACAGGATTAACACTGGGGATGCGAAGCCTATCCGACAGGTCCCGCGGAGGCTGCCGTTAGCTAAACGGGAGGACGCCGAGGAGATTATTAAGGAGATGGCGGCTGATGGTGTCATTGAGCCTTCAAGTAGCCCCTGGATGTCTCCTGTCGTATTGGTGAAGAAGAAAGACGGCACAACGAGGTTCTGCGTAGACTACCGTCTTCTAAACAACGTCACCAAGAAGGACAGCTATCCGCTTCCCAGGATTGATGATACGCTGGACACCCTAGAGGGGTGTAAACTCTTCTCTACTTTGGATCTCCGCAGTGGATATTGGCAGGTTGGATTGGCACCTGAGGATAAAGAGAAGACGGCGTTTTCAATTGGCACTGGGCTCTGGCAGTTTACAGTAATGCCATTCGGGCTTTGCAATGCTCCTGCCACATTCGAGAGGCTGATGGAAAACGTGTTAAGAGGTCTCTCTTGGGAGGTATGCCTGGTATACCTAGACGACATTATTGTGCTGGGAAAGTCCTTCGCTCACCATCTGAAGAATCTGGAGAAGGTCTTCGAACGACTGCGTGCAGCGAACCTAAAGTTGAACCCGAAGAAGTGTAATCTCTTCCGAAGGCAAGTCAACTACCTGGGGCATATTGTGTCAGATAACGGAGTTGCTGTTGACCCAGAGAAGATAGCAGCGATCACCAACTGGCCAGTACCTCGAGATAAGCACCAGGTGAGAAGTTTTCTCGGGCTCTGCACCTATTACCGGAGGTACGTGAAAGGATTTGCTAACATCGCAAAACCTCTTACCAGGCTAACCGAGGAGAAAAGGACTTTTCATTGGGATCACGAGTGCCAGGCATCCTTCGAGGAGCTGAAGAGCAAATTGAGTAGTGCTCCTATTCTGAGCTATCCACGTCCCGAGGGCAAGTTCATACTTGACACAGATGCCAGCAACATCGCCATTGGAAGTGTCCTCTCTCAGCTTCAAGACGGAGAAGAAAGGGTGATTGGATATTTCAGCAAAGCACTCTCAGCTCCGGAACGCAACTACTGTGTCACAAGGAAAGAGCTTCTGGCAGTAGTAAAATCCATAGAGCACTTCCATAAATATCTATACGGAAGGAGGTTCCTGCTGAGAACGGACCACGCGGCTCTAATGTGGCTGCTGCGATTCAAGTCACCGGAGGGACAAGTGGCGAGGTGGATCGAGCGCCTTCAAGAGTACGACTTTGAATCTGCTCACCGTTCTGGAACGAGCCACAGGAATGCGGATGCGCTGTCAAGAAGACCATGTGAAGATGAAGAATGCAGGTATTGTTCCCGACAAGAAGAGAAGCAGGGAACAGTATAGAGGACAACGGTTGTTATCGACAGTTGGCGAGACACAGAGGTGTCAAAGGAACAGGACGATGACCCGGACTTAAAACAAATAAAGGAATGGAAAATATCGGGGCGAGGAAGACCGACCTGGCAGGATGTGGCTCCAATGTCGAAGAATGTAAAAACGTACTGGGCCCAATGGAACTCCATTGTAGTGGACAACGGGCTGCTGAAACGGGCATTGGAGAACGCGGAAGGAGATCAGCGTAGGCTACAGCTCATCGTTCCAAGGAATAAAGTGCCCGAAGTGCTTAGGGAACTACATGACGGTGTAACTGGCGGCCATCTTGGAGTTCACCGGACATTGGAAAAAGTTCGTGAACGCTTTTACTGGGCAAACCTTAAGGACGATGTGTTGGACTGGTGCAGGCGTTGTGCGACTTGTGCGGCTTCTAACGGACCAACAAGAAGAAAGAGGGCCCCTATGAAGAAGTACAACGTGGGAGCACCGTTCGAGAGGATAGCGATCGACATCGCTGGCCCTTTCCCTGTGACGGACGAAGGTAACCGATATATTCTCGTGGTCATGGACTATTTTTCTAAGTGGGTGGAAGCGTATGCCCTTCCGAATCAAAAGGCAGTCACGGTTGCAGACGTACTTGTGAAGCAGCTCGTCAGCCGGTTTGGAGTACCCATGGAACTTCACGCTGACCAGGGAAGAAACTTTGAGTCTGCAGTCTTCTCCGGGATGTGCGAAGCACTGGGAATACGGAAAACCAGGACGACACCTCTTCACCCTCAATCGGATGGCATGGTGGAGCGCATGAACAGGACAATGGGTCGATATTTGTCTAAAGTGGTCTCCGACCATCAGCGGGACTGGGACCAGTATCTTCACTTGTTCTTGTTAGCCTACCGCAGCTCAGTCCATGAAGCAACGGGGCAGACCCCCGCAAATGTGGTGTTCGGCCGAGAACTTCGTTTGCCTTGTGATCTGAAATTCGGGTTCAAGCCAGACGAGGAAGTTAACGGAGAGGAATACGTCACGAATCTACGGAAGCGGATGGATAATATCCACGAGAAGGTTCGTGCAAACATCCAGGGAGCCAGTGACAGAATGAAGGAGCGTTACGACATCAGGGCAGAGAAAGGTGGATTCCAACCTGGAGATTTGGTCTGGCTACATGATCCTCGAAGAAGGCGAGGCTACTCACCTAAACTTCAGAACTCCTGGGATGGCCCGTTTGAGATCATCAATAGGATAAACGACGTCATCTATAGGATCAGAAAGCAGCCAAAAGGAAAACCCAGGGTAGTCCATTTTAATAGACTGGCCCCATACAAAGGAGACCATGGCCCGACAAAAGACCAGCAAGTCAGGTACCTCAACAACGTGGAGGCCAGTAAGGTATCAGTTGCACAACCTAAGGTACAAGGTTCCCGTGGAGTAACTCAGGCAGTATACAGAGATATCTTCTCGTTACCCGCGGACTATTCTCTGGCCCATTGTGTAGCCGAAGATCTGAGGACTTCCCGAGGGATTGCAACCGTCTTCAGGAAGAAGTTTGCTGGAACTGAGGAACTGGAACGCCAAGGACCACGCGTCGGGAAAGCACTCCACCATACGCACGAAGGACGACACCTGTTCTACTTAGTTACCAAGTGTGCTACTGATCAGAAGCCCACATATGACGCACTGCGGCGAAGCCTCGACGACCTGCGGAGTAAGCTTCTGAGACTGCGTGTCACCAAGCTCGCGATCCCTAAGTTGGGCTGTGGATATGACGGCCTGGAGTGGAAGGTTGTCAGGAACATGCTTGAACAGATATTCGCCAACTCTGGAGTCGCCATATTGGTGTGCACGTTCAACCCCTGGAAAGGAAATGCGTCTCCATCGAGGGAAGCTCATGACCGCCCGATTTCTCCGGACTATGCTCTGGGGCAGAGCACTTTTAAGGAGGGGGCAGTGTTACGGTCAGAGCGGAAAGTAGGACCGGCTTCTGATCTGCCTAGAGCGGATTAGGCAAACAATGGGATTAAGCGGAAGGGATTATAGAATGGCGTAGAACCTTCTAGATCGGTCTAGGTGGTCCTCGTCCGTGTTCCGAGTAATGCCCCACCACGACCTACCTTGCCTATATAAAAAGGACAGCGTTTTCGGCCGCGGCAGTAGTAATAAGACGAGTCTGTAATAAGCCAGTGAGTAGCAGTCGTTAACTAGTGGCAGTGTGTGTGAGTTAGTTAGTATTAGTATCAGTCTGTAATAAGTGCTTAGTGAGCAACAGTGACAATTAGTGACCGTGTAATAAGTGTAATAAACTGTGTGGCAGTTTGTCATATTTGAAGAGTCTTACGGTCGGTGGACTTTAGTTAGCGAACTGTAAGTGTTAATTTGTAATTGTAAACTATAGTGTAATATTATTGTATTTGTACAAATTTATATAAATAGTTTAGTTACTTAGTATAAACAATATCTTATATTATTTGTATATTATCTTAGAAATTAGATAACATTTAGTAGAATATTATTATTGTATATTGATATTAGTTTAATAATTTAACTGTTTTAAATAATCTCATTGTATTCTTGTTAATTTGTTAATAAATATTAGATTCTTGAATTAAGTAATAGTTTAGTCCGTTTTACACCCAGTAGCCCGTAACAATAGGTATCTAGCCCATTGCAGCTTCAACCTCCGGGGAGGATTATAAGGTTGAGTGGTGCAGGGTACGGGTTGAAAAAGAGGAATCGGGTGATTTGGACATCTTCGTGTGCAGTTTGGAAAATGTGGTTGATATAAGGTAAAGTACGAATGATATATATATATGAAGATGAAGGTGTAGTAGGGAGCATTATCTATCATTCTTGGGACTTAAGACAAAAGCTAGTTTTGAAATTAATTATCTAATACAGATTATTTTTTTATAGTATTATTACCTGTTTTATTTATTTACATAAATAAAAAAGCACCTTTGCTACGATGAGTAAACTGTGTGGTCATATACGAATATACGATGAGTAAACCTGTGGCGAAAACTTCTAAAATATTTTATAAAAATTATAAGATGTAAAAAAAAGAAAAGACATTTTAGGTATTCTTAAAAAGTACCATTTATCAATTACCATAAATTAATAAAATAAGTACCATTGAAAACATTAATAATTGTATCATTGACAAAATCAGTACAACATAGCTTATTAACTAACAAAATGCCAAAAACCGTTTGAAAGCGTCTTTTTCACTGTATTTCATACTGCAGACGAGCGGTGTAGTAGGTCGGGAGATACCCGAGACGACTATATTAAAGATGTGGGACAGAACTGTGGACAGTAGGTATACTGTTTGGCTGGATTCCATGCCAAGCACACCCCTCCTGAGAAAATCCACCATGTCAATATTTATCTGATGGCTTAGCTCAGTAATTATAGATTAGACCCTTCCTTTGTGTGGACAACATATAGCTGTTATCACATTATAACACGATGTTTACATCAACACTGAAGTAATAATAGAAAAACATCATATCATATACTGACAGAAAACTAAGTTGTAAAATAAACAATAATATTCAATGGTATTTCTGGTGAATGAAGGGGTATATATATATATATATATATATATATATATATATATATATATATATATATATATATATATATATATATAAGTGAGATTGGAGTGGACGTTCTGTTGTCGTGGCGAAGGTCGAGGGGTTCAAATCCCACAGCGTGGACGAATTTTATTTAATCGGTTATTAAATAAAACCGTAGATGTTCCTCGAGTCCAGCCATAAAAGTATCCTGTAGGATCTAGGACTATGCTGGGGCTCACTCAACCTCTATAATGTGCGTACCCAAATAGGAGGAAAAACTGGCGGTTGGGCATCATTTAGAACAAATCACCTCACTGCACAACCGTTCTCCAAGAAACACTACAGTCTCTATTATGAACCCAAGACCCTTAGTGTTACAGGTAAAAGAAAAGTAAATGGAAGTTTGAATCTCCAAAAATGAAGTCTTTTTAGAAACATATTTATCCATATCCATATCATGCAGTAGAAACATTGGCTTTAACAAATATTGGACTACGGTACAAATGAAAGGAAATTTTAAAAGCAAATATTAGGACCGAAATTAAAAAATAATTAGGTGAATTATTTGAGCCCTTTATCAGAAAATTGAACCGCTTTCATAGAAACCATCTATATATATACTTATAAAAACGAGAAAAGTAAATAAATTAAAAAAAATATATAAATCCATGATTATTGGTTCATCTTGCCTCCCTCTAACGATAGAATTGGTTGAGCCTAAAGCCTGAGGAAGTTCATGAACAACAAACTTAAAGTTACAGCAACAAACTTTCTGTGGTTTCGGTAACAGATTTTGGTGTTAAAATATCAATGGTTTGTTACTCAACTATTAAATTTAGCATATGTATGCTAAAGCATTATCTAAACCACAAGACCAGCCCTGATCCATACAAACGACCAATCAATATTCAGCTATCACGTACCTTGTGACACCATCTCTGACCTGAATGGTAACTTACCTGTAACTAACCCTACCAAATCCCTTGCAAATATAAAAACTGTGACATAATTATGTGTTTTTTTTTCTTGTCTATAAACGTCGTATTCCTTCTTAAAATAAGAGGTTGCGAAGAAAATTCTAACGTTATCGAAAATTTTGGGATTAGTATTCTAATTAGGATTAGAGTAAGGTACAAACAATACCAATAATGCTTACTTTTGAAGAAAACTCTTCATCAATTTATGTAACTGAAACCTCTCCCGTTCATAAAATTTGATCCCTACTTAAGATTTATCTTCGAACTTTCACAGGACTAAGTTCCAGACTTTTACTCCTTACCCCTAACATTAAGTAGGATTATTCGGTCTATTATTTCCTGGGACCTAGTTATATGAAGACATGAGAGCAGGTTATTGGCTTCGTATAAGGTTAAACTATATCTAGTATCGAACAGTATTAGCAATTAACATTTACTAACTAATAAATAATACTGGTAAAATTATTATGTTAACTTAAAATATAATCTGTACCACAAGAATCCATGAAGGCTCTTGGGCTCAGTATTTAGGAAAGACTGTATTTTTTCTAACACAACGGTTGTGCAAGGAGGTGATTAGACCAAGATTATCTTCAACCGATAGGTTTTTCCACAACATTATTGAAGATCCCAAAGGGTCCATCTATGGTTGTAAAGATTAAATCTCTCATATCCGGATTCGAACCCGGGACCAACAGCACAGCAACTCAGTGACGAACGACCCCACTCTCTTGACTTAGGATTAGGTAAACTCTTATGAAGCATGACCAAAGATAGTGTGAAACATAGCTCTGCTTTAGGTTTACAATGTGGACCAATCCACTAAGAGTTGCTTTATGACCTATCTCGGGGAACTTAAATGATTAATTTAACAGAAAAAAATGGTGCATCATTAATTGAATCTCAGATAAAATAAATAACCCCGGCTATCCAAGCAGTGGATACCCATTACTATTATTTGAAAGAGAGAGTGAGATATGATTTTATTTAAAATTACATGGATTGCTCATGTAAACATCTTGGCCTTATTAACGGATGTCCAGTTCTGTAAGAGTTAAGAAACCCTGTAATAAGTTAAACAAATAGAAAACTGAAATACATAATATTAATTATAGTAATTTCAATATTTATGAGCTTAAATTATAATGTATTTTACTAATAAATTCATTAAGACGTCTTGTTGTTAATATTATATGTTAATTAGATATAATTAAAATTCCTCTATTCCAAATATGGGTAAATGAAAATTATATAAATATATATATTTTCGTTGAGAAATTTTAGTTGTGATCGAGACCGCCTTCAGTCTCCATAATTAATTCAATTGGTGTTATTTGCATATATTAACCAAATTGAAAATAAAATGAAAGTAAAAAAAATGTATCTTTAGTTTAATAACTGATTGAGAGAAATGTGACCCAATTTGAAAAAAATAAAATAAAAATGACTAGAAGAATATAGAAGAAAGAAGGGAACAGCACCGGCGATGAATGAAGGAATAGTGGACAAATGACAAGAAGAGAAAAGGAAGTTTAAGTGGCGTGGTCCTTAGTAGGTCATTAAAAAAAATAAAATAAACTTTTAGAAAGAAAGTGTAAACTTGATTAATTTTCAATCTTAAGTTAAGAATTAACCACACTGAGGCTATCTAAGTAGTTAATTATTTTCAATTTATTTTATTTAACCAATCTTCCTAACGGCTTCGACATAATTAACTACAATACAGGTTAATATTGTCTATAATCTCCTCACTCTAAGCCATCTGCGATGTTTTTCATTTAGGTCGGAGATTAAACTAGCAATGCAGAAATCAGTTTAATTTTCTTTACATCAAACCATATCGCGGAATGAATTTTGTTCAATGGTTCAAAACTTGAATTGTAATTGAATATATTTCTGAAGTTTTATTATTACACTGTATATCTAGTATGAATCAGCTTTTTATGAAAGTAAAATTTTTTAGATAAATATCTCTTTGAAAGAGGTTTACAGAAACCAAAGCAAAAACAGGAAAACAAAGAAGAAACTCAGGTGAATGTCGCGGAATACATTTTTCTAGCCACCTCCTTTGGGGAATAAAAAAACAAACATTTCATGAGCTTTCTGACGAAAAACCCAACTTTGCAAAGCTATTTCGATAACGGACAGATATAGAGGTTGGCACGTAAAAAAACAAAAAAAAGAACGTTGGCGGTTTACAACAATACGAGTTCCTATAACTTTTCTATTCTCGAATTTTTACTTCATACCTAGTCATCTCTTCCATTATGGGTAGCAAACAAAACCGCATTTGTTTTTGTTATCCAAAAAATGATTTTTATTTATTTGTTTCTTAAAGGACGATCATCTTCATGGCATAATTAGAAAATGAGGTAAATAAATATTACCATATTAAACGCGTTTATCGTCGTGTGCAAAGAACATATGAAATTTAAATTATTTTTCATTATATATTTACATTAACCGAGACCGGGGGGGGGGGGGGGGAGAGGTTTCATCACGATGGTGTATGATTTTCGGTTTTTACAGTGACTGATAATTTCTTTCCTGAATGATTAAACTCATCTTCAGTACTAAATCAGAATTTTTTTATATATCATCAAGCTAAAAGGTTTGTTGTTATTTAACATTCATCCACCCATCCGTGGAACTAGGGCGGGTTATTCCTACAGGTTACGAACTAACCTTCTGACCAAGGAAGAAATGTTTCAAGACTGAGTAGTTCAGCCACTAAAAAAGTTTCAACTCACTCAAGACTAACATTCTTAACCACAGCAGTCTCATATCTTTCAGTTTGTTCAAAATTCAAACATTTATGTATTTGAAAGGTTATATTTCTTAGAGTGGTTTGGTATCCTTAGATTAGAGTGGTTTGGAGATCTACTTAGGATGGAGAGTAATAGAATACCCAAAAGGACAATGGTGTGGTGCCCTGAAGGAAGAAGAAGAAGAGGACGACAACGAACTTCATGGATGAACCAAGTCCAGGAAGACATGGCAGGATACGGCCTTAATGAAGAGGACGCATTTGGCAGGAAAACCTGAAAAAAATGTTACTCTAAAATATGGTTGGAGAAAACCTCAACTTTGGGGAAACTCTCAATAAAAAAAATATTTCTATACACCATATTCCTGAATTCTTAGTGATAGTCCTGCCGATTACTATCAATACAAATAATATTTATTATTTGTATTGATAGTATATTTATCCATTGTCGTTCGGACAGTCGCCTCAACAATATTCTTCTTCAGAATTCCAATTTTCAAATAAAGTGATTCGAAAAAGTTTTAATTTAAATGGAAAAAGCTACAATTGGAATTGAAAAGATGACAGTTGATTTGGAAAAGTTTACAGTTGACTTGGAAATATGTATAGGAAAGGGGTTGGTTGGTTGTGGTTTTTTTTGTATATTAATAATTATTATTTCCTTTATTTTTCTTCCTCTGTACACGCCCTGGTCCATCGCAAAGAAATTGATGATACTTCGGACTTAACATTGCTTAAATGGAAGGTGATATGCCCTTCATTATTTGTATCAATCGAAACAAGAGGAAACGCTGTGGAAATTTGGAGAAAGACTAATAATTTGAGTTTTACTATTTTGGGGGCGCTGATCATAAATTTATATTTTTTAATCTTTTTTTTTATAATCCTTTCCCAGAAAGGTAATAAAAACTCAAAACACTAATAATTCCTTTTCTCTCACAATTTAATTTCTCCACTTGTTTCCTGCTGGTCCACAGTTCTCCTTGGTCCTGCAAGTTTTTGCTTTACCCACTTTAAATTTCGGAGAGAGGGAGTAGGAGAGTCCATTTCAATAATTTTGGACAAGAGAAAAAATTAAGAGTTTTTTTTACTGTTATCCAAAAATAAATATTGAAAAATAAACAATGACGGGCTTGTAGCCGAATTTCGTTCAGAAAGGCAAAACTTGACAAAATTGTTTTGTCATTAATTGCCAAAAATTGTCAATCGAACATATATTTTTTCACATTTAAAAAAACTGGCCTAAAATAGATATAAAAATAATTTTAGACGCATCTGTTGCCTTTACTTTACTAGCTATTATTTTATATACATTATTATATAATTATGTATAATCTAAACTATACAAGGGTATCTTTATCAGCACCAAATACATATTGTGACATCTAGTTTCTTTTAAATGGACCGCTTCGTTCCGAAAGTGATTTCTTACTTTTCTTTCTCCATCAACAATACCACTCGAGATTTTCGTATCTTTTAAATCTTAATTGAAACGGGATTATGTTTATTATAATAACATATTTGTTATTTCAAAACCACACCACACATAGAGAACAATGTCAACTTTTTTTTGTTATCTTCAACTTTTGATAAAACCTAATTGAAGCATTGTAAATCTATACATAACTTTAAACAGCAATAATTACTTACATCGGTAAACCTCAGCTAGACCAGTGTTCAAGGGCATAAAACTAAACGAGATTAATAAAATAAAACATATAGTTTTAAGCTGGTATTACTTTTTACATTAATAATGTCAACTATTTACAAATGAAATTGCTTTCGTAGCGTTAAAAAACTAATATTTCTTTTTTATAGGCTTTGTCTCATCTTCAATAAGATCTTTTCCTACAAGGCCTAAAACATGGATTTCCTCAAATATCTTAAACAGTTATTTAGAAATGGTTTATAAATTTTACGAAATATTTAAAGATGTTTTGACCTAAAAGATGAAAATTGAGATATTTTTCAACAGCCTTGATGAAGTCTATAGCAATGAAGAAGGAAGAAAGAGAAATGTTAGTAGTTATAAACGACGGGTTGTAGCATTGGAAACTGTGGACTTGACCTTGACAAGGCGAGGGGAAGGGTGCGGGGGGGAAGCCTTGGAGGTCTGAATGCCACATTTGGCAACGTCGCAAGGAATGTGCAAGATTTGGCAACATCGCTTTGTTTACATTAGTGTTATAGTAGAGGTGCAAATGACCTTGTGACGTCACGGGGGCATTGACCCTCTGACGTCATCGAGGGGCCGGGGGTTCCTTTATCAGAATTTTTTTTTTTTTTTAATATTTTATCTATATAGTGTGTAAAACTGTGACGGGGGGCATTGACCCTCTGACGTCATCGAGGGGCCCCGGGGTTCCTTTATCAGATTTTTTTTTTTAAATATTTTATCTGTATAGTGTGTAAAACTGACCTTGTGACGTCAGTTCCATCAGAGCATGAGTCATTGATGGCCTAGCGCTGCCCGGGTATGCTTGATCGGCAGTTTATATTTTATCTCACGGACGAAAAGGTTGACATTGAACTATAGCAGACGACAGGACAAAATAAGATAAGTGAGATTGTCTTACGGATGCAATATAAACTTAAATAATCACCTTGTCTGTGAGTTACATTAACCAATTCATTCACAGTTCTCTATATTTCCATGTCCATATATGGGTCGTAATACCTCCTATTCCCAGTATGCCTAGCTCATCAGTTCATACACGATTAATATCTGGACCGTCAGTTAAATAGTCACATTCGCAGTTCTCTATATTCCCATGCCCATATATGGTCATGATACCTCCTATTCACACTTTGCCTAGCTCATCAGTCCATACTCCCTTTATAAACGTTCCCTCTTCGGCCCACTGGCACTCCGTCACTCCGTCTCGTCTGCGTGTTGTGCTGTCCACCGTCTCTAATCACTGCTTAAACGTAAGTTGTTATTGCTACTTGTTTTAACTAATCTTAACATAATTACAACAATCTGATTGTTATAAACATTGCAGATGTCCCTTTTGAATAGATTAAACGGTCTTACATCCTATAAAACCATAGGAGAGTTGCATGAGGGGGTATGCTATTCAATATTGGAGTTGCGGTTTAAAACAACTGAACACGGCCAAGGGGTGGAGGCTATTATAGAGGCTGAAAGAGGAGGAGAGCGCTTTAGGACCTTTCTTCCCAAGAGGTACAGTGAATGTTTCACTGATGCGGAGATCGAACATTATAATGGTGAGTTTTCATATTATCAATTGCTTCATTTCAAACAATGTTAATACCTGATTGTTAGAAAAAAAAGTAAGATTGTTTTCTTTATCGTAGGATCATTGAAGATGACATACAAGGGAAAGCAGAGAAATTCATATATAATAACTTTTAGCGAATAAATATATATTAGCAGCGAACATAATGGTCATAGGAAAATATTAATTTTAAAAAGGTATGGATGTTTTGTGTTCAAAATGTGGGCTTTTATTGAAAACATTAAACGCACATAAATGCAAATGGCAATTTCATGTGTGCACATATTGTAGACGTGAATTTAATTCGAAAGGTAGCTGTACACGACATATAATTACCTGTAAAAATAAAAAGCACATCAGTCCCCTTCAAGCATTAGTCGGTAATACTAGTCAATCGATAACAATGGAAAATTTCCAAACTCCGGCTGGACCCTCTTTAAAACAATCTGTTTCCAGTTCTCAATCGCATTTACCATTCAAAAAACGGATACATTCGAACATTCCACCTTTCTACAACACTAATATTGTAGAAAAAGGAATTAGTTCTCCAAAAAAATATAAACTTTATAATAAGGAACAACTTGATAGGTTAATCACATATGAACAAGGAATTAAAAAGGCTGCATTTGGTAATTCGGTGATAGACTTTTATTTTGAAAATCATAATAATAAAACTACTCCAAAAATTTTTTTAGAAATCAATAAAGAAAAACTTATTGAGATTTTAACTTCATATTTGACACAATGGAACATATTTAAAATTAATTTACACTTAGATTGTACATACAAAAAAATAAATCATAACAACGAGGAAAAGTCCAATATGAATTTTAAGACTAGTCAGAACATCATAGATTCATCAACCGATTTGCACAATTATTTGAAAGAGTCATACGAAAAATTAATTATGGAATTAGATTCCTTTGAAGCCAAAGGTTCTGGTTGGACCTTTGTTTCTTGCAACTTTCTATGTTTGCATTTTACCAAATATACACCTCTGAGCGGAAAACAATTTATTAATTTGCCAAAAGGTATAAAAAACAAACATGCTGTTATTAATGTAAAAAATATAAACAACGACTGTTTTCGTTTAGCAATACTGAGCAAAACAGTTGGTTCGAACGATCCTACATTGTACGAAAATTTAGAAACCCATTATCAATTCGATTGTATTTCATATCCTACTTCATTTAAAGATATTAAAAAATTCGAGGAAGTAAACAATGTTTTAATTAATGTGTACGGTTTAGATGAAAAAAACAATATATTTCCCTTAAGAATAAGCAAAAAGGAAACATATAACGAGAGATTTGACCTTTTGTTTCTTCAAAATGAAATAAACTCACACTATTGTTATATCACAAATTTAAGCAGGCTTGTTGGTAGTCAAATATCAGGTGACAAATCCGCTAAAGAAATTTGCCACAGGTGTTTAACATCTATTTCCTGGAGATACAAAACAAAAAGTGGAAAAAACGCGGAAGAACGATTAAAGGAACATTTATTATTTTGCGGTGCGCATAAACCAGTTAGGACAGATTTTCCTGCAGATGATAAAATCAAATTTAAAAAATTCGAATCCACCCAAAAAATTAAAATTGTTGCTTACGCAGACTTTGAATCATATCTGGAACCAATTGCAGGTCCTTCCCAAAATCCATCAATTTCTTGGACCAAATCAGTTCAAAACCATAAAATTTTTTGTGCTTCACTTATGGTCAAAACGGATATACCTCAATTTAAATTACAACAGCCATTAATTTTTACCGGTGAAAAATGTATGCTAATGTTCATGGAAGGACTACATGATTTGGCTAAAAAAGCTGATGAAATATATGGTAAAGTTGAGCCTATGTCTGAAATGACGGAGGAAGAAAAGATAATTTATCAGTGTACCCATGTATGTGTTATCTGTCTGAAAACTTTAAATGAGGATGAGAAGGTGCATCATCATGATCATGTGTCATCTAAGTTCATTGGAGCGGCTCATTCTAATTGCAATTTACAAGCAAAAACACCCAATTTCATTCCAGTATTTATGCATAACTTTCAGGGTTATGACTCGCACTTTATTGTTCCGTTTTTAGCAAACCATGAAGGAGATGTTTCCGTAGTTCCAAGTAATACAGAAAAATACATAAGTTTTACCAAAACATTTAAAGATTGCAAAACTAAAATAAGATTTGTAGATAGTTATAAATTTTTAGCTGCGGGGCTTGATACCCTAGTGCAAAACATGAAAAAAGGTTCTTCAAGTCTTTCAATTACATTCCCTCATTTGCATCAGTTAATTCCCGACGAAACGAAAGTTGAATTGTTAACGAGAAAGGGAATTTACCCTTACTCTTACATAGATTCATTACTGCGGTTAGAAGAAACTCAGTTGCCTGTAATAAGTAAATTTTACAACAACTTAACTGCAGAAAATATTTCCGAGTCTGATTATAAGCATGCGCAAAACATTTGGAATACTTTTAATATAAATAACTTAAAAGAATATACCGAAATGTATATACAAACAGACGTAATTTTATTATGTGAAATATTTGAAAAATTTCGTAATCTCTCTATGGATATATATTCACTAGATCCTGCCCATTTTATGTCTCTTCCAGGCCTCAGTTACGAAGCAATGTTAAAAACGACAAATATTGAATTGGACGTTATTAAAGACATGGATATGGTATTATTTATCGAAAAAGGCATTCGAGGAGGTATTACACAAGTTGTCAAACGTTATGCCAAAGCAAATAATTATTATGTAGATGATTACGATCCAAATCAGCCCATTAACTACTTAATTTACGCAGATGTAAATAATTTATACGGCTATGCAATGAACTGTTTCCTTCCATATTGTGACTTTGAATGGCATAATGAAGATTTAGATGTGTTAAAAGTTCCTGACAACTCTGAAGTTGGTTATATACTCGATGTAGACATTGATTACCCTGAAGCCATACACGATATGCACTGTCAACTACCTTTATTACCTGATAAATTAAAATCGCCTGACAGTGATAAAACAACAGAAAAGTTACTTACTACACTCACACCAAAAACCCGTTATATTGTTCATTATGTCAATTTGAAACAAGCACTAAATCTTGGCGTTAAATTAACCAAAATTCATAGGATTTTAAAATTTAAGCAAAAAAATTGGTTGTCACCATACATAAATTTAAATACCCAACATAGAGCTAAGTCAACCAATCCTTTTGAATCGGATTTTTTTAAACTCATGAACAACTCCTGTTTTGGTAAATTTATGGAAAACGTTAGAAAACGAATAGATTTAAAACTTGTTACAAATAAAAAATCATTGAACAAACTAGTTAAAAAGCCAAATTTCAAAGAAAGAATAATTTTCACTGAAAATGTAGTTTCCGTTCAGTTAGAGAAGAATAAAATTGTATTTGATAAACCTCTTTATGTTGGTTTTAGTATATTGGAACTATCAAAAGTTTTAATGTACGAATTACATTATAACATATTTTTAAAAAAATATGGTCCGAAAAATATAAACCTCTGTTATATGGATACTGATTCATTTTTATACCTAGTAAATACAAAAGATATATACGATGATATAAATTATGATTTAAAAGACTATTTTGATACCAGTAATTTTCCAACAAAACATCGCTGTTATTCTGAAGAAAACAAAAAAATAGTAGGAATGCTCAAAGATGAAACTGCTGGCGATCCAATCGTTGAATATGTTGGCCTAAGGCCAAAAATGTATTCATTTATAACCAAAAGTGGTTTATTGATAAAACGATCCAAAGGGGTTAAAAAATGTGCGGTTAAAGAATTCACGTTCCAAAATTACTTAGATACTTTAAGAAATTATGAGTCGATGTACAGCCAATTTCAGATCATTCAATCAAAAAGACATCAAGTGCAAACAGTTTTAATCAATAAAAAGTCTCTTTGTCCATATGATGATAAACGGCATACCTTAGATAACGCAAGAGATACACTTCCTTATGGCCATTATGCATTGTCGCTACATAAGTAAAGCAAATGTTTTGTAATGTAATTAAATTGTTTATTTTATGAACTAATTATATCTGAGATTAGAAAAGAAAAAATAAACAGAATAGTAGCAATCAAAAATGTTTTATTTGAAATATGATAATAAGTAATAAAAACTTAGTGTCTAATTTCATCAATGATATGTATAAATACATGTGTTATAAAGCTACAAATAAATACATTCATTACAAAAGTGCATTATTCTTTTCACACCACTATGCGATATCCTTCCTGTCAATCCAGCTGCTTTCTTTTAGCCCCCACCATTTCACATACAACTTATTTCCTTTCCTTTTCAAAATCTTTTCGATGAGATAAACATCTGGATGTTTTACTTTTTGAAGCTCTTCAGCATAAAAGGAGCCACTGATAGGTTGACTTTTGAGATCTTCAAGTAAATATGTATATGGATCCGTCTTCTGAATCTTGATTACTTTAAATATTTCGCTTGACCAATTTGGCTTGTAGCCTTTTGAAAATGCTGTTTTTTGCTTAGATATCCTCACAAAATCGTCCTCTTCAAACTTCTGCTTTCGCACTTTTGATTTGGAACGAACAGAAGAAGAAGAATACACTTTGTTTAGCAAGTAGTTTTCTGATTTTTTATTATGGGCATCAATTGGTCTCATACCTATTGTTGTATGGAATGATGAGTTATAATCATGTAGAATCTGAGGTAATATATCTAAAAACTTGTAATTTCCACCCAAGCTAAATGCTTTCCACATTTTCGCTTTTAAAGTTCTATTAAACCTTTCTACAATGGAAGCTTTCATATTAGAAAAGGTCGAATAATGATTAATATAGTACTGTTTTATTAGAGATTTAAACTTGGAATTATAAAATTCTTTTCCTTGATCGCTTTGAATATTTCTCGGTGTTTGTTTGCTCGAACGAAACACGCTCTCCATTGCCTTAGTTACATCATCAGCAGATTTCTTCTTTATTGGTACGGCCCATGCATATTTAGTAAAGCAGTCTATAACTGTTAATAAATATTTGTATCCTTTATTTTCTCGAGCATAAGGTATCATTTCTACTAGATCTATTTGCCACAAGTCATTTATCCCTTTCAAAACAGTCTTTCTTCTAGGGTATATCTTGCGAGCTGGCTTATGTAATTCATTTACGATTGTTGTTTTTATTATTGATGAATCCATCTATAATTTTCTTTTTTAAGTACTTTGTTAAGATAGCCGAGTGTGACTGCGTCAGATTCCTCTACGGGCTCACCGATGTTTGTTATTCTTTTCCCGAGACAATCATATATATTGTCAACTAGAGTCAAAGCAACTCTGTCGAAGAATTCTTTTGTAACAACATCATAGTTATTTATAGGTGGAGCGAAATTGACAAGTCTTTTTCTTTTTCCATCTATATAGCTACCCGGCCAATTCTTTAAATCAGTGTAGGTCAGTGCTAGTGTATCACAATATACTTTATTTGCAGCGTCATGAGCAGCGACTGGATTTGCAATATTGACGATCCTTAAATGATGTGCATCAATGTCCTTTTCAGACTTTAATAAGCTGAATGGAAAATAACGTTTTTTGTATTTTGTATGCTTTTTTGCTATGTGAGATCCGAACTTGTTTATTGTCATGTTTGTACTGAATCTAAATATAAAAATGTGGGCATTAATATATTATATTTTCTTCTCGTAGTTCTTCAATTATAGATTCTATTTCATTTTGATGTCCTTCATGCCCGGCATAAGTTGAAGACATTAGCAGCCTAAGGCGATCGACTAGTTCGTTTGGGTCATTCCAACGCTCGTACAGAGGTTTATCGACGCTCATAAGTCCAGTGCCCCGTTTGTAAGAGTGGGAACGGAGTGAAGTTAGCCTGCTCGAAGCTGCTGATGCTGAGGAAGGAGGGCGGGGTTTTAAAGATTGTGTTGGGAATAACTTCGATATTATATTTCTATACTTCTCAGATCTATTTCCGGACACTCCTTGTTCCTCACTATAGCCTTTTTTGTGAGCATTGGTCGAAAGTAAAATATTCTTATAATTATCCAAGTCTGACTCGGTATAATATTTAGGATTTTTCAAGTAGAGTAGCTGCAACAATCCAGGAGTTCCTTCATACACTATGTTGTTTATAGAAATATCATCACTGTTTTCAAAAAGCTGAACATCGGTCGAGTCACCAATAGCCAATCCTCCAGAAGGCATTACTCGAATGCCGTAACGAGAGTCATGTGCCTTATCACCTTTTAACAACTTATCCAAGTATTCTCTTTGCAGGTTTCCAAATGAGGCGAGATGTTCCTTAAATTCGGCTTCTCCTTGTGGAGTTTTAGCGTATTCTTTGACTTGTTCTGATAGTGGATCGCCTGTCACATACTCATCCATTTCTACTTCTGGTGACATGAACTCATGATGGGGATTTGATAAGTGAGATAATGGTGTTAGCGCAGTACTTGGAACGTCAGAAGAAATTTGTGTAACTTTTTTGCGATGAAGTGATGTTTTCGGCATTAATGTTGATTTTCTGTAAATACTAGCAGACTCTAACTCGCTTTTATCAGGCGATTCGCCCCAAACATTAGTAGTGACAATTCTTTTTACTTTTCTAGACGTCAATGCGGGTTCCGATTTGGTCTCTTTATTACTTAATTGTACAGATTGTTTAATGTCCTCGAGAGGTTTTAGCACGGGTGTAAAAAACGCTTTTCGACCTTCCTCGATATCCTGGAGACCGCGTTTCAACGATTGAAATTTGTTTTTCAAAATTTCACTAGTTTTTATAATCTCGCGAGTGACTTTTGGGTCCATGATCGCTAATGCTCAATTATTGTCATGACTGTTCTTTATATATCTACAATGAACGTATCAATTCCTTTTCTAAAACGTCCATTATTCAGGTCTCTACTTTTGTCAATGACGAGGTAACTAAATGGTTCTTCCCAACATAAAGAACACATGTCTTTAAAAAGTGGAAAACTTAAATCTGGAGTGCTTACATGTTCCTCGTAAATATGTTTCAAATTTAATTCATCTTGAGGAAATACTATTAAAAAGTTAAAGTTACATCTGATAAGATGTCTCGGGATACAAACATAACTCTGTGTTAAATAGAAACAATCAAGATTCATATGACGACCATAACTAAAGTATCGTTTAATTATGTCCTGGTCTTCCATAGTGACGTCATCAAATATACAGACCGAATTGGATTCAACTTCTTGTGGCAATTCTTTCGCATCTTCAAATTCATATAACCCTATTTCAGGGACAAGATTTACGATACTTTTTAAATACTGGTATTTCCGTTGATGCAATGTTTTTCCGAAAAGATACACATTTTTAAATTTTAAACCATTCGGATTTAATAAAAGACCAATCATAATATTAGTCTTTCCACATCCGCTCGGTCCACAAATTGATGATCTTATAGTGCTCGGTAATAATGAACTGTGCCTCCCCTCTGAATCGCACTTGACAGGTGAAAAGTCTGTGGTAGAGAAACGTTGTACTTGTTTAACTAATTTCATCCTGAATGCGAACAACATCATTATTCCTCCGTATATATATATCTCAGTTCTTCATTTTCCAAGTGCAGTATGACTCGCAGGGTTCGAAAAGGAAGAGGTTTGGTGAACAGGCTTATAAACAAGTTACCAATTGAATTACACATACCAGGATATCAGTATTGCGGACCGGGCACGAAATTAGAAAAACGATTAATTGCGGGCGATAGAGGAATAAACCAGCTTGACAGAGCTTGTAAGGAACACGATATAGCTTATAGCCAAAATACGGATATGGATAGTCGTAAACAAGCGGACAAGATCCTAGCTGATAATGCTTGGAAACGAGTTAAAGCTTCAGATTCAACATGGGGAGAAAAAGCCGCTGCTTGGTTAGTTACAAATGTCATGAAAGCGAAAGGAAAACTTGGTTCGGGTATCAATAATAAGAAAAAAAAGAAAAAGAAGATTAGTTTTATTAACTTGGTTAAATCGTCAAAGGTAGATGATGTATCATCGATTCTGAGCGCATCAAAAGCGGCATACAAGAAGGCTAAAATGCATTTGCGCGGTAAGACGAAACCTTCACTGCCTAGAGTTCTCCCGCTGCCAAAGGAGGGAGGCTTCCTCCAATTTCTTGTACCGTTGATGGCAGGACTTTCCGCTGTGGGATCTTTAGCAGGAGGAGCTTCGAGTGTGGCGAAAGCGATTAACGAGGTGAAACAGGCCAAACTAAAATTAGAAGAGCAAAAGAGGCATAATTTGGCAATGGAAGGTCGAAAAGTTGGCGAAGGACTTTATTTGAAACCACATAGGAACGGTTACGCTCTGTTTATAAACCGAGAAAAAAGACTTGGAAAAATATGACTACCAAATAAACCATTGACCGATATTGAATTAAATTATATGTCTAAACTTTTAAATATTAAAAATTTTCGTGGAGTATTTATGATTGATAGTCTTCCTATATACCCAAAAAAACATGAGGCCGCTATTGTAAATTTGCATACGAGTTCAGAACCCGGTTCTCATTGGGTGTGCTATGTAAAAAAAGATAGTCTAGTGAAATACTTTGATTCCTTTGGAAATTTAAAACCACCTCCACAGTTACTTGAGTACTTTAAGGGTTCAGAAATAATTTACAACAGACGTCGTTATCAAAAGTGGGATACACCGATTTGTGGACATCTCTGCTTAGCGTATTTAGCAGATGTTTCTAGCAAATTTTGATCATTCATAATCATGAGCTACACAGTAACGTTGACGGGGAATTCTAGTGTTCTCCATGCGAACTTTTTACCTCCGCTGGAATTAGGCTCAAGTTATACCGTTGGGTTATTATCTTTTGACTCATATAATACTATACCTAATATCAGGAAAGATGTTAACGATAAGTTTTACTTTGGAAATCTGACGATTCAGATACCTGAAGGATCGTATGATATCGATGCACTAAATTCTTTTCTTCGCGAAGAAATTGCTCACCAGGAACCTAGTGGTGGGTTTATGCTTCGAGGAAATGAGAGTACTTTAAAGGCCGAACTTAGAACAACGAAACCGGTCTACTTCAACTTCCCCGACAAGCCCCATTCTATTGGCCCACTGTTGGGTTTTCATCGTCCTAATCAAGTCATTGACCCATTGCATCGGTACAGCGAATCCGATGGCATTGTGAAAATTCTTTCTGTAAACACTATTTCGATTCATTGTAACATCGCATCAGGGTCTTATCTGAATGGGGATCCGGATCATAGCATACATCAATTCTTTCCGGCTGTAGAACCAGGATATAAAATAATAGAAACCCCGAATCCTGTCATTTACTTTCCAACTAACGCGAGGACTGTTGACAATATTACCGTTCGTTTAGTGGATCAAGACGGTGCGCTTATTGACTTTAGGGGGGAAACTGTTACATTGAGAATACATTTGAAGAACAATGGGGATTGATTTTTGTACCGGTGAGAATCGTGGTACTCATCACGCTTTTTTTTATAAAAGGGGATGTCATGCCATGGTAAGAATTAGTAAACCTAAGTCGACGAGACGGCTAACAACTGCAAACGTCAACTTTTTAAAACAGTGTGGGTTTCGATTAAAAAAAAAAAAAGAACAAAATGCATAACATACTAAACGTTACATCAGATGTAAAATTTGATGATTCTCTTACACAATTCCAATATCATTCACATCAGCCGTATGCGGGGAACACTCTTAACAATTCTGACGAAATCAGAATACCAATCCATCAACAAGATGCTTATACGTTTCCTTCTTTAAGTTTTGTTTATCTGGAAGGACGAATTTCTAAAAAGGATGGGACTGACGGAACAACTTCAAAATTCACTAATAACGCGTTTGCGTTTTTGTTTGATGAGATAAGATATGAATTGAATGGTATTGAAGTCGATAGAGTGAGAAACCCCGGAATAACTACAACGCTTAAAGGTCATACATCGTTTTCACCCAATCAAGTCAAAGGACTAGAAAATGCCGGGTGGATAATCCCAGGTGTTGATAAAACAGTTTCAATAGATAAAAACGGTTTTTTTAGCGTATGTCTGCCATTGGATATTCTCTTAGGGATATGTGAAGACTATCGAAAAATTTTAATTAATCTTAAGCAAGAACTCGTTTTGATCAGATCGAGTACTGACTTGAACTGTGTAAAGGGTAGTGATGATGTACAAATAAAATTAGATAAAGTGGTTTGGAGGATGCCTCATATTCGTGTTTCTGATCACGAACGTCTAAAGTTGTTAAAAATGGTGGATAAAAACAAGGTCATTTCTATTCCATTCAGATCGTGGGATCTTTACGAATACCCTAATTTACCAGCATCACAGCAAGAAAATTGGACTGTAAAAACATCCACAAATTTAGAAAAGCCTCGCTATGTTATTATAGCATTTCAAACTGATAGAATGAGAAATGCTACCAAAGATATAAGTCAATTCGATAGTTGTAAAATAAAAAATTTGAAACTCTATCTGAATAGCGAACAATATCCTTATGACGATTTGAATCTAGATTTTGCACTAGGAAAAGTAGCTCTCCTATATGAAATGTATAACGAGTTTCAAACGAGTTATTATGGTAATAGACATTCACAACCCCTGTTGTCACGATCCGATTTTGAGACCTTCGCACCTATAGTCGTCATAGATTGTTCTAAACAATCCGAGGCAATAAAAAGTACGACTATCGATATTCGCGTACAGCTAGAGGCGAGTGAGAACTTCCCGCCTAATACTAGGGCATACTGTCTTATCCTTCACGATAAAGTAGTAGAATACGAAGTAGGAACCGGTTTGGTTCGTAAAATGTACTGATGATGCATATATAAAGCTGCTGTAGCGGCTATAATAATATCACTTCTCCGTTGTTCACCGACTAAAACATACGATGCGTTCAGCGGCAATTGATTTTCAGGGGTATCGCACGGCTTCTAACTCATTGATTGTTAAAGAATTATCTGTAGTCTCTATTAGTCACGGCTCATCGTGGCATTGGTGTTTCAATCCACCTCGAGATGCTGAAGATGTTGTTCATTCAAAGACAAACCTTTGGGTTAAGAAACATATTCATGGAATGGGATGGGACTATGGTGATGTATTATATGAGGATATGAGATATTTATTACAACACGCCACTGAGAACTTTGACATATTATGGGGGAAAGGAATGGAAAAGTGCAAGTTTATTGAAGATCTTATTGGTAAACCGGTCTATGATCTACATGAATTCGGTTGTCCTAACTTAAAACAATTAGAAAATTGCAAGATGGTATGTCATTTTCATTTAAACTCGTCTTTTGTCTGTTCACTAAATCAGGCACACCGTTTAGCATCATGGGTCAGAAAAAATGATGAAGCAGTAAACTTTAAAAAAGAAGACGTTCGTAAGCATACATTTGTAAATATTATCTCTCCTCCTCATAATCTGCTCTCATTCGCCGGATTTGTAAGAGGAGTAAAAGATACGGTCAAATGCATATATTGTGGACTGTTATATGACAAACAATCGCTCATCAATCCAATCAAGTACCATAAAGCGAATAGTCCTCAATGTTTATGGTTTAAGGAAGAAGAGTACTTTTGAATCTACTCGGAAACATGTGGTATCAGCATGGAGTCAGTTATACAACGTTTAGGAGAGGAAGGCATTGAAACCACTGAGCACTGAAGAATTGAGTATTTTACCTCGGTCTTTGGTCTATACCTTTTTGACTACGCATTAGACTACATCTGGAACAATTACACCTGAAGAAGAAATGGGTTGCAAGAAGACGAGGAACATGTATCCAGAAACGAAGACTTTGCTACTAAATGAATATATTAACTATTAATTATATTATTATGCTTGAAATGTTTGTCAATCTTTGTTTTTTTAAATAAACTATACATATTTTACATCTTGTTTTTTTTTTTCCTCCTTCTTTTTATTTAGGGAAAGGTTCATTAAATAAAATTCACAGACATAAAATATAAAAAGTATTTATTGAATATAGTTCAAATTACAAGTTGCGTGGCTATTATTACATATTGTTGAGTTCATTTAAATTGTTAAAGAGAGTATTAGTATTAATATTGAACTCTAACGGTACACATTCCACAGGTTGTGTGAGTTCATTTTCTGTTTCTTTCTTGTAAATGTCGACCATCTTGGTTAGCAAGTCCAGAGAGTCGTTTATTTTTTCAATACTGGAACAAAGCTTCACCGTTTCATTCCTGCTGAAACATGTCGATGGAGATTTCATCTCAAGGGTTAGCGGACTTTGATTGAACATTGCAAAACAATGGTACACTTGTTCTATCTTCATTACCCTGTTTCTACCCCTCATAGAAAATAAACAGAGCACATTTTTACACCTCACCCGGTCTTCAACGCCCACCACGCTCTTGCCGCGTTTGCACTGCAAAAGAGACAGCAACCTAGGAATCTGGTCTGTGAGGAATCTCCACTCCTCCGTGTCCATATAGATGCTCGTCTTCTTGGCGATGATGGCGATAGTCGGCTCATAATCGCAAAGACCAACTCGAACTAGTTTGCTACTTGTGATGGGGTGATCAGTAACTAGTTCCAATCGTCTCGGAGCGACCATCTCACAAGGATTCAACGTGGACACTGTAAGATTTCCGCAGAGTGGAGGGGGAAAGATGAAGTTTTTCTAGATTCTTTATTAGTTGATTTATTTCATTTCTTTTTATTTCATACAAGGATATATGAGTTTTCAAAACCTGGAGTTGATTAATAAAGATTCCAAGTCTTCTGCACATATCACAGCAACATACATACCTTTTGTTTTCACATTTATTTTTTTTCCCCCTCTTCGCAATCAACTTCATTCTCAACATCTATTTTTATTGACAAACTCCACTATCAATCTCATCCACAACACCTATTTTTATCGGTAAACTCTCCAGTTGATCCAAATATTTGATAAATGGACAATTTTCAGACCATTTCTTGTGTTCTAAAAAAGGATCGTCATATAATTCCCATTGATTCAATATTATTCCGCAAAATGGACACCTTGTATGGTCAGAGACTTTCAAGTAATACAATCCTGCTGCGGCCAACTTCACAACACTCACTGGCGATGTCCACCCGACAAATGTCGACAGGCGGTCTTTCTCATACCTCAGGTTCCTACTTGTCTGCCGTACCATTGTAGTGGACTGGTTAACAATGACCTGCAGTTACTCAGACACACAGGCGAGGAACGTATTCAAAAATGTAAAACAACACAGAGTTTATATACAGGTAGAACACGGAATAACTGTGTGCCAGGGGCTGGAGAGGAAAAGCTTATAAAGGAGTATGAACTGCTGAGGTATATAGGAGTGATAAGACCTGCTCGTACGGAACTGACGTCACAAGGTCAGTTTTACACACACACACACACAATGTCAACCTTTTCGTCCGTGAGATAAAATATAAACTGCCGATCAAGCATACCCGGGAGCAGCGCTAGCCCCCCTCAATGACTCATGCTCTGATGGAACTGACGTCACAAGGTCAGTTTTACACACTATACAGATAAAATATTTAAAAAAAAATTTGATAAAGGAACCCCGTATTCGTCCGTGAGATAAAATATAAACTGTCGATCAAGCATACCCGGGCAGCGCTAGGCCATCAATGACTCATGCTCTGATGGAACTGACGTCGCAAGGTCAGTTTTACACACTATACAGATAAAATATTAAAAAAAACAATTCTGATAAAGGAACCCCGGGGCCCCTCGATGACGTCAGAGGGTCAATGCCCCCCCGTCACAGTTTTACACACTATATAGATAAAATATTAAAAAAAAAAAAAAATTCTGATAAAGGAACCCCCGGCCCCTCGATGACGTCAGAGGGTCAATGCCCCCGTGACGTCACAAGGTCATTTGCACCTCTACTATAACACTAATGTAAACAAAGCGATGTTGCCAAATCTTGCACATTCCTTGCGACGTTGCCAAATGTGGCATTCAGACCTCCAAGGCTTCCCCCCCGCACCCTTCCCCTCGCCTTGTCAAGGTCAAGTCCACAGTCTCCAATGCTACAACCCGTCGTTTATAACTACTAATGTTATTATAAAATATGAGAAATACAAGACGGTAACGTTGGAGACGTTGTAAAAGATTTCGCTTTGCGTTCTTAATTGGTGAGCAATGTTCCGATCGAGCAAAGGCCATAAAGTTTAATAAACTATGAAAAAAACTTCATTTTTTATTTTATTTTTGTATTATATGTTTTCGTAATGTAATAGTTTGTAACGTCTTTAACTACAGCCTAAAAACATTGTGTTTTAATTTGGTTTAGATCAGTTGATATATTCCGGTCGCGCATAAGTCCCAAAATTTGCCTAAATATGGAAAATTTCATAAATTTACGCATTTTTGGTGTTTGATAAATAATTAGTATTTAAATGTAATATCCGTAGTATTTTTTCACACGAACTCATAATGAAGTAGAAAAAAAAACTTCAAGGCAAGGCCGATAGATGCAAGATGGAAAACAGTAAGAAGATTCACGCCACCAAAAACCAACTTTAATGCGCAAGATTACTCAGAAATGATTTAATGGATGGACTGAATTATCTTCTCCCCCATTGTTGGCAGAAATCAGCGACGACGTGATCAAATCGCACATCGACAGTGACTCAATCCCTGACTGGAATATTACTTTCAAGCAATTCCTAGTTCAAACGCAGGCTGTTAAACGCTGTGTAAAACTCGTCACGGAAGCCTCAGGGAAAGTTTGTGGAGCTGATTCTCGAGGCGGATTTATAAGAACCACTCTGCTGTCCTGATCATCCATGTCTTTCTCCCCCAGCAAATCAGTCTTCAAAATACCTTCGGCTACAAAATAGAAAAATCATTTATTCACACCACAATAAAACACAATTTTCTTATGCCCAAAAATAAAAATACGGTAACTATGGGGTTAAAAAGTATAGTAATGATATAAAAAAATAACTCGTAAAAATGTGAAATTTTCAATATTTTGGCAAATTCTGGGGCATATGCGCGACCAGAAGATATCAACTGATCTAAATCAAACTAAAACACAATGTTTTTAGGCTGTATATAAAGACGTTACAAACTATTACATTAAGAAAACATATAATTCAAAAATTTTAAAAAATGTAGTTTTTTTCATATTTTGTGAAATTTTAGGGCCTATGCGCGACCGTAAGATGTCAACCGATTTTGATCATTTTTTTTTGCCTGTATAATTCGCAACTTTTCCGATCTATTACAACTTCAAAATAAAAAAAGTGTCTTTTCGGGTCTAGGGTGGCATATCTTAAAAGGAAGCTTAGCGAATCTAACAATTTGATCTCTTCAGCGAAGTGGAAGTTTAGGTGTTAGGCACTTTGAGCTCAGCACTATAAATTGAAGCTAATTTATGCTGTTTAAATTTTTGGATTGAGTAACGAGTCAAAAGACGCTTGAGCTTTCGGTTTTGGAACCATCTTTAAAAATATATACGGGTTCCGAGATATTTTATGTGTGGGGTGTTGTTTTGATTTGATGCTTGATCATTTTTTATATACCCAAACGTATTTTTTTAGCAAATAGTAATAATCAGATAAAAATTAAAAACATAATTATACGTAAAAACATTTGTACAGATGGTACTAAATACATATACGATGGAGGATATTGATAGTAGTGATAAGAGGTATGGAGTAGTAAAACATTTAGTAAGGGAAGAAAGAGGTAACAAAGATAATTCTATAAGCCTCTTTTTGGAATGTTTTGCTCTCATTAATTATTAACGTTTATGTACAAACTACTTATTTTTGTTAGAATACATTATCCTCCTTCCCAAAATTTATAACTAGAAGTTTTGTTTAAAAAGAACAATAATTAAGGACCAATTAATTAAGCCTCCTAATTACCAGTTCAAAGCTTTGCCGTTGTTGCTTGTCCCTCAGGTAACAAGATCATTTCGGCAAACTGAGACTTAGCCGTTGAAGGTAACCTTGTCATTATTAGAGAAGCACACTACTAATAGCAGTATTACTAAACGCCCTTTGATGCCCTAATTATTTTTAGCGTTGACATAATAAAAAAAATCATATATTGCATGGTTATCTTTAAAAAATTAAAACGCTGTAAACAATTTTTTTTTAATTTTTGATAAGAAATTTTTAATCGAGGAGTGGGAACATCGAGTTTTGTCCCATAAAGTTGCCACGAAATGTAATTACTAACAGTAAAGTATTAATAAGTAATGTCAGTGGAAATCGATATTTCCATTTCAACAGAAATATGATGGCAGGATTTAAAATATTTTTTTCTCAAAATGGCATTCTTGTAATGAGTTTTGGAAGAAAATATTTGGTACCTTATACTAATTAAATACGTTATAATAACTATTTTTTTCTGTATTATTCAACAATCATAGATTTAAAAACATGAAATCATCATAAATTAATGAGTAGAACTTAACCAGTTATTGACCTTCCAAATTCGAACACCAGTAATAAAAAATATAATAAAAATATTATTAGAGAACTAAAATTCACATTACAATTATCAATTATTGGAATTTATTTAAAGTGTGTGAATAAGTAAAAATAACCCTCAAAGTTGATTCAATGCCAAACCAAAACGATTCGATAAACATGGGCCACAAAATGCACACTAGATCAGTTTTCTTACATATAACAGGAGGAAAACGCGTTTTGCGACACATTTAATCATATAACGACTCCTTTCTTCGAAAAATAAATTTTGTTGAATAGGACTAAAAATAGCTCGAAAGATGGCCACGCTACTCCATCTTTTATCAACTGTAGAAAACACAAGGTTTTAGAAATGAAGAAGAAATGCTAATGGATGCATGGGTGATTAAAAATCGACGAAGAATGAATAATAAAGGATTTTTCAAAGGAAATCGTTTTGTAAGGTGGGGTATAAATAAAGTAGGTGAGAGACGTTTTATTTAAGATGTGGATGGAAGCCTCAGGATGACACGAGTAGGTCAAAAATATTGTAAGGCATTTTGGTCCTTAAGGACTAAATTAGGAAAGCATCGAGAAGGTACTGTTATAGAAAATTAGGATTAAACCAGCGTTACTAAAATATCAGTGGGAGGTGTGAAGTATCTCGGAGATCAAAAACAAAACGTAAAGAGCAAAAGAATAATAATAATAAAGAAAAAGCCTCCATACACTACGTATCCGAATTGAAGGAGAATGAGAATTTTTTTCATTAATTTCCAGTAAAATGGAAAAAAAATTAATACTGGGAGAGTCGGAGTAATTTTTGGTTTTCATAAAATTCCAACAATTATGTATCGAAAAAATGTATGATTATCTATTCCTTTTCAGATTTTCATTATCTTAAAAATATCTGTACCCTGGTGGTAAAGATATTTATAAGATAATTTATAATTTATAAGTGGCTACGCTTTTATAATTTTTTAATTTGTTCAGGAGATCCCATGTTCCATAACTCTGAACTATTAAAATTTGTTTTTTCGTTAGTTATAAAAACAGCTGAAAGAAAATTGTTCACACTATAGGCATTGATAGGTTATTAGAAGTTTTTATAATGGTATTTATTTTTGACAATTTACCTAAAATATTACCCATTTTGTGGACATAGTGTCCTTTACCTCTGCGGCACAGATATAATGTATGCTATATTATACTATTACTAATATATTAACCATTTCCATTAACACAATTAACTTAACTGTTACTTTCCATTAACAGTCAATTTAATTAACACTCCTCTTGCAGTATAAATACTAAGCAGAAAGCATTGCCAATTGACTTTAAATTTCTCCGTGAAGTTCTTGGTAGATTTTTTTGGGTCGCGATGATGTTGCAATGTAATTGTCGCTTTGCCATCCAACATGAACTGCCAAGTCCTAACGTAATCTTGCAAGTTCATCGCGTTAGGAGAGCGTCCACTTTGACAATCTTGCCAAGTTAGTTGGGATGAGTAACGTTGGTTCTTGCATAACATCGTCCATCATGACGCGGTACGATTTCCCCTTTATTACCACCATCTTGGTAGTCGGATTAGAAGTTCAAAATACAAAAAATAAGTCTGGATATTTATAACCATAAGTTGAATTATCAATATGTATTACTGCAATAACTATTAAACTATTGAGTTTAAAAACAAATTTAAGATATAGGTCGTCCTAACTTTTCAATGCCACAGATTTATTTTAGTATAATCAATACAATTTTCTTAAATGTAATTTTTTACCTTTATATAAACGTCCTAATAGTTTGGGTTAACGTAGTTTAACCGAATTACGTTATATGTTACTAAATATTATAAGAGACATATTGAGAAAGTATACATTTTTATTGGGAGTCGAAAATCATATAAAAGAAAAATCCCAAGTATAGATCAGAACTAGCTTGCCTAAAACAAACAGGTGGGTTAAAACAGTTTTTTAAAAACCCATTGATAGCTAGCTGCATATAATAGCAGGGATCAAAATTTTCTCTTTGGTAAATGATGATCTCTGTTATTCAAAAAAACATTAGAAAATAATCTTTATTAAATATTTGCTTAAATTTTATGTTCAAAAGATATGAATTTTGTAAATTATTAAATTTAATATTAAATTAGGAATCAGTCTTTTCATGAAAAACTTTATCCCCACACAAACCCACTAGTTTCAAACCTAGTTACTTCAATTCCTGATAATTCTCCGAGGCGTCTGAAAAACAAAAAGATGGTCTCGTGATTTTCTAAGTTGAATTTGTTATTTGAGAACTACCACTGAGTAGTTTCTCTACTTGCCTTTATCCATACCATTATGTATCAATCCTGCCACTCACTTTTTTTATTCTTATAATGCAGTTGTATTATGAATATTAATATTAATGAATAAATTCATTTTTAAAATTAGTAAATTTAAAAAAAATGTTTACAATTAGGTATTAAACTTGCTTGATGGTGATGCAATTAAATAATTGTTGGGTGTTTTTCAAAGTGTTGTATTCATAATTTTAAATAAAACTCAATTTAAAATTAGTACTCACTTATGGAGATAATGGGGTGGTTCAGTGTGTAGAGTGGTGAGGTACTATGCTGGAGGTTCCGGGATAACTCCGGCTGTGGCAGTTAAATTATTTGATCTGTTAACAGCCACTAATATACCCTGTACGATCAGAGGCCTTCTTGGAGCTCAACCATCCTCTATCATATGGGTACCCTTAATTAAGGAATAAACCTGACAGTTGATCGTAATAAGGGGCAAATCACCTTTCTTCATAACCGTTCACAGTCTCTACCATGTACTGAATCCAAAATCCTTCATGGGTAGTAGTTTGGGTTTTGTAGTTTTTACACATGGCGTCTCAGACAAAAACTATTTCAGATTTTTTAATAATATCTTTGTGTCATTCATTATCTCCGACTATGAACAAGAGGGCAAAGAAAAAAGATACAAATCGATACTAAGCAGTTTGAAAGTAAAACCTTGACCCCTTAACGAACGACACCCTTACTTACTTGCAACCCCTTAGCCATTTTGTTTTTATTTAAAAAAATTTTAAAGCCATCTGTAAACATGTCATCGTTATAATTGAAATATTACAGTTAAGATAACTTTAACCAATAAATATATTTTTTACTTAAATTATAAAATATTTTCGAACTGTCATATTTACTTGTTTTGTTTTAACTTTACACCGCCTTTATATTCGAAAATGTCAATAAACATTATAAATTTCCATAATGCGGTTGATTTGAAAAAAATATATAATTGTCAGCCTTACAAAAAATTTCAGTATTTATTATAAATATGTTTCTACCTTATTTAGTTTGCGTGATGATATTTTATCTATTCAAACTATAGAATTATAAAAGGTAATTGATATTTCAGCAAATGTCGCGGGTTAAATAAAGATGTGTATTATTTAATTTATTATTACACCAAAAAGTTATGAATAATCTGTATTTATATGAAAGAGAAATTTAATCTTTAGAGTTACTTTTATTTACGACAAGGGTCAAAATCATGGAATATTTTTTTTTTAAACCAAAAACAAGTTTAATATGAGAAATTCGTTACAGACGTTCAATTTTATTCAATTAAAAAAAAGTCATCTATCTTATCCTTAAAAAAATATATAATAATATTTTTGGCCTAGCTCAGATAGCGTCCTCAAGCTGTCACAGCCCACACCTTGTGTTGGTCAAGCTTGTGCAGCCACTCTATTGGGTAAGGGCTGCGTTGTTCTGGCAAGTCCCGTCATTCCAGTGAGTATAGTGGACAATGATGGAGTCTGCAGCAGGAACCAGCTCGGCTACTGCGACCCCAGCAGCATCTACCTCAGCGGCATCAAACACAGCCAAGTCAGCCAGGAAAAATAAAACTGACACGAAGACAGAAGATGATGAATGGATCATTCCGAAGAAGCCATGCCGAATGCTCAACCAAAAGGTGAACTTCACAGTAAGTGCATCAAACTGTTTTTTATTCTAAGTGATAGTGCGAGTGCTCCCCGCGCGAAAGACAATGCTCCAAAGAAACCTCCACCCATTGTGATCAGCGGCATTACCAACAGAACCAACGCTGTACTAAAATTACAGGAAAATGGTTTCAGTGATTTTCAAATACAAAAGACAAGGCCACTCCGGAATAACAGAATTTTAAAAATCTCAAAACCAGCCAATCCACACGCATTCTACGTTTAGCGGATCAAAACCCAAAAAATAAATCATCCAGATTGGATCTGGAATATGTTGTGGAATCAATAAAATTTTATTTGATGGAGCGGCTTCAGGGGATCCTTGACATCCGCCGTTTAACAAAAAAGCGACAGGGACTGTAGGAAAAATGATATACCCCTTATCCTACTCAAGACCTCAGCTAGTGTCAAGCTTGAAGACCTAAATGCAGTGAAGGCTATCCATAGTGTAAGGTTCACAGAAAAACCATATCAAGAGCGAAGAGGGATCGTCCAATGCTTCAGGTGTCAGCAGTTTGGGACAACTAAACCCACTGTTCTCGAGCAGTGGTTTGTGTCCGTTGAGCTGACCCACGTCCAGTGGCGGAGTGCCCAACAGAAACTGCGCCACTCAAATGCAGCAACTGTGGAGAGACATATATGGTGTCGTCCACGGGATGCAAGATAAGGAATGCGCTCCAGGAGAAAATAGATAACCTAAGAAAAAAAGTTGGTTTAAGGACTAAGGCTACTTTACCACTACCATCGTTCACAGAACAAAATTATCCCCCATCCCCCAGGGCTCAGAAACAGAAAGACGGACCGATGAGGGAGACATAAGCTGACAGGACTCGTTATGACGTAACTCCACCCCCCCCCCTGGGTAATAACACCCCATGACAAACATCACTAATTTTACTAACTCTGCAAATAAACTTCTAGAAATATTTTCTACACTATTGGCAAAATGATGAAATGAAAAACCATAACGGCAATCAGAGAGTTGACTACCGGGCTATTAGCTTGATTCCGCACATGGGCAAAGTTTTTAGAAAATTGTCTTTAATTATACAAAACCTACAGCTCGGCAATAGCGTTAATCCCACGGGAACAGACTGGCTTCCAGGCCGGACTGTGCCTGGATCACCATCCGGCGAAGCAACACGTGGAAGTTCAGAACGAGGTAACCGCTTTGATATCCATAGACTGCACGGAGGCGTTCACACTGCAGGACAAGTTTCCCGGTATAAGCTCTATTATAAGGTACTTTCTAACACAACGGTCAATAAAGGAACGAGTTGGCGAAGAGCTGTCCAACCCCTTTCCACATACGTGTGGTGTAGGTCAAATGTATGTGATATCACCGGTATTATTCTCAGTTTATACGGCGGAAATCGTTGGTGCCAAACACAAAAAGCTACTGTGGTGGCGTATGCCGATGACATCGCCATCAACAGTAGCTCATTGAATGGAGAGAGAACTCTAGAGCCGGCGGAGGTGGCCTGTGAGTAAATAACTAAAAAAACTAAAAGGATTGAATATTACAGCTAATCCCAAGAAGACCGACTGTATTATTCTCTCCTTCCAAAAGAATAAGCGCCCTCTACCTAAGATTTACAGATTAGCAAGCAGAGTAAATAAACCAGCCAATAGGATAACATATTTCGGGGTTAACCTCGACCAGCACTTGACGTTATCCCAACATTGTAACAAGAAGATGGGTCGGTTAGAACCAAATCTTTTAGGCTAAGCCACCTTTTAACCTCACTTATCACTTAGCCTCAAACTAATGATCTATAAGGCAGTAATTAGAACGGCGCTCCTTTAAGGGGCGCTAATGTTGAATAATATTTCGTCTACAATGTCAAAAAGGCTCCAACAATTTCAAGCCGTCGACTGAGGTGTATAGTCCTTACTGGACTGAGTAAACTATAACTAACTCCCATCAGAAAGAACCAGTTCATTCCCACATTACTCTCTTAAAATGCACCTGGTGCAATAAAAGAGATCCCATATATCTTATTATTATGTTATTATAAAAAAAAATACGGATTGGTAAATCTATTAACTAGTAATTCATGCTATACAAAATCTCAACAAATTATATACCTAAACCTTCCTGGTGAACCACCCTATCAATCGGTGAAAACCGCATGAACATTGGTGCAGTAGTTATTGAGTTTACCGCGAACAGACGCGGGTGAGGACATTGTTTTATAATATGCATAGATAATTCCACTTTACCCTGTCTACCTCATGCATCTCTAACCCCTGGTGCATGTGCTGTAAATTGATAATATCTGTTTGCTAATGCATTAGTGCAGTTTAATTATCAGAACGCGCCGCATCATTGATCAACAAACTAATTCTGGAAAGTTTAATATTCCTCTACGAAGATAATGGTTTATGCTTAATTTAATTTGTTTATAATAGATGAAGTATAGTTTGAATAATAAATAGGGGCGAACTGTGGTCTAGTGGTTAGCATAACAAACTAGTAAGCCCAAGATCGCGGGTTCGTAGCCCGACAAGTGGGCCTACGATTTTTTAAATAGAGTATACAATTTTCGGTTATGCCGTCCATCGGAAGGGACGTTAAACGGGGGTCCCGATCCTGTACGATGTCACACCTTCATTAAAAATTCCTAACTTAATTAAACTTGGATAGGCAAAATTTAGAGATCCCACTGTAGCATCGTCCGGTTAAATAGCCGGTTATATAGCCATAGGAGCATAAAGTGTCGTTAAATAAAAAAACAGACAAATAATAATATACATAAAAAATATTTAATACTACATTATTTAAATCATAATATTTTTGTTTTTATGTATAGTGTTTAAAGGCTCAAAACCCCTAGGTCATCGATGCCAATGGTTCGTTTTGTATAATGTTGTTATATGTTATAGATCAATAACACAAACACACATCAAATTGTACGATGGAAAAACTAAGATACAATTTTCTATAATTGAAACAGTGATGTGATTTTAAAAATTAGAAGACCAACCTAATTGTAGCTTCGTTGTCGTCAAATGCCTACGAAAAACTTGATAAAACCAGAATAAGGTTTTTTCTACTATTATTATTAATCGTTAAATAATAAAAAAGTAAGAAATAAATAAATAAAAGTATAATTAATTATTTTAACTGTATTTAAAAAGTAATGTAGAAATTAATTAAAATTATGTTTTAATATTATAAATACAAATTAAATAATGTTTAATACTTAATATAAACTGCAATATATTCGTTTCTCTAATTAATATTAATCGTGTGCAATTATTTATTTTATGTAATATACATTTTTTAGAATAAAAAATATAATTTAATAATTGATTTGAAAAAAAAAAATAGCCTTCTTGTTGTGACACTAGACAAAAAATTCACGAATAATGCAAGATTGTTATTTAAATTTTTTTTCTTAAATATTTTAAATATATATATATATATATATATATATATATATATATATATATATATATATATATATATATATATATATATATATATGTATACACACATGAAGTGTATTTATTACTATATATAAAAGTATTCTGAACCTTTGGATACCTACGTCCAAAATGATCCTAGTTACTTGTTGAAACGACTTGTAAACTGAGTTTACTGATCCATATAGAGATATCCCAATGATACAGTCGTAAGAGGAAAATAACATTAAGGGTCTCTTGGTTTTTTATAGCTCTCTTTTTGCATATAATACTAATAAAAGTTGATATTATTTGTTATTATTACAGTGAAAGCTGAGTATGTTGATAAGGATTAGTATAACTTTATAAGGTTCACAATAGTTTAAAGTTTAAAAAACTTATTAAAAAATTAAGATTAATAATCATTACAATTTGAACAGTTAATTAGGTTTAACCAAGATCATTTTTAACGATGACTTGAGCAGTTGAAATCCGTTGTCATCACATAGGCTACCGTATCTATCATCATACCGAGTAGGGAAATGCATTACCATACAATACCATTTGATCAAGAGTAATGTCGACATCGCAAATGTGGCTGCTTTGTTTGATTTTACATAATAGAGAAAGGACCAGGATCATTCAAGTAAACGAACATCAGTCAAGATGTACCAATCTATCTAAAGAATACATATGTTTAATTATTGTAATCCAAATGCTCCAATTTGTTTTCGATCTTTCACATTCTCTAATTAAATAGGAAATACTATGAAGATGTGTATGTCTAATGAATAAAAAAAAAACCTGTACCACTACAACCCGTGAAGGGTCTGGGGTTCAGTACATGGTAGAGACTGTACTGTTTCATGGAGAACGGTTCTGCAAGGAGGTGACTTGTCCTAGATCATGCTCAACCGCCAGATTTCCCCCCCCCCCTAATTTTGGGTACCCTATTTTTATATAATATTTTATAGAGGCTGGGTGGGCCCCAGGAGGGTCCTAGATCCTATATGATCCATCTATAAACTATGAAAGTCATGGCCTGCAGCGGGATTTGAACCAGGATTTCCGGCATGGCAACTCAGTGCTCTACCACTGAGCTACTCCGCTCCCTTGCTAGCATGTTGCTAACATTGAATAATTTTAGATAATTTCTAAATATTTTAGGGTTTTTCGGTTAAAGGATGCTCTAAACTAAGAACTCGTTATACTTTGATCCGTAGTAATTTTGGGATAATGAGTAAGTATTCCTCAAAGTTAAAAGGATTGCGTTAATGCTGATTTAATGGACAGACGCCAGTAAACGGGGCTGGAAAAAAATGATTACTAGTCTTGGCATCGAATCTTTGAATTTCTTTGCCTTTTATTAAATCGTTTTATTTTCTTATTTAATTGTAAAAAAGGTAACAGATATTATATGAATAAGAGATCAGATGCTATTTGATAACCGTTTACACAAGAAATGGTTACATCCAGCATCTACGTTCAATCACTAGGTTTTTCATGAGCCATTGGATAGGCTCATTTGTTTATTTTGATATAGATTTAAGAAAATTAAGATGTACTTAAGGATCAAACCAGCATCCACTTTCAACCACTAGGTTTTCCCCCGAGCCAATAAAATGTCAAGGCCACTCCTTATCTCTATAAGGATAAGCCTTATCCCTAGGTAGGCTTCGGGGATGTTCTACCGATAATCGATAACGGAAATTTAGTTATTATCTAACCTGGGATTATTTACGATTATCCGGCCATTGTAAAATAAAAAATTATGTGATAATGGTTTACATCTAGGTCATAACTGCATTGAAATATTTTACCAGTAGATCCAACGAACAGAGAAGGCTAGAAAAAAATGCATCGAGTAAATAGATTCAATTTTTCATCTGTATGTAGAAAGGTTCAACTATTTAGGTTCTACGCTCGATAAGTAAGATGGCTGTGAGCTAGAGGAAGAAGCGACAAGGCAAGAAATACAACAAGAAGCCTTCCTTCAATAGTCTTACTTAAAAGGGTTAAAAAAGAAAATTTCAAATCTGTTGTTGAACGTATTCTCAACTATGCAGCTGAAATATGAAAAACGCCTGCGAACATTCTCGAAAAAAAAATTACTTATACTAAAAAAATAAAGGGCCTTGTTCTCTTACTAAGCAAGAAGTAAAGAAAAATAGTTTAAAATTTTGCACCGAATTATGAACCGATGTTCTTCAAACAGTAAAGCCTGTATCACTTACTGAACAAAAGACCTTCATGGGTGCTTAGTGCAGTTTTTTTTTTTGTATTTTTTTTATTACCTCTCCTATTTATCCCCTTTCATCCGACATGCCTCTTCACTGACTTCATTTAAATTTTTGCTTTTCCAACATCTCCTTTTAGTTCTTTCACTTTAATTTTAATTGTTGGCTCTTTTTAAATACAATACTTCATTGTATTATTATGTAGCCCTCTGGCTAGATGTATATTATGTTTATTTTTTTATTCATGTTTATTATTTTAAAGGAACTTGGTCCCAGAATAAAGTTTCTTTTCTATTCTATTCTATTTAAATGTCTGTCAATATGGTAACGGGAAATAGAAGTATTTGATTATATTATTGTAGAGATATTTCCCTTAATTTTATTTCTCAAAACATAAAACATTCTATTTAGGTGTCACTAGAGCATGCATAAATAATATCCTTGGACCTGATACGTTCAAAACTAATAAAACCTTAAGATAGACCAGGTTGGGTGCAGCTGGTCAATCTGCTACCTCTCCTGTATGCACTGCCTATAGAAATCTATCCAATCACAGTCGGTTATGAAATATTTATAGAGACCGTTGGAGGCTATCAATTATGTTAGCCGTGGAGTTAATAACAGATATTAGAGGCTGTGGATCTGGGTCAGGGGGAAGCTGGTCCGTTACACAAAACCCGGGCGGTCTGCAATTCCTCGGCCACCGTCAGAGTGATCCCTGTCCGGCCCTCGCCAGCGTTCTGCCAGAACTCGGGGTGTACGCCAAAACTGTATCATTTCCTCTGATGGAGTCAACACTTTCAAAGTTGACGGTTCGAGAAGAGATGTTGACAGTTCAATCAGCAGGTCGACACTTGCTGAATCAAATGAGGCGTTTGGTTTCAAAACCGGTTACTTCCAGTTTCATAAATTTTTGAAGACTGATCAAAAAATATTTAATTTTAAAAAATATTCAATTTAACAAATTGTTTTATTATTATTTTTCGTTATTTTGCTAGCGGTTCACTTCGAGCAATAATTATTGACAATTTTTTATTATCTGTTTTTTAAAAATCTCATTTAATATAAAAAAATATGTTGGATATGGCAGATGTTCGATATCTGTTAAGTTTATGGTTGATAAAAAATTACTTTAACCAATATAATTAAACAATATATTTACATAGTTTTCATTTTTCATACATGAAAAATTTTCATTTAATAGAATCTGGATGTAACCACTTTTAAGAGGAAATTGAATCTTTTAGTATTGATTTTTGAAGGATCTAGACGGTATCTAAACCAATATATCTAATACATCATTTATGGCATCAAAAACTTATAAACAAATAATGAACTCGGATTCCAATTTTTTTTTTTGGAAAAAATGGATGTACCCCCGATTTTGAAACCAAACGCCTCAAATGCAAGTGGTGAAAATCAATTCGCTATCCATCCAAATAGAAGGCTACCTCGTAGGATTCGCTCCATTTTACCTCTAAACATTTAAGAAGTTTATAGGGAAAAAAAAGAAAAAGAGATTTAATGGTTAGCTCAGTCAGTAATTAAAACTTTTGAAATTAATAAAAATGAGCAAAAAAGGCATGACCAAAAATATAAAAATATATGAAAGAAGTGAAAAAATAGGCCACCGAAACTTACGACAAAGTATTAGTCATTTTCAAATGGGGAATTTTCAAGATAAGAAGAATTATATCAGTACGTTTTCCGAGTTCTTCATCCACCTTAAATAATAATCAATTTGTTATTTTATTGTCTATGTTTTACTTAATTCAAGTAGTCTACATGGTTGTTTGACATCAATGTACTCCTTATGTGGTAATTTGACATAGCTTATATGATCATTATTTAATTCATTGTATTATGAATTGATATTGCAGTCATTAAGTTAGCGACATTTGACAAATAATGTAGCCAACTAGAATTATAAAACCCTACAAGCAAAGCCTGGGATATCTAAAATACAGGGAAAACAAAAGAGCCAATGTTTCTTCATTTCAGTCAACACCAGGACGTGCACCAAAAGAAAATTAAGATAATGATAAATGCAGCACTGCTCACGTCAACAGTTCAAACAGGCTCATCAAATAGAGACAGCAACCTTGCTCCAAGACGTCCTACAAAAACGTTTCCTATATATTAACAACCGATGTTATTTAAGATCTTGGAGGACGGTTGTTGCCTCTATTTGATGAGTCAGTTTAGACAGTCGATGTGTGAGGATGCTGCCATTTGTCTTCTTTGAATTTTATTTTGGCGTATGTCCTGGTGAAGCCTCAGTTGGCGAAATGTAGACTGATTATTTTTTCCGAGTATTTTGGAGATTTAAGACATTATTTTTTCTTATTTTTTCTGTTACATTCTAGCTGTCGACATGATTTATCAGAAATTGCTAAATTAAAGTCTGCAATAACAATTCGGGACTCAGTAAAATAAAATAATGATCACATAAGTCATATAGAGTTACCACGTAAATCGTATATTGATGGCATTCAATTTTAAAGGTAATTTAGAATAGGCAATACATAGACAAATAAATTGAGTAATTGATATAATTTCCAACTTAGAATCCCGAAAATGTTCTTAAAATGTTTTGAGATATTTCTACTTATCTTTGAAATTCCCCTTTTAAAAATGACTAATACTTTGTCGTAAGTTCCGGTGACCTACTTCTTCACTTCTTTCACTTAATAAAAAATAATTAATTTTGGCTGTTAACTTAAGTATGCTAGTTGGAGTTTGTTAGTCAACAAAAGCGAAATTCAGTTTTGTAAACACAGCCTACCTTTTAACAGGAACAACCATAATGCCAGTAATCTATAATAGTGGCTTTAGTAATAATCAAAATATTATTTCTACATATTTTTACAAGTTGTAGGTAAACTGGGCAAATTCTATCTGCATTTACCTTCGGTATACTGCATTAAAAGCCTTGGCAGTTTTAGCCTACACTTATGAACATACTAGAATGGTATGTTCGGAGATCTCTGGTACTCCAAAACTGTTGCATAGGAGATCGATGCTTGTCCATATTCAACTAGTAGCTTATACAAAAAGCTCCATTACCCTTGAGAAGCTTTAAGAACCAGTTGTCTGGAACGACTCACTTGGCAGTCAAGATCGCACATTCCATATTACCGCAGATAAGGAAGTACAGCAAACGCTAACGTTCTACGTGTTTATATTTCAATTTGAATATCCATTTTGACCTTCTCTGAATCCATTTCCATGTTCGTTCATTCATTATTACGTTCTTATACTGTACGGAACATCAGTTAAAAATTGTTTGTAAGGAAGGGTGTGACTCAGTGGTAGTGGCCTGGGTTCTAATCTCGCTGCTGGTCAGACATTTATTTAATCTGTTAGCGGCCGGAGATGGATCATATGGGATCTATGATCTTCCTGGGGCTCACCCAGCCTCTATATAGTGGGTGCCCAAAATAAGAGGGAAAAATCCGGCGGTTGAGCGTGATCTAGGACAAATCACATCCCACCACTACCATTGTCTTTGAAACAGTATAGTCTCTACCACGTATTGAACCCCAGACCCGTTCACTGGTTGTAGTGGTACATGTTTTTTTATGATTGTAAGAACTGAGAGTACTTGGTCAACAAATGAACACGTTAAGTGTTACATCAGTTATGGGTTATAATATATTTCAATCAAGTTGTAATTAAACATAAAACAAACCTTTTCAAACTTAATATATAATTCCTGTTTAATAATATCAAAAACATAATTGCACTTAGTCCAAAATTTACTAACAGGATGATTTCATTTCCATGGAGCATTAAATAAATTGTGGGCAAATAATTTAAAAAAATTAATTAATAAATAAAAATACAAGTAAATATAATGTTATGAATGATACATACTGGCATGGATAAAGGCAAATGGAGAAAATACTCAGTGGTAGTACTTCAATAAAAAGTTCAACTTAAAGGTCAGGAGGCCATCTTCTTTTAGACGCATCGGGGGATTATCGGGAATCGAAGAAGTAGGAAGGTTTTAAACTAGTGGATTTGAGCGGGAACAAAGTTTGTCATGAAAGATCGATCTGGTTCGGGGCAAATCAGCAACAAATGGGATCACTTTATTCGTAACAGAGTATGGATTGCAATTTTCGTTTATTATTGCACTTTACTTCATAAATAAATGCCTTGTTAATGGGAGTAAAGGGATCGTGCTAAAAAACACTTATTTAATTTCTTCGTTGATAATCGTCCATATACAACTATAATATACATCCCTAATAACAGTCGTAGAACAGCATTGTTAATTAAGAGAAAATGTGCCCCTGAGATGTTTGGCATTATTTTCAGGAAAACTTCGAAACAAAGTTGTCTAACGCAGTTAAAAGTTTAAGAGCGAGAATAAATAAACCCCCCTTGTTGTTGAGTGACCCATTTTCCCCAAGCTCCATTTCCGAGCTTCTTCAAATTTTTAAAGCAGTTACTACTAAAGGTTTTTTTTTTATTTATTTAAATAGACAATATATACAACAGAGAAGATCCATGACATGAACTACCTATACAATACCCATTTTCACTTTTGCCATTATATTATAATATTTGTGATAAGTTGCTTCAGCGACGTTTAAACTTCACAACAAAGCGGCCAACAGGAAAAATGATACCGCCCTAAACTGTCAATAAGCTTGTCATTTTCACGATAAAGTCTCGAAATAAAGGAAAGGAAGGACATTGCATCTGATTCTAAAATTACAGTTCAATTCCAAGTGGACCCTTTTGGCGTCGTTTGACACTTGAAGAGAGATAAGGAAATTTCCAATGATGAAAAAATTAAAACTTTCTTCATTAAAAAAATGGATAATTGAATACTTCCGAATGAATATAGACGAGTAGCAATTTTCTATAAAATACCATACAAATAAAATGCCCTGATATGTACTTAAAAAAAAAGCAAATGTTTGTTAAAAATGTATAGAGTATAGTTCATAAAGTATATATATTTTGGGTTAGTATGTACTGTAACTAATTAACCCTAACTTCACCAATTAAATATATCAGGAATGAATAAAGTAATTAATCAAGAAAAAATAAAAATATTATATCTTGGGAACACCATATATATATATATTTTTTAAAAAATGAATTTGGAATTCTAGAATACTCTAATAGAATATTCAGGTATAAACTTGAACATATGGATTTAAAAAGTACATATAAAATATTCAAACATAGGGGAAAAATATTTAGAAAAAATCTCAAGTTTAATAAATTTAACTCATGATACTATCTCATAAATTATTTTTATGTCAGAAATAAACTAATATAAGAGATTGGATGTGCTCACTTAGTGTTAGTTTGTATTGAAACTCACACCAAATGCGATTGTTGAATAACATACTCGTGTGATTTAACAAACAGGATAAATATTATTAAAATTGTCAACAGACCACTATGACCAAAATTGGCCATGAAGTTTCTGACACTTTTTCTAAACCTCCTACGTGGTATTTGCGTAATAAGAGTATTTGGGGTTCTTAAGGATATATCACAGAATATTTCAACGTTATAATGGGGCGTATTTGGCGTATCTAACTATCTAGGTATTAAAAGTATCTAGAGAATATTTCAGAAAGTAAGAAGAAAACCAGTCGCAGTAAAGGAATTTTAGTCACATGCAAGGTTCGTGAAGTTTCCAATAAAATCTAAACTAGTTACTGTTTCTAGCTTTACTAAATCTGGGAGAAAGACACGCTATTTTATTTAACTTACCTACACACAGAAGAACCTAAGCTCACCTCAAGAAAACTGGCCATATCCCATTATAGGTATTCGGTTTTCTAAAGTTGAAGTTTGAATAGCTGACAAATTTTACTCCGTAGAATCGAAATGAAGCGCTGAACATTCTGTGTGATGTCTGTCAATGCTTGCCAAACTTCATTGTTTTTTTTTGGAGATATTAAAAAGTCTAGCTATGTTTTATATAGCAACTTATCGTATTCATTTAAAACTTGTTAGATGTGTTCGTCGTATTTCAATACACTAAAGAGTTAAGAATGAGTTAGACCGAATGGTAATAAATGAGGTTATTTCAAAAAATGATTAACCTACAATTGTTTCAACGAATAATGAAAGTTTTCAAGTAACTGTCGATACCAGCGAGTTCAATTAAAAAGTCCTCAGGAAAAGCTTCGCAGCCCTTTAACTAAAACGTCCCTTGAATTTATCGCCAAAGTAAAATACTTCACTTGACCTAAGGCTCATACAGGCTTCTGGCAAGGTCTTTAGAATCTTCTACGTGTCATGAATGTTGGTAGAGATCATAATGCTCGTAGTGAGATTTTACTTCAATCGCTTCCATTTTGGCTGACTCTGACCCACGATACATTCTCAAAAAATAATTGATAATTATTGGCGGCTTTGTTATGGATAATTTTTTGGAATATGAGAAGACATAAGAAGATCATATAACTTATATCTATTATTACATGGTTGAGGAGTTACATATATGTTACTACCCATCTTATATTACATGGGTGAGGAGAGGACAGTCAGAATACTGAGCATCGGAAAACCCGATGGAGTAAGATCTCGTGGATGACCGGAGAGAAGATAGAAGGATACAGTCGCCGAGGATCTGAAGGGAACATGTACTTTTATATCTATCAGACGTGCCAACGGCAGGACAGACTAAGGAATAGCGGTAAAGCTGGCCAAGAACTGCTTTAATTGTCTGCTGCGCCGGAATCTATTACTACAGAGAATGGAGGTTAATCTACTGATAAGCGTGACTATTAGCCGTGATAAATGCGAGTTCAAGGTCACTGAAATATAATCACTGGGTCAAATAGTAATGTTTAGCCGGGCACAAACAATTTGAAATGCGTATGCCTTAAAAATTTCTCTCTGAAAAGAATGAGTGGATCTTGTCGGAAGTACAAGCTAGTTGTTTTGCAGAAATAAATAATACGATATGTGCGGCAATACCACTGGTTCTTTTTGTCAAATAAGAAAAATGTCTAATGGCAGGTAGTGATAGAGCGGGAAATAAGAGTAGTCCAGTTCATCCTCCATCACTTACGCAGAGTTCAAAGAAGCGAAAGTGTGGTCATGTGGTGTAGGACTGTCAAGTTTTTTCAAGATGTTCTTGGGATCTCGTCTACGAATCAGAAAGACCTTTTATGCTTAGCTCTGTTTTGGGGATATAAACATCGGCAAAATATAGCTGCTAGGCTTCAGCGCATTCGGATCAAGTTATCTAGATTTGAATACACAGTATTCCACTTAGTAAAGAGATCCGGATAAATCGGAGAGTGTGTATCAAGGCATCTTATATGAAGCAGAAGACGAAAAATAAGACTCACCTAAATCTGTAATATGCGTAACCTCTGCTATTTTTGGCATTGAATAAGTATTAATAGTTTAAGAAGTAAATTATTACACCAGTTCTAGTAGTAAGATGGGAAATGCAGTGATTTGTTTATAGTTGGCTACAGTAATTTAAATATAAATTTAATAAACTCAATACATAACCAAAGACATCGGAATGTTCAAAGTAAAGTAATTAAAGTGGCTTCTTAGAATATATTTTTACAAACCATACATGATTTATTCATTAAATTTCATAATACGCAGTAATAAAAATGTTAAGAACAACTATACATGATATGTTGTTCAGCAAAAAAAATATATAAAAAATTAATCATTAGTTCATTACTTTTTCGAAGATGAAATTGCCATAATTTCTTCGATTGGACTATAGTATTTACTACTTAAAATGCAGGGAGGTGTTTAATGATACAAACTGAACGACAAACAATCCAAGCTAGAAATAATTCAGGGTACAAGAAATGAGGTGTCTCCTATACGACGCCGTCCAGCACTACAAAGGAAAATAAAATAATACTACGCTAAATAAAAAAATAAAAAAAACCACTACAACCACTACAACCCATGAAGGGTCTGGGGTTAAGTACATGGTAGAGACTGTACTGTTTCATGGACAACGGTTCTGCAAGGAGGTGACTTGTCCTGGGTCACGCTCGACCGCCAGATTTCCCCCCCTTATTTGGGTACCCTATTTTTATAATATTTTATAGAGGCTGGGTGGGCTCCAGGAGGGTCCTAGATCCTATATGATCCATCTCCCGCTGCAAACAGACTAAATAAAAATCATGGCCTGCAGCGGGAATTGAACCAGGATTTCCGGCATGACAACTCAGTACTCTACCACCGAACCACTCCTCTCTCTTTTTTTCCCCGCTAAATACTTGTTTCTATAATAGAAAGATTTAGGAAAGAACAAAAATTGTTAGGCCTACAAGATTTCAAGATTGTTAAACAATTAATCTTGAAGGAATTGAATAGAACTGAGATCCTACTTCTGTACGAAGCATGCATCTCGCAGGAAACCTATATGAGTGCGAGCAAACCGACTAACAGAACTAAGATAAACAGAGCAGTAAGTCAAGCTAATGAACAAACCAATTATTGGCAATGGTGAGGACCAATCCAAGAGCAAGCAGCTGAGCAGGTTATTGGCTCATATATCTCTTTCCCCTTCGGCCTTAGCAATTAACATCACCTCGAGTTCCGGCCGGCTCTCGCCTACGCGCTTGTAATTAATATTAACAATCTATGAGATTACGTAGCCCGCTTCGGATTTGGGCCCTGTAACAACATATGTTATGTTCAGCCACCCGAGTCCATTTATCATCTAGAATGGATATTCTTGACCGCCGCTTCGAGCCTGGATCGAATCAAACTGCTGTAAAACAGAATTGGGAAGACACTATTTACATTAGTTTTATTGATGAGAAAATTTATTAATATAAAACTAACTTAATACTACTACAGATATATATTTTTAATTGCTTATTAATTTTTTTATTTTATTTGTTTTATAGACAACTCGATATAATTTTATTTATAAACGATACTTGACAAAATTATAATTATGATTGTTTGAAATCTTATGTACCTACTAATTATTAATTATTATGTTGGTAACACTAAAAAACGATTTTTTTTTTTAGATCATTTTAGTTCAATCTTTGTTTTGTTGATCTGAGACTCTACAACTCTCTGAAATGTTCTATTTTAGTATTTTTTTCTCATCTCCTTTCTCTCCATTTTTCCTACCGTAATCACGTGTAATAATTATTAGATGTAACGCATCATTTTCCATGGACTGGTAAGTCTGTAGTTCACTGAATTATTTTAAAAAAATCAAATTTACTAGTGCATGTTGATAATCTGTCAATTTATACAACTAATGATGTATGTCACAGACAGAAAATTAAGAAAAGAAAAAACATGCTTTAAAATATTTTAAAAAAAATAATATTCAGACTCTTTTTTATAAGCTATGAATTGCCCTTGTATAACTAATCTTTTTTAAATTATTCTTACAAATAACAACAAGGCATACATACAATAATAAATACTTTTGGAAACTAAACTGTGCAAAGGCTCTGTACGGGCGTGATTAGACTGAATAGAAAGAAAAAAAAAGATAATGAAATGAAATATAATAGCAAAATAGAGTCGGGGTTTTAAATCAATTGGCGAGATACTGAAACATGTGGTTTATTAATTTTAAATACAAACATGAAAATGAATTATTTTACAATTAAATAAAGAAAGAAACAATCAAAGGGGTCACTTATATCTAGGTACAAATGGAGATAATGCAGTCTTTACTAAAGGAAATGACTATGAAAGAGTTAATATATCGTATAAACAAACACCAACACTGGGCGAAATGGCCGCATGGTGATTGAGTCCAGAGTCCCTATCTCTAACGTTGAATGAAATGAAATAGTCTTTGCTGTTACCAAATTTAATGAGAAAAGGCGGACTTACGGTGGTGGAGTCAATTTCGTCACCTCAATTCTGACTGCATCTGGTGGTATCGAGGTTGCACCTCTTGTCTCTTCTGGTGGTGCTAGGCGATCTAGGGCCTTCGGCGAATATATCAATGTCCTGCGGTGAACGGCGACCTTTTGGTGAATGTCCGTAGGTTTAGGATTCAGTAGAGAAGAGTAGAGAGATGTGTGCTTGCAGTCTGAATGCGGAGAGTCAAGTGAAGTCAAGATGGCGATTCGGCCAACAGATGGTGTTTCAACCTTCTTTCCTAATCTAGATGGCTATAGCCGATCATGGCGGCGGTGACTAGTGCATTGGAATATACAAAGCTTTAAATGTAACGCTACTGAACATCCACTTTATTCGTCGCCATGGAAACAAAATGTGAACAGATCTGCGAGATTCTAATTTTAATTTATGAAATTGATCCGCGACTGAACATCCCCCCCGCCATGGCACGATAGTGGCATCATAAGAGGGTAAGGGGGCGTATGCGTGTGACCGAGTTATTGGTGGACTGGAGAAAGTGAGACACCGAACTACAATGGTGTGCTGGAGGTGAGTATGATTTGGAGAAGATGGTGACCTGGGTGAATATTTGGGAGGTATAGTTGTGCAATGAGGAGATGTTGGATGTTAATGGGGAGAGCCGCGGTAGCTGGGACTTGTAGGTGAATATTGTGGATGGTAGAAAGCGGGAGACGTCGGAGAATAAGAGGGAGAGGTTGATGAATACGTAAGGCTCGGTATTGCTTGATGAACTGGGTGAATATGATGGTATTAGAGAGAATTAGTAGAATACAATGGGGATGTAGAAGGAATAAGTTTGAGAAATAATAGGGGGAAGTATGCGAATATGAGGATGAGGTAGGAGAATGCAAGAAGCAGTATTGTTTGATGAACTTGGTGAAAAAAAAAGAGGGAAATGGTGATGAATGTAAAGCTTACGTAGGTGGATAGGAGGGAGATGTTAGGGAACAATTGGAAAGAAACCGTGAGAATAATTTGTAGAAGCAGGAGAAGAGTGGGAAAGATGGTGAAGATGGCGAATATGAGAGAAAAGGTGGTGAACATGAAGATGAGGTAAGGGGAATAAGATGAGGAGGTGGGTGAGAGAGCGAAGTCGGTGAGTGCGAAGGGGGTGTAGAAGGAATGAGATAGTGAAGTTGAAGAATAAGAGGGGGAAGTAGGCGAATATGATGGTGAGATAGGAGCATGTGATGAAGAGGTGGAAAAATATGAGGTGATGTGGGTGAATAGATAAGAATGAGCAGTGATTGATAAACTGGTTGAGGGTGCTGGAGAATTAGATGGAGAAATTGGAAAATAGTAGGCGAATATGATGGTGAAGTAGGAGCATATGATGAAGAGGTGGGAGCATATAAGGTGATGTGGGTGAATAGATAAGAAGCAGCAGTGATTAATGAACTGGGTGATTATGAGGAAGAAGTTGGTAGGTACAAAGGGGGTGATGGAGAATAAGATGGTGAAATTGGAGAATATGAGGGAGGCGTATATAAATATGACGGTGATGTAGGTGAATCGGAAGGAAACAACAGGGAATAATTGGAACTAAAGACCCAGGAGAAAAATTTGTAGAAGCGGGAGAATGGTGGGACTGAGAATGAGTAGGACTATGTAGGAGAATAGATTGGGCTACTAGATGAATATCATGAGCTAGATGGAGAATACCAAGGACTAGTAGCGAATAGGAGTGAGGAGATTGGTGAGTATGTAAGAGATGAGATTGGTGAATATGTAAGAAAAGTGACAAATTTGTGCTTCCAACTTTTGAATGGGGAGCATCCCTATCGACGGTGATCGGCCATGGTTGCTGGAAGGCGAGAGAGAGGAGAAGAGATTCGAAGGTGCAAGAGAGTCCCTTGGTAGGCCTGGTCATACCGGCGGTTGGTGATCGGCGAGCGGTGGCTTCCTCAGGCGGACGTAAGAGAGGATACACGTATCGAGCGGTTGATTCCTCAGGAGGACGTAAGAGGGGGTATACGCGTCGAACAGTAGTTTTCTCAGGCGGACTTAAGCGAGGATAGATGCGTCGAGCGGTTGATTCCTCAGGAGGACGTAAGAGGGGGTATACGCGTCGAACAGTAGTTTTTTCAGGAGGACTTAAGCGAGGATAGATGCGTCGAGCGGTTGATTCCTCAGGAGGACGTAAGCGAGGATAGAGGCGTCGAGCGGTGATTTTCTCAGGCGAACGCAGATGGGGGTAGAGTCGGTGACGATAAATATCTCTGGGGAAAACCCAGAGACCCGGGCGAAAGGATTGCGGGAGAGTATGGTGATTTATCGGTGTATCACGAAAGGTCGGCTTGTATGGAGGTGAATTTTTTAGTGATCCCTGCGAGGTTGATGAACGACGCGCGGAGGCTTTATCCGGCGGAAGTAAGAGGGGGTATAAGTGGAGATGATAGACATCTCCTGAGAAGGCCCGATGAGAAGGGCGAAGAGATCGCTCAGGATTGTGGTAACCTTTGGATGGGTCAGGAAAGATAGTCTTATGAGGAGATGGATTTTTGCAGGGTACCAGCAAATGATGACCCAAGGTTGGCGACTGGCTAGGTGATTCCCGAACGGGTGGTGGAGACGAATCTTGCAAGGTGGGAACAGTTGATGTAGAACTATGTCCGGGTTCAGTGGCGCTGAGGCGTTGAGCGGAATTGTCGTGCGGCTGAGGGGGCTTACATTCCGGAGACACTGACCGGGGGGAGCGGTGCGGTGAATTATTTGATGTTTCCGGTCGCGCTGCGGGAGCGAATTGTCGTATCGGAGATGGAGCCTTGGGCGGAAGTGACTCATCTGTTAGTTCATGAGCCGGGGCGGTGTTTAATGGTGAAGCAGCGGTGATAGCAGCTTTAAGGCCGGAAATATAGGTCAATAAATCGGCGAGCGTTGGAAACTCTTCCGGATGCTGAAGTTTAAATTCTCTCTGGGTGACCGGATCAAGTTTCTGGAATGCGATAGTATACAATAAATAATCCCCCAGATTTGGAATGTTCGATGTTTTTAATTGTTGACATTTTGAAATAACCCCATTCAACCGGGGCAACTCAAGAGGTGGAAGGAAAATGGCCGGTGGGTTAGGTGGCGGGGCAGCGGTATTACATAGATCGAATATCGTTGCTTCTAACTCCACGGCTTCTAACTGGACCTGAATAAATTGTTCCTGAATATCGGCTGGGATCGATCGTCCGTTATATTCGATAAGTAGGGCAGTCTTGGCGGTACGCATTTTGGAAATTAATTGCTTTAATTGATCAATATAAATTTGAGCTAATGAGATTTCGTTACTGTTCACAGTTGTTTTACATTTTTTGGCGAGAAATTGGACGTCTTTTAATAAACTGATTAATATTGCCTTTTGAGATTTTCCCTTAAAATTAGATTGGCGACGATTGGCCATTTTAAACTATTAACACTTAATAAAAAACGGCTGAAAGAAATTACAATGAATAATAGTATTGAATAATGAGCCTTAAATTTAAACAATTGTAACCTAAATAGAATTGAATAGATAGTCACATATGTGGCGGAAGTAACCGTAAACAATATGGCCGAATAACTAAGTAAACAATGAGGCAATATGGCCGTGAAACCTATGTGGAAGTAACCTTAAACAATATGGCCGAATAACTAAGTAAACAATGAGGCAATATGGCCGTGAAACACCAATGGTTCAGTATCTGCCGAGAAAATGAATGCTCTTATTAAATTCCCGGGTTTCGGCACCAAAATGTACGGGCGTGATTAGACTGAATAGAAAGAAAAAAAAAGATAATGAAATGAAATATAATAGCAAAATAGAGTCGGGGTTTTAAATCAATTGGCGAGATACTGAAACATGTGGTTTATTAATTTTAAATACAAACATGAAAATGAATTATTTTACAATTAAATAAAGAAAGAAACAATCAAAGGGGTCACTTATATCTAGGTACAAATGGAGATAATGCAGTCTTTACTAAAGGAAATGACTATGAAAGAGTTAATATATCGTATAAACAAACACCAACACTGGGCGAAATGGCCGCATGGTGATTGAGTCCAGAGTCCCTATCTCTAACGTTGAATGAAATGAAATAGTCTTTGCTGTTACCAAATTTAATGAGAAAAGGCGGACTTACGGTGGTGGAGTCAATTTCGTCACCTCAATTCTGACTGCATCTGGTGGTATCGAGGTTGCACCTCTTGTCTCTTCTGGTGGTGCTAGGCGATCTAGGGCCTTCGGCGAATATATCAATGTCCTGCGGTGAACGGCGACCTTTTGGTGAATGTCCGTAGGTTTAGGATTCAGTAGAGAAGAGTAGAGAGATGTGTGCTTGCAGTCTGAATGCGGAGAGTCAAGTGAAGTCAAGATGGCGATTCGGCCAACAGATGGTGTTTCAACCTTCTTTCCTAATCTAGATGGCTATAGCCGATCATGGCGGCGGTGACTAGTGCATTGGAATATACAAAGCTTTAAATGTAACGCTACTGAACATCCACTTTATTCGTCGCCATGGAAACAAAATGTGAACAGATCTGCGAGATTCTAATTTTAATTTATGAAATTGATCCGCGACTGAACAGGCTCAGTCAAATTCTTAAAATCTTAAAAAAATTGATTTTTTTAATTACCTCCTTGTTTACTTCTCTATGTAAATCAGAAATTTTTAGATCGGCTTGTAATAATGAATATATTTAATTTGTTTCACTATGATAATATACTTATGAAAAACTAGAATGGTAGTAACTTTCAAACTACTTCAACAGACCTAAAGCGTATTCTAAAGAGCAATCTTATAACAGCTCTACTTTAACATACAGAATTAAGCTTTGGCTATCCAAAAATTCATCAAATCTATTTCGGATAGTAGTCTTTCATTAAATCTTCAACGCAACGCGACGGAAATCCCTCATAAAATTAGGCATTATAATTATATCGTTGCTGTTAAAACAATACTAACATTTACAACTTTTGCTTAAATGAGTTAGTAAAGGTAATGGACGTATTAAGGTCAGCAACATGGCAGAGTATGATTTTTTGATACTTCTCTTCATTATTTGTAGTAATAGTTCCAAATTTGTCTAGATAAAGAATAGATTAAAAATTGCCAAGTCCACAGTCGGCGCGGTTTTTTTTCTCTCCTGTAAAATCGCCCAAAGTGTAATTAGGCGGTATTGTTTTGACAGCAGAATATCAAAAGACGTTCCAAGTCCAAAAAAGACGGAAGCGTTTACGAGAAGATAAAACGCAGGAATAACTCAATATTTTAAAGTATTTAATGAGAAATATTTTTTTTAATTGTTCAATTTTAGTAATTCAAACCTTAAAATGTTTAAACAAGATATTTTAAAAAATAGTTTTTTTTTTATTTTCATAAAAAAATAAAAAGCAAAACCGCTCAATATAAAGAGGATTAACGGCCAAACCCATCCGAGAAATTTTCAGGTAAAGAAGAGTATATGTAAATTATTTAACTATTGAAAGAAATTCTCAATTTGTAGATACTTGATCATATTTTAAAGCAAAAAGATCGGCGCATATTATAACGATTAAATAATAACTTAGTCCGAGGTATCTATGAGCGATACAGCATCAAATTATAATTGCGCTTAGAGGAGTCAATACCGATCATCAGGATAATTAATCAAATTAAGACTGCGTAAGCAGGTCTCGAAAGCTCTAATCAGTCGACATCAAAGCACCAGTTAATATTGCTAAGTCTGATCAGCTCCAGTTGGAGTTCCTACGGTGAGGACCGAGTATAGAACAAGCTAGATTTGGCATCAGAGGAACTGGAATATGCCATAGGAACTGGTCTATTCAATGCATACTACATTGGTATAATGTCATAAAGTTCCATATGAGTTAAAAACAAATATATATTGATAATGCAAAGCATTTCCATTGTAATGATGGTTTAAAAGTGACAATTCCCAAATTCTTCTTATGTTCATCTTCCGGGATGAACCGAGTCATGTCGGTGCTAGTAACCAAGCTTTCACTCATCGTGCTGTGAGCTTCTTCAGGGCTAGTCAGTATCCCTTATATTAATCATTAACTGACTAGCCATGAAGAAGCTCACAGCACGATGAACGAAAGCTTGGTTACTATCACCGACATGACACGGTCCATCCCGGAAGAAGAATATCAACGACCGTGGAAGCCTACGTAAACAACAATAAAAAAATTACTAGTTCTTACTTATTTTGAAATATTAATTGATTTAAATTAGTCGTAACGTAAATCTTATGTTCATTAGGCATAGAAATGAAGTCTTTTCATAACTTTTGGGGTACGGGGAAATATTCCTCAGTGTACGCTAATTATTTCAATAACTCACCATTCAGCAAATACTAAAAAAAAAAAAAGTTAACATTAACATAACTCAAAGAACCTATTTTTCAATAGAGGTATTTGAAAGTTCCATGTGATTAAAAAAAAATTAGGTATTGCTAAAAATGAAAATATTTTGCAAAGAGTTTTAAAAGAAATGTACGAATTTCAAAATTCGTTAAAACAAATTAATGACCAATGCAAAGATATAAAACAAAGGCTGACCAAAATTGAAAATAAGCCCAAACCAGGGCGTAAATACAAGGGGGAATAATCAATGCACTGGTGAGGAGGCTACACCTACATTGGATCCGGTGTGATACGATGAGACGTCGCTAGCAAACCACATGACTGAAATATCTCGAGAGTTATAACATTTGGTTCTTTAAATTTATAAAATTAAGATTATTTATTAATTATTTTTAATAGACTTATATTTTACTATAATGTATAGTAAAATATGTATAATGTATATACCCCAGCACCGTATGTGATAGAATCACGTCGCACCGAATCGGATCCAATGTAGGTGTAGCCTGAGAAGGCTAAAGAGAAGGAAGACCCATGAACTAATATAGAGTTGTGTTTTATGTTCAGAGCTTGCGACATTTGAAGCTCCTTAATCTTGAAAAATAAAACTATATTATTTATATATGGTTTAAGTGTGTTGTTATTATTATTATTGATTGTAATATAAATAAAAAAAAGTATTGGTAAAGCAAAGCATTCCTATTGTAATGACGGTATTGAAACTCTTTTATTAACCACTAGACAATTTCTAAAAGTTTGAATTTTGTTTTTATTTTATCTTTATTCCCTTAAAACTTCAAGTTCAAACATTATACAACTCAAAATATGACTTTGTTAAAAAAAAATATTTGAAATGGAATAAAAGATAAGTCGTTCCTGAACTAAAATGCTTCAACCAATACAATTGCTACTGAATGTCGAACTCAAAAATCCCAATTTTTTAGTATGTCGATTTTGTATTGAAGGAGCGATATGTTCATATGTATAAAAATAAAGTATATAATTTATGAAAATAATCAAAAAAAGGAACAGTTCTTTCAGTGTTTTTATCATAGCAACCACGTTTCTTAATGTCCACATATACGGTAATTGATTATGAAATGTAAAGTCCAAAATATAAACCTAGGCTAAAAAAATTTCGGGGTACATAAGCAAGACATACTTATCAGTTGAGTAAAATTAAGAAGCAATCTAGTGAACAACAATTAGAGTGAAACTAAAAGTCACATCTAGTTCTCAATGGTGACGAAGTGAAGACAAAACGGAAGTATAGAGAATGTAGAGAATGCCTTTAAGTATATAGACACGTGCCTATTCCTTGCCAAATTAGGCACCGTAAAAGATACCTGAGTGTAGGTTACAACACTTTAGAGTGCCATGATGTATGTGGTCTCGAGATGATTGATGTGAGAGGTGCTGTATTTTGTCAGTGTATGTGATTTTTAAGAGTCTGTTCTGATAATACATGAAAAGGCAAAAACTTAATTGCTTTCTCGTTTATCCGTATTTCGAAGTTTTAAGCAGTCCTTTTGTTCTTTTTTTTTTTTTTGCTCATTTATATTGGTACAAAAAAAAAAGTTTGCACCACTGGAATCCATGGAGGGAGTTCAGTTCATGTTAGGGACTGTACTCGTAACAATATATCACGGATTCCCAATGGGCATGGGTTTAGGGCCCTCCAATCTATAAGTCTTGGTTACAACGTTGATTTTTTTTTTTTTATTGAATGTTTATACTTTTGTAGATTCTTTATCCAATTGGGAGTCCTATGGTGCTGTAAGGTATGAGATTTTTCATATTACAGTATTGATTTGCTGAGCAACTTTTTGTAATCAACATAATTCAATAATATTCCAGTTAACTTTGTAAAATATAACTAGAAATCATAATTGTAAGTGGAAAATTGATTAGCCGACCATCAATTAATATCAACAAGAAAGTTTTAGCTTCATTCGTGTTAATATAAAACATTACTTGTGTTATTAATATTCAGCCTATTTTAAATCAATACGTAATAGATGGAAAACACATTTTCTGGAAGAAATACCCTTAATAATAAAAAGTACTTTACAAAAAGATATTCCACGCACTTACTATATAGCATCAGCTATTTACTTGTATGTTTCTGTTATAATTGTGGAATCATTCATACAGCTATTCAATATATTTTGTGTATATATGAAAAAAAATGGAAGCTAACACAGAACTTAGTCCTAGTTAACTTATCCATTGTGCTGTTTCATATCTATAGTAAATAATATTTCCAACCCTCGTATCGTCTTAGGAGCGATCTTAATCCATCCGAAGTCGTAAAAATATGTTATAAAAATTTAACGCCGCTCAAAGTTCTGCTTTCGCAATAAATCCTACAAAGATCATCCCACGTAAAGATCTTCACTGTAGGAACATCTGTAAAACATATCGCAACTTTAGGTGATTTATATTATTATAGTTTCTTGGACGATACTATATATATATATATATATATATATATATATATATATATATATATATATATATATATACGGGAAAGAAAATGGACCGGGTGGAGGCCAAAGAAAGAATCTCTTAAATAGAGCTAAACTATTGTAAACCGACATGTTGGCTGACATTGCAGGTCTTCTTCAGCGCTGAATTGGCAAGATAACAACACCTTAAAATGAAATGGTAAAAAATAATACATAAAACTGTTGGAGTAAACCATATGCAATTTAAATTACATAATAAAATTAAGGTATTATTTAAAATATATATACTAGAACAATGGTATATGAGTTACTATCATTGAGTGATGAGAAACCATGTAAGTAAACTTTGTTTTAATCACCCATAATAAGGATGATTTTTTTTTTTTTTAATTCTGATTCTAACTGAAAATTTTCTTTATAATCTCTGAACTAGGTTCTGATACTCGGGATGGATAACCAAAAATAATCACTAAAATGATATTCATTACGAAATCAATGTGCCGAAACGTAAATGGGAAGAATGTGTTAGGGATGACCTTGAAATTTCTTTTTCTATAGGAGTCTAGTAGGAGTTATGCAATGAAAGATTTTTAATATTATCAGGACTACATCTTCGTCAATAGATTATTTTATTAACATTTTTATATGTTGATTATTTCTTGTTCAAAGATTTATTTTGTAATGTTTTATATTGTTGATCGACAAACCCATAAATAAGTTCTTTTTTTTTCTTATTTTCTAAGCATAACTGTTGTTTCCCTAAAATCTGAACTTCATAACTTATTCCCATAATTTTACACACTTATTTCAAATGAAACAGAATAGTGAAAAAATCGGTTATTTTTATATCATGCAGAATAGATGTAAATTTATTTTAACACAATTAAGTTAATATGAGGTTATAAAATTACTTAAATTAATATATAAATTACATAACATTTATCTCACCGGTATATTTTAATCTTCGAAGCTAAATGTGACTAGCAAGTTCAGAAGCTTCTAACTACTGCCATCCGAAAGCTCAGCAACACTATGGGCCGGACAATATCAAAACACATACCAAAAGTGGGGCAGAGCCAAGATAACTGACTATACGTCCTCTACCACTATCATTCACACACTAACACATGGCGCCTTTCGGGAATAGCACTAACTTCAAGATATTTCGAATGGCCATCGGATGTCGGATATTGTAATAATATACCGTGTTTTATTGAGAAGGATATGTAGCACTGTGATTGTTTTGGTTTTTATCAAGTAATGAAACAAAATCATATAAAATAGTTATTTTTGCATCTATAGACTAAATAATAGTATTATTCCCTCAGAAATAGGTTTGTCCCCGAACGAATGCGTGGAAACAATTATTTTTACTCACGAGGCGATGACAAGTGAGAAAATATATTGCTGGGAATAATGATTAGTTAGTCTAAGAGGTGTATAGATCTATTGAACTGATTTAAAATATTGGATCATTTCTTCCGAAAATAACCTAATCCATCTCAACAAACAGGAGAATAATAAATGTAGCATGGTCGCACTTAGCTACCACACCACTTGGTATTTAAATTATAATACTAATAATTCCTCAAGCTAGCTATTTTAAGCTTTTAAAAATTTTAAAATGTAGTTTTTAATTTGTTTATTCCAAGCTGGTACAAAAACATGTGCTTTTGACTCAATTAATTAGGACTACAGTACGGCAGGTCACCCTATCCGTTACAACTAGGCTAAAAACTTAGAAAAGAATCCCTAGGGAAGTAGCAACAAAGATGACAACTTAATTTGATAAAATATTATAGTCCAACATGTAGGAGAGCCCTATGACTAGTTTAGATTATAGAGACACTAACCTACAGTATATACCTTTGTGCTACATATTATAATTTTTTTTCTGGATCTCCATTGTTAATTTCTGTATCTACGTTGTTTATTGCACTTACTGCACTTTTAACTTTAAGTTGTGAATTTATTAGATTGTAAGCATTCATTAAAACATAAATAGTTTATTAAAACTTAAATAAAATAACGTTTTCCTTCTTAGTGCAGGAAAATTAGTCAAATGAGGGCAAGAATCTCGGAATGGGGGATAGTCAGCTATAAACTTGTATAAACCTTAATTTTGACACCTTAAAACTTGTCTCAAAACCTACTTATCGTAGGCTTTCCGCGACTACAGATATTCCAAGGTCAAAGGTCAAAAATCGATTTTTTACACATTTATTGCAAATATCTCGTTTCCTATGGGGTTTATGCTATTTATATTGACTATAAATATTGTAGAGGATTACATTTTCTACAACTTTTGTTCAAGAATTTTGTTTATATGCTGAACCATTTTCGAGAGTATCATTCGAGGTCAACATGTCGGCCTGATTAAAAACACGCCGTATAAAGCTTATAAATTACCTCTTGATTTCCAGCCTCAGATCACAATTTTGTAAATCCTCTTCCCTGATCCATTGATGCACTAGGATGGGCGCTACAAAAAACAATAAAAATCATTAACAATTTTATAATAAGTTCCTTAAAAGATTATATTTAAAAATAAACTTATTAACAGATTAAAAGATAATAATAATAATTGTATGAATAATGACCGTGACCACGAAAATTCATGGACACATGACCCACAGGTAAGCATCCAAGAGAAAGGTATAATATATCACGGATAGACTTCATCTCCAAAATGGGGCAGAAAAGAAGAATGCTAAAGACTGTAGCACAGTACCCCAAGACTTGGAATACCTGTATCGGGAAACCTCCCAACTAAGAGGCACAGAGGAGGAACAGACAGAGGAAGAAGTATTGACATGTAATAAAAAGGTATTCTGTTTATGTGAGGTTGTTGGATATCTTACAGGATCGAACTATATCGAACTTGGAGGTGTCTGAAAAGATTATGGCATGCTAATCTTCTAACTTAAACCTATTATTTGAGTACTGAAAGTGTGCAGTTTCTCTAGTTGCTTTATTGCCAAGCCATAATATATCGTTAATAATATTTATTTGATGTAGTATTTGTAAGTTACAATAACTTTTTTATTCATAACAGGTATATTCAAGTTGTACATTGTTTTCAGGAATAACTTTTAAAATGATAGAGTTTTGCCAATTTTTAAAAGCTTTGCAATAGTGTAAAAGTCTGGTAATCTATAATTTTGCGGCCTTATGCCATCGCTTAATAATGATTACTACAATTAAAACTATTCAAGTTCTTTCGAAACTGCATCGCACGGTCAAGGAGGTAAGTAGCTTGAGAATACTTGCTAATATCCTTATAATTTTCTAATTAACTATTCAAGCTGTTGAGTACGTGCTTCAGCTTCAAATTATACACTCCTAAAGTTATAGTGGTAATTAAACCTCTAATCGTGTTTTCCCAAATTCGAAACAAATTTCATCCTCTTCGAAATAGGAGCTATATCCAATCTTATCAAAATCTCAACTGGAAATAATTTTATACTAAATTTGTTTTTTCCAACGTACTTACAACGCCAGAATTGAAATATTCAGCGTTTCGTGGAGAAACAAAGTCTGAAAATGCTTTTTAATTTGAGATTATTTTTGAGAAAAAAAAAGCCTTAACAAAGTTGTCCAAATTTCTATTCAGATGGAAATTTGTTGGAGATAAGTCTGATGATTTCGTAAACCCACTGCTTTTAGTTTCTTCACTGTCTGAGTTAATTTGTGTCACCAGCTGAAATTTTTTTAAACTAACAGCGAATCCGTTCATTACAGCACCCTTCCCCGAACGCAATTTGGGCTGCCTAAGAGAATGTGTTAACTCTTAAAAAACAAATTATAGAAAAATAGAGTGTGTCCATGGTCATATTTGATAGCATACTAATCAATGTTCCTTCAATTGTAGTAATTATAAATATTAACAAAAAAGAGAAAATTAATAACAGCTCATTACACTCTGTATACAACTAATTCCACTTTGAAATTTAGAAATAATACAATTTTGAATTTCACATAAAACGACCTATATAAACGTTTATTTAAATATTACTTAAAATACATAGTTTGTTGGTATTAAGGGCGTTATTGATTTAAAATATATCTACCAATATAGATATATACTGCGAGTGTATAAAAATATAAATTACAACTATTAGGGGTTCTCAAAGACCAGAAACGAAACAAACTAAAGATCAACTATATTTCACACAAAATGTAACATATACCTGGAGTAGTAAAACTTCACTATTTGTGAATATTAGGAACATAATAATATTAATAATAAAAGGCTGAATGAGCCCAACTTTACGATCCCATTACTAATAATAGCTGTTTGCAAACCTCAGTACGCAGAATACAGCTTTAACCGATATCCTCAGATCCTCCTACCCCTTGGCTATGCCTTGGAAATAAACACGTATCCCTCATAGTATGCAATGGTACCACCATATTGTGTCCTATGTACTTCTTTTTTCTGTTGGGTTTTTTAAATTTTTACCAACAACAAAAACTTATTAACCAAACAACCATGTATGCAAAATCATTCTCATTGTAAGGGATTACCAAACCAATGTTTAAAATGTATGTATATAATTTAAAATAAAATTAAATTAAAATCTCAAAAAAAAAACAACCATATTGTGTGTCGAAGTGTGGTTTTGGCAAGGTGATCCATTGTCGGAATGGAAATCAATCTGAGTAAACGTTTAGCTTCTCTCTAATCAAAGAGATTTTAAATCCAGTGTAATGAAATATGAGATGAGATATAATTTTTCGATTATTTGTACAAATACTCATTCAGCTAGGTGGATATATTGGAAAAACAGCGTCGATACAAATGCAAAGTATCGAAGTTAAAACACCAATTTTGAGGAGTGTGAAAAAACTGTTTCAAAGTTCGTTCAAATCAGTGCTTATCGTCAAACATATTTTATCTATGTCATTATTTCTGTACCTTAAGACGACTGTATATGAATTTTATAACAATTATTAATCCTAAAGTAAATTTACAGATCGGAAAGGAAAAATTTGTTTTAGACATTCGAAACTTTGCATAGTGCGAAACATTCATAAGGCCCTCGATGCTACAGTCAACTCCTAATCCTAGCAGTTCTAATGTCAACCATCACAATTCAGCCATTATATTTATATCCCGAATAAAGGAATCAAAAGTTCAATATAATATTATGGGATTTATATTTTTATTTAAGGCAGGAGAGAAGACAGGGAAAATACAATCTATATGTTTATGATAGGGAATGATATCGCCCAGCAATAAACAAGTCACGATCGAATCGTTGGTCAGATATAATGCATTAAAAATTTATAATGACAATTGTCTCTTTCAAAAGATTATATATATATAATTGATTTCATGGGCAGAGGTAATCTAATTGGTTTTTATTGGAGAATATATTAAAAATATTAGATTTGAGTAGGTAAGTTTTATGAAATATTCTTGAACTTCTTGGTTACTTATAAGGTTAAATGAACTGCATTAATGAACGATAACTGGTTAGTAATCAGCAAATACTTGGTTGAACCTACAGGTTAGCCAGTCGAAGAGTCTACATAGTTCCGTATCCTACACTAATATACAGGAAGAGTCATTCCACGGAGAATTAACTACCTCCCATCCAAGAGAAAGGCAACTCAGGTCGGGTCCCAGGAAATAAAAAGGTAAGTTCTAATATTTCCATTGCTGCTGAGAGGTAGAATTCATTTTTTTCATTCTAAAAAAAATAAAGTAGGATCTCGTCAAAGTAATCGGCTGGGACATAATAAGATGTTAAACTATCCTAGTAATAATATCAATTTCAGTTCCAAAAGTCAATCCATGTATGTCAGAAAATAATAAGGAAACAAGTGACAGTAACTTTTTGTTACACGGATACAGGCTGTCCCCATAAAGTTTAAATTCGACCCAGGAATTATAACTTGTCTGAAAGAGAGACACGGTATTAATTTGAACTTTCGTATACCCAGGAAACAAACTCTGCTTTGCATCAATAGAGTTCAGTTAAATCGTAAACTGTTGGAATCTAAATTGTGTTGTAATGTTAAGTCCCTGATTTTTTCAGTGTAATGGTCAGATGTAATATGAAAATGATAAGACAATCTCATGAAATTCCTCAAAGTAGTAAAATAGGAGGTAGAAGAGTACTTTGGTAAAGGCTGCAGAGCACCTAAAAATAAATGAGTGGGTGTAAATAAATGATTAAAAAAATACTACGACTTAGTTTCATTTCGGGTTACGGAATGAGACTACCTGGAACAATGCTAAAGATTAGAACCTAAAAAGAAGCTTTCTTGTTTCTGAACTCCTAATGGTGTGTGAGGATAATAGACAGAATTAAATCGATATGAAACACCCACCATTCGGAAATAACACTGAAATATGGAAGAACGCCCTAAAGAGATACAACTTCACAGCAATAACTTAGCACATAGGTCTCTCAAGAGCGTTAAGCTCGTAGACGCCACATCAGGAAGCTTAGCCTTTACCATTAATAGTTATAATAAAACTAACATTAATAAAGTAGAAATAATTAAATGGAAGATCGTCACGGGAAGAACGTTTCGGTGTAATTAAAACGCAAAAAAAAAAGTGAGACAAAACCATGTACGATGGTGGTTTGAAAAGTTCTCGGAATGTCCAGCGATGTTCCAAAGTCTTGATCTCAAAAATGAGATTCCACCAAGCCTGCAAAATACCTCTACAATTCGGCTGTCAGTTCTTCCATTGTAGGATATCTCCGCCCACCTAGAACAACTTTCAGCTTGGGGAAGAGAGGGAAGTCTGATGGTGCCAAATCAGGTGAATAAGGTAGATGTGGCAACAATTCCCACCTCAGTTCATGAAGTTTTGCCATGGCAGTTGCAATTGTATGCGGGAAAAAAAACAACACAAAAAGCAACATTTTTGTCATTTTCATTCAAGACTACCACTCACGCCACGTGTTCAATCACAAAGAATGTGTGACTTTTGCGCGGGAACCTCTTTGCTCTAGCACTGACATACTGACATCTAGCGATGATTCCGAGAAATTTTCAAACCACCCTCGTATTTACATGTTAGATAAAGAGTATTATTAAAGTTTGTATTTTCTATTATATGTTATTCATTATTTTTATCAATAATATTACATACATGCTGTTAGATAAAGAGTATTATTAAAGTTTACATCTGAAATCATAATATAATATTCAAATCTAGTTAACTCATCCTAATACTATCCTTACCACGTATGCGAATAACACATGTCTATTATCTGTCAACACTGATCCAGTTATAGCATCCCGTACTCTTCAATCCCACATCACTGACCTTGAAAATTGGTGTCAAAACTGGAAGATTAAAATAAATTCTCAAAAATCTCATCAAATCACCTTTACCCTCCGTCGTAAACCAGTGACTTCCTGCCCTCCTGTATCGTTTAATAACATCCCTCTAAGTCCTGTAGAACAGATCCGGTACTTAGGACTACACCTTGACAAACGCTTAACTTTGAATCCTCACACTAGACTGAAACGACAAGAAACAGCCCGCAGTTTCAGGCTACTTCAACATTTACTAGATAAACGCTCTAAGCTCCCAATTAACTACAAAAGACTCATATACATGACAATCATTAGACCCATCTGGACTTACGGAATAGAGCTTTGGGGCTCCACTAAGCCATCGAATTCCTCTCGTATTCAATCCTTACAATCCAAAATCCTTCGGAAAATCCTTAATGCTCCTTACTTTGTTACGAACAAAGTAATCCATAATGACCTTAACATCCCGTTTATTGCTGATTTGGCCCGAATCCGATATCAATATTTTCATGGCAAACTTCATTTCCACTCAAACCCACTAGTTTCAAACCTCGCAACCTCCTCAATTCCTGATAATCCTCCGAGGCGTCTGAAAAGAAGATGGCCTCGTGACCTTCTAAGCTGAACTTTTTATTTGAGTACTACCACCGGGTAGTTTCTCAACTTGTCTTCATGTCAATGTATTCAGTCATTTTATTTACTTGTTGTATTTGTATACAGTTGTAAATTTCAATAAATTAATTTTAAAAAATAAAACAAATCTAGTTAAAATAAAGGTTATGGCTCAATATTAAAGTTAAGAATATTATACCCGATTTATCTGCATCGATTGTCAAGAATCCTATTACAAACCGGATCGAGTTCAGAAAACTGATCTATAAATAAATATTTTTTCAACGAGTTTTAATTGTCTAATATCCCTGCTATAACATTCGAACTAAACAGTAAAATAAACAAAATAGAACAGGTTTGTATAGGAACAAATATAGATTAATTTAAAAATAACCTGTAGTACTTGATCTAATACCTCATATCTTTGCCAATTCCGGTACGATAAAAACAATTTACAATAAAGGTTTCCATGGCCTGAATGAAATAACTTTTTAACATTTCCCTGCTTTATGATTGTTTTGTTGATATACCATATAAAAGAAATCAAAGGATTTTAAGAAAAATGGCTTTATGTTATCTTAATGCAAATTTGTCCATTTGTAAAAGAGAAAAACAGATTGGTTCAGACCAAAGGGTTTTAGCATTAAATCGGAGATGTATTAAATAATAAAGCTACTTACGAGAACGATTGACCAATTTATGTAATTTGCTTTGTGGACTATGTTTAACATGAGCTTTCCTATATACGGACTTTAATAAGCTTATAAATAAAATATAAATTCATTTGGGGAGGAAAAATATGACAATCCAGGAGAGATTTTTATTTTATTAATGTTACATCGATGGTGACCGCAGTGAGTTGAGAGCACTTATATTATGATGGATGGCCGCGAGTCCATTTGTTAAGAGTTTGTTAGAGAGTTGTTCAGGAGTGATGTTGATACGGAGAGAGGACTTTTTTGTGTCATATTAGTAATGAAAGCAGTTTGGGCATTATAAATACTTAAAATCGTTTTTTTTTTCTATTTTGTATATATATATATATATATATATATATATATATATATATATATATATATATATATATATAAATATAAAACCACTAAACCTCTTAATTATGCCTCTGATTTAAAGGTCAATAAATAAAATAACTTGATGAAAAGGTAGACCTTTAACTGTAGGCTAGCTAAAGACAGTTAATTTAAAGGTGCGGAGAAATATATTTATTTATGATTGAGAGGAAAATTGTTGACTGGAAAAACGGTCACAGTCAGGAAGAATTGGTAGCTCCACCCTTCTATCAGTCCTGAAGATGGCCTACATCGTAGGTCGAAACGTCGGCACTTATAATAAAGAAGTTTGTCTTATTTAGTGTTTTTTTGACTGCACCCCCAGGCTATCTATATCCCAAATATATTTATTTATATTTTCTCTACTAATTTGACTAACAAATCAACTTTTTTACCTAAAATTTCTCAAACTACCCAGAAAGAAAAGAAAATCAAATTACATGGAATCTCAATATCAAATATTAACGTATCACCATCATCAGTGGTACAACAACTTGGTTAGTGAGTCATGGCATCCTCAAGCAGTTATCGCCATGCCTCTCTATCTTTTGCAGCCGGGAACCATTTTCACACGCCAAACAGATTGCTATAATCCTTCGAGACTCCGACTCTCCATCGCAGTTTCGATCTCCCAATGCTTCTCAATCCATATATTTGTTCGGTTACCATATTTTTGGAACGCTTTCATTGTGCATCATGGCGAGATGTCCAGCCCATCTAAACCTCCCCATGCGCATTACTTTCATCATGTCCGGTTCTCCTGTCAGTGTGTAGAGCTCGGCGTTGAAATTTCCTCTCAAACATAACCAGCCTTTCCTCATCCGATTTCGTGTCCTAAAATTGTTATACGGTCCAAGTCTCTGATTCGTACAACAAAATAGGGCGGATCAGTGTCTTGTACAATCTCATCTTTGTACTCCATGTAAGATGATATCATCTTAAAAGGTGCCTTAGTCCGAAGAATATTCTGTTCGAAAGTATTATTTTCCTTATCACTGCTGCCACTCCGTTAATCACGTTAGCCTGTGGGCTGAGATATGTACGTTCCGATGGCGAACCTTTCCCTGAGGTTAATAGTCTGACCTGATATTATGATTCGTCTTTCATTCACTCATTTCCAGGCCTGGTCTACTTGCTAGACCTTCCAGGGCCATGAATGCATCCTAGACCGCCTAACAGGATGTTCCCACAATGTCAACGGCATAGTCAACGATCATCCATGTTGAAAATAGTACCAGTCGTCTGTATACCAGATTCCCTTACCACCCGTTATAGTGAAAGATTAAAGAGCAGGCATGCCTAAACATAACCCTGTCTCATGCCACATCTGCCAACAAATGGTTCTGAGAGTCCTCCTGGGATATCCACCATGCATTCAGCACTAGAATGAACAAATAAATCAACGTATAAATATTTAAATTAATGGAAATTCCCTACATTTTCGATACAAAAAATTGTCGTCTAGACATCAACATCACAAGGAAAAAAAAAGATCACATTAATACTGAAAGTGGTTAAGTGAATTTATATATATATATATATATATATATATATATATATTAGATCAAATATACATTATTCGATGCATAACATAATTATTATTATTATACAAAATATTTAAAATTAAGGAAATAAACCCAATTATATTTAAAAAAAAAACTGTTTCAACAAAATTTAAATCCTTGATTTTCTTTCTGCGAGAAATATTGTTTGGATTAAACCGCTGGGACTACTTTACTTGATACTACTCGGACAGGATGAAGAATAGTGGCAGGGAAATTGAGAACAACGGTGAGTTGGTTTTTTCTTTTTTTTAAGAACCTAAATTAAGTTGAGGCCCAATCTAGGTGTGTCGGTTTGCTGAAAAAAATAAACTGTTATCCGTGATTCCCATTATTTTACTTTCGATTAAATTTGATCGAAAACGGCGTTTGAAAAACTTGAAAATAAAAAAAGGGAGGGCTATTACAAATGAAATAAATACTCTTCTATTTTTATTTTATTTTTTTATACTCTTCTAATTTAGCAAACAAAATTGCTAAAAGCCCTGTTGATAAATTATTTTTTTAAAACCTACTCGACCTGTAATACTAAAATCACTAATGTCAGCAGTTAGGTAATTATTTTATTTTTATTTTTAATGAATTCGATTTTTTTTTATTATATATTAATTTACTAAAGTCTGATAAAATACAATATGTTCAAATTCTTTAAAGGTCCGAAAGAATAAGTTATAGAACTTTCAATATTCATAAAATGACTATTTTCAACGAACTCATATATTGAACATGTTATACAAATATTGAAGAATGTGAGTAATAATATATTATAGTGAAAAGTAATCCCAAAGCCACTGTTTTGACGTGACACAAAAAAGGGAAATTCGGGGAAAATTTTATTTCACATACTTTTCGCTAATAGGTTTATTAAATTGATTAAAAACCGTATCCGATTTTTTTAGAAAAAAAAGTATTTTTATATTGAAAAAAACGAAAAAACTTCATATTGGCACTCGTAAATGAAGTAGGTCTGTCCAATATATTTTTTTTTCCCTTTTTTTACGGAATTTACATTCAAATGTTTTTTCCCAGTTTTTCTTAAACTAAATATTTAAAAAAATAATGTCACAGATAAAAGGCATAAAAGTAACGGTTATCGTTTAATACCTATAAAATGCCTTGTTCAACCTACTACGTTAGCAAGAAAGATTTTATGAATAACTTTACTCGTTAACCAGTAATCTACTGTTACACATACTGTTCTCATACATTGTTTTATAAGTCCCTTATAACCGAACTTCAAAATTTCTAAGAATTCTGTTAAAGATATTGATCAAGAATTCAACCTTAACCTCAGGATCGGATCAAATTTATCTTTGGTCATAATATATTATTTAACGAGCAACAAAATCAACGTTCCTATGTTTATAACTTTAGATTTCAAAGCAGCGTATTATAACACAAAAAATATGGATCGAAATAAACCATAAAAATATGATTCAATGGTGCCAAGAAATTTAAAGAACGACAATTATTTATTTGCGTTCTTCGGGAAGATATTAAGTACCTTAGGCTTCCCTATTTTTTTTAAATTACTTCTTTTTGTTTACTGGTCTGTAATATTAATAAGTTGAAGAGTGCCACAATGCTCTCATGGTAGGACAAGTAGTGTAAAAATTGACGTTTCAACAAAAATTTCCCATCCCACAAGAATTTATTTAAAAATAATTACAATATAAAAAACAAGAACTGTATATAAATTAGAAAATGGAGGTTGTCCCCCCACCTAGTATGTCATATGATTATTTTTTAATGAAAAAAAAAATGAGGATACTAAAAGCATATTTAAGGCGAACCTCTAAACTAATAAAAAAGGAATATATACAATACAAGCTTACACTGGAATGTATCCCTATCGCTTGATTTCAGTTTAATTACATTTCTAAGTTTTATAAATTATTTTATATAGTTAATGTAGCATTAAAAAATCTTAATAAATTAGTTCATGAAAATATCGTTTTTTTATATCGTGACATAAAAAAACAATTAATGAAGAGCAGCTTATTATTCTATGTATGGTAGTCATGGGTAGATACTGGATTTTCCTGTATCTGAATACAAGTGATACTGATACTTTTCTGTGTCCGATACTTTTCTTACTTTTACTTGATATTTTTGTAGTTGAATACAGTTATCCCGACTCTTACTCTTCTAATACGCTACACAGAAGCCTTTCTTGGGGCATCAGTTTTTGTTATCATTTTTAAAGGAAAAAGAGTTATTCGCCAAAATAGTAACCTGCACAAAGCATCAAATGATTAAAATCGTGTTTTTTATTGGTTAATTATTTTTTGAAAGGAATTGAACAAAACATATAGATTAATAATAATAATTTAAAAAAAACTAACTGAAAAATAATTAAACGAATTGTTTATTCATTCTTTTTTTTTTTAGTACATTAGTCTCCGTTAGCTGAGAAATCTATTATTGCTATATTCAAAAACAAGCATTTTGTTAGGTTCACTTTTGTTTTTCTTATTTTTATCAATTTATAATTGAAAAGTAGATGTAAAAACATATTACGTTTCTACAGTTATAGTGAGATAATACAATTTTCAAGCTCAAAAATTATAGGACAATTTATTTATTTAAATATGTCCCGGGCGAGCTTCACTGCTTGTTGTTTCTCTGGGTCCCGAAGTCGAAGTCCATCCATATATATATATATATATATATATATATATATATATATATATATATATATATATATATATATATATATAAATTGTTTAAGAACCATATTAAATTAAATCCCACAATTTGATTCACAAAGTAGATGCAAACAAATAATATACCAGTTTTAATTCGTATGTTATAGTAATAAATAGCATGAGGTAGTGAATATATTTGTGATTATTGAATAGCTGATGCTTCTAATGTGAATGCAACCAAGGCCTTGAATACAGAGAGCTGTCTATGGCTATCTATCTGGTATAGCATTTACCAGGTGCGGGAGTAGAGATTGTAGTGAATATGCCAATCGTCGTGAATACTGACTAGTGAAGACAACTATCTACAGGTCTAGGAAGAGGTGGGTTGACCTTGGTAGGACCTCCCACCCCATTGCTACGACACGCGAGTCAAGTATCCAAGTGAGTATCTGTACCGGGCACATTTCGACCGTATCCGGTCCTTGTATCCACTACTTTTCAGTATCGGCTACAAATTATCCGATAGCTACAACCTTGCCCATCCGTAAAGTATGGATAGTTAAAAACCTTTATAGTGAAGAATGTAGGCTAGTTTTATTAAAGTATTCTGAATATTTAACTCTACGCTCTACGGAAGAAGAGTTGGTTTTAGTTTATTAAATTATCGCTAAAACTTACGAGAAGATTTTGATATTGCTAAACCATCGGTGGACCACGAAAATCATGTTAAAAGTTGGTTAGGATTGGGTCAGTAGTTTTCCTGTTAGTGATTACAGACAAAAAAAAAATATAGTCATTTTATGTATGAAAGTTAATTAATAGTTTAAGAAAATAAAAGTGTAGGTCAATAAGTCCATCTCTTGTATCATAGACCCGATCTCATGGCTGGATTGATTTAATAAACTTAACAAACAAATTAATTTACTGTTATTGTGATAAAACTTATTTGTGTGACGCAGTTTATTATTTAATAATACTAAACGACGTTCTTATTATTGTAGAACTTCGCGGAAAAAAACAAGGATGTAATATAAGAGGAAATAATCCTGGAAAAAAGCGGTAATAAAGTTGTGAAGGCTAAACAGGACAAATGGCATTCCATATCCTTAATATCATTCTCTTTAATAAAAAATAATCTGCCTCGCTCAAAATTCCTCGGGGTTTTGATAATTGCACAACATATATATATATATATATATATATATATATATATATATATATATATATGTGTTCAGAAGAACTCTTGTACCAGTATTGGGTTCAGTACCTGGTAGAGACTGTACTATTTCTTGGACAACGGTTGTATGGGATTTAATTGGTCCTAAATCACGCACATTTTCCCTCCTATTTTGGGTACGCACTTTATATAGGCTGGGCGAGCCCCAGAAAGTCCTAGGTCCCGTAGGATTCGTCTCCGGCTGCTAACAGACAAAATAAAAGACTGCCAAGGAGCGGTATTTGAACCCATGACCACAACTCAGCGCTCTACCACTGAGCCTCTCTACTCTCTGTTTAGAAGATTATTAAAAAAAACTTGTTTTGAATTAATGTTGTTAATAACTTCAAAATGCAAAACCTAATTAACATTTAAATCTTGACTAAGTTTTAAAATCTCGAGTTATCTATCTGGGTTTGACTTATTTGATTTCAGCCTTGAATTTCTAGAAATTTCAACATTAGAGTGATAATTCCTTTCGGATTCTAGAGACTAGAAATGGCGATTAGAATGAATTTCGTGATCTTTATATGGTCCATTTATAATCAATTACGATATCAGCATCTAGAAAAGGAAAGTTACAAAAGTAGCTTTAGGGCTGAGATCAAGGAGCGAAGACGCATATTCTTTGTCTGGCGAGCCATTTCTAATTTTGGGGAAAAATTTATAAAAACGTTTACTAGACGGAAACATTAATATTTTATCATAATTCCATTTTGGGCTGTAGATTTAGGCCATCTTCAGGAATATCAGTAGTGGGTCCCCAGTCTGAGATGACGCGTCAAACTATCCGAATGTATAGTATAGGAAAAGCATATAGTTCAGAAAATCCAGCAGTTGCAGTATAATTATATGATTATTATCACAGCTTTAACAGTATAATCCAACGAATTTTCAAAGGATATATATTTATATTTCTCTAGAAGCGAATACAAATATTACATTCTACCAAATACAAATGTCCTTTAATTATATTACAATGTAAAACAGGGTGAAGAAAATAGTCAGGGTGGAGATCAGATAAATAATTTCTTAAATAGGATTGAACCATTAATTTAGAAACCAACGTTCTGACCGACACTGCAGGTCTTCTTCAGGACTTCACAGGATTCTTCTTCTTCAGCGGATTCACTTTTTCTCAGTGACCTCATTACAAGCCCTGAAGAAAAGCTGTAAAGTGTGTCAGAACTTTGGTTTCCAAATAAACAGTCCCATCCTATTTAAGAAATTATTTATTTGACCTGCACCCGGACTATTTTTTTCCAAATATATTTAAGGGCAATTAATATTATTCGCTATGTAAAAAAACAATTAAAAGACCAGTAAGTGAGTCTCACAGATTTTATCCAAATATATTTCCGTAATATGACCTTTAAAAATACTGGTCATTCGTCCATGCGTTTATTCTCATGGATGGAAAACATGCGTATTAAAATGCTTGATTTTGTATCTCAAGTTTGGAAAAGAATATCGACATGGTTATCCCATAAACATTTTTTTTTATTTTCATTAAAATGCACGATATAAAATTTATTTTTTCAAATTTAAAAAAATTGTTTTGGGGTAAAGTAGCGTTCTAGGTTTTTAAAAAAGAAATGTCAGATGTCCTGATTACAATGTTCTTGGATTTTTTGGGGAAAAAAGGGGCTTTTTTCTATGCAAACATACAATCGACTATAGGATTATCTAAGTTTAGATCGTGTAAAATATATGATAATTTTTTTTTTTAATACGACTATATAACAATTGTCATATGTCGTAAGCTGACAATGATTTTTTCCACTTTTCCCGGTCCTGGCAGTGCTCCTCTGTAAGCCCTCTGGCTGCCATTCCTTCTTCCAACCCATCGTACCATTTCTTTCCCAGACGTCCTCTTCTCCTCCTCTGCTTAGGAACATAATTTATTATACTCTTGGGCCATCGACTTTCTGACATTCTCAATACATGGCCGTACCAGCTCAGGTTTTTGGTCTTAATAGTGAACAAGGTATTGTGGGGTTCCTGTACTTTTTTTCTGATCACGTGATTAGGGATGTGCTGGAGTATCGATAGAGGTCTTTAGAAGTCCATCTCCATCGATAGGAGTTTTTTTTCTAAGTTGGTAGTGATGGGCCATGTTTCTGAGCCATATAATGCCACATTCCAGGTAAAGTATTTTCATTGTAGACAATTGAACTTCCTTACACCATAATATAGAATTTAAAGTTCTTATTGTCTTTCTTCCTTTAGTGACCTTTTCCCTTATGTGAAGATCGCAGTCAGTTCTAGTAGAGAGCCACCTGCCAAGATATTTAAAATTTTCACTTTGGGTAAGACTCCAATTTTCTAGTGTGAGGGAAGCATAATCCATATTCAAAGCCAAATATTCTGTTTTTTTTGTTTGCTGATTTCTAGGCCTCCCAATGTAAGAAATTACTTACAAAATTACCCCAGTTTAGTATTTAGTCTATATTGTTTCCATTTCATTATTAACAATGTTGTACAGAGCTTCTATTTTATTTATTTATTGATTCATTAAAAAACCCTATAAATCAATAACCCCTTTGAATGGTTCAAACCAAGCTGGAGCAACCACCCCGATATAACTACGAAACAGTTGCAGGGTGTTTAATTTTTTGTCTCTCTACTCTTCGCACCGATTGGAACGAATATTTTTTCGGATGTTGACTCACCGACAAAAAAATTCGGTAAATCATTGACTGTGCTCTCCCCTTTTTAGCCTTGTTAACCTTTCGATGCCCTACACCATCCTTAATATATTTTAAAGGATACATCTACAGTCCCGGAAAATAAGAGGTTAAGTCAAATTTTCTTTAAAAGATGTTTCTTGAACTTAAGAAAGCGGAATCGTATTATTTTCGTAGCGAATAACAAGTCAGGAATTGGCTTAAAAAGGAGTTTTTTTTTTTGTTTTTTTTATTTAATATAATGATATTTACAACTATAATGCTATTATTACAAGTAAATGTGCTAATACGTACAATATGACATAAAAAACACTTGTGGAGAAACTACCCATCGGTAGCACTCCAATAAAGTTATATAGTAGATGATCTCGAGGCCATCTTCTTTTCAGAAGCCTCGGATGGTTATCAGGAATAGTATGGGAAGCAAGTTGAGAGACTAGCGGATTCAATTGTGTATGGAGCTTGTCATGAAAGGATACGTATCTAGTTTGGGCCAAATCAGTAACATATGGGATATTAAGATCATGATGGATGAGTTTGTTTGTGACATAATAAGGAGCATTGAGGATTTTGGATTGTAAGGATTGGATACGAGATGAATTGGATGGTTTAGTAGAGCCCCAAAGCTCAACTCCGTATGTCCAAATAGGTCTGATAACTGTCATGTAAATGAGTCTTTTGTAATTAATTTGGAGTTTAGAGCGTTTGTCCAGTAAATTTTGAAGTAGGCGAAAACGTCGAGCAGTTTCTTGTCTTTTCAGTCTTGTATGAGGATTCCAAGTGAGACGTTTGTCCAGATGGAATCCTAGGTAACGTATCTGTTCGACAGGGTTCAGCGGAATACTATTAAAGGATACAGTAGGACAGGAATTCGTAGGTTTACGACGAAGGGCGAAGGTAATTTGATGAGATTTGTTAGGATTTATTTTAATCCTCCAATTTTGACACCATTCTTGAAGGTTTGAGATATGGGATTGAAGAGATTGGGATGCAACAAATGGATCCTTATTTACTGATATAACACATGTGTCATCAGCGTACGTAGTGAGGACAGTGCTTGGATGGGTTGGGATGTCAGCTGTATATATAGTGTATAGGATGGGGCCCAGGATATTACCTAAAAGGAGTTATATCTTATTTTACAACTCCGTTTCTAGCCAAAAACTACGAGAATGACAAGATTCTAATTCTCCGCAGGCCACGTTAAATTCCTTCAGGACAAAATCGACTTCATCCCTTATTCACTGTAGATATAGCGGTTAATGTTCTACTACTGATACCATATCGTTTTAATTTCTACATTACATTTTGTAATAACATTACATAGTACGGTATAAGGATAAATTTCATTCCATTTATTTACATTTAGGTTGTTAACTTTCATTTCGTAATCGGTGTTCAAACAAAACCATTCTGTTATTATTATGCCTTATTTACAGACATCACGCTAATTCGGTGTGTCTACACAGTTCATTTGAACATCATCTATCATAAGCTCTACAACCAATAATTTAAGAAAAATTGGTAATTATCAGATTTGTTTAGGGAGGAGGAAAGTCTACAGCCTAACAGATTATCTTGGAAGGCGTCGTTCCGTGGACGCGTGGACAGAATACGAGAAGGGATAAAAAGAATATCACTGAATGGAAGGCACTAATGAACATGAAACAAGCAGTATAAGTTCATAAAACATTTCACAATGAAATTTTTGTTTATTTAAATTTATTTTTATTCTTATTTTTTGTTTAAATTTAAGTGTCTTAACCTAAAGTATGTTTTATTCCTAATTTACAACGTTGTATTAACGTAAGTACTCGCAGAGCGGAGCTTACTTTATTAACGTTAACAGATAACAAACCTTTCTAGCTATCATTACATACTGTATTACGATTACCATCTCCGCTATATATTTTTTTATTTCCCCATTATAAGACTGGCTGTAGAATATTTTCCGTCCAGGAGAAAAAGCACCCACACCCCAAGATCTATATGGTGACGGTACGTTAAAATACATCAGTTGGCAGCATATTATAGATAGGTGTAGATAGCCCTTGACCGGCACCTCAAACCAGCTTACCAGTGTAGAAAGAAACTCAGGTCGGTTAGGACCAAGCCGTACACACACCTTCGAGTTTATCCCTTCGCCACAAAATAATGATATACATGATGTAATACGGAGCGCCGTTGTTAGGAAATGTAGGCCCGTAACAGCAAGAGTCTGTACACTAGACATATTTTACTATATGTTTCAACGTATAGTAAAGCATACCACATTACACGAAACTAAACTAGAGCTACTACATAACACTCTTGGCATACAGACAACTACAGGCTTCATCAAACGGAGACACATCAAATTCTTTGACTGCCTGAAATAATGTACGAACCCTCTTTATAGGACTGTTACCCCAGCAGAACGGCCAAACAAATGGCAAGATTATGTTCGGAATCGTAGCTTAGAATAAGAAAAAATTAAAATTAATGAACAAAAATCAAAAAGACACGTTGGGCCCCCCAAAAAACCCTTAAATCCTGAACCTAACTTGGAACCTACAATCACTTAAAACACCAACCATTATTATAAAATGAAATCAATCATCATCAATATCATATAATGGATTGGGTCAGTAGTTTTCCCATTAGTGGTTACGTTGTCTCGCCTCCTCCAAAACATTCCGCTTTTTTTTTTTTTTTTAATGTCATTGGATATTTCCATACAGCCGAACATTCCGCCTTAAGGTTCGATTAATATCGATGCATCCCTGTCACAGAACTCGACAGCTTCGTTGCAAACTTGTATTTTTGCATATTAATAGCTCGAAAACCAACATCATTATGTAAGATTCAATTAGCTACCCCGAGTTGGTTTGAAAGATATGTTCATGGAATACCCAGTTGTAATAATAATCCGATCTCATCTTATAACACCCGTAAACGAGGCTAACAGACTTGAAGATTTATGCAGTCAAGCTAGCCTAGTAGGCCAGCGGCCAGGTACAAAAAAAGGGGTTTAGGATGCAATACATTGAAGAGAGCTGAATTTTTATATGTTGTAAGAGCATCTCTGACTAGTGGAAATCCAAGTTTGCTACCAAAAAAAACGGATGGGAAAACTTTTGGTGGCCGAAAAACCTTGAAATTCTCGGAGTTCTTTCAGTTTTTGGCCTATATCTCCTAATCAGTGCGTTTTTAAAAAAAACAATGGTATCCATTTTTAAATACGATTATTTTTTCTATAATTTGAGCTCAACCGCTCTGTAGCTTTTATAATTCTGAGTTACGCCCCTTTAAAAATTGGTAATTTTTTCTAAAAAATCCAAATTTAAGTTTTGGGCGAATTTCGAGTGGAACACCGGCCGAAGGAGTGATCCTACAATGAAAGTCATGGAAAATGAAGCTGTAGTAAATTTTATTAGCTGTAATTGAGGCACAGGCCATGCTCCGTAGGTCTATTAGATTCTGAGTTACGCCCCTTGGTAATTTTTTCCAAATAGTCCAAACATAGGCTAGCGGCCAGGTGTTTGATAGTCGCAAATAATCGAAGACAGTTGCATTTTTGATATGTTTTTAGGGCAAGTGTGAGTAGTGTAAATCAAATTTTGCAACCGAAAAAACGATTGGGAAAACGTTTGGTGGCCAAAAAACCACGAAATGTTTGGAGTTATTTAAGTTTTTGGCCTGTATCTCATAATCGGTGCATTTTTGAAAAAAAACACAGGGGTCATCATTTTAAAGTTGATTAAATTTGCTACAATTTTATTGACCGCAGTTCTGTAGATCTAATAGATTCTGAGTTATGCCCCTTTGAAAATTTTCTTTTTCTTTATAAAAAGTCCAAATTTTAAGTTTTGGCCGACTTTCTTGAGAAACACCGGCCGAAGGAGTGATTCTACGTTGAAAGTCAAGATAGTAAATTTAATTTAAGCTCGGTCTAAGGCCTGTAGGTTTAACGGATTTTGAGTTACGCCCCTTTGAAAATTGGTCTTTATCAAAAACGCACCGATTAGGAGATATAGGCCAAAAATTGAAATAACTCCGAAAATGTGGAGGTTTTTCGGTCACCAAACGTTTTCCCATCCGTTTTTTCGGTAGCAAACTTGGATTTCCACTAATCAGACATGGCCTTACAACACATCAAAAATGCAGCTTTCTTCAATTTATTGCGACCTTTATAACAGCAATGTTGAGTAGCATTGAAAACTAGTATTTTTGAACGTCATGCAGGGCTTTGATCAAGATTGATCTATACCCAATAAGTTAGTTCACATTTCGTACGTTCACACAAAAAGATCCATGTGCTTTCTGGGTTTTAATATATATGCATGGGACGAAATGTATTTGGATGGAACCATAGTGCGTAGTGGGGTATTCACGATCACGGGACTGGATGCAGAGATCTAAGCAGAGGTAAGGACCTGCTTTACCTCTTACCCTTAGCTCATGAACTTTATTTTCATATTTCTCACTCACTAAATATGATCAATTGAGAAGTTATAGAATTGATAAAACAAAAATAATTCACAGCAAAGTAAATACATCGAGTTTTATAAAGATTGAAATGACACGTGCTTCGGATATTGCTTTGAGGAATATACTTTGTATATATTAAAATGTATTTTTCTTTTTCTCTTAAATTTAGTTACATATAATCATGATACAAAGATCGGTACGTTTTTTAGCTGCGTACCAACTGCGCGATGAATAGTCTGTAATTTAAACAACATTTTGAATTTTGATTATTTCGATTTGGACAAAAGCGGATTAGGGGAGCAGCAGTCTAAATTTAAATCAGTATATTACTTAAAAACCGGGAGCGAAGTAACTCTCAATCTTTAGAGAGCTGAGTTGCTTTTATGAAGGTTCCGGGTTTAAATCCAGCTTTGACATAAACTATTTAATCTTTTAACAGCCTCTGAAGGATCTACAGACCCTCCTGGGGCTTACGCAGCCTCTGTAAAGAGGTTAACCTGATGAATATAATCAATGAAGGTATTATTGTTTATTAGGTATATATTTTTTCTTATGCCAGAATAAGAAAATAAGGTAAACTAATTTTCTATTTACCTCCACAATGCTCAATAAAGTTGTGATATATTATTCGTTGTTTTTTTTTGGCGTTGACGTCAAAAATCTAGAACTTTGTAGGACAGCGGCAATTTATGAGGTGCTCTGATTCCATACATAATTCATTTGTTCAATTATGTATGGATTACAAGTGGGCTTTGATACCAATTCTGTGTAGGTGAGTTCGGCGATAATCGTGTCATGTGAAATTGGCCATAATATCTCTTGAGCAGAACGTTTTCAACAAGTCTTACCCACTTTTTTTTCTGCGGTCTTATTTTTCTTTAGTAATTTTAGAATTAAGAAAAAAAGTCCCTCACAAATAATTAGAGACGAAACTGATTTGTTTTTTTTGTTCTTTTTATATGTTTTGATATCAGAATTTAAAAGAGGTTTGCAGTTGTTTTTTCTTTCCTTTTTGTTTATTAACCTACGACTTTATTAACAACAAATTCACTTCGTTTTGTGTTGTATTGTTCGTTACTGATATAGTTTTGACGTAATAAACTGTCTTAATTGGCATACATCCGTGATATAATCAACCTTTGTGATAACTCAGAAAGGTCTCTTTTTTTTCAGTCCTTAATTTCTTTATTCCCTACTTTCCGTTTGATAAAATCAATGAAGAATATTTAAAAAATATCCGACAATTTAAAAAAGGAAAGGTTGATGGCTAAGTTTTCTGAAGTAGGGACTGTTTAGCAGCACTGATTTTTATTATTGTTATTTTATTTATTTCCATATGATATTATTACTTATTCTTTATGCACAAATGGAATAGTGTTAGATCTATTCGTGAGAAAAAATAATACATTTTCATAGCCTAAATTTTGTCTTTTTTATTACATACAGTTATAACAAAAATACAGCACTATCTATACTTCCAAAATTCTCCTTCTCCTTGTAACCTCGTGTATATGCGGTGATTGGTCTGATTACTTTGCCTAGGTTCAATATTCATAAATGACAATTTCACTGGCAATGTTAAAATAAATATAGATATGAATTCATTCAGTATCTCAAAGACAAATATGATTGTTAAATATAAATGTAACCTATCGCAGTCAGGGATCTTATTTTTTATTAAATTAACTTTTATTCGAACGTTTTCACATTTTCAAACATTGACAATTCATAATTCTTCACCAAATGATCGTGAAGTTAAAAAAATCGTTGTTTTTATCTATGTCAGGACCGATTGTACACATTGTTTTTGAAAGTTCATTTTTTTAATGAGTTTTTTTTAATTTATAATTTTTAGTATTCGTTGTGTGTTAAACATTTCAAATTTTGTTTTGTTTTTGATTGCTCTGTAAAACTTGTGTGTTTAATTACTGCCTGAAATTAATATGCAATTAACCAATTATAAATAATTATAACTGTTACAGATCAGTTACAACCAGTGAATTCAAACCCTATACGGGAAATAAAAGAACTGGCATAACTGATTAAATAATTTTATCACTTTATTCGAATTTGGTTTAAACTGATTAGTCATATTCTTCTTATATTCAACTTCCGGGATGGACCGTGTCTTGTTGATGTTATGAACCAAGCTTTCGCTCATCGTGCTGTGAGCTTCTTCAGGGTTAGTCAGTTAATGATTAATTTGAACACAATCTACTAATAAATTACAATGAAGTTAAAGGTTCATTCTCACCAGCGAGCCAGCACGCAAGGTCTGGCTTTCTTTTAAATTTATTCAAATAAATATATAATTTTTAAAAAACCGATAAGAATAAATAACATAAAATAAACAGGAAAAAGAATTAATAAAAAAGATGAATCATAGAATTTTTATTTAAAAAATATAAACAAAAAAAAACCTAGAAACCTGTTCTTAAAAATCTGAAGATCTGCCAAGGAAAAGGATGATGCGAATATTTTGAAATAAAGAAAGGATGCCTTTCGTCATGAAAAATAAATACTCACAGCAATTACAATCATGAATACGACATAATCAAGGTAATCAAATATAAATATGTGTATACTTTTTCTATACTAAATAATTTTTACTTTTTGTTCTCGAGATTTAGTTTATTATTTTAACATCCTTTTGGGGATGTTTTGATACTATATTGGTCTCATAATCATACCCTAACAGTGAAAAAGTGAGCTTCTAGTGAATTATTAAATTTCACACTAGGCTAAATATAGATTGACGTGTTCGATGATAGTACACCAATGGTAGGTACTTACAAATATATGACGAATTGATATTACCGCACCTATCAACCAAATACCTGTTCGATACTTGCACGTATATGTAAATATTGTTCAAGAGTTAGGATCAATGAAATGAGTAATTTCGGATTGTTTTATTAGGATTAGAAATTTTATCTTGATTGCTGAATCATTATTAACGTTTAATTAGTTTCTAATATTACTTTTATTAGCTTTGTAAGTGATATTTAAGTATTAACATCAATCACGTGTCAATTTTTAATTAAAAAAGTGTGTTTTTTAATATTTTTCACTAAAAGTTCAATTCTTTTCTTTTTTGTCCTTTATTTGTGAAGTCAGTAGAGTAAATAAATATGAAAGATGATGGTCAAGCTATTTCATTATTTTAATTACACGGTATTACTATAATATTCAACTATTATAGTAATATGGTGTAAAATAAATATCTATTTTCTTTCCTCATTAATTATCTATCTAACGAATTTTAAGGAAAGAATGTTCCTTCAATTCCAATAACCGAGCAATGAAGAGAACTGAATATCGACGGAAGGGATTAGTTATACCTCCCGGTAAAAACTCAACAATTGCAAAAAATTAACATCTTTATTGGTTGTTACATAGGTGTTTATTAAAAATGATTAAAGATGTTTATTAAAATACCAAAATTCCCTCCGACTCATAAAGAAACTTGATTAATTTTCGTTATGATTGAAGCGCGAACGTAAATAAAATGAGTAATATTAGAAAATTGCCGGGCGTGCGGTCAATAAAGTTTTACACGCCAATATGTTATACTTATTACATACTTTATATTCTTAAGTTATACTTGTTGGTGTATATAACTTTATTTACCGCACTCCATGCCGTTTTCTTCATTAAGATAATATCTCACTTTCATGATTGGGTCCAGATATTTGATGAAATGCTCAAATTCAAGACTAGTTGAAAATGACCAGATATTTTTTCAAGACTCCACACTTAACGGATATTAATGACCGGAAAGACTGAGGCGGCAAGTAAGGACATGTTCTGTAGATAATCATTATTTCTTCACTTCCCTTCCGTCGATATTCAGTTCTCTTCATTGCTCGGTTATTGGAATTGAAGGAACATTCTTTCCTTTAAATTTGTTAGATAGATAATTAATGAGGAAAGGAAATAGATATTTATTTTACACCATATTACTATAATAGTTGAATATTATAGTAACACGGTGTAATTAAAATAATGAAACGAGTAATCAAGGCATTCTACGAAACCATTTTTAACCTGTCTTTAGCTTTTGTAATCCTTTTTTGTAATTCATTAACAACCACCTGATAAGTGGTTCTTCTTATTATTGTTATAAATTTTTAAAAACTGTACAACTAACATCCTTGAAGTCTTAGGTAGGGGCTGTACTTTTTCTTGGACAGCGGTTGTGCAGGGAGATGATTTGGCCTAGATGTTTCTTCAACCGTCAGATGTTTCTTCCTCCCTTGGGTACCCACGCCATAGTGGCTGGGTGAGCCCCAGGAGGATCCTAGATCTCATGGAACCCATATCCGACTGCTAACAGATTAAATATAAGTCTCCCAGTTAGTGGGATTTGAACCCAGGACCTACGGTATGGCAACTAAGCGCTCTAGCACTAAGCCACTTCGCTCCTTGGTAATAAATGACAACAAAAAAATATCAAAATGTTTACTTAGAAGTGGTACAAATTGTTTTAGAATTTATAAAATGGTTAATCTACATTGCTTCGAACCCGAGAAAGGAACTATCATATGAATACATCAAAACAACACTTTCTTGTATCAATCTTCTGGTCAGTAATCTAAAAATTACACCTATTTACTGATGTTGAAAATACAGCTGTGTTGCAAGGAATCTTTCCGTAAGCTCCAACAAATGCTATGAATAAACACAGCATATTTTTAGCATAGATATCTCAGAACTTGTATATTAACTAATACTTCCAATTTACGTAAATAGTTATCTCAAGCAATTACACTTTTACAAGACTTTATTATTAGCGAATATAAATGCATAAGTAACTAAATCAAATAAATACGTTTTAATTTTTTTATCAAAATAACTTTAGACACTATTATTCATAAATAAAAAATTGACGTAATTTAATGAGACTGTACAAGAATTTCTCTTAGAAACTGCGATAAAAATATTCGTTCGTAAATTCAATAATTCGTTTTCGTTCCCTGGCAATAAATTCAGGATAAATAAAGTGTTATCAATTACTTAAAGCTTTATTTCAAGCCAAGAAAACTATAAAGTATCTGGGGTGGGGTGTCTCTTTCTGAGTTGTAAATAAAAGTATACGGAACTTAAAGACATCCAAATTCTCATGTATTAAACGCAGTTCGTATGAAAAAATCGTATGAAATATTATAGACCGTACATGGCTAGGTGGGTCAAATAAATTATAAGCATTTATAATGAACTTTTAGAAAAATAAAAAACGCATCTCGGAATATTATTTCAAGAGGTTATTCAATGATTAAAACACTAACGTGAATGATCACTCCTTATATTATGTTAGACCAAATTTTGGTTATTAATATGTTAAAAAGAAAGAAAAAATATCATTTTGGGAAGAATTATGGCAAGAAATTAAGAATATTAATAAACATTAATAGCCGATATGAATAAAACATTTATTGTATCATCATATCTTATAACTTTTTACTGTGCACAATTTTATTCACTACGTTGATACCTAATCAGAAAAAAACCTTGGCAGCAGAGAAAAATAAAAAAGTGAACTATAAAATTGTTGTACTCTAACCTTCGTAAAAATTAGGGTTTTAAAAAACAAAAAAATAAAAAAACGTACTTTTAATGTATATTTTCAATTATTTTGACCGTTGAGGCAATGACTTCAGATAATGTATTTGATTTTAATACAGATGTTTTAAAAATAATATTAATACATTGATAATATAATAGTATACACTACAAAACCGCACTTAAAAATGAAAGTGGTAAGTATCAAACCTGGATAGTCAAAAATCTACTATTTATTTATTTTTCGAATTAGCTGTTCGATAATATGTTAATATGCGTATGTCCGTCCTGACTGATTTTCAAAGTAACAAAAGAAAAATTTAATTTTTACACCTTCGATTCGGAACGATAGATATGCTTATAATAAAATAAAGTCTGAAACTAAAGATGATAAGATGGTTGTATAAAATGATTAGTTTACACTTTCATTATTTTTTATAATGAATGTTTGAAGTTTTTAATAACTGTTTGAAGATATTTCGGGATTGGACGAATACAATTATTAAACTCAACAGTGAAGAGTCCACGTTTACAAGCCTTACCACTCAACACACAGTCATTTAAAATTTAAATACTTTGATGAAAGCTGAGCCTTCAAAGGTCTCTCACAAATCGTTCATCAAATTTACCGAGACAAATATCTTTGTTTAAGAGAGGCAGAATGATTCTGGTTATTCAGGTTCATGTGTTCAAAGTTACCCTGGAAATTAGACGAAACAACGGGGAATATTCTTGTAACCAGTTGACAAACTGTTGCTTCACTCCCTCCCAACCTCCTACGGTCCCAAACTAAAATCTTAAACTTTCAGATGAAATGGTTACTTCTTCGTTTTGAACTTCGAAAGCACTCCGATAACGTCATTTATTCAGTACTAAAATTAGCAAACTAAAATTAACGAAAATACTTAAGTATTACACTTTTTTATAAATTTGAAACTGTAATAAATTGTGTAATTCTAAAATTATACAAAAAAATATTCGTTAGCTATATATCCGTTGTCCTCAAAGTTCGGGCTCGATTAATCATATGCTTTTCATTCGTTTTTATTGACAATAACGGTGTTTAAAATATATTTCATTAATGTAAATTAATGATTTAATATTATTTGTGAGATAAGTTTTAGGTAAGGCAAATTATATTAACTTAGTGACCTGCAATTTAAAAAAGAATAATACAAAATTCAAATGAAATTACTATTGTATAGACTAAAAATTAAAAAAATATATATGAAAATTAAATTATACATAAATTATTTAACCGTAAATATTTTTTCCTTTAGCAATTTTTTTCTTACTTATCGAGCAATAATAAATTTTTAAATTTAATTATGAAATTAAAATGGTAAAAAACAGATAGAGATATTTTTTAATATTAAATAATTATATCAATCAGAATTAATATTTTTAATGAAACCCAAATCCAATACTCAGGGAAATTCTGGTCATAATTACTCATATTACAGTACTGGACAATTTTATTTATTTTTTTTATTGATCTTTTTTTAACAGTTTTTCAATTTTTAAGCCCTTTTGCACTAAGATGAATAAAATAGTAAGGTTTTAAACATAATTTTATTAATTTTTAATTCACGTCGTATGACGCTATGACTGTCGACTTACCAGTATCTTGGCAGTTCGGGGCCTAAAGACGGACTGAGCCAGGCGCCCAAGAGGGGGGTAGTGGGGAACAGCCACCACCACACACATGCGCTCAGCTCTCGGTATCTATTTATTAACAATTATCTATTGGTTGATAATAGGTTACAGTATTACACACTTGATTCCAAAAATAAGCGTGATTCTAGTCCATGTTTAATCAATACAAAAATATTTAAAAATTAGACGTGATTAGTAGTAACATAACTTAGATGAGAGGAGTCAATATGTTTTGTGTTTTATTGTTAACATCTGATAGGTATTATACATGGTCCTGTGAAATCTACATACACTTTTGGGACTGTATGAAGTGGTTACCCTTAATTGGAGGGCAACCTGGAGATTGAGCGTAATCTCGGACAAAACACCTCCCTAAGCAAGACGAGTCGTCCTACAAATACAACCTTCTCTACTGATTGAAGACCCTTCATGGATTGTACAGGTACTGGTCTTTTTTATTATTATGATCTGAACCTGTACCACTACAACTGGGCTGGGGTTCAGTACATGGTACATATTGTACTGTTTCTTGGACAATAGTTTTGCAGGGAAGTGATTCGTCCTAGATCATGCTCAACCGCTCAATTTTCCCCACTTATTTTGGATACCTACTATATATATATTATATATTTTAGTACTCATCTCCTATCCAAAATTTTTAAGTCTAAGTCACCCAGTAGCTTTACTTTCTTAATGAAAAATCTAACTTAGAATATCCAAGGATTAATTAATTAAAAGACACTATAACCAGCAAAGACTCAAAATCAAATATGAGTCTATCGACAATTGTTGGTAAACTTGAAGAAAAAAAAGATTATCGATACCGATGCCGTAAACCTCTTATGCAACACCATTGAGTAGGTTGATAACAACTATCGTAAACTAAACGTAAGTCACTTCCTCTAAGATGTTACCCTAATGCACGCAGAAAGCAGCTTTCACTGGTCCATCAATCAGGAGTGGATTCTAGACGACGATACTCTATTCTGGTAGCAATATAAATCCTAAAATCCCGAACAGCAGGTATCAGTTTCCATCGCAGAATGGGAGTCTTATAAATCAGTAGTTTCATCATTATTATGATATGGTTTTAGAAAAATGACAATAGTTATTAAATTCCATTATTAATAAAAATCTGCATGTACAAATTTTACAGATGACCATATTTACGAAGTTCGCCTATCAATTTTTTAGAAAATTTACGCGTACGAAAATCAATGATTTGATGATTTTCGGTCCATGAAGGGTCATAGACTGGTCATCAACCAAACAAAAAATTTTTTTCGTTCTTTAGACTCATAGAACTAAAATCCAATGTTTGTCTTTAACCCATACGCTTATTCCAAAATATCTGATTTCTCTAAATTAAAAAACTAAAATAAAACACTAGGTAAATTAGAACGATTGTTATGCAAAAAATCGACTATCTGTAACAAACCAAAATCATTTTTGAGAACAATCACCATTATTGCTGTGCTTCATATTGTAAAAGGTTACATGTTATATGTACAACCCCGGTCAATAAGTGGTTAAGTCGAATTTTGTCCAAAATGATTTCTTACTAACGGCATCGTGTCATTAACGTAGTCATTGTCTTGAAATGGAATCACAGCATACGCTATAAAACTCCACTTCAATCTAAGGTCAGCCTCAACAACTTGCACAGTCATTCTGCACAACATGCAGAATGACGCGAGTCCAATTTCCTCAATACAAATAACTCTTTTTTGACGGTCTCGACTTAATCTCTTATTCAGCGGGGCTGTATATGTAACCTCCCACAAATAAAAACTCCTAAATAGTTTAATTTACAAAACGAATTGTGGGTTATAGGAGAATGGTTGACAGGCACCTAAGAGATTCAGCTGGATTATATGTAGAGAGAGCGTAAGTCAGAAAAAGATTTAACAATCGAACAAGAGGAGTTAGCAAAGAAAGAATCTTGAGAAAGAATAAGGACTTGGATGTTTCAATGATACTAGACTTGTCTTCCAATAAATAAGAGCTCTGTCCCTATAACTACTTCCTGCATGTAAACTGGTCCCTACCGTAGCCTGGAGACCACTGGATTCAAAAAAGACTTAGAAGTGGGAACGATCAATGATAAAGATGAGTCTTTACCTGATCAAGAAGAGATCGTGGAAGTATAGATGGAATAAAGTCAAAGAATCCTATGTAGTGTGGTAGAAGAAATTCAAATGGCCTTATACGTTCTTATTCTGTCTATCTAGATAGAAGAAATGATGACTGAGGACTAAAATAAGACCATTACTCAGCTATTATTTAAAAAATACGACATGACTAAATGTGTGAATTAGCTATTTTTAACCTTTGAATACTAGAAAATCCGATCTAGCTGTAAATGAAGCCAAAACTGTTTTGACTATTATATAGTCTTATCTCTTACATATATAATATTAATACTTGAAAGTTTTGGAAAATTAACATTGAAATTAATACTTGTGAGAAAAACAACAGTTTATACTTTCTTAATAATATTGTTTTGTATATTATTAAAAAAGTATAAAAGTTATTATTTGAAATCGGAGAAATTTATACGCTTAAGCAATAGCGAATAGCATGTATTACTCGAAGAACTTTCGAAGACTCATTATGGTGAAGCGTCGATAGAGTATACCGAAATGTAGATGGGAGGATTGCGATAGTTTCAAACTTTTATGTTTTATTGTAAAGTTAAAAACACGGATATTTGTAGAAAATTGGAACAAATTTTGCTCATATTACTTTTTAAATATTTCTTAATGATATTTTTATTTCTAACATTTATCCAGTTGGCCTTACGGATATTTGATTATTTCATGAATTCGAAGCACGTGTACGCTTTGTTTTGTTCCTCTTTATGTTAACTTAGATGTTCCATATTCCTTATGAATTATTCAAAAGCCCATTCGGCGAAATTGTATAGCCAATTCATCGGAGGTTTTCTCTACGGCGTCGTTAGAAGGGTTGCATAAAAATCTAGCAAAGGGCACAGCCATATATCAAGGATATTTTTTATTACGATATATGAAAATTTCGGACAGAAAAAAAATTATTTACTACTAACTATGAAAGTATTAAAAAGGAGCGGAGTTGCTAGGTGGTAGAGCGCTGATCCCCCGTGCCGAAGGTCCTGGATTCAAATCCCGCTCGCTGACCGACTTTTATTTATTATGTTAGTACCCAGAGATGGATGGATCTAGGACCCTCCCGGGGCTCATTCAGCCTCTAATTTCATTTATTGGGAATAATAATAAAAGGGGATAAATTCTGGTGATTGGGCATGATCTACGACCAATCACCTCCCTGCACAACCGTTGTCGAAGGAGCAGTACAGCCTCTAACAGGCAATGACCCCAATAAAAATATACTTTCACAATTCCAATAACACTTGGTAGCAGATAAATTCTATATCTTTCTCAAAAAAATTTAAATGTTAAAAATTTAACAAGATTATATCAACAGCAAGTTGCTTGAAAAATAATAAATAAAATTAAATAAATAGGTTGTTTGAATTTTCAGGCAGGCTAAAGTCATTGTATACAATATAATGAAATAAATGTAATAAATTACTTTTTTATAAGAAAAGTATTACAATTATTTTTTTAAATAAATACTTCGTATATTTTCAAACTTTATTAAATATAATATATCAAAACTGTAATAGATTCCAGACTATTTCTTTTATCTTTCTTTTGCTAACATCTCTATAATTCCTCTATTCCCTCAAGTACTCCCTTCGGAAATAAAATACCAAAGGAAAATGTAGTAGTGTTTGTGAATAAAACAAATCGAATCTAGTGTTGTATTTGTCTTTGTTCTGTCAGCGCATCCTTTTAGCAATAACTACATCGGAACATGAAATGTATCTATTCCCTGGTCCTAAGTATTCGACTATATGAAAACCATACGACTAAAAATAAATGAAAAAAAATACTAAAAATAAAAATATCGGTTTTTTTTTTAGACGCTTACGTGGTCTTCATAAAAGGGATCTAACACTCTTACCGATTTCAATTATAACGGGAGAGATGGGTAATCTTATAGATCACTAACCTATTTTAACTACGTTACAAGGGGGGTTCGAGATTTGTACCCTGTCTCAACCACAAAATCAATTTTTACACCCCCAGTCCGTATTTGAATTGAAACACATTAATCAAAAGGTGAAAAAAAATTCTGAAAAATTAAATCGTACTTTATCCCAGACTTGAATTTTATTATTTTTATCCCAGAGTTTTTTATTATTATCTAAAACTTTCATTGATCTATTAACTGTAAACTTTGGCACGTGGGTTATAAATCAAATTTCTGAGCTACTTCATTTCTATTATTTGAAATATGGATATCTAATGACTTTGTCAGTACTACTCATATACGACAAATGAGACCCTTCCAGAGATATTTTTAATTCATTTAATAAAACGAGTACCATTATTAAATAAAAGATTTATTTTTTATGCAACATCAAGAGCAGCCTAAAGCAGTGACTAACTTGTCCTTTTTAACTTATTTGGCTACTTTTAAATGAGAAAAATACATCCAAGAGTGAAGATTCGGGAACTTCCTGAAAAAATTGCTATATCTCCTCAATTAATTTTACTGTATGAAAAAAACAAACATTTCTTAATTGTAACGAATTTTTGTTGTTCGTTCTCTCCGTTTAAAATTAGAGTACAAGAAGCAACGTAGTTCGGTCAAGAAGGGTTGGTGAAATACTCTAAAAATCTAATTGTGTTGGATTTGGATGCACGTTATAAATTTTAACATTTAATCTCATATTTTTATTGTATGTAATGAAATCGCTGTACTAACTGTACAGTTTTAGTGAGCAATATTTTTCTGCAATTCGTCACAATAATCTAATTTGTTATTCTCCCTAATGTGGCGCTGACTGACGAATTAAAATTGCTCAATGATAAACTAAAAAGCAATAATTGAGCTGTTTATTTTTGAAAGTAATATAAGTCATTTTTTTCATTTTCGGGATATCTAAAGGTTTTCATTTGAATTACTTTAAAAATATGGGCAAACGGAAAAATGTTTTTATCACTTAAAGAATCAACGATTTTTTTCTTTGATCAAAGATTTTTTTAAAATCCAAATAGACTTATATCACTATCAATATATTTTTATTCTAACACTTTATTATATTCACTGTTACTAATAATGCATTGTTACAAGCTGACGACAACTGATGATTGAAACCTAAACGAACGTCCTAGCTTCTCCAAGACAACAGTTATGCTGAATGGAAATCTCGATACGCAGCGAAATTACCTCAAAATGGCGGTGCTTACCCTTCCACCGCGAGAAATGCTTGAAATTCCTCACTTATCGTATTGAATTCTTTGATTCTTTAACTATCCAGTGGTCTAATTGCATTTTGGATGGAGATAAAAGTTTTACAGATGCAACACTTAACTGTATCCCCCCATTTTGTTATAATTCGTTTTTCTGAATTGTCTCCCACTATTGAAGCAATTTCAAAAAACAAAACAAAGTGCCGATTTTTCTCAAAACATAGGACACCGACTTCTCCTTTAGAGTTAACCTACAAATATACAAAACTGAATTTTTAATCCAAAATTTAAATATTAGGATCATGGGATATCGATAACTAAAGCATGTCAAATCTATTCAACTGCTTGATAAGCTCTAATTTCCGCCTGTTTGTATAAACATCAAAAATATTAAACTGGTATCTGTCTTGCGGCTTTCAGAACTAGGCCTGTAAATAATTGATACAGCTCTAAAACCTGCAAGAAGTCATCCAGTCTCATGTGGATATATTGAAAGATTAAAAATCCAGCATAGAAACTTCGTTTCAAATCAAAAATAAGAAGATATCCAGATAATCAAACAGTTTTTTTATAGCAAGAAAATATATTGATACCTACAATGGACCTTAAAACTATCAGCAACACATTGAACTCTCAGCTAATTTAAGTAAAATAGTAATCAGAATTCATTTAACCAAATATCCAAACCAAAAATGCTACGATAATAAGCAAATGTAAGTTTATTTACACTGATAGCTCCAAACCAAATAGTAACGTTGGGTTTTGCATTGTTCGATTGCAATATAATTAAATCTAACCTTCCAGCTTTAAAAAGTAACTTTACGCAGACTGGTGTCATCTTATATTGGACAGAAATATATCTTACGCAGAGAAAGAAGGTAGTATTGTTTCATTTACGTATGCTGTATCTATTTACCGACGTATTATCTAAAGATAACGATATAAATACATCTCAACCTCACCCATTCAAGAATAGATACTTGAGCAAAAACTTAGCATTCTTCTGTAAATGATCACATGTAGAGGGTCAAGGGAAAAGAAAGCGGGCAAGGATTTACTAAGATCATCAAATGAAGAATTCAGTATTCACACACCGTCGGACGTCTGCTTTCAAAAGCTCTAAGCCCACAGAACCTTAATCCAGCTTCAACAACTGTGCCGCCGATGGTCCCTATGAATAAAAAATTAGAAAAAGTGAACCAACCAGGAAAAATTCTAACCACAAATCAGAAGAGATTAAGATTGGATACATTCGTATTAAAAGTGTAATATGCATTGCGTACCTGAGAACATTGGTAACATTTTACAAGACATAACATTTATTTTCAGAAGTTAGTGTAAGAAATAAATCTAAGAAATAATACTGGGATATTATAGCACAAATATAGGCAATAGTTGATTTTTTAAAAATAATTATCTCATTAATAAAACATATAAAACAAAATGATATAGCGCTGAGTTGCAGTGCCGAAGATCCCGGATTGAAATCCGACCATGGGAGATATTTTTTTAATCAATTAACAGCCGGGGATGGATACTGTGGGATCTGGAGACACCCTTGGGGGTCATTCAACCTCAATAAAGTGAACTCCTTAATCAGAAGAAAAATCTTGCGTTTGAGCGCAATCTCAGATGATTAGTTTGTCTTTACGACCTTACAACAGTACAGTCTCTAGCACATACTGAACCCTTCTTAGTGGTACAGGTTAAAAAAATACTACATCCACTAGAGTAGCACTAATTTAGTATTGTACCATATTCATTACATGAAAAATAATTTTAAAAATTATTGAATGTAATGGCATAAGTAAATTATATTCAAAGACCCAAAACTCTCAATAGTATTGATCATTATTAAGTCGGGGTGGAAGAACGAGAAAAGGAGTTTTCATAAAACATTTAAATTAATGCATTTTAGTGAAATATAGCACGTACACATTACTTATGTTTCCTATACTGAAAAAGGCTGGATAGGAAAGAAGTTACAGTCAAGGGCACCTAGGTGAAATGTACAAATAAAAACCCAAAACATCTTCAAAACAAAACAATACTACGTTAAAAAAGTATACGCACAACAACTATCAATAATAGTAATCCTAAAGGCACTGATTAACATAATAACTATAGTTTAAAACAAGATTCACCATCCCATCTGTTTAGAGATTCAAACGTTACAAAAAAAACCAAAAAAAAACAGAGAAGAAAAAAATATATTAATTGTCATATATTTAAATGACTCTATCAACTGAAATTACAGCTGACTAATCCCAGAATCTAGTCAGACTACAGTGAAAAGAAAGATTCCTGCCTTCAGAATACAACAGAAACTTCTCAGTAGTAACAATTTTCAAACTCTTTTAAGGGAGTAAAAAATCCTTAGTAACGCCGTCCTTCGAAAGGGACTTTAAACGGGGGTCCCGAGCCTGTACGATGTCAGGTACTCGTTAAAAATCCATATCCTAATTAAACCTGGGTAGGCAAAATTTAGAGCTCCCACTGTAGCATCGTCCGATTAGCCACAGCAGCATAAAGTGACGTTAAATGAACAAACAACGATCTTCAAGCCCTGACTTATTAGGAAAAAACCCGCTCTTTAAAAAAGGTTATTCCCGTTAGTGTAAAAATTGTCTTTACTACTCCTGTAAGGTGCAGTGTCCTAGCAGGTCCATTTCATTCTTTCCAGTTGGAATAATTTACAAAACCTGACAACTTTCGGTACTGGAGCCTGCAACGTTTACAGAACCCGGACGTGGGAAATGATTGGGCTGCAAGTCTCGATCACTGATGTGATCCTTAACAATACAATTTCATAATCTAATTAAAAATTTAATTTTTAGTTTGTTACATTTATTAAAACTAGACGTATTACTTAAGTACATGTTGTAATGTTTACAATAAATCTTATGGTTATTTAATTTAAAAAATTGATACCAATAGATAAAACTGTTTTTCTATTGCAGGTACTTCTATTTTATTACGTCGAATCGAAGTTTTACTTTAATATTATATCATTTTAATTAAATTATGAATATGGACTATGGGATTATGGACTGAGAGTATGTTTAAGTAGATGTATTGAAAGGAAGAGATAAACAAGGAACCCTTGATAAGCCGGGGACAAAAGAGTCGAGAAGCAAAGAGACGTAATTAGCAACGACAAAAGGGTTTTTGAATCCGAGCCCTTCAAACAAAAAGCCCTCACGAATTAGAGAGAAATGAAAACCCCCTTCAGTCCTTTCAAAATGCTATTGTGTTATATGTAGTTAGATTGTAGTTTTAGTAAAATTATTAGTAAAATCGTAACATTATTAATAACAGCAAGTATACAGACGCAAATCACTAAGTTTTATGAAGGCGTTGATAAAGACTATGAATATAATTTTTGAAGTGAAAACTTCTTTAGTCGCGTTGAGCGATTTTCGGATGGTAAAGTACATATGAGTTCGCGTCACCGACATGCTCATTACACAGGTACTAATCTTACTATATCATTTAACGATGCTTAAAATAACGCAACCGATTCCTAGTCCTACGTAATAAGAAAATAATTACACTATAACTGTAATTATATTTTTACTACGATTTCTTTAAAATATTGTATAAGCTAAAATGGAACCTGTATCATCTAAATTTTGTTGGCTAATAATCGATTTTTTTCTTATGGCCTCGCATTGAGCCTCTGTGTATACTTTTCTCTGCCGTCTTTCCTTGTTTTCGACACCACGTTCCATAACTTGACTAAGTCTCTAATTGCCTTTAGCTTGTAGTTAATGACTTATTTATAGAATTGTTCCAGCAATCCGTGTTTGCGAGGTGAGCCCGTTCCCTACCTACTCAGATTATAATCGATAACTATCGAGATTACTGCATTTCACTCCTAGTGAGTTAATCCGTAAGTCCTTCGTTATAACAGGTGGTTGAGACATTAAAATAAAATATAAAATTCAAAAATATGTCAAACCCTTCATGAAGGTATATAAACGTAACTTAAACATTTATCTTAACTAAAATATTTTACAAACAAGTTTTAAACTTTGTACTTTTCCTTGCTATTTTGTATTTATTAGAAGATTTGTACAAATAATTGTAGATACTGATGTTATTTTGATACCTATACGACTCCCGAACATCGTTCTATTGTTTAAACTTCTACCAAGGAAAATCCTCCGGAAAATACTGCGTCGCCTACTTCCGTTAGTGATCCAGGTTTCCTTCCTGGGACATGGCCACCATCCATCTAACTGACAAGGACAGCCAACATCTTGGCGTAAATGGATGAAAGATGTTCCCAGCCTTTGGTCTCTTTCATAGCGTAAAGCTATTCTTCCAAGATCAGTTAAATCACTTTGTCACAGCAGCGGAAACCGGATTCCTACTCCTTGGTCAAATACTCGATTTGGAGTTCTTTTATAAAAATTTAGAGTATGAATCTGTCTTCTGCTTTCAAGAGAATTCATCCAGTTCTTATCTCTACTTTTTATTCAACCACTCAATATTTAATCCTTATTTCCGACTTATCAGTGGAGTGGTATGAGGTATATTTTGTATTTTATTATGTTATAGCCAATAAATTATAACTTTTGCGGTACACTCTTAATTTGACTTTGAACTCGAGATGAGACTTTTGTGGCAGCCATATTTAGTTCAATGAGTGTACAACTTAAGTTATTTAGTTTCCTAATGAAATATTTTTTAAAAACTGAATTATGCAGTATGTTTTAATCTAAAAAAATCCTATAATAAATGACTGAAATGTAAGGTTTTTCTTGAAATCCAGGATCTCAATTCATTTAAGAGTTCAAAGGAGCTAAGCTCCATAGGTTTATAGGGACCAAGGCTGAACAGACAGAATAAGCAATAAGGGCTTATCGCAGTCCTGAAATGCTTCATGTCAAGTCTTTGATGTCAACCGTTAGCTAAGCAAACTCGTCGCAGATATTATTTATTCAGAAAAAATTACAATTTTATGGACAGGGAACAGGAAAAAAATTGGATAATGATTGAGTAGTTCTAAAGGTGCCCACTAAAGAAACATCTGAGGGTATTTATTTATAAGACACTAGCGACCCATCGGTAGTGGAGCATAATATCCCTACATATTTGTCCATCGTAGGATCGACAGGCAAAACTATAGCGGGTACAGTCAGCTATTCTTGAAAGATAGATATATCCTATCGCGGATTTTTTTCGCAGATCTATAAAAGAGGATTATTCCAACATGAATTATTTTGTCAAATGTCAAAAGGATTAGGCAGCGTCTTCGATTGCCAGGCAGCTTGACTTTTTCCAATACTTCAAACAATTATCATTACATTCCAACAAATTTACAAAAAAACTTGACAAATTATATATATATAAACTTTTCTAATGAATCACTACATATATTGGTGAAAATCCGTGGAATAGTTTTTGAGTTTACCGCGTATACACAGACAGACGAAGTGGAGGACTTTGCTTTATAACATGTACAGACACAATTTCGTCTGCGTAAGGTAGATATCAACAGACCTTTTAGTTTTGATAAATATTTAAAAAATCATGTCTTCTTGTTCATGGGTTAGATACAAAATCCTAGATTGTACCATAATTTAGTATAACAAGATTTCCACGGTCTTGTAACGGTTGCCTTGTGTTGAGCAACACACTAATCCTATCACATGTTGAGAGAGCCGAATTAGACACATCTCTACGTAACGAAGCTAACTTATGAAAGTGAGGACAGATATCTTAACTTGGGCTGCCTGAGGATGGAAGCAGTAGATAGCAATAAACTTCTCATTTCATCTTATCGTCGAAAATTTGTGAGAGTGAGACAAATACGAGCGTAGGTAGAAACCGAGTATCCTGGAGCTAATAGTCCCTGCATATCTAACTATGTTAATCAAGCCCAGGAAAAAACGTTTAGGAAATGGTATGTATAATATATTTATATATATGTTAATATAAGAATGGATTCTGTTTCTTCAACTGGAAACAAATAAATAGAACAGTCCTTCCTAACAATGGTCGGATTCATTTTAGTTTGGAAGTATTTTATGTTTTGCATGGTATTAATACTGACGGAAAGAAGTCAATGAGGTGATAAAACTTGTTCAAATTTCACTATATTTTACTATTTGACGAGACCCATTGTTATTAAACTAATAATGAGTAGATGGCCGGTTCAATGAATTCGATTAATGCAATAGAACGTATATCGTGTGGATTGTGTTTAAGTGCAAATTCCCTGCAAGAGTGGAACAGCGTAAGAACGAAGGTGCTAAACCAGAAAACAATAACTAAGAAATAACCCAGAAGTTTAGTGATATTTCAAGTCCAAAAGGATAGCGAATGCTAGGAAAACATCTTTTCAGCTAGCTTGATAACTCGGATGCCTGCACAAGATAGGAGTGAGGATATTGGAAAAAACAAGAATCTCAACTCATCAAAACTGCACCAACCTACCTTCAAAGTATGTCTACCAGAAGGCAGTTGTGTCACTCTTAGTATCATAATGCTAATTCAAGCTTAATAATATTTTTCCAAAAAAGTTGCATTTTTGGCTTATTTCACTTTAGAAATATTAGTGCGATATGTTAAGTAGTTAAATAATAAAAAGGATCTTTTTTTTCCCCTTGGGTTAGTTAACGCTTTTTGCTACTTCTGTTGCCTTTCTATCCAGAGTGGGAAGGTAATGATTCATTCTACGAAAACTCTCCAAGGATTTGGAACAACGCCGCAGCAGTTATAATGACCGCTTCACAGGCAGCGATAACAAGGAGGGATCAAAATCCGTCAGGATAAACAAGCACTTTAATAGTTTGCTTGCCGCTGAATCCGCGCCTTATAAGCAGTAAAATCTTCGAACGTTTCACCCCGCAATGTGTCAATTTAATATTTTTTTTTTTATTATTCGATTAGTTTTAAGACCTCATATTTTTAACATCTTTCAGCAAATTTACTGTTTAATTAGTCTCCGAGGAGAAAAAGAGCTCACAATTATGCTAAAAACATATTGGATTAACAGAAACTTGAATAACCAATGCCGAGCATTAATTACAAGTTTTAAAAAGCTTCCATAACCTCAAACCTAATTTAGAGCTCCCACTGTAGCATCGTCCGATTAGCCACAGCAGCATAAAGTGACGTTAAATGAACAAACAAAACCTATTTTAGCCCTATTTTATTAACAACAGTTTTAGAAACGGAAATATAAATAATAGCTAACTAAGCTCATGTTACTAAATCTAAATTAGAAAATAACTGAATTGTATATTAAATATATGTAAATTATATTTACAACAGCCCAATCAGCGAATGAACATCGTCAACACATTAGCATATTGTGGACCGACCAATGTTAATCATTTCGTTCTACGATTTTAAACATAACAAATTCATTTTTATCAACGCTAAAACTATCCTTTGGCTTTATAGCCATTCACCTTAAAATGGTAATACACGGTAATAAATATATAATCCGAAATAAATAATTACAGTTTTTTTTTTGTTTTTTTTTTCTCTTTATATTTTATCTACACCTGTCAAATACAAAACAGTGGCAATCAGCAGATTGGCTGACAGTAAAATAATATACAATGACATGAGAGGCATGAAGAAGAACAGTACCCAGGGGTACCTCTCTCTTGCCTTGATTCAATTTTCTTTAGTAACAAATCCCTCATCCACGTTCTTTTTAATCTCCTCATTGTGTTCTCAGGCATGAGAGTAGAGGCCATTCGTTATATTAACGGGTTTGGATGTCCGTGTAGTTTTTTGAAAGCGTTTGTAGTATGTCCGTATGTGTTCGTCAACCGTTGGTATTTTTAAGTCAGTATGCAGAGTTTTGTTAATGACGTACCATGGTGCTTCGGTGATAAGTCTAAGTACCTTTGATTGAAAAGTCTGCTGTTGATTTCTGTGAGTCTGTTTAGCGATCCCGTAAATTTGTAATGCATATCTCCAAACTGGTTTTAGTTGGTAAGTGTACGTATTTTTTTCTAATTGCTAAAATAATACGAATGTCACAAAATAAGTTGTAAATTATTCAAACTTTTGATTTCCAAATTATGTTACATTTTACGGAATATTACTATTTTCCGATCAAATCAATTTCTTTTACATGCGAATGAGTATCCGAATATTTTCGTTGATAAGTATAGGAGGGAGAATGTCTGGCCAACTATCAACCATTTGTTTTGTCAGCATCCCCTTTAAATTTCCGTGACGATTTCCACTCTTCTCGATACTCTCTAATGCCAAAGAAGATTTTAAAGAGTTGATTAAAAAATATATAGTAGATATTGTGAAACGCAATCCACCCAAATCAATTTTTTCATGTATAATGAATAAAGTTAAATTTTCACAGTTTGGTCGATTGTGAAGTAAGTGCTGCTATAAATAAGCATACACAATGAGTAATCAATTTAAATGCTAATAAAGGCTATTTGAACGGTTTCCAAAATAAAATTTTCCGTCATCTCCATATATTTTTATTGTAATATACGGCTTGACGAGTGAAGCAGTATTTTATCCTGGACCAAATGAAAAGTCCAAGTGACACCTTCCTTTTTTAAGGATATATTTTTTTTCTTTCGTATTGACCACTTGAGTTCACATTACAGCCTTTTTTTTTGTTAGAGTTTTCTCTGTCTCCAACACGTTCACTACCACGTTTCTTTTGATCCAGCCTATCTCTGGTCTTTCTTAATCGTGAAACCCTTACAGATTTTTCACACTGCTCCCAAATTAAATTCCTACTGATATGTGAGACTCTTTTATGGTCAACTTTTCCAAATCTTTCCTTACTTCTTTAATCCACTAGTTCATTCATTCATATCTATAAATTTATATGAGAATTTAAAAAGACGTAGTCCATAATAGCATTTATATTTAATTTTTTAAGTGGCTCTACCTACGTTATCAGACCGTTATTGAACTAATAAAACGTTATTGGCTTAGTTTACTATTTTTGGGGAACAGAGAACGATTTCATTCACGATTAATGATTTAAAAATTAACAAAACAATTAAACTTTGCTAATTCGCACAAAAAAAATGGAAAAAATATATATTAAATGTGTTTTAAAAGCATAAAACCGCCTCAGACGTTATTCAAGTTGCTCTACCTACGTTATCAGACCTTTACATATATGATTATTTTACTCACTTAAATAAATTACAAAAAATGGTATATGATAAAATAACTAATGAAAAGGAAAAATGAAGAGATAGACTTAATATAAATAGAGAAGAACCACCAGAATTGAACGAAGACACTATTTATGTAAAAACTCCTTAAGTTAAAAGTTAAAATAAAAATCTATATAATAAATTAAAAATTAACAATCAACATGTCAATAATATAAAACTGCCTAATAAAAAGAAGAAATCTTATTTTCGTGTTTCAGATGAAGAACCTAGTCATTCTTCAACTACTCTTCATACAATGTAATTTGTTAAAAATACAAGACTTGACACAATTCAAAATAATATTAACGAAAAAACATAATTGATACAAATAAACAATTAATTAATAAATATGAAAAAGATGTAAAAATTATTAATAAGAATTATGACAAGATTCCAGATTCCAATAATGAACTAAATAGAGAAGACAAAGCTTATTATTTTTATATGCATACACAGTTATTAGAACAAAAATTAAATGCACTCTTACTTTCAATGGAATTCTGTAATGGTAAGAATTCAGGTAATTCTTTTAATTTAATTAATTTTAAGGTGATTTTTTTTTAATGAATAATTTTTTCTATCAAGAGAATTTCAACGCATAAAAAGAGCATTTAGTCTAATGTAATATTTTTGTTTATAAGTTAACATAAATACTTTTGGAATGTTCTTTTTGTTATTTTCCACCCACGTTTATTTTTAAATGATTTTTCTCTCTCTATAAGAACCTTCTGTGCCCTTAAAAAAAAATTAGCCGGATAGGTCGAGCCGTTCTCTTAGCAAAAATTTGGTGATTCATTTTTATTTATATATATTATTTATTAGTGGTTTGTATGGGAAAAGAAAAGTGTTGGTTTTATTATTCCCCTCGTCATTTTTAAATGATTTTTCTCCACATTTAAACCTACATAGGGCCTTAACAAAAATAAGGGGAAAACATTTGACGAATTGGTCGAGCCGGTTTCGAGTTTTGCGCTTAGCAACACATTTGGCGATTCATTTATAATTATGTAGCTAAGATTCCAGTAATTTATTATATGATAAAGGACTCGGAATCTATTAAACGTACAGAGCCTGCGGTTTGCCTCAAATTGTAGCAAATTTAATCTGCTTTAAAAATAGTTACTTGTGTTTGTTTTGTTTTTTTAAGCTCGCGAAAAGATGTCATGAGATTAGCCTATCAGGTGGCAGTAAAAAACAATACTACCCATCACTTTTCGTCAAAAAATGAAAGTGCGGGTAAAGATTGGATCTTTTTTAGAGTGGTATCTAGAGCTACTGTTTCGCCACCCAACAGGACCTTCATTGGCAGGGCTAGGGGATTTAATAAAGAAAGTGTGGACCATTTCTTCAATCTATACGAGAAATTGATGGATGACTACAAGTTTCTCCCACACAAAATTTTCAATGTGGACGAGACGGGCATAAGTGTGGTCCCATCCCAGGTGCCCCAGGTTTTAAGTCAAAAGGGGAATCGGAAAATTGGTGCTCTAACATCTGCTGAAAGGGGCTCTCTGATAACTTGCGTGAAAAGTATGAGTGCAGGAGGATCATTCGTTCCACCCATGATTGTATTCCCAAGAAAAAGAAGCCATCCGCTTTTAATGAAAGGTGCGCTTCCTGGTGCCATACATGAATGTCACCCTTCAGGTTGGATCCAAGCAAACTTATTTACAAAGGGGTTTCAACATTTTATCCAACACGTGAAACCCACTGAAGAATCTCCGGTATTGCTTATTCTAGATGGCCACACAAGTCATACAAGAAATTTTGAATCGATAGACCTTGCAAGAAAAAATCATGTCTACTTACTCTCAATTCCACCATATTCCAGTCACAAAATACAACCACTTGGCAAATGATTCATAGGATCATTAAAAAAATATGTTTCTGAAGAAATAAGATCATGGGTTAGGTACAACTCACGCCCACTAGGCCAGCATGAAATGATAGAAGTATTTTGGACCTGCTTATCTCCGTACTCAAAGCGGTGAAATAGCTGTCAATGTTTTTCGTGCTACAGGTTTATACCCTGTTAACACGAATAAAGATCACGATTTTATCGATATGGGTAATGAGCAGGAATATACACTCGCCAATAAAGAAAATAATACACCAGAGCCAACCACTTCAACTTCTACTGCTTATGCTCCTCCTGCTATAGAAAATGAATTTGTTGACATGGCACCCACCATAAATGAACCTGTTATGAGTAATGCGATGGCTACTGATGTAACCTCTGTTTCAAGAGACGAGAACAAAACACCACCTGTATGATTTCAACAAGTTGCAGCTCCCAAAAGAAAAGAGATCTAAACAGATCAGTATTCAGAACATACCCAAACTAATGAGAACAGCATGACAGTTCGTACAGTTGTAGAATACGCATCTTTTCTAGAAGGTACCAAAATGACAACCAAACCACAACCATCAACCAGTTAAGCCATTCTCCTCCACCATATGAGCCTCCACAAACTTTCGCCTATATACCTCATAAAATTTCCATACCGCGGGCTAAATAAGAAAATCGTTTCTTAAGGAGTAAACTCCAAAAAGGGGTAGAAAGTTATTCTTTCTCACGTGTTTCTTACTCGTAAAATTACATATTATTGCTGAACGAAACAAAACTGGTAACATAGTTTACAGGAGTATATTGCAGTTGGCATATACTAAGTAATCCCATTACGAGGTCACCACATCAATCGACTTCAAGAGACTTTATAACGCCATTTCAATTTTCCCCGATACCACATAGGAGAACTACTAGCCGAGGCATAAAGTGCTAAGTCGACATTGCTTACTTCATTTCCGTACAAAAATTAATTGCAAAACAAAAGGTTTTCATTGGGAGATGGAATTATTAGATAAATTCAGTCCAGTTTACATCCTTTTTAAAATTGCAAAACTCTATAAAAAAGAAACAAAAGGAAAGGGCAAAGGTAAAAAGAAAAAACCAAGACCCAAGTGGGTAGAAATGTCTAGCTCAGAAGAAGAAAACGAACCTTTGTGCGACGAAAGTCCAGATAGAAGTATTGTTAATGATGCAAAGTGTTTGTGTTGTGAAAATCTCTATTCTACGAATACCAGAGGTGTAATATGGGTTCAATGCCTGTAATTATGGGTTCATGAAGAATGCTCAGAAGTGGAAACGGAGGTTATTTTCTGCGAATTTTGTTCTTCAAAATAATGCAAAGATTATTTCTTCTATTTTTTTATTGAATTTGTTATGGAGGGAAATATGGCTCACTACATTTGTGGCTAATATGGCTCTAGGCCATATTACCCTTCCACGCAAAGTAGGGAGAAAACGATAAAAAACGTTTAGAAATCATTAAACCCTCAGGAGATTGAAGTATAACCTAGAAATTTGGCAGACTTGTTTGTGTTACCTAGTAGTTGGATAGTATATATGAAACGAATTCGAGGATAATGAAATGTTCTGTATACAAGACAATCTATTTCTCGATATTTAAATATTTTTCAAAAAAGTTGTGTGATGTATCATTCCAATATAAAAATTCATGTTATATTAACTTGTGTGGGAGGCCATGCAATACAAATGAAATTTTTATAGGTATTTATAAACGTAAGCATTTATATGAAAGAAAATTTATCTTATTTATATATAAAAAAAAAAAGCTACATTAAAACTAAACTACAGCCATCGCAGTTACATTAATTTCACTTAATGCTCCCTCAAGATGAGAAATTAACTGTAAGGGTCTGAAGAGATGAGGCGGTTGTCCATTATATCCTCGTTTGTAAAAATGCGGGAACATTTTGTTTTAATATTAATAATAATGATAAATCATAAAGTATCTTCAATTAACTGATGATGAAAGTCGGACAGGTGAAATTCATCCACTTAACATTTAAATAAAGTGTGCACATTTTGCTCCTTTGACTTCAATAATTCTCCCATAAGGACACGGATTTTCACTTTTATCGACGACATAGTAAGCGTAATCAAACACATAAACGACAACTGACAAAATATCAGAATGGAGTAAAGAATAAAAGGATTACGATCTTCCGTCTCTCATTTGTTTCTTTACACGGGCATGGAACCAGCGAATTTTTTTTCGATTTGTTTGGGCTCAGGATCCAAAGTTGGCAGGTTTACGCAGCTAATTCTCTTTCAGGATCTTTACTCCAGACTCTTGATGACTAATTAATATTTAGTTCAAAGAGTACATAAGAGGACATTTTTTTGTAGTGTTTTGAAAAAAAAAAATGCTTTGAAAACCTTGAATTCCCTAGTTTTTCGGTGCTGATCCAATACTGCTGATAAAAGCAATTATTCTAAATTCCCGCACTCACGATTCTTCACCCTCTAAAGGCTCCTTTAGGTTTGTAATGAACAAAGGGCTCTAAAATTTCAGTTCTGGTTGCCTAAAAGGTAGGCCTATGGAAATTTACTAATCATCAATTGATTGAATAAAGTAAAAAAAAAATATTTTTAAGCGCTATTTAGCGATTTCTCCCCACTGTGCCACGGTTCAATTTCTAAGATAAGTCAAATATAAAAAAAGTATTGACAAAGGAGTGGTAAAGTCTTTTCTTTGTATATAATTGAACTTCCTTACTCCATAATAGAACTATAATATTAAATATAATTCATAAATAATGCATTAGCAATATCAACGTTGTAGGTTAATTAAAGTTTTTTTGTGTGTTTTTTTTTGTTTTGTCTTTTTTCCTTAGCCCCTCAGCTTTTATTAATTTTTAACAATAACATATTAATATGATACATGACATCTCTTGTACTGTACCTGGTGCATTTTAAGAGAGGATTGTGCATTCAATTATTTTGAGATTAATTACATGGTAGGAGTGGGGGTAGTTCTTTCTGATTGAAGTTAGTCAGTAGTTTACTCAGTCCAATTTGAGTGTCTGTACATGCGTTTGCCAGCGCTGAGGTCGGCCTGTCGGTGTAAGTGTGTTGAATAGTGGGTTCGTGCAGTGATGGAGGCTATCAAAGAATTTGATATGCCTCCGTTTGATGAAGTCCGTTACCATCGGGAGTCCGAGGGTGTCGTGTATTATGTCTGATTTCGTCCTTTGTAGAGAGGTATGCCTTACTATACACCTCAGTATACGGTGTTGAAATTGTTGGAGCCTTTTTGAAATTGTTGGTGAAATGTTATTCAGCATAGGTGCCCCATAAAGGAGTGCTGGTCTAATAACTGCCTTATAAATCATTACTTTGAGGCGGAGTGATAAGTTCGGTGAGGTTAAAAGGTGATTAAGCCTGTAAGATTTTGTTCTAATCGACCTGATCTTCTTATTACAATGTTGGGATAACGTTAAGTGCCGGTCGAAGGTGACACCGAGATACGTTATCCTAGTCGCAGGTTTGTTTACTCTGCCTGCTACTCTATAGACCTTTATTCGAGGGCGTTTAACGAGAGGATAATATATTCGGTCTTCTTGGGATTAACTGTAATAATTCAATCCGTCCAGTTTTTTAGTTATTTCCTCACAGGCCACCTCCGCCTGCCGTAGAGCTCTCTCTGCATTCAATGAGCTACTGTAGATGGCGGTGTCATCGGCATACGCCGCCACAGTAGCTTTTTTGTATTTGGCACCAACAATTTCCGCCGTATAAACTGAGAATAATACCGGTGATAGCACCGACCCTTGAGTTACACCGCACGTAAGTGGAAAGGGGTTGGACAGCTGGCCGTCTCGTACCTTTATTGAACGTTGTGTCAGAAAGGACCTTATGATAGTATAGAGCTGCTCGGGAAATTCGTTGTCTTACATAGAAGACTATGGGAAACTGAGTCAAACGCTTTCGTGCAGTCTATGGATATCAAAGCGGTTGCCTCGTTCTTAACTGTGTTCTGGCTTACTTCCGCGTGTAGCTTCGCCAAATGGTGGTCCGGGCATAGTCCGGCCTGGAAGCCGGTCTGTTCCGGTAGGATTAACGCTATTTCCGAGCAGTAGGTTATGAGATAACTAAGGATAATTTTCTCAAAAACTTTGCCCATGTGCGGAAGTAAGCTAGTAGGCCGGTGTCGGCTGGCTGATTACCATTTCTTGCTGGCTTCAGCAGCGGAAAGAGGATAGCTCTTTTCCATGCCTCAGGAAAGTATCTTAGCCGAGACAGGAGTTGTAGAGGTTCGTCAGGTGAGCTATGCCTCTTCTTGGTAATTGTTTCAGGAGTATAGTTTGTATCCCGTCGTGGCCTGGATCTTTATTCCCTCGCGAACGACGGAGTATAGCCTCAGCTGTTTCGGAGATACAAACATATAGATATTTCCCACTTCTTCGTTCGGGATTTCGGTCGTACTGATTGTTCGACGGGCTATAGTGGCACTGTAGTGATCAGAGTGAAATATGTTATCATTACTCCATAACAGAATTATAATATTAAGTTACATTTAAGTAACTTAATTCAAAAAAATTAATGAAATGTGTTTTCCTTACTCCATAACAGAATTATAATCTTAAGTTACATTTCTGTAACTTAATTCAAAAAATGGTAATGCATCCACTGCATCCACTGTGTTTTATTTTAACTTAGAAGGTTGATATTGCATTAGCAATATCAACCTTGTAGACTAAATTTATAAAGAATAAAGAATAAATTTATTCCAATTTACCAACTGAAAGTTTATAGAGCTAACGGGTATAACAACATATTTATGAAAAATAATTTCATTTTGAAGGGAAAAGATTAAAAAAATTAATACAATAAAATAAGGACTTCTGTAACCTCCCTTGTGACATTAGATGAAATAACTATTATTCATATAAAAAAGCCATTAACACTTATCCCAAATAATAAAGTGATTTCAATTCTATTTCTGTAAAGTTCGTTTTCTATTGGGTGGCCTTAGTACTGCGCTTGTACGGTCTCAGTCTCAAAGAGTGCAGGTGTAGTGAGTGGGGAGGTGATGAGAGAGTCGGTGGGGTGGCAAGTTGAATGTCTGGTCGTTCTTCTGTCAGTCTTTAGAATAAATCTTTTACTGAAGCCTTTGTGTGCCATTTCGCTTCCACAAATAATTAAAAGGTTATGGGCCCAGTATGTGTTTGGGATATAGGATCAGTGATTAGATGGATTTGTCTGACCGAGAAGTGAGCCAGAAAAGCTCAAGTGGATGAGTACCTCGACGCAGTGGCGGATTATCCGTAAGGCAAACTAGGCACGTGCCTAGGGGCGCGTAGTTACAAGGGGCGCGCGAGCTCAGAATTTTTAAATAAATAAAAAAAATAACATATCGCGCATTAGCGTAAGTACAAGGGCCCTGATCTACTAGTCTAGGATGTGACGATACAACGTCACCGTAATTACAAAAACAATCAGTTAAAATTAAGATGGCCATTTATGGCCGGTACAGGGGCGCCGATAAAGTTATTGCCTAGGGCGCTCTGGACCTTTAATCCGCCACTGCCTCGACGGAAAGATCTGGGGAGACCCGGGTTCGAATCCCGGTCCTGGACATATCATTTCTCTTCAAAATAAAATATTTAAAATTATGATAGTTATTTATTTTGATTATTATAATTATAATAATTTGTGTAGAGGACTATAGCTAAGTTCTTATGTCCGCGATTCGCGTAAAGTATTTGTGCCTATCGCGAGAGTGAAATGGCCCCGACGACGAGTTTGACATCGCACCCGCAACTGAGTGGATCAAATTGTTCCGCATGGAAATTTAGACTGATGAGTTTAATGGAGGAGTAAAGCTACGCCCACACTATATGAGACGTTTGCTAGGCAATAGGCGAAACAAACCTAAGTAATAATGATAATAATAACAAAAGATCCTGCACCACTTAAACCCATGAAAGATCTGGGGTTCAGTAAATAGTAGAGACTGTATTATTTTTTTGCCAACGGTTGTGCAGGGAGGTGATTTGTTGTAAATCCCGCTCAACCGCAAGATGAATATTAGTTGTGAAATACAAACTCAAATCTTTAATTACATAAGTTCTTAATTAAATAACAATATTTAGGTTCAATATTCATTATATACATATATATTCCCTTGAATTCCCTAGTTTTTCGGTGCTGATCAATACCAATTTTCAGTTTGAATATTAGATTAGTCATTTTTTTCCTTCTATTACAATCATTGGACAATATCTGGACGAGAGAAACCATATATATTACATATAATTATAAACTATTTGCTTAAAAGAAGGAGGTAGCTGTACATCACTCATAATTGCAAGTAAATCAGTCGTAGACAACCCACGTCCACTCTCAGCAGCGTAATCTGCTGCAATACCCACGACACCCACATCATCTAAATTGATACTACAAGATATGAATATCAATGTTCCAGTCAGCGTGCTATCTCCAGTCCCGAAAGGAATATATGTGCCTTGACAATAAAAACAAATGGTAGTGATGGGCCATGTTTCTGAACCATATAATGCCACACATTTGACAAAGGAGTGGTAAAGTCTTTTCTTTGTAGATAATTGAACTTCCTTACTCCATAATAGAATTATATTATATCGTTAGAAAAATTTGGTAGTGAATACGGTACTTATAATACAATATCAACGTAGTAAGTTAACTAAAGAATAAATTATATTTCAACTAATCAGCTGAAAGTTTATAAAATAAGGCCTTCTGTAACCTCCCTTGTGTCATTAGATGAAATAATCATTATTCGTATAAACACTTATTCCAAATAATAAAGTGATTTCAATCTATTTCTGTGAAGTTCGTTTTGTGTTTGGTGTCCTTAGTACTGCGCTTGTGCGGGCTCAGTCTCAAAGAGCGAAGGTATAGTGGGAAGGTGATGAGAGAGTTGGTCGCAAGTTGAATGTCGGGTCGGTCTTATGTCAGTCTTTAGAATAAATATTTTACTCGAGCCTATCCGTGACTGCCACGTATCCGCTATTCATTATACCGAAAAGCACTCTTCCGTTCAAATACGTTCTGTAGAGATTTTACCATTAACATGATGTCTTCGCATTCGTGATATATTCAATGTGCTCGCCTGTGACACACGCTTTGATTACAGACCGGGCCTTGGCATCACGCGTATTAGCTTACTTATCCCCCTCCGGAATTTCTTCCATCTTCACCACATCGAGGACTCCTTACTCCTCTAGTAAACTCATCAGTCTAAATTTCCATGTGGAAAAATATGATCCACTTAAACCCATGAAAGGTCTGGGCTTCAGTAATTGGTAGAGGCTGTATTATTTATTTGCCATCGGTTGTGCAGGGAGGTGATTAGTCGTAAATCACGCTCAACCACCTGATGAAAATTAGAAGTAAAATACAAACTCAAATCTTTAATTACATAAGGTCTTAATGAAACAACAATATTTAGGTTTATATGTATATATATATATATATATATATATATATAATATTTTTAACAAATTTTGGTTCAATTGAAGTACAAATTAGTCACTGTAGAATTTTCTTTTTCTTGACCTTCTGGATGATCTTTCACCTTCAGAGTCCAGGTTTAGGTTCCAACACTAATCTGTCATCATATATACACACACACTTATTTTTAAAATAATTATAGTTTTTTTGCTTCTTTACGTTCTTAAATAATTTTGTTGTTGTTCTGTTTTCCATAAAATTTGTATACCTGTAAATATTAATAGTTTTCTTTCTTTATAATTATTGTTATGGTATTTATATTTTTTCTTTCATTTAATTCGTTATTCCGAGGTAAATAATTTATATTCATTATTTTTTTATTTTCATGTACTAACTAAATTGTAATTGTATTCTACTCTAAGACATTATTGTTTAAATTGTATGTTCCGTATCAATATTTTAAAGAAACGTCCCAAAATAAATATGGATTTTTATTAGTTTTATTATTATATATGGTCTTTAGTATACATATATATTTTTTTAATTTTCTAATTATTATCCTAGCAATCCTCTTAAATTCACTTGATAATTAATTAAAAACCATTTTTATAATTACAATACTTAATTAGTTGAAAGAAAAACAAAAATGCGGAAAAATAATTTTGTGGAGATAATTCTTACTAATCCAACACTGTTTCGCGACGGGGAAAGTTCCGGTAGCGAAATGTAGACGGCGCTGGTTATCACCTACTGCACTCCCCCCCCCCTGTGACGTGAAATTGACGTCATGAAACTGGAGGTTATCAAAGGGAGACCTTTTGTAAACTACTACCTTTCTAACAATAGTCACCCCCAGATACCTGATTTTTTTTTCATTTCAATCCGACCTATCCCTGTTAGGATCATTTATTGATTAGGACTAGTAAAACAAAAAATAACTTGTAAATAATATGAAACATAGAGCCCGTGGTGTAGTGGCTAGCATTAATTTACAATTAATTAACAACCTTCTATGTCCAAGGTCACGGGTTCGCAGCTTTGGTGGTGGCCTTAAGATTTTGTAAATGGAGTGAATACCCTTGGTTATGCCGTCCTTCGGAGGGACCGTAAAAGGTTCCTATCCAAATTATACTTGGATAGGGGGCATTTAGGACTCATATTGTATTAGCCGCAGTAGTATAAAGTGACGTTAAATAAATAAGCAATGAATTTATAAGGGAAAACTTTTTTCTTGTTATTCAATCAACCCTTATACGTGTGAAATACGGACGAGTTGGCAACAACAATAGGTCCATGCAATAACACAATAGGCTGGCTAATAGGCTACTCTAATCGTTGGCATCGCGCTCTGCTGGTCAACATCTGAATTAGTTGGCAAGCAACACCTCAATGCTCCAGGTCAATCCAATTAGAACGGAAATTTCCCCACGTAAGGGTCTTCCAATGCAACACGCTTCAATTACCAATTCCAATTATTTTAAAGCCTACAAAAGTAGACAGGACGACTTAACGCTGAGAAACTTGATTAAACCTCAGATTGAAATAGAATAGTTCGAATAAAAATACCATCAAAAAGCCACTTTCTATCAATGAAATTATTTTATTTATTTTAATTAGATAAAAGCCTTTCGTATTATGTGGATTTATTCGAAATGTTACCAACATATCACAATTAAAAACCCATTGTTTCAAACCATCCAGTTTAACCCTAAGAGCATGATTTTACATAAATCCTTAAACAAAATAATATATAGTATGGCCTATCATTGAGGGTTGGTCATGTTTAAACGATAGTACATAAACAATAGGAGAGCAAGAAATCTATAAATTACAAAAACTATGAGTTTCGGAAGGCAACTTACCTGTGCCACTTCAGCTCATGAAGAGTATATATATGTGTTCAATAAACGGTGGAGTTTGTACTTATTCTAAGCCAACAGTTGTGCAGAGAGGTGCTTCGAGCGAGATTACGTTTAACCGTATGGTTGAGCCCACAGTAATATCAATAGCTGTTAAGAGATTAAATTATTTATATGCTACACCCGGACCTTCATCTCAATAGCCCAGCGCTATTTATTATTTATTTATAAACAATAATAAAAACATATAAACAAATGTAATTACGTGAATCGAAATAACATTACGTTAAAACGCATCAAGTGATTATAGGCGCGTGATTACAGACGTGATAACGATTCATATTCATATCGAACTCCGCTACAAAAAAAATTCCACTTTTCATAAAAAATTGAATCTGTTAGCGTTGAAGCCAAGAAACTAGGACTTAGGTTTCTTTATCTAGAAGAAGTAAAAGCATATTTTATGCTAGGAAGCGATCATCTCTTGATCACACAATTTATATATGCCAGGACTTGAGTCATTTCGTTAAATATAGTACCTCCATGAACTAATAGATCTTCCAGTAAAGTCTTCTATACTTGTTACGCACGCTCGAGGATTACTATCCTTCTTCTTCTTTGACTTCCTCTTATGTGATTGCTAGCGTCAAGGAGCCTCCACCCAATGCAGCCATGCCTCGCGGTCCCTACTAAGCCGCCTCATTTCCTGGAGGGTCTTGCCTCTCTCCCCTCCAATGCGCTGGATATATTCCTGATAGGAAACTCTGGGACGGCCTCTCGGCCTCTTCCCAGTGGGACTAGCTTCCATGGCCTTCCTTGGCTCTCTCTCTTCGTCCATCTGACAGACGTGGCCAAACCACTTTAGCTCTCGGTTTTTATGTAATCTTTCAGCTCCTCTCTGATACTTTCATTCCTGATGCGGTCCCTCCTGGTCGTTCCAACAACTCTCCGTAGGAATTTCATCTCCCCCGCTGTCACTCAGCTAGCTTGTTTGTCCAGCATAACCCAGCTTCCACTTCCATAAGTGAGGGTTGGGAGGTAAACTGATTTGTAGATGTGCATTTTGGTTTCCATTCTAACCTCCCTATTTCCAACTATACTGTTGCAAATATGGTAGTAAACCTGGTTGGCTTTGGCTGCTGATGACCGTCCCCAAGTAGGTGTACTCTTTCACAACTATCTCCCTTTTACAGTTCAGCTGGACGTCCTATTGTAACTCTCTTGATACCACTATTACTTAGCTTTTATTGCCATTTATTGTCATTCCTTTGCGGGTGAGTTCTTCCTCCCATTCCACCAGGGATTGCTGCAGCTTCTCTTTCGAGTCCGCAATCAATGCTATGTCATCGGCATACAACAGGCTTTGAAACATAACATTTCCTAAGTTCCACTTGCCGATGACCGGCAGTACGGCGCTTATATCATTTATTATTTATTATTTCATCCATAAATAATATAAATAGAAGAGAACTCAAGCTGTCGCCCTGCCTCACACCTCTCTCTATGGGAAAAGACTGGGACTCCCTTCCATTGATCCTCACTACTCCTTTCGCTGGCTCATATGCTGATTTAATTGCAGTGATGAGATCTTCTGGCATATTTTTTGCCGCCAAAGCATCCCATATTTCTTGTCAAGGGACAGAGTCGAATGCTGCATTTAGATCAAGGAAAGCCATGTGTACATTCGTATTTCTCTCCCATGCTTTTTCTGTCATGCCTCGTAATGCGAATATTTATACTTGAGTCTGTCTCCCTGGGCGAAATCTTGCTTGTACCCTCTCTATTTGGTTCTCAACTGCAAGCCTTAGTTTCCTTTTTAGGATTGAGGTGTATAGATTGTATGCCACCGAAAGCAAGCTTATTGGTCTATAGTTCTCGCATTCAGTGGAGCTACCTTTTTGTGAATCTGGATAATAATGCTGAACTAACAATTCTTTGGGACTGTTTTTGTATTCCATATTTCTTGGAAGATTTATTGCAGAAATTCTATAAGCTCTTGACCTCCAAATTTCAGTAGTTCTGGAGCTATGCCGTCCCTTCCTGCTGCTTTGCCTGTTTTAATTTTTCCGCTGGCGTATTCAACCTCATCCTCCTGGATGACTTCCAGACTCTCCGGGATATTATTTCTTATCAGATGTTCTCCCGAGTTAAACGGTTCTCTGTCAGAAAAGTGCATCTGATAGAACTGTCTCAATCGTTCCAACATTTTCTCCTCTTCAGTAATAATCTTGCCGCTTGAGTCTGTGACATTTCTCACTGGCTTATTTCTTTTCCCTCTGTGTCTTCACTTTACGCCAGAAATTCTTAATGCTTTCACGGTGGTCTTTGTCGAGGCTTTTTCCAAACCTCTCCCATGCCACTTTTTTTGCTTGATGAACCACTCCTTTGCAATTGTTTCTGGCTAGGCGATATTGACTGAAGTTTTCGGGAGTTTTATTCTGAAGATACGCTTTCTTCTCTATCTGAACAGCTTGGCGCACTTCATCATTCCACCATTCTGTACGCTTTTCTCCACCTGAAATTCTGCGCAAGCAACAAACTTCTCTGGATTACTATCCTGCCAAACTGTAAATCCAAATTATGGTTCCTTACATTGGGCAAAGTTGGGAGTCCAAATTGCCCATAATTATTTTCATATCCTAATGTGGGCTATTTAATAATCCTTAGGCAAGTTAATATAAACTCCACCTTACAAATTACCGAGATCAAGAAAAAATGCAATCTCTAAAATCTCTCTGCAAGAGGAATAAAATATTTTTGTTTGTTTTCTTTTTTTTTTTGTTAGGAAAGAAGGAAAAACTATATAATCAATATACTTGAATACAAATTTAATTTTTAAGTAAATTCTACATAAACAAAAAAAATAGTAATAATAACTTTCAGACAATGAAACTAAATCATGATATCTACCAGATGTAAAGTAGAACCAATCTTAATAAAATGATTAAACTGATACATTTATAAGTTAAATAATACTTTCCAGCATCTAATGAAAGACTGATGGACGGAACCATTATCAATTATTAAAGCGAATCTTTGTACTGATAATTTGAACACTATGTGCCCTTATCATAACAATTAACATATACAATCAACAACTACCTTTAATTATAAACTTAAAAAAAAAAATTAGAACCAAAACGTATGAGACAAATAAAATTAATAATTTTAAAATAGAGAAAAATATTCAGTCATTATACTTTAAAATATAATACTTTTTCTTATAATATATCTGTATAATATATATACTTTTTCTTATAATTAAACTATATCTAAAAATCTAATATACATTAAAGCTCTTACATTAACAGCTATTTCAAATTATTTAATTATTATCTTTTATTTTTAATAAAGTAAGAACTAAAAACCAACAAAAACTAATTAATGACTCCAAATCAGTGCAATTATTAATTTTAATGTAAACACAACATTTTTAAAAAATCAACCGTGTTTCAAAAATGGCCAATATTCAATTTTCCATGGCACAACAAAAAGATGATTTAAAATAAATATGGCAATATTTATAAATCATGGCAAAAACCTACATTGAATTTAAAATGCAATCACTGCACTTTAATATTGAAAGTTAAAATCATTTCTGCAATATTTAAAACTTGAAATTTTATATCTAATACTTTAGATTAGCAAGTTTGTATGCTATGGCTATTGTAACTTAAGCATACAGTTATGTATTATATTTATTTTCAAGTATTTTTATGTTTATCAGTCCTCTCACTTTGATGGTATTACCAAGCAAAATTAAAATGTTAGAAAAGTAATGAGCAAATCAAAAGATACAATTTTTCCTCTTAAAATGTTATGATAGATGAAAATTTTGCAGTGAAAAAATATTTTTGAACCATTTATGTCCATCTCCATTTTTTAATTTTACCTAAGAAACTCTACAGTCATTATTTTGACATTATACGTGCATGTGCCTTTTTAAAAAATTGCAAGATGTAAAACCACACAAAGAGGTGGTAAACAATTAAAATGTTCAAAGTTTGATAATTATATTTTTTTAAATCACTATTTTCACATAAAAAAGAATTTTGTTTTATACTAAACAAAAAAGGAATACATAACTGTTTCACTGAAGCAGCAACACTATATTTTATATTTAAGGAAAAACCAAACACTCTAAAATCTTAAAAACTTAAGAACAAAATTCAAGTATGAAAAAAAATTAAAAAAAGTTAAATAAATTAAAATATGATAACTACTGTCGCATTAAAGAGAAGAAGTTTCTAGTTCTTCCTCTCCACTTGTTGGAGGTACACGACAAAATGGACAGCAACCTTTTTCCATAATCTTCATTTCAAAATCATCCATATGAAAAATCTAAAGCAAAATATTATTACACAAGTAATTATAATGAAAATAAACAACAGTTAAGGTAAAAAAAACAAAAAACTTTTTAAATTATGTCATAGTGGACATATCAAAAACTAAGTCAATATTTAACAAAATTTATTTAAAAGTTAAATAAAAAACAATGAACAACAGAATGATGGTGTAAACAGCATTTAGTAAAAATTATCCAACCCATAATATTTACAAAAGGGAGTGAGAGGTGAATTAGAAAAGAATGACTGCTTACTATTCCAATGAAATCATAAATAAAAATACATCACTTAGGCTAAGCGTATTCAATACAAAACAAAAAATAAAATGTGGAGTTTCTATGTTATGAAACTAAACATAACTACTAAAAATTTACATATGAACTAGTTCCCATATAGTGGAATACAATAAGGTTCAGGAAAAAAAAGGCAATGTACTTAATAGAATACTTCCAAATTCTAAAATGCAAATTAACTTAAAATTGAATTTTTCTCAATCCCTCGAAATAAGGGTTTTTTTTTTTTTTTTTGCATAATGCCACCAGAACAATTTTTTTTTTTTTTGCCATAAGAATACCAAATATTATTCAACAGCAGCTAGCCAAAGATGATTACTTACTTTATTACAATGAGCACATGGTGTTACTTGAAGCTCGGGAAGAAGATTTCTAAAATAACGTGTTTTCAGTGGTTTCGGGAATCGACAAATAACTACTTCAGAGATGTCCATAGTCTTAAGAGCAGTCCTATTTACCGTTACAACTTCATCTGCAAGATCCTGACAAAAAATAAAGAATGAATAAATGATAATGATAGATATGATAGTTATGAACAAATATTTTCTTTTTGGCATAATTGATTACTTCACGTAAGTAATACAAGTCTATGATTTTTCACTTTCTGTCATTACTACAGATGCATAATCAATTTCTTTGTGACCTCAAGAAACACGATAAAAGAGTTGATAAGTATTACACTTAAAAGAAGCTACAAAATAGGTGATCATTATCAACTAACTATGGACAAACTGTGGTTGAACCAGCTAAGGACTAATACTAAAAACAAAATAAGTGGTCCTTTGAAACTGAAAATGAAAACCACATCGTTTAAATTGAAAGAGCTGCAAAAAGCTACAAGAAAGAGGAAGAAAAATAGTAAAAGACACAAACTCATCGGGAATCAAACAGCATCGAGGATTGCAGTTCTGAATTCAGTGTGATCATTCTGTCTGCTGTGACTATAGTGGATAGCTGAATAAAGGTGTATTTCTATAAATTGTGGACCGTTACATAAAGCAGAAGAATCTACTCCACAGTTTTAAGAAGCAAATACTTCAGAGAATAATATATAATACCAAACGGGTCAGAAATCAAAATACCACAATATGAACTGATGTCAAAACAAAGCCTATTCAGACTGTCATAGAGGAAAATAATCTATGATAGTATCAACTTGTAATCAGAATAATGAAAGTAGAAAGGCCAAAGCACTATGAAACAAAGGTTGAAGGTCCTAGACCAAAAGGAAGGCCAAGGAGAAAATGGAAATGAAATCCATGAAGTTGCCTTTTATAAACATGATAAGGGATAAGAGAAAAAGAAGATAATTGACTAGAGAGAGGGTTGTATGATCCAGGCTCTACGAATGCACCCTTAGAAGTTGTTTTTTTGATACATTTACATCAAAACTAGATCAACAAATTTCTTAAATATTGTGTTCCACAAAAATTACATAGATTTTGACAAAAATGGAATCTGTTTTTTTGAAAATGGTGTAATATTGATGAATTTTACTTTTGCTACAGACATTTTGGTACTTCTTCTTTCTTCTTTAATGGCACTACAACCCGCGAGGGTTCAAGGCCTCCTGCAACAGACGCCACCAGTCATCCCTGTTCAGAGCAGCCGCCTTCCAATTCCTTATCCCAAGGATAGACCTTGCATCAGCAGCGACGCCGTCTGCCCAACGCAATTTGGGACGTCCAACTGGTCTTGGTCCATGGATCTGTTCGTTGAGGAGCTTCTTAGGAATTTGGTCATCCGTCATCCTCGCCACATGTCTGGCCCAACGTAATCTCCCCACTTTTAGAAATCTGACCAGGTCAGCTTCTTGGTACAACAATGTGCTTTTGCACCAGTATCCTTGAGCTTTTGGATATTGAACTTGTCTCTTCGAGCTCTTCGATGGTTTCTTACTACAGAGATTCTTGGTCTTATGCGGGCTACAGTGAGGTAATGGTCGGAATCCATGTTTGCTCCTCTGCACACTCTACCATCCATTAAACTAGATGTATGTCTGGCACTCATAGGTAAAACCATTGTTAGAGCACCATGTTGCCAGGTGAATGCTTCTGTGAGAGAATAGTGTACTTCCGACTACCAATCCCTTGGACACAGCAAAGTTTAGGAGTCTTTGGCCATTATCATTCGTCACATCATGGATGCTATGCTTCCCTAAGGAAGGTCTAAATATTTGTTCCTTACCTATTTTAGCATTGCAGTCACCGATTACTACTTTTTTATACGCTCGCGTACAGTCATCAGTGCATCTTTCCAGGTCGCTGTGAGATAGGTCTTCTCTTCAGTGTCAGATGGTTCCGTGGATCCGTGTATACTCATTATACTATAATTGTAGAATTTCCCTTTTACTCTTAAGTAACATATTCGAGGGCTGACTGGTTTGAAGCCAATGATGAGCTGGGACATTTTCTTATTAACAATGAAGCCTGTGCCATAGATATGATGCCTGTTATCACAACTGTAGTAAATCGTGTGTCCTCTTTTACTGAAGGTACCTTGGCCAGTCCATCTAACTTCCTGGATAGCAGCTAGGTCAATATTGTAGTTGTATAATTCAGTAATAATCCTATGCAAGGCTCCCGGTTTATGTAAAGTTAAAATGTTCCAGATGGCTATTTTAAGATTTTTATGACACGTGTTATGTTGTCTCCTTGAGTTCAGTCCGGGTATACATTGTGCAGGTTCCGTAATAGTGGTTGTTTAGGGAGAACGGGTTATCAGCCCACTACCCCCGAGTCATGGAGGGGACACACTTCCCTATAGGGGAGGTGGCCCTAGGGTGTGTAGTGTTAATGACCTTCTGTCCTCTGAGACATTTTGGTATTGGGAGAATATTATCCACCATTGATTATAACCTATAGACTGACTTTTCTGATACTCAAAACACCAACTTTTTTATTCATAATTCATAAAAATGGAAATTGAAATGCACAAAATATAATAATAATAATTTACTAATTCTAGACCCCTTAAACCGCGTTTCCCTTCTTATAGAGATGTTTCCCCTACAGTATAAACGAAAACCATCTCCCTTTCAATCCCCTTCATCTTTGAAATTATTCCAAACTTCTGGAAGTATTTCACAGCTTCTACTTTTAAAAAGGGCTATTCCCAAAGTGTCATTCTGTTCATTTCATATGTGTAATAACAAAAGGAATAATACAAAAACCAAAATTAAATTTAATAAACAATACAGAAATTTAGAGAGGCAATAAAGAAAATTAACAAGACAAAAAAAATACAGAGAACAATTTAATAATGCACACACAAATGAGACAACACAACTCAAACGAGACTAGTATTAAGAAGACATTACACAAGATAAGGAAGTAGGTTTCATGGGTGCCAGCTAAGTCACAAGTACTGACATTTTCCTCTAATGTTTTCCATGTTTAGGAATACATTTAATCAATAGCTGAACGGTTTTGGCTGAAAATAGATTGATAGTTTGTATTAAAATCCATAACATATTCCATTATAAGACTAGTTATAATAGATGTAAATATTTTATAAAATGTTGAAAAGAGCCTGTTAACGCTCATTAAACTAGTATCATTACTTTTTTTTTCACCTCTATATATCGTTATTTTCAAATTTAAATAAATTAGTTTCATTACTTTTTTTCTTTAGCCATGTTTAATTCTTTAGTTTGTAATTGGTTTTGATTATAATGAACGAGAGAAAATATTGGAGTAATTGTACATAAACCTTTATTTTTGTAATTAGAAGTTAGTAGATTATAGTTTATAGATGATGCGAAGCATCACATTAATTCATATGTCGACAAAACACGACCGCCGTTGTCTTGGTAACGGCGGCGAGTCGCTTACAGTCATTGTTGTATTAGACTTCAATCAGTGAAGATTGCTCATTACGAGTTCCTTTTAGTGTAGACTTGGTCTAGTCTAACATTACTCATTACGAGTACATTTAGGTAGCTGCAAATTGAACTTCAGTCAATGTGAATCACTCTTTACGAGTTCTTTGTCACCAATTATATAACAATATTGTACATACTGTTCATGCTTCATGAGCTCCTGGAATTAGTCCAGTCATCATCAACATCCTTCTACTCATTGGGAGTATTGACGATCACCGAGTATTGACGTAGCACTTCTAGTCAGGTATTTCTAATTAATAATCATAATAAAGGCCTCGTTGAAGAGAAGACGTCGGAGAGAATTTTTGCTGTCACTTATGGACATTTAAATCTATTATTGTTTTGTATTTAATTTAAATTAAGAGTTAATCTATTTCTTCAATTTTTAATTATCCATTTAAATTCTAATTTTAAATATCAAGCCTGTGTAGCAATTGTTCATTAGCAATAGTTTATTCTTGGTTTTATTGTTATCTATCACATGTTATTCTCTCATTCATTAAATTTAATTTTGTTCATTTCAATATTTCTTATTTTAATATTTTTTTTCTAACAGCATATTAATCATTTTTTTTCTCATCCATAATTTCATTTACATCGTAAGTCCTCAAAATAACCGGCATTTATTGACACGGGGTCGGAGATTTACATCTGTTGGTTTATTATCTTTATGGTGTCGTTCTCCCCAACAGAGCCAATGAAATATTGTAGAAACACAAAAAAATTATATTATAATAAAAATGCCAAAATTTTACCTGTAAAAGTCTAGCAGTGAACGGGTCATGTCCAATTTCTGAATCTGGACGTAAGGCTTGAACTTCATTACCTATGTCCTGTTCCCAACCCTCCTCCTCTTCAGAACCACTCTCCAGAAGTCTTAGAGCTTCTTGCTCACTTATACTACTCTCAGGCTGGAATTCAACCAATGGCAGCACCTCTAAAAGTTTAGAAACAAAAGATAGATAAATAAACAGATGGAGTAAACTAACTCGATCATTTATTTCATAAAGATCAAAAATAAACAGAACACCGAGAAACACACCAAATGTAACAAATGAGTGTACAAATGACTGGCCACAGTTTGTACAAGCATTGGCCTTAGCACCTGGAGGAGTCATTAGAGGGTTATAAGTCGAACAACGATAACACATGATCAACAATTCTTCATTGTCTTGATACTGCTTACCTTTTACCATTATACTAGTAATATCCACATATTCCTACAAAAAAAAATATAAATCATTCCTAATAATTCCATGTTCATACATAATGACATCAGAAAATTATTAAAACAAATATACACAAAATGTTTTAAAATCTTATTAATGTAAGTTATAAAGATAAAATACCTGAAATTTGGCAGGAACTTTCAATGTTTGCAATTTTGAAAGAACTTGACGAGCCAATTTATAAGCACCAAGATTTCTTGCTTGTTTAGACATGGCATAAAGAATGGCGCTATTTAAAAAGTTAAGCAATATATATATATATATATATATATATATATATATATATATATATATATATATATATATATATAAAATAAACATTTCTATTGTGATTGAATTGTATCTGAATAAAATAAAAACTGGTATTTCATAGAGTTCAATAATTCGAAAAGCATGTTTCAAAACATTACTACTACAAAATTAAAATACATGAAAGTATAATTTATTTTTGAAAAACTTGGATAAAAAAACTGTACCACTACGATCTATGAGTGATCTTGTGAATGATTAGGAATCACTATTTCAAGACCAATGATTTAGCAAGGAATTCTCAATTCTCCATTGCCAATTGGTACATAATTATAAAGGCAGATTCTTTAATCTATCACTTATTACGTCAACAGAATTCAAGTTTCACTAGTAGTGTTTTACAATTTTATTTTGAAGAATTTTTAACATAAACATAATCAGTAAACATTTCTAATTAGATAAAAAATAAAATGAAAACAAGTACCCCTGAAAGAATTATTATTAACCAATTTAAAACCTTTATACACTAAACAGCAATAAAAACCGGACACTTAGATTTGGTCTTACAATTTTGTTAAATATATATTTATATGTATTAATCTTTTTAATTTATGGTAAGAATTTCTTAATTCATAGGTTATCTAAACAAAATCTGCCAAAAGTGAATAATTTTTATTGATTATGTACAAAATAAAGAAAAAATGATAAATGAACACATTTTTTAGAAAACGTTATTCTTCATTTTTATTAGGTTTTCTAACAATTTATGCAATTCTAATAGCGGGTATTACTCCCTCTGGTACGCCGAAGGGCTCTAACCCTGTCAGGCATCGAAGAAATTAAACTCTGGACATACTCTACTGCCATAGCATCCCATTCTTCTCGAAGAGCAATTTGGAGCTGATTTAAGTCACTAGGAGGAGGATGACGGCATCTAACACCCCTCCCTAAATTATCCCACAAATGCTCTATGGGATTCATATTGGGAGATCGTGCAGGCCAGTCCAGAACTGTGATTCCCACTTGCTCCAAGTATTCGGTAACGATTCTAGCGGTATGTGGACGAGCATTATCCTGCATTGCTCACCAATAAATGGAGCAAATGGGATCACAGCCTCTAAGAGGACTTCCTCGATGTATCTCCGAGCAGTCAGAGCCCCATTATTTATGAAAATTAGTTCAGTCCGGGCGTGGAAATTAATTCCACCCCAAACCATAACTGACCTCCTTTCAAAAGACCGTGATTCACGAATGGTACATTGAGCAAATCCCTCCCCTGGTCGTCTCCACATTCTGCTCGACCATCTGAGTGGTATAGACCAAATCGAGACTCATCCGTGAATAAAACAGTTCCCAATTGCTCCAGAGTCCAATGAGAATACTGATCAGCAAATAATCGCCTTTCTCTTCGATGCCTTTCCAGGAGTTGGGGCCCTGTCACGGGTCGCCTTGATACGAGTTCATGCTCCCTCAGTCTCTGCTGCACTGTGTCTGCACTTGCAAGTGTATTTGGAGCCACTTCAAGTCTTTCCCGGACCTCAGGAGCCGTTAAAAGTTGGTCTCTCAATACTGGCAGCATAATAAATCGATCGTATACTGCCGTTGTTGCCCTTGGTCGCCCACTGCCGGCCCTCCTATCGTAGTTATCAGTCTCCCGGAAACGCTGGAGTGCATCGTGAATGGTAGACTTTGCTACCCCAAGCTCCGGCCTTCTCTGGCCAAGGCATCAGCTCGGGCTATGTCAACATTTCAAATAACCATTATTCTGGACCAAAATTTAAAAAAAAACATGTCTATTAATCACAGTAAAGGCTTGGTTAATAAATTAAAGATGTTTAAATGTGCGAAAACATACTTACTGTTTAGATTAGCTCTGACACATAAATCAACTTCAAGACAAATAAATCAAATCTGAGTTTTATCTAATTGTTTACTAATCCTGAAGGGATTAGTTCAATGGACTTAGACCCTACATTCTCTGTAATAACTAGAATACCCGCAAAAACAAACACATTGCTGAAAATTAGCTTTTAATACGAAAATTATGAAGTGTCCGGTTTTTTTTGCTGTTGAGTGTATTAAAATAAATACAAAAGTGAACTGTTTTTTTTAAAAAACCAAGCATTAAGATGAATATAGGCCTTTTTAAATTTTAAAACATTACACAGATAATAATTTTAATGTTAAACTACCAAGAGAATATAAATGATAATGATGAATAAAGATAATAATAAATGAATAACATTAAATATCCTATAATACCTAAAGTGCCATACTGTAAAAGAACATTGAATATATACGAAGAAACGTCCGATAATACCTAAAGTGCCATACTGTAAAAGAACATTGAATACTGTCACAGCAGTAAACAGTATTTTAGAAGAATACATTACAGAAGATGAAATTGATGAGATTCGACATTGGATATATGTAGGTGCAAGTACCGTTACAAAGCAATTGGGACTGGTAAACAAAAGTGAACCTAGGAAGAGAAAAAATATTTTAGAAAAAAAATATATTGATCCGCCGTGGAAAAGAAGATTGAAAAATAAAGTTAGTGATTTGAGGAAGAAAATAGGAGTTCTCACAAACTACCTAAACGACCCCGAAAAAGCATCTCTAAAGTTAAAAACAAGTATTGATGAACTCATTGTTAAGCATTTAGGTACCATCAATAGATCTGAAGTTAATCGAAAATTGTTAATGCTATCGGATCGATTAAAACAAAATCTCGCTGTTTGTGCAAATAAACTCAAAAGCCGAGTCCCGTAGAAAGCAAAACTATTTGTTTAAAATGAATGAACAAAAATTTTATTGCTCTCTAAAATCAAATAAAGACGAATCACCAATTTCCCCTTCACATCCAGAGGAGTCTGAGTTTACTAGTTACTGGGAAAATATATGGAGCATACCAACAAATTTTAATAAGAGTGCATTTTGGCTGAATAATATATACAAAGAAACTGAACATGATCCGATAATGGATACTGTTAATATTACAGAAGATGTTCGAAATGCAATTAAAACAACACATAACTGGAAAGCGCCTGGACCAGATAAAATTCGAAATTACTGGATGAAATATTTTACAAGCTCCCACAAAGTATTAGCTTCTTATTATCAGAAACTACTATGTAATTCAGTTATTCCTCCTAACGACTTTTGTTTAGGTAAGACGTATTTGATTTTGAAACAGAAACAAGTAAAAGCAGAACCTAAAGAATACCGTCCAATAACTTGCCTAAATAGCGTTTATAAATTATTGACCGCAATAATAAGTTATAAACTAAAATTGCATTTAAGAAAGTACAAATTGATGGCAGATGAACAACTGGGATGCAAAAAAAATTCAAAAGGATGCAAAGAGCTTCTGCTCATCGACTCATTTATAGCGTCTCAGGTATCCAAAAAGTGTCGGAACATTTCCATATTGAGGATCGATTACCAAAAAACCTATGATTCGGTTCCTCATGATTGGTTAATAGAAGTCCTTAAAATTTATAAAGTTGATAAAAACGTAATAGAGCTCTTACTACGACTCATGAAACTATGGCGAATATCACTTGAATATCCAACAAATGAGAAACTTGAAGATAATAGAACCCTTCCTGTAAAGAGAGGAATATTTCAGGGAGATACATTAAGCCCATTGTGGTTCTGCCTGACCATCAATCCATTAAGCTCCATACTAAATAATTCTGGTATGGGTTACGCAATTGATAAAGAAGTAATCATTTCACACTCACTTTATATGGATGACTTGAAATTATATACCAGGAATGAGAGAGAGACGTGAGAAGTTTACTTCAGTCAGTGAGCTCTTTTACCACCGATGTTGGCATGAAATTGGGAATGGACAAGTGTGCAACTGTTAACATTCACAGAGGAAAGTATAAAGATGCAAAGAATATAGAACTTTCAAACAGTGAAGTTATCAAGCAGTTAAAGAAAACTGATTCATACAGATATCTGAGTATCACGCAGCTTCTAAAGTTCAAGAAGGACGTTAAAGAAACAATTGAGGATGAATTCAAGAAACGAGTTCAGAGGATCTTAAAAACTAATTTAAACTCTGGAAATTTGATAAAAGCTTTGAATACATGGGCTATATCAGCGGTCACGTACTCCTTTGGTACATTAAAATGGTCAGATACCGATCTTAAAAGAATGGACCGTTTCATTAGAACACATATGGTGAAATCGAGGCACCGGCATCCGAACTCCTCAGTCCCACGACTATATATAGCCAGGAAACAAGGAGGAAGAGGTCTCACTAGTTTATTAAAATCGTGCAGAGAACAGGAAGCACAACTTAAGGCCTATGTCATGAGCAGTACTTCACCTGAATTATCTGCGATTACAAGGCTTGACCACGGATATACGGCACTAAACTTACTTCGAGAGGACCTAACTGAACAGAGCCTTACTGAGTTATGGAAATGTAAACAACTTCACGGCAGATTTTACAACGCTTTAAAAACCTCTGGAATAAATTTAGCAGCATCTGTCCAATGGTTGAAAAATGGAAGTATGTTTCCAGAGATGGAAGGATTCCTTTTAGCTATACAAGATCAAGTAATGGCAACGCGTTCATATAGGAAGTATATCTTACAAGAGGTCATTGATGATAAGTGTCGTCTTTGCAAATCTACAAATGAATCAATACAACATGTGACCTCAGGCTGTCAGGTACTAGTGGGAAAAGAATACCTCCAAAGACACAATAATGCAGCGAAGGTCATTCATCAAGCAGTTGCTAAAAGATGTGATCTAATTAAAGATCACCAACCTTTCTACAGATATCATCCTGAAGCATTATTAGAAAGTGGTGATGTTAAATTATATTGGGACCATACGATGATAACAGACCATCATATATCTCACAACAGACCTGACATCGTGCTTATGGACAAGGCAGCAAAGAAAGCACAGATTATTGAGATAGGAGTTCCTTCCGACGATAACGTGCAAAAAACAATAGGAGAAAAAATTCGGAAATATCAGGAGCTTAGCGAAGAGTTGAAGCATCTCTGTGGACTGGTTGGGGTTGAAGTACTGCCAATTGTAGTGTCTACGAATGGACTTATCCCAGAGGAAACAATAAGATCCTTGAAAATCCTTGAATTGAACAAGGAAGTTGAAATACTACAAAAAGCAGTGTTGTTGGGAACTGCTAGTATTGTACGGAAATTTCTAAATATCGATAAATAAGACGATTAAGCTTGACCTTGACCATGGTCCAGTTAAGACATATCAACCAGCAATGCTGAGAAAAAAAACAAGTAATATAATTAATAAAAATAGTCTGATTGTAATAGGAAATTTTTTTGGAAAACACACACAAAAAAAGAAAATTTATACTAATTAAAGGATACAACTGTGATACTCCTGGTGGAAGAAGAGTTTTGGTTTCCTGCATTAAAAAACGTGCAATATTAAATAAAGATTCAGGTTGATAGGCAGTGAATGGTTCCTCCTGATAAATAAAAATAGAATAATAATAATAAATAATGTAATTCGCAAGAGAATATGTACTTTTTTTATATTTAACTATTGTAACGTACTTACTAAGTATCTTTGAATTGAATGATAAGCATAATATACAGTGGCATACTTTTCATATAAGAAATATTTATCCAACATCCCCTTTTCTCCTTCTCTATGAAATGATAAAAATTCAATTGCAATGAATATCTTAAAAAACATGTTACTAATCAATATCACTTATTAAATTACACTTAAACTAAGTCATACTATATTTATTTATTTTATTTGTGTTTCACGTCCTTCCCTACTACTAATAGGGCAAACAGCATGTCTTATTCCTGCATATTACCATTCTCTTCAGCAGAAGTAATGAGCTCTGATGTACAGAAAACTTAGATTTCAAAAATCATTAACAATACCAATTCACATGATGACCATAGTAAATCTATAAATAGATTATAATTATCAAGTATCATAATCAGTAACTAAAATTACTGAAGACAGTGAGATGAAAATCTACCAAACAGCTGTGAAGCTGCTGTGGAGGGGTGTCTTTATTTAGCAATGGTTGTAATAGGAATAGCATCTCAATATTACTAAGTTTGTGCCTTTAGTCCCAAAATTTAAAAATTAGAATTTATAAAACAATCATTATTCCCACTATTCAATATGGATGGGAAACATGTCCGTTAGCGTTTTACAAGAAACAAGATATTAAGGAGTTTGATGATAAGGTATTATGTAGAGTATATATGGTCTGAAAAAACCGACTGGCTGACCAAGCCATAGGTGAGAGGATTGCATAAAGAGTAACCAAACGGATTTGGGTTTTGGTGTTAGTCTGTGGAGGGAAGTTTGTAAACAGAAATTGGTAATATCAGGTTTGCTAAGCCTTATTATTGTAGTTATAATTCTCTAGAATGAATCTAGTTTGATAGCTCCTCACAACTTAATGACTGAAACTGTTCTCTCCTCTTATTTCCAATAATTTTTAATATCCATTTTTTTTTTAAATTAAATTTTAGAATACCTTTTAAAATGGTACTACTTTTATTAATTGTTGATTAATGTTGGTCCATTGTGATATATTTGATGAAATAAATAATAAGCTGATACCTACTATAATTATCAATACACTGACCTATCCTGTAATTATATATAATAATTTGAAAAAAATATTAAAACACAAAACAGTTGTGAGAATGCTGAGAATGTGAATCCTATTGTACAACAAAGAACTTTATTTGTTAATTATTTCTTTATATAATTTGAAAGAAATAATTAATGAGTTATGTGCATTTTTAAGTTCTAATAGGAACATATATATGTTTTACCGCAGTCAAAATAAAAAATAGACTAATATAATTAGTTCGCGTTCTGCTCTTTGTTTAGTTTTATTTCCAATTTTGAGCGTTAGCAATTTATTAAGAAAAACAATACAAAATTCCCTCAAAATTTCTGATTTTATGTTTATGAAAAGAAAATTTCATCTTATTTAGAAATAATATTACTAGACAGGTATTTTCTTTTTTTAATTTGGTATCAAAGACACAGGTCACTCTAGGATAGTCCTTGAGATTTGACATTATCATCAGCTATTTTATTCAATATCAGTTTTTTTTTTGTTCATGACATTTGAAATTCATAAACCATAGTGTAATAATTTGTAATTCCAATTAATACAAATATAAATCAATGAATAACTTATCACAGGCACTTACCCAGCAAGTTGTAAACACTGTTTCGCCAGAAGCCAATAATAGTAGCTTGCATCATTGAATCGTGATTCACTGACTGCATTTTCTGTCAGCTGTTTCACAACCCTGAAAGCTTCTTCAGGATGGCCAGCTTTTTGGTATGCTTGAAAAAAAAATACAAATAATTTCATTAATTTCTTACTAGGTCAAAAGACAATAGCATATTTTAGTATAAAATGATTACATAACTCTGTACATATTAATAAGAAACAGTTATATTTTCATATCTAATCCTGATAATCTATCTCTTGTCATTCCCTCACGAATCCTTTGTTTTTTGTTGGGCTTAGTAACAAACAAATGCCTAAAAAATTAAAAAGTATTGTGCCATCTGGTAAATGTCAGATGACTAGACCGAGGCATGGTGGGAGGATTGCGTTAAGGGTAATCTGCCAGATTTGTTTTAGGATAGTGGCCTGTGGACTGAAGTGTGTAAACAGAGATTCGTGGTATTGGCTTCGAGCCTTTGGGTTCGCTAAGCCTTATTAATATTATTTACATCTTCTATCTGTAAATGAATCTTCATGAATTCTTTATTTATATTAAGAATTTAATTGATATGACTCCAAACGATAAGTTATAAAAAGCATACACATTTTTGTAGCCTTTTTTCATTTCTTTTATTTTCAATTTACCTAAGATAGATTTGATACTATATTTTAAAAATATAGTATTAAATTTTTGTTGATTAAAGATTTTAGAATCAGTGAGTTTTTAGCAGTTTAATCTTAAGTTTAGCATCATGATTTCAATATATATATGTATATATATATATATATATATATATATATATATATATATATATATATATATATATTCCTAGAAGGGAATAAAATGATATAAGAAATATTTAAAAAAAAAGCAATAAAATAACTAATTGCAGAATCGATACCACTTTAAAGCATCTGTAATTTACAATAGTTAATAATACTAAAAGAAATGTTATTAGCGTTAAAAATATTGTTAACTATTCAGGCGTAGGGAAGCTAAATACTTTTTAATATATTAAGAATGTATAAACAGTTATTTGTACCAAAAAAATGATCAATATCAGATATTTTGCATATTTAAATGTCTAAATAAGAATGTGTTATTAAAAATGTATAAACAATAATGTGTTAATTTAGAATATATAAATACCTTTTTGAGCCAGAACAAATTTATCATTTTCAGCCAGGTATCTCGCATAAGGAAGGTAAACAATAGGTCGAAACTTAGGGTCTGACTCGGCCGCTGCAAGTGCTTTTTCCCATTGTCCAGCCTCAACTTCTACTTTAATAAGTTCTTCTTCATCACCGAGTTTCCTATTTTTAAAAGCAATTATTTTTTATTTAAAAAATAAGAAACTTAATAAAAGTTATATAAAAGGCTCAAGCCCTTAAGAATAAGATAATACTCTATTTTACCATTTCAAATTAACACCAATTCGCAACAAAATAAATAATAATTTGTAAACATTTTTATGTCTGAGAAGTAAAAACTTCATCGGAAATTCATTAAAAAAAATAATCATAAAACAATTAACCTGAACATTTCTGCAGCTAATTCCAAATGATTAAGATTTTTCAAAGTATCAGCAATAATTTTAATGGCATCAGTATCAGATGAGTTTGATTTCCTTCCTACGTCAATTAACCTAATGAAAAAACGAACAGAAAATATATTATTCTTATTACAATGAGAATAAATAAAGTAGAAAATTACTTATAACTTGGTTGAGAAAACGGTACAAAACATTATTTTTTTTAATCTTTAATAATAAGAAGAAGGAATAGTTATGAAACATATTATTATGCACAGAGGGATTAGGACAGGCTGAAGGGATTACATAACAGATTAGAAAGATCGCGAAAGGCATCTATAGGATCAGGAAGCAGCCCAAAGGAAAACCCAGGGTAGTCCATTTAAATAGACTGGCCCCATACAAAGGAGACCCTGGCCCGAAAGAAGACCAGCAAGTCAGATACCTCAACAACGTGGAGACAAATAATGCTTCAATTGGACCTCTTAAGGTACCAGGTTCCCGTAGAGTAACGCAGACAATCTACAGAGATATCTTCTCTTTACCAGTTGACTATTCTCTGGCCTATTGTGTCGCCGAAGATCTGAGGACTTCTCGAGGGATTAGAACTGTCTTCAGGAAGAAGTTTGGCGGAACTGAGGAGCTAGAACGCCAAGGACCAAGTGTCGGGAAGGCACTCCCCCACACGCACGAGTGTCGACATCTGTTTTACTTAGTTACCAAGTGTCCCACTGAACAGAAGCCAACATATGACGCACTGCGGCTAAGCCTCGACGACCTGGCGAGTAAGCTTCTGAGACTGCGTGTCACCAAGCTCGCCATCTCTAAGTTGGGCTGTGGATACGACAGCCTGGAGTGGAAGGTTGCCAGGAACATGATTGAACAGACATTCGCCAACTCTGGAGTCGCCATATTGGGTTGCATATTCAATACCTGGAAAGAAAAAGCCTCTGCATCGGAAGTCCCTCGTGGGAGCTCAGTTTCTCCGGACTATGCTCTAGGGCAGAGCAATTTCAAGGAGGGGGTAATGTTACGGTCAGAGGGATTAGGACAAGCTGAAGGGATTAAAGAACAGATTAGAAAGATTGCGAAAGGCCTAGAAGGGCCCAGCCACACTCCTGCAGTCAAGAACATGGTAAGCCTCAATAATTTAATTGTTTAGTAATTTCATTGTATTCTTTTTGTCAAATTGTTAATAAATATTAGTATCTTGAATTTAGGAGTAGTTTAATTCATTTTACACCCAGTAGTCCGTAACAATATGACATTTTTATTAGGCAGAATTAGTTTTAATTTTGGTCTTATTTTTATACATTTATTTGTTGCCTTGTGTATTAACATAAGAGCAAGAGAGATATTTTTAAAATATAAAAAAATTATATACTTTATGCATGGGATATGTATGGCTGTCTAATATATTGGTTTTCCTTTTTAAATATATACTGTTTGTATAGCTAAAGAGTCAATAAGTATTAACAAAACAACAATAAGTATTTTTGGAACAACCAGATCAATTTGTAAAAAAAAATGTTGAGATAGTATGACGAACTATTTAGAAAAGCTTCAAGCCTTATAATATAATTATAATTTTTATGTAATGCTTTGTACAAGATTTTATTTAAAAGAGAGAGGAGTGGCTCAGTGGTAGTGTCGGGAATTGCCATGGTGAAGGTCCTGGTTTTTAATCTAGCTGATGGCAGATTTTATTTAATCTGTTAACAGCCAGGGATAGATCCTTTGGGATCTGGGACCCTCCTGGGGCTCACCAAGCCACTATTAAATGGGCACCAAAATCAGGGGGGAAAATCTGTTGGTTGAGTGTGATACAGGACAAATCACAAGCACTTCACAACCATTGTCCAAGAAACAGTAAAGCCTATAACAGGTACTGAACCTCAGACCCCTCGGGGGTCATAGTGGTACATTTTTTTTTATATATATATAAAAGATAGTTTTATATTTTAGGCGTTAATCTAAATTTAACACGGGCGAAAATGGGGGGGTGACAAAAAAAAACCTACTTACATATCTACCCAACCATGGTTAGCCATTATTTCAATTGCCCTCATTGTATCACCAGCAGCAAGGTAAACCTGAGCTGCAGCCTTCGGCTCATTTGTATCTCTTGCCCAATCAGCTTTTTTTCTCAAGAGGGAGACTCTTTCAGTGGGAGAATCTGTAAGATAACAAAGAAATTTAAGATTAATTGGGAAGAAACGATAATAATTTCATGTCACAACAAAGTAATTTGATCTCTTTTAGTTTGGAATCTAGCTACTTATTGTCCATTTGAACATGTGAGAAAATTACATATAATACATTAAAATACAAATAAGAAATTATTAGAATTTTTTTCAAGAATACTAATAGATAAAACAAATCAATAATGAAGAGATACTTTTATAAAAATAAAACAACAATTAAACTAACCAGACACAAACTCTTGACCATGGTCGAACATTCTCAGCTCGGTATACATTCCAAGAGCTAGATCCTGCCGACCAGCTCTCGCCCAAGCCCGAGCAGCTTCTTTGTACTTCTTCCTGTAGGCCAATACTAACCCATTTAGAATTTCTTTATCCCTCTCATTTCTTTCCTATTTGGAAAAAAACAACAACATGTAAATGAAGATAGCTAAAATATATAATAGAAGGATAATTATTCAAAATTAATTTTCAACTTGGACATAATAAATTGACTACTTGTGACATAACTAACCATACAACTCCTATCAAATTAGTAGTATTATTAATTTGTCGCTGTATATTACATGCAGTAATGAGCATATGATTTTTTCCATTAAAAAAGTACTTATGGAGTACAGTTAGGAATGGAAGGGTTCTATTAAACTATTTTAAAGGCTTCTATTAAATTTGGAAGTAATAAATCTTTTTGGCCTGAGATCTTGACAAAATTATCTGTTATGAGGGGGATCTGTTAAAAGAAGTTAAACTGCAATAAATTTGCTTTTTCAATCCATTTCTAAGTGAAAATAAACAAAATTATTATCTTTTGACATTTTATATGCTTTTGATTGTAGATAAATTCCATTCTAAAACTGTGTTAATACGTTGACTGCCAACTACGAGGTAACTCGTAAATTGCATTCTTTTCTAGGATGCCAAACAAGTTATCTTCAAGTTATCTCGTCCTGTGTTTACTTGCCATTTTTGTGGAGCTACGATTAAACTTGAAATATATCAGAATTATAATTTTTAATAATATAAGGAAGAAAATAATCAACGAAATTATAATTATAACGAATTATAATTTTTAATAATATAAGGACGAAAATAATCAACGATCCCTCGCTTCTCTTTTAATAATATAATGTGATTAAATCAAATTGTCATTTTCTGAAAATTGCCGTGGCAGCCAACGTGTTAAAGTTATTTTATTATTACTAATTAAGCAAATTCGGTTAATAGTGTGTTGTTAATTAAACTTTGAAATACCTGCATTTCATGAATTAACTCCAAATACACAAGATCTTTGGTTCTTATAAAAGCCTTCCGGGCAACATCTAAATCGAGAGCGTCTAAGGCGGTGAAAGCAAGAACTTTCCAATCAGAATCGGTGACTCCTAAACAGGCAATCTCAAATGCCTCTCTGGAAGTAAAACCCTAAATTAAAGTTAGATCTACAAATATAATATAATTATAATTTAAGTATAAAATACAGCATTAAAAAAATTACTTTAGCTAATAAAATTTGAAATAAACAATATGTTATTTATTATCTTATCTAATTCTTTAGTGAAAAATGTTAGATTTTTTTCGCTGTATTATTAGAGGTTTGTCTGGAAAAATTATATGACAGTGGAAAAAAAATATTTTACATTTAATCAGATATTTGTCATTTTAGAGAATTCTCAAAAAAGTTGTTTCACTATTTTGCTTTCAATGACCTCCACATCAGCCGAATTCTACTCCTGAACCAACAATTTGCATTGCAAACAAAAGGTCACATGGTACCGAATCAGATGAATAAAAGAATTCATGTTCTGTGATTGAGTTTGAGACCAAAACTATTTTATAATTAAAGAAAGTATTTGCAGGGGCATTTGGATAATGAAGTGGATAATCCTGCGCCTCCCTTAAGCCAAATTCATTCGAACCCAAGCTTTAACATTGAGGCTTCTGAAAATCAAAATACAAAAGATGAATTCTTGATGAAAAATTGTTTTGAATTTTGACACATTCACTAGTTCACACCAGATTTGGGCCTCAAATCTGTTTGTTGTATCAGAATATCCCCTCGATTCACCTGATTTTACATCATGTCTATTTTTTCTAGTTTCTCAGAAAACAAGATAGTGCTTTGGAGATGGCATTCGGAACATAAATCATGAGTTAACTGAAGAGCGTCAAAACAGAAGACTTCTAGCAGAGGAAAGAGAGATTGCATGAGAGTATTGTCTTGCCATAATTTTTTTTGTTGTAGCACTTTTATATGGACAAACCTCAAACAAAAAATATTTATCAACATGGACTTGAATAAAATAATTCTAATTGAATATCTGTTATTTTAAAGACACCGCAAAGTGATACACAGTTGTTTTTCAAATACTAAATAGTGATATATTTCAAACTAAATCTTGTTTGAAAATGGTAGTCATATAAAATCAGGTAATGAGATAAAGAATCACTTCAATTTGGACAAACTAACTTAAACATTATACTAATGTCCCTTACAGAATGATAGATAATTACTTTAACTTGACATTATCAAATAACTGAACAACAAGTATGATTCTATTATGTTTTATTTAATTTTTAGATTGAATTTCAAGAAGTGCAAAAAAATAGAATATTCAATAAATGGTATTTCTAGAGAAATATTCGTCAAAGAATACCTGAACATCTTTTTTTCCAAATACTGATACATCGGAGCAGAAAGTGGGACATCAATTGATGACATTGAATTGTTATGAAAACAAAATATCTTGGATGAGCAAAAGCCAACAACGAAACCCTGAAAAATATATATTTAAATTATTTTTTAAAAAGTAACCCGTGAACACTGTTTATTTCAATAGATTAGATGTTTTATAATTTTATGAATTATATCATAACAATGGCCTAACATCATAATCTAGCAACTGACATTTTGGCAGAATGACATTCTGTACATTTTCATGTCAAGCTCACTATCCTTCCATCTTCCATAATTTAATTTTAAATTTATATTAAGCCTGTTATAGCTCTGGGACTCGGAAAAAGGATTTATATCCACAGAGCTATTAGACAAAGTTAACATTCCAATTTTGGACAAAAATAAATGCTTGCAAAAAAGTCAGTTACGATATTTTTTAAATAGATACATAACAAAAATTCTATATATATATATCTATTATTAATTTCATAACCACTCAAGCAGAGAATGAAGAGAGACCAAGGCAACTAAGAAACAATAATTTTTATTTTGTAATTATTATCCTGTTAACATTTATCCTGATTAATACTTAAACAACTACCTGAAGTTTCTGTTGGTGTACAGGAAAACCATTGGCTTTTATACCAAAAATATTGTTCCCTGAAAAACAAAGCATGTCTTCACAGCAACTGTTCCATGCCACGCTCACTGCATTGATTTCCTATAAAAAAAATAAAATATATATATATATAATACGTAGTTAACAAAATTCTATAAAGAAATAAAATAAGAATGATGGGTACAATAATGTATACCTGAAATAAAAGTTGCGAGGTATTGTTCAATGAATATACAAGACAGCGTTCATTGCCATCTACGATTGCTAACTTCTTTCTACTTGGGCTAAGATCCAAACATCTGATTGGATAACCGATTTTCAGAAGTTGTACTGGAAAAGCATTATCCAAATAAATCTTCACTACCTGCAACAGAAAATAAAATAAGCTAGAAAATAACAGTCTGAATTGGAATATATTTTATAATTATTAATCTATATGCTTTAATTTAAGAACATAAATTTAAAAAGTAAATGATATCTCTAATTATAATTACAACATTAGAATAATAATTTCAAGCAGTGATTTTACCAATATTTGTGATATACGGTAGGTCAGGGCAAGAGTGTGGACTGGGTAAGAACACGTAGGGCGGGAATTTTTCTTTGAACTTGGGCTAGTTTGTACTACTGAGTGTCAGCCGATGCAAGGAAGTGTCGTCGCCATTACCACTTTATTTGGTGTTTTCACTGTGATTACTGAGTTAACAGTGACGTAATAACTTCAGTTCATTAGCCATTCAGTGCTCTATTTAAAAATGAGATCGTCTAATAATTCCTTCTCACAATAAAAACCTTTCTCCAGTCATTTATGATATATAATAAAATTAATATAAAACGTTTCGACAATTACAAGTCATTTTCAATCATCCAATCAACTTTCTGCATCATTTCCTCTTTATCCTCATCTTGAAATGGTTTAATTTCATTGATTCAAACAGATAGCAACAGATCCTTCAGAAAATTTCAATAACACCATTGTCCATAAAATGGTCTGTTATTCCACAGCATTTATCAGTAATTCAAAGACAGTGAGGTCTTTCATAACCTAAATTACTGGATTATATATAAATTATAAATATTCAATCAATGATCATACTTGCTCTTATTTAGAACTACTACCTGTCCATTAGCTAGACCGAGAAGAAGCCCTTCTCTCTTTGGTGGACCCCCAACCACCTTGATATATTTAATTGCCGAATCCATTTCCCATTCTCGTTCTTTTGTGCCAGTAAATGTCAATGATTGTAACCGTTTCTCTTGACAAAGGACGACGTGGTTAGAACAAACTACTAATAAGTAACAATCAATCTAAAATAAAAACCTTGAATAAGCAATTATTGAAAAGAAAAGGAAAATAGTTATATATAATACGTTTATCTGAAAAAATAAATAACTCACTTTTATAACTAATTTCTCCTTCACACGATAACGCATACCAGATAAGTCATTTGAATACAGCTCATAAATAACAACCCTTTCACCCAATTGGACCTGAAATTATTTTTAAATAATTAGAAATTATGCAGTTTACATTATTCTAATTTTATTTATTTATTTTTGAACCTCATTACATAAATTTAGAAGTTAGCTTGACAAAAAGATTCTTGAATGTTTCTGAAAATTATTTAATATCATCTTCATTTATAAGAATTTACAAATCCATCTTAACATAAATGGATTACTTACCGCAAGCCTGTTTTTGTAGATGGCTATTTTTTTCACCAAGTCTCGACACTTAATTTTTACTTTTTGGTTGGTCAATAAGTGTTGAACAATAACATCAGTCAAGTTATCTCTAAAAGGAAATGTGAAATAAAAACTGATGAAATGCATAAAAACTCCCTTAATCAAAAGAAAAAATCTTTCTAGAAATAAGATAGACTCTGTAGGCTCTAAGGAATCATTAAAGTTTTTAAAATGCAGAAGCAATGTCAGAAGAAACAAAATGCCATTGGCAGTCTTTGGGTCATTACAGATGAAAAAGTCTAAGTGTAAAGGTAGCTGCCAGGGAAATTTGAGGTATAAAAGGAGAGTAGGCTATATATTTATATGCTGCCACATTCGGTTCAAGCGTTTCAACAAATGGAGTATGAGCTTTGCAGATAAACACATGGCAGGTCTTGAATAGTTTCAGCATCTAATCCATTGGTAAATTTAGTTGAAAACAATGGATTTTACTTACTATGAGTAGTATTTTTGGTAATGTTTAAAAGATAAGCATGAAATAGAACTAGACATTTACACAAGGACTTTTGTAACAACCTAGTAGCTATAATTAAATGACCTGATAAATTTTATTTTATGGGATATCAATATATAGATTTTCAACAGATTAATTTTTGGAACAAACACTGCAAATACAGAGGTAGCAATAGAAATGAAACATTCAATATTCTGGCCAATATAGAACACAGAAAGAGATAGGCTTTAATTCTGCAGGAAACATTCATCAACAATCCAATTACAGTAGAGCATCGATTATCCGGACCTCAATCAACCGGAAAGTCAGAAAAATTTCAAAAAATAAACATTTTCGCTTGGTATTTGCAACTAGTTAAATGTTCTATAGTTAAAAACAAGGATTTTCAAGAATTATTGATTTGTTGTATAATTTTACACAATAAAAAAATTTCTGTTTCTGTCAGTTAAAAGATTAAAACCTTAATTGTATAGCACGCTTTTACTATTTTATTATAAATATATAATGATCTTACAAACTGCTGTAGGAATATTTTATAATCTTATTTACAAATCTTTTAGTTGTTGTTTACTGTTTCTGTAGTTCAGATTCTGAGCTAAAGTTCTTTGAATTAATCTGGTGGGTATATGCGTATTAGTTTCCCATTTTCCCGGATTATGTTTTCCTGAGAATTCTTCAATTTTTTCTACTCCCTTAATTTGCTTTGTCAGTCTGTTTTTGAACGTTCATTGTGACACACCAGAGTTTAGTTTTACACCAAAGTTAATTATCTAAGTGCGGAGTAGAAATTGATTTCGGGTTTAGTGATTCAGTGTTTTACAAAACTAGTGAAAATGTTAAAAAGAAATTGTGTTGTTCTTTCCCTTGAGGACAAAGTAAAAATCATTAAGAGGATAAAAAAAGGAGAAAATCCTGCTGACCTTGCTGACAAATTTAAAATAGGAAAATCGACCATTTAAGACTTTAAAAAAATATGAACTCTATCATTAACTTCACTTCAGTTATGGATAGTGAAGCTCGACCAATTCGCCGAAAAGTGATGAAGAAACCAAAAAATATTGAACTTGATAAAGCCGTCTATGAATGGTTTCTTCAAAAACGAAGTTTGGGAGAGCCCTTGTCTGGCCCACTTATAAGCGAGAAATCGATTTTAATATCAAACTGAACGGGGATAAAGTGTTTAAGGCTTGTTCTGATTGGTTGAAAAATTTTAAATCGAGACACGGAATTCGAAAAATATATATTCAAGGAGAAAGGCTGTCTGCCTATGAATCTGCCTCTAGCTCTTTCAAATTTGAATTTGCTGACATCGTAGAACAATATGACCCACAAATTGTTTACAACATGGATGAAACTGGCCACAGTAGATTTTTCTTGGCTTCAAAGAGGGAGATGTCGGCTCCAGGTTTCAAGCTAAGAAAAGAAAGATTGACAATTTCTTTATGCTCTAATGCTGCTGGAACTAACAGACTTCCTGCTTTAGTTATTGGCAAGGGTAAAAAACCCAGACCATTTAAAAATGTGACAAATTTGCCTGTAGTTTATCAAAGCCAAAAGACCGCCTGGATGAACGTGGACATATTTAATGACTGGTATGTAAACATATTTATACCAGAGATTAAAAACCACCAAGATAGTTTGAGAATTAAAGGCAAAGTTTTGCTAGTGCTGGGATAAGGCACCCTCACATCCAAATGAAACGGTGATCAACCCTTTTGACGAAAATTTTAAGGTTTGTTTTTTACCACCGAATGTGACGTCCCTCATACAACCATTGGGCCAAGGAATCATTGAGACTTTCAAGAGATTCTACAGGAAAAGGTTGATACTTGTAGATGAGGACGAAGAAGATATCGTTGCATTTTACAAAAATTTTAATATTTTAGAGAGCGGATACATGATCACGGAAGCGTGGAATGATATTTCACCCCAAACTCTTGCGCATGGATGGCGCAAACTTTGGTCTCAACCATCGTTAGAAGAAAGCAGCAATCAGACTTCTATAGCTGAAAACTTTAGCCAAAGTTTACCAGTTGTAGAATTCGTTGATTTGTTGACAAAGCTACATGGATGCCAAGAACGTGATGTTGAGGATGTGACTGATTGGCTTTCCTTGGATGCAAACGATCAAGGCTTTCAAGTTTTAAGTGAAGAGGAAATATTATCGAGCTTAACTGCAGAAGAAACAGGATGATGAAGAATGCGAACAGCCTGGTGTAAATGAAACGAAAGGACCTTCACACAGTGATGCCTGCGTAGCACTTGAAACAACAATTAAATCTGCAGAACAACAAGAAGGAATTCCCCAGTCATAAATATTGCTGCTACAGAGTTTGAGGGTTGAGGCTGCACAGAAAAGATTAAAAATACTAAAACAACGTGAAATGGATAGCTATTAGCTTTAAATAAAATATATACTGATTTGTATTTTTTTTTTATTTGTATTTTTAATACATACTTACAAATCTCTTATAACAATGTTTAATCGTTGAAATAAAAATATATTGTTTGTATCCTGTGTTTTCATTGTTCCCTACTTCCAATTTTACTTTGTGCATAATTGCGTCGATTATCCGGAAAATTTCAGTATCCGGAATAGGCCTGACATTGATTATTCCGGATAATCAACGCTCTACTGTAGTATCAAGTAATCTTCAAATCATGAGCCTTATTTTGATTTATGGTTACCTACCAACTAATAGACCAATGTAAGCAATGTATTCAAAGATAGAAATAAAAATTGGCATATTCATTACACATGCTATAAAATAAGTTTCTAAAAATACCTGTAGGCATATCTTTCTTTATATAAACCATGCACTTTACTAAATACTACTTGATAGTATGCAATAGTCCCATCTTGGCAACCTAAGACCTGAAATTATAGCAGAATTAAAATCAGAAACAGATATTAAAACAAGTAAAATTCAATTAATACAATTTCACTCCTTTTAATATTGATGCCCCATAAAAAGAAGCAAGATTAATTTAATAAATCAATTAGTAGCCTTTCTTGATCATAAGAAAGTTCAACTGAAAATGAGTTTTATATATTTAACTAGCTGGTTTTCAGGGACAAGAATAATAATACATTACTTGGAATGTCAATCCCAAACCTATTTTAACTCTTTTTTTTTTTTAGATCATATCATTAAAATAATCCTCTGAGAATGAAATATTTTGTTCTTGTTCCCTGCTAGGATAAATAGGATAAAAGGGGGATTCTACTGTACCTTATTTCCAAAGAAAACTAAATGCAATGGAATCCAGTCAATCAAAATTTTAATTTTAATTACAAAATTTTAATTCCCCGCTGTTACTTACAATAAAATTAGAAGTTGGGTGATGTGCACAAGACCAAACCCATGACTTCTGAGGATCGCCAATATCAGACACCTTAATACCATCTTTATTATATAATGTACAACAATTGTTGCTTCCGCTAACTAATATAAATTCTCCTTTTCCCACAAATGAAGCACATAATGGCTCATATCCAAGATTTCTATCTTTTTCACTCTGAAATCGGGAAAAAAAGAGTTATTAATATAATTAAGTAAAATGCCATTCATACAATTACTCTCAACCCAAAATAGAACTTACAATTTCTTGACCAGTACTCGAATAAAATGACATTGTTTGACCCCAATCAGTGACACATAAAATATCAGTATTAGTTTCCCTAAAAATTACATAAATTTTTCAAAATAATGGTATCTGAAACAACATTTTAATGAACAATTACAAGTTAAGAATTACTTATTCCTAGACCAAGCTAAGGCCCAAATAGCAGCTTTTGTAGGACGCTCAATTTTAATTTTTTCTTCCCCATTTCGACTCCTAAAAAAATACATTTAATATATTTAAAATAATAATAATTAAGTATAATAGTAAGCACTGGTATTTAATACCTGATTGAAACTATTCCACTACTCAGACCCAGAGCCAGTAACTGTCCATCCTCAGACCATGAGCATGAAAGAACTCTAGTTGGAATCTTATGTCGCACAACGGACTTTACTTCAGGTGACCAAAGGGAAAGCTCATTACTGCTACACGAGGCCAGTAACGGAGAGACCGGATTAAACTGAAGGCACTGAACAGCATCGTTATGACTAAAAATAAAAAGATATTAACTTCATAACACGTTCAATATAATTTAAACATAAAGTATAAACCTTTTTGCTTTTACTTACCAACATATGAAATATGTAATAATTGAAAGCTTTGTGATTGAGTAAAATGAGATTTTCAACATAAAGACATGTTTTAAGGTATTCCAAATCCAAATAAATAAGTTATGCGAAATAGGCAGAATGTTTCAAAATAAGTTAAATATATATTATAATCAATTTATTATTATAGTTGCATCAAACTCCATAATTTTTATTTCTATACTTCTTTCAGTGAGTAAATTAAAAGTTGATTGATCTTATAATTTTGGAATTTGTATGCAATGTTTTTTAAATTGATAGAATTTTAAAAATTACTTGGAAAGAGGAATAAGAGTGCAGTGGAATTATTAATAGAAAAAAAATACATAACAGATATAATTTGAGTAATAAAGTTAAGATGATTGGCCAAAAAAGAGAATAAAAAATTTTTAAAAATGTATTTACATATCTTAGAAATTATGATATATAACCATGTTGTGTCACATCAACCTAATAAATGTTGGCACCATTACTAGCTAACAAAATATTTCCTCTTTTCTACATTATCATCCAAAAACAAATAATTGGCTTATCGAAGCACAAAATATAATAACCCACAGTTGTAGCTCTTTTATCACCAATTACCTTTCAAATAATATATTCCAGCTCTAAATTAAATAAATGAGGGAAAAGAAATCAACTCATTTTAAACCTGAAGTGGTCTTATGTTTCTCAGAATACAAATTATACAACCATGTAATCAACAATTGAAAGTACCTATATCTCAAAACACCTTCAAGTTTTGATGTCCAAATAATAACATTTTTGTCAGCACTGCCTGATGCAAATCTCTTTCCATCTTTTCCATAGTCTACACAATAAACAGTTTTTTCATGACCTAAAATTAAAAAAAAATCACTATTAAATAATGGAAATTGAAAAGTAATTAACTGATCTTAAGTAAATACTTCCACAATACCAAATAGTAACAAGTTTACAAAATAGAATTATTAAAAATGGGAGAATCGTGGACTCCAAAAATTCAGTATAAATTACAACAAAAAAGACATTGTAAAAAAGTACAAACATGAATTATCTATCTGTTTTTATGAATTTGAATACTTTTAATTTAAAAACAAAACAACTATTCTTAAAAACTTTGTCATAATAGTAGGATTTATTATATAATCTATTCTTTGATTTTGCCTAAAACACAGCCCAATCCAATAATGTTCTTCCATAAAAAATACTGAAGTCAAGTTTGATTTTTTGATCAAGAAAGACAACATTGCTCAATTATGTCATCATCCAATATCTATTGTAAAACAATATCATACATATCTCCTGACATTTTCCATTCTTACTTGCCATGTTCTTATCTTCTCACTTTGACAATAGCTTTATTATTTATTATATATATATATATATATATATATATATATATATATATATATATATATATATATATATATATATATATGTATATATATATATATATATATATATATTATATTGGTTTCTACTTTTCTTGACTGTTATATATAATTTATACTTGTGGTTCTTGATCTTTAGTCAGTTTTTTTAACTTCCTGAAAGAACTGACTGAAGCTTGAGAACCACAAGTATAAATTATATAAATAAAATATATGCATATACATTTTTTTTTCTAACCGCAAGCATAAGTCATTTTTTTCGTGTATGTTTTTTTGTGTTAAATTATCAGATTTTGTTTTAATATTTTTTTAATGCAATTTCTATGGAATGAACATGAGGAAACAAACAGAAGGAAATTTCAATTGTTAATTTTTTTTCTGAGATCAAAAAGAATATACAAATCTGTCAATAAGGCCTTGAAAAAATATTTTCACAAATAATGATGATATTTTAGCTTTAAAAACGGTTAATACCTTAGACTTGAATGTTTACTAATGTGGTGGAAATGAGGAAAATACTAAATTGCTCTTTCTTTTTTTTAAAAATTAAAATCATGAATTATCAAAATCATATTTAGTAATATACCAACTGCAAATACAACTGTGACTAGAGGGTTTCCAATTCTTACCTCAATTGCTCAAATCCTAATTTTTGTAGCTATTTTTTCAACAAATCTTTTCTCTTCAAAATAAAAATATTTAAAAATTATAATAATTTAAAAAAATAAAATAAAAATAAATTATAAATAATATAATGACCTAAGTCAACAAGATCCTAATTAAAGTAATGTTCAATGAACATTCTTCCCCTTGTATACATCGCAAATTGGGAGAACACGGGGATAAGGGATCAGTGAAGAAAATGGATTAGTCTGACCGAGATACGGCCAGGGTAGCTCAAGTGGCAGAGTACCATGACGGAAACATGGGAGATCCGGATTCGATTCCTGGTGCTGGACAAATCTTTTATCTTCAAAATAAAAATATATAAAGATTATTTTGTTTTTAACATCAGGCCATTAGATGAAATAACTATGGGAATCATAAGCAGTTTTTCAAGTAGATAGAATGATTTAAACTCCAAGGCAAGTTCTAATTGTTTTAGCCAGTAGGTTGGTATTTGGGACAGCTAACTATACGATTCTGATCATTTAGTTTCTTTAATGAATAACCATAATATCTGGACAGCATTTATGCAGTGCTCTGTGGTTTGGTATTATTTGTTTCATCCAATAAATTTATATTTATTATTATTTGGATATATGTAACAATATTATCATCATTTCATATATGAAGGGCTAAGCGAAAAATGTTACAAGGATAATTTAGAAGTTTGTTAGTTTATTCATTTTACATCACTTTATGCTGCTATGGCTAATCGTTCAATGCCACAGAGGGAGTCCTAAATTTTCCCTATCCAGGTATAATTAGGATAGAGATCTTTAAGGTGTACCTGACACCTACAGGCTTGGATAACTTGGACGATGGATGGCATAACTCTAATAAAGACCAGATACTAGGCTGGGAACCCACAATCTTGGGCATAGTACGTTGTTATGATAAATTAGACCAAATGTCACCCCTATAATTCAGAAGTTGTGAGTATTTTGTAAAAACGACTACAACATTCTTCTTCTCAATATTCTTTAAAATGTAAGTTTTAATACTTTTCATGAGCTAATAGGACAAGAAATGTACCCTTATCTAATATATTACATATATATGCAGTAAGCATTTTCTACAAAATACTCGCTAACATCTAAAATATGGCTTGTTATATTCTTACAGACCACAGTCTGCAGAGGATGAGAGAAGAATTTAAAAATAAGCATTAATGATAGACAATAGTAAGGCTTATAATTGTGATAAGTGCTAAGATATGCTAGTGTAAATTAATAATGGATATTTAGTAACAAAGGAAAAAACAAAATCGCTTTTTTAAAATTAATAATTGAATATTCTCACAAACCTTTCAATGGCTGTATCAAAGAACCATCATTTGTGTCATACACTAAAACCCTTTGGCCAGCCGCAACAACTAACTGTGATCCATCCGGGTTGAAACAAACAGAGTAAATACTGAAAGAGGAAAATATATTTCATTAAAATTATGTAATTTATAGTTTAGGAAAAACTCAAGGTTTAGTTTTCAAAACTGCATATATAGGAGGCACCTGTTTAAATCCAACTATGGCACTCTTGTATTAGCTGGTATGCATGAAACCTAGTTCCATATCTCCTGTTACCTCTTTTTATCGCTCATCTCATTTGAGCTCTTTGTGTGAGCGTTATGAAATTGTTTTTTAGTTTTTTTTTTGTCTTGTTATTATTACTCAAATATTGCTCTATTTAAATTTCTTTATTGCTTATTAAATTTAATTTTGTGTCGTTGTCTTATTCCTTTTGCTATTTCCTATTGAAAATGAACGAAATAATACTTCACAAGGAGCTGTCTTTAAACAAAGGAGTTGTAAAATACTTCCAGAAGTTCGGAATAATTCCAATGACAAAATTATAAGAAAAATACCATCAAATGGATTATGACTAGGATAGAAATGGAGATTTTTTCCTCCGAAAGTGTAGGGAAAACGCTTATATAAGAAGAGGAGCATGGCTAAAGGGGTCTAGGATTAGCATTTTATTATTCCATTTTGTATATATTAATTTCCTTTAATATAAATAAGAAGGTAGGGTTATCAGTGTCTGAATTATCAGTATTCAGGTTATAAACAATTGCAGATAACAGTACTAGCAGATCAGCTAATACAAAAGTTCCCAAACTACTCCTGAAGCATCATTGCATTACTTAGATATAAAATGGTTTGGTAATTATTCTGCAGGTTATTGCTTCGAGTTGAGTTACAAGTTTTAACTGTTTATTTTTTTCATTTTTAATATCTTCCAAAAATACAAGTTACCTTGAGCTTTAGTATGCAAAAGAGAATGTAATTATGGGTAATGGCTAGATTTCGGTAATTATTTCATCAAAAAATAAAAGTTTCAACAAACATTTCGAAGTAAAGATATGTTTGCTCAAACGTTCATTTCCAGATGAAATGATTACTGAAGTATACACATTTCCCCATGAATGAAAAGTGAAAACTTATTGTGACTCAACTCAAAGTGACAAACCAGCGGAATAATTGTCAATGCTTCTACTACAGTTATGCTGACACCTGATTAGTTGTTTAAATAATCTCATAAACAGTCTATCACATTGTTCTAAAACGATTGCAATTTAAATAATAGACATCCCATAAAATCGACAAAGTCAGATTTATTTCACTATCTTTATTCCTTAAAAACTTGTGTTCTTTTTCAAATTGGAATAGGAGAGTAGATTAAACAGGAAATAATTATTTGTCACCAATTTAAAATTTAATACAGAAAAGCAGATTTATCAGCAAACCCAAAATTAAGGTGAGGCTATGCCAATAGAGGAGACAACCTGTTAATCTCCAGCTTCAGCCATAAGCAGTCTTATTATTAACAATAGCTACATTTTTGAAACAACTAAATTGTTAACACAGTAAATTATTAAAGCTTGTTTTCTCTCCAAATTAAACTTAATGCAACATTTGTATTTATTCTAACTAAATGAATAGATGACTTGCCTTTTCTCAAATTTTCAATTAACACCAACTTCTACATTGATTTTAATTATAGTTAGTTTTTTTTTAATTTATAATTATAACTAATTTAATGATTATGATGTAATCGGGTTTTAGTACACCGCTAAAAAAAGGACAGCAGGATATTTATGGTGCAATCTGTCACTAATGTTGTATATATTACTCAATAATGATAGTTAAACTTCCCTTCTAAGAAAAATATTATTAATGGCAATCATTTATAGCTACAGGAGTTTGTTAATTCCTTTTTAAAGAGCACATATGTAGGTATTTTTGTAAAAATTAACAAGTTAACACTATCAATCAAAAGCAGACCCTATAATAAATCAGGAAGGAGAGTCAAGTCAGCTCCAATCCTCTACAGGCTCGGTGATACCATATCCTATTAAATCTATAATAAAACTCACTACAATATTTCAACCAAATCGAATCCGTCTATTTTATGTTAGTCACAATAACTAAATAATTCAGTAAAGTTGAATAAGACCAGAATGTAAAATAAATTCAAATAAGAAAGAAAAAAATTAACTTTAATTAACCTATTATTAAAAACCTTTATAATAAATAAATAAACGTTCAAAGCCTGCTGTTATTTATTTTTTATAAATAACACACCATAGAAATAGGCCATTTCAGGAATATAAGATGATATAAATCAAATACCATTGTTCATTTTTATCTCTGTCATGAACTTTATCAACCCAAGCTGGCACAGTCCTCATTATGTGGTGATATCAACCACTATCAATTATAGTAACATTTTAATATAATGAGCCATATCACTTATAGTTCTGATCACTAAAAGAAGTGGTAAATGTTAATTGGTGTTTGCGTGAGATGAAATACACCCCATAGTATTGAGAGTAAATGTTAAATCGCCAAGCAGGAATTGCTGTCAAAATTGAAAGATAACACAACCAAGGTTACTAGGCAACCGGTGCATAAAACAAATATAAAGGCTTAAGATGTGCAGGTTAAGCGTTTTTTCCAAGGAGTTTCGTGTCAGCTACCAAGGCCGTAGCCAAGAGGAGGAGGGGAGGTTAGGGGGTCAACCACCTCCCCCCGAAATCCCGAAATTTAGTTAGTATTAAAAATTAATACTAGGTTTAAATAGTGCAAATTAAATTATAAACAACACATACTCTAACAAAACCAAATCATTCATCTAGGTAAGAAATTCGTTGACTGTAAGTACTAATGTAGGATGGAAATAGTTAGGGGTGCAGTAAAAAATTTACACAATAAATAAGTGGAAACTTATTATATTTTATGTGTGCCGACGTTTCAACCTACTTTGTAGGTCATCTTCAGGGCCATTAGAAGTGGCTACTAGGTGCTAAAAAAATGTCATTTGCGGTGCAAAAAGTGCCACTTTTTTTTAACCGAGTAGCCACTCCTAATGAAGATGACCTACAAAGTAAGTCGAAACGTTGGCACACATAAAATATAATAAGTTTCCACTTATTTATTGTGTAAATTTTTAACTGCACCCCCAATTATTTCCATCCTACAAATCATTCATCATCCAATAATATTTTATATGGGCAAATTAAAAAAATTATCATGAATAATTGTATTAAAATCCTTGGTCCTGACCTGACCCCCCCCCCTCGAAAGGTTTTCATGGCTACGGCCTTGTCAGCTACACTTCAGTTTGGTGCCTAATGTGGTCAATCAACAACATTGACATCACAGTATGTACACAGACAGTAAGTCCTTTCAACATTCCTTAAAATTATGGTATCGGTAAGAGAACAGATTTGTCCTAGGTAAGGAGTGACCCCGGTGGCTCAAATGGTTAGAGCGTTGCCACGGTGAGGCGGAAATCCGGAGGAAATGCTGGGGGCAAATTTTTTCTCTTCAAAATAAAAATATTTAAAAATTAAAGCAATGACTAAAAAATTAGAATAAATTTAAAAAATGTAAATTCTCTTCAAAATAAAAATATTTAATAACAGGATATATGTTCTGATCTACATAGTGGTGGTGATGTGAAAATACTAAACTATTTGAGAAAAAAACTGTTTTTTCTAAATCGACCCAAACAGTTTGGAACTAGGTTATTTTATTTGACAGTAGTGGCACTCCTCTCGTTGGAGTCATAGCAAACTTAGGTATTTTTCCTGTTTTTTCCATTCAAAAACGCAAAAGCTCCCGGCTCGAGGAAGACGGCTCATCGATGCGCTGTAAAGTCACGCAAAAATAAGAAGATTATAAAGATAAATTTCTTTATAAGGATACATGGCGCTCACCGGTTGGCTCAACAATAAATCAAACAGACCATTTCCTTGCCAGCAAGACCATTCCAATCTGATGAGTTGCAGAACGTAACGTAGATTAAACATGTTTGTTGTTTGTTGTTGTCAAAAATCCAGGCTAGAATATCTAACGTTAGGAAGGCTTCAGGAGAGAAGGTTGTAGTAGTAGTTGCCAGGTATCCTCATATATCATCACTTGATAAGAGTGTATAGCATTTTCGACTGTTGTCACAAAAGTGACTAGGGAAACGATAGATGAAATTGAAGCGCACAGAAATGAAAATGGGAGCAGTCTCTTTAAGTAAGTAAACGTGAGCAGGACACCTATTAACCCAAGAGTTTTAGCCTGAACAAAGAAAACGGCTCACTACTCTCGGGAAAAGAAGAGACCTCAGCCGATGGTCGTGCCATTTTGGCAAGCTGCTCAATGTAGGTGGTAACTACCTGGAGATTTTTGAAGCCAAGGATAACCCGTACCCACCCGATCCACCAGCATTTCACTGTATTGAGAATGACATTAATCGTCTAAACAATAAGGCTCCGGGGATGATGGAATTCCAGCCGAACTTCTAAGTATGTAACTAGTACTAAGTACGACAGCGAAGGGCTTCACAAAGACCTGTACAACACAGTCCTCACAACTTGGATCTTGGAACGGAGGCCAGAGCCGCATAAGGAAGGAGATATTCTGGATTGAACCAATTATCGCTTTACTATTTACTAATTTTCTAATTATTAATTACTTTACTATTTACATAAATGTGTACAAGTACAACAATATTACACTATAGTTTACAACTACAAAGTAACACTTACAGTTCGCTAATCAAGTCCACCGACCGTAAGACTCTCCAAATATGACAAACTGATACACAGTGTATTACACTCACTTATTACTTATCTCTGACTCACTTATCACTGACTAGTTCACACTGCCAATGTCACTGTCACGGAAGTCGACAATTTTACTACTTCCCGGCTGAAACAGCTGGCCTCTTAATAGGCAAAGTTGGTCGGGGTGGGGGGGGGCTTCTAGTAGTTCCAAGAATTGTCTCGTCAGATCGAGATCCTTCTCGATCTTTTTAATCTCATAATCCCTTCAGCCGCCCCGGCCCGTCTTTTTCTCTCGGTATACTATTTCTAATCGAAATAATTAGAAAATTGGTACTTATCATACAGAATTTAGGGGAGGAATTTTAACGGTCGACCGAATGTTCATTCAACCTTTGGATAATTTTAGAGAAATCTTTGTAGTATAGTACGACGAAGCACTATCTGTCGATTTCCGAAGTCCTTATGACAGCATTAAAAGGCCCTAGCTATACGAAAAGATACATGAGCTAAGCATTCCCTAAAAACTAATACGCCTAATGGAGATGACAATGGATGAGAAGTAATCTGTCTGGATCCATGGTGAGCTATTCCCAGAATTTAACTCCCGGAGGGGACTAAGACCTAAGTAAGGATGGTATCTCATGCTTCCTATTCAATCTGGTATTTGAAAAAGCAGTAAAAGATCCCGGAGTACAAACAAATCGAACAATCTTTGTCAGGCTGGTGGAGTTAGTTGGCTTAGCGGACAATTTGGAACTAGCAGCAATATCGCTAACGTCTCTGTCAAATACAGTTTTGAGGTTGCCTGAAGTAGTGGAATCCATGAGGATGTCAGTAAACCAGGGTAAAACTAAGTGCATGAGAGCTGGACCTTGAGAGGGGAATGCAGCTGGAGAACAGGCGAGGATGGGGTAATTTTCCTTCTAAAAGTTGACCAATTTAAATATTTGGGCTCAATTGTAAGTGGCTCCAATAGGATCTACCTAAAAATAGGCCAAAGACCTGTAAAGGTCATTGATGTTATTTTGGGCTTTATTAACATTTGAGAATCTGAGCTATTACCTACCATAATAATGCCTGATCTGTTTGACTCTGGTCCAACCATTGCTCACCTACAGATCAGAAAACTGAACTCTGATGAGCACTGAAGAAAAAGCAATTCTCCTTTTTGAATGTAAAATACTGTGCCGCATATTTGGTGCCATGAAAGTAAGTGGGAATGGGAGGTCACATGGACAGTGAAACCTACCAGCTGTTGAGAGGAACATGCTTAATTTTACTGCCTACATTTTGATTGCTTAAAATAAAATTCATTAGTTATAGCTACCTATTAGCTTTAGAATTCAAGTAAAAAAATTGTGATCACTGGAATTATTACTGCCTCATGTATATATTATTTAAAATTATTGGTTCTGATTCTACTCAGTGGGTAAACAAAACTCAACAGATCCTTTTCAGTATCAGGGTCAGTACAGTAAGTGCAGGCCTAACCATAATTTGATTTATAACTGATTTAGGATAACTTCAAATAAAAATCAGTTAGTTAGTTATGACTGTGCTTAAGACCACTTGTGTGGTAACGCATATTGATAATCCCACCTTATTATCCAATTGTACTAAAATTATTTTAAACTCAAGAATAATTGAGGGAACATAAAAGTAGGATGGAAAAAGAAACACATAAATTTATATAGATGATAACAGTTTAACTCTATTAAATATTATAGTACCTGCTACCTGTCCTTCTATTTATTACTGCTTTTTTTGGGATAGATCCTCATTTTAATTAAAAACTATCACTCAGGGCTGCTAAACTTAGAACCACTGCCAAATAATCTAATTTAATTTACATGCAAATGATCTTTATTAAAATAAATGTTTTTAGGGGAAATTAGGGAAAACAGGTTTAGAATGTAACATTAAAGAAACACCACCTGTTTGTACAGGCACTTCACAATTATTACTCATACTCTAAGAGGACCTACTGTTATTTTTTTTTTTCTGTAATGTGCCAAAATAAACTAATTAAAAGCATTAAATATTAATCTCTACCCTTTATAATAATAATATAAGATGGCTTCTTAGAAGTCTACAATACTGTGTATGTTGCAAAAATGCTAAGAAGGCAATGCAAATTTTACAAATGTAAAGCTAAATTTGAATCGTGATAGTCTAGAAGATGGAATTCTGAAAGTCTAGAACCTAAAATTCTGGGAGGAGGCATAGTAGTATTAGGGAGTCACCTGGAATTAAAAAAAGAATTTTCAAATGTCTTAAAATCATACATTCCTACAGTTAAATTGCTATACTAGGGTACATCCCGGAACCCTGATGAATTTAATGAATAAGATGAATAAATAAAAGCATCTTTTTTTCTCAACCAAAGCCTTCCACATAAGGCACTTTGATAAAAATCAGAGAAATTTTCAGATTCTGCGGGTATCTGTTTACCCGCAGAATCTGAAAATTTAAAGCTATAGCTCATTGGTCATATGGCCAGTGAAAGATGGTTATCCCAATTCACAAGGGTGACTGATGTTTTTTAGATGTGTGAAAGTAGGTGTGTCTGGATCAATAACTGGCTCATTGTAACAGTCAGTTAAAACGACCCCTACTACATTCAGTTTAAAAATGAAATCAGCTCTTCATTCATGGTCAAGGATTTTTTAATGTTTCTATTCTGCAACAGAAAATGTATAATATAGAAATATAGTGGTTAGGGGAATATATAGTGGACAAAAAAAATTTATACAAAAGTGAAAAACAAACAACATAATTATAAAGAACAATAATGATTTTTGGAAACAAAAGGAGCTTCAATATACTTACATAGTAAAAATATATTTTATTCATAAAATAAAGTTAATTTTTTTCAGTGGATAAAAATGTTTTTATCGTTACTGTTAACAATTCTATCCTATAATTAAAAGAATTTGATTGTTGACATTGGGAGATACACATTGTCAGTACCTCCAGTCAAAGGTAAGTTATATTACCAATCAGAAAACGTTGAGCTGTATCAATTAGGAATTAGGAATTAGACTGAGTACACTAAACAAATATGAGTACTAACTAAACTCCTTCAGAACTTTCTGAGAAAGAATACTGAACTGAATGAATTGGAGGTAGTCTACTCATTTTTACCATTTACTGCTGCTCCTTTTTCAAGCAATGCTTTAACAATAGAATTGTGACCGAAATAAGCTGCATTGAAAAGAGGAGTTTTTGAATATTTGTTTGGCATATCGACAATAGCTCCTCCGTCGAGCAGCACATTAATTGACTTAAGCTGTCCTCTAGATGCTGCAATGTGTAAAGGAGTCGAACCCAAAGTAGATTTGACATTAGGATCAGCTCCATTCTGAAGCAATACTTTAATAATATTATCATGTTCTAGATATACAGCTTGAAAGATAGGAGTTTCCCCATCCTTACTTTTTAAATTAGCTTGGGCTCCTTTATTAAGCAACGTATTAACTATTTCTAGCTGGCCTTGGTATGACGCAATATGGAGAGCAGACCAACCAATCTTTTTTGTTTGATCATTTGGGTCAGCTCCTCTCTCTAGTAGAGCTATAACAATAGCATTGTGCCCAGCATATGCAGCTTCAAACAGAGGTGATTTATTGTCTACATTTTTCATGTCTATTATCGCTCCACTATCAAGCAAAGCATTGACTATATTAAGGTAACCGTTTGATGCTGCTACATGTAATGCTGTCCAAAGACCATTTTTTGTTTTAGCATTTTTTTCAGCACCTCTTTCAAGCAGTTCTTCAACAACAAGCTCATGTCCTGCATTGGAAGCTTCATAAAGTGGAGTCTTGTGATCAATGTTTTGTACATCAATATTTGCTTTGTTGTCAAGCAGTGCAATAACAACACCTAAATGACCTTGAGATGCAGCAATATGTAATGGTGCCCAACCTTGAATCTTTGTCTTGATTTCTGTATCAGCTCTTCTTTCTAAAAGTGCTCTAACTATATCATTATAACCAGCATTAGCAGCTTCAAACAGAGGTGTTTTACCATCATAGTTTTGCTCATTAACAGGAGCTCCTTTGTACAGTAAAACATTAACTACTTTAAGATGGCCTTCAGATACTGCTGTATGCAATGACGTTAAACCAAGTGTCTTCGTCTTAATGCTAGCATTAGCTCCTCTTTCAAGAAGAGCTTTAACCACATCATCATGCCCTCCATACGCAGCTTCAAATAGTGGGGTTTTCCCATCATTATTTTGTTCATTAATTAAAGCACCTTTGTTCAGCAAAGCATGAACTATATGTAAATGACCTTGAACTGCGGCCATATGTAATGAAGTCCATTCCAAATCCTTTGTCTTAATATTTGTATCAGCCCCCCTTTCAAGTAGTTCTATAACAACAGAGGTTTGCCCTGCATAAGCAGCTTCTAGGAGAGGAGTTTTTCCTTGATCATTCCTTGTGTCAATGCATGCACCCTTCTCTAATAATGCAATAACCACCCCCAAATGGCCTCGGGATGCAGCAAGATGAAGAGGAGTCCAACCATTCTGCTTAATTCTAATATTCATATCAGCTCCTTTTGCTAGTAGTGCTTTTACAGCATCATAATGACCAGCGTATGAAGCTTCAAGGAGAGGAGTTTTACCTTCATTGTTTTTTATATCAACACTTGCTCCAGTATCAAGTAAAGCTCTTACAATTCTCACATTACCACGTGAAGCTGCAAAATGTAAGGGGGCCCAGCCAGTTTTTTTGCTCTGAGAATCTACGTTTGCTCCTCTTCGAAGTAAGTTGCTAACGATATCTTCGTGACCAGCATTTGAAGCTTCTGACAGTGGCGTTTGGTTATCTGTATTCTTGATATTCACATCTCCTCCTCTTTCGGTTAAAACAGTTACAATTTCATTATAACCTTCTGCTGCTGCCACATGAAGTGGTGCCCAACCACTGTTTATTGTCATAGAATTAATAACAGCCCCTCTGTCAAGCAATAACACGACAACGTCAATTTTCCCTGCTTTGGAAGCTTGAAAAAGTGGAGTTTTATCATCTATATTTCTTATATTAGAATCGGCACCTTTGTTTAGTAAATCCTTAGCAACATCTAAGTGCCCTTGAGAAGCTGCTATATGCAATGGAGCCCACCCTTCAATTTTAGTTCTGACGTTTACGTGGGCACCTTGGCTAATAAGATACTGAACGACATCACTATAACCTGCAAATGAAGCCTCATGGAGTGGTGTCACCCCATCTACATTTTTTTGGTTAACATTTGCACCATGCTGTATTAAGAGTTTTACAATAAACAGATTTCCCTGTGACGAGGCTACATGAATTGGAGCCCATTGATCCTTTTTTGTCCTAGCATTTATGTTAGCTCCCCTTTGGATTAATACATTTGCTATAAGGTCATATCCACAATATGAAGCCTCAAATAAAGGAGTTTTCTCATCTGCGTTTTTTATATCTACTGTTGCGCCCTTATCAAGTAAAGCATTTACTATTGCCATAAAACCTCTTCTAGCAGCCATATGCAAAGGTGCCCAACCATCGCTAATTGTTTTAGAATTAACGTTAGCACCCCTCAAAAGAAGTTTTTTTACAACCCCATGTCTACCCCAATAAGAGGCTTTAAAAAGAGAAGATTCACCTCCGTTGTCTGTTTCATTAATATTGGCTCCTTGGTTAAGTAATATATTTACAATTCCAACATGGCCTCTAGCTGCTGCAGCATGTAAAGGGAGTGAACCATTCGTTATTGTCCTTGAATTAATATTGGCACCGTTTCCAAGAAGCAATACAGTCACATTATCCTGCCCCCAATAACAAGCTTCATAAAGCGGAGTTTCCCCATTATTATTAGGTGCATTAACATCCATATCTTTTTCTAACAAAAGTCTAACAATAACTGTTGAACCATTTTTTGCGGCTAAATGTAAAGCAGTCCATCCGGATGCTTTTGTTTTTAAATTAATCTGTGCCCCATTTTCCAATAATGCTGTGACGATAGATGAATGGCCTGATTCAGCAGCTCTGTGCAGTGCGGCCATATTATCTTCATTAAGAGAATTAACACTAACCCCACACTCTAATAAACTGTTCGCTATAGCCAAATTCCCAATAGAAGCAGCTGCATGCAACGTGGTTTCTCCTGTTCTTGTCTGAATATGACAATTGGCTCTTTTGTTCAACAACAGGTGTACCGTCTCTTCATGTCCCATAACTGTCGCTAAATAGATGGGTGTTTTACTTTCAATATCTTTTGCATCAACATTAGCTTTATTTTCTATTAGGACCAGTACTGTGTCTATTTTGCCGAACATTGCAGCTTCATGTAAAGGTGTCCTTTCATCTACATTTCTAGCTCCTATATCTGCTCCATTATGAAGAAGTAGTTCGACAATATCTTTATTTCCTTTCGCTGCGGCAACGTGGAGAACAGTGGAACCGTCTTTTGCCTTGGCATTGATGTCCAAATTTTTTTTAAGTAAAAATCTAATACCATGCGTATTTTCATCTTTGACAACGTCAAATAAAAAAGTCTCGTTGTTTTTGTTTGTTGAGTCTATGTCTGCCCCTAAGTTCACCATAATTTCAAATAATTTTTCATCTCCTATATGTATTATAATTCTCATCAGTTCAGATTTCAAATCACTATTAATAAATATTGTACCTCCAAAGTTTATCAATAATGCCGCTATCTGTGAAATGGAATTTAGATAGGTTTCTTCGTTTTGCATCATGATTTCAGTTCGATTCATATCCACAAGAAATGCTGAAAAAAGAAGCGACAGACTTTCTCCTGCATTGGTTGGAAGAACTGGATTATAAGTTAATAACTTTTTAATGATGCCATTTATTCCTCTTTGTTCGGCAATATTTAATGGTGTTAAACCTTTATCGTTTTTCGCATTTATTCGACTGTCGGAACGAACTAGCAAATTAGCGATACCCAGGTTACCATGCTCTACTGCAACATGAAGAGGGATGTTTCCTGATTTCGATTTCAAATTGACGTTTGCCCCTGCTTCGATCAGTATCTGTACTGTTTCAAAATCATTATAACTTACTGACCTGTACAAAGGAGTAAATCCGTTTGAATCAACAACGTTGACGTTTGCACCGGTTGCAATTATTTTTTTAACAGTGTTCGGATATTGTGAATAAGCTGCAAAATGGAGAAGCGTTTCATTATTTGGTGAAAGAAGTATCAGTTTAGTCCTGTCAATGTCGTTTATAGTTCCATAATTAATTAATAATCTGACTATGTTCCAATTTTCATTCTGCCAGGCCACATATAGTGCTTTGGTTAAATCACTAGCTTCTTCCAATTTCAAGAGCCAATTTAGAATTTTAATGTCTCCTATCCTACAAGCCTGGAGTACCAATTCCGACTTATTGCTCATCAACATAATGTTGCTTAGTAAATATGGTGGAAAATTCACGAACTCTTTCTTTTCTCTATTAACTAATGAATCAATGACTATATACATCTTTTCTGAGGGAAAATTAAATACATCTCTAATTGACTGCCTGACAATCGGGGCTTCATTGGTTTTTATTTCAGAGGCCATTGCCAATAACTGATTTGTCATCATTCTGTCAGATGTGCTCATATAGTGTAATAGTAACAAGAAAACATATTCGTTTGGTTCTAATTCAGCTAAAAAACGCTCTGTATCATATTTATGCACATGATTGAGAATTTTTTCCACCGCTTCCCCAACTTTATTTTCAAATAGGTAGACAATATGGTTCATGAATTCTAGATGAGAATTATAACCATTAAGGTTGATATTGTAGCCTTCCGGTGTATTTATAACCAGTTCCATTTCGCCCTGAAATGAGAAATTACTCATTACTTTAATGAATAACCATACAAAGTAATAACAATATCTTACTTCAAAAAGTAGTATTATATTAAAATCATATTGTATAGTTCTCCCATTTTACAATAATTTATTTCATAAATAAAAATTGAGATCGTTTAAAATAATTAAATTGTACGATAAAATAACATTCTTCTTAATCTACAATTATAAACTCCAACTTCCGAAAGACTAAAAAAAAATTTGTATTGGTATAAAAATTGCAAGTGGTTGTTATATAAGAGCTAATATGATAATGACTCGTACACTATATCTGCTTGGCCTTATTACGGCCTATATATACTGGTGGGGAGATATATGCTGATTCTGGAGTCGAGTATTAGGACAAATCCGTGTCTAACTTACGAAATAATATTTTAACCGGTTGAGAGATTTCACACATTAGTGTTACGCTTTTTTTAGTGGAATACATATCGTTATGTGTTATCCTAGACATCAATAAGAAGCACTCCTTCCGAACATTTTTATGAACGAAATACTAATTTATAATACTTACGTTGACTGGAACACTAAATAGCGAGAAAACTATGGAGACAATAGCAATCATTGCGTTTATCCAATATTGAAAATCAATCTGAAAAAAACAAACAATATAAAGGTATAATTTCCGATTTAATTTTAATTTATAAGTCATAAGAAACTATTGAACTGATATTCTCACTTGTAAGATATTTATCTGCCAATTATTGATCTTGATTACTAATTTAAAATAAACATGTTATTTATATGTGAGTGTTTGATTGCTTTACTAGATTTACGTTATGTACAATAGCGGTGCAAGAATTGATCCCTGAGGCACATCGGCTAACATTGGTCTTATTGAAGATAGCTCTGAGCCCGGTCGGGTTGAGAAAAATCTGTCTGCAAGGAATGAGAGAAGAATTAGATAATAAGTGTGTGGTAGTACAACCTTGAGCTCAAAGAGAAGCCCACGGTGCCTAGATGTCTTGTGCTCAGTAGCGTGATTTAAAGTTGGAAATATTCTCGGGCTGGTCCTTGCGGTTAAGATCGGCAAGTTACAATCTAGTAGGCCTTGAGAGTGGTGGGGAAATTGCGTGAGTGGGCTGTATACCTCCGCCAAGACGAGACGACAGAGAGAGGCCCTATTGTTGTCAAGCTGCATGCTGTCGCCATTAGCAACCAGACGCTCCAGATTGAATGCTAAATGGGAAGTAACGATTCTGAGGAAGAGAACGGAACCAAATCGTAAGTTACTTCTAATTAAAATCGTATGCATCTTCTGACACCAATGATCGTCATGGCTGTGTTCGCCGAGTGCCCCAACTTCAGAAATTAAAGACAGTCGAAGTAATTCGCCGTTTCGCCCTCGCATGCTGTCTAAGCATTATCTAAACATAGTTCATAGCAGACTTTTAGTGCACTGCTACTTTTGTCTTGTTTAATATGTTACTATTTTAAATGGATCCTTTTCTTGTAAATAATTATTTTCATATTGTTTTACCTTTTCTTTTAACTTTTTATGATATTCATTTGTTTTCTCTAACTTTTTCATTGATTGTAATTTATTTTGCTAGTTATAAGTATTATATATAATTTATTTTTATGAATTGTTATTTTTATGCTAATTATTATTAAATATTTTTGTTTTGAAGAGAAAAGATTTGCCCTGGCCGGGATTCAAACCCGGGTCGTCTGCTTCTTCGTAGAAGTGCTCTAAGTCACTGCTACCAGCTACCAGGGTTCGCTTGTGGATTTTCTCGAACCTGGACCAGTACAATAATGTAGGGGAAATTTTAGAAATCATAATGTTTGTGTTTTTTTGTCGTTTTATTCTCACATCAGGTTGCTGTATTTTCGTCATCCTCACATTAATGTGGAGGCCAATATTCGCTGTCTCTACATCTAGTGCTTTGAAAGGGCCCTTATTACCTTCAGGAACTTCCCTATTATTACGTAAGCTAGTATTTCAGCCATCTTTTTAAATACTGCCCCTTCCTGAATCAATCATGCACTATTTGCAATTACTTACTTCTGGACCGATATTAAATAGGAGAAGTACTATTGGATTCCCTTGTGTCAGGCTACGATCTTCTACAGCATTTTATTAATCGATCTAGTTTACTCGGTAATCCCAACTCATTTATGGCCAAAGTAAATTTATTCTCTTGAGTTGAGCTAGAGATACCTTTGAAGTCAATAAACGACATCGAAGGAGTTTATTGATTATTGTTTATTGATGGAGTTTATTGATGCTCTTTCGTCTTCTAAATCATTCATTCACATGTGGATGAAGAAGTCTGCTATGACGTGTTAGAAATGGAGAAAATCTTATGTGTGGTGTTGAATCAACTAATCTCTCGATAGTTGCATAATGTTGATTATATTTCCTCTTGTTCACTGGCACAATTAGCGCCTCATTCCTTGCTTCAAGTAAGGTCTCGTTTTCCATCATTTCCTGCATTTTTCTTGCGATTTCATGATGTCCTGCTTTAAACAGAAATTCGGATTGTCCATCATTACCTGTGTTGGGGAGAACGACACCATAAAGGAAAAAAAACAACAGGTGTAAATCGCCGACGTGCCAGTTAATGATGAGCAATTCGTTCGGACCGGTTACTCGTAGTGAGTAGAAGCAATATGATTGATGACTGTAGAAACCCAGGAACTCGCAAAGAATGAACAGTACAATACGGTTTTGGATCCAACTGGGAGTTCAGAACTCGTAATGAATGAGGTACAGTTCAACACTGTCGATAAGCGACTGGCCGCCGGCATAAAAAATTATGTATTGTCAACATGTGAATTAATGTGGTGCCAGTCTTCTGATAATTAGTAATTATGTTCCTCTCCGGAATTAAAAGGCGAACTGCATGAGGGGGGGGGTAGCCATGAACTGTAATATACCTACTAAATCCTATTAATAAAAATAAAATTGTATGTACTAATTTTTTTAATTAATGGGCATTGAACAGCAAACTATTCTATTTACATTTATTGATTAAAAAAATATAGCTAAAGAAATGAAATAACGAAATTGATTACTGAGCGTTAATTTATTTGTTGTTTTTTGGTTTTCCTTGAATGTCTACAATTCCCTCAATTTCGAACGGAATAGTTTCCAAGTCACTTTATCTACACGTAATTGTTGTATGTTGATAATGATAAATAAGGCTTTGGCATTGGAGAGGGGGACTGAGGCATTATGGGAAGTGGAGTTCCGAGTGTATCTCGCCGAGTCTTAATTGTGTATTCTAAAATGAGTCAATATAGTCTAAAAACCGAAATGTCTTATTTATTTCGTATCCACAACATTGGCGACGAGGAAGAAAAACGAGTGTAAGTGCTTTTATTTTATTTTATCAGCTATAGTCGAGAAGAAGTTTTTTTTTGTTAACGCGTGTCATAAGTATTTTTTTTAAATGCGTATCAAGTGTGTGTGGTAAAACTATATTTATATCGAACGATATAGCAAATACTATGTCATGTACTCCAGGTCAAGCCAAAGGAATTAATAAGGACTCAACAGCACAGGCGCCAGCAAGGATGTGGCATGAAATCCGGTAGCAGTCCGGAGGTTAGTTCGTTGTTTTTATATTATAAACAAGAATTATTGAGTTGAAAAACTTCATGACGGGGGAAGAAACAAGTATTGAAAAAACCCTGAAATACCAGTTATAATGTCGTCCTTTGGTAATTTACAATCTCCATATTTAGATTTAAATAGGGAAGATATAAAGTCGTATTTACTACGGTTGAAAATGTTTTTTATCTGGGAAAAGGTGGATACAAATTCACAAGTTCAGTATCTATATGTAGTATTGTCGGCTGAAGCCTTCAAGATATTAAGCAACGGAATTTCGCCTGAGCCAATAACGGAGGTGACATTTGCTGAATGTGAAAGTTTTAAATAATTATTAAGCACTTCAAAATTGTCAAATCCCTAACTCTGTCTAACAAATACCAGGGGCCCTCGAATCACTTGAATAATCATCAACTGTCTGCATGAGTCTACGAACCACGAAATAACTATAAGAGTCAACAACGTCAGTCTTATCGACAATCGTCACCTCCAAGTAAATGGCCACAGTCAAGAAGAGAATCTACAATCCAAATTAAAGAAAAAATGTTGGCCAGTGTACGGTCAAGCTCAGAGTAGAGGAGTGTCCAGCACTAAAGTGGAAGTGTATCGCTTGTAAAAAATTTGGGCACACGAGTGAATTTTTTTTTGTTAAAAAATATCGGGTACTAAATATTGACTCGGTTAGTGCTGTGGTAAACAAAGAAGTCATGACAAAAATTTTGGTAAATAATGAGATCCGCTGTATTGAAATAGAGGTAAATGGCAAAAAAGTTTATAAAAAAAAAAATGTATATATATATGTTAAATTTAATTTGTTGTCCTTAAACCTTGGGTATTTTAATAAGTTTTTTTTTATATGACTAAGTCTTGTTATGAAATTGTTTAAAAAAAAAAAATGTAAGTGTGAAGGAGTGTTGTATATTGATAATGATCAATAAGGCTTTGGCATTAAAGAGGGAGACTGAGGCATTGTGGGAAGTCCAGTGGAGTCATACACTCAATATTGTTCAAAATTTTATGAATTTTGCGGGGTATCATAGCTGCTTTTTGATTTTTCAATCTCCTAAATTTTTATTTTGTCCGTACTTCTTGTTTCTGCTGATATTTTCGTGTGGATCTGGCATCTTTATATCCCATTTATCTTGGTCATGTTTTTCGGATTATCCCGCTTCTGGATTTTCTTTTCGCATTCATTGTCAAAACAGTCATTACGAGGATATTTTACACACTTCCTTTAGTATTTAAAAACCCTTTGAGACAATAGCATCTTGATTAAACTTCCTGGAATTGACTCATCGTTTGTTCAATATTCATGGAAATTTTCAGAAAATCTATTTCTGTTTCCTTTTTTTAGGCATTATGTAATTTTATGTTCGTTAATTTGGGCTAGTTTCTCATATTTAAACGAATGTAAAGCGAGCTTGAATCAACACAAGACAAAATATGGATTTTAATTAAGCTTTTTATATTAGTTCAGCTTAAACACTAAAACGTTGGCTGTGTCTTGGAAGCCTTTCCAACGCCTTGTACAGAAACATTTAGATCTTCATTCAAAATTATGCTTTCTTTTGACATTATTTCTATCGACTCCTGGACAGATTGCTAAATGAATTCAGGACTAATAAAAACTAGGTAACTATAGTTGTAACTTTCAGTTACTTCTTATTACCATTAATAATATTAGATTATGACTGTATTTTATTAATATTATTATAATGTTAGCTACCTCTTTAGGATCATTTGGGTTGCCTTACTGGTCGTCGCCCTTTGAGAGAATGTTATATTTGATTAGAAAAGAAAATTAGTGTTGGGACATTTTAGATTTTACTCATCCCTCAAAGCAAACAACTTGTACCTGCATTCTTTGCTTACATTATAACAACTAAATGATGAATACTTAATAAACTGGTACATGTAGGAATTGTTAATTTCGAAATCATTGTGAATACTTTAATTATAAACTTTTTAAAAGTATAAAATTCAATATACCATCACAAAATGTTTCCAAGTTTTTCTTGTTGATTCTCCAAGAGACTCGCCCAAGCTATTTAAAGAAATTCTGCAGCTTTTTATTATCACTAATATTCGGATAAACAGCACATGTTAATCATATTGAGAACCAACTCTCTGTAACTGTTCATTTGTTAGCTAATTGTTGCAAAGTGACCTTTGAGGTCGTTTGATAACAGTTTTTATCTACTGATTCTTCGGAACTGCCTATTAAAGATCTGTATAAAATCAATATAGAGAATATGAATAAACATACGCCAGCAAACGGGAGTGATTGTTTATCATTTCTATAAATAAAGACAAAAGAATGTTTTCCCTATATTTGCAAATGTGTAGTACTTGTAGAGACTAGCTTTCTTGATAAAGAAGTTCTTACTACTAGTTCAGATCCTCAGTGCATCGAGTAAAAATAAAAAGGGTGAAACTAAATTCTTTCGTTCATTGAGCTGCAGTTATAAAATACTAGAAAAATTAGAATTCAACCTTTTGAAAAGTTCTCAAGATGTGTTTCGAGGAGAAGGACATGTTAAAATAAAAGAATAAGTTAATAAAGATAAAAACTAAAACAAAATGGGTAAATATTAAAGTTGAAATACAAGTATTGAAATAACTGAAAGTACTGATTGGTGGACAATAAAGACGGGGAGTGAGAAAAGAAGAGATATATATTAATACAGAGGAAAGAGGATCATGTGGGGCATTAATAGCCATAACAATGAGAAATAAACACTATAAGGTAAAATTATGTATGATAAATAATAAATAAAGTAGGTCGAAACATTGGCTACTGAATAAATATCTCTTGATATTCAGAGAAATTTATTGACCTCTACCCGGACCATTTTCTTCCACATATTTCATCAAGGTCAACTATTTTCATTCAACATGAAATATTATGTTAGTAGTTGAAACTTTCTTTCGAATATATTTAAAATCGGGTTGAAAATCACTCTTCGATTAACAGGTAGCTAAGAAGTATGTTAATTTTGATTATTTGCTATGATACATTGGTTTTGATTTCTACAATGTATTATTAATGACCATGAAATAAATAGAAGGAATCTTTTAGGTGTATGCTTAAATAAAAATAGTTAATCTTTAAATGGCTCTAGATTACATATATTTTGAAGTTCTTTGTATATCTAGAATGTTTTATTATTATTCCATCGATCTTCAATATGATGATGGTTAAATCTAGATATTAATTGGCGACCTTTTATTTTTTTTGTCTACCGGTATGCATACTGAGAGTAAAATAAATGTACAAAAGGTAGATAGATGTACAATATATATATATAAAACACAATAATGAACTGGTAAATCACCAGGATTGTTGCTTTCTTTCTTTTTTTGATTACCATAAGTATTATAATTTGAAAATGTAGGTGTTTAATTAGTTTTAAAAAAATGCTAGTTCCTTTATAATAAATATTTTTAAAAAGTTAAAACCCCTCAATATTTAATTTGATATGACATTGTTTTTCATAGAATATATCTTTCATTAATTGAGGCGTTGACATTGAAAAGGAGGTAAGTGCCATTATTGCCGAATTTTTTTTTTTCACTTAAACGATTTTCACAGTTTGTTCAATTATTCTGTTGCCACCAGCGGCATCTTGTGACATCGCTCAAAACTTACTGAGAGGTGATAGGAATTAACCTCCTTTTCAATACTATTGGCCTTGGAACATAGAATCGTTTCAGTAGAAAAAAAATGTTTCGGCAATTTTGGCATTTACCTCCTTTTCAATGTCAACACCTCAATTGATATAATTTTGTTTAAAATACATTTTTTTTTTTTTAATTTACCAATAAATTCTAGAGAATTCAGTAAAAGAATACTCAGAGAATTTGCTGTAATATAAAAATTGTTTCGAATGGTAAGAATAAGTTTTCTTTTTCAGAAGAAGCAAAATGGAGCTACTGGAGGTGTAGAAATAAAAAGGCACCTATAACGCACTTATAATTGTTTAAAATGAGAGCATTATTTGTTAGAGTTTAAAAATTATGAGAGATGATGAATAAGGGCTTGAACCTTGTCTTCAGAAGACTTTGATCATTTTCTATTTAATTTATTTCATTATTCAAACCAACAGCTAAGAAATAACTTAAATTAGCAACTTCTTACCTCAATTTCTGTCATTTATTGTACCAATATGATCACAGGCAAGAGCAAATAGACATAAGCAAGTTACACATATAATTCAATTCAATAGATAAATAATTTAATTTCTGTTCAATTCAAACGAGGTATTAAATTAGTACTTAAAACTAAAAAGATATAGTGTTGTCACATGATCATGACAAACATTTGGATGTCAATATTTTGGTTGATGTTATATTAAATATTATATATTTTTTCATTACACTATAGTATTAAAACTATATAGCATATATTATTTATTTTTATGGTAATTATTTTTAAATATTTTTAGAATAGAATAGAATAGAAAAGTAACTTTATTCTGGGACTAAGTCCCTTTAGAATAACAGATATGAACAGGAGAGAAAAAACATAATATTTATCTGGCCAGAAGGCTAAATTTTACAAATCATAAAGCGTGTAAAAAATGAAAGAAATATATATTTGCCCTGCCCGGGATTCGAACCTGGGTCGTCTGCTTCTCCTTAGCAGTGCTCTAAGCCACTGAGCTACCAGGCGTACCAAATCTTTTCTCTTCAAAACAAAAATATTTATATATAGCATATAATTTAATAAACTTACATTATGAGCCAAAGCCTTCCACAAGAGTTGGGCAGTAGCTAATTACCTTACTAATTATCTTAATTGCATTATTAATTAATTACACTTGCAATTACTTTAAGAAAAATTGACTGTTGCAAGTACCTTAAAAATATGGAAAAAAAAGGTGACCAAGCAAACATTAATATTTGACAAGGAACTAAATCTTAATGTACTACAATAATTACTATAATTGTAGTGAGAGGAAATTTGTTGACTGTAAGTACAAATGGAGGATGGAAATAGTTGGGGGTGCAGTCAAAAATTTACACAATAAATAAGGTTCCACTTATTGTGTAAATTTTTGACTGCACCCCCAAGTATTTCCATCCTCCACCTATAATTGTAGTTTAAAGAACAATTATTTTTTCTATTACCCTAATTGTACTTTGTGTTTTCTATTGAAATAATTGAAAAAAAAAATTTGGTATTCAAAGTTCAAATTATTGCTAATTATAATTGTAATTTTAATAAGAATTACTATATTATTTAAATGCTTACTTGCCATTTTATGATTATTCACTCACTATTTTCAAATATTAAGGAACCAATATATTCAAATTTACATTCATACCGTTTCCTGAGGATTTCTATTTAATATGTGACATTTATGTCTTCCTCAATTCGCCTCTGTCCACTGCAAAAATACCTCCAGTATTTCAATTTATAGTAAACAATAATATGTAACTTTATCTTACTCAGGTAGTTTATACTAAGGTGTATAAATAAGCACATATTTTACATTTAAAGAGAACAGATAACGTCAAACTCAGAAAATAAAATAAAGGAGTGTTCTCTGTTTTTCTTACAAAGAAAACTACTTTATTTCTTATTGTATCTTACTAAATTATATTAAGTACAAACATTACATGGAAATTGTGTTGAATTGTAGGTATAACTAATATCATCTTTTTATTATGGTGTAATATGTTTTCAAAATACTTTAATATATATTATTTACTAAAATAAAATATTTGAAATATATGATAAAATATTTAATTCCAAATAGTGTAAGCTATTAAAAGGACTACTAACTTGGTTGATTATCGGGACATGGAATTTACCTGGACGTCTGGAAGCCAGAAAAAAAAGTTGGAAAGTTGTCTTGAGGAATATGGAAAGAATGTGGTGGCATTACAGGAAATTAGATAAAGGAAGGATCCAACTATGGTCGATATAAAGAAATATATTCTTATTAATAATGCAGATCATAGGAATAGGGTCAGTACTGGTTTCATGGTGAAAAAGCAGCCGAAACAATTAAATTATGACGTGATAAATGAAAGATATTACATAAGGCTTAAAGGGGAATTCTTTAATATGTCCCTGGTGAGTGTACATGCACCATCAGAGGAGAAGGTAGGTGAAGAGAAGAAAGAATTTTATGCAGAGCTGGAAAGAACCTATGACAAGATTCCTAAATATGATGTTAAAATTATCTTGGTAGGCTTCAATGAAAATATTGGGAAAGAGAAGAACCAGAGGAGAGCAGTTGGAAACTTGGGTTGTCACGATATTACTAATGACAATGTATACAGATGAGTAGATTTTGCAAGAATATGAAATAACTAAGTATCCTCTTTCAACACAAACCTATTCACTAAGAAACCTGGGCATCTCCAGATAGCAAGACCAAAAACTAAATAGATCACTCAATGGTAGAAACCAAGCAACAACACAGCGATATTGAAGATGCAGAGAGCTGAAGTAGATAGTGATTTTTTTCTTGTAAAAGTAAAGTATAGGCAGAGATTGGCAACAATAACTAAGTGAAAAATAGGAAAAGTATTCATAAGTTTAATATAAAGCCTTAAAAATGCCAGAGACCCAAAAAGAGTACAAAAGGAAAATGGAGGATTATTTAAGAAATGGGGAACTAGAAGAAGTAGAATGCATTGAGAATAAATGGGAGAAAATAAAGAGGGTTGTAATGTTATTGAAGAAAAAATACCAGATGGAAGAAATAGAAAAAAAAACTGCAAGTAGATTGTTCAGAAATCATTTGATCAAAACAAGAATGCTTACATGAGGTTCTAGGCTAACTGTTGCAGAAACAAAAAGAGGAAGAAAGGAGAAGAAAATTTAAAATTAGTGATAGAAGATTTTGCGAGTAAAAACAGTATGAGCTTCTACCAAAGATTGAAAATTCTAAGAAAATTATATCAAACCCGAATCGGTTTCTGCAAAGATAAGAACAATAACATCATAGTACCAATATGAAATTAAATAGGTAATGGTAATAATTAATATTAGTTATTAGTTATAGTGTATATTATATTAGTTAACTAAATTATATTAGATACACAAAATTGTTTGAAATATTGTACAATACATTTTCATTATAGATTTATAGATTATTAAAGATTTTTGGTAACTAAAATCATCTCATTTATCTGATTGGTTTTATTTTTATCAATAGTCTGGGTTGAAATATAAATCAATTTATCTAAACATCTGTTGGTAACATGAATCGTGCACTGGTCGTTAGTAACACGGGGTGATTTGTTACCCCTACAAATAATCTATGTTTTAAATAAATATATTTTGCAATATTAATGCTTTAAATGCTTGTATGGTTAATGCCTCTTCTGTAGAGTTTGTATGAATTAGTTTTGTGAATAAAAAATATATATAAAATCCATTTAAAACATGTGTACTTAAAGAAAGTAAAGACATAGTATTGTTAATAACTTTTAATTTCTACAAGCAAGTTTTTGAACATGTATTTCATTTTTATTTTAAAATAAACAAAACTCCAGGCCCATCCAAACCCACTAGTTTCCATCCTTGCCTCCAATTCCATCCCAGACAATCCTCCTAGGCGTCTGAAGAGAAAATGGCCTCGGGACCTTATATAGTAGAAATGTAATTAGAGTGCTGCCAATGGGTAGTGCCTCTACATGCCCTTTCATGTATTTATTTATTCATACAGCCCTTGTACTAGATGTATTTATTACAGTTGTACAATTCAATAAAATAATTAAAAAACAAAAAAAAACAATAATTACTGTAACAAAAACATTTCTAATGTGTATATATATATATATATATATATATATATATATATATATATATATATATATATATATACACACAACTTACGCGTGTCATTTTATATTTATTTTTGTGTGCTATTTAATGTTTTCACTAAAAAGTAATTTGTTCACTGTCAGAGCATGAATATGAGACTAACCTAGTCTCGAAACGGCGCCTGAAGAAGTTGAAATAAACTGACTGAAACTCAAGAACCAAAACGTTATATATTTATATATATATATATATATATATATATATATATATATATATATATATATATATTATATATATATATATATATATATATATATATATATATATATATATATATATATATAGATATAGATATATGATTGTTAGCAGTTGTTTTTTATACAAAGTTCAAAACCAATTTTCCCACACTTCTTTACGGTGAATACCGCAAGTTGGTTGACCACATTTTGAACAAGCTGTTTTCAGCTGGTTTCAGTTTAGCAGTTCTAATCATAGGTGGTGGCACAAGAGACCATATATGTCCATTTTTACCTGGTAGTTCAGTGTCAGAATCAGCTTCTGTTTCCAGTGATTCCAGTGAGCAGTGATTGTATCTCAATACTATTTTCACAAGAAGTTATGGAACCTTCATCACTATTCTCAAATTCATCCTCTAACAATCTCACTAAAGCTTGGATCACTAATACCAGCCATTATCAAGTAAACAAAATGCAAAACAAAAATACAGCTCAAAAATCACACACATGATTAGTAACAGGGGTTACACACCACCCCAAGCCTTACAAACAAAGCACTTTGGAAAGAGCAATGAATACAAAACTCTATACTTGGACACACCTCAGACAGACTAAGGAATACCAGGATTACACCATCCTACCCACAGTGGTGCCACTATTATTAAGAAAGATTGCCGAATTTAATTTTCAATTGGAGTGCCCGATTGAGATTTATTCAGCTGAAGGGAGGAAACGGCTAGTAAGAGCTCGAAAAAGATGGATGGAAGAAGTTGAGGAAAGTATGCAATGCCATGGTCTGAGGGAATAAGATATACAAGATAGAACAAAATGGAAAAATGAGTTAAAGGAAATTTAAGATTGAAAGAAACCTCAACCTGAGGTAACCATTAGGAAATTTTTTTTTTCATCTAGACAAGAAAGCGGCTCATAAAGAGATATGTAAAGTTTATGATGTTGATTGTTTAACCGATGGCAAGTTAACTGAATCTAATCGTCATATAACATATAATATCAAGCGAGAGATTTCAAAACAGTTAAATGTTTCACACATATCAGTTGAAAATCATATAAAACGTCTTGGACTGGTTAAAAAGCTTGGATTTTGGGTAATATTAAAGAAATATTGGAGCTTGTTCAGGGAAGCGATGTTTCATCTCCCATATATCACCGTCGAATTATCATTTATTTCTAATTTTAAATATCTTCTTTAATGGCAATGATGTAGTTAATCTTTAAGTTACCAGAAATATGGTAAAAGAAAAGTCAGTTGTTAAATGACAATTTCAATTATCAACGCTAATATACATAAATATAAGTTTGAAAAATGAAATGCCGATTGAGACGGAAATAAATGTTTCGAGATGAAGTAAATCATATTTTAGTTTAATTTGATTGGGTTCATACGGTTGTTTTTATAAAGAAGTGCCCATGAATTCCCTAAAAATCTGATATTTTTAAGGTGTGGTATTTTTTTCACACGCTGTATTTTTTTAAATTATTTCTTTCTCTTACATAAAAAAACTCTGTTTTTTCGTTAGAGCTTAAATTGTCTTACTTCAAATTCCCATTTTGTTTTTTTGTACATTCCATATTAATTAATTAATACTTCAAAATTACGGATTTCGAATTCTTCTTCTTCTTCCTCGTTGTGCTTTTCAGCATGGATTGAGGCACCTCCATGCTGAAAAGCACAACGAGGAAGAAGAAGAAGAATTCGAAATCCGTAATTTTGAAGTATTAATTAATTAATATGGAATGTACAAAAAAACAAAATGGGAATTTGAAGTAAGACAATTTAAGCTCTAACGAAAAAACAGAGTTTTTTTATGTAAGAGAAAGAAATAATTTAAAAAAATACAGCGTGTGAAAAAAATACCACACCTTAAAAATATCATTTCTATGTCACTGCTGTAACTACGAGTATAATAATAAACTTCCGCGGAAAAAATACAATAAGTTTCCATTGGTATCAAAAAACAAAATATGAGTAGCTGTAATGTGAACAAACACCATTCGTTTTTCTTAGAATGATCAAAATGCCAATAAAAGTCAAAATATTTCAGGTTTGAATTGTAAACACTGCCGTCTTTTGGTGAGTGTACATATTTTCGGGAAACATTTAAGCAATTATAAACAACTATTTATCGTAGTAAAAAAAAAAAAAAGTGTTAGGTGGTAATGATAACTGAAAAATGTTTCGACAAAAATTCATAAGGTTAATGAAAACTCACCGTTTTTTATGTCATTGGGCGCACAGGTTATATGTTAACAAATATATTTGGTTCTCATTAACTGGATGTAATATCCGAAAAACACAATTTTGTATTAATTGTATATTTTTAGACAAATGCTGACGGTTTAGATGTGTGGGCTTTTCTTCTGGAGGATGCCTAAATTATAGATAAATGATTTCTATGCACATTATATTTTCTTCTTTCTTCAAGGAAAATGTCATTATGACGACTTAAAATATTTGCAGCACAATATTATGGAAAGATAGTCATATATTATACATTTCAATTTTATTTTAGGGCATTAGACTTAGGTTCTTCAATATATTTAAACAGTCAAATACAAAAATATTATCTTTCGGCTGTTGCTATTGCCATTACATTAAAACATTTCTCCCATCCATTTTCTTTTTAGGCAATATTTCTTATTCGTTGCACAAGTCAAGATAATAAAAGCATCAGCCAACTGGATCATCTTTTATTTTCAAAGAACAATTTCCCGTTGATGAGTTGGCTGTACATGGTCTCTTGTAAACTTTATCCGCTGCTCCTGGAAAGTCAGAATTAGATTGCTATTTGATATTTTTTTTCTGAAGACGTAGAGGTCTTCGCACATTCTTATAGGTCCCCTTCACAACAGCTATGTGAACAGTCAGCAGTGTCGTAAATGTGCTGTTAAATGAGACTTGAAAAAAAAAGAAGAAGGGAATTGGAGTAAAGTTTAAGAGGATAAAATGAGACTTTTGCAAAGGACATCCTCTTTTTTGTGGTAAGAGATATATCAAAACATATTTTTATTCAATATACATTGCCGGATTTGAGGGGGGGGGCATGCCCCCCCCCCTAGAGTTCTCATTAGTTGATATTGACCTGAATTTTAGTTGGTTTTCAACAAGGAAAAAAAAAACGTTTTACACACCAAAATTATTCATTGTATCGATTGTTTTCTCAATGGGTGCATCCAAAATTGGCGATTCCGAACCCTTCTATGTTTTTCATTCACATATAGATAGCTATATGTTCCATTTTTCAGAGTTTATTATTTATTAGAATTTGAGAATTGTATTTTCTTTTGTTTCGTTTTATCCATGTTATTGTTTTCTGGCCTCAGTTGTCTTGAATTAAAAATTGAAATTTTATGTATCTTCATTCGTATATGGGTCGTATATATTGATAATAAATTCACATTGACACGTGCCCCTCCCCTAAAAATTCTCCTAGATCTGCCAGTGTCAATATATAGTGCAAATTCTTTATACTACATATTTTATAATTAAAAAAACATTTCTTGATATACTGAAACAACTTTTTTTTTATAATCCACCAATCCAGCTCAGTAACTATTTTCTAGTTTTATAGGAATATTTTTCCAAGGAATAGTTTTTTTTAGTTGTTGAACTCGTTCTTGGTTCACGTTTTCCAGTTTTGATTTTATAATTTATTTTTTATTGTTATATTTTATTTTATTATTTTTATTGTTAACTTTTATTTATTTATTTTATATTGGGTCGTTTCATATGAAATGTCCATTTTTATCATTTCCAAAATTCTAAAACTAATTACTGGACTTCTGATGTTTATGTTTGCTGATTTTATTGAACTGCAGATTGCGCATTTGTCTTATTTTAAACTCATTGAAAATAATTTTCTACTTGGTTTTGTTTCCTATTAAAGTGTGTTTTTTAATTATTATTTATTCTAATCCTGTTAAAAGGATTGGCGAACCCTTAAAATTTGACAGGGTAGTATCAAACGTCCCTAACAACTCTCCTCTGACCCTATTTCTCAATTAAAGCCTTCATCAACTTCCCCCTAAACAACAACCCTCCCACCTGAACCTTGGTGGACCCTTCGGACATTAAGCGGCCGGTAATGCGCTAATTACCTTTTTGGGGTCTCGTTAATTATTTAACTCCACAACTTTGTATGTCCACTCCACCAATCGCTAAGTGTTCTTCGTGATACTGGAAATGCATGAACAGAACCAGAAAGGAATCCGTTCATACATTCATGTATATTTTTTTAAACAAAATTTATTTTAAGCTTCATGTTGTTGCTGGTTTATATATTCCAGTTAGGTTGATCCGGTTGATATAAACGTCATCAAATTTAAAGAGAATTATTTAAAAAAAACCTCATTCTGCCAGTTCTTCTGCATGGTTCAGAAGCCTGGTTCCAACTTATAAGGATTATTCTGCGCCGAATATGTGCAGATAGCATGTACACTTGCGGCAAACATGATTCTAAATTGCTACGTCAAATATGAGGAGACAAGTTTGTGGTAACATTGCTGCAATCTTATGCCTGCCTGCGATAGGGGCAGAGTAGCAATTTCTCGGTTTAAGTTTGCAGCTCTTCGCTCTTATCATTACAATGTTTAGGTTTTTGCCGCCTATTTTTCTTACATAAACTAATGTAAGTATAAAATTTGAGTTGTTACAATTTTGTCGGTGAAATTACTAATAAAGTGAAGTTTTAGTGCAACAAAGTCAAGGAACATAAATACTCAAAATGGTCAACAGCAATGGTTATGATGTTGAAGCCCCCGAGGAAGTTTGGTTCCCGACCTCGCCAAGAGAGCGCAGCAGTGGAGCAGGCCGAAGCGCTTCAGTGTCACCGTGACGTCTGTGCCGTTCGGTTGTGCTTGTTGATACTCTGTGAACTCATCTCTACACACCTACTTTTCTTCTCTACGGTGTCCTATATTGCTCTTATCATCTCTACAAATCTACGTTCTGGTTACATTTAAGACAGCCCGGACGCCTGTCATCATATCTGCTCCCTTATCACATGGTGAGTCAGGCTAACCTTACCCCTGTAACCTCACCTTATCAACTGCTATGTTTTCTTATCAGGTTGTTGTCTTGTATTATCTGATTATGAAATTTTTCATTATTTTTCGGAGAGGAAGATGATTTGCATTGTTTATAAGATTATTGATGACGATGTCAAATTATATTTCGATTCTAATACCTGACGTTTTATTCGTATTAACTACTCTACAATTCCTAATATTCATTAGTTATGACGTTCAAGTTTTTTAAAAATTTCATTATTAAAATCCCTGATTTATTTCTGAATTAAATGGTCAAATTTCTGACATAATAATATATTTATACTACTTTAATAAGAAGTTTTTTAACTTTAACTTTTGTTTGTTTTTCCATCAAGACCGGATAGTTCAATTCAAGTGAAATGCAAATATTACTATGAAATATTAGCTGTAATAATTTAGGTATCAGTTCCGCAGGATGTCGCTTCAATATAAGTTACATCAAATTTTAACTAATACTACTAATAATAATAAATTTAACTTTTCATTATTTCCTATTTAATATTCTCGTAAATAAAAATAATCTTGAATTTTAGCCTATAATATAACATGTAGATATGGGAAATCTGTATATTTCGGTAATCATTTCATCAAGAAATAAACGTTTCAACTAACACTTCGTAATATATAATATATGTTTATGATATATATAATATATGTTTATGATGATATGTGTTTAGGCGATATATGTTTTTTGAAACGTCATTTCTTGATGAAATGATTACCGAAATATAAACTTTTCCCATTATTATACTCTGTTTTTTTCATACCTAAGCTTATTACGTATTTCTAATTAATTAATGATATTCATCTCAAATTACGCTCACTGCAAATGACCATTGTAGAAGAAACTGGTTCTCTAATTTTCACCCGTCGAAAACTTGTTCTTGCCGTAGTGGTTTCAGCGTTCAACCGTTCTGTGCTTCGTGTAGTTCATCTTGAATTTTAATACTTAAAATAGCTTGTGATGAGTTGGCTAAAGTGAATAATTACCATGTTATTAAAATTAACAGAGATAAAAAATGCAAGTAAAACATAGTTTATTTGAAGTATAAAATTAGAATAATCTTTTTTTATTATTTTTTTGCTCTCTATGTCTGTAAAACTATTGCAAATATTATTAGAAATAAATCGCTTAGGCGAATTTGTAATGATTTCTTTATTTTTATTATCCAAGCCGTTCGCTGCTTGTATCGAGCGAATAATGTATATTTATTATTCCTTGCTTGACAATAACGAATTTAAAAATTCTCGTAAGTTTTTATCATTTAATTTGCGAGGTTTGGTAAGAAGAGCTTTTCCAAAACAACTCTGTTATTATTAATAGAACATTATTCCCGTTCCAAAATGAATAACTCTTTGTTTTGTAAACAGTTGTTCTCTCGTCCTGAGTCAATAGATTGCAAGGGTAGCCCGTGTAATACCCATTTTCGCATTCTTTAGTAGTATTCTAAGTTAACATTCAGAAATTTCGGAACTTAATTGTCAAAGTCAGATTATTCTAGAAACTCTAATTTTTGGCGAGACCAAAACGCAATCAAATGACATCTGTTAATAATTCAGGAAATATCCAAAATTATTTTTTTTTTATGCGTTTCTCAATGCACAAACTAATTACATACGCCCCACCTAACTGATTACATTGTTTCAAGTGAACGATGATCTAGTCTTTCTAACATTACTTATCACTCTGGAGTTGACTTATGTAGCCTGTGTAAATCGAAACAAAGTACTTAAAAGTCATAAAAACATTTTATTCCTGATTAAAAAAATAATAAAGGTATGTTGATGCAGGAGGCTAATGAATGTTAAAAAAAAATAAAATAGGTTTTCTCTATCGTTAGGTGTACTTAGGATTTCTCTTGTTTACGTGCATTTGCCATATCATACATTGCAAGGTAAACAAAAATATTTAAAAATTGTTATAATTTTTAATTGAAAAGAAAAGATATGTCCAGGGCCGGGACTCGAACCCGTGTTGCCCACATCTCTATCGTGGTGCTCTGCCAACTGAGCTAACCTGGCTCGCTTCTCGGTCAGGCATATCCTTTTCACTGATCCCATACCCCCGTATTCTCGCAATTTGCGATGTATACAAGGGGAAGAATGTTCATTGAACATTACTTTAATTAGGATCTTGTTAACTTACGTCTTATATATATTATTATAATTTATTTTTTATTAATTGTTATAATTTTTAAATATTTTTATTTGAAAAGAAAAGATATGTCCAGGGCCGGGACTCGGCCACGTCTAGCGGGGTGCTCTGGCAACTGAGCTAACCTGGCTCGCTTCTCGGTCAGACATATCGGATAGAAATATTTTTATTTAATTCCCCCCCGCAAATTGTCGTTTATATTATTCTTCTAATTTTTTTGAATATTATGAAATGTAGTTGTCTATTGAATCTGTTAGAATTTTATTGTAAATACAATAATTATATATTATAACGTAGAAATTTAGTAAAAAATTTGTCTAATTTAAAAGATGTATCAACATAATTTACAAAATGATTTTAGATAAGCAGAATATATCATATTATGGATATTAAACCAACAATTTTCCTAAACTTCAGAAGTCACAATTTCTTCTGTCCCTAAGGCGAAAAAACACATTTAATATTCTTTAATTACGGTTTATTTTAATGAGGAAACATAGGAACATGATGTTGGGAAAATGTGTGGAGTATAGGTTCTCATTATTTTTTCCTGTGTGTGTAGTTTCCTGAACTTTTGTTAAATTCTTATTCTTAGATTTCTGGATCCCTTCTATGGTGTGGCTGAAATGTTCCTTTCCCAAGGATTAGCTCATAGAAACTAATTTCTTAAAAAAATTTAGCTGTTATTTAAAAATACAATTGGTAAGAAAAATATCTCAGAAGGATCCATTAAAAAGTTAATTCAAGTTGAACTTTAAATTGTTCCTTCAGGATTCGCTATTTTGAAAACACAGTTGTCTTTTAACTATTATTAGGTTTCTTTTGGACTGATATAATATCATAGTATCGTGTGTCGTTTCGTTCTTTAACCCGCGATTCATCTGTTGATGTTTTGAAATATTAATTTCCTCTATCTCGCCCCTCCAGCTTCTTGTCGGTCGTCCTTTTTTCTTCTTTTTCGTTGAATAGAAAGCGTTCAAGATGTTTCTGTTTAATTTCTTCAATCTTTATTTCTAGATTTGTGTCTATTTCCGTCATGATAGAACTCAAAAAGAAATGTATAGATTTAATAGACATTACAGAAACCAAATAAGAAAATGAATGCGAGAAAACAGATAATTACTTATACCTCTACTCGGGAGTCGAGAAAAACGAAAAATTAAAGGCTATTGTTGATACTTATATTTTGTATATTATAATTAAAAAATATTAAAATTTATAAATATATAGAGGCTTCGATTTAAAACATATCAGTATATGTTTCGCAAATTCATTCATCATCGGCACACCTCACATCAAAACTGTAAAAAGAATAACTAAATTGATATGCCAAGCTGTTGAACTGTTTTGATGCTCCCTCTGTTTGATTAGTCTTTTATAGACTGTTATTGCTGATCTGAATTCATTTCAGCTTATCTCTTTCCATCCGAAGGATGGCCTAAATCAGCGAAGCGTTGGTTGGTTACTCAGTTATTTTTATTTCAGAGTTTGAAGATTTTGTACTGCAATCTTCTGATTAGTTTACGTAAAGTTAACTTTGTTTCAATTTTTCAATTTTTTTTTATACATTAATCTGTGGGTTTTAGTTTATTCAGAAAGTATAGTTTATTGGGAAAGTATATTATTTTTTCATAACTGGTTTCTACGCTAAAAGAAAAAAAAAAAACCTTATCGAATTATGAGATTTAAGGCTTTAAATGTGCCGATGACTTTTAATGGAAAATATCTAAGTTTTTATTTTATTTTATTGTGATTATTTAAATATTTTAATTTTGAAGAGAAAAGATTTGTCCTGTATTCGGAAGACCCGGGTTCGAATCCCGGCCAGGACAAATCCTTTCTCTTCAAAATAAAAATATGAAAATATTTACTATTTTAGACAATTTCAACTCGCATTCCAAACTGAATATCTTTGAAACTAATGCGTTTTAAAATCTACTGAAATTGTTCAGTTCCTCGGAACCGGTTTTATTGAGCTATAAGTAAATGTTATGAAACCGTAGACGAACTAGTGGAAGCCAGTTCATATGGAGCTTGCGCAAGGTCGTATACGATTGTTAGCTGAACATTCCCATTAATATCTACGAGTTTCTTCCTTTGTTGTACTCTAAACAGGTTATTCAAGTTTGGTCCAGGCTGGGCCAAGCAACCAATTACATAGATTGCACTGAACTGTTTTTGGGGAGTTTCTATTCAATTTTTTTTATATGGGTTTGTTAAAAGATGTCGTCTTAGACCTTGTCAAAACATAAATGCCTTGACATACGTCGTCTTTCTAAACTCTAAAAACCTTTATGTCAAATTTGAAGATAATTGAGCTTTTAATGTTGGTTTTATAATATATTGAAAATACTTTTAAAAAATTGGTTAAAAGTAGTTTGTTTATTTAACGTCACTTTTGTGCTGCTACGGCTAATCGGACGATGCTAAATTTTGCTTATCTAGGTTCAATTAGGATGGGGATTTTTATCGAGTACCTGATATCACCAGGCTCGAGACCCACGTTTAACGTCCCTTCCGAAGGACTGCATAACCAAGGATTTCTTACTCCCTTTAAAAAAATCATAGGGCCACCTACCGGGCTACGAACCCGCGATCTTAGGCTTGTTATGCTAACCACTAGACCACAGATCGTCCCTATCTTATATTATTTATAATTTTTCACAATTTGTTAAATGTGTTTTAATATTTTACTTAAAATATATTTACCCGACTTAACTATTGTTTTAACTACTATTTTTTGAGAAAGTAAGTTTGGCCTCATATCATTAATACTTCTTCAAAAGTTATACATATACATTGAATTCAAAAATACAAACGGTACTTATAAAATAAAACAATACACAGTTCGCTCTTACTATTTATAGTTCTAACTATAAATAATAACAAAATACGGCTACTTTCACTTTATTATCACTCCAATTATGCTTCATACTGCTCTATTGGCTTTGCTGCCCTAGCAATGATCTCAAGGAAAAGTCAGATTCTTTGATCTGAATATTATTCAATTATTGGGATGCTATAAAATAATATGCCTCCCTGAGGTCTTTATACTTGAAATATAGTAATTCTATATCCCTAATGAATAAGAGACATATCCCTCTCTTCTGCAAAGGTTGACGTGGCTCATTGAGTTGTTTAGTAAATAAAAATCACTTTTCTTCTAATTGAATAGAACTCGGAATATGACAATATGATATATATGTGAATAGTGTCACTGTACAATGATTACGAATGTATATGGAATATCATGAGTCCTAATTATAGAAATAGAGCAATGAGATCTGCCCCTACGAAGAAATCGTAAAATATATGCCAAGGAAAATTTTGGTATTGCCGAAGTATTGCTGGTTTTAGACTCGGAAGAGTTGTTGTAAACTACGATAACTATGGTCTGTGGCCAGAAAATTTAAAGTAATTTCTAATTTAACACGTGCTGGTAATCGCATCACTCATGAATAGGGTTGCCATACGTCAGGAATTTTCCGGACATGCCCGGAAATATCGGTCTAAGTCCGGAATGCGGGGGGAATTCTAAGCCGTCCGGATTTTCTACAATTCAGGTAAATAAATAAATAAAAAAATCAAATAAACTCAAGATTTTTATTAAAAATCAATTTTACATTATTATAAATTATACATTATTATTAAGATCATCGTTGTTATATTTTGTGCTCTAAGAAATACTTTTCAACACTTCCGAATCTTTCATAATAGTTTTATAGAACATTTTACAGGACATATTTAAAAAAAAAAAAAAAGGATGTAAAATACTGGACTATAAATCTTCAATTTTCAAGAAATGGTGAAAAACCATTATCCAGTCTGCATATATTCTTAATTTATTAAAATTATTAGACGTTTCGACAAATTTATGTCATTTTCAATCTTTCTAAAAAAATTCTTCTGCATCAATTAAACAATCATATATAACGTAAACAAGTTATAAGTCACAAATCTCAGAAAATGCATTTTTAATGCCGACATTTTTTTATTTATATGTTTTCTTGTGGATTAGTTATCCTCCATGGTCAATTGTTAATATTAAAATTTTAATATTATACACATACTACATACTCTCACGAGAAAATACTAGACTTAGCTTCGTTTTCTCACAAAACGACATTAACATTTTATTTAAAAGAATGTCCCCAATTTTTTTCAAAAAGCGGAATTTTGTCCAGAATTTTCATTTTTTGATCTGGTAACCCTACCCATGATTGTGTCCATTTTCTGAATATGCGGCTTAATTAAATTCAGCAGTGTGTCAAAACTATCAGGTGTCATTCTCAAGCACATTTTATATTCTTCTGGGTCTTCCAAAGCCAGTTCTCTTAAAAGATTAGCAGATGCTCCCAATTTATCACGCCTCTTAATCCAATCCGTTACCCAAATTATTTTTTGCTTACTAGTTTCTTCCTCTATAACTTCCTCAACTTCATTTAATAAAATATCTGCAGCTTGCACTAAACATTTTTTAACAACGGCTCGATATTTTTTCCTAACCTGTTTGTTCATTATTATCCACGTTAAATCGAACTATCCTTTCAAATTACTAGCAAACGTGAATACAATTACTCTACCAAAATGAGCATAGTAGAGCTTTCAGCAAAAAAGTATGCTAGTGAACTCATACCAATTTAACTCAGGCTTTAAGCGTAAATGTAGCGATCCTAAGGAACACAGCTATCTGTTGAATGACCCTAATAGTGTCACATATAACAATACCTGTACTACTTTTGATGAGAGATAAGTTATTTTTCATTATTCACATAACCATGTTAAACAACACGCTGTTTGACGAACCTTTCTTAATTGCTTGGATAATTAGTCCATTCCCAAAGTCAGTGAGCATGAAAGGCTACCTCATGTAGTCATATGTTGACAAGTTATCTCTTATTATGTTTAGGGAGGGTGTGACATATAATCTTATCTCATGCGTAGTTTAGTTAACTTTTTAGTTATGTTTTATGTTACTATACCATTCGTGGAAAAAGAGGCAAATGCCTCATTCCACTAATGGAAAATACATTTTTCATACATAGAAGGATACATTCGAAATCAAATTCCATTGCCATTAAGGTATGCATTGACGAAATAAGCGTTGCTTTTATTTTGGTAAGGTTCTATTTGTTGCAGTGCCATTTTTAGATTTAGATTTTCTCTGATGCTTCCGTCACAAGTTATTTTGAGACTTAGGGGAAAGCTTTCGTGTCGTTTTCTTCGCCAGATATTATTTTCTAATTATCTCTTTAGAAGATGTCTTAATATCGAAGAAGATATCTTTTTTATTTTTTATTCGGAAGTGTTAGTAATATTTGAGCCATTCCTTGCACTAATCGATAACTTCCATACAACAGAAAGAGGAGAAATTCGATGAAATAATGTACATTGTTTTTTAAAATTCCCTTTATAATATAAATTTAAATATATATTGTAGAATGCATAAATAAAGATGTAGCTTTCATCTAAAAGTATATAAAATTAATAAGAAAGACTAGCCAAAAAGCTATCGTCAGAAATGTTACAATTTTTATGTGACTATTGTTAATCGATTTGGCAAGTGAAAAAAGTAATAAATTTAAATTCAGTGTTTAAATTTTTAAGTTCTTATCACGGAAAATGTTAATTATTAGATATTTTTATTACAAATTTTCCATGAAAATTAATATTAACAGTTTTGTCATATTATATTATTATTTGTGATTAATTCATCAGCAATATAAATTATGTCTTCTTTATCAGGTGTATGTAAGAACTCGTCATTTCGATTTCCAACCTTTCGGAAGAAACCCATTAAGGTTCTCTGGAGTCAGGTTTTCTGTTGATATGTCAAGTCGTATTGAAGAACTATCAGATGATTTACTATTTTGAACATCCATATTGTTATTAGTCTCACTCATCTTTATATTATAAGGGTATAATTATAATCTTGAGACCCACCCTATAGTAATAATATTGATTTATTACACGATGGCACGATGGTGTAGGGAATACCCTTGTTATTGCTCAAAAAAAAATCTGGTAATTTCCACAACTCCCAATTATATGTCCTATAATTATAAATTTTATAACCAGTAAATTTAAAGATTGATATTGCATTTTATAACATTTGGGGTGTGGAGTGGCTCAGTGGTAGAGCCTGAGTTGCTCTGCTGAAGGTCCCGGATTCAAATCCGGCTGTTCCCGATTTTATTTAACCTGTTAACAGCCAGGGATGGATCCTTTAGGTCCTTTGTGTCAAGGGGCTCGCCCAGCCTCTATAAAGCGGATATCAAAAATAGAGGGTAAATCTGGCGATTGAGAGTGATCTAGAACTTTACAATCTCTACCACCTCTCCATGAGTTTTAAGGGTACAGTTTTTTTTTTCTTTGACACTTTTTGGTTTACGAATTATTTATGTAATACATATATGCTTTATTACATTCGTCATATTTTGAAAGTAGTTTTTTCCGCTTCTTGACCTTGATCGGGTGGATTGATTCGATGAGTAACACTGAATAAGGATTATAACCGAAGATTTGAAGAAAATTTCAGATGGAATTTTATTTTATTCAAGGGAAAGGAGAAAATGGCAAGCCGTAATGCAGGAGTTCTCAGAATTTTGGATCGAAAGGAAAAAATAGGTTTGATGTTCGGATCTTTTTATGTCTCCTGGATTTCCATAGGTCTGAGGAATGTCGAACTAATCAAAAGTTGTCGATTGAGAGGTAAGAGGTCCTGTTTAGTATTAACTAGGGACTAAGGAATAAAGGAAAAGGAAACTACTTTAGATCCCGCCTCATATACTTTTAATTTCCCAGAGGGGGTTTCTTCTGATGATGCTGGGTTATGCTCCCATCTAATAACTTTGGCCGTCGAAGTTGTTCCTCGGAGGCAGCTGTCCAATTGCTCTACTCTGGGGCCGCGTCAACCTCATTCTTCCAACTTCTTCATCTCAGATGTTCCTTAGATTCTTATTGAAACTTAATTAATCTATTGAAAAATGTATTTATCAAAATAATTTTTTTTGTTTAAATAATCCCATAGCTTAAATATAATTGATAATAATAATAATCTCTTGTCATATTTATAATATTATAATACTATAATCCCTATTTACTCACTTCCGTCCACATACCATTACCCAAACCCAAATCCTCCCACCTTCGCCTTGGTTTACCTCTCTGATGCTTCCCAGTCGGCAAATTGCATATTAACTATTTATGTATTCGTTCGTTACAAAGCCCAGCAACTTTACGGGCCCATCTTAATCTTCGTGACGCTGTACAGGTGAAAACTAATCATCTTGTTTTAAACCTGAGCAAATATGGAACTTCTCCGAGAAATTTTTACTGATTATAACCACATTGAATATATCGCTCATAAACATCCTTACCAAATTCACTATTTTTTTATACCTAGTTCAATCAATACGTTATAAATCATTTGACGGTAGATGTAATCCTAAGCTTTTTAAAATCTATATAGAGTTAATGAACGATTTCGTTGTATTCTAATTTTTCTGACATAAGAATGATAATGACATAAGAAAAATATTTGAGCTATAGTTGAACGGTTTCGTATAAAACCACATTGATGATTTCCTCGGCGTATTACGTAATTCTTCTAGTTAGGATTAATGAGAATAATTAATAGCAAGTCATTAGGAGTGAGATTCCGCGATAGTTATTACAGTTGGTCCTCGGCCCCCTTCGGATCGGAATAAGTATAGATTCTTTCCATTCTTCGGGCATATTTTCATGTTCCCATATCTTTTTAACTAAAACGTGGACCATCGAGACTCCTGCTTCCCTGCATAAATATAATTAATGAGCATTAACATTTATTCTTCTGAAAAATGTTACTTTTTAGGTATTATTAAAATATTAAACTTCTACTACATTTAATTCTCCCTCTTATCTGTAGGGAGCGGAGTGGGTCAGAGGTGGAGCGCTGAGTTGGCATGCCGAAGATCTCAGATTCAAATCCTGCTCTGCCATATTTTTTTAATCTGTTATCAGCCAGGGATGGATCCTTTTGGGTGTGGGACGCTCCTGGGACCCAACCTGTTTAATATGGGTACCCAAAATAGGATGAAAACCTGGCGGTTGAGCGTGATCTAAGACAAATTATGTACTTGCACAAGAGTTGTTCAGGAAACAGTACAGTCTCCGTTGTCCAAGAAATAGTACATTCTCCGTTGTCTAAGAAATAGTACATTTATTTTGGTATTTTAACCTGACGCTTTTGATATAACAAACAATAAAAGTTAATATATTTAGAATATTATGAGTAGCCAGTTTGAACTTGAAATGTTTCCATAGACCTCTTCTAATCGGTCTACTCTATGATAATAGTACATTTCTGATATCTCTAATCAATCCTAATCAAGATTGCTGTTCATCAACTAATTTTTGATTGAGATAAAAAATTAATTTAAAAAAAAATCTGATTCGAACCCTTCATGGGACTATACACTATAAATCGATGGGCCAAAATGAGAATTTTAATTAAAATTAAAATCTTGTACAAATGGCCATGACTCTCATGACTTAGAACAACAGTCAATGAACGTGGATGAGGGATCTATTATCATAGAAAATCAAATCAAGCCACAGGACGGGTACCGCTGGGTACTGTTCTTCTTCATTCCTCTCATGTAATTTTGTTCAACACTTACTGTCAGCCAATCTGCTGATTGCCAATTATTTGTATTTTACATGTGTGAATAAAAATATAAAGTGAAAACAAATTAATGTTTTTGTAATTCATTCAGCATAAAATTTAAATGCAGGTTTTTCATTATACAATGCTCAGGTATTTCTGAAACAGTTGAGAAAGGTAAGAATACGCCTGCAGTCAAAACGGTTTTCGCGTTGAGATTGCAAATGCAATTCACAAACATTCATTGACACGAAACGTTCAGAGGAAATGAGCTGTTCTTGAATTGTCTTTTATTCTTTTTTATTGTGCTACGTCACTTCCTACCGTCTGTTTTTCTTTCTTTTCATTACTTTGTTTTTCTTGATGTTTTAGCAGTTTCTATTATTGTCTTACGGTCTTAATTGTAATACTGTTTGATGAACTTTCTTATTTTATTTTTTACGATTTACTAATAATATATAATAATTAATAATTATTGTTGGATGTGAGTAAAATTGACTGGTCATCATCGATAGAGGATTTCTGAAATAAAGAAAATACATTTATATTTTACTGTTCCGGTTTAGAGAGAATTAATTAAAAATTACCAACTTTAAATCTCTGTTGTACTACCACTGAGAACAAAAAATGATGTGATAGAATGGTGTATCCCTACACTGGTATTTTTTTGGGGCCATGTTCACACACAAGGTTTTTTTTTCTGTCATCAAAAAGTCTTTTCAAACGCCAGAAAACCGATCGTGTTGTTCCACCTTTAGGAACAATTCTTTTAATTGTTTGCTTTTCTGTGCTCATAGGTTTGAAACCTTATGTCATCAATGTCTATAGTTTGATATATACACTTTTATTATAGTGTAAAATTTGGTTTATATTATAGATGTTGATGCTTTATATTTTATCCTTTGATAATTTTTATCAATAATAATTGTTTACTTGATAAAGTCTGTTTCTCCTCTTAACATTACCCAACAATGTTCCATAACTCATGATCGCTTTTAATATTTACAGTCATCAAACAGTTCCTTAGTCTAATTTTTATAGTTATGGTTAATGTTTATGATCAGATGTGAACAACCAATTTTTTATTCAAATCAATTTAAAAAAATATAAAGCAGGAGACATTTAATTACTGCAAATTGCAAAAACTGAATATTACCGTTTTTAGCCATGGGTAAAAGGATAGATGTGTACTAATAACTGTTTTATTATTAAGTTTAAGTGATATATTAGAGGGATTTTACATAAGATTTATTATAATAATCATTGCAAGCTCTGTAAAAACTACTGTTTGAAGTAAGTTTCTTTCTTATTTAATTTATATTAACATTTAAATATTTGAGGAACATCTGGGCAGTTGATCTATCTTTATGCTAAATGGAGCGAAAATACCTGCCGTCAGTCATAATTAGGTTGAACGGTTCAAATATTAGCACATAAATGTGTCTTGTCTGAAAAGATTGATGAGCAGGTTTAGTGTTTGCCGTTTCACAGCCTTGTAAATATCAATTTTCAGTAAATGATGTAAATGGAAGTAATAATACTTCAAGCCTGTTTTATATTGCGCTTATACATTTTTTCATCGATACAGGTCATTGTCAATTGCATCTAAAATTAGTATAATTGGATGATTTTGCTTCCTCATTTTTTTTCTTATTTCCTCCCAATATTTTTGAAGTGAAAACTTCTTTAGCTGCGTTTAGCGACATTATGGGCTTGCGTCACCGACATGCTCGTGATGCATTGCACGAGACTGGCGACGCCTAGCGGTCTATGCATGAGTTATGTCATTTGTTTTAATGTATTTTAGTTTAATGGCTACAATTCCACTGATATTAGTATAATTAGTTCGATTAATAGTTATTCAATTGATACTAATATTAACTTAAAACATAAATAACTATCTCTCCGTTATGCCTTATTATTAATAAGTAAGTCAACTAAGCAATGTCTCTATTACCTATTAATAAGAAATTCTCCACTTCTTCCCTCATAATTTCCCCCGAAGAAGGGGACATGGTGGATGCCGCTTGGCCAGGTAGCAGTCACGCACTGCCGCCAAGTGCTGTTTTATGCAACTAGAATACTAACAAGCTCTAGTGGCATGGAATAATGAATATAGCTCCCTAGGATGTGCCCTGCCTTCGCAATTTAACTGTTACACAACCATTTTTCTTTGCATTTATTTTTAGCAAGAAATGGGACGATGAGGTCATTATGGATGACACTATTCGTAACAAAATGAGGAGCATTAAGGATTTTGGATTGTAAAAATTGAATACGAGAGTAATTTAATGGCTCCAAAGCTCTACTCCGTAAGCCAAAATCTATATCTATTTGAGTCTTTCGTAAATTATTTGGAGCTTGTAGTGTTTGTCTAGTAAGTGTTGACGTAGCCTGAAACGGCGAGCAGTTTCTTGTCTTTTCAGTATAGTCTTTTCCCCAACCTGAGCAGTAGTACATCAGGAATCATTACTCGGTTCCTATGTTCTACTTCATGCTTACATGTATTATTCTGAACCTTCCTGAAAATCTACTGTGCCCTTGTATCCTTAAGGAATTCTTGACGAATCATCAAATTCTTTATCACTCTTCATCTACATTATTTCATCGCTTAGAAAAATGTTAAGACCCTGTGTACTAAAGAGACGACGTCACTTGAAATAAATATTGTCACCTGTGGTCTAGTGGTTAACATAACAACCAAGCCCAAGATGGCGGGCTCGTTGCCTAGCAGGTGGTCTTAGGATTTTTAATGGCAGTTAACTTCTTTAACCCGTTGAACGGAACATACGTCAAAATGACGGCATTGTTTCACACTTTTATTGATAAAAGCACGGGGGGGGGGGCAGCACAAGTCTAGGTCTTTGTGACATCTTTGATCAGGTATCGGTACGCGACGGAGCCCCTCAACGCCCTTTGTTTTGGCGGAAATCTAACCGTCGGAAAAAATAAAGAATGATTTTATCATTTCAAAAACGATGTAAAATGAAAAATAAATGTTTTATTACTAACTTTGACTTTTTTTTAGCCCCTGTCGTATGAAATGTTAGTGATGTACCAACCGTAATCAATCGAATAACCTTACCCATAGCTGTAAGGCTGCTCGCATCTTAGTTGGCAATGAGTGGTTGGGTAAATTGTGAAGGCCTTACAGATATTATTCGAAAATATTCAATGTTTAACCCTTAGTTATACAAGGTGTGTAGAAATGTGTAAATTTGCAAAAAAAAAGTTTGCAAATTCTCACATTCTACACTGATGTTCCCTGTAAACCACCGCTGAGGGATGTTCCGTTCAACGGGTTAACTATGTCAGCCATTGGAAGGGACGAAAAATGGAGGCCCTATCCTAATTATACCTGGTTAGGCGAAATTTGAGACTCCCACTGTAGCATTCTTCGATTATCCGTAGCAGCAAAAAGTAACGTTATAAGAATCAACAACAAACCTATTGCTCACTTATATAATAGAGCTGCCAAAAAGACAGTTATAGATAAACTGTGTTATAGATAAAGTGTGAAGGTGTTTTTCTTTAAAAAATGTGTAATTAATTGCATATATAAATAATTGTATAATTTACTTTTATCATGTGGGTAGTAATAATTAATAGTTCTCTATTAAGGAGGGGTACATTATGTCAGTGAAACTCAATATTTTACGATAAATTTTGTTATTCCACCTTAAATGTAAAATAAAATATTACACGGTGATTATTACATATTATTTTATATAATAAAAATAAATTTTAAATTGGATATTACTCCGTCGTAAACCAGCGACTTCCTGCCCTCCTGTATCGTTTAATAGCATCCCACTAATTCCTGTAGAACAGGTACTTAGGACTACACCTTGATAAACGCTTAACTTGGAATCCTCTGACTATACTGAAACGACAAGAAACAGCTCGCCGTTTGAGGCTTCTTCAACACTTACTAGACAAACGCTCTAATATCCCAATTAATTACAAGAGACTCATATACTTGACAATCATTTTAGACCCATCTTGACTTGCGGAATAGAGCTTTGGGGCTCCACTAACCCATCGAATTCCTCTCGTATTCAATCCTTACAATCCAAAATCCTTCGTAAAATCCCCAATGCTCCTTACTTTGTTACGAACAAAGTAATCCATAAAAACCTTAATGTCCCTTTTATTTCTGAATAGCCCGAATCCGATATCAATCTTTTCATGACAAACTTCATTTCCACTCAAACCCATTAGTTTCAAACCTCGCAACCTCTTAAATTCCTGATAATTCTCCGCGGCGTCTGAAAAGAAGATGGCCTCGTGACCTTCTAAGTTAAACTTACCACTCGGTAGTTTCTCTACTTGTCTTTTCATGTCAATGTATTCATTCATTATATTTACTTGATTTATTCTGTATACAGTTGTAAATTTCAATAAATATATTTTTTTAAATATATATTAATATATAATATATATTATATATTAAATATATATGGATATTACCATTTTTTATATTTATCTATGAAGCATACTTCATTATAGAAACAGAAGTGAGAGTTACCCAAGAGTGAGGGTGGAATACCTATTTTTTTGGCCGTAAAAAAACAGTAAGAAGTCCTAAATATCGATACATTCGTCCGTAAGATGCTTATCTTTTTAATAGTTTCTTGAGATTTGAAGTATTTTTCGTTCAAGGTGGGCATGTGAATTTATAGTCTATCAGAACCTTCTGTGCGAACAATGGAAAAAGAATGTGAAAACTGTCGGTTTGGCAGGAAGACTGATATTTCTGGGCCATTCATCCCTCACAAAGGTTTTTATTTTCTGTCTTCTACAAGTCTCTTGGAACTCGGGGAAAACCGATCGTGTATGAGCTACTTTTACATGTGGAAATTCTTGAGGAAAATGGATGGGCTTTTATTACATCTTTTCCCGTTTCCCCTTCTATTTCAACTGTTCGCACAATTTTAATCTTATAATTATTTTCAATTCTCAAAATAAATAGAATAAATGATTGCTTACTATAATATACATAGCCAGGGTTTTAAGGGTTCCCTATGCGCAATCCTCTTCTGTCACACCCATGTTTTATAAACATTGAAAACTCCTACAGGCCTTATTAAAAATAGAAATATATTATTATTGCTTTTATTTATAAATTTTCGTCAAACATTATTATGATATAGTATTATTTTAACATTGAAATTTTTTCCGTAAAGCATTTTTCTTATTTTGTACTTTTATATTTGATCTCCCTCCCACTCTCATATGGTACTACACTTTATTAATGATAAACTATGTAAATACCCGTATTTACTATACACACCCGTATATACATAGACACATATCCGTATATAAGGTAAATGAGGCCCTTTAAAAAAAAAAAAATGGGATCAGTGAAAAGAAAGGATATGGCCATGACCGGGGAGCGAGCCTGATTGAGCCAGGATAGCTCAATTGGTAGAGTTCCAGACTAGCGATCTGGGCGACCCGGGTTCGAGTCCCGGTCCTGGACATATCATTTCTTTTCAAATAAAAATATTTTAAAAAAAATGTACTTTTCTTATCAAAATAGTATAACTCGTTAATAAATTGACTTGATACTGACAATTATCGATTAATCCTTAATTACAAGAAAAATAGTGTACACCTAATTAACGCTACAATTAGCTTAAAGAAGGATCTCTTACCATTACTAATCGAAAATTGCCTATGCGCAGGAATAGTTATTCTAGTGTACTTCTCTCTGCCTTTGTAATGTTACCCTTTATTTTTTATCGCCCTTGTTTTTCTAGATTGTATGTTGATTTTTTATAAATATTTTATAATTTTCCTATTTATTTTGATTTTTTTTTAAGCAATCACAAAAACAGAGAAAGCGGCATAGGTTCGAGTCTGTAGTTTGGAGGGGTGGAGAAACGCGCAAGAATATTCAATTTTGATTGATTATCCAAAAAGTCAATTGTCTCTCACATTGAGATCTGCAGACACAGAGGGCCACGAAGCCTCTATTATGCAGGCACCCTTAATTGGGAGGAATCACTTACAGTAATATCGGTCAGATCACCTCCTTGCACAATTGTTTCCTTAGAAATAGTATAGTCTTTAACATTTATATATTAAAAGACTTTTGAGATGGATAAAGGAGTTGAGCAAGGTGATAGCCTTCACTTTCTTCTATTTATATGTTTAATGGATGAGATTTATAAAATATGCAAAAGGAAAACATCATCAACATTAATTGGTTGAAGGAATATGCGTCCTGTCTTGGTCCAGAGTTTCCTCTATGCTGATGACGTTTTCCTGTTGGTAGATTCCAGGGAAAAGATGCAAAAAGCACTGGTAAAAATAGAAAGAGGAGCTACAATTTAAAAGGATGACTGTAAACATCCCTAAAAGTAAAATGTTCATCGTGTCCAGGTATGACCATGTAAATGTGGTTCTGTTGCGATGGGGTGACTCTTTAAACAGTAGGCCACTTTCCCTACCTAGGAACCATCATAACCCAAGGAGCTTTCATGATATTTTTTCGCCATATATTAATGTTATCATTAATAATATAATAATAAGGCTTAGTGAAAATGAAGGCTCTATGACGATACCACCAACTCATGTTGTTTAAAAATATGTATATAATTCAAAATAAAATAAAACAAAATATTTAAAAAACAAAACAAATAAAAGAATGGAATATTCAGTGTTATCCGGTTTCTAGATACTACCTTATGTTTGGTATTTAATAATTCCATTATTGAAGCATGTTCCAATTCAAACTGATGTCAACGATCTATTTATGGAAGTGGAACCTATTTTCTCATAAGTTCTAAGCTCGACCTAGAAAAAAAAAAAACGTTGCACAATTATAAACTTTCACTTATAGGAAAATATCAACCGTGTCAGATTATTTTATATTATTTGAAAGGCAGTGTTTTTTTCAAGAGGGATAAGCTATTTATCCCTTATCCCTGTTGTATGGCACACTTTTCCCCGGCGCCCCGTTGTTCTTTTCAAACCTGAAACAATAGCGAACGGCATCTGAAGATCACGACGAATAGGTCCTATTGATTAGCCCTCCCGTGGTCGGATCGACGTACTCTTGTCTGATACAGGAGATATAAGGAAGAGAAATCCTACTCTCTACTTGCGAAAATAATAGAAACCACTGTAGTATCAATGAATAAAAATTTGTTTATGTGCTTTGTGTTTTTGATAAATAGACGAAATGTGCGGATAGGGTGCTTAGATTTTATAAAACAAAACTTCATGATTTTTAAGCTAGACGTTACTTGCTTTTTGTCTATACAGTACTTAGATCCAAGGCTTACCCACGCTTACCTAATCACCAAAGAAAAATTCACCGACATGTGAGAAGTGTAACGAGAACTTAATAATAGGCCATATCTACAAAGATTGTTTATTTTTCAAAAAACGATATATAAAATAGGACTACTTGCCAATGCATCAATGGTTTTGGGAAATGAGTAAAAATATCTAAAAATGGTCATCACCATTCTTTCAAAAGTAGGGCCAATTAAAAATATCTAATGCAGTTATCTCCTCCTTTTTAAATTTTCTTTCTTTACTTTATAGGCGTTCCAATATGGGTTGTTTCAAATTGCCATTAGAGCTCCATCCCTCTCGATTCCACTAAATCCTCTTCCTGGAGACATCGGCCAGTCATTAATTTTTTTAATATATTTAATTATATAATAATAATAATAAGGCTTAAGAAACCCGAAGGCTCGATGCCGATATCACCAATCTCTGCTTACAAACTTCTGTCCACGGACCACTACCTAATCCCAAATCCACCAGACCACTCTTAACGCAATCCGCCCACTTACTCCTCGGTCTACCCTTCAGACGTTTAACCGGTCGGCTTTATATATATATATACATATATATATATATATATATATATATATATATATATATATATATATATATATATATATATATATTATATGTGTTTTTTAAATTGATATTTTCTATTATTATCTCAAATGTAAGTACTTGTTTCTTATCGTATCTTAATTCTCCATCATAATTCAGTTAAAAGAGAAAAAAAAATATATACATGTTTACCAAATTGAACTTTGAAACCCATTCCACGCCTCAAATTTAAAACAACGAACCAACTTCCTTTTTAACACGTTGATTGCGTCGGTAATTTTCAGAAATCTTTTGCCTAAAATGACAATTTGATTTAATCACATTATATTATTAAAAACTCTAATTCTAGTGCATCCAGTGTAATCGTAGCTGCACAAAAATGGTAAGTAAACACAGGACAAGATAACTCGTAGTTGGGACGACCTGTGGTCTAGTGGTTAGCGTAACAAACTACTAAGCCCAAGATCGCGGGTTCGTAGCCCGGAAGGTGGCCCTAGGATTTTTAAAGGGAGTGAAAAATCCTTAGTTACGCCGGGCTTCGGAAAGGACGTTAAAAGGGTGTCCCCCCGAGCATGTAAGATATCAGGTACTCGTTAAAAATCCCTATCCTAATTAAACCTGGATAGGCAAAATTTAGAGCTCCCACTTTAGCATCGTCCGATTAGCCTTAGCAGCATAAAGTGACATTAAATGTACAAACAAACAACAACTCGTAGTTGGCGTCCTAAAAAAGAACACAATCTACGAGTTATCTCGTAGTTGGAAGTCAACGTGTTAAAAAATGTTCATACACTGTTATGCCTCGCTTTGTTATGTACACTTTTCAGCCAATCGGTAATTAAATTTTATAGCATCTTTTCTTACAGTTTTCACTTCCACATATTTAAAGGGCTAATGTATTTGAAACGTATCTGGTTTACTGTTTAATCTACCAGTAGACATTAGAGATTTAGGCAATTGAGAATTAGTTTCAGGAATATACTGATATTACTAGTTAAAAGATGTCTGAGATTCTTAATAATTTATCTTCATTTCAGTATGAAGTGTATTTTATAGTATTATTGAATAAAATTACTTTTACTTGCGCTGATCCAAAATTGCTGATAAAACACAGTAGGAGGAATAAACGTACATTGCACGCAACTAGAAATAGAAAACTTTCAAGGATAATTTTAACTTGAAAAGTTTTCTAAACGTTCCACTCAACACAAAAATAAAACAAACGATTCCACTAGTGGATAAACTCCAATGCAGGGAAGGAGTGGAAACATAAGAATTATCACCTTTCTATCTTGCGGGTTCTCTTGAGTGAATTGTGTTACTTTTTGAAGGGGACAAGGGTGAAAAGATTTACTAGATTTCTCACAACGCTTGATGTCTTTGAACGAAATAACAACCTCAACTGTTAAAATGCTATCACTTCATTCGGTCTTAAACGCATAGCTTTTTCATTATTATTATTATTATTATTCGTTTATCGAGGTATATTCAAACGATATCTAGTCGACCAAATGCACGATTTATTGTAATTCTGTTCTTTCTGTTGCCACTCGCCTTTTTTCTTTTTATCATAAGATCAACCTCCCTACTTTTATTCAATTCTTGAAAAGGATTGTTTTGGAATAATCGGTAAAAATAAAAATCAGTATCCATTATATATATTCCATGAAGGGGTTTGGATTACAGAAATAGTAGTGATTGTACTATTTTTAAGACAACGGTTGTGTAAGGAGTATTTGTCGGAAATTTGACGAATTGGCAGATTTTTCTCAATTAAGGGTACACGATTTATTTAGAGCTTATACTTGAACAATTATATAATTTTATAGTAAATTAGTTACTGATATATTGGACAATTGTATACAAATAAAATACAAGGAGAACATTCGACACAACTCGCTAATGTGAACGGAAATATTAATAAAAACTATTGTCAATATTTTATAAGAATATTCTAAAACCAAGCGTCAAGTTTCTCTCGCCAGTGAATAATTTAATTTAGTTTTCGCTAATTTAGGTATCGCTAAAAAATATCAATATAATATCATTTAAATGTAGACTAAAAACGACTCATTTTTTTTTTTATACTGGTGAGTAACTGTGATAACTGATTATTCATTAGGCATGAGTTAAAACCGGGGCCACCATGGGAAATCTATTGTGGCAATTTTAAAGTCTATTTTAATTTAATTTTATTTTTTGGTTCAAATAAAATAAGTGTGTTTATTTTTCATAGTCTTAGTATTTCTCAAATCATAGGAAACCTCAAAGCTTATTTGTATAATGAAATAGGGAAACATACGATCTCTCAGATGCATACCTCATGTACCATATCTTAAGTGAACAGCTGAAGTAGAATTGTGAATATTATGTTCTAATAATTATTTTGTTATACATGTACATTTAAAAAGTAATGTTGTTGAAGGGTCGTTTGGTAACTTGAAAACCCTTTATTATTTGAAATATGAAATAGTTGGCTGGATGATGTTTCGAAAATCTATTTCTAATAGCTAAAATTATAGTAACATTTTACTAAAGAATTATCAACATTTTAAACTAATTTATTAAACTGTTTAGTTTGAATATTAGGATAAGTTTAGATTTCCCCCACTCAATACGTTTCAGTGTTTAAATGGAATAATATAAATGAATAACATAAACAAATCATCTCTTCTTGCTAAAGACATTTCGAGAGAACATAAGCTGTACCGATCCATTAAATACTGACCGACTGTAGCACTTCTAAGTGAAATATTAATATTGAAGTAATATTTCATGCAAGAAAGTCCTGAGGCGTTCTTGTATTTGCATTATGAAGCACCTCTTGGACCCATAAATAACAGCAGACAGTATAATTTTCGTCTTTAAAAATCCCTCCTTTCTCGATGTGCTTTCATTTTTTGCTTTATTTCATCTTGAGTATTTTCTATGTAATGAGTATCACATTGAACTGTATATTATAGATGCATGTTTCTAATCACTTATATTCCCGAGTATCTTTCGCACTATGCTGCGGACGAGACCACTCAGATTGTGAGGATCATGAGAATAAAAAAGTAGCGTAGCGGCCACGTTGTACATTGTTATACTGTTTATGCAATTGTAAATATATGTGAAGGCCGAAGGTTTCTTCGTCTCAGAAACGTCCTTTCTTTTCGCCTTTTGCATATATGTTATTATATATGACATTGTGTGTATGCCACCTATATATAATGTAAATAGTAGCGAACTTAAACTGTCACCTTGTTTGAGCCCCCCCTCCCCTGCTATATTAAAACGTTCAGACTCCTGACCATTCAGCCTAATGATTCCTTTTGGGTCTCCATACGTCGACTTTATTTCCTCACCAGACAGAAGAATTTTCTAGCTTTGAAGGGCTCCCATATTTCATTTATTTGGGACAGAATCGAATACTGCTTTAAGATCAAGAAAGGCCTATTTCTATCTCGGTCCCAGAATTCCTGTAAGACATTTCTTAAGGGGAAAATATGATCTTGGGTTCACGGTCCTGGTAAACAAGCAGGGTTATCAGCATCCACCTTTTGAATTTCAATTATTATTCTTTTTTTACACATATTTTCAATATTTTAATTGAAGCCGTATCTTACATGAATTAATACTATTTTATTAATTTCACTGTTAAAAATTAATTGTGTTAATGATATTTGAAATAATTTAGGCGTATTCGTCCTGATTGTTTTTCACTTATTAATTGATGTCAATTTCCTGAGTTGAATTTTCATTCAAATATTTATTATCTTTTTATGTTTGGAGGGGACGGTGTCGGCTGATTTGGTTTTATTAGTTTTTCAAAGTTGATTAATTTTGTTTCGCACCAGTCATTTGTAATTGTGTATTTTTTACAGTACTTCTTTTGGAAGAGTTACGATTGAAATAATGACAACTGATTGCTTTTAGAAGCATTTCTGTTATATATTGCCATATATATTTGTTATATATAATTATACTGTGTTTATAATTATTATGGTCCTTAATCATCTGTCATTCAACTGTACCTTATTTCCTTTGCGGTCGGTTCCGTGAATACAATATAAACGGCCGACTTAAACGATGGGGCTTCAGAAATATCCTCTCAGGATAGATGGATTCACTAATTGGAATCTGACGAATATTAATCTCTGAGCTAGAAATCCAAAGTATTTAGCTGCGTATTGTGTGGGTTGCATGAATATCATCATTGATCATAAGGATTACATATTATTCATATAATTATAGGAATAAAAAAGGTTGATTATGGAGAATAACCATTTATAAATGACAATCCGATGATGATCCGATTCATACGATACTAGAATAAAATCCATATGTTAATGATCTAAAATGGATTATTATTTTGTATACATTTTTTTAAAGTAAATCTTTTGAGAATTGAGGTAGTATTTTCTTCGCTGTCTCGTTGTTCTGTTTTACCGTCAATCATTTGGATTCTATCACAAGAAGTGTTCTTATTTTATTCTTGTTGTTTGCACTGAATTTTTTATTTTTTATTGTTATTAATTTTTTTTATTTATCTGTTGATTAATGTGTATTAAAAATTATCTATAAAGATATACAGATTTTATATAATTTAAAATAAATCAAGTATTAGTACTAACACTGTTTGGTTAGAATATTGTTGAAGGTTGATGAATTGTAATATTTCAGGTCAGCAATTATGTGATTTTATATATTTCTTTACTGCCTACTTCTTCAAGGCATAAGTTTTTTAAATGATTTTTTTATAATGAGTCTTCGTAATGGAATAGGAGAAGTATTAGATACTTTGGAATGTCATTAAATCATGGAATATATTATTTTAAAATATCTTTTTTGTATTCTAAAAAATACTGGATTAAAATTAATTAATTTTTTAATAAAATATTACCTTTTAATGAATAATTTGGGCCATTATTTATTATTTACAGCTTTGGCTTTTGTTCCTAGAATATATATCATATTTGATTCGGGAAAAATCATAAATGATATAAAAAAGAAGAACGAGGAAAAAGTAGAATGGTTACTCAATAGTTTTTTCTTTTAATACTTTTACATTATTTATCATTTAATTTTATTAGTCCATATTTTTTTAATTAACCAGTGGATTTTAATTCATAATTTTGGTCATTGTAAAGTATTTTTAGCTTAGACTTTACTTCCATGAAAATATATAATTTTTAATTCGGAAAATCCTTCTACTCGCTTACATATCAGTTTTCTCCTTAAAGAAGGTTACATAGATAGAAATGAGTGTTAATATTTCCTGTTATAAAAGAAGTTGATGCAATATGTTGTGCTACAGGGTTTATGAGGGAGAAAAACAGCAATTTATTTTATTAATATTGTGCCAAATCGGTTTGATCTCAGTTTGTGTAACCCCCAAACATTAAGTTTCGGGACCATATGCGTGTTTTCTATATATTTTTGATTACAATATAATATATACTGGAATAAATTGAAGTGTTTAATTTATAAACTTTATTTTAAATGAAAAAAAAACTTTCAATGCATTTAATGTAAACTAAGTGAATCTGAACTGCTACGGTAAAAGCTTTTTGCTACTTAACTAAATAATAAAAAAATAAAAGTCAAGTTTTTCGAATACTGAAGGATAAAAACACTTCATTGCTTGCGGAAATGAAGACGGTCAATTTTTCCTTCATATTAACGACGTATGCTAAAGATGACCTTGTTGTTGTTAAGTGTTGGTACTGAGGTCGATTGAAGGTGGAACTTCTTGGAGAATATTCAACTTTAGTTGTTTATTTATTTTTCTAGGTATCTGTTCCGCAGATTGTTGCTTCGAGTCGAGTTACAACAAGTTTTAACTGTTTATTTCTTTCTTTTTTAATATTTTTTTTTTAGTTTCTACTAACATTTCGTAATATAGATTATATTTATATATATAGTTTGTTGAAATGTTCATATCTAGATGAAATGATTACCGAAATGAATACACATTTCCTATAATTACATTCTCTTCTCCATACTAAAGCTCATGACAAGTTTTATTTTTTTTAAATATTAAAAGGAAAAAGAATGAAAAGTTAAAACATGTTGTAACTAAACTCCAACGACAACCCGCAGAATAATTACTTTTTTTGTTTTAGGTAAACAGATATTAAAATTAAATAAAAAATTTTGGCTACATTGCACGCCTGAACTTCTTATGAAATACATCCCATTAGGTTAAAAAAATATGTTCTGGTTTAATTATCTTTCAGTATCTATAAAGAAATGTTTTTAAGCTAGTCTTGCTTTTGTTGCAAATTTATTATGATATTTACTTTGTGAACTCTTTTACTGTACTACTGGTATTGGTGGGTGCAACTACGAGTTGTCCGACTTCGTACAAAACTGAGTGAGTGTGCCGTGATCCATTTCTCTGGACCACCACGAAATGAATATCAACTGACCCAGATGGGAATTCAACCCACGACTTTCCATCTCCAACATGCTCTTCCGTCACGGTCTCCTTTAACTGTACTTACCAGCTTGGAAGTTTCCTGTATGCCTATTGCAATAATGGCTTTCTGTGGACCAAGCATTAAAATGACGGTGTTGAATTAATTAAAAATTAACATAATTATGTAAAATAAAATGCTAGTATTGAAATTAGTTGACATAATACCACAGCTGTATGCAGATTTTGCATGATACCACATAACATGCAATGTTTTGTAATAGATTATGTATTCATAGTAATAGTAGCCTTGATTGTGTGAGATAAATAAGCCATCCTAAGGTGACTTTCGCCTTCTTTAATTAAGAAAAACACCCTTTTTTGATTCCGATCAATATTATTTTGAAAAATATCTCTTGTTTTCTTTTATTCATCCAATTCATTAACGTTATATTTGTTTGCCTATTTTAATCAATATCTAAGAAGTTCGCTTTAAGTTTATTTTTATTTACTATACTTGTTTGGTATACATTTTTTCCAAACTGTCATATTTTTTTTTTTGAGAGGCAATAAATTTAGATTTTTTATTTATTTTTTTGTAGTTCACTACTTTACTTTGTTAAAGGTATTTTAGATTTTTTTTTACTTTTTATAATTTTAATATTCCTTTATCTTTAATATTCCTTTCCTTTAATAATCCTTCATTTATTATTATTTAATTTTCCTCCCTTCAGTTGCTATAATTAAAGTTATCTTGGACTATTTTTGTAAACCGGTAAACCGCGGTTACGGAACCGCATTTGTATCTTTTATTCTGAATCAAAATCAAAATTCAGGACTGGCTTAAAAACCTTTTTATATAAATATTTAAATATTAATACACCAGAATATATATATATTTAACCTAACGGGGTGTATTTCATAAGAAATTCAGGGGCATCTATGTAGCAGCATTTTTTCTATTATCTATTTACTGGATTGGATTTGACTCCTGTGTATCAAAAGAATATTATAGGATTGGGAAAACCCCCAGAATTAGATGTTACATTATATTACTTCTCGTCTCATTGATTCTGCGGAAGAAAAACCTTCGGGATAAAAAAAAATACTAATGCATAACTCAACTAAATTATTTTCTAGCCATTATAGCTACTTTTTAAATTGTTTTTAATAACTATTATTAATATTATTATCCTTTTTCTCACAGATTTCTCTGGTGCCAAATTCACATCCCGGAATTCAAAATTCAAGGGAAGTGTACATTTTTTACTGATTAAGGAATTTTCTAACAATTCTGCAGGTGTCCAGCAGAACTGTCTTTTGTGCCAATTTTAATTTTTCTAAATGGAGGCCAAGGTCTTTTGTATTCTACCTTGTGCATTTTAATATCAGACCATTCGAGGAAATGACTTTTGGAGTTATGAGCACTTTCTCCAAATAATAATAATTATTATTATTATAGACTGTTTTTGTATCCTCATGATTTCATGTTTTACCCTATTCTTCTCCTGATTTATATTTTTAAAAATTAATTTTTCTTGTAGAAGATTTTTTTTGTTAGTGTTTGAAAAATATATTATTCTTTTCGAAAAAAATTATTCTAATATTTAAATTTTTCTTTTCTTTCTAGGTTATTGTAGTTCTGCGATTTCGGGAGTTTTCAAGGTAAGGTATTATAATCTTCATTTCGTAAACTTACTATATTATTTTATGTTTATTTTGTGTATTAAATTATTATTATACTATAATATAATTTATTGTTTAAAAATAATAATTACTGTATACGTAGTAATTTTAAATGATTTGATTATAAGTCGAAAATATTAATATTTCAAACGGAATTTTCAGATTTAAATTTATCCGAATCCTTTTAGGAATTAAGTTGCTACATTTTTTATTTTACTATTTATACGAGATATAGAATTTTAAATTCCAACTGGGGGATAGTAATCCATATTTGTCGTATGCCAATTTGCACACTCAAAGGGATTCTCGAATTTGTGTTGAAGTGTTTTCAGTTCAGCCGTTGATGATGGACGTTGTTTTCTTTGCCTTTGCTAACAAGGGGATTCACTAGTAAATGCCACTTTCCAACCCGCCCTTTTTCATCGAAATTTTGCTGATAACTCCTTTTTTTTTAGCTCCAACTTCAAACTCTTCTAACACCCTGAACTCTAACTTCAAACACCTCCGACATGTTAAGTGTCCTGCACCACTGTCGTGCTTATTGTTAATCCTAATCGTTGTAACCTGATCATTATTATACGTATATTACTTTTACGATGCATACGCATTCTTCGGAACATGGTTAGAACCTCACAATCATATCGTCCCTCTTCTTACCCGATTATTTGTTTGCCCTAAGTATGACACACCCTCCTATACTTCTCCTATGCTGTGGTATATCTTCTTTTTTTATTCCTCTTGTTTTATTCGTTGAATCAATCCTCGACAATTATTATTCTCTCATCAACCATATAATATTTTTCGCTCTCAATACCAATATTCTGTCTTAATCCGAAGACAGAATTTCTTGTCCTAAAAATAATCTTCCTTCACCCTCCATCGTTGTTCCATTTCCTTCAATCGATCAGACACTTGTTAGCTGTTAGTCCCAACTGCCTTTTACGTTCCCTGTCTCTCATAATCATAAAAATTCTCATTACCAATCCATCATTGTTCTCACCATCTATAGATTGACAACTTATTCTACTCTCCTTCTGTGCCATTGTTAGTGTTCGTCAGTATTCAGGAAGATCTAGGTAAGATCAGTGGCTAGACCAACCTGAACAGATTGGGTTTAATCATTATGGAAACACAGGTCATTGTTATTGTTATTGATTCCGAATTAGATCCAACCACAATTTCTTCATATTAATCCTAAATGAACACCTCACTACTTTTAGCTCCCTGTTAAAAACCTAGGGATCACTTTTGACAAAATCTTCCTGGATACTCTATGTCACCCGTATTTCCCAATATCCTTAACATTTCGACATTATAACCCAATCTTATATAATTCCTAATCTTCTTCTACTTTTACAAATGTTATGTGGTATAACGGGGCCTCTTAAACGTTATCGAGGACAGATTATAGCGAATCAAGAATTGCTCTCTAAGATTTGACATTGGTAACTCGAAGTCGTCGTATGGTTCCACCTTAACGACGAGTTATTGATACATGTGAATCCACCTGTATATCAACTATCCGTAGCCCTTGTGAAAGTTTAGCCTTCTACAATTTTTAGTCCACAGTCAATTCCAAAACAATTGACAATTTCCAACACAACCAAAACATATTTCCGTCCCACTAATATTTGAAATTACTCTACATTATTATGACTTACATATTTTCCTCTTCTCATCCAAATCCTTGCGTTTCTAATATCACCTTGATTCCCAAGAGGATGTTCTCTAATTATCTCATTTTATTATTATGGTTTACAGTGATAAGAAGTGTATTGGTTTTTAATGATCATCAGTAGTTTCTAGTAACAGCGTTGCTTTTTTTTTTTTTTTTTTTTTTTTTTATTTCTTTATTATTGGTTACTTTAGGTTTTTCTCACGTTGTTCAAAACGTTGTCCCAGAATAAAATTAACTCTCTATCCATCTCATATTTTTGTACAGACTCTTATTTTACTTCCATTCTTGCCCAAGGTGCCTTAATTCCTCAGAGAAGAGATTTTGATAGTAATGAACCAGTCCAAAATATCCTCCGAGATAACAGATGCATTACCTTATTCAAGCTCTATGTTTTTTTATTGACTTTTTTCTTTTTATTTTGAGAATGATCAGCCTGAATCGGTTTGTATTTGGTCTATGGTTTTTTAATCAAAATTGCTGTCTTTGATTTATTACTTGATAACAGAAAGTGGCAAATGAGCAAGCTTTTATTTTTGTTTTTTGGCAGATAGGCTTACTCTATTCTCTTTTTCTTTTCCACCATCTTCCTTTTGCGCTATTCCAACATTTTGTGTGCTTTTTCCTGCTTATCATCCGCATGCCATAGACTTCCTTGGTAACGGCAATTATCAAAATTATTCCACTGTTTGTCTAATCTTTTAATGCTTCTTGGTCAATTGTATTTCGGTCTCTACGTAATGAATTCTTAAGGACCCATACTTTTATGGATTTATATAGATTTTTTTAATGGTTAATCCATATTGTTGTTCACATTGATGGCGTTTGGGTTTTTTAAAAATGCTTAGACAATAAATAGGATGTATTCGTTTACGTGATCTTAATATTACTGATTTCTAGGTATTGTAAGTTAATACATTTTTTGTATTTCGAAGTAACTTTTTAAAGTCCGAGCTTTGGCTTGGAAAATGGTAAACACTTATTTTGAATTAGGAAATTTATGTGAATACAATGAATAAATATAACGTATTAAAACTCATACCTTTACAATGTTAAAATTGCTGTAAGGAAAACTTTTCCAATGGAAAGTATGTTCCAGTTTTATAATTAATCTCTGAACAGAAACAGGAACGAACGGCTTAAATTTTCATAACCCAATCTTCTCTAATTTTCTTAGTGTTTCTCTTATTCTAGGGTTTAATATTTTTGCTCCTTAATTCGTTATTCAGACTGCTGAGTTCATTTTTAAAACGGGCAACTCTCTGAAGAAATAGCTAGTCTATTGCTGAGGTATGAATAATAGAATTATGAGAATGAATGAATGGAGCGTGTATTATTAAATATCTTTGTTTCTGCAAATAATTGTTAATTATTTAGAGTATTATATATATATTAGTTATATATATATTTTATATATTATATATATTAGTTATATATATCTAATATATAAAATTGTCGTGTCACAGTGTTTGTAACAAAACTCCTCCCAAACCACTCGACCGATTCTTATGAAATTTTGTGTGTATATTCAGTAGGTCTGAGAATTGGACGTAAACTATTTTTCATACCCCTAAGTAATATGGGTCGGCCATAATTATTGATTATGCGTCGATCGTAGCAGTGATGCCTGATGATGGTGCATTTTTGATATGTTGTAAAAGCATGTCTGAATAGTGTAAATCCAAGTTTGCAACCAAAAAACAGACGGGAATACATTTGGTGCCCGAAAAACTTCGAAATTTTCGGAGTTATCTCAGTTTTTGGCCTGTATCTCTTGATCGGTGTGTTTAAGGGGAAAACATAAATAACAATTTGTAAAGAACATGAAATTTGATTTTTTTAAATTTTTTATACCCCTAAGTGATATGTGTCGGCTATTATAATTGATTATGCGTAATTTGAATCCACCAATTATGGAATGGTACACATTTGGTCATCAAAAATATCACCGAGAATGTTATTGAAGCAGCATTGTTGACTGGAATCATTAAAGGAGAAATCGTCATGTAGCCAAGTATTCCAATGATACCATAATACCTTTCAAAACCCTTAAATTTGATATACGCTTGGCTATTGATATGACCATCAACAAGTCTCAAGGCCAGACAATGTCCATTTGCGGTTTGGACCTAAAACAGCCATGTTTCTCCCTTGGACAATTATATGTTGCATACTCACGTGTTAGTAAACCATCTAATCTATTTGTATTAGCAAAGGATAGATTAACAAAAACTATTGTACATCGATTTGTACTCAATTAAATTGAAATAAATAATTATAATAAAAAAAAAATTATTAGTCATAATTAAAAATTTACCATGATATACCTCATTCATTAATCTAATGTTTATATTTTATCAGTTAAGAATTTTGTATATTATTTATTTATTTTATACTATACATAGATATAAGATGAATAAAATGTAAAATCAAAAATCTATTTAATTCATTTTTTCCATTCATTCATTGTTTCTTAAAAATTCAAATTTTAACGTAATCTTTTTTAAAACTATTACAACAGCCACAGCAACGCGTGGCCGGGTCAGTTAGTGTATATATATAAATATATAAGATGGATATATGGGATCTAGGACCCTCCTGGGGCTCTCCCAGCCTCAATAATATGCTATAAAAATAGGGTACCCAAAACAAGGGGGAAAGAAACTGGCGGTTGAGCGTGGTGTTAGGACAAGTCACCTTCTTGCAGAACCGTTGTCCATGAAACAGTACAGTCTCTACCATGTACTGAACCCCAGACCCGTTCATGGGTTGTAGTGGTACAGGTTTTTCATATATATAATATGTATGTATGTATATATGATAATATAAGATAGAACAGTAGATACTGAGCTGACAATTGTCACACTGAACTATTAGGACTTTCATAAAGTTAGAAAAAACAGAATAATTCATAAAGCATAGTAATATTTATGTTTGAAATTTAAAATTGGTATTTTTCAACAGTTCTATGTTTTTTACAGCATTCCGGGCCCCTTCCCCCAAACCAAACAAGTTATTGATTATTGGTTTGCTTGTGTTTTTCATGATATTCTCTTGAATGTTTATTGTTTTAAGAATTTTGTTTTACCTCTATATATACTTCATATATTTTTTTAGCGGTTTTCAATCAATAATTCCTAAAGATATTTTATCAGTTAGGTTGGTATTACTAATGCATATTTTAAAAAGTCGATTTATTTTAATATTATTTTATGTTGAACATTTTCGACTTGGATCCCTATATACCATGGACATCCAGTGGGTGATAGCGAGTACCCAATATCCCAATAATGTCCAATAACCGCGCCAACAGCCTCTAAAGATTTTAATCTAAACTGACCCCCTCATATCCCTTCTACTATTCATATTGAAGTGCTTCTCTGTGAAATAACTAATCTTTAATCATTGCTGAACATCTAAATAACTAAGAAAACAAAATTAAACCTGAGTGCATGTAAAAACCTAGTTAAAATGATAGTCAGTTCATTCTTTGCAAAAAAAAAAAATTGGCTTTCATAATTTTATTGTGTCGAACTGTTTGGAATCAATATTTACCTGCAAGTTAAACTGAATTATTATTAATTATTTATCAATTATACAAAAAAAAGATATAAAAGCAAACGTAACAGGTCACCATGTGTAACCCCAGTTGAGTTGTGTGCTACCTACTTTCACCGAACTGATAACCTGGCCTATATTCCTGGGAAGCTGCTGGCTGTCTTCTCATGTATGTCCCTAATTGTTTAAAACATTTTGCATTACTATTTCGCTCAATCGTAATATAATATAATAAATATTCTTATATATATATTTAATTTATTTTATTTTATTTTTTAATATTTGTTATAATTTTTTTTAAATATTTTCATTTCAGAAGAAAAGATATGTCCAGGGCCGGGATTCGAACCCGGGTCGTCCGTCTCTCCGTGACAGCACTCTACCATTTGAGCTACCAGTCAGGACAAATCCGTTCTCTTCACCGATCCCATATCCCGGTGTTCTCGCAATTTGCGATATATACAAGGGGAAGAATGTTCATTGAAGATTACTTTAATTAGGATCTTTTTGACTTACGTCGTTATATATTATTAAAATTTATTTTATTTTATTTTTTATTAATTTTTATAATTTAAAAAAAAAATATTTTTATTTGTAAAGAAAAGATATGTCCAGGGCCGGGACTCGGGAACATTATATTAATGTTTAATCAACATTCTTCCCCTTGGATACATCCTAAATTGTGAGAACACGGGGATCTGGGATCAGTGAAAAGAAAAGATATGTCTGACCGTGAAGTGATGCACGATAGCTCAGTTGGCAGAGCACCACGCTAGTAAAGTGGGCGACCCGGGTTCGAGTCGCGGACATATCTTTTCTTTTCAAATACAAAAATTTTTTAAAAATATATTTTTTTAGTTTACGATCATTGATTCTTAATGGGTTACGTTAATGTTCTTAGTGGAGCTTAAGTTTGGTTGGTATTACTAATAAATATTAAAAACAATTTTAATAAGAGATAGATATTATAAACGAATAACTAATTGTATGATAAATAACATGTTAAAAACATAAATGATTGGAGAGTCCATAGAAACTTTCATGCTAATCTAAAATCTCAGCGTTTCACTTATAACACCGAATAATGAATAAAAAGTAGATAGTGAACTCATAAACAAATAAATTTAACGTTTGGAGGCAACTTAGTAGCTTATGTTACTAAAACAATAAATAAATACTAATTAAACAAAGTAAGGCTAGATGAATTAGAAATATAAAGGTGTAACCTCTAAAAACTAGGTTTAATGCTATAATAAATAAATAGAATTAGAGATCAATTCACATATGATTACATATGTTTTGATTTATATAAGTTTAAATAAATTGTTGATATTCGAACTCTTTATCAATAAAAAAAATTAGTTCTTTACTCCCTGATAACATTTATCTTAATTGTAAATATATATTTTATTTATCAGATAAGCCCCGAACTATATTACCATAAATAATTTTGTAATTAAATCCATCCAATTAAATTATATAGCTAAAACAGTTTAAAGGAAGATGAGAATATTGCACAAGATTTCCTTTCGGCTTGAGTGATATCCCATCTCGAGCAGCTTTGACATTTTGATAATTAATATGGGTACTTAATGAAGGGCGGAATTTCCGATTTCAAAGCGTTACTTCTTCTAATTAAAGCACCTCAATATTCACCTTGATCTGAAATGTTTAGATTATTTTTTTCGAGACAGATTTCTTAATCATTGATTTAAATTATTTAAGAAGGACTTTTTAAAATTAAAAAACAAAACAAATGTTACTCTTGTGAAATTCCAAACAAAACCTTTGGTGTATGTTTTTTGTTGTTGAATATTTTTTTCTTCTATTGATGGTAAATTTTTGGACAGTTGAAGGAAGGTATTTTCACCACACTTTAATTAATCAGCCTATCACTAGTATGCATTTTTATGGTTCACTGTTAAATGATTCTTTAATCTGTCAAATGGGAGCGGAGTGGCTCACTGTTAGAGGGCTGGGTTGCCATGCCGAAGGTCCAGGGTTCACATCCTGACAAGGCGTTTATTTAATATGTTAGCAGCCGGAAACGGATTCCATAGGATCTAGGACTCGCCTGGGGCTCACCATGCCTCTATAAAGTGGTTATCCAAAATAAGGGGGGAAATATGGCGGTTGAGCGTGATCTAGAACAAATCACCTCCCTGCACAACCGTTGTCCTAGAAACAGTACAGTCGGCTTACTGAACACCAGACCCTTCACGGGTTGTATTTGAACTGGTTTACTTGCATTTATGCTTCTTACAGGTACCCTGGTGACGCATTGCCGAAACGTGGACTGATTTTATTTCATCAGATTGATCTTTGAGAAACTGGTTGTGACTCAGAAATTGATTTAATTGTTAATTAAGTATAATATTTGTTTATACTGAAATGCATTAAGAATTTAAAAAGTCTGTCAACACTACTTGAACCGGATTAAGCTAATGATTTAAAATAATGTGTGATGTTAAATAAGTAATAATTTAAAATAATAATGCAATATGAATTACCAACGTCCTTTTAATTAAAAACATTTTACTCTACCGTTGAAGGTAGAGGTAAAACGAAGCAGTATATATATTTTAATATTTTTGGTGTCAATTATATGGAACTTGTTTACTGCAATACTGGTTTTATAATAATTTAGGGTTAATTATAAGCCCAATTTTGTATAAGGGTTAATTAAATTTGATACAATCCGCAAATTTTAATTTACTAATGTATATCGTTTATGAAAGCTTAAATAATTGGAGGTAGAATATTGCTTGTATCCTGACGCAATTTGTGCAATTTCCCATTTTCCACATTGTGGTAACCATTGCCGCATCACTTAACAATATATGGAAATATTTTTATGAGTACCTCACGACTCATTGCATTTTAAGTAACGTATTCACAGATTTAACTTACATTGGATTTTACATTGTTCGCAATTAGAAATATTATTTTCATTTAATGATTTTTTTTGTTACAACTTTGTTGTTTTTCGTTTCTATAAGTTCTCGCCACAGATCTTGGTCGAGCCAGTCTCCTTCTCTAAGACCCCTCACTGCCATTCTCTCCTCCTCATCCCGCACCCATTTTGTTTTGGGTCGTCCTTTTTTCCTCCTTTCCGAAGGGCAATAGGAGTTTGTTTTTGGCCATCGCTCTTCTGCCATTCTTTTTAAGTGGCGATACCATTTTAGTCTCCTTGTTTCTATTGTGTAGAGGATGGTTGTTTCCTGATCTACGAGTATTTCTTGCCCTTACTATTAGGGACATGTTGAATTCTGGAAATGGTACAACAACGTTTCCAGAGGTCCATCTCCACGGCCAACAACTTCCTTTCCTCCTTATTCGTAATTAGTAGTAGAGGATAATATTTTCAATTAATGAGTGAACAACAATTTCTGCAGGTTAACCTGATTACTCCACAGAAAAGAGTTTTGACACCTAATAATTTTTTTTCTTACTATTTTTTCAGTTATGTCTTTGTATGAGCTTCCATCTTCAATAAGCCATCTTTCAAGATATTTATATGCAAGGGTTTTTTCTTGATATATAAATGAAACTAATAAATATGTACAAATTAAAGAAGGATAAAACAAATTATGTGTCTTATAATATAAAATATTTGATGAATTGCTTTGTACGTTTCATCTTTGGGATCTCGAAATGAAATAGATAAGCCCCCACCTCCCGATTTTAAGAAGAGTACCTCCTACCTACCTACGCACTTCCTATCATCCTTTCTTCATCAAGTTTCTTCATCCCGTCTCCCCCGTCGATTTAAAAACATCGGTCCACTCCCGGAACACCCCTTCTCGGGTTTCAGATCTATATCGACAATGTCTTAATTGAAGGTCGAAGGATTAGGTTAATAATAAACTTCCATTGCACTGAAAATAGGCATCTCTTCATTATTGTATTTGACATTCGTCTTTAATGTACAAGTTTGTGGTTAAATCGATTTTGCCAGATCACGTTTTGAATGAAAGGAATTAAAAGTAGGTAAACTAATAGTCTTTAAGATGTATTTTTATCTTGATGGTCGTTCATAATAAATTTTATGAAATAAATGTTTTATTTTAAATTCTTTCCATTAAATATGCAAGAAAATAGAAACATGATGATTTTAGAGGTGAGGTGAGTAAGTTCACATGTAGGACCACAGCAAGAAGGCCACATGTGTTAAAGATGACACCATCTGTTGGCGCATTGGGTGCGCTATGCTCAAGACGACTAGATCTTGAGGCGGCGCTAGTGGGTAGTCGATGGGACCTTGAGCTGGCGAATAACCGGTCCACCTAATTCAGTCGCTTTCTAGCTTTAAACAGGCATGGGCTAAGCGCTGCACACAAATAGAAGTTTGTTATTATACTGTATTAAAATAATAAATTATTTTTGGACAAACAGATGCCTTAAAAATAGTTTTACAACTTCCTACTGCTCATTAAAGGAAGGTGAATTTCCAAGAAGGTGATTTGGCCGATACCTCACTCACTGTATATTATGTACTACGGTTAAAGATATCGACTTTATACAAGCTGATCGAACCCCAGGAGGTCTCCAGGTCACTGATATTACCGGAATAAGTAATTTACATGCCACACCTGTCCTCCAATTCGAAACCCTAAGAACCTACGCACCGAGCTTCCCTCTCCTTTAACAACTACAATATATAAAATTGCAAATTTTATTATTATAAAGGGCCAATCCTTTACACAGTTTATACAGCTGACATCCCAACCCATCTTAATACTATCCTTACCACGTATACGGATGACACATGAATATTATCGTTCAACACTGATCCTGAAGAGTATAACATCCCATAATCTTCAACCCATATCACTGACATTGAAAAATGGTGTCAAAACTGGAGGATTAAAATAAGTTCCCATAAATCCCGTCAAATCACCTTAACCAATAATTTCCCGTCCGTTCCGTATTTTTTTAATAACATCCAATTGGTTACTGTAGAACAGGTCCAATACTTAGGACTACACCTTGCAAAACGCTTAACTTAAAATCCTCATACCAGAATGAAACGGCAAGAAACAACCCGCCGATTCAGGCTAATTCAACATTTACTAGATAAACGCTCTAAGCTCCTAATAATTATACAAGACTTTGTATAATACACATGACAATCATCTGACCTGACACATAGAAATCAATTAAGAAATAGCTGTCCTTAAAGTAAAACTAAGTAAGCCTGCACAATTATTAAAAACTGTTATTAGAATAAACTAAAAATACAATTTTTATGGCATAGCGACATGGATTTTTCAGTTAACATATAATAAGAACAGAGTCGGTTTTTTAACTCCTTGAGTGAGTTTCTGACATTTAAGTGTGTGTTGGGCTGTTGATGTGAGGCGTGTTGCATTTGACTTTCATTGATGCATGTATGTTCTGATGATGTCTGATTTGGTGAAACGTTACTTGTTCAGGTATTATCCATTATCTTTGACCCTTAAGACTTTTTTTTTTAGTTTTCCACTTCTATTCTAATTAATTTAAATTCAAGTAAGTATTAAATTTATAAGTAATATTGTAAGTACTATAAGTAAATTAAGGGAGCGGACTGAGTTGTAGAGCACTGAGTTACCATGCCGGAAATCCTGGTTCAAATCCCTCTGCGGGCAAGACTTTTATTTAGTCTGCTTGCAGCCGGAGATGGATCATATATAGACCCTCCGGGGGCACCCAGCCTCTATAAAATGTTATAAAAATAGGGTACCCAAAATAAGGGTGAAAATCTGGCGGTTGAGCGTGACCTAGGACAAGTCACCTCCTTGCAGAACCGTTGTCTATGAAACAGTACAGTCTCTACCATGTACAGAACCCCAGACCCTGTGTAGTGGTACAGGTTTTTTTTTTTATAAGTAAATTAAATTAAAATTGATGAAAACACTAACCAGAACAAAGTTATAAAATTGTAATAACGTTGATCCTACTGCTTTCTCATGTAGTTTGTGGTTTCTGCGGTCTTTGAAGACCTTGGAAAAATAAGGTATGTAGGTAATCGGAGAATTGCTCGTAACGTGTACTTTCCTAAAAGATTTTCTCCACACTTTGTGGGAATAAATGAGTAGCTGTTGAATAAATATTAAATAGAAACGTAGGTCGCTGTGAAGGTAACTATGCTTAAAATAAAAACCCACAGTTGAATATTAAATTCTCAAACTATAAAAGAATATGTAACCTTATTGCTGGTCTCATTCAATGGGTTCTGCCGAAGATGAAACTAATCAGGTTATTGGAAATAGTTACAATAATTTATGAATTCAACAACATTAATTAACTTTGAACAATTTTAATAATGTTCTACCTTGTGGAAATATGAGAAAATATCCTGTTTGATGTATAATGAAATTTTATTTTGTGTAAATGAATTAAAGTGTTTGTCAAGGAAGGCTTTTGATTTTGAACCTGACGTTACGGCCTAAATAATAAACAAGTTGCTGAGAGATAAATATCTCATGACAGATTCAGCTATCAATCTGAAAAGTACATGTTCGTGTTAATGCGCCTATGATATTACCGTTTATAAAATTCTCTTGTTGTCCTGTTTGTTGTTATTTAAAAGTTCCTGAAGGAAATTTTTTACTGAGCGTCTAGTGCAAGTCTGCCTCCTGATAGAACTTTTATTTTATGTTAAATCAAACGTAGATTGGGTTCTTAGGACTGAAAGACACTCCCGGGGTTCGCTCAGAGTCTGTAAGGTTGGCATCTGACTTTTGATAAGGAGGATGACCCTTGTATCAAAATAATGATTTTGATTACATTATTCCATTGGATAAAAAAAAAAAAAAGGACGTAAGGTTGGCCTTTCAATTCTAGACCTGATATTTATACTGCCAATATTAAAATAGTATAAACAATATTACAAAACCATATCAAGCGATGAAAATATTGTCTATTATAGGATTGTTATAGCGTTCGAGTGAAACAATAATAAATTCAATACACTCAATAGGTCATAAAAAAGTATTATAGGCTAATAAACTATATGCAATAGTTATTTGTAATAAACGTCTGTATTTTGTAATAGTACGTCCTTCCAAGTATTTAGATCTAATTATGGTTAATAAATACGTCATTGTTCACATATTTTTAATTTAAGCGATATTGTTGTAATAATATAAAACATTTTATAATGTTAAATCCGATATTGTAAAAGCTTTTCATGTAGAGACATAATTTAGATTATTTTATCGGTTGGATGGCATTTGACAAAAAACGATCACTTGTGCGCCATATCACTAAACGCAGAGAGCAGAAACTTATCGACCAAATTATGTCCAGGCCTCCAACGTCGATAAATAATCATAAATTTATAATAAACATGTGTTAAATATTTATTATCTTATATTAATATTATTTTTAGTCCTTCAAAACGAAGCGAATGGCACTCCATCTGTCAATAGATGTGAATGAATGGCCCAGCTAATGTGGGCGAGTCCGGTCGTTAAGTAATTGTAACACCATCGCCGGCTGACCAATGGCCTTGTCACTCTAGCGAGGATGAAACTAACAGAAAATAAATATTGACTAAGTAAAAATTTAATTATATTAAAAAAGAAAATTAACTATAAAATTTCCACCATTAAGCTCTAATTTATCTGAGGTGTGCGCACAATAAATTCATATTTGGACGAAACGCTGGTACAATTAAAAAATAGGTTTTGATTATTTTGTGTTATCTTTCACTGCACTCCCTCACCAATTCAATCCATCACAATACATTTGATTTATTATTTTATAAACCTTTGAATGTGTAGTATTGCAATCAGTAAAATGAGTGAAATTTCTAAGGATCGTTATAAATGAATTAATATTGAATATTAACAACTTTAAAAATAATATAAAAAACGGAATTCGTAGGTTTTTTTATTTACTCTCCCTTAGTAGGCCTGAAAATAAACTCTGAAAACATTGATTACAAAATAAATGGCCTTTCACAAATATTTATAGAATGCTCATGCTCCCAGGAGGTTTCAAGCCATCCCTTATTCACACTCCATAAATTCTCTGTTAAATAATTAGAGAGAGGTGAGGAACAAAAGAATTAAAAAAAAATTGGAGGCAAAAAAGTAACATTGCGGACGGGCACATGGGCATTAGATTCTCTCGGGGCCATTTCTCTGGAATAAGAAATAATTCAGGAAAATTAATGTTTCAGTACTAATGACTTCCCTTTCGGTCGAAGAAGTTTTACTAAAAGTTCACTTGTTTATTTTAATATTTAGTGAGTTTTAATGTTTTATACGAAACATAAGTTGATCGCAAAAAGCATAAAAACCAAGACTAAAAAATCTATGAAACGTTATTAAATTTATCGTTTTGTTTGTATTTAGTATTTACAAAAATTAAGAAAAAATTAAATGAAAGAATGAGCATTTTACAAAGCAAAAGTAGAGAAAAAGATAACAATAAATAACATTTATTCATTTTATATAAATTCTTCCCAAAACTCTGATAAATTCAAAAAAACATTTCGGATGTTTGACGGTTGAATTTGGAGCTATATATTTTACCGTTTGCATAAACTACTCTTTATTATTTATTTCAATTCAGGAACTGGAAAACGACAGAGGTATGAAGTAAGTTCTTATTCAGTATGCACAGAATTTGTGATAGGATTGTTTTACATTTAGTGCTGAAGAATCTGAGAACTAATTTGAGAATTAGAGCAAACAATTAACAGAAGGAATGTTGTAGTGTATTACTGCGATCAAAGATTGAAATTAAAGCTTTAATTAGTTTGTATATTATTATTGTCAAAGTCTAGGAATCTCATGACCTTACTGGAATTTAATTTGTATACACGATCATTGTCAGTTTTAATATTTATTTTTAAATAATGTGATATAGAGTTTAGCCCTATATAAACTGCCTACATTTTGAATTAATATTAATATTTATTAATTTATTTCCGTTTATAGCTATTAATTTATTACCTTAAACATGTTACCCTATTTCATGATGTGTCTTGCCACTTTCATAGATACTCTGAACGTTCCGTATTCTTAAATACTCAGATATTTTTTTTTTTTAATATTGCAGGTTTCGTGGGGAAAATGCCATGATAGAACCTTCTTCCCAGTAATGGTTTACCTATTCCTCTGAAAATAAGACCGGCGAAATTCTATGTATTCCCTGACACGGCTACAAACCGTGGTAGTGTGGACAATGACGGGAAAACTCGTAAAGAAAGTAGAAATATTTCAAAAAGGTGTAGCACCGTATTCTCCAAATTTGATTGACCGACCACATTACCAATAGAAAAATGCTAATTTGGCTCAGAAATTTTTTTTTTTTTTTTTTCAGATCCCTCAGGAAACATGAAACAAAAAGGAATGTGATTAGTAAATGTACAATAGTAAATTTATGGGTTAGTATTATCCTTATTCTACTTGGTTAGGATTGGAAGGAGAAATAAATAATAAAGTGTTGAACTTATCCATATTTCAGGTACAATATTAACGAAGGTGAGGGGCCTTCTCTGATTAAGTGCCTTACAGACTAACTTATTCTAAACTTAAAGCTAGAAATAGGTATAAAAAGGGAGGGAGGAGGGAGGAGGGAAAGGAGAGGAAAAGGAAAGGAAAGGAGGAAGAGGGGTGGGTTAGTTATGATATAATGTTAACGGGGTTTAAAGGCCCCTTCCTGCCCTGCCACCTTGCAGGAAGGCGGGATGGGGTTATGGCTCGGAAGAGTGGGTTGTGGGATGCAGGAAGGTTATCAAAGAATTTGAGGTGGCACCTAGTGATGTGCGTCTGTACAGTGTTCAGCTGTAGTTCGTTGTGTATGTGTTCCATGTTACGTCTTTCTAATGTAGTGCCTCTAGTGATCTTCTGAAGAATGCTGTTTTGATAGGTCTGAAGAGACTTCAGGGCTGACGGATATAGGTAATGGAGGAGAGGAGCTCCGTGTAGTAATGTGGGTCTGAGGACTGCCTTGTATAGGAGGATCTTGAGTCTGAGTGACAGCCCTGGTGAGTAGAGTAGGTGTCTGAGTTGATTGGCTGTGGCTCGTGCTATGTGTATTCTGTGCTGTGTGTGCGCAGTGAATGAGAGGTGTGATTCAAGTTTCATGCCTAGGTATGTGAGCTGTGTTTTGTTCTGTATTGTTTGCCCGTTTAGTGTCGGTTGTGTTTTTAGTGTTTTCTTGTATGAGAAGGTGATGGCGTCAGTTTTATTGGTGTTTATGTGTATGTTTATGTCCTGTAATTGTTCTGTGATCATTTGGGCTGCTTTCTGGGCCTTGCGCATGGCGTGATCTGCGTTCATGCTAGCTGTGTAGATCGCTATATCATCAGCATAAGCGGCGATTTGCACGTTGTCGATTTTCTGCCCCACTATATGGGCAGTATAAATGTTGAATAATATTGGCGCAAGGACCGAGCCCTGTGGGACCCCACAAGTGACTGGGCGTTTTGTAGAAAGTTCAGATTTGACACGAAAGATGGCCTCGAGATCATCTACTATAGAACTTTATTGGAGTGCTACCGATGGGTAATTTCTCCACAAGTGTTTTCATGTCATATTCTACATTTTTTCACATTTACATCTCGAAAAAAAAAAGATGAAGAAATCTCATATATGAACAAATAGCGGAAATAAGAATACGTTGGCCATATCATACGAAATGACCACAATGACAAACTCCTGGTTGCATAATTTATGGAGTGGTTTGCCTCACAACTGCCCATTATTTAGAAGTCCCGATTACAAAATTAAGATCGCCATGTTAATAGCCAACGTCCGAAATGGATAAAACACGGGAAGAAGATGTTAGCTTATAATAAATGTTCTGAATGTGTTGTACAACTATCGAGTATTGCACGTGCATGCTTATAAAAAAAATCAACGTTTAGCTTAATCATCCTAATACAATGAATTCGACATTAACTCTTACTCATTTTTCTTAAAAACCACTTGTTACATAAAGCATTGAGTTTGTTATTATTATGCGTATGACTAAAAGTAACAAGGTGATTAACTGGAGTATTCCTGATCAATAGAAGATTTTTTTTTTTTATTTAATTCAATGATATTTACAACTATAATGGTATTATATCAAGTAAATGTGAAAAAATGTAGAATATGACATGAAAACACTTGTGGAGAAACTACCCATCGGTAGCACTCCAATAAAGTTCTATAGTAGATGATCTCGAGGCCATCTTCTTTTCAGACGCCTCGGAGGGTTATCAGGAATAGTATGGGAAGCAAGCTGAGAGACTAGCGGATTCAAGTGCGTATGGAGCTTGTTATGGAAGGATAGGTATCTAGTTTGGGCCAAATCAGTAACATATGGGATATTAAGAACATGATGGATGAGTTTGTTTGTGACATAATAAGGAGCATTGAGGATTTTACGAAAGATTTTGGATTGTAAGGATTGGATACGAGATGAATTGGATGGTTTAGTAGAGCCCCAAAGCTCAACTCCGTATGTCCAAGTAGGTCTGATGACTGTCATGTAAATGAGTCTATTGTAATTAATTGATAGCTTAGAGCGTTTGTCCAGTAAGTGTTGAAGTAGGCGAAAACGTCGAGCAGTTTCTTGTCTTTTCAGTCTTGTATGAGGATTCCAAGTGAGACGTTTATCCAGATGGAGTCCTAGGTAACGTATCTGTTCGACAGGGTTCAGTGGAATATTATTAAACGATACAGTAGGACAGGAATTCGTAGGTTTACGACGAAGAGTGAAGGTAATTTGATGAGATTTATTTTAATCCTCCAATTTTGACACCATTCTTGTAGGTGTGATATATGGGATTGAAGAGATTGGGATGCAACAAATGGATCCTTATTAACTGATAACACACATGTGTCATCAGCGTAAGTAGTGAGGACAGTGCTTGGATGGTTTGGGATGTCAGCTGTATATATCGTGTATAGGATGGGCCCCAGGATACTACCTTGAGGAACACCGGCAGACTGGGTGAAGAGGGAAGAGTAGGAACAATTATGGTTTACTTTAAAGGTTCTATTACTGAGGTAGGAACTGATAATAAGGAAGTAAGTTGAAGGTAAGAATTAACGGAGTTTGTACAGCAGTCCTGGATGCCAGACTCGATCAAAAGCCTGCTCTACATCGAGAAAAGCTCCCGTGCAGTACATTCCGCGCTCTAATGCGGATGAGACAACGTCCAGCACACGATGGCATTGCTGGATGGTGGAGTGTGATTTTCGGAAACCAAATTGGTGATCTGGGATTATTTGATTGGATTATATGATAGGATGAAGACGTTTCAGAATGAGTTTTTCAAGTATTTTCCCCATTATGGGCAAGAGAGATATAGGACGGTAAGAAGATGGGAGTTCTGGTGGTTTTTTAGGTTTTGGAATCATCTTAACTATGGATAATTTCCAGGAATCAGGAAAATATGTGGTGCGGAGTACGGCATTGTATATATATGTAAGGAGTAGGATCGCTTTCCGAGGAAGGCGTTTTAGAATCTGGGATGTGATTAGGTCGTGTCCAGGGGCTTTGTTGGCGGGTAATCTATGAATAATGTTTGATATTTCGGAAGGATGGAATGCTTTAGGAGGAGGGGACAACTGAAGAGGAATACTTAATTCTGCTCCAATGCATTCAGAGTGGGCTTGATTAAGGATATCTGGATGGGGGTTAAATGTTTTGAATAGAAGATTTAAAATGAAAAAAAATTTTTTTTGGGAATGAAAAATATGCTATGTATAAAGAACTACGTGTTTTTTATGGGAACCTGCATAATGAAAATTCGGAATTAAAAAAAAAATCTTTGCCTTGCTTTATACGTGTATCATATTTCTGCTCCAGAAAAATGTTGATAGGGTTATTATTTTGAAAGAATAGCAATCCTACCTTCGATCCTATGGTACAACGACTGTAGCCTTGGTATAATTAGTATCCTTAACTTTTTTTTAATTTTTATAATGATAATATACATTTTAAACTATCCGAAAAAGTGTATACACCATCCTCGCGTTGTAAAACCAACTCCTGTTTGGTATATGACGCCTGATAAAACAAACAGAGACACTCTGGTTTAGTTTTTGCTAGCAGAGCACTTGAACGTAGATAAGAAAAAATGCACGTCCTAACAACACATGGTTGCATGAATAGGCTCCAAGTCTTCCCAATATAGGCTCGCAATGACGCCTTCACTTGTTCTTCTTAATACAATTTTCATTTTTAACTCAATTTTAGATTTTAATGTTCAGCACTTGTGAATATTAGCTTATTATTTGCTGCCTGCAACCGAAATATGTGAGTAAAAATAGGAAGCGTTGTATCCCTCTTGAACCGAGGTATTTCGAAGTATAAGTTAATAAAATTATTTGAAAGAAAGTAAATAAAAATTACTATTAGACTAATTTTGTTATAAGCCATCGTCAAACAAAGAAAATAGAAATAATTCTGATAAATTTAAGTTCATATAAAAACAAGAATTAATTGATAGCATCGAAATCTTTTGTATCTATAAAAAAATCACTATGCTATTATATACTAAAATTTATCTTTTGTTGTATTTTTGTTTCTTAATTTATATATATATATATATATATATATATATATATATATATATATATATATATATAAATATTTACATTCATTCCTTTTTTAATTTAAAAACATGACTATTAGTTTATTTTTATTGAAACAAGTAAGTAGTAATTGAACGTTTAGACATGAAATGATGATTTAAATTATGGTATTTGAATGTTTATTGAATATAGAGAAAATTAACGTGGTACGTGAGTTGTATAGTAATTTTCCATTTGAAATCATTTTAACCCTAGCCAACATTGTTATTTACATCCGTTGGTAGAAATAAAAAAATAAAAATTTCAGGCCATATTCTTTGACAGTTTTCAAATCTATTGTTTCTAACTATTTTATTATCTATTTAAAAAAAATAAATAGATAATAAAAATGATGAAACAGATATAACTTCAGAACATCGTAATTAAATTAACATTATGGTTAGAAAAAACATGCTTTAAGCTCTCAATAAACATCTGACTAAATTGCACTAATTGTATACTGTTTCTAGGTGTTCTTTAATTGTTTTTCTAAATAAGAAAAATTTCAAATCTCATAAGAAAATATTGCCATCAAATATTAATTTCATATTGATGGATAAATACAGTTGTCCCTTTGACCTATCTTCGTTGCAGTGTGATTACAAGTAATACTATTATAAGCCTCTAATGAGTACGGAACTAAAAATTCAATCTCACCTATAAGTTGAAATTATATTTAAATAAATTGTATCAATCGGTTAAATAACAAGGGACTAAATCTGTGTTTAAATTGCAAAGACATTTCAAATGAGGTCAGACAAAATATATGCCCTGCTCTAAGCGATCCTAAAATAGTTTTTCATTTGCCTTGTTTCCTACAAATCGTAGTTCAAAGGCACGGGACGTTTTCTTGTTTTTTTTTCAATCTGACAATTGATGATATCATTTATTTTCTGGTTTACACTATACTTAAAGAAGTAAGTCTTGTCCAAAACGACTCTTAATTGAAATTTGACTGTACATCCGAGATTAAATCACTAATTTTATCTGGAGGCATATAAAATAGTTGAGGCATATATGGAAAAACATGGCAAAAGATTTATAATCTATTCGATGAAAATAACGTAGAATTAAATGCAAATAGAAAATTTGAACTTAACTCATCAACTTCAACCTGTACCTTACAGAACAGATATTGTTGTAATGAACAAATCAACATGCTCTGTTTAACTACAGCTTAAGAAAATCCGTACTGTAGTTCCTCCTTAAAATACTTAAATATTCATAATAGATGTTAAACAAATAAAAAATAAAACGTTTCTTTAGTTTAGTTTTTGTTGTTAATGAAAGCATGAATAAGGTGTTAACATGATATAAAAAAAATATTGCGAGTGGTGGAAGTGGTGATAATTTAGTTAGATATAGCAAATGGAGAAATTGAAGTAATTGATATCAACAGACTAAATTTAAAGACAAGTAATGGTAGGCAATATTTATTACTTCTCAGTAAGTTGCTTTATAACTAAGTGCGCAACTTCTAGTAACTATAAACGCTACTAGAATGTATTTAGCTATTCATAGCATCCAACAGAAGTTGGTTCTTCAATATGAGGTTTCACAGCATGTAATATTGTATTGTGCATCTCTTCAAGATAGCGCTTGCATATTGAAACCTTTTAAAGTTTAATAATACTTTATATTATTTCAATGTATCTCTCTGGAAAAGTGATTAATGGTTAATAGACTGTCATAAGTCGGAGGCCTATTCAGAAATATTTGAGAGAAGAGTATTACGGCGTATGCTTTGTCTCATAAAAATAACAGTCCATGATCTTTCTGTCTCCCTTAAAGTTACTTCATGTGTACTGAAGATGAACTTCTATGAAACAGAGAAGAAATTAGCATTTTTTACCAACGTGAAATCTGTATAATTTATTTTATTTGGTATCTAGAGAGAATATATTTTTTTCATTCAGGACTTTTCATAAAAAGGAAATTTTTTATTCGTTTTGAAAAAAAAGTTGTGAATTAGCTGTGGTGCTGTTTAACTTGTGAACTCGCTATCTGAGACCTGTCACATCAGGCTTTGTCTAACACAGACCACCCCCCTACCGACCGACCTTATCAACACCCCACCCGTTTAAAGGCTGCCAGCTGGTTTAGGAAAACATTTAACGTTTCCTCCTCTGGTCAAATATTTTTATAATGATCCTGAAATATAGGGCTGGGATTTTTTGAAGGAAAGAGTCAAACAAGGGTATCAAAAGTAATTTAAAAAAAATTAAATATACAGTCACGAGGAGCGGTGAAAGAAGTGAAAAGACGAAATTTTGGAATAACTCTATACCATTTTTGAATTTCGAAATCTATTATAGTCTAGATTATTTATATCACGAATTTGTAAATTTAAATTATTAACGTGAGTGTGGTTATCACATGTACTGGAATCCCGGACAATAATTATACACATCAAGTATTTTATTTATTAATGAAAACATACGATGGGCTGCACAAGTTCAATACAAAATATCAATAACTTAATTGAAATTACAATTAGTAAACCATCTCATTATTTATACTTTGTGCTGGTATTTACGTAGATGTTAATGAAATTTATTATCATTTTTAGGATTATTATCGTCATTAAGCTCAACAATATGGAAAATAAAATCTTTGAGGGAAAATGAAAAGTTTAAATAGTTATTGAAGTTTTAAGCTTTTATTAATATAAATTTCACACGGACTGAGAAAACGGGACCACAGATTTCGAACAAAGACAGAGGTTGTAACAAGGAAATGTTGAACACAAAATATGGGCAAATAAAAGTCACGAAAAAGTTCAAATACCTTGGGGAGATAATATGTAACAACGGAACAGATAGGGCATCCGTGGAAGAAAGAATAGCCAAACTGGAAAGACTGAACTTTCCAACTTGTAATATGTATAGCAAGAAAAATTTGTCCTCCAATGCAAAAATAAGACACTACTGTACAGTAATAAGACCAGTATTACTGTATGGTATGGAAACAGCCAGCCTTCCAAGTTTGGAGAAGGTCCTGATGATTGAGAGAGAAATTCTGAGGAGGATTTATGCACCCAAAGTAACACATGAGGGGTATAGGCGAAAATCCAAAGAAGAAATATACAAAAATTTGGAAGATCTTGAAACAGTCATGAGGACTAGGAGACTGAGGTTCTACGCCCGATAGGGTAAGAATGAACAATGGGAGGCAGACCAAAAAACCTTTAATAAAGTATTAAGCTACAAGGGTATAGGCGGATATGTGAAGCAAAATAGGACAAGCAAAAATGAAGTAAAATAGGACCGTGATAGGCTAAAAATCAAGGATGAAGACTGCTTGGACAGAGAGCTTTTCAGGAAAAAAATAAAAGAAGTTGGAGTTCTTGCGGGAAGGAAGAAGAGACGAGGGAGAAAATGGACTAAGGAAGAGCGAGAGGAACAGTCCAGGAAGATGAGAGATTATTGGATTAGACGGAAGGCGGAGAGTGTGAAGAAGATTTGAGTGATATTCGCGTGGTCCTTGTTGGCCGATTCGTGGAAAAAAAAAAAAAATTCACAACTATTTAACGACCTTTAGTTAAACTTTATTATTCTTTTGTCAATCGAATTCTAAACCAATAAACTAATATGCATTAAAACAGATTGTATAACTTGCGCAGCCCACTAGGTTTCGCCAGTCTCGCGAAAACGTCGTGAGCATGTCGGGGCGCTAACTCCTAAGTTCTTCCACCTACCAAAAATAGCTAAACGCGGCTAAAATTTCAAAGTTTTCACTCCAAATATTGGTAGGAAAGTAAAAAAAACTGTACCATGAATGGTCTTCAATACACGTCCGCTTGTACAGGGAAGTGATTTTTTTCCGAGGTCACGCTCGACCTCCAGGTTTTCACTCATTAAGAATACCCACATATAAAATACGGGTGAGCCCTAGGAGGGTCTGTAAATAACACAGGGTTCGTACATGGCTGTTAACAGATTAAATAATTTATCTGCCACAGTCGGATTCGAAGCATTCTATCCCTGATTACCTCGCAATCTAACTGAAGGCTTAAGTCAATTAAAATTTTCAGCTTATCTAATTTACCGAATATTTTCTATAATCAATGGAACCATTGGACAGAAAAAAAGAATATGGATAAGAGAAGCATTGATAGTTAGCCGCTAGATTTCATTATCCATTATACAGGGAAATATTAAACGCCATGAAGTATATTGATCGCGATAATATTATGATTATAATTGAGCCCTTAAATACGAGATAAAGTTTCAGTATAACATTAAGGCCTAACGGTATAATCAACCACTTCGAGCAGACATTTTATATTTAATTTTTTTCTGTGTGTTACCATTTATGAAAGTTTATACTGGTGGCGATTTGATGTAGAAGTAGCATTTCTATATATTTTATTTCATGCAAGTATATTTACATTTTAACAAAAAAAAAATTTTAACTCATGTTTAACGTCTTCTTTTGCCTGGCTCATATTCACAGGAATTCAATAAATCATTTATTTATTTATTATCGGTCAAATTTGTAATAAATTTAAAGTTTTTCCTCTATTTGCGGGGGGGGGGGGAGAAGGGATGGCCTGTATGAACTAGAGATTCTGATTAGAAATTCAAGAATATGAAGGACATTTTTGCAATGTTAATTCCAATTATTTAGAGTTGAACTTTTCCTTGTTTCGTTCAAATTTATTTTCAATTAATTCATATTAAAATTATCTCTGGATTCATTGACATTACATATGTTGTCATTGTGCTTGCGGCCTTTCGTTTTAAAGCTAATTATAATTCAGTTACGTTACAATGGAATAAATTAAATGCTAATTTCTAAATCTACATTTGTTTTGCGTAAAACGTTTCGTGGTAGGGACATTTAATTTAATTCTGTTAATTTTCGTATTTCCCTTCGCTGTAATCGGTTCAGTATCATTTATTTCAATTTTTTTCAATACTAAAGTTTTCTCAACCTGAAAAATTCCTCCATAATTCTCTCATCTTTAGTCCGTCGATGATTTTCTCTAATTCATTATTTCGTCATTTTACATTCAGCCTTCCACTCCACTACCAATATGTATAATCGATTTGAATCCATCTCTTTTGGCCACTTCTAAATTTTTTTTTACTGATTTTTCATAAACCCTTCATCCTTCATCTTAGAAACCGTGACAACCTCCTTCAGAAATTTATCACTACCGTTAATAGAGTTTTTCTTATATTCTGCTCATGGCCTCCCGTATAAGAGGCTTACATTATTATGCTTTCTACTAGTTCTATAATAATTTCTTTTTCACTATATATGGTTACATATATAGTAAATGCTCTCCCCTCCGACTTACTCCGCCTTATGTTTTTCTTATATATAACTAAAGCTTTTTTATAACCAAAATCTACATTTTTCCTTAAAATAAGAGCATAATACTTAAAACCTAATAGTTAGTTATAAATAATATGCTTCAAATTATTAACTTAACTATTTAATCAATCCAAAAATGATAAAGAATTAGAATTTTTTTAGAGCTCCATTCAAGTTCTTTGGGTCGAAAAGAATTATTTATATTATTCATGAGCTTAAATAATTTATGGGATAGTGATATTTTTCTAACGCATCTCCAAAGAAACCTACTAAAAAATAAAACTTTTCAGCCTGTTACAACAATAAAACATATGGTTCATTCAATATATAAAAATTGAATGAAGGAATCATATATGTTATTATAAAAAATAAAGTCACCGATCGAATGTTTTATTTCTAGAAACACCAATAGGATCCAACTAGCACATTTGATTTCAAGTTCAAAATTAGCTCTTAAACTTACTGTTACTTTTACTGTTTAAAATTACTGTTACTTTTATTTTTGTATTATTATTTTTTTTTTTGTGGTGGTCTGAGTTGCCATGTCGAAGGTCCTGGGTTCAAATCCCGCTGTTGGGAAGACTTTTATTTAATCTGTTAGTGGCTGGAGATGGATCCCATGGGATCTAGGACCCTCACGGGGCTTAACCCAGCCTCTTAGTGGGTACCCAAAATAAGGTGGAAAATCTGGCGGTTGAGCGTTATCTAGGACGAATCATTTCCCTGCACAACCTCTGTCCAAGAAACAGTACAGTTTGTACCATGGGTTGTAGTGGTACAGGTTTTTCTTTCAGGTTGGCCGTTCACTGAGGCTGGAGATGAAATAATTTGCAAGCATGCAGCCATAGCCCGAATAGAAGAAATTATGTCTATAGGAAAATCAAGTATAATACCATTACATTTGGCTTAAAACAAAAAATACTTATAGTGTGGTATACTATATGTATGGACCTCTTCGATATTAATAATGGAGTCTGAATAGTTAAGTACGAATGTAAATTGGTACTTCTAAAATTTGAGTTGAAGAATGTATTTAAATATTGTGACCAAAGTGTTAAAGAAATTTAAATTCAATACCAATACTTTTTGTGTTATCATCCGCATCATATACATCCTTGCATTGTTATGTCATTCATCATTCGCAGGAGCGATAAGTCCAAAAGAGTAGCGCGGGATACAAACATATTTTATCATATAGCTAGTTATATATATATATATATATATATATATATATATATATTGTTTGGGAAATCTGTTCAAGAAATTGCCATTCTCGTCATGGTCTCCCTTTCTTTACCGAATTAAAATTGATCTAAATTAAAATTAGCTAAATTACAGAAAAGTTTTCAATGTTATGATACACAAATGGTAGTTTGTAAAACTTCTCATTGAGTCCTTCACGGTCTAGGATTTAAGCTTCTCTTAACAATTAGTATTTTAGTCACTTATAAATAAAATAAAATGATTTGTTATAATTGTAGCAAAAATAAGATATGTGAAATAATGAATAAATGAATGCAATTTTGTTATTAATGTTTAATTTTTTTTATAAAACGTGTTTCCCTTCAGGTTAGTCGTTGATGTAATATTTAGTGTAACATTTTATGGTTAATAGATGTTTTTTTTCACAAAGGAAAACTTTTTTTAAAACATACAAGGGACGTCAAAGTCAAAGTGTTATGATTAGCCAATGAAAAAACCTCTAACACCTCAAAGGCCACACAGGACAGCAATATACCTAATGAAATCACGTTTATATCCAAGCATTTGCATCTTTGTATAAAAGGAACATAAAAATCAAATAAAAATTAAGTGTTAAAGTTTAATTAAAGTATTTTATATAACTTTTATTTGTTTTGTAAACAAAATATGTATATTTATTTTTTATAAAGTAATCTAAGAGAAATAATTATGATAATGATGTTAATATAATAATAATAAGATCAAGCTATGAAGACTGAACATAATATCCATGCCAGACATACTGCTCATAGATAAAAAAATACAGAAAGCCATCATCATTTATGTTGTGTTTCCTGCTGATGATAATGTTTCTAGAACGTTGAGCGAAAAAAATCGGAAGTTCCAAGAGATGTGCTAAGGAGTATGGCATCTTTACTGACTGATAGAGGTAAATGTACTGCCGATTATTGTATCCAGCAAGGGCTTAATTCCTGAGGCAACGATTAGATCTATGATGACGCTTGAAATAAGTCGAGACTTCAAGAAGTTCAGAAAGCAGTTGTGCTGCGAACTGCCAGTTTAATTAATCATAAAATGAGTCATACCCTTGACCACGGGCTGGTTTTGTGTATTTATCCGGCATAAGCCAATAAATCCAAAATAAAGATAATATAATGACGGATAATTATAAATAATAATTATAATGATAATTATAAATGATACTTACGAATTGGTTAAAAAATGTTATTACCACTTAAATCAACCAAAATACCTGCTTAATATTACACATTTGAGCAATTACGCCTCTTGAATAATATTTGCACCGTGCATGGTAATGTTGAGCAGATATCTTTTATATATAAAGTTCCCATACCATTCGTGTTGGTATGATGAAACTTCGGCGTTTTTCAACTTCACACTTTTGTATTAAAAAGTAGTTCATTCCATAATGGAACCTTCTTTAATAGAAAAAAATTAATAAAATAGTTCCAGAATCGGACCGTGTCATATTTTAGAGCAGCACATCATTCCAATAACTCAGCATGAGGAAACGAATCTCTTCTTGTTGCGAAGAGGATTCCCATGAATATCGGCGGACACGGTTAAAAATGAACCGATGTAGCGGGCAAAGATTCCCGAAACCGGTTTGCGTCTCCACTTCGGACGAAAGTCACCGCGGTATCCCGCTGTTCCTCCATTGACAGGCATAATATTGATGATTGTTCAGGAGAAGATACGACAAAAGAAAATGTGACAGAACACCGATGAGGATTATAGAAAATGCTCATAATTTCCACGAATGAATTCTCAGAAGATAGAGTTTCGGGAAAGGATAGCAAAATTATTTCCGCATTCATCGTCTTGCTAATGTAGTCGGTTATGTGAAAGCCAGGTTCAATGTGCAGTTAGTGTTTGTAATTCCTATTACACTATTACTTTGAATTGTAATACTCGATTCTATTTATTATATTGTTTTTTTCTTTATTTATTCTTTATATTTATATCCAGCGAAAGAAGAGCATGGTTATTGCTGATAGTGACGTCAGAAATCTAGTGCGGCACTCTTCCAACTAAGCTACCAGGCCTCGTAACCAGGCCAGACAGGCCTGGTGAGTTAAGTTTAGTTGGAAGAGTGCCGCGCTAGAGATGCGGAAGACCCTGGTTCGAATCCCGGCCAGGACAAATCTTTTCTCTTCAACGTCTGACCTGTTTACGAGGCCTGGTAGCTTAGTAAGAAGAGTGCCGCCCTATGGATGCGTAAAATTCGGGTTCGAGTCCCGGCCAGGACAAATCTTGTCTCTTCAAGATAAAAATATTAAAAATAATAACCATCATAATAAAATATAAATTCTAATTATTTAAGTTTGAGTGGAAAATAGTTGACTGGATAATTCTAATGATGGGTTGAATTGTTCAGGGGGTGCAGACAATGATAACACAAAAATTAAGCAAAATTTAATTTTTAATAAACGTGCCAACGTTTCGTCCTACGTTATCATCTGCCATCTTCAGTGAAAATAGTGGGTGACTTGTCACAGCACTTACACCTGGTTACAAATGGAGAGGCCGAAACGTTGGGTCGATTAATAAAAATTAAGTTTTGCTTCACTCATTGATCATCATTGACTGCACCCCTTGACCAATTCAATCCATCATTTTAATTATTTAAATTAACACCCTAAAACGGAAGGCACTACATTGTAACGCACAAGGAAGTAATAAATTAAAAATATAATTTCCATTAAATTTTGGCGCCGCAACAACTTTCTTTTATGCCTCTTATAAGTATGTTTGTACGGTTATAGACTGTCCAGTTATTTTGGTATTTATTTTTCTTCGATAATTTTTTTGTTGGCGATAAGAACTGTCCCAATTAAGAGAAGTATCAGTTCCGAAGGTCGTCCCTTCGAGTTAAGTCACTACAAGTTTTACATTTTTTTTTTAAACGTTTTTAATATTCTCGAAAATAAAAATATTCGTGAGTTCTATTATGAAAAAAAGAGTATAATTGTGGGAAATGTAATCATTTCATAGAGCAATGAATATTCCAACCAACATTAAGAATTTCTTAAATTTATATACATTACATTATATACATTACAGTTAGTAATAGTTACTATGTACAGGCAGTAATAAAATTATTTTCATTTTCGAGAATATTAAAAAGGAAACGAATGAAAAGTTTAAGCTTGTGTTAAAGCGTCAATCAGCGGAACTGGAACCAAAATGTATTTACTAATTCGCCCTTTTTTTTTTTTAGTACTATTAGTAAAAACCATGAAAAACCTTGAAAGTACGATACTCTTTCTATAGACTATGATTTCCATTGTACTCAATTGAATATTACTAAGGCAAAATCCTAAAAAATGTTTTGTTTTTTTTATTTCCTAACCCAAAAGAATATCTTTAGGATGGAAATAGTTGGGGGTGTAGTCAATGTAAACAAAGTAATGAAAGTCGAAAGTAATGAAAGGAATCTCGTGAATGACAGGTAGAGAAGTTAAAATAAATGTAAAATTGAAAATATAAGTATGGGATGTAATATAAATCCTATATTTATATTGGATTATATTATATCATTTATATTACATCCCATACTTATATTTTCAATTTTATATTTATTTTTACTTCTCTACCTGTCATTCTGTATTTATTCCCTGGCATAATATATTGTATCAATTTTCTTTAATTTTTACTTATGTATCTCTCCAGGAGTCTATTATCATGCATTTTATATTTTATCGGTATTATACTAAGTTTTCCATACATTTATATCTCATTTTTTATATTTACACTTTTCATTTTATATCTTTCTGTTTGCCTTCCCTTTTTCTTTCTCTTTACATTTCTTAGTACTGTAATGTTTGTTGTATAGTTTATATTTTTTTTGTCTGTTTTCTATCATACCCCTGAAGATGAGCTACAAAGTAAGTAGGCAAGCGTCGGCACTATCAATAAATATGTCTCACTTATTAGTTGTTTACATTGACTGCACCCCCAACTATTTCCATCCTAAATTTGATCTTCCAGTCAACGATTTTCTCTCTATCAAAAGAATATCTATCGAGATCGCTTTTTGTTACAGGAAAACCGTTAATTGCTATCATAGAAAATTAGTCTCGAGTTAATTGAAGCTTAGTATATAAATGCTTGAAGACATGATCCAACAACTCAATTAACAAGCAAATATTATTATAAATTAAACAATCCCTTTTTGGGTAGTTTGTTTACGATTTTTAATTGAAAAGCTAGGAAGAGAAAATAAAGAAAATGGGGAAACAGTAGGAAAGTAATTAAAGGTAGGTAGCTCTGTTTGAGAAACGCTATTGATTGACTTATCAGGTGGCATGGGCTGTTACACGCTCCAGTAGCCGCAGAACTGTTTGGTTTTTCCCCTTTTCTCGTGGGCTTACACCTGCGAGACTAACGTCGCAAATTAATTGGACTTTGCAATTATATACCTTGTATGTATATTTTTCAGTAAACCTAAAGCCATTCGATTATTAAACAGCATTTTAAATAACTTAATATCACAATGTTTACAGTAATTCAAATACCACTTCTGATTGATATGAGCTATTAATTCTCACAAATTAGAAAGCATCTGTTTGGGAATTTAGGATATGTTAGAATAGCTTGGATTTGAATGTGGATAAAGAAGCATGACGAATATCAGGTGGGAGTGAGTTCAAGATTTTATATTAGGTGTATATATTTTTTTCTTTGTTAAAACATTTAACAATATGACTAATTTGTAGAAACGTCCCCCCCCCCCTTCGTTTTGGCCAACTAGCGACTAGGCGCCAATTTCAATTCCTTCTCATTTGTTATTTTTTTCTATATTTTGATATAGTTCATCATTGCTCCGTAATTTCCAGGTTTCTATGATTCTTTTAGGACCTAACTTATAACTGAGTGCTAGGCATCCACTTGCGTAGAGGAATTCCGGTTTCGCTACTGTGGTGTAATGTGTTGAACATTTTTTATATTTGTGATTTTATTTTTTTCAAACATTATGACTGTTTTTTTCCCATGGTTTATGACTGTTCGGGATCAACAGACGCATGAAGACCTATGAAGCATTGACCTACGCCTACTAGAGTAATAATTTTAAGATACACGAGACATTTTCGTTAGGTGCAAAACGGTACACCAACATCAAGGTACTGTCCCATAGTACGAGCCGAGGGATTTCTAACAGTTCATTATTCTCATAAACTACTACTTGTGGGTACATGTTTAGTTAGAATTCTCAGATTCTCGACAACTGGTTGGGCTGAGTCAGTTGGGATTTCCTCTGTGTAGGTTACTATAGAGTTTCGACTTTAATGCGAGTGTTTTTCCTTCTCCTTTACTTTGAATAAATCTCAAATCGGTTTCCATTAAACATTATATCAGTTTAAGACTCAGTGACTTCGTGCTTTTACTCCTATCTGAATATTATCGCTTCAGTTATTTCCACACCTATCGTTTTATTGTTTATGTAAATTCAGCATTAGTTTTTTCGGTACTTGTCCGAAATAGGGGCTGTTATACCGGTAACACTGACTAGTCTAGGGACTGTCAAACAAGAATCAAAGCTCGGCCGAGATCGCATTTACAAATCCCTTCGGATTTCCGAACCCCTATATTGGACAAGTACCCAATTTTACGTCAGGATTCCACAAACGTGTATAAGAATAAAAAAACAATAAAATGACCGTTTTATTAATGGTAATAAGAAGTATTTAATTTTAACACAAATTAATAGTAATACAAATAAAAGGAACGAACGATACAACATAAATTACATTAACAAAATATACGCAATAGTAATTTAGATATCGACTGGCCAGTTAATGATATAATATTTCATTAAATATGTCCTCTTTTTTATTCCTTTCTCGGAACATGAACTCGATCAAATACGATTCCAAATGTTCTCTCTTCGTTCCTCTTTCCTTTTTCTCCTCCACATTCTCTCTGTACTTTGAGTATGAACACCGTTTTCAGGGTTTATAAAATTGTAAGAGTGGTTAATGGTATAGTGATTAAGTTTCTTTAACTCCTCTGTCTTGTACGATTTCCAGCAATCAGTATAAATTGAAGAGCCTTCCCTCAAATACTTCACGATTTTATTACTCAAGGTGTGAAACGATCTGTCCGGGACTTCCACTAAAAAACATTCTCGTGTTTCACGGCAAATACCTCCGAGAACCCACTGTGGCGGGAATAAACGACCGACATTGTTTTTTCTTTTTGTATATAAGCTTTCATCAACCTCAACAATCATATTTCTCCCTCCTATTTTCCGTTATCTATAAAAGCGACTGCACACACCTCCCTTAAACACATTTTCAAATTTATGAATGTTCCTTTTGACATTTGAAGTTGTTCACGGCAAAATTTAACCGACGTCATTTCTTTACTCCACAAATAAATAAACCGAATGACAATTAGAAACGGCACTTTTGTTGATTCGAACCAGGTTCCACTTCTGAAACCACACTTACTTCTGCAACTTCTAAGGTGTCACCTCCAAATCATTTTATTTCTAACCATTTCATATTGTCGCTCTTCTCACAATGCTTCTTTCGAGGCAATATCCGTTTTTATAGAAAAAATTTAATTGCTCCCATCTCCGTTTTAGGGAGATCCCACATTTGTATCATATTACAAAACTAGGAATAATCAAAAACCGGTAAACTGTTTTGCGAAAAGCTATGATATTTTGCGTAAAGGTTACAAAAACTATAGCCTCCTGGGAGCCGATCTCGGCCAATTTTGATTCTTGTTTGACAGTCCCTAGACTAGTCAGTGTTATCAGTATAATGGCGCCCCTATATCGGACAAGTACCGTTTTTTCTATGCAGTTGTGCAGTACATGCAATTTTTCGTTGTATAGTACGCGTCTGAATTATGGTTCATTTGATCAACATATTTTTTATACATTAGATAATTTTTTTAATAATAACAATAATGTATTTACTGAAAGAAATTGTACAATTGTCATTTGACACAAAATGTATCTGTGATCTTTCTAACCGCCCACAGGGGATTTACGAGGAATTGTGAGTGGAGAAACCTCCCATTGAAAGCACTCCTAGCGTGTTTCATCTCTCTGTTGTAGATCCCTGCTCCAGATACGCTTCAGTATCTTTTAGGATTCTGTTGTAATGTATCTGTCAGTAATGTTTGTACCAGTAAGTTTAGGTGTCAAGTACATGCAAGTATATATCATGTTTGTTTCTTCGATATAGGGCTCCAATAGAGTTCCAAAGAAGGAATTTTAGAGGTTGATTTAAAGTGGAATTACAGATTGAAATCAGGAATGCATTTAGTAACTAAAATCGTTTAAGAAAGACATTAGATATAATGAAATGTCTGGAGTTCTTGCATTGTGTATTAGGATTGTGGATGAAGCATTGGGTGCTTAGGAATTGAGATTGTGGGTGGTGTAATGATTTTGTGTGTAAAGGGTCATTGAGGGATCGGGTGTTGTTCAAATAATTTGAGGTGTATTTTGATGAGTTCTGGATTGAGGAGCTGTGTATTGAGTTGTTGTTCATTGAGATGTGAAATGAGGTATTGTGCATTAAGTTAATCAATATATTTAAACGATTATAAATATTAGTTGTGTTCGAAAAGGAGAAGAAAAGGAATTGCCGTCTTTATATTTATTGCATTAATGCTACGATACCAGTTGTGATATTACACTAAGAGAAGCAGGCAAGTTCGAGAAAATACACTTCCGGAGGCAGGGCACATTCCGAACGCATATCAAACAGCCCCTAGAAATGAATACCTAAGGCCGCCTTCCACCATACGAGAGCTTATAACCGACGTATGCCTTCCACTTCATGAAAAATTCCTGCAGTAAAGTTCCCGAGCTCCGTTTCTACCATCTGAAGGAAGTTCCAAAATCATCTGACGTCTCCCCTTTTAAGATTTAAATTCAGAAAGAAAATTCAATTAACTAGGCACCAAAAAAAAACAGCTACACACTCAAAAATGTTCGATATAATCTTCTTTTGAATAAATTGTTTTCATTTAATTTATTTTTTTAACAATTAATTTATTCCAAAGTATGAAGATTCAGCATACATTTGATATATTGATTTTTATGTAATTGAAGATTGGATAAATTTTGTTTAATCAACCATCAATATGGGAAATTAATTTTTTAAAAGTTAATCATCCAGCAGGCTAAGGTGAGCAACAGTTCTCTTACTACCCAAACTCAATCGTATTAACTGCCACAGGAAGGGACGAGCAAAATAAATTTATCTACTTCCATACCCATATAGTCTTGCATATGTATGTGTACTATTTATATATATATATATATATATATATATATACATATTAACTGGCTGTCCCGGCAGACGTTGTTCTGCCCTATTACCCTAAATCAAAGGGCTTCCAAATTTTTTCCAACCATTTGAATGGCAACTTCATCGATTGTTGGAGCATTGAAACATCTCGCATGTTTTCTTACAGGAGTTTTATCAGCTCTGATTATAATTTTATGATTACCAGATGGCATAAGATTACCGGAGTAGTTTTAAACAATGAAATCAATTGATTTTTATGATGAAACAAAGTTTGTAATAGTTGTACAATAGAACTCCTCACGAAACTGTTGTTTAGCATCTTATCAATTTCTGCTGGTGTATTGCCCATTTATTCCATTTGCAGGAATTTATAGTCGCAATCTGTCACCGGCAACAGGGAACCTGCTTTATGATATATTTGGCCTTGTATCAGAAATTTAAACAGAAAAGTTTTATTATTTTATTAAATGATAGGGACTGGACCCTAATAAGTTGTTAGTAAAAGTTTATTCGGGAGGAGTTTTGTTACAAACACTGTTACACGACAGTTTTATATATTAGATAGGGCTGAGATTCCGGTGAATTATTATCTGATTGGAACCTTACTCAGGATCTGTTGAACGTGCACAGCAGCATTTGAGCTCAAATTGTAGCAACTTTAATCTTCTTTAAAAATTGTTGTTTATATTTTTTCCCTAAAACGCACCGTTAGGAGATCCAGGCCAAAAACCGATTCAAGATTTTTCGGCCACCGAAGGTTTCCCTCGTTACGTTTACGGTTTTTGTCTCCATAAGAATCTTCTTTGCGCCTTAGAAAAAATATGAAAAAAAAAATTAACCGAATTGGTCGAGCCGTTCTTGAGTTTTGCGGTTAGCAAGGAAATGGCGATTCATTTTTATTATATAGAAGAAGAATATTTTCGACAAAGGATTTTTTATAATTTATTCATTGAAATTTAAAACTGTATTATAGCAATACAACAATTAAATGGCAGGAATCATACATAATGGCTTGGATAAAAACATGTAGAGAAACAACTCCTTTCTTCTTTTCAGACTCCGAGGCGTAGGCGAGGATTATAATAGTAACCTCTTCAATATCTGATAATAATCAGAAATTGAAGAGGTCGCTAGGTTTCGAGCTACTGGGTTTGAGTGGGAATAAAGTTTGTGATGAAAAGATTGGTATCGGATTCGTGGAAAATCAGTAAAAAATGGGACCTTAAGGTCATCAAGTATTACATTGTTCGTAACAAGGGTTTTACGAAGGATTTTGGATTTCAGTCTATGAGGATTCCAAGCTGAACGTTTGTCAAGGTGTAGTCCTAAGTACCGGACCTATTCTAAAGGAATCAGTGGGATGTTATAAACTATACAGGAGGACAGGAACTCACCGGTTTACGACGGAGGATACAATTTTTACAGTGGAAATGTGGTTAAAAATAATAAACCCTATTTTTTTACTATAATTAGAACTATTTTAATATACTGTAATATTCTAAGTATTATTAAATATCATTCATTGGAAATATATTTTAATTTCTTATTTCTTCTTCTTAATATTCGAGTTCTCTTAGGATGCCTATCCGCACTATAATGTTACTCACATTCAGATTGCGGCTTTAACTGTTGAGGTCCATTCATATCACTTGGATACAATCCAATAGACGCCAGGGCTGCGTTGCTCTGATAAGAGTTGGAATTCGCCTAGCTCCCACGCAAGGTTGTGTGCTGTGACGAGTGCCCTAGTTATGGCTAGTGGGTAGTGCGTTATCGCCAGTGTGCTGTCAGGATGTGAGAGAGATGTATTGCTGCTCAGGCAGTGAAACGACCATGGTGGGTTTAAATACACTCGGAAAATATCGTCCGAGAGAAAAACCACAGAAAACAGCAGGTAGCTTAATCACACTAACGAGACTACCTCCTATAATCTCAACTGGAAAGATTATGTAGTGAAGTTATTCATTTCGTAACATTCTGCCCTCTTAATAAATGAATCGGTGTGGTAAGCCCTCTCATCATGGAAGTAAATTGAGTTGCGTCATCTGATTGACAAGAGCTATCAAGATATTTGATTGGTCCGCCTGTGGTGGCAGAAGTATTGTAGATGGTCAATAGTTAGCGGAGCTTCTGATGGTTATGGTGGGAGCATGGTTTGACTGCGTCCAGTACTCCCCGGCGAACTACGATGCTGTTAGTCTCTACTTTCAGTACGTGTTGGTTAGTACTCGTTAGTTCTCTTCCTTCCTTCTAGCCACAATTTCTTGTAATTTTTGTCTATGGAAACATTTTGTATAAGAGGGGGCGTTTGCTTCTTCGCAATTTGGGAATTTCGGTTAGTTGTATCTCATACATGCAAGACATCCTTTAATAAATTGTATTTTACTACCGCAACAATACATCCATTGCCGTGGCACACCTTTCCTTCAATCTCTTCTATAGTGAAGCCTTGGGAAATAATAATCAATACAGGTGATAAATCGTTATTATAACCTACCGGTCTGTCATTTGCAGACATCCGAGTCGTTGAAAGGGTAAACATCTTTCTTAAAATCGGTTATTGGGATGGGTATATTTTTTTTAAGGTCATTGTTTTGGAGTATAGTCGATGATTTGAGTGGATAACTATGATAATCGATCGATTTCACGATTATTTGGGGACCGGTCTGTGTAATATATCAGTAGAATGTTTAATGAAGTATTGGGAAAGTCGAAGTTTTTCTTGAGCCCATAATAACCGGAGGAATTTCCTCGGAAGACACTCCCATGGGTTCTTCAGTAGGAGGTAGTCTCGTTAGTGTGATTAAGCTGCCTGCTGTTTTCTGTGTTTTTCTCTCGGACGATATTTTCCGAGTGTATTTAAACCCACCATGGTCGTTTCACTGCCTGAGTAGCAATACATCTCAACTGAAAATCGTACTCACCCATGTTACACTGAATCACTTATAGAAAAAATACATACTGTGGAAAATCATAAACATTCTATGGCAAAATGAAAAACTTCCTGAACTTAGCGAGAAGTTCAAATATTAGATCTACAAATACAGACAATCCTAGTATTCATCATGAAATGACCCCTGGGATTACTGGACTCTTTGGTGTATCAAAGTAACCCCTATTTCTGACAAAATCACCCTCATCAGACTGAGTCACTCGCCTACAAGTATGGTGACAAAAAAGTAGTATCGTGAGAATAAAATCAAAACTCTATAAGGTATATTAACGTAAAAATGTACTTGTCTATAGAAACATTCTGAAAGTTGGAGAACTCTAATTTACTGCGAATAAATATTAACAATAAAAAACTTGTTGAATGATTTAAAATGCAAGAATTGCCGTGCAAGGCAACACAATAATTTGCGAAACACGCGCAAACTACAGAACATTTTTCATATAGAGCTTTGAAAAAAATATGAAAAAGTTCAAAGTGTTCTTTCTGTGTAAGCCTTGTAATTAAAAATGCAAGACTTTCACATCTCATCTCAATTTTAATATAAAAGTGATCACATGATTCTCACACGTTTGCCTATTTGATATTTGGGTAAGGTGTGGACGATAAATGGAATGGTTCAATCAAATCGGATGGCAAAGAAATAATATAAACACCCTTTATCAGGTATTATTTTTATACTTAATAATTCTGTTTATTACATCTTTTTTAATATAGATCTTTGTCAGCAATGTATATTTCCCTTTTCCAGTATACTCGTGTTTGCCATTATGACCTGCTTCCTAGAAAATGACTTTCATGATTAGTTCATAGAAAATTAATATAGCTGGATGTTTGATATCTACAATACGAATCGTTTCCTATATCTGCGCCCTTGGTCCATACATTTCCGTTTTATTGTATCATATTGGTCCGTTCTGTATATTTGGGACTATTGCGGTATCAAATATATATATATATATTTGTGTATTTTTTTTTCTCCACGAAAAGGCCTTAAAGACCACGCGAATATCACAACTAATGCTTCCTCTTCATCCGCTTCCTATTCTCCCATATGTCCCTCATGAGCTCTGCGTGCCTAAGTTTTCTCTCCTCAGACCACGCAAGACCCTTCTGTATTCATCTCTGTCAAAACAATCCCGGTCTGTTAGCCTCACTTGGTCCATATCATTCTTAAGTTGTTAGAAATATCCTGTTGCATTTTTGTGACAGTGGATTCGATGAAAAATTTTATGGTTCAGTCATTCAGGATTCATCCTCATTATGTGTCCATAGAACCTCAGCCTTCCCTCCCTAACATCAGTTTCTAAGTCTGTTGTTTCCTTATAAATTTCTTCATTCGACCTCAACCTGTATCCTTCAGGTGTTCGGCTAAGTCCGTGGATTCTTCTTTCTATTTTCAGAAGTCTCTCTAGGCTGGGAAGACAAGAGCTCTCTGTTCCATAAAGTATAACCGGCTTGATTACTGTTTTATAATGTCGTATCCTAGCTTTAATAGATAGGTTCTTCTTGTTGTAAAAATTACTGTTGGCGAAGCTTAATTTCTCAAATTTAGGACTTTCAACTTAAAACCTTCTCCATCCGACTCATTGCAGCATATGATTTCTCCTAGGTATTTAAATTTCTGCGTCACTTTAATTTTCCCGTATTTAGTTTCTACCTTTTTCTTCTTACAACCCGAGTCTGTGGTCATCAGTTCCATTTTCTCAGAAGATATTTGTAAGCCTGCTTTCCTCGCTATTTCCGAGAGGGTGTATATTTGAACAACCGCCTCTTCTTAAGTCTCAATATTTGTTCCTGGCAAGATCTATTTTTCCTGAAATCCCCTTGGTATTCCCCGATTTTGGAGTCTACTTGTGAGTTTAACCTGTTTAGTAAAGCTTTTGTTTGTTATATACCTTTTTTAAATATATTTGCAAACCTTAGCGGAACACTAAGGATTTTTCTTTGTCAGAGTTAACGATAAAAAGAATCGGGGAGCAAAAGAAAGGCAACAATAAAATGTTCATCATAAAGTTTTCATTGTTTGTTGTACCATGTTGATGTTGAAGAGCTATAAAAATGCTTAATGAACTTCGAAGTTTCAAGTTCGAAAATTAAATAAATATAAATACTGACTGTGACAAATAGAATGTTTTGATGCTAAGGTCTTGCTTTTTTTGAAGCATTTATTGCGTCTAGGTTATAAATGTTTATATTGGTTTTTTTTAACTAGCATGATCAAAGGAGAGTTCTTTTTTGCTGTTTAGCTTGGTTAGTTTTATGACTGTAGTTTTATGGAGGTAATAAAAGATTTTTATGAAGTATAAACTATTTTATATTCTTTAACGGATTTTAAAACAAATGGTAAATTAACACATCAGCTGATATTATAGAACCACAACTGCTGTAGAAATTCATCAAACTAATTTTGGTAATGCCCAACTTAACTTGGTGTTTCTACTAAGTCAGCACATGAAGGAATGGTTATTTCATTGCTTCAAACCAAAGAAAGTTTTTAAAACTAATATCTCACTATGGAATCATCTTAGTTCAGCTTTCTAGCCTAGTGGCACAGAGCTGGTATCCAACAAAATAGATCAAGGTTAGAGAAGGTGCAGCGGCTTGGGTGCATCATGATCACTAGGGCCATGAGAACCACCCTTACAGTCTCGCTGGAAACTATACTTGACCTAACACCTCTAGACATTCTAATTGAAGCAGAGGCATTGAAGACAGACTACAGGCTACTGAAAATAGGAGGGGTTGAGAAACTCACTAGCGACTTCGGAAGCAGAAGTGTCTTTGACACGATTGAGCAAAAGACAGACTTAAAAAAGCACTCGGGCTTAATGCTAAACAAATATAACTTTGAGAAAAGATTCCGCGTAAACACACAGGCGATTTGTAAAAGCAAGAATGACTGCTTCAGCCCACCCAATGGCCTAAATGTGTCCACGGATGGATCCAAAGGGGATGAATAATTCCATGGTGCTGGCTAGGAATTCTGGTTTTGAGGCTGCTTGGGCACAGGCCACTACCTAGCCATGGGCACGACACCTACTGTTTTCCAAGCGGAAATATGGGCAATACTTGCAGGTGCGTTCGCTAGGAAAGACCACAAAAATAAGGTAATTAATTTTCTTACTGACAGTCAGGCAGCATGCAATGCATTACAAAATGCAGTAACTAAATCCAGACTAGTGGAGGAATGCTGCATAAGACTTGATGAAATGAACTAGCTGTACATAACAGAGTTAACATATTTTGGATCCCTAGACACAGTAACATACCAGATAATGAAAAGGCCGACAAACTGGCAAAGAAAGGAACAGTAACTGCTCCTATAGGACCAGTACAATGGTGCGGGGTTCCTCTCTCCCTGGCTAAGGATACAATTAATAAATTAGCCAAGAGGAAGATAAAAACGCGTTGGGATAGGGCCAATGTAAGGCATACTAGACTTTTTATAAAGGATCCCAATGACAATCTTTCTGATAAAATCAAGAAAGAAGCCGCTTACGCGTCGAGAACGCTGCCCTTGGCCCTCTCAACTGCCTTCTCCCACACATTTCGGTCAGCAGCATGTCCGCTGGACACTCCAATCATCCTCAAGTCCTCAGCCACTGCGTCCTTCCATTTTCCTTTCGGTCTTCCACGTGGCCTGGCTCCATCCGGGGTTCCATAATATAATTTCTTTGCTGCTCTCCCATCATCCATTCTGACAAGGATCAGCTATTTGAAGCGCTGAATTCGCACGAAATCGGAAACTCGGAGATCGTCGTATAAGTCGTAGATCTCTTTGTTCTTTCTTAAACGGTATATACCATTTTCTCTAACAGGCCCCATGATGCGCCTCAACACTTTCCTTTCAAACCTGTCAATCTTTTCAGCCAGGATCTTTCGTAGGGTCCAGGTTGCACAGGCATAGGTCAGTACAGGTCGGATGATTGCTTTATAGAGCTTCATCGACTTAATAGTTTACTACAGAGTAAACTTCTTAAGGCAAAAAATGCTTTGTTAGCCCCCATTATGCGATTTTGAATTTCTTCTTCTTCGTCTACCCGATTATTCACTATGGAGCCGAGATTTTTAAAACTAGAAACACATTGGAATGCATACTGTCCCACAACATATTGTTTCGGCGGGTTTATAGGCGTTTTTTTCCTAAGCATCATAAGTTTCGTTTTATCCTCATTTATGGATAGCCCCATTCTTCCAGCTTCCCTTTGCAGTCTTTCACAGGACTCCTTGATCGCTTTGAGGGACAGTCCAATCAGTGCCACATCATCTGCATAACCAAGCACTTGGGTTGTCTTAGTGAAAATTGTGCCTGACTGATTAAGCTCGGCTCTGTTCACCATCGGTTGGAGGGCAATATTAAATAGAAGAGGGGACAGGGGGTCACCCTGTCTAACTCCTGACTTCACCGCAAAAGGTTGGCCCTGCTTCCCATTTATTTTCACTCGACTTACGCTCCCTCTCAGATTACTAGCTGTAAGTTGGATTAGTTTCGGTGGGATTCCCATCTCTTCCATTGCCAGGAACAGTTCCTTCTGATAATGGAATCATAAGCTGCTTTAAAATCGATATAGAGAATCCATATAATCTTGTTAAATTCCTTTGCTTTTTCCATTATTTGGTTTAGAATGGATATCTGGTCAATAGTCGATCTGTTCTTTCTGAAACCCCCCTGATAATCGCCCAACCGAGGTTCCACAACTTCCACAATTCGGTTGTATAAGATATCAGAGAATATCTTGTAAGACGTGTTCAGGAGGCTGATTCCCCGGTAATTCTTGCAGTCTGTGGAAACACCTTTCTTTTTGTATAACGGTATGATGACTGAATTTTTCCAGCTATCCGGCATTTTTTCGGTCTCCCAGATATTAACTATCAGATGAGTCAGTTCCTCAGCCAGTGTTAACCCACCTTTCTGTTTTGCCTAGTATCCCTATTTAGAAGCTTTTTTCTCTTTTTGTTACGCAGATTAACCGCTACTTCACACTGCAGGTCAAACCACAGATTTTTTGCCTTGCTGTTTCCATCCCTTTTACAATGTTGGTCGGCTGCATCAGATATAGTTTTCCTTAGATAATCCCATCCCTCCGATTACAGCTGGGATGTTACCTACACTTCTTTCAATCTCTCTCAGGAAAGTATACCTTGTATCCTCTTCCTTAAACTTTTCTCTTTCCCAGGTGATCTGCAGTTTGCTCCTTTCAAACATCCTTATCTTATATGTATGGTTGATCTTCGCAACTACCAGAAAATGATCAGAATTGATGTCTGGTCCTCTATAAGATCTCACTCCTTTAACTACATTAAAATGTCTACTAGAAACCAGAACGTGATCGATCTGCGTTGCCGCTCCATTTGGTGAAATTCACGTTTGTTTGTGTTTTTCTTTGTGAGTAAACATAGTACTCATAACAACTAGTGATCTAGATTCAGCAAACTCAATCATTCTTTCCCCATTTTCATTGGTCTTCACATGCAAGCTATGCCTGCCTATAGTAGGAGCAAATACTGGTTCTTTACCAACCTGAGTATTAAAATCACCCAACACTATTTTCATATCGAAAGAAGGGGAGGCAATATAGCCCGTTCTAAATCTTCATAGAAAAGATCCTTTTCATCTTCCTCTTTCTCTTCTGTTGGGGCATGAACGTTTATCAGAGTAATATTAAGTTTTTTTACATGAACCCTTAGCATGCGTAACCACAAATAAATCCTTTTGTTTTTTGGTTGGAAATCAAGAACTGCTTTCCTCATTCGCTTTGATACTATGAAAGCTGTACCAAACTCATGTCTTTCCTGGCTTCCACTGTAGAAAATATCAAAATCTTTTCCACTTTGCTTTCCAAAACCGATCCACCTTGTTTCTTGAACAGCAGTAATATCTAAATTTAGTTTTAGCAGTTGTGATTTCAAATTCAATTATTATATTTTACTGAACATGTTATTATATAGGAAGCGAGTATTGCCATATCATATTTAGATGTTTTAATCTCATTTTGTAGAAAAAGTCTTCTGAAGGAGTTATACGAAATTTCCAATTTCTAACAAAATATATTCAATGAGATGAACATACTTTATTCAATTAGTAAAAAAATGTTAAACGAAAAAACGAAATGAAAAAAAAAATGTACTTAGATTTGAGAGATTTTAACTATAAGAACCTCCATCCCCACTATCCTAGCTCTTTCTTGCATTTGATATGATTTAAAGTTTGAAAATTGGAATAAATATTTCAATGAGGAAAGTTTCCTAAACGGGGCACTTAAAAACTTCTGTGGATACTTGATCTGGCTTCACAGGCTGTACTTGGTGAAGTTGGTTCCTTAGGAGGGAGTTTGTGTTCGCTTTGCCGCAGATAACCGAATTACCAAGTTTGAAGTATGAAGGTGATTAGGCAACTACTCTTGGGTTGACTATATGAATTATAAATGGCTAAGTTAAATGTTAGATACACATTCTAGAAGAAGGGGGATTACCCCAATAAATAAAACTCTTAAACGGTACGTGATATTACAGATAAAAAATGAGTATGAAGTATTCTAACTTTTTTGAGGATACTCAATTACTTTTCCAATGTTGCTATTTATTCTAGGATTAACTTGGGAATAGAATAAAAATCTATAGTTCTACTCAAATGACATGAGAATTTTTTTTAATGGCTAAGTCGATAACAACTAAACACTTGATGTAATTTGTTACTGCTTACAATACGTTTGAGATTTAGGATAATTACGGATGCCAAATAACCAAACCAAAAAATATATTTCAAAGTTAATAGTTGGATTTTTTTTTAAGATGTGAAGCGTTAATCTTATTTATGAGTTTAGGAAATATTCATGAAGAAATAAAGAAAAATTTCGTTGAAGATTTCGTTTCTAAAGTGAGTTAAAATATTTTATTATATCAAAATTTAGCAATTAATCCTTTTACAGAAACATCTCGAAATTATGTATTACAAAAAATAATCTTTGTGATAGAATACATTATTTAAATATTTAGTAATGTTTTGATATTGTGTGTGTGTGTGAATATAGATGTTTTAAAAGAGACTATAAGTCACTTTTGAATTGTTTTTTTGTCTCATTGGATAATGGATTAAGATTATTGTATTGTTTTTTTGTATGATCATTTTTTTCTGGTTTACATATTAAACACCGATCTGTTGATATATATATATATATATATATATATATATATATATATATATATATATATATATATATATATATATATATATTCTTTTTTTTTTTTACGGATGACAATGAGTGATTAACTAAGATTTTTTCATTTTATCAAAAATAGCGCTACTGAAAGAGAGTGGTAAGTAGCTCAGTTACTGTGCCGGGTTCAAATCCGGCTGTTTCTGATCAATTATTAACAGCCATGGATTCGCCCCATGGGCTTAACTATCCTTCAATAACCCTTCAGCAAGTGAAAAACTGTCGGTTTGGCAAGGTCTCGGATATATCACATTCCTGGCCCAGAAACAGTACAGATTCTACCAAACACTGAACAGAAGACCCTTCATGTTTGTGCAAAATAAGACCATTTTGGTAATTGGATTCCATTTCAGTCAAAAATTGGACTTTCAAGGCATAGAGTGAGCACTTCAATAATCACAAGTTACTTTAATGAATACTTTTATTTATTTTAATTACATGTTAATTTGTAAGTATAATGAGTACGTTCTAATCTAGCTGATTTTAAAGAATATTTATTTATAAACTGAGGTAATCCGAGACAATTTTGAGACACTCAGACATAGTAGCCCTTAAAGTAACAGTAGCCGTAATTTCTAATTTTTTTAAAATGCAAATTTCACGATCAGAATATTTTCCCTTATCATATAGTAACTGATTGGAAGCAAGATTGATATTAATCTAGAGATTAGAAGATAATGAGGTTACATATTTTATAGGCAAAAAAGATGATGAAAAAGGTTGCAAGCGAGCATTGCTATATAATATTTACATTCTTTTATCTATTAATTAATTATGGTAATAATTTTTGTACATTTAAAACGTTCATTTTAAGACAATTCGACGTCTAAGAACCGTTACGATTATGAATCTTGTATAAGAGTTAGAAAAAATATTTAAATCGAAAAAGAAAAAAAGAGAATTTTTCCTCGTGCCTTGTTCTGGCATCGTTTGAAAACACTTTGTGTTTCAAAGGAGTGGTACATCCTTTGAATGTCACTAGTCTGGATTCTGTGTCGAAACATCCTGAAAGTTATCGTCATTATATTGATTTTACTACTTCTGTTATGGTTTACAGTATCCTTTATTTTATTTTTTTATATTTTGTTTTACATTTCTTATTTATAATCTTAATTTTTTAAATTTTAAATAAAATATTTAGTTTAAATACATATCACTATTATAAAATTAAAATAAAACATCACTATTTCATAATTTTATATTCTATCTCCATTCTCAAACCATATTTTTACTTATATTTCTATACGTTCCTTGTATATTTACATCATATTTTATATTTATACCACTTCATTCTATTACTATACATTTTAAAACTTCCCTTACTTATATTTTCTACTTTCTATGTTCATTTTACTTTTCTACCTGTTATACTCTAGATTTCTATCTTTACTTTCTACTTTTCTTTTTCCGATATTTACTCTTTGACATAATTTTTGTTACATTTTCTTTCATTTTACTTATGTTAACTCTCTATGAGTCTATTATCATACATTTTATATTTTATCTATACTCTACTAGCTTTTCCATAATTTTACATCTCACCTTTGATGTTTACACTTTTTCTTTTTGTAAACTTTCTGTGTACTTCCTTCTTTTATCTTTGTAATTTTTACATCACCACCTTTCTGTATATTTACTCTGTAATATTTTTATTTAAATATATCCCTCACTTGTTTGTTCCAATTTTCTATTACTCTACATATATTTTTATATTATCATATTCTTGCTACTGTAATGTATTTTTATAGTTTTGTTGTTTTGTCTTTTTTCTTTCTTAGCCCTGAAGATGACCCACAAAGTGGGTCGAAACGTTGGCACAAAATAAAATAAGTACCCACTTATTTAATATTCAATTTGACTGCACCCCCAACTATTTCCTTCCTTACTCAGATCTTCCAGTCAACTATCTCCTGGCTAACTTAAATAAATATAGCTTTATTACTTAATAATTTTTTTTACAATAATATTTAGGAATGATGGTCTAAGTATTTACTTTCCCTATATATTTCCCTATATATTTCGCTATCAATTTTATTTTTATGTGTGAATTAAAATTTGTTAAAAATATTCAAGAAATATTTTACATATTCGTCATTTAATTATCGATTTTTTTTTTAGGTGAGTTGACATCAGCCTGGTTATGGTTCTCTTATGAGGTATTATTTTCTACAAATTTATTTCACATTTTTAAGGGTCGACAATCCTTTGAGTTGTCAAAGGGTTTAAAAATTATAAGTTAAACCCTTTGACAATAAATAGAATTCTAATGAAGGTAAAACAAGTGTTAAATTAGTTTGAAATTTATCATTTATAGCAGTGTTATTAAGAATTTAGGTATCGAAAACTTTCCTTAAAAAGAACAAGACTGTATAACAACACTTACGCGTTGGCGATTTAAGGATTTTACGCCTTAAAACAAAACGATAATACGGATAATTCTACACATCTGTTTATGGTCATCAATCGTAAATATAAAATTTCTGCTTCAAAGGAAGAATTTATAGCAGATGAGAAACCAAATGTGTTGCATTATAACCGCACTTAACTGTATCTGTGTGTATAATCACTTGTGCTTCATTGATAAAAAAATACCCATGAAAAAAATGTATGCTGTAACGAGATATTTTTTATCTGGCAGAGACCCTGCTATTTCCATACACTTCATTAAAACTATCACAGGATTCACCCATTATTAATTTAATAACTAAATCAAGTTAATTTATTCTCCAACCCGTTCACGTACCACTGCTATTTGTCTCTGTTTTTGGCACTCGCTTTCCTGCCCGAAACATACAAAAGGATTTCTGCTTTGGAAACACACCATAGCTTCCACATCCCATACTTCGTTAAATTAGACCCATATTTCCCCGGATTCTCTTTATCTCTTAATACTCTTCATGTTTTGTATTTATTACGTACACCTATCATTCCTTTTATGATTTATATTACGAAAAATTCGTTCAACATAAACCCTCTTGTACGTGTAAAAGTTGAGGATACTGTAAAGTCTGATTAAGATTTTAGCCGTTTCGAATTACTTTAAAGTTTTATGTTTCCTAGTTTTAATGTTTTAATCTTTGAATTTTATTATTGTGATTGGGAATATGACCCTTTCAATACATATTTTAAAAAACCTAAACACGCAACTTCACCTGAAAAGGATTTATTTGGGTGTTGTATAGGGAGCGGAAGTATTATAATTATAGCCGTAATTTAAAAAAAAAATCTCAATTATTATGAATTTTGAATATTAACCAATCATTTTTTTTTAAATTTTTTTTAAGGCGAATCAGTAATGAAAATTAGTTTTTAATGGCATAAAATGAATTCTCTTAAACTGCAATATAAGCCTAGGCATTATTATTTTCAACTTGTGAGAATGACAGGAGTGGCCTAGTTAGTCGACCGAAATGTCCACCAATACTGATTATCTAGTGGTTTATTTATGTAACTTGACTTTCTGGCTTATCGGGTAATGCTACAGTGGGAGCCCTAATATTTGCCTATTCAGGTATTATTAGGATAAAGATGTGCATACATTTTCCCTTAAGAATCTGTTATTAAAACTGTAAAACAATCACTTTTAAATACGTTGACGGTGTATATCCAGTTCTGGGTAGGGCTATTATAGGAGGGAAATAATTGGTATGTATTTTTTTTTCATAACAACTTAGAAGCAAAACTGGAAGATATATATTGATATAAAGCTGAAATCAGTAGCCTGCCATCGCTTATCATGGCCACTTTCAGTTAGAGTGTGTTTTTACTGTTACTGGAGCTTTTAAAACCCCTACTTGATATTCTACCTCCACATCACCCTATCACTAGAATCCACTCCTACAGCTAACACTGTTGCTGTAAGACCCGATTTTGCAGTCTAAAATATTCAATTTAGTAACGATTTAAATTGCTTTGGATCTCGGGACAATAAGTTTGTGTACATGGAATAGTTACACACGGATGTTAATTTTATATTATATTTTCTTATTATATGACATGATAACAAATTTAGTGATTCAGTGATAATTTAAAACCTTATAGTGTTAGTTGTTATGAGCATCAGTATCAATTTGACACGGATGAACCAACAATCGAATATTATTATAACCTGAACCTTACTTCGTTAATTTAGGTTGTTTTTTTTATTTGTTATTCATTTATGCTGCTATGGCTAATCGGTCGATGCTACAGTGGGAGCTTTGAATTTTGCCTATCCAAGTTGAATTAGGATAGTAGTTTAGTTCTTGAGTGTTAATTAAATAAGTCCATCTTGCAGACATGTTGGAAATATTGCTTGAGAAAGTACAGGCATCCTGAGGGGGTCACCCAACCTCACGTTTCTGTGAACCATGGTTTCAATGTTCCAATACTTTGGAACCGACCTACATCCGGGTTCTAGGTCAATGCAAAATAGGCCTAAATCCATGTTTATGATTGTTCGGGATCAGCAGACGGATGAGGACCTATGAGGCATTGACCTACGCCTACTAGAGTAATAATGTTAAGATACACGAGACATTTTCGTTAGGTGCAAAACGGTCCACCAACATCAAGGTACTGTCACATAGAACCAGCCGAGGGATTTGTAACTATTCATTATTCACATAAACTACTAGCTGAGGGCGCATGTTTAGGTAGAATTCTCAGATGCTTAACAACTGGTTGGGCTGAGTCAGTTTGGTTTTCCTCGGTGTAGGTTACTATAGACTTTAATGCAACTGTTTTTCCCTCTCCATTACTTTTAATAAATTTAAAATCGGTTTCCATTAAACATTAAATCAGTTTAAGACTCAGTGACCTCGTGCTTTTACTCCTATCTGATAATTATCGCTTTAGTTATTTCACACCTATTGTTTTACTGTTTATGTAAGTTCAGCATTAGTTTTTGATATGCTGCTGTGCAGCACATGAAATTTTTCGTTTTATAGGACGCGTCTGAATTAAGGTTCATTTTATCAACATATTTTTTATACATTAGATCATTTTTTTAATAATAATAATAATGTATTTACTGATAGAAATTGTACAAATGTCGTTTGACACAAGATGTATCTGTGATCTTCTTTTGCTAAACTCCCACAAGGGATTTACGTGGAAGCGTGAATGGAGAAACCTCCCATTGAAAAAACTCCTAGCGTGTTTCATCTCTCTGTTGTAGATCCCTGCTCCAGATACACTTGAGTATCTTTTAGGATTCTGTTGTAATGTATCTGTCAGTAATGTTTGTATCATTACAAACATTACAATTGTAATGTTTGTAAGTTTAGGTGTCAAGTACATGCAAGTATATATCATGTTTGTTTCTTCGATGTAGGGCTCCATTACAGTTCCAAAGAAGGAATTTTAGAGATTAATTTAAAGTGGAATTACAGATTGAAATGAGGAATGAATTTAGTAACTAAAATCGTTAAAGAAAGACATTAGATATAATGAAATGTCTAGAGTTCTTGCATTGTGTACTACTTTGTGTACTAGGATTGTGGATGAAGCATTGGGTGTTTAGGAATTGAGATTGTGGGTGGTGTAATGATTTTGTGTGGAATGGGTCATTAGGATCGGGTGTTGTTCAAATAATTTGAGGTGTATTTTGATGAGTTCTGCATTGAGGTGCTGTGTATTGAGTTGTTGTGCATTGAGATGTGTTATGCATGTGTTATGAGTTGTTGAAGGTGTTATGCATTAAGTAAATAAATATATTTAAACGATTATAAATATTAGTTGTGTTCGAAAAGGAGAAGAAAAGGAATTGCCGTCTTTATATTTATTGCATTAATGCTACGATACCAGTTGTGATATTACACTAAGAGAAGCAGGCAAATTCGAGAAATTTAGAAAGAAAATGTTCGATATAATCTGTTTTAAATAATTTGTTTTCATTTAATTTTTTTTAACAATTTATTCTAAAGTATGAAGATTCAGCATAAATATGGTGTATTGTTTTTTTCGTAATTGAAGATTGGATAAAGTTTGTTAAATCAACCATCAATATCGGTAGAAAATTAATTTTTTTAAAGTTAGTCATCCAGCAGGCTAAGGCTACACCTACATTGGATCCGGTGTGATACGATGAGACGTCGCTAGCATACCAAATGACTGAAATATATCGAGAGTTATAACATTTGGTTTGCTAGCGACGTCTCATCGTATCACACTGGATCCAATGTAGGTGTAGCCTAAGGCTACACCTACATTGGATCCGATTCGGTGCGACGTGATTCTATCGCATACGATGCTGGGGTGTATAAATTATACATATTTTACAATAAATTATAGTAAAATATAAATGTATTAAAAATAATTAATAAATAATCTTAATTTTATAATTTTTAAAAACCAAATTTAAAACTCTCGATATATTTCAGTCATTTGGTTTGCTAGCGACGTCTCATCGTATCACACCGGATCCAATGTAGGTGTAGCCTAAGGTGAGCAACAGTTCTCTTAGTACGTGAAAATAAAAAAAAAAAATTACCTTTTTTTTAAGAGTTATTAAAAATGATATAATAAAAATGTGACAATTTGAACGGTGCTGTAAATTAGTGTATGCCATGATTTCTACTTTCCCCTCTACATAAAATATATCAGTTTGAGAATTTTCTTTTCCCTTTTCTGTTTTAAGCTCTCTAAGCCCTTGCTAATGTCTATTTGCTCCCTGATGACTATCTAAAGATTATATTACATGGTTTGATACTTATTACCTAAGTTCTTTTCAATCTTACTCACTTTTCCTCATGGATTTAAAACATATGTAAATCTGCTAACAATATCCATTTATTATTTCTCACTAATTATTATCCAGAAGAAAAGTAAAACTTCAAGTTCAAAGATCAAGGAAATCAAAATATGACTCTATTAAAAAAAAAGAATGTTGGAAATGGAAACATCAGATATATCCTCCCAGAATTAAAAAGCTTTAAAGCAAATGCAACTGCTACTGAAGGCATACTCGAAAAAGCCAATTTTTGAGTTATTTCGTTGTTCTTTTCAAGGAGCGTTATCTATTCATAACAGGTAAATTACTGATAATAATATTTTAATTTTGTTTCTATTTATGCTATGCCTACTTTTTTAGATTCTTGTCCATTTTCAGAGGGACCAAGAACACGCTAGACTTTAAAAAAAATCAGGGCGTAATCCAAAATACTATGCTTTGGAATAGTATACAGATGTCATGCTTAAAGCGTAAAATAATCATATTTCCACTGAGTTGTATAACTATTGGTCTAGTAACATTTATGACCATTACTGAGAATACTCATCTGAGTTGAAAATATATGAAAAATCTAATTCTATTTATAATACAATAATGTATTATAAATAGAATTAGATAAATAACGTTTATTTGGTTTTCTCGGTTGTAATTTCATGTTCACTCCAATTTCTTCTAACTTGACAAGGCTCCTTTCCAATACTGTTACCGCGTAACAGTAACAGGAGGACCCTTGAGTGCCTACCCGAAGACCCCAACTCAATCGTATTAACTGCCACAAGAAGGAACGAGCGAAATAAATTGATCTACTTCCATACCCATATAGTCTTGCATATGTATGTGTACATGCATATATATATATATTTATATTTTATATTTACATTTATATTTTATATATATTTATTATATATATATATATATATATATATATATATATATATATATATATATATATATATATATATATATATTAACTAGCTGTCCCGGCAGACGTTGATCTGCCCTATTACCCTAAAACAAACGGCTTCCAAATTTTCCCCACCCTTCTATTTAGAATACAGAAACTGGCTATCAGTTATGTTTCTGAACTCTACTTACAAAATGATCATCCGACTCATAAATATATATTTAAACCTAAGTTTACTTCTGCAATTCCATTATAAACCGAACTCGACTATCCCTCTCGCAGAAAGAATCTCATTTCCAATCGCCTTCCTCAAAGACATATCACTCCATAATATAAAAATACACCACCCTGGACTTACTGACCACCCAAAATACTTCTGCAGCTCACTAAGTTCCGTAAACAAGCTACTCCGACCGTACAATATCCAAAAATGTTCTGTGAGCTGATACAATCCATACCACACCACACTGGAATATATACAGATGGCTCTAAGTCTGACAGCTCAACTGGGTCTGCCTTTATAACGCCCAATTCAACCAATAAGAAAAAGCTACACCGACTTGTTGAATGATTTAAAATGCAAGAATTGCCGTGCAAGGCAACACAATAATTTGCGAAACACACGCAAACTACAGAACCTTTTTCATATAGAGCTTTAAAAAAAATAAGAAAAAGTTCAAAGTGTTCTTTCTATGTAAGCCTTGAAATTAAAAATGCAAGACTTTCACATCTCGTCTCAATTTTAATATAAAAGTGATCACATAGTTCTCACACGTTTGCCTATAAGATATTTGGGTAAGGTGGGGACGATAAATGGAATGGTTCAATCAAATCGGATGGCAAAGAAATAATATAAACACCCTTTATCAGGGTTGTAATATTTCTCTTAAATTTTATACTTAATAATTCTGTTTATTACATCTTTTTTATAATTTTATATTTTACATCTTTGCCAGCAATGTATATTTCCCTTTCCAGTATACTCGTGTTTGCCATTATGACCTACTTCCTAGAAAATGACTTACATGATGAGTTCATAGAAAATTAATATAAAGCAGGATGTTTGATATCTACAATACGAATCGCTTCCTATATCTGTCCCTTTGGTCCATACATTTCCGTTCTATTTTATGATATTGGTCCATTCTGTATATTCGGGACTATCGCGCTATCAATATATATATATATATATATATATATATATATATATATATATATATATATATGTACATTTGTGTATTTTTTTTTCTCCACGAAAAGGCCTTAAAGAAAACGCAAATATCACAACTAATGCTTCCTCTTCATCCGCTTCCTATTTTCCCATATGTCCCTCATGAGCTCTGAGTGCCTATGTCTTCTCTCCTCAGACCACGCAAGACCCTTTTTTTTCCCACAAGAACCTTTATTCCCTTGAGCGTCCTTCTGTATTCATCTCTGTCAAAACAATCCCGGTCTGTTAGCCTCACTTGGTCCATATCATCCTTAAGTTGTTTGAAATATCCTGTTGCGTTGTTGTGGTAGTGAATTCGATGAAAATTTTTATGGTTCAGTCTTTCAGGATTCATCCTTATCATGTGTCCATAGAACCTTAGCCTTCCCACCCTAACATCAGTTTCTAAGTCTGTTGTTTCCTTATAAATTTCTTCATTCGACCTCAACCTGTATCCTTCAGGTGTTCTTCTAGGTCCGTAGATTCTTCTGAGAATTCTTCTTTCTATTTTCAGAAGCCTCTCTAGGCTGGGAAGACAAGAGGTTTCTGTTCCATAAAGTATAACCGGCTTGATGACTGTGTTATAATGGACATATTTGAAAGTACAATTTTTCATAAAAACTGTAAAAAACATATTTGAATTATTGTTTATATTATTTGAGCTCTACTTTGGCCAATACTGGTGATTGAGAGGTTGCAATACTACAACAAATTTAAAACAAGCTTAATAAAATATGGATGAGTAAGTAATTATAATGTTTTATAGTTTACCTTAGGAAATTTTCTTTTATAAGACATATTTCTAAGGAGCTTTTCTTTTATAACACTCGCATAATGTCAGAGAAAATATCCGTCCTACAAGTTTCGTTTTCAACCACAGTACTTGACAGAGTTGTTAAATTGTGGTACTCCTCGGACACAGAGTTTAACGCTATTAAATTTACTATTCAGTACATTTTTTCGAATTATTTCACCGGTTAGGAAGCATAGAGAAAAAACCCTAAAGTGTTGAGGATGTCGGGTACCTCATGTTCTGTCGCGAAATCAAGTTGGCATTTTTGATATTTCCCTTTTTTATTTATAACAAATTTAATCTAGAAACTATAAACAAAAATCTCAGTTTTTAGTATTTTCATTAAAATTGATAAAAGTAATGGATTTTTCTGACTCTAAGTTTTATCACTTTTGCGACTTCTAGTATTATTTTTTTTAAATTCAGAAATCTTGAGAAAACATAAAGATAATGAAAAAGAATTCTACTTCGTAATTACAAATGTAATAATAGCTATATCTCATTCCTATGACCCATATTTGGTTAGTTAGGGTTTTAATTTTCTCCTAACCATAATTACACTTTTCTATTGTCTTAATTTTTAACAATTTACATTAATAAATAAGTTTTAACGTAAATATAAAACTTTTATCTTCAAGGTTTTCCAATAGTGAAAAAGTCACCTTCCCCCGAAAAAAAGAATAACGTTAATTGATGGTGGGGAAGAAAATGTGACTAATAATGATATTTTTTCAGAAGTAATGGTTCAAGCGACTATTTTGAACTGAATCGTTAATTTTTCCTGTACATTTTTGTCTTATATGGAATAGTTCCTATCTTAATTTTTTTTTCTTTATAGTAAATATTGTTTTTATGATATTTTAGTTTCTTCCTTTCCTCTTGATAATTAATATTTTAAATAGATACAGCTTTAGGTGATCTTATAACTAAATTTTATTTGTTAACCAGCCGCTTCTTGCCTTTGTTATGAACTTCTTCTTTGCGGATTGTGTGCCTCGTTACCGGTAAAGCTACTCCTGGAGATAGGCCTCGCCCTTGTTAGGCCACGGGGTCGGGATCAGTAATTGGTTAAATTTCGAGTAGGTTCCTAGGATTGCAAGAACTTTTCTGGAGGAAGTTGCTAAGCTGTTCAATTGGTGGTCGCATCCAAGCCACCTCTGTTGCCGGAAGTATATTACAAGAATGGTGCGGAGTCTGCAAACAGTTGCGGAACTAGGTCAGTAGAGGAAAGGTTTATAAATAAGAGTGTTATCATACGAAAGAAAAATAGTAACAAACCTGTTACCTATTTAACAGTAGTTTGAATCTTTATTTGTCGTTTTTATGTTTGGGATAGATCCTTTTTTTTTTTTTTTAGGTTTGGGCTTATTAAGAATCTTATGAACGGCCAGTGAGCGCATGAAAGAATATTGGAGGCAGAGAAAACTCCAGCAGAAGAAAGGAAAATAAAGTGGTCAATAAATCCGAAGTGGTCAATACGAAAAAATCCCACTAATATCCATACCTCAAATTAATTTCGTCCATTTAGAATATTTAAAAAAATTACTAAGCTTTTTGTATGAAAAAATACTGTCCTGGACAAAAATTGAAAAGTATCCCTTATGGCAAAATAAATCACATTATTTTCTTGCATCTTTTTTTAGAATTTGCTTGAAGTTTGAGATACGGGATGACTGTATGTCTTTAATGTCTTCTTCTCTTTTAGACAAGAAGTATAATTTTTGTTTAGACGTTAGTGTTCCTCATGGTTAATCTAGCAACGATTTCCCTCATGTTCATTGCTTATGAAAGAGTATATAGAATACTTGGCCCAACCAAGGAAGGAAATCTTTTCCGATTAAAAAAGAATCAAGAACTTAGGGACCTATATGGATAACCGGATATAGTTTCTTGTATTGAAAAAGCGAGATTAAGATGGTTAAGGCACGTATACAGAATGGATAAAAAAGGCTCCCAAAGCTTATCATGGAGGACCCCCAGATGTAGGAAGAGGATGAGATGGCTGAGAGGAATGTGATGGCTGGACGATGTGGAAGCAGAACTAAGGCTCCTTGAAGTAAGAACATGGGGAAAAGCACCCAAAGAAAGGTCAAATTGGAGGAAATTTGTCGAGCAGGCCAAGGTCCTCCATAGACTACAGCACCATGTGATGGTGATGATATTCAATATGTTGAGATTCAGTCATGGAGCTAGTTGTTTTATGTATAAATTATCACTTAACTACTTCCTTTTTTGGAGTTTAAATCTACTTGGCATATTCATACCCTTGTAAGCTAATAAAAGAGGAAAAACGGCTGATAATAAAAGAGAAAAATGTGTCAGTTATTATGAAAATACAATTAAGGTCGCTTATTTTTTTCTTCCCTCTCGAGAATTCGCACCCAACTCACGACCAGACTAATTACACCATTATCTGCTTAAAGGGGACTTCATTTTTTGTTGTAATTAGTTAAGTCTTTTTCTTATTTAACGTTATTATTAAAGAACCAGTATGCGGCGCGACGGGGAGGCAAGGTGGAGTTATATCTACATTTTCTGCTTCTGCTTTATCGTAAAATATTTAGTACACTTTAATTTTTTTTTGTATTTTTTAGTTTTGTTATTGCATTTTGTAAAGTTTATAAAGAAATAGTGTTGTGGGAAACATTTTTCACAAATCCCGGACGTCATAATGTATCTCTCCAAAATTTTTCTTATTTCCCTTACTGTTTACAACATGTTTATATACAAAGTTATATTTACAACCTCAAGTCAAACTATGTGCCAAAATAACATTTTAACTGCTATATTAACTAACAAAAGCAAACTTAAATAATATTAACCTTAGCGCCTGTCGTTTTAAACGTCTGCTATGCCGAGACTATTAAGTATTAGCCTAATTCCTTCTCACGAAAATCTTATTTGTCTAATATTTGCGATGATCGAAATTAACTCAAATTTTATGGCTCAAATCTTGGATAAAATTATAAGAAAAGCTTCTGTAATTTGACACTATATGCGTCTATATTTTTTCTGTAAATAATAAAATTAATCATTTCACAGCAGATGGCCTGGTATGAGGCAGTATTTTCTCATGCTATAATTTTCCTAACATGAGCTAACTGGGTTCAACTTCATTATTTTATTTATACTAATTTAACGTACAAGGCAAAGTTTTACAACCGATTCAGTAATAGTAAATTGTAATTTTACAAAACACACTAGAACTTTGCTTGTTTAAGTTGATAAAAATTTAGGATTGGAATGGCTCAGAGAGAGCTTAGTTTCCTGCCGAAGGTCCTGGGTTCTAATTCGGATGTGTCAGATTTTATTTATGTCGTTAACAGGCGGTGAGGGATCCTTTAGGACCTGGGACCTTCCTGCGGCTCACCCGACCTCTATAAAGTGACTACCCTCCATTGGGAGGAGGGGAAACAAGATGGTTAAGCATGAACTCAGAAAATCACCTTTCAGCTCAACCATTGTCCTAGAAACAGTTGAGAAACCCTGTACTGGACCAAAAGCCCTTCATGGATTGTAATGGTACAGGTATTATTTATCATTACAAAATAATCATAATACCACAAAAGTGGTCTATCATAATCTAGTGATAATATTAATTTTAAAACTCAAGTCAATTGTTTTTCTTCGAGGAGTAGACAACTAATTGGAACTATTATGACGGGGTGTTTATTATACTGGTAATAATAATAATAATAAATATAAAATAATAATGAACCTAAACTTAAAACGGCCAAGAAGTGGACTGAAGAAAGGAGGCGAGAACATAGAGAATACATGCAACGGTACTGAGCTAATGTTAAAGTCTATATGAGATAGGAGCTGGAATAGCGTGGTCCTTAGATGGCCGAAACGCAAGACGACGACGAAGAAGAATATAATAATAACAAAAAATGTGACGCTCAAGAGCTGGTCGACTTAAAGAGTACTTCAAAGGCACTTATGTTATCTATATTTCGAATCAATATCGAAACAAAGCTACTTTGTTTGTCGAACTTTACAAATAATGATATAGAAATGTTTATATATCAGTAATAAAATTGCATATTAGATAATATTTTTTCGATAATTAGAATAATAATTTTCCATAATTTCTCCGGATCCTCGATAACCCAAATGAACCAGGTTTGGTCCTATACAATTCTACCTCTTCGGACTCCATTTGACAAGAAAATGAGAAAGCAGTTACCTGAAACGGACTAGCATCGAAGTAGGATACACGTCATGCACGAATACAACACAAAGCGATATTCTTGTTTATATTTTTTTTTGTAAAGCAATTTTTATAGTGGAAATTTCATCGGCTGTCAAATAAGAATGCCGAAAGTGAAGATGTATTGAGGAACCACCTTCGGATTGTTGGAGCCACTAGGCTGACAGACCGTGGCAAGAACAAACAAGGAGGCTTAAACAACTCGGACGATGCAGGTTTTGACAATGGGAGCCCTTTCAATAACCCCCCATCTCCCCTCCCCCCTCGTCCTCTCACCCTCTCCCACCTCTCTCACTCTCTCTCTCTCTCTCTCTCTCTCTCTCTCTCTCTCTCTCTCTCTCTCTCTCTCTCTCTCTCTCTCTCTCTCTCTCTCTCTCTCTCTCTCTCTCTCTCTCTCTCTCTCTCTCTCTCTCTCTCTCTCTCTCTCTCTCTCTCTCTCTCTCTCTCTCTCTCTCTCTCTCTCTCTCTCTCTCTCTCTCTCTCTCTCTCTATCACTCTCTCTCTCTCTCTATCTCTCTCTCTCTCTCTCTCTCTCTCTCTCTCTCTCTCTCTCTCTCCCTCTCTCTCTCTCTCTCTCCCTCTCTCTCTCTCTCTCTCTCTCTCTCTCTTTTTTTCTCTCTCTCTCTATCTATCTCTTTCTTTCTCTCTCTCTCTCTCTCTCTCTCTCTCTCTCTCTCTCTCTCTCTCTCTCTCTCTCTCTCTCTCTCTCTCTCTCTCCCCTCTTCTGGAGGTTCGACAATGAACTCCCTTTGTCGAACAGTTCAATAATGAGCTTTCGCTAACGGTGGTGAGCTAAGTTATTCAGGGGGGAAGGTATCTCATAACAGCCTCCTCGACAAACATTGGAAGGTCGGGGTAGGCAATCAACTAGGCCAGAAATGAGAACCTTCATTTCTACTCCCCTCTGGTATTTCCAAGAAGCGGGTATCTGGTAGGAGGCTGTGGGAGGATGCAATCCTTAATATTTTATATTCACAAAGTACGAATATGAAAGAAGAAGGTCATATTGGGTCGGAAGTTATGAAGTGTCCGTTTTTTTTTTTGTTCTAAAATTTAAAGTAGAATTATTAGACTTCTGTTATTTACAATGCTTATTTTTACAGATTGTAATGAGCTGTTATTAATTCTCTCTTCTTTTATCATATTTCATATCACTATAAGAGTTAACAATTAAAGATTTTGGACAATTGAATAGATTACGAATGGTGGACGACTTGTAAGAAAGATATACATTTATTGAGATATTGAACAGATATAATATGGATATATAAGAGTCATTCTTATTTGAAATAACTAGGTGACTAATTTACTATAGGCTAACATTATAACCTAAAGAGTACTCTCTCATCTTTACTCTCAACTCTCCTACCTCCTACCTTCTCTTCCTAATCTTAGGGCTAGTATATGTATATGTAAAAGTAGAGGGGAGGGGATGAAAGTTTCCATATCTGTCATACACGGAAGCGTTGATAAATCTTACTTGTTTCAAATGCAATTTATAAACAATATAATTCAGGTCGTTGCCATGTAACTGATTGATCATTGTTTAATATGCCATCAAATATCACAATGGAAAAACATAATTTTCGTGTGATTTTTTTTTATTAGTTCACACTTGGACATATTTCAGTCCAAGCTGCAAAAACATTAACACCGCTTTCGGAAAAGAGTTTTCTTAAATTTAAGACAGGAACATATGCCAAAACCAAATTTACTTTGACAGAATACTCCTTTCTATCAGAGGTGAAGCAATCGCATCCACATGGAGGGATATTAACATTAAGCAACAAAACCTAATAAAAAAAACTGCATTGGTTTATCAGAACCAGGCCAGATGTTTCGTGACAGACTAAGGAGAAACTAAACGAGCTGGGTTAGAAATCCTCCAAAATATTGAATGTGTTGGCTTAAGAATCAGGAAATTTAAATAAATCAGCAAATACACGAAATAACCTTTTAAGATTAGTATTGAATAACTTGGATAATAGGTAGACATTATAGATATAATATTTGAGTGGAAAATGGTTGACTGGATAATAATAATGATGGGTTGAATTGGTCAGGGGTGCATTCAAAGATAATACAAAATGAGTGAAACTTATTTTTTAATTGTGCCAGCGTTTCGGCCTACGATGTATCCTGAGAAAGAAACAGAAAAAAACTATAAAAATCGTTGCAGTATCAAGGAAGAATTACAGAATTTATGTACAGAAGAATAGTAATGTGAAGAAACACAGATAGTAAGATAAAATTATAATAAACGTTGGCACTATTACAAAGTAAGTTTCACTTATTTTGTGTTATCTTTGACTGCACCCCTGACCAATTCAATCCATCATATAGATATAATAAGAGATAAATAGAATAATAGAACAGATTAGTTGAAGTTACAACGTTAGATGAGTCAAATAGATCTTTTTATTAGCATTATGATAGCTGATACGAAAATGTTTAGTCTTTTTACAGGTTAATAAAAGAGTGCCTAATAGAGGATAATATTTCCCAAATGATTTACCATACAGATGAATGCCTATATCATAGTTGTGCCAAGTTGTGTGCCATTAAAGCCACTTAAAAAACAAAAAAAAGTGTTTTTTTCATCTGTTATATATTAAAATTTAGTTGATATATTCGAAATTATTTTAAAATAATAGTTTTTGCAAATCGTTTAGATTAGGTGATTTTTATTGAGAATACCTAATAATTATGAGAAACCACAATAATTTTAGATGCAAAATCATATTACAAAATAATAATTTAAAAAAAAGTTATTTTAACTTGTAATATAATGTTTTTCTCAAAAATAGGTTTGAGTGAGTCTATTTGTGACCTTATGATAACCACTTAATCCTTAATGTTTATGCAAATTGCATAAGTTTTGTGCTTTATAAAGAAACCATCTTTTCTTGTCTTATCTCAGAATTTCTGTGTTTAAGAAAATCCATCACCGGCCCTTTCAGGTTTGCTCTTATCTCACGTTCATTTTCTTTTTCTTCTCTTTTCTCCTCGCCTCAAAGAGCTATTATTCGTCGCTTCTCTTGGTTTGAAAAAAAAAAAAATGTTTCTTGCTTATTTATTTGTGCAACCATCTCCCATGAATAATAAAATTATTTTATATATTAGCCATCATTTCGTCCAACAACAATATCCTATATTTAGCTCTCCTAATTCGATTTTGAAACGTGATTCCATATTTGGCAAAACAAAATAAATGCCACAAAATCGTTCCTATTATGCTTCTCCTTATGGAAAGTTTTGTCCCCAGCAATCAAAATTGACAACAACTCTGCACCTTTTAAAAAGTAACAACAAGTACGTTATCTCGGAAGCTAAAACAATATCACAGCTACCGTGCAACAGATCTTCACTTGATTCACTAAACAAACAACTAATCTGCAACATTGCCCTTAGACCCATTTTGAGATATGGGGCAGGACTTAAGGGGTTCAGCAAAACATGTTCTACGCAAGATACGAACAACAAAATCCAAAATTCTAAGTAACATTTTTAATGCACTTTTGTTTATTTTGAATCGGACTATGCCCAATGAGATAAACATTACCACTGTAAGACCATGTATCACACCAATTTATACACATACTCGTCAGCATATCACTAAAATCCTTTTGTTCTCTCTCTTTCCTATCCTCAGTTACTTTCTTACTATGAGAAAATAAAAAAAGACAATGGCCTAGAGACCTGATCGGAAGACAATCGGTTTAAAAATGTATTAGCTTTCCATAATTAAATTATTGTTATTATGTGAAGAAAAAGACGTATCTTTCATATGACTCTTAAATATCTATGTTTACATCAAAATTCCTAAACTTTGTCACATATCTACTTACTCATGATCTAACCAAAAATTGTTGAATGGATAACTCTAAGATTAGTGTAAATTGGTCAAGGAGTGAAATCGATGAATTACACAAAATAAGAATGACTTATTCTGCATCCATATGGCAGTTGGACTCTTCATCTCTCTGCCCTAAAGATGGCCCAATTCTTAGGCCAAAACGTTGGCACAATAACATTATTCATTCTTATTTTGTGTAATTCATTGACTGTACTCCCTGACCATTTTACACTATTCTTACTCATGATAATTTTCAAAGAATGATTTATGGGTATTATTATAAATATCTAAACTTTGATGTAATCGTATTGTTATTCGGTTTATCGGAAAGTAGAACTAAGAACATTAATAATAATTTCGTTCCCCAACGCTGTTTATTTGCCATTGCTTGCTACATTTTCAAATAAGAGCTTCCATCTTTCTAAAGCTTTCGTAAATGAATGCAATTAGTACTTGCAATTGAGGAACGAGTCCCATAATAGCGTTGAATACAATATACGATTACCGAATGCCAGGAGCTTAAAGAGACACTCCGCCAAATTGCTCTCGCCCCTGATTCATCGGAGCAATTGTGATAACGGCTGATAATTATCGTTCCCCCCATGGGGTATTGTCTCTTTCCTTAGCGTTTATTGTGGAATATTTTTCAAACTAGCTTCATATAATTAATATGTCAATGCTAATCGCGAATCGTGGGTATGTTTTAACTTTCACTACATGCGATTGAAAAAGAATATAGATGTTTAACACCAATTCGCATGACCTCGAGAAAAAATTCAACGGAGGTTAGAAAAGATAAGGTCGAAATAGCTTTCTAACTAACCAACAACAATTATAATAAACGGCCCTTCTTTTGGAATTGAAAAACAAGACATTGTCATGCGGGATTAAGCCGGAAAAACTCTATGCGAAAAAAACACTATCCATCACTGATAAGGACTTAAGTGAAAGGTTGGAGATTGAAAAACGGAAGATATTAAGGAAAATTTTAGACCCTAAATTCTCGAACGACAAATTAGTGTACAAGCTGAATGAGACCCTTTATAAAATAACGGTAAGAATCTCCGACACAATAAGGATAGAAGAGCTAATGTCTAAGGATACATCCTGCGAATGAATGGAAGTAAGCTATCGAAAAAACTATTTAAATTCCCTAAAAATAAAAAAAATACTTGTTTAAGGGAACAGAGAGGGGCATGAGAGAACTCGGAGCTACAGAAGTTATGCTTAAGGACGAACTGCTAACAGTATAACCCGAGACTAGAAGAAGAGGTTTGAGGCGAGAATGAAGAGGGTTATCGAAATGTCCTATGAAGAAAAGAATTGGAGATCTGGGAGGATAAAAAATACTGGGCGGAGAGAAATTCACGGAATATACATAAATGATTGATCCTGAGTACCCCAAAGTTAGGATAATCAAAAAAAAAATATATCGATGAGCGATACTCTACTTTATCAGAATAAAATTACTCTTTTTATTGTAATAATGATCAGTAATTTGGAAAATGAAATAAACTTGTCTTATATTTTAATTTAATTGGATAGAAAAAGAAAACAAGCTCTTTAAGTTGTGTAATCCTTTTTTTTTTAAATTTAATTTGTTAAAAGATCGGTTCAGATTTATCTCGTGTCCTGTATTTATAGGGATGGAAATAGGATAGTATGATTTTTCGAATAAATGATATCGAAAGCTAGTTAATCAAATAATAAATATTGGCAAGCATGTGGATGTCAGAAAGTGATAAAAAAAAAATCCAACTCAAATAAGTCGATCCAATTCAGGTGACTTCTAAGTATTGGATATATTTTTTGTGTTTTTAAGTGTTTTTATATAGTCAACTAACCCTTGGAGGTTTGGTCAAGTAATAGTCTGCTTCGGGAAAAGAAATATAGGTCCTCGTCCGCCGCTGATTCGAACAGATACAGCTTTTGGATTTAGACTATTTTGTCATTCTCCTTGAACCTTGAACCTTGAACCTGTCGACAATCGTGAATTGGTTCCAACTGCATAAGATATGGAGCTATACAGTCTATTGTTTGTATCAACATGAGGTTTGGTGACCCCCTGTAGGTTATTCCTGCAATAAATGTCTGCAACATGATAATGTATGTACATGCAATAGTTTTCTGAGCCGGCGATTTTAAAACTTAAAAATGTTATGAAAGTCAAATTTTTAAATACTATGTCTAATATTTTCTTTAATTAATCGATTGCTATTAACAAAATATATTAAATTAATATTAAGGATAAATATTAAGTAAAACATGCCGATAAACAAAACAATTGATTAATTTTATATAAGCTAGCCAGCTGGGAATCTAGTAAGTAACCTTCTTTATGATTCAGTAGTTGCATTTGAGCCTTGGAGGTGGTGGGATGTGTGTTTTTTTTGGTCTATTGTTCATGTTTTGCTTTGCTGTTATTCTCTTTCTGCCCTGAGAATGCCTGAATAGGCGAAATATTGGACAGGTATTTTCAATTTCCTGTTTTGGTTAGAGACTTAAAGTTTTCGGTTGGAATTTTTCTACTAATGTATTAACATTTATTTAATGTCTCTGTTGACCTTTCCCTTTTTCAATATATATTTTGTGGAATAACCATAAGTCCACTGGATTTTTTATAATTTTCTCTATTTTTTCTTGCCCTTTTACTTTAATTTTTTCATATGGTTTTTTGTCTTCTTTTTTTGTGTTGTTTGTTACTATTTTTTATTTTACTTTGTTTTCCTGTTGTGGTTTTTGGGGTTTGGTGAAAGTATATTGATGTTTCAAATTCTGGAGTATTTATCAGCGGTTTTTATCTAACCTTAGCCAGCTGGGAATCTAGTAACCTTCCCTATGATTCAGTAGTTGCATTTGAGCCTTGGAGGTGGGGGGATGCGTGTTTTTTTGGGTGCATTATTCATGTTTTGCTTTGCTGTTATTCTCTTTCTGCCCTGAGGATGCCTGAATAGGCAAAATATTGGACAGGTATTTTCAATTTCCTGTTTTGGTTAGAGACTTAAGGTTTTCGGTTGGAATTTTTCTACTAATGTATAAACATTTATTTAATGTCTCTGTTGACCTTTCCCTTTTTGACTAGTTATTTGATATTATCTTATTTCACCGATTACTTTGAACAGGCAGCGTGCTATTGCTATATTGACGTCATGGTAAACAGCATTGTGAACTAAGCAATTAAATTTTACGAGAAGCGAGGGGATGGTTGACTGGAAGATAGACGTAAGGAAGAAAATAGTTGGGGGTGCAGTCAAATAAAAACACTAAATAAGTGGTTACTTATTTAATTATGTGCCGACGTTTATTTGAGTCTTGCTCCAGCCTCCTATAGCCCTGAAGATGACCCACAAAGTGGGTCGAAACGTCGGCACATAATTTTTTTTTTTTTTTTTTTTTTTTTTTTTATTTATTTATTGAAATTTACAACTGTATACAAAATACATCTAGTAAATATAATGAGTGAATACATTGACATGAGAAGACAAGTAGAGAGACTACCCAGTGGTAGTACTCAAATTAAAAAGTTCAGTTTAGAAGGTCACGAGGCCATCTTCTTTTCAGACGCCTCGGAGGATTATCGGGGATCGAAGAGGAAGCTAGGTTTGAAACTAGTGGGTTTGGGTGGGAATCAAGCGGCACATAATTAAATAAGTAACCACTTATTTGACTGCACCCCAACTATTTTCTTCCTTAAATTAAATTTTACCTTATAATAATAATAATACAAATATTTTTTTTTTGAGAAATCATACAAATGCCATTCGACACATATTGTATTTTCGATCTTCGTTGAAAAGCCTCCCCTTTACCTTATAAAGCGGCTTAAGTATTGATAGGATCTCGACTAAATGACCTTACACGCTAGCCTGTTGTTCCAGTCTGTTGTGTAATACCTACCTGTCTAGTTTACCTCTTGTCAGTTTAGTTTAGATCGAAACTATTTTCGGGTGCTGTAACACGCCTTGCTTGAAAACAAAAACATGCCAACGTTTTTAAACTGAAGGAGTTGTGTTATCTGGAGATAAGATATTATAAAATGTGATAAGCGACCCAAGATTTAACGATAGCTGACATCCCTATAGATTCATTGTTAAATTGTTGGATATCTTCTTTCTTAATAATGAAGATTCCTCAAGGTAGTATCCTTTGCCCAATCCTTTATACAGTTTATACAGCTGACATCCCAACTCATCCTAATACTATCCTTACCAAGTATGCTGATGATACATGTGTATTATCAGTCAACACCAATCCAGTTATTGTATCCCAAAGCCTCCAATCCCATATCACTGATCTTGAAGAATGGTCTCAAAACTGGAGAATTAAAATAAATTCTTAAAAATCACATCAAATCACTTTTACCTTACGTCGTAAACCAATGATAACCTGGAATCCTCATACGAGACTGAAAAGACAAGAAACCGCTCGACGTTTCAGGCTACATTAACACTTACTAGACAAACGCTCTAAGCTCCCAATTAATTACAAAAGACTCATCTACACGACCATCATATGACCTATTTGGACTTACGGAGTCGAGCTTTGGGGCTCCACTAAGCCATCGAATTCCTCCCGTATCCAATCCCTACAATCCAAAATCCTTCGTAAAATCCTTAACGCTCCTTATTTTGTTAAGAATAGAGTCATCCATAATGACCTTAATGTCCCATTTGTTGCTGATTTGGCCCGAACCCGCTATCTATCCTTTCATAACAAACTTCATTTCCACTCAAAACCTCTAGTTTCAAACCTAGCTTCAATTCCCAATAATCCTCCGAGCGAGAACATGGGGATGTGTCCTTACTGTGAGGCGGCCCCTGGTAGCTCAAATGGTAGAGCGCTGTCACGGAGAGACGGAAGACCCGGGTTCGAGTCCCGGCCAGGGCAATTCTTTTCTCTTCAAAATAAAAATATTTATAAAATATATTTTTTTTTTACATTAAACTTATTTGATTGCACACCGAGTTTGTGAAGTGTTGTACTTCTCCTCATCTTCTCTCTCCTTTGACATCTCAAAAGCTTATTGTTTCTATAACAGTTGATAGCAGATTATACTTAATGGGTAAATATGGGTTATGTGTTTCTTTATGAATGCCTTTATTTTTTGAGTTAGGACACCATCTTGGTTAAGAGGGATGATTTTTTAATTTGAGTCATTTCAATTTTATTAGTTAATGACAAATTATAAATCACGACTTGAAGGGTACTACGAATCTCCTCAGGAAAGTATAGTAAATCTAATTACGATTAAACAACCATTTCTTAGCGACTGCCGGTATGGTGTATGCTAGCTCTCCCTCGAGCGAGCAATGCGACCCTGGTCTATTTATTTAATTATGCTTATTTTTTTACTGCATAGATCATTTCGAATCACGTTACAACTTTATTCTCCTGTCTTGTGCTGGAGTTTTTTCGTTCTCCAATATTACTTTTTCGTTCACAGGCATGTTTCTTTTGATTCGCTGCCCAGCTTCGTCCAACCCTCTCAGGTCTTTCTTCCTCCCGAAACCCTTCCAAATTTGTCAATGTAATGCTAAATATTTCAAAATGTTTCTCTACTTCTGTAGTTTTGCGTTGTCATGGTCTTCTTTTTCCAAAAGTAGTCAAATGTTCGATCTATGCTTGTTCATTCCGTATTGATGTCTGAGGAATCTCAACCTCCTCTTCCGAATATTATCCGAGATTCTTTTCATTTTCTAGTAGATTTTTCTGTTACTTCGTAGTTTCCTTCCGTCTTTTCAGTCTGAACTGCACGTATGATTTTTCGTTCCAGGACATCCAGTTTTTGAGACTATAGTTCATAGAGAGGCGTTCAGTTTTTATGACGTTGTTATAATATCATAAGGTCTTGTTTTGTATTCATTCAATTATAATTATTTATTGGTTGCTAAATAGTAAATCTTAAAATGAAAATTAATTATTTTTTAAATATCTTGAATTGTTTACACTATTCCATCGGCCATCGACTCTTTTCAACTATGATAATTCTCACAAACTATTTTTTTTCTGCTTAATGAAATCACTTAATTCGAAGTAGTTTATATACGTTATTGTTCTTAGCATAAGTGTTTAGTATTAATAATCCCAGTCTCTAATATCAATATTTCACGAGTGTTCGTCCTTCTTATGTAGATCTTACTTCTCATACCTTATAATTCCTAGAGTGTTCAAATTATAAAATAAATTCTATCGATTATGAAGACAATGAGTTATGGTTATTAATTATAAATTATTAATTGATTACTAGTTAGTTCCTTATAAAAATAAAACAAATATGGACAATGGAAGGAGTTAAGGATTCGAGGTGTGCTGTAAAAAATCTTGGAGGGCTTCAAGTTTGATCCAGTCGACCGAATTGCTTTGTTCCAATGTTTCTTCTCCTTTTCATCAAGGGAGCTCGTACTGTTTCCATTTGGTTAATGGATTTTTTTTTGTTACTTTTAAATTGCATTTGAATTCCTTTTTATTTTTAAATTTTGAAAATATATGTAGGTGGTTTTGAATGTTTTAATTAAATGAATATCGTAGGCTCATTTCATTAGAGTAAATGGAATATAAAATATAGATATAGTTTCTAATGAAATATATTTTTGACAAAAAATCTATTAGAAGATTGCCATTCATCTTCATTCCTTAGATTGTACAATATTCCCAAAGTATTTCCTAAGCCCCCTTGGATGATTTCGAAAATACTTATAATATGGTTATGACTATTCCAGTTACTATGTTACTACTCAATTATTGACTACATCAGAATCTGAGCATGATGTAGACTCTTTTCTAGTTTATGTATTCATCATCAGTTGATCAAAAATTCTTTGTAATGTGAAGTATAGTTGTTTAAATATTCATATTAATTGAACTTGCGTGTTGTCCTCAATTTTAAATAATTATAACCGTTTCAAACATAATTTATTTTAATAGTATCCGTTGAATTCGTGTAATAGCGACTATCGTTAAATATACCTTTGAAGTTGCATTTGAAGAGGAATAGCTAATATCCTCAGGGGACTGAGGTTTGTTTGAAATATAATTTTATTTTATCTACCGTTTTTGGGGATTAGAAAATGTCATACATATTAAAGGATAATAAGAAAATGTGCTCTATGCATAGATAATTTCATAATTACATTGATCTATGACGATGGCTCATAGAAGTGATCTGAAACTGCAGCTTATAGAATAAAAAATTTCGCATTGAGAGAGAGCACTCTAAAGTTTCTTCTACCATCTGACTAAGAATGAAACACTAATAACACACAAAAAAAGTTTTAACATGATTAAGACGGCGTCTTACGTGAGCTATCCGAACGCGAAGCGAAGCGAAAAAAACAAACAGGCGAGTCCTTCGAGAGTGGCCTACGTAACCGATTTTACGTAGCCGCGGCGAGGCGCGGAGCGAACTCAATTGGCTTGATATTTTCGCGCGAACTTGATGCGGTATCGTCTTGTTTTAGGTATATTATTATAACTATACATACTTATACATATTTATATTATTATAAATATTGTGTACATATTTATATTATTATAAATATTGTGTATATTATTATAAATGTCTAAAACAGAAATATTGATTAATGCTATCCGAGAACGTACTATATTATGGGATAAAAGGAATACAAATTATCACAACCGATTATTATCGTACCGCGAATGGGAAGATTCGGCTAAAATAACCGGAACTACAAGTGAGTACAATACATTTATTTAATAATTTAATCAATAAGCATACTTTGTTGGCAACATTCGAAAATATTCCTGAATTGCAGCGGTTGGGTCCGTAATTCCTCAAACAATTTGTGGTATTCTCCATAAATATGCATTTCTAAGTATGTATACTTCTTGAGTATTTGTTATTTAAGTGATGAATTTACGAATAATCTTTGTTTCTGTTTGTTCATGACGGTTGCGCAGTGTCTAGTGAAAAGCGGTGGGGCGGGACGCTTCGCGCTCTCGTAGGACAGAGCCACCGCGGCGACCGCATCGCGTAGTATTCGCGCGTGCACTGCTTCGCGTTAGCGGCAGCTTTTAATCGCCCACGTAGGACATAGGGTAAGAAACAACTCTTATTTAGCCGTTTATATTCGATATGGAAGTATATGAAAAAACAGTGGCTGATCCATTGCATTTTCGGCATAAAATGATTTCATTTACACTCTTATTAACAATTCTGTAACATATATGTTTAATGATTTTGTCAGTAAAATATTTTATTTATCAAATAACGTAGTAGTTGAAAATTGTTATTAACGCTTGGAAGAACATAAGTTACACCCTTCAATAAATCCGGTGGAAAGGAAATTTATTCAAAACCGATGAATCTATATTAGATTATTCCTGGTTTAATCCCAAGTAATTTATTCTTTCCTCGAATGAATGGAAACCCGAATCACTGTTTCTCGGATCAGAATCTCTCTTGCCTTTTTTTTCATGTAAATGAAGCACAGACCTGAAGACCGCATATTCATTTAGTAATATCCGGAAAATGTGCATTATAAATGCATAGATGCAAACAGTGTTAAAATAAGCATAGCCATTTTTACCAGTGTAATATTCATATATTATATCGTAGCTGTCAAAACAATTTACACTTTAGGCTGTTTTACAGGAAAGGAAAAAAAAACGCACCGACTATTTTTTTCAAAACTATTGAAGAGAAGTATCAAAGGATCATACTATCTCTTGTTGCTGACCTTAATACGTGCCTTCCTTAGTGTGTAATTCAACCTATATATTCCGTTACCGTTACTAACTCATATTGATAAGGCAGTATTGTTTTGACTGCGACGATATGTTTTATTGACCAAAAACATTAGATATTATAGTCACTTTTATTCTTTCTTTGATTTATCTGTAAATTTCATATAAATTAAGCCTATGAAAATGAGCAGAAGTTGGAAGTCTTGGAGTAATATTGTTGCTTCTATTTGATGAGTCTGTTTGTTCTGTTGGTGCAAGTTGTGCTGTACTTAATCATATTTGATGTCATTTTTCTTTTGATTTCAATCCTGATGATTCATTTTAATTAAGCAATAATATATTAACATTATACCAAATATTACGGACATCATATGATAAGATATTTATATAATAAATCATAACAGTTTTGCGTTCGTTAGAAATATGCGGCCTAGCTGCGCGGATCTACAGATATATTGGCAAAAGAAGTTTTATTTATCGTTGTAATTGTGTATTTCGAATTTTGTATTAATATTTCACGATTTTGTTTTTAGGTATTTTATTATTTATTTAATGCTTTTTGTCATGAAATCATTAAATAGTTTATGTTGTATTTGTAATATTGAGCAATTTATTTAATCTATACAATAATGTTTTTTATATAACGTAAGAACGTAGGTAGTATTTTGTCAACATAACTGGTGTTTTGAGTCCTATGAGTGCCTATTTTAGGCATTCTGATGTAAAAACAAAATATACAAATATCGATGTAAAGTAGTGTTTTTTTCTTATTTTTATGAAATATTTCTGATAGAAAAAAGTTATTTCTGTATGAATGTATGTGCATGAATATAACATCAATGGTTTTTGCCTCCTCACCTACTAAATGTGACTAAATTTAAACGCGGGTGATTTGATGGCCCTCAGTTCCATTTCAAGATGTCGGAAGCGCGATCCGTTTACAAAGAACTCCCTTTAAGGCCAAATATTCGCCCTTTCCCTTTGAATTCCGAGATAGAGGCCTTAAAATGCCCCAACTCTTTGCATTGGAGTTCCAAGTATTACGGAACCCGGAATATTTCCTTAGAGTTTAATATTCTAGAAAACAATAAATTTCTCCCTCCTATTTTTATCTCTTTTACCTCTTTAATAATCTCTCCCCAGCCATTCTTGTGGCTATTTTGCTAGTATTTTAGGACGCTTTATTTTTGAGACTTGAGGTAGAAATATATTATTGCGTATTATTAAATCTGCAACAATTGCTTAGTTGTAGCCTGAGTGTAGGAACCATAATTAATTTAATTTACTTTTACTGTAATTGTATCACATAACTATTATTGCTCTGTCTCCACGTTCGTCTATGTTTATTCATTCAGTTTTAAATAGCGATTATTTAAAAAAGTTTAATTTAAAACAATAAAATTTATGAAGACTTTTGAGTGACTGTTTGAAATATCTTCCTTCTTTATATTCAATTATTTCACAGTGCTTTTCTAAAAAAAGTGATGGTTTAATTCAATTCAGATAATGTTGTGAATACATTAGATATTGTATTGGCTATGTGATCGAAATAGACGATTATTTTTATGATTAAAATACGTTATTAGCGTTTTAATTTTGACTAACATAATAATAATTGGTTTGTCTATATTTATAATTTATCCATTTATTTTTATGTATAACCATTTTTTGGGGATCAAGATAAAAACATGGGTGGAAAAGCTCTCATTGAGCTTTCTCTTTGTTGGAGTCAGTTCTCCGGTTCTGTTTTTTGTCAATAACTTTGGAAGTCCAGGATGTGAGCAATCCAGACCTTTGAATATTAATTTTTCAGTTATTTAAAATGCTCAATATATTTCAGGGAGTTAAATTCTGGGGAGGTTGGTTTACAATGGACTATTCCACTAAAGCAGTGGCGGATTAAAGGTCCAGAGCGCCCTAGGCAATAACTTTATCGGCGCCCCTGTACCGGCCATAAATGGCCATCTTAATTTTAACTGATTGTCAGCATCATAGCATCATGCTTGTATTATATTATAGATCAGCATTTAGTTCTTTCTTTCTTTGTCGATATGTTATTTTTTTTATTTATTTTAAAAATTCTGAGCTCGCGCGCCCCTTGTAACTACGCGCCCCTAGGCACGTGCCTAGTTTGCCTTACGGATAATCCGCCACTGCACTAAAGATTGTTTGTCGGTGCCTTATACCTGAGACATAAAGGGTCCTTAAAGTTCATAAATGGTTTAGTTAATCATGCCTTAAATAATAACTTTGATAGAAAACAAATGATTTTTGTCGTGTATCAGTATTCATAAGAACGATAGTCGGTGACTCATAATTGTTTTCAAAATAGTCATGTGTGATTTCAAAGTAAGTTGTCTGTCGATTGTTCTGAGTCTCGAATATTTTGCGATATGATCCGGTCTTCGTACGAACAGGAAAGGAATAGTGGATATGATCCATAATAAGTAATAAGTTCAAAATGTAATATATTTGGTAGTACTTGTCCAACTTCGGTCATTTCCCTTTCTTTGTTAGGAAATTAAATTAAATTAAATTTTGTATATGATCGAAAACTTTTTAAATTCTTTATTAATTAGCTATACATATCTTTATAACTTTTGTCTCACATTTTATCGGAGATTTAGAAAGCCTTAATGAATAACCGCTATGAGCTATTTTGATTCCACGTTGTATAGAAAACATGTTTGGCCGATAGTACTACTTATTAGCCAACTATAGATTAAACTCTATAAAATAGAATTAAAATTAAAAATAGGTCAACCCATTAAAATGATGATCGTAGCACTGAAAAACCTAATAATATTTGTCAGAAAGATTTCATTATCGTAGATAATTAGCCAAATATTCGTTAGAGTTGTTGCTCGAAAATCTCAAAGGTGAAGATTCCTGTGGTTTTCCAGTCTTTGTGGTGTTTCTGGAAATTTAAACCAGTAGGGCTTAAAACCACCGTATAACCAGATAACCACTATCTCTACAGCGGTATCTTTTGAAAAGCTTGGAAGATGGTGTTATAAAGTATAGAACAGAAGTCGAGGCTAAGGTATTGCAATATTATGAATGTTTTGTCAAGCGATTCTTCCATAGACTTTAGGGTTTAGCCTCTTCGTTGGATTGTTTTAGAAAAATATAAAGATCACATTATCAATGTCAGGTAACACCAACTTTTCCTTCAAGCATAAAATACTCCATGTGCCAGGTTTGGAAAAGAGTTTGAAACAAGTTAATTCGCATCCTTTAAAGAATCCAGAGATATCTGTGATATCAAAGAAAAATGAAAGAGATACATTTCAAAACAAATCTGAGCATAATTTTTGTAATAAGCTTTTAAATACTACAAAAGCAAAAAGGGTCAATGCTTGATGCTTAAATCAAAAAGTTTGTAGTAAAATTAAAGGAATTCTAGAATACATTGTATATTATATAGTCTACAATATTTCTTTTGATTAAGTATTGTAGAATATTTTGTTCATATATACATTATCATTTCCATAATTCATATTTATAAAAACATTTCTTCAAGTTTCAAATTGGTGTTGTATTAATATTTTCCCCTATAAAATTTTGTACTCATGAATTTAGTATATACACCCTTTTGAATATTTTGGTTTTCACAAAGGGTAGGATAACCCATTATTGTGTATCTGAAGGGGCACCGGTAAAATAACCGTAAAGTCAGGTGGCATGCGATCGTGCGTGCGACAGGAACTTCGCATCCTCTTACACTTGGCCATTGGCCATCTTGCTCTTTTTAGTTATTGATTCATTATCTTTGTTCATAAACGTATCTGTAGTCCAATGATAAGGGTTGTTTCTTTTGTTGCTTAGTACTTGGATCAACCATTGTGGTATTTTTAGTACCGATCTAGCCGGTTCATTTAATTGAGACCAATGAACAGATCACAAAAACATTATCTTAAAATACAAAGATTTCTCTTCGCCATTCAGGATCGAAGATTAATGGACGCCCTAAATACAAAGAAGCTAACAAAGAATCAAATTGACTTTGTTGGACAGCTTATTACTTTCGTTGTGAGTTGTAAGGAATGTTCTAGGGAAAATTTTACTTTTTAAATATTGTCCAAAAATCTAATGATTTGGATCTTTAAATGATCTTATTTAAACCTAAGCTAGTATTAGGTTTTATTTCAATTTATTTGACTTATAAATATATAAGAATAATTGTAAACTGGCATGAACACCTGACGTGTATCTGATAATTACTAACAATTAACCTGAAAAATGACGAGTGAATTCTGTACTTGATACGTGGGAGAAAATAAATGAAGCGACGAATCTTTGATAGTACCACTTTCTGTGGGAATAAACCCAACCGTTAGCGAAATAATATTTTACAAGGAAAGGATGGGGAGATGAGACAGACGGGATAAAAATTCTTATTTCCATATATAATTCCTGGGGTCCATGGAGACCAATCCTTTGGGACCATCCCTCTATCCATGTATCTGTAAGTCTTTCAATAATATCTATGTCTTCTTGTTTTCAACTTGTATTTTTTTTTTAAGGATCCCTCTCTTCGTCGAATTTTATTGTTTATTTATTGATTTATTGTGGATTAAAGATCGAAAAAATGATTGACTGCGGAAAGGTTTTCTACTCTTTCTCAGTCCATATTGGCGCATAATTTATGTGGTAATATAACACGAGGTGCCAATATAATAATACTTTTATATCAAGAATAAAATGAAAGTCTTTAACCTCAATTATCATTAATAAATGTTCTATAAGCCACGCATCTTCATATCGTGCCTAGGAGCTATCTGAGTAGCACGTCATAACTTTTACGATGATTAACGCCACCATATTTATCTTCAAAACATTAATATTCATCTACTTTTTCTCTTATTTTATTTTATTTTCCCTCTATTAATTTATCAAGTCTGTAAATTTTTCTATTCTTTTCTTCTAATTATAATTTTTTGTAAATTTTTCTAGTTTCGATTTTATCTCTAAATCCTCTTGTTTTACTTATTTTAATACTTTAATTCTTATCAGTATTTTTTTTTTATAATCTATTTTTTTTCGTTTTCATTATATTAGTAATATCAAATGCATGTTACTTCGTATTATAAAACTCATAAAATATCTACTGCCATTAAATCTACAGCCTCGGTGAATAAGTAGTTAAGTCGACCTTTTCTGAGTGATTTAATTTTATCCAAGGAAGCGAAATCGTGTCATTCTCGTAGTTTTTGGCTTTAAATGGAGTTGTAATAATATATAAACAATAACTTCTTTTCTAGCCAATACCTGACTTAGCCCCTTAATCACAAGAAAATCATTTTGGAGAAAATTCGACTTAACCACTTATACATTGGAGCTGTAGAGATATCCGTTGTTTCTGTGGATAGTAGTAAATCTTTATATTTAAAGTGCTTATTAACGTTGAATATTTTAACTCATTTACATTACTCCAATTAATACACAATAAAATCAACATAAGCAGCATTGAAAATATGACTATTTACCATTGATGAATACATTTAGTATTTTACTAATTACACATTTGGCAACACCTAATCTAACAAGTGGTTACTCTAACCACGAAAAGTTATTATATAGTAATTAACCAAATATTATAAATGATACATATCAGAGTATATTTATTCGTTCATTTAATATAATTTTTTCCTAACTTAAATATAATTAACTTTAGTGTTTATATACCGTATTACTTCTCATTGTTGTTCTTTTCAAAGTAACTACCAGCTCAAGTCGAATTTACCGTCAAATTTAGAGACAAAGTGACTAACTAGTCTCTAAATTTGACGGTAAATTCCTGTAAAAAAAAAATGTCTAGCTTTTCACGAAAAATATCCTTCACCTAGCACTTGATTATAAACAGAGTAAATCAAAAATGTCCAATGTTATTTACATTGAATGGAATGTATATGCGTGTAAAAAGTTTTGCATTAGTATATATGATCCGTCGATTTGTCAATCGCAGAGTGAATTTAGTTAAACTTCAAAATAACGTATTAAATTTTAATGTTATTGACATTCCATCAAAATGTTATATTCCATCACGTATGCAATTAATAAGGCTAAACGCAGTGCTTCCAAAGCTGAAATCTTTTTAAAGCACTTCTTTTGGCGGGCACTTAATCGTTGCTCTTATCTGGAACAGAAGAGCGGGCTCTTAAGTGCGAGCTCCAGGAAATTGCACCGGTTTAGCCACTACTTTCCACGGTCGTCTCTAAACTGCCCAATTTCCCAGCGAGCTAATAACTTCTCAGCAGATTTGTCTTTGCTACGTGAGCAATTACTTTATCTGCTGCGTTTGTTGGGATAGGTCGTAAAAGGGATATTTATTTTTAAGAAAACAAAATAAATTCAAAAAAACCTTTACCAATGTATAGTTGGGAAGGTAAGAGCATGGATCGCATTTTATCAGAAATAAATAAAATTATTTCTGATGAGGTTTTGATTTTCTCAATTATTAAGAATCCAGTTTTCTTTTTTTTTACAGATACAGTAAAACTTCCTTGAAGGGACACTTCTAACAGGCGGACATTTCTCGTAAACGGACGATTATATTTTCCCCTCAATATTTTTAATTTTTCTTTATATTATTACTTCTGATATCCGGACATTCTCATAAGCGGAGATTTTATCAATAGTTTGACGTAAAAACTTCCAATAAGGGGACAGTAGGGCCAAATTTCCGCGAACGGAACCCTGCCAGTTGTGTTTATTTTTCCGAATTCGACGAGTTCCAGGAACTGTTTGTGCTCGCTTCACTATGAATGTTTTTCAACTCAGTCTACTCTCCTCCCTGAAACTGGGAACATGTCTTCCAAAACAAAAGTACTAACTATTAACCGAAAAGCAGAGATTATACACGCGAGTGAACGTGAAAATTGAGTGTCTTTGATCACAATTATTTTGATTTTTTGCACATACATGGAGGGTGAGTTTGAAATTCCACTTTTGATAGGAAAGGCCAAAAAGCCAAGATGCTTTAAGGGTATCGATTTAAACATGTTCAAGGTGGAATGGCAAGCAAATAAAAGCGTGGATGATCCGCCAAATTATGCCAGAATGGCTGATTAATTTTAATAAAAAAATACAGCGCCAAGGAAGAAATGTTATTTTATTTATCGATAAAGCCTTGCATTGAATAATGCCACATTTTAGCCCATATAGTCATATACATACATATTATTTAACTGTTTTCCCCCACACTCAATTTCTCACCAGACGACACTTCTTATAAGCAGACATAATTTAATTCCCCTCCTGTGTCCACAGGTGAGAAGTTTTACTGTGTCTATATATATTTTTATTATAATTTCAGTAAAAAATATATTAAAAACGAAGCGTATTTTTATAGCTTACGCGTGGGAGCAAATTTTTCTCCTCTCACTATCCATTATGTAAATCATGGAATTTTCTATCGAATTTGGTTTATCCTACATATTAGCCGTTCAGAAACACCCCCTGGTCCGATTAAAGGCAGAGTAGCGAAATTGAATTGCATTTCTATAAAATATTTGGAGGAACGCGCTAAGGCTTGGAGGCGGTGAAGAAAAATGTGACTTATTTTACAAAAAGGGTATAAGTTTAATTTAATAATCTATTTGAAAAAATTAAAACTAGGTCTCTTGAGGGCGATTGGTACTAAAGGGATGCAAACTCCCGCTAGGCAATCAAACATGCCATTTTAGGATTTGTGTCAGCTATTCAGTTATAAATACAAAACGGAACTTCCAATATAAAGCTGTTTATGTGAATGTTTGGACTTGGACTACGGTGATTGCCATTTTAAACTTGAAAAATTTTTAATAGATAATTTAGAACATCAAATTTGTACGGATTACTCACTCACTCCGAGTCAGACTGCCTCTGCATTCCCCCATCTCAAATAATTCTAACCAACTAATTAGTTGAGATTTAAACTTAAAAACTAGATAACTTGTAGCATTTAGCCTTCAACGGATGGGAAAATTTCGAAACTTAAAATTTTTACTGTTTAATCATTTTAAACAATTCAAAATGGCGGATGAAACTTACTAATATATCTGCATCCTCGATGAGTAAGTGGTAAAGTCGAATCGGGTTTAAGATGAGTTAGTTGTAAGAGGATGAGTTGTAGGGAATCGTTTTATTCTCGTAGTACATAATTAGTTAAGTAAGGTTGTGCGTTGAAATCGAGTTATTGTTTTTATTATCTCCACTTGAAGCCTAAGACTACAAGAATGACCCGACTTCATTTCCCTTATAACAAATTGTACCTATTCTGAGCGAAATTCGACTTAACGACTTGTTCACAATACAAATATACAATACCTTTATTTCCTTATCATTAACACGATATTTCTTTAATGTCTAAAATGACATTGTAATTTTTTACCAATTTTGACTTATTGCATACTCCTAATAGACTAAAAAATATATTTGATTATGCACAAAAATGTCTTTCAGTTTGATTGTTTGCGCTTCATTTCCATCACTTAGAGTTTCGTTTTTATTTTTACTACTTTGTCTTTATTTCAATTAATTTGTTGTAATCAAAGTTCTTTCCTTTAATAATATATTTTACTATTTATTTATTTGTTAAGAATGTTTAATTATTTTATGTTTTTTTTTTAAAGTTGAGTAATTATTTTATACTCTAAAATATTTTTTTTTATTATAATATTTATAGTGTTACCTATGCTATAAATCCACATTGCTTTGGGCAAAGGTGGCATTGAATTTAAAGATTAAAATTTCAAATAGTCTTATTATGAATTGTTGAAATGGTGTTTTGAGTCGATAAATACATCCTGCCATAATCTTCACAATTCCTTTGGCCCCTTCTTACACTGGTGTTTAGCTGGAAAACGTTTTCATTATTTTGCTGAGAGATGTAAGGCCACCGCGAAAACGCATGAAAGAAGATCATTAAAGAGAAGGTATTTTTCGCCCCTCATCTCAGTGCCTTCCAAGGGCCGGGTCATTATCCCTCTTTATGGAGGAACCGGTCTCAACTTCTACTTCGTTAAAAGTCCCGTATTGCGCTTTATTCTCGCCTTGTTGTTATATATTTTTTAAGGCTTTGTCTTATCTGGAATATGAACACTTCTTGCAGATAACAATCCTTTTCCTTTCTTTTTTTTGCTTAATTATATCGGATATTTACCTGATCAGATTAAGCCTGTAACCATTACGACCCGTGAACGAGCCTGGGGTTGAGTACATGGTAGAGACTGTACTGTTTCATGGACAAAGGTTCTGCAAGGAGGTGACGTCCTAGGTCACGCTCGGCTGCCAGCTTTTTCCTCCTTATTATGGGTACCTAATTTTTATAATATTTTATAGAGGCTGGGTGGAGTCAAGCGTGATATAAGACAAATCACCTCCCTGAACAACTGTTGTTTAAGAAAGAGTACAGTATCTACCGCCTACTGAACTTAAGACTCTTCATGAGTTATACTTTTTTTTTTTTTTTAAATGTATTGCATAAAATAGTTTATAGATCAACATTATTGTCAACATAAATATAATTTGTTAAATACCGAATCATTTAAGCTAATAAAAGTGTATTATAAGAATTTTATTGAATAGTTTTTTTGTTTTTTTCTGAGTGTTATTTCCACAATCGCAGTTGGTTTTCTTATCAGAAATTAAATATGGCTTCCCTTCTAAATGCTTTATTCTTATATTCCTTCTAGAAACTCCGTACTACTTGTATTTTGTTGAAAAATGCTAGAGAGGGGGTATCACAACTTGATTTAAGACTGCGAAATATTAATGTTTTTATTGGCTTTGAATAATTGAAAATAAAATATCGATTTTCTGTATTTTTCGATAACGGTAATCGGTATCTAACTATAATTGACGTATAGGCTCTGGAAAATTTGACGTATTACACGGTTGATATGTACATGTTACTGTTGCCCATAATTTTATTTTTTTGCTTATTATTTCAGTCTTTATCCTTTAATGAAGATCATTCTCATTCACCTTTTTCCTCTGAGAAGGATGATCTAATCTTATGCAGCAATTATAGTTAGTTTCTCTTCACACCATCATCCTCGTTGTTCATCTCTTACATGTAAACCAGATTTTCTGTTAGTTGCCACTAAATGCCATTGGTCATCAGTGTAGGCGATGCCAAAGAACCGCTCATATTCGGCTATATAGTCATATTATAATTCCCAGTAACTCGGAATTAACAGCTATCCCAGAGGCCCATACCAAGGACTGACCATTAATGGAAACGTACCTTTATGGAACATTCCCTCTCATAGGTACTGCCTTCGACCTGTACATATGTTTTCTGAGGGTAGCTCACAAGGTTAGCTGTGATTTTAATGACTAACAGACGCTTCAAAGGCGGACGCATTTGTAAAGTAATAGCATCGCAACACTCCGCAACGTAAGCTCCGAACTCAAATCAGAGCTTCAACAGTTCTTTTTCCTTTGATAGAACTGGTTTGCCATATATGTTCATGTAAGAAAAAGTCATTAGGTAATTAAAATATAGGTCTAAACGACTTAAGGAGCTGCTTATTTGTACCCTTTATCTTGTGGAATTGTTTTAGATCTGCAATAAGCTATCATTTACTTTTTTGGAACTTACCTACATTGATAATCCTCAATAGCCGATTATCATTTTAGAAGTTACTGGTCTTCAGTAAGACTCCACTTTAAATATAAAGTATTAAATATTAAGTTGGTTTCTTGACATCACCAAAACGTCACATCATACATGAAGAGTATGGATCTGCCACAACTACCCCTCGGCCCGTGCAGGTTTGATGGATTCTGGAGTTGTTCATAGTAGGTCTTTTTTGGAACCTGATTTGGTCTGGCTTTACTGAGTATTCGGCCGCACACAGTTAATTTAAGTCGTGTCAGCCTTTACCTTTTCAATCGAGCACCTCCTCATTAAATGGCACTTAATAATGGTAATGCATAGTGTACACAGGCTGTAGCGTGCTCAGATCCGTGGCACTTAGGGCAACGAGGCGCGTCATGGTAGTGTTTAAATGTCAAAGGCCACGATCCTCCATCTGAAGTTCCCAATTCGGACAACGAATCTCAAGTAGCTGATTCCAGTAAAGACGTTACTAGCTTTATAAGATTATAACAAAAATATATCAAAACATTTATGTGTATTTTAATTAATTTTTTCACATCCATCGTTAACTCCAACCTTCACGTTAGGTTGCTTAGTAGAAAGTTTAATTTTAAGTTTTTTTAAACATATACTGTTTCAATACGTTTTTCAATGAAAAACAATAATTATATTTATGAAAAATATCACTAACAGTTTGTTTTTATAAATATATTTTATTCACTTTTATAAAGAATCTGAGAGACTGTTAGATAAAGAAAAAGCATTGCGGAAGTAAAATGTTTTAAAAACTGTTATTTCACTCCCGGACTTCTTTGTAGAAATACTATTATATTTTTTAAAATATTTTCTATTTGAAATTTTATTAATTCTGAATTTTAATAATTCAGGATTTTGTCGTGGCCTAAAATGATCTATCAGCCTGGAAACATCAATATATCAAAATTTACAGTACTAGTAAATGTATTTATATATACATAAACATGTTTAGATTTATGTATAAAATTGCTGTGAAAATATTACTGGTTAAAGTGAATTTATGGGAAAAAATGACATTATTCTTAATATATGAAACTTTTGGTAATTATTTGATAAATTTAATTTTTTTTTTTCATTTACTATCACTATTTTTACTCCTTTAATTAAAGTGCATTTTGATCAGAATATGATAAGTCTAATACTTTTTCCAAGCCTACGTTTTGAAGATACAGTCTCTTCAACAACCTACAAGGAAGTGATTTGGCCAAGATCAAACTCAAACGCCAGGTTTCCACTCTAATTGAGGTTGCTCATAGAGCCTCTCTAGATCCCACAGAGTCATGGATGTTAACGGAATAAATATTTTTATCTTTAGCAGCCGACCTCTAACTTGGTAACTATAGATCAGGAATCCAGCAACATATTGCTTCAATTATTTTTGTCTGTTACATTTTCTTATCCGTCCTGATTCAATAAGAACTTAGCAAAAAAATATAAAATTTTGGTATAATACTCATTAATTAAAGTTTAAGTTATTGTACCAAAGTTATTATAAGTTAATGCCTCTTTTTAATCAATTACACCATGTATTTTGTTATTATCACTGGAAAAATTTATTTAACTGAGGTTGGAATGTGTTAATTGTTCAGGACTAAGTGTGTTAAAGGATTATTTGTTTCTAATTTTTAAATTATCAACACTGGCATGAAGCTTCATGAGCAAATGGTTTGACATTCGCTTTATATTTTTTATCTACGAATGTTCTTGTGGGAATTAAATATCACTTTCATTGATATGCATGAACAATCTTTTTCATTTGAATGACAGTATAATTTAGTTTAAAATAAAAATAAAAAGAAAAAAGTAACCTTTTTATTGATATTATTATAAGAAGGGCGTAACAAATTCTGTTTTATATTGTCTTTTTCTTTCTCTAAGGCTATTCTTTTACCTCTTGCCATTTTTGTCAGATGCCCAACATTTATTGTCCTGCTGGTCTTAGTGTTTGTAGCCTCCTGAAAAAAACAACAACACTAGTTCTATCATTGGCTTTTTGTTTTTGCCTATCTTCATCGCACCCACTTCCGTGATGCCTTTCTTTATCCCTTGCAGGATATTTTCTTCGTTAATCTGCTACCATCTATTATCACCCGATGACCGAAAAACATTAGCCTCCTCTTCCACATTTCCGTTGTAACCATTTTAATAAATTGGTAAATCTCCTCATTGCTCACTTTTTCCCATTCTTACCATTTTTCTTTGTTTCCAAGAATATCTCTTACGATTTTTTTTAATCTACAACCCATGGAGGTCTTGGGTTCATTACATGGTAGGTACTGTGATGTTTCTTGGACAATTGTTGTGGAGGTAGGTAATTTGTCCTCGATTACGCTAAACCGCCAGATTTCCCCCCCTATTTTGGATGCACACTTTATAGAGTCTGGGTGAGCCGCAGGAAGGTCGTGGATCCGATAGGACCCATCTTCGGCTGCTGACGGATTGAATAAATGTCCGCCAAGGAGTTAGACTTGAACCCAGGACTTTCGGCACGGCAACACAGTGCTCTACCTCTGAGCCTCTCCGCTGCCTTCCTCAAGATTACTCTTTCCTTTTTCTCAAATTCCTCTAGTTGTCTTTATTTCTTGAGGAAGAGTGTTTCTACTGCATATTGATCTTCTGTTCTCGTCACTGTAAAGCATTTTTATCAAATTAAACCTCTAAAATTATGAATATTTTTATTTTGAAGAGAAAAGATATTCCCCCGGCCGGGATTCGAACCCGGATCCTTTGTCTCACCGTGACAAGACTTTACCAACCAAGCTACCGGAGTTGATAGGCCGGGGGCATATCTTTTCTCTTCAAAATAAAAAAGACCCCGGCTGGTATCAACTCCGGTAGCTTGGTTGGTAGACTCCTGTCACGATGAGACAGATGACCCGGGTTCGAATCCCGGCCGGGGGCATATCTTTTCTCTTCAAAATAAAAATATTTAAAATTAAAACAACTAACTAATAAATTATAAAAAACTCTAAAATTATGAATATAAATATCGACATAACTTTAAAAAAATATTACAATATGAATGCTTTGCTTTACCGATGCTCACATTTTTATTTTTTTTACTTTTTAGTAATTTTATAGGAAAAATTAGTAATTTTGAGTTATTACATAGTTCTTTTGAAGGAACGATCGATTGTTTTTACCTTTATTTAGGAAATAAAATTCAAGGAAATACTTCATCATTAAATTTTATTTTAAACAAATATCCTTCTTTAGCCTAAATTGTGTTGGGTACCTTAGTGACAAGTTTAATGACCAACTCTCCCGATAGGGGTTGAAGTAAAGGGGTCGCACAACCTTGTTTGGGACAGGGATCACAAAGTTTTAGCGGTGAAGAAGTTTAGCGTAAAAAGTCCCGAGTTATTGTTGTCAGAAGTAGTTGAGGATTTACTTTGTTTTACTGCAGCCTTCCCCTTTATATTGTGGGCGATATTGTCGCCACTGTCGTTCCTCCCATGTCCACAATACGCCACTGTCTGTTCATGTCAATTCAAAGTTTGATTAAACTCAATAATATTGTTTAAAAACTAAACAGGTATAATTACAATTTGTGAGCAACCGTCATTTGAATGCAAGAACAATCTCATAGCTCAATATGGAATAGGAGTAGCGACTTACGTTCATTGCCTCGAATGGTGCTGTCAATTGGGCACTACATTCCGACGTGTTAGGGTCTCTATACCTTCGAGAATCCCAGGCTTTCTTACCTGAAACAAAAATAAAATAAAATAATTAAACTTTTGCTGATAGGAATATATTATTCTACATCTAAAAAGACCGTGCTTCTAATGTTTGAAATGGAATATCTAATATGTTGTTGAATTAAAAAGCTTCACCCAATCGCTACTGAAGGCTTAACTAAAAATTTTGAGTTATGTCGTTTTTTATCTTTGTCATTAGGGCTTGTCTTTTTACTGGCTTACAACGTTCAAATTTGTCGCCATTGTTGATTAAGTATCTAACTACTCTGTTGGTATGTGGAGGTAATTTAATATTAACCTTGAGTTGACTGAAGGCTGAAGGTCAAAATAAATTCAAGACGCCTGGGTCTCATTGAGGTATTACAGTGTCTCGTACTCAGCAATGTAATAGTCTTTTATAATAATTTGTCTGTATTTAACGATGTGTATTGATTGCTCATGCATTGCGTAAATACAAAAAAATCGAGTATGCTCAATGTTTATATAATGGGGCTTACATGGCGAGCTGTAGGTACTGGTTTCGAATCAAGTAGTGGAAGATAAATTATTGAATCTGTACAGAGCCATAGTTTGATCCAGCCATAACGTGTGTATTCTTAATTGAGGTAAAACCTGGTGGTTGATCGTAATCTCAAAAAGCCATTAGCTTTGAAATATTACAATATTTTTATTGATCTTAATAGATACTATTTAAGTTCTCCACGAGTTTATTTTTTTTCGGAGACATTTTGAAAGTTAATGAAGCAAACATATACACTTTTGTTGAATCCTCTACACTGTAATATCTACTAAAGCCTCTCTAATTAGCAATCCTCTTCTAAAGCCAAACTGCTCCAAAACCCAGGGTTGGCAAAACTTGCACATTGTGTGTGTACTGCCCCTTATTGTAATTTTTAAAATGTTTCGCGGTAGTCAGTGATTCCCATCTAAGATCCATTATATTCGGTAGGAGAATTTGTGTTTATCAACGAGACGCTCCTGAAATTAGCTAAACAGTGAAATCTTAATTGCTCGTTATGGCATAACTGCTACCATGTAATAACGTGTTCCTGTAACACGTTATTAGAGTAACTTTTTATTTCATTGAAGAAAATAATATGTCTAATAAATAAATTTATATGAGAATTGAAACGGGCATAGCCCATAAAGGCTCATTCCACGTTTTATTTTTTTTATTTCTCGTCAATTACAATTCAACCTTATGTTCATCATTTTTTAATAATCATGTCTTCCACAATGTTTTGATATTAATTTTTTTAATTTTTTTTTTAATTTTTTCAATCATTAATTGTGAATGGAATCCTTCTATACTCCCTGGAAATAGCAAAATTTGCAATAACGTTTATTTAGTTCAATAACTTATTCGATAACGTAGATAGCGCCACGTCGAAAACGTCAGTTTTAAGGTTTAAATCCTTATTTAAATGTTTTTCAATTTTTCAATCATTAATTGTGATCAAGATAACGCAGATAGCGCTTCTGAATTCACGCTTGTTGAAATTTCTACAAGGCCTTTATAACGTTGAAGAACGTAGTTATCGCACATACATGCGATAAAGCCTCGGCCTTCAGCTCTTATTGAAATGATGTCGAAGCGCTATTTTGTTATTGGCGAGTGAAACGATGAAGGAGTTATTCCAATAACGGGCTCGTTCTGGTAACACGTTATCACGGTGAGCGTTATTTTCCAATAAAATATTATTTTAGACTGCGCCGTTATTTTGCCCCACCACTCCCTGAAATACGGCCACTGAAAACATTTCGCTATTGAAAAATTGCACGTCTCTGAATACGGAAAGCAATCTATTCCTAATCAGAAAGCCATTACCAAAACAATAATTACTGATCCCTCGTCCATACCAGAAAGTGAACTTCCTTTCCCTGGGCGAACTCTTCCCTGATCAGCGAACCTCTGCCATTGCAACATCATCTAAATTGTATTCCTCGCCTTCGTTTGTGGCCGATTTCAACTATGTGCTGTATTAAAACTTCTTATTTGCCTCGTTTCTATAACTGAAGCAGTTACTAAGTATATTAACTCGGAGATCTATGGCTAGTTGTAGTATATTTTTTTAGTAAACTAAAAATATCTGAGCAGGGTATCGAAACTTACGTTAAACCTTTTGGCAAGTCAGAGGATCCGTGGTGTCATTGTTAGTTAGCAAGTTCGACAGTCTGGAGGAACTTCCAAGGAATTTACATCTACTACCCCCACATCGTTGGGAAGCACTCCTTAGCGGTAACGGAATCCGCCCGATGATAATTAACATGCTAATACATTAAGTTAGAGGGTTGGAAATCGTATTCAAATTTAGTTGATATTTTTTTTAAAATAATGTATTATTATTATATGCTCTCAATTTTTGGTTATTTACTTTACTACATGTCAGAATTTAAATCAGACAGACATGTTACCAGATAGATAGGTAAAACAAACAGATAGGTTTCTGAAGGCGTTGTCTAAATTTATTACTAATTTAATTTGGACCATAATGGATTTAAATGTTATGTATATTCTAAATTAGGTATAAGCTTTTGAAATATGGTATACAAATTTTAATCGTTCACGCTTGGATTGAAAATTTCCAATACTCATTAACTGGGTTCGAAAACGATCATTTGTTACTAAATGGGAGGAACAGGTGCCTCTAAGGCGTGGGGATTGTTTTCCTGCCGACGCTTCCCAGGTTGGAATTCGGGAGTTGCCAAGTGACAGCTCAGTAATTGCCCCATTTGATCAATAGCTCTCCGCCATTAGGCTCCGTGCTTCTTATACTCTCTATAATATAGCCCTTGTAATTATGAGTCTAGCTAAATTATATCTCCTGACATGTGGGAAACATACTTCAACAATTGTAGTAAAGTCATATCGTACCCCTACCTTGTTAGGATATAATTAAAACACCTAATGAGCTAGATGCTATAGACATAATTATTCCTCTAGATTATATTGACTTAAGACAATAAAAGGGAAAGATGATCGAACTATCTCGAAATCGCTGAGACGTTATCGAACTTCCATCTTCCAAAGCGATAGGTTATTGTTCGACAAGAACGGCGGAGAGATTCCCTTCTCATTTTACCTTCGCAACAGACACCGTATCATTAAAAAGAAAATTATTGTTGTCAGTGAAATTGCAGTGGCGAATTCCACGGCTCGCTCTGATCCGTGAATGAGCCCTTACAGTCACGAAACAAATAATGCGAATATTCTGAGTACTAACCCACGCACTGCCCTGCCAGACTCCTTTATTTTTCATATGCCCTTGAAGATGACTTGGTAAAACTCTTTAAAAAATCGATTTACTTTTTTTTAAGAGTTCCATTGAGTTAACATAAAATATTTATAACAGTACTTCTAATTATGAGGAAGAATATGGTTCGGGTGGAGGTAAGAAAAAAATTTCTTAAATAGGTTTGAACTATTTATTTGAAAGCCAACGTTTCGAACCACATTGCAGGTCTTCTTCAGGGCTAGATAATACAAACAAATTAAAATAATACATACAAAATTGTATAGAATAAATGAATAAAAATGAAGTATGGAGATCGTGAAATTGGAGAAAAAAAAATAATACAAAAGGGTGGATGATTTAAATTGTTAGGTAAAATAAATGTATAATTTGAATTATATGAACTAAGACAATGGAATATGAGCAATAACAATAATGATGGGGAACCAGTTAGATAAACCTAAAAACAGAAGAACAACTAACTATATGGCATTATCGGATCAGTACGAAGGAAAATAATACAGATTAACCTAATAAGTAGTATTTGAAATAGCGAGAGATGGTGCAATATAAAGTGAAATGATAGACAAATTTCTATATTTCATTTTTATTCATTTATTTTTTACAATTTGTATGTATAATTTTAATTTGTTAGTATTTTGTATATCTAACCCTAGAGAAGACTTGGAGTATTCAAGATTCCTTTAAATATAATTACTATTAATATAGTAAAAAATAATTTTTTTTATTAAACACAGAATGCTATACAAATGTATCCTTTAATAAAAACCGCGTAGAGTAAATAGGCTTAGTAGCATTGTATTTCAAGAAGTGATTAACTTATTATCGAAGATACTAGTAAATTAGCAAAATAATGACGAAGCTATTTTTTCGGCCTTTGGGAATTTTATTCGTAATATTCGATGCTTTTTACAAAATGGACCATCCACCTCTTTGTCAAATAAATGCTGTTGCATATGGCCTTTGAAAGCTTAAAATATATTCATATATAATAATTTTTATGATTTCATAAGAATCTTAGTTAGAAATAGAATTAGTTAATTCTTAATTAGAAATAGTTACTTTGTCAAGCTTTTGTAACAATCTCCAATATTTTCTTTTGGTGTATTTTGCATCATTATACAACCATTGGGAACCTTGAAATGAATAGAAAATTAGTCCCCATGTACACACTAAAAATGCAATTTAAATATATTTTAAAAATATTAAATTATAAAGATAAAAAGGCTATGTAAAGTTATAGCAAGAGAAATAATAAAACGAAATATGTCATGGTTTAAAGAGTGGGGGGAAATTGCTAACAAAATAAACTATAAATTAGATTAACCTTTTAACTCCGTGGGTACTTGGGAGGGAGAAATGTCCAAAATGTTAGAGCTGTACAAAGATTATTTTATCCAAGTTTTCCATGCAAAAGCAGCAGAGACCACTCACCACGGGCTCTATTGCTCTTGAAATAAAACAATAGATTACCTTAGAAATTTGAAAATAACAAAAAAAATTATCGTAGTTATGAAATGCAGAGGGGAACTTCTGAATCTAAATTACAAACCATTTGAAATTCATTCGCAAAATATAAAGGTATGCTCACTGTGTAATTTGAACGAAATTGAAAACAGTTTTCACTTCCTGGCAGTGTGTCCCGTCTTAAAATTGTATTGAAAAAAATTCTTAAAATATGAGCTGATCTCAAAACAAAAACTAATAGATATTCTGAATGGAGAAAATTTAATAGGTTTATATAATTTTGTAAGTTATGAAGGTCGATATAGAAAATTTTTAATTTCAGAATTTTATTATTAATGTCAAAAAGAAATTTAATTTACTTTTAGTTTTGTTATTACTTATTAGTTCAATCAAACTCCCGGCAGACGGAATAAAGTACCATGTTGTGGTTGCTAATGTTGTAAATAAAATTAAAAAGAAAACCACTGTAAATAATTTTAATAATAAAGAACATTTTATATCTATCTGCAACCATTGGCAACCATTCATTCTTTGTAGGGTCCATATTAATCTTGGAATGTACCAATATATGCAATTAGATATAACAGTCAATTTTCTGAGTAGATAGAATTTAAAAAATTTAATAGTTTTAAAAAATAAATTTGGCATATTTAAAAAAAATAAATAAATTTAGTATAAAGCTACAAATTACAGTTTACAAAATTGCGTTTTTCTATGTAGTAAACTATATTATGACTTATCAGTAGTAGTGTCATTGTCTCACTTACGAAATATACTATTAATGAAATGCTTTGGATGAATCTATATTTTTAAAAAACAGGTATAGAATTCGAGAGAGAAAATATTCCACGCTAAAAAAATATATCAATATGATTTGAATTTTAGAGCGATCTGAAACTCCCATTGTATAAAAAAAAGTAATAAAACTTGGTTTGGTTTCGGAATGAATTATATTAACTTATCTTTCTTTCTTTCAAAAACTCAATATTCAAATTTTCAGACGATACTAAAATAATATTGTTTTTTTTTTATCAAACTTTTTGACAAGGGTCTACCTTACAATGTTTTCAAAAGAAAATCGTTTTCCCTTAGAAAGTTTTAAATTTAATATGGGGTATCGGTATAAATTCTCAAACTACGCAATTTTTCCTCTTGAAACTTTGAAAAAAAAAAACCTGTACCACTACAACCCGTGAAGGGTCTTAAAGGGTGAAGATGTGGCGTTCAGTACGTGGTAGAGAATCTACTGTTTCTTGGACTACGGCTGTGCATGGAGGTGATCATGCTCAACCGCCAGAATTTTCCCTTATTTTGGGTAACCACTTTATAGAGGCTGGGTGAGCCCCGGGAGGTTACTGGATCCCATATGATCTATCTCCGGCCGCTAACAGATTTAATAAAAATCTTGCAAGCAGCGGGTTTGAACCCTTTTGAAATTTTGAATCAGCATTGAAATCTTAGGAAGTTTTATAGTTGTCATTTATGAGAATTCATGAAACTTATTTGAAACACTTTCAAATTAGTTCAAGATTGTCGATTTGGGGAATGAAAAAAGTAATTTTGAGGTTAGGAATTTTTGAGCTCCCTTGGAATTGAATACTTAGTGTTTTTTTTTTTGCAACATTTTTAAATTTAGAATGTTATGACAAGCGAAGTGATTTTTATATGAAAAGGTTGGTTTATTTTATAATTTAAAATAAACGTATTATTTTTCAAAGTGTTTTATCTGTATTCTGAACCCTTAGAAGTGATTTAAAAGACAAATTTCAAAACAAGATTTACTCAAACCAATTTATCGAAGTCTGCCACAAACTGTGCACCCCTCCCTCCTTGTCGGCTTTCTATTTCTATTTTATTTTATTCTGTAAATTCAGCTACAACTCCTTAGAAAGGAATCGAAAGGATAATTGAGTTTGGACAAAGCCTTCACCTGACACTTAGCCTAATCTAATCTAGAATAAAAGGGACCTCCCAACTAAATTATTCAGTTTGACAATCGCCGGCAACTCTAAAGGGAGCCGCTGATTGTTCTTTGACGAGTGACGGTTCAAATTAAATGACTACATTCTAACTTGTATACAATTGACATTAACCTGTTTCAATATTTTCCAACTTACTTTATTAGAAAATTCCTTTAAAAAATCTTTTTATTATAAAAAAAAAATTAGTTTGTAGACATCTCAATTCTTACTTCCAGAATTCTTACTTCCTTGGATTGTTTTGTGTTTAATTTGTACCTGTACGGCATTTTCATCTTCAAAAAAGAAATAAGATACTAATTCACTTCTTACACAGGATGTTTCAGGATTAAGTAACCAAACTGAAAAATTGATCTAAGGACCTTAAAACAAGATTGCTATGTAATCCGTTATGCTACAATAATGCTTCGTTTAGGAGATATTCACACCTACAGATTTTCATTCTTATGAATTATTTAGTGCCGTTCTTCCACTGCTACTGTTGAAGAAAGATGGCGAGCCTGTCTTAATGCTCAATAGAATCACATTGAACAACATTTAGTATGAATGTTAATGTTTGCATTTAATAAATAAAGCAGTTCGATCAATTAAAATAAGTTGTTTTTTTTATTCACTTTAGCTAAATAATTCACAACAACGAAAATCTTTAGGTGTGAATTTCTTTTAAAAGCGGTTGCGGACCTTCATAAGATTTTTCTTGTTTCGTGCAGGTTTGAACGCACTTACTTCGAACAGTACTTCATATTCAGTGTAGACCGAGCTATGAACCGATGTATTTATATGGAAATAATTTAATAGTTCATCATCGTATCTAAAGTTAATTAATTGAAAGATTAAATTATTATAATTATCAATCGAATAAATTAATATAGTTTCATCTTAATTAATTAATTTCATCTTAATACTTTATGTTCGATAAATCAACTTTCGATAGACCCTAGATCATTCATTGTTGAATATAAAAATATGAAATAAACATGAATAAGAAAATATTCCAATAAAGAGTCGAACTTTTAATTTGGGTTCGCCTTCAATAACGAATATTTACGTAATCATTAAAATTATCGTTTTTCATATAGATTTTTTTTTTAATTTAAGCAAAAAAGTTTATTAAAAAAAATGTAAACATGGGTGAGTATCTTTAAAGCCTTCGACCATTTCTAAGAAATTATTTTCTTTTTATATTTAATCCGCAATTCAGATTAACAGAATTTTTTGAAAATTTCTTTATTATAGATTTACGCATTAGGAGTTGATAATAAATCAGTCTTAATACAAACATTGTTATAATAATGTTTTATAGATCGTGTTTAAAAAAAAAAAATCAATGGAGTAAAGAATATCCCTCACGATTTGCAGCAGAAACTATCCTGCTCAAGGTTGTGATATTATATCATTGACTTAATGGAATATAGGAATACTTACTTTCCTAGGCCGTTGACTTTTTTTATTAGACGAATTTTAAATTATTCGTTATATATTGTAACATGATTTTATGCATAGTATTGGTATGAAACAGCTTGAAAATAACATTAATGCTTTTGCCACATTATGTTTTATTTGAAGATGTCGAACATGAAAAATCCAGGTAGAAAGCAAGTTATTATTTTTAGCCAATTTAAAAAGGAATAAATCACTTCGGGATATTTTTCTTGATTTTAAACGTTGGCATTTTATATCGGTTTGTTGTAATCTTCCAATATCCAGTTTAAAATGGAAAGAAAAGAAATTCAAAAGAAAAAAGATAAGAAAATAAAGAGAGCCCTTTCGGAAGAAAGTTGTTTGCTGGCTAATTGTCTATTATACCCTTTGGAGGCTGAATCAGGGTGCTCTGAACCCTAAATCTCCCTTTGAGGCTGCCATAAGGACCCTTGCCAAGATTACCAAATCGTTCTGAATCCTCCATATATTTTTTCTAATTCTCTGATAGTTGTGTCTTTTCAAGCGGCTATAATCAATTAATTCATTGGAAAGCTGAGAGAAACTGATTTTATAAATTTTTTAATAAATAATTTTATATTTGTATTTTCCGCTCCTTATATATGAAACACATCGCTCCTTCAAAAGATTAATGTCATAATTCAAAAGAACTAATTTTTCAATAGAAGTATTTGAAAGTTCCATGTGAGTTAAACAAATAAAAATGTAGGTATTGATAAATCGAAGCATTCATATTCATATTCTTTTATTAACCATCTGAAAATTTTTAAAAGCTTGAAACCTTTTTTAATTTTAACTCATTTCATCATTTCCATAAAACACCAAGTTCAAACATGATACAACGCAAAATATGACTATACAAAAAAAAAAAATGTTGGTAATTGAATATCAGATATGCTGTTCCTAAATTAATAAGCTTCAACCAATACAATTGCTACTGATGGCTTAACTCGAAGATGCAAATTTTTTAGTTATGTTGTTGGTTTTTGAAGGAGCGATATATTGTGTAAGGGTACAGCATACATAAAGTGTACAGGTAAAAAGAAGAATAAAGTATTTATCCTAGTTAATTTGTTTTGTTAGCGATAAGTCTATCTTCAGATCTCCATAACTCCGAAAGTACAAAACAGATTTTTTTTTTTAAATAATTCTAGAAATAAATATTTAGCGGTCAAAACTTTCATATCAATGCACAGTTATGTTTTTCCTTATCAGATAATCATTGAAATGATTCATTTAAAGTATTATTTGTATCTTTTACTGTTTCCTAACAGTATAATTATGAAAAGAGAAAATATGTTTTCATGTTAACAGATAAATACATTTACGTATTTAATTATAAATAAAGAAATTTACAGAAAGGAGAATGGTGTAGTTTTATTATTTACACTTTATTTTATAGTATAGTAATTCAGTTTTATTGTGCATCGTTAAAAAGCTGATGAAAAGAAAATAATCTGAATATTACATATAGCTTAATCAAAATCAAAGGAGTGGAGTGGCTCAGTGGTAGAGCACTGAGTTGCCATGCCGGAAATCCTGGTTCAAATCCCCCTGCAGGCCATGACTTTTATTTAGTCTGTTTGCAGCCGGAGATGGATCATACAGGATCTAAGACCCTCCTGGGGCTCACCCAGCCTATAAAATATTATAAAAATTGGGTACCCAAAATAAGGGGGAAAATCTGGCGGTTGAGCGTGACCTAGGACAAGTCACCTCCTTGCAGAGCCGTTGTCCATTAAACAGTACAGTCTCTACCATATACTGAACCCCAGACCCGTTCACGGGTTGTAGTGGTACAGGTTTTTTGTTTTTTTAAAATCAAAATAGTTGAATGCAAAGTATAAATCTATTAACATTGATACCCTTAAAATGGCAAGAAAAATGTTAACATATATGAAATAAAGTACATTATAGGAATGTGTCTGAAACGTTTGGTATCTATACCTATTAAAAGATATATCAGCTTAGATATAGTATTCAAAATCGCATATTTTTTTAATATTTACTGTTTTTACAAATTATGTACCAATAACTATGCTAGTTTATACCTTAATGTCGAGATACTGTGAACGCTTAGATTACACAGGGCAACGATGAAAAAACTTTTGCACTGAAAATACCTTATTCCTGTAGTTTTTAGGGTTCTGAATCCAAATATGACATTAAAAAAGCTGTATCACCCACAATTTCTTCACATTTTAGAGTTAAATTTATTAAATTAAGAGATTTTGAAAGAATTGAACAGCTTTAATATTTAAAATAAATAACTGAAAAACTAGGTCTATTGGTGTGGATGAAGTTGGTAGCACCGCTGAAACACATTTGCTAGCCAAAAAAGGTTGATTCTTTTTTCTGTTAAAATCTGATGTTTTGTTTACTGTCAACCTAACCCCACTTTCACGTTTCCTGCACATTTCCTGTATAATGTCTAATCGCGGGTGTAAAAACTCTGCTGACAGTTTTTGTTATATTTGTGGCGAGTTTGTCATTAAAAAACAACAAAGAAACATTACAGACTTTGTCAAAAAGGTTTATCTATCATACTTTGCAACTAAAATTGGTGATCAGGATAAATCTTTAGCCCCGCATAAGGTATGTGTCGAAGATCTAAGAAAATGGTCGAAAAAGGAGATAAAAACCTTTAAATGTGCTGCTCCTATGATATGGAGGGAGCCAAGAAATAATCCGATGATTGCTACATTTGCAGTGTCGATATTACTGGTCATAACTCAAAAAACAAGAAGGTAATAAGCTACCCTAACCTTCTGTCCGCCATCTGACCAATAGGGCACGGGGTAGATTTGCCGGTCCCTGAACCACCAGATGATTTAAATTCTATTCCAACGGAAGTGTTTTATGATGTACAATCGGAGTTAGATGAACAAGATGATGAAGAATTCCAATGTTTTACAGAAAATGTCTAAACTGTTTACTCAAATCGAGCTTAACGACTTGTTTAGGGATCTTGGCTTAACGAAAGAAAAAGCTGAATTGCTTGGCTCTAGACTAAAAGGAAAGAAATTGTTGGCGGTTGGAACCAGCATTTATGTGTACAGGAAAAGAGAGGAACAAGTTTTTTGAACAAGAAGGTGATTTAGTGTACTGCTTAGACATTCCCGGTGTGATGAATGAGTTTGGTATTGAATAAAAAAAGAAGTCTGGAGGTTGTTTATCGATTCATCGAAAACTAGATTAAAGGCTGTTGCACAATGGTAATATGTATGCATCTATTCCCGTTGGTCATTCTGTACTTATGAAAGAAAACTATAAAAACCTAGAAACAGTGTTAAATCGAATAGGCTATTCTGCTCATGGTTAGATGATATGTGGTGATTTACAAATAACATGCATGCTCCTTGGTCAGCAAGGTGGTTTTACCAAATTTCCATGTTTCTGGTGTGAATGGGGCAGTAGGGCTAGGGATCTACATTGGTGCAGAAAGAACTGGCCTGTGAGGAAGTCATTAAAACTGGTGAGAAGAACATTCTACGCAAAAACCTCGTAGATCCAAAAAACGTGCTTCTATCACCTCTACATATAAAATTAGGCCTCATGAACCAATTTGTAAAGGCTTTGCCTAAAGATGCTCCATGTTTCAAGTACCTCTGCCAAAAGTTTCCACGCCTTTCAGAAGCTAAACTATAAGAAGACGTCTTTGTCGGACCTGACATTAGAATAATGATGTTTGATGTTTACCTTGAATCCACAATGACCTTAAATGAGAAAGAAGAATGGGTATCATTCAATCAAGTCGTTACAAAGTTCTTGGGAAATGAAAAAGACCCAGAGTATGTTTCTATTGTAGCTAACATGTTACAGAAGTTTAAAAAGTTAGGATGTTTGATGAGCTTGAAAGTTCACTTTTTGAACAGCCACATACATTACATCCAGCAGAATTTAGGAGATGTTAGTGAGGAACAAGGTGAGCGTTTTCACCAGGACGTTAAAGTGATGGAAAAACGCTACCAGGGCCGCTGGAACACCAACATGATGGAGGGCTACTGTTGGTCACTTCACCGAGAAGTTCATCATGCGACTAATCGTAGAAAAAGCTACACAAGAAGCTTCAAAGAAAAAAGAGGAAGGAAGTATAGACCAATTCCAGTTGGCAAGAAACCTGTATTATCACATTATATCACTGTTTTAAGTAGTCACTGTAAATACAAACCAAGCTTATGATGTAACATAGTGTTTCATTAATTCCTCCGTATACCGAATAGGGGTTTATACAAAGCATATTGCTGGAAAACTATGGGTGATACAAAAAAACCAACGCCAGTTTTAGATTCAGCGCATTAAAATCTATCAGACCAACTATAAAAGTTAAAAAAGTTTTCAAAAATGTTTTTTTGTTGGGCTGCGTTATTGTTGAATAAATCTATCCGTGTTTATCTGAGATAACTGTAATAATAATAAACTTACTGTAACGAGTTCCCTTTTTTATCGCTTATCTCGTCCGGTGCTGCTGCCTATCGAGGTATACTGAAGATATTTGAGTCCACCGCCTTTAATTTATTTTCTGATGAACTATTGTTTCGTGTGAAAGGATACACTTCCTCAGTTTTATTTTACATTTGGCCAAGGAGTAGTTCAAATATTTCTTATCTTAATATTTTGTTTTTGTTTATTGTGGTTCACCATTGGTTCTAGATTATGTTATGTCTCGTTGATTCTAATAATAAAAGATCGGTTTGTCACGTAGATGAAGTAATACAGCTTAGTTTCCATGGACTTTTTTATATTTTTTCATTTGGACGCTTGGACTTGTATCTTACAAACATTAAGCCCTTATTTTATAGTTAAACATACACAATTAATATTATAATTTTTTTATAATATTTAGGATTTTTGAATAAGAGAGAAAGTGATAGTTTTAAGATCTGCATCACTATATTTACAGCTATATTGATGATACGGTTGGTAAAGTTCAATCTAGCATAGAAGGACCATTAAGAATTAAATTTTCAATAACTGTTAAATTAAGCCTTCAAGAACGGTATCATAGGTTAAGGGCAATCAGTTGAAGTGATTTAATGGAGGATTGAATGTAGGATTTGTGTTGATCCTTCAATTTCGGTACCATTCAGTGATGAATGCAGCAGGATGCAGTGAATTTATATTTATTTTCAATTACTCAATCGTATTTGTTGTAAATAGTTGAATAATACGGTGATTAGCTAAAATATTTTTTTAGCATTAATATTTTATTTATTTTTAAAATTGCTTGAAGCTAAAATAATTTTAATTGTAGCAAGCGTACGACTTGCTACTGTTTTTTTAACCAATTACATGTATAATTACTTTCTTATCTTGATTCATTTATAAATCAACTATGGATAAGATTGGAATAACCTTTTTTTTAAATAATTAAAATTGAATAAAACAGAAAATATATACATTTTAGTAAGATAGTAATAATCTAACTCGAAATTAGCATGGGGAAGGTATTTCCAAAAACCCATCGACCTTCTTCACCATCTCAGCATTTTAAACTAATAAATCATCTTAACATCCATTATCCCAACGAGAAGCAACTCTACCTTGAGTAAGTTACGCATTTAACTAATGGAATTCTGCTTTCTCGGACCAAATATTTATATAATTTAATATTAAGCTGTTCTCAAAGATTTTAAGACGTTATTTTTCTTTCAAAGTTAGCGGAATGAAAAGAAGCTTTGAAAATTACAGTGTTTTGCTTTTGAACTGACGGCGTATGCTAAAAAAAAATTAATGTGAAAATAGTAAATATATCTATTTTACTTGTGTCATATCTTGATTTAATCTTTAGCTTGTTCCCTTATTTACCATAGAACGTAGATACTTAATTCCTCCACACATTCGGTACTAGATCTCCCCTTTTACTCCATTCCAGGCGGATCTTCTTGAAAGATTCCCTTAAACCTTCCTCTGAAATGATCATTGGTGTGCTTCTCTCCACTACCGACTAAGAGATCTTTCTCTGTTCATCTTAAGTAAGCGTCAGGACCACCGTAATTGGATCTGTACCAGTGTAGTTGTTACCACTGCTTAGGCACTTTCAAATGTTATTTTGGAAATCTGCCACTTCGATATTCCTTGGTGTCTAATAACAAATACCTATGGGATAAGTGAGATCAACCTACGGAGCAAATTCGTCTCTTCTGTTAAGAAAACCTCTCTAGATCGAGTTAAACATTTATCTAGTTGCTCGGAATCTTTCCGACACCTCTCCTTCGATGTAGCCTTTTCAGTAAATATTTGATGTTCTGGACCTGATGCAATATTTGCCCTTCCAATATCAATATTCTCATTACCCGGCATGGTCGTCATCATACCTTATTGGTTTTCCCTGGATTAATATACGTGTTCATGATAGCTCTTCTTTGATGTTTACATGATATATTGATATGATATTGACATTATGACCTTGGTCGATGTAGCAATTATAAAGAGAGACTTGGCAAATAAAAAGCGCGTAGGCAGTAGGAATATGAGATGAGTTTTAGTTCCAGTACAAAACAGGAATCAATATAAAGTGTAGGGAACTCTTATGTATCCTTGATGTAATCCCTTTTTCGTCCTTAGCTACTTGGAGCTAAGAGGCGTGGTTAATTCTATAATGAATAGAGGAGCGAATTATCCACAATTATTATTATCATATCATTAATTTGGCTGTTCCATATTCTGATTATGTAATGGACCATAGTCGAAATGGTGAGAAGGAAGTCGTATTTTGTTTCAATATGGTCCGACTGAGTTTCCAGGGAGGAGAGTTGACAAAGCAGACCAACCTGGATAAAATCAACCTTCCTTTCCTATTCTAACCTACTCTTGGAGTCAGATGCAAGCTATAGAAATGAAGTACGTGCGAAAAGTATAAAAACTGCGTTAAGGCTAATCTTTATGTTAACCAGCTGAGACCATTCGAAAGGAGCAAAAACTTAGATGATTTGGATCTCCTCAGGATGGGCCCAGATATAAGCGCTTGGGAAACTTAAGATATCCTCAAAGAGGGAAAAAGGCTCAGACGATGTTCTTGCATCTGCTTGGAGGACATCGTAAGGGATGCTTTCAGGAGGAGAGGAATAAACTGGAACAGAATGAGACATTTTGTTTAGGAAAGAATATCCTCAGACTGGACAGTGGTAGAAGAAGGAAGGATTATTCTGATGATGATGACTTTTTTTGTAGTTTTTTCTTTCTTTGTTTATCTCAATTTGATGTAGCTAAGTTCACCAGGTGGCAATTTATCAGCAACCAAAAAACAAAGTGAAATTATTCATAAACTCTGCAAAACTTTCCACCGAGTGCTGCTTCCACTCCGGTGTTTCACCCGGCATGCCTCCCTATCTGGTCATTAGTTGGTTAAGCTGCATCACTAACTTATTCGCCATTCCTACTCTTATATTTTGCAATTACTCGTATTTAGTTCTAGACCTAATTCTTTCTCGCAATTCATAAATGTTTCTGCATTTGAATTATTAAATATTTTCGCATCTGCTCGTAATAGCACCAAGTCATCAAAATACCCAGCACAGATATATTACATCTATAAACTCTTTTTGGTTATTATCAATACACCTTTTATAACGAATTCTTCTGGGTAATTAAACAGATCAGGAGCACAGTAGGATGAATATGGTAAAAACCACTCCTGAATTAAATTCTCAAGCAGGATGGCTTAGATCCTTAATATTTAGTATACGATTTAGAACTCCTTTGCGAATTATCAACATAAATATTAATAATTTACATAAAAAATATGAAAAGTGTTAAAAAATATGTAATAATGCCTAACTATGTAACACACCGAGTCTAAAAAAATTATATATTATACATTGGAATATATTTAAGTTTTTAAGCATTCTGCTGTATAATAAAAAAAGTGTTTTTAGTGATCGTGATCACCGTGTAATATTTAACAGTTATATGTACGTATTAATAGGGAGAAGGTAGGCTCAGTAGTTCCCGTACCGATGGTCTCGGGTTCAAATCCGGCTGTGGCAGATGATTATTTCTTTTAAAAGCCGAGTATCTTTTCCTTGGGATTTGGAGGAGAACTTCCTAGGACTCATCTAGCATCTATGAAGTGGGTATTCAAAATAGGGGGAAAACTGGCGATTGAGCGCTATCTCGGACAAATTACCTCCATGCACAACAGTTGTCCTACAAACATTTAAGTGGGGGTGATAAATGCTGATAACATTGCAAATAGTAAATATAATAGATAATCCGAAAAAATATTTTATAAAAATCGATCATACTAATTTATAAAAAAGTTTTTGACCTCTAATATTTTATAAGTATAATAGAAAATAGCATTTCTTAGCAGTTTTCTATAGTTACTTCAATAATTTTATATTAATATTGATGGGAATTTAATTCTGTTCAAGTTTAATCTTTAAGACTTTGTGGTAATAAAAAATAATTTGTACTCATGCAATATCAGCATAGATAATGCCGTAGTATCAGTAAACATAGCTCATATAGTTTTATCAAATAAATTAACAAAAAAAAAACTGTACTACTACAACCCGTGAACGAGTCTGGGGTTCAGTACATGGTAGAGACTGTACTGTTTCATGGACAACGGTTCTACAACGAGGTGTCTTGTCCTAGGTCACGCTCAACCGCCAGATTTCCCCCCTATTTCGGGTACCATATTTTTATAATATTTTATAGGCTGGGTGAGCCCTAGGAGGGTCTTAGATCCTGTATGATCCATCACCGGCTGCAAACAGACTAAAGACCCGCAGCAGGATTTGAACCAGGATTTCCGGCATGGCAACTCAGTGCTCTACCACTGAGCCACTCCACTCCCTATAAATTAACAATACTGATTTAATGAAAGCAAAAATAAGTTTCTACCTCGTACGTCATATTCATTAGGGAAAACATTAAACCTGATCATGCACATAGGTGTGCGCACATATGTTTCATCCTTCAACGAAGAATGTATTGTATGTTTTGGATGTAGGCAGAGTTTTTTTTTTTAGAGATTAATGTATGTTAAACATTTTTATTTATTTTTTGGAATAATATTTTTTTACACAAATAACCTCATTATATTTTGCAACTGTATCCTATTATAAGATAATGAACTGTGCAGTAATGGATCATAATGTCATTATCTTGCTCCGGGACAGCCTCTGGACTACAGTCGTTGGCCAAACTTTGCCGCTAACAGAACCCATCTTTCATCAAATTAAGCTCTAGTTCGTTTGCTCAAATGGGCTAATATGATCACCAGCTGGGCGCGCCGCGGCTCTTTCATCTGCTAATATACTAGTTCATTGCATGTCGTTCTTCTTTTTTTTTGTATTATCATCTTGTCTTTATTTATGGGACAACATAATCTGATAAATATATAAGTTAATGCATGAATATATAAGTAGAAGCATGACTGCAATTTCGGTTGTCCACAAATTTTTCAATCCAATGAATTGCTTCCTATTGGAAAAAAAAAATAAAATAAATAAATCTGTACCACTACAACTCAAGACTCTTCTTGGGTTCAGTAAGTAGTAGAAACTGTACTGTTTCTTGCACAATGGTTATGCAGTAAGATGATCTGTCCTACACCCCGCTAAACCACAAGGCTTTCCCCCATATTATATTGGTTGGATGAGACCCAGGAGAGTCGCAGATCCCCAAGGATCCATCCCCGGCTGTTAACAAATTAAATAAAGTCTTCCAAAGCCGGATTGTACTCGACACCTTCGTCACGGTAGCTAAGCGCTCTACCGGTGAGCGTGAAATGGATTTGCAAATTTTTTAAATTTAATTCATCGTACTTATTTTATTTATCTATCCTTGTCTGACGTTCTTTAAAATTGTTATCGAGGTGGTAAATGTCCGATAATCATCAATGCTGAGAGAAGAATTATTGTTGGACATAAAGAATAAGAAAAGAAAAAGTTGAGTCTTACGCTTGGAATTATATTTTTACTAAGACAGCCATGGGAGCGCAAACATTTTACGAAGGTATCTTGGTTCTTATATATTTTTTTTTATAGTTCACTTGAAACAGTAATATTGCGAGATATGGTGGGTTTCTAATACCTAACTTAAACAAACTCTTATTTTTTTTCTATCTACTTAACCTGTTGAACAGAACATACGTCAAATGACAACGGCATTGTTTCACACTTTTATTGATAAAAGCACGGGCGGGTGCAGCACAAGTCTGGGTCTTTGTGACATCTTCGGTCAAGTATCGGTACGCGACTGCATTACTTCGGTAGCCCCTCGCCACCCTTTGTTTTGGTGTAAAAAAATATCCAACGGACGGAAAAAATGAAACAAATCAAGACTGATTTTATCATTTCAAAAATGATGTCAAATGTTTTATTAATAATTTTGATTTATTTTTAGCCCCTATACTATGAAATGATAGTGATATACCAACAGTAATCAATCGAATAACCTTATCCATAACTGTAAGGCTACTCGCATCTTAGATGGCAATGAGTGGTTGGGAAAATTTCGAAGCTCGTACACATATTTTTTGAAAATAAACAGTTTTTACGCAAGTTATCCAATTTCGAAAAAAAATATACAAAAACATATGCGAATTCTCATATTCTACACTGATAGCCGTCATTATGCCGGATGTCCTCTGTAGACCACAACTCAGAGATGTTCCGACCAACGGGTTAACATGAAATTTATTCATTGAACAATCTTTTAGAATCGATAGTAATGTAGTATACACAGCTAATGCATCAGAACATCCCAATTTCAAGTAAATGGGGCCCGTAATAAATTTCAAATTTCAATAACATGGTATTATATCTGTAGATAAACATTGCTCACCCATTGGTCACTCTTGTACCTTTGATCGAGTCGCCATGTTTGTTTAGCATCAGTAGGTAATATTACAGCCTGCGTTGTAATTGATGATTTGCAATTAGTACAATATTATAACCATCCCTGAGTTTTGATAATTTTAGTTGTCTTTATTTTTTAATAACTTTTGTATCGTTATAAAAATTAGATGAATATTATATTTTATATTTTTCTGTTTCAGGTGAGTTCAGTTTCTGGAAGCTGTAAGATCGACTTTTTTTTGTTATAAATTGCTATTTTAGGTATGAATATATTTTCAATACCTTTGATTATGTTTTTATTTACTTATAAAGCTTCATATTAAATATGACCCAATGCAGGTTTGATTTATTGAATAAATTTTGATAAGTAGTGGCTAAGACATTATTTCTTTCTACCTGGGACGCATATCGCGAATTGACTATTATTAAAATTATAAATCACAAATAACATCTATTATTATGACATTAGTAGAAAACTCCTATAAAAAGCCTTTAGTATCTTTAATAATAAAAACATGAAACAAAAGTACCTGTCATTTCAACTAATGTCTTAACATGTATTTTACCCTATTTTGAGTTTTTGCACTATTATATGAATTAATATGTTATATAACAACAGTACAGGATTTTAAATCGGTAAATTGTTTTTATTATCAATACTGTAACTTTGTATGCTATGAGTAATGAATTAATTTGTTTTTTATATACGTCTACAATGTTGCATTACTTGTTACAAAATATGATAGAGCTATACCTAAATAATTGATTATTTAGTTTCACCTCTTGCCTCCTCAGTTACCTTCTCTTACAGGGTTCAAGGACAGTGACAAATCGATATAGATCCAATTATTATGGCTGTTCAGTGTCAACATACTCACGAGGACCTTCATTTATTCCCTGAAGAAGATTTCTGGACCAAACCTATGAACGGATATTGACATGCTGTAGTGTTATTATCCTATGTTTAAAATATTATAAGTTTTCAATCAATTCTACTTAGATATTATATATTGAAAAAATCACACAAGAATAACCATTATGGCCTTAAGTGACTGTATAATTGTGCCTGAAAAAAATTCATTTGGATTGGAATATTGACGAATTTATTTTAATGATTACTTCCAATCTCTGAAGAATAATTGTGTAATGAACATGTCTTTATACTTCGATATTTCGAAATTGCGTTAAATTTTAATCCCTCTCATTTGACAGGAAATCGATAGCGAAATAAATTGCTTTCCGCGACCCCAATTTCTGCCTTGCCTGAGCATCGTCATAGCTTTTTATTGTGACTCGGACAATATTGACACCTTATTGCTGATATTTACGAAACCTGTTCAATGTCTTTTTACAGTCAAAGCCGTAATTTTAGGTCCGATAGGAATTTTAATAATATATTTAAAAAAGGTTTGATGGTTCCAAAGAACCTTTAAATCAATGGAAAAATAACGTATTTAAAGACATAAAATAAACAAAGTTCGTTTAATCGAGTACTAGATATATTTGAGTTAGTTAATTTTTTTATATTTTATATTAATATCTCCTGGTTCCATTAACCCTATTGCCTTTTATGAACAGTCTTATTGACTATAATATAAATATTGTACAGCGCAATAACAAATATGAAACCCTGGATAGATTTCAATCCATAATTTACCGATTACCGTCCATATTTTAATTGAAATATGAGACTGTCTTGCTAGAAGTTTTTACAGGGAGTGGAGCAATAAGTTACTATACATCTCTACACCCAAGAAGTCTTGTCGATTGTGGATTTAATTATTATTTTTATTATATTTATATTTTATTTCATCGGGTACACATTAATAGTTTATAATTAGTTGCTAATTTAATTTAAAATAGTTTTTTTTAAATATGTATCTATATTACCTATTTACAAGTGTTTATAGTTAACCTGTATGTATTTTCACAGGTTAACTATAAACCTTCCTTATTACCTTCTCATTAAATTTATAATGACATTTTAATTATCACTCCTTCTTAATATTCTGTTTCTTCTTAATTTTTGCTTAATAATTTTATCTTACACCAATACTGGCGACTGTTAATGCAGGATTTTTATTCTCAAGTTTCACAAGACTGGTATTGTCATTCTTTTTCATTTTTATTACTAATTACTTTATTGTTCCATTTTCTATTATTAATCGTTTTACTAAAATATTATATTAACTTTATTAATTTTTTTTAGTATGTTTTCATATTTTTCAAAACAATTTTAAATTGTCCTGTAGTTTACAGGCCAGGTGATTGTGAAAATAAAGGACCAAATAAATATGCATTACTAGTATTTATTATCAAAAACTGAATACTTTTACTAACCGGATTCGGGCCAAAATAATATAAAAACATAGGCAATGATTTCTTTGTATGAACTAAGAATGAAATTTCGTTAGTTAGTCTATTATTATTATTTTTATTGAAAATAACGACTGTTGTGTTCATATATTTTTCTCTATCATGTATGTCCTACAAGCTTTTTTTGTATTTTATTTTTGTTTAACGATTTTGCCTTAGTCATTTTAAATTAGAGAAATAAAATTATGACTACATTTTCCCTCATAAAATATTTTATTTTTTGAAGTTTCGTCAAGGGCTCTGTAAATATGGTGACTGCCCCAGGGGATGGGTGCATTTTTAAGTTAATTTACAATATTGCCTAGAATCATTTTTATAGCAACCGCCATATTTAGTAGAATTCCTTTCGTAACAGATTGTCATAAAGAAAATATTCCGAACTTGCCCCGAGATTTAAATGTAATTAAAAAAAAAAAAAAAATTAAAATCTCCTCTTGTAATTTTACCAATAGTCGAGATATAATTATTTGAAACGCAGAGCATATTTTTTAAAGGTAGAAAAATATAGTCTGGATGTATGGCTACAAATGTTATTTATGGAAAACAAATTATTTATAAAAAATGTTCGAGTTTTTGAATTGGCAAGTGAAAATTATCTTCCAACACAAAAGATATAAAACTGTCTAGGACTAATTTATTAAAGATTATGGGAGTGCATATAATTACAATATTGCATAAACAGGTATTTTTATTTTCATCGATCTCAAATCTTAAGAACTGAACTATCACAGGTGAGGAAGGGGCTGTAGTTTTTTTTTTTATTTTGTATATTAAATGCTTATAAATAGTTTTTTATTTAGAGATTTACTCTGAACTTCTTGATTTTTCTTTATGAGGTGTTTTAAAAAAAATGTTTTATTTGCGTTTTAGTTTTTAGTTCTCATACCATCTAATGAAATATCCTGATCGAATATTTTTCATTATCTATAATTTTTTATTAATTGTTTTAATTTTTATTTTGAAGAGAAAAGATTTGACCCCTGGTAGCTCAAAGAGCGCTGCCACGGAGAGGCGGACGACCCGGGTTCGAATCCCGGCTGGGGCAAATCTTTTCACAGATTTTACGCTCACATTACACATTCCTACAATTCGCATTCCAAGTGTATAAAATCCATATCTAAATTAGTGAGTAAAATTCTATTAAGTGGGCTAATTTACAAATTGGGGGAAAAATTAACAGATATAATGATGAAGGAAGATGAAGGTCCTAAAAACAAGGACGTTGAAGGCATTGAACTTGTCCTTCCAGTGCCTCTTCAGAAATAGATTCCTGGGGGCAGGTTGCCAATCCCTCTAATATGGTCTCTGCATAAATGCATATACCACAAAGATTTATGAGGGTCTTTAGATAAATCTGCATTTCGAGTCCTTCATGCACATAGCGGGTCTTCCGGTTCTTCGAGATTTCCAGGATTAGTTTCACATTCTCTCTCCAAGAACTGCTTTAAGAGGATGTATCGAGTGGAATATAGTATAATTTTACATTTTTAATAAATATTCATCAAGCTTAAAATTATTTCATAAAAAAACATAAAATTATTTAATAAAAAAAACATAAAATTATTTCATAAAAAGCCACATCATATGCACACACCATCTCTATTATATAACCCACTAATTTGTTTATTTTCAAACCTTATAATTAGTTATTATGGATCTAAACCCTATTCATAATTTATACGCATCAAAAACTTTCATTTGCAGACGCACACACGCAAACGAACAAGTGCGTACATACACGCTTATGCTCACGTGCACGCACACTCGCGCTTAAACGCACAGGCGCTTCCAAACAAACACTTTCGCACGTACGCACATAAACACACAAACTTCGAACTTTGATCGATGTATGTGGTATCAAATAATATTCAGGATCCATCATAGATGTCCGTTGATAACATTCGGAATTTCAAATTATATGGACAGTTTTTTTTAAGGGCCCTTTTTTTTGGAGGGTAAAGAGCGATTCGAATATATAATTTAAAATGATATTTGAAAGATTTTGAATAGTTTCATTTAAATACTATCGTAATTTTGTTATTATGTCGAAGGTAATTTCCATGTCTTTTCTTTTCTAAGATTTAAATCTTGCTAACTATTTAAAAATCACATCATCACCTTAATACATCTAAATAAATTTCTTATTTAATGTTTGCTGTTTTATGAGTGTAAAAAATACTCAGAATCGAACAAAGTATTTATTATTAGACAATACTGGCATAGCTTCATATGGTTTATTCTTTTGTTTTTGGTTTTAAAATAGCAACACTGTTTCATATGAATTGTAAACGGTTTTAGATAATCGCAAAAGAATTCCTCTAAAGGTTTCAGATCTGATAACCGGAGCCTAGTACCCTTCATATATTTATAATTATATTGGGGGCAGGTTTCTTTTAAACACCGACTAAGTTGTTACTGTTTAGGGCGTTCCAATTCGAAATCCAATCTATCGGTTCAACAATCCATCGAGACAAGTTACTAGTCTCAAGTTTCTCCTGATTCCCTTATTTAGTCCTTGGAACGGATTGTGATTCTGGTCCCTACTTCTTGTTTATCTTGACGTTGAGTAGGTTCATTCATAATAAATTTAACTTTGTTAATGTATCCTGTCCCTTGTTGAGGTGAATTTTTAATAGGGGCTTTTGATAAGCATTGCCTTCTATAGTACTTGGGATAAACTTATATTAGTGATTTTTAAGTACGTAACGGGGAATATCGGGTGGGATTTGATCATTTTAATTAAACGCGAATTAAAAACTTTACAATGAGCAGGAAAGACCCATATAATATTTCCTTAAGAACGTAAACTTAGAATCTTGGTTAGTGGAACAAGTTTTCAAAATAAAGAGATATAAGAATAGTAAAAATAATATAAGAGAATAATATGTTTTGAAAATCGGCAATTTCGGCTCAAAAAGATGGGTTTAAAAAAAAAACATGGTATGCTATATTTTTTTTAATCGATGAAATCCAAACTATGGAGTGAGAATGACAACACAATCACTATAATATCTGCAAATTGATTAGTTTTTGTTCCATGATGCATTTCAAATTATACATTACCTACCATCAGTATAACCAACAAACTTAAAGATTGTATAAATTACTAGCTGACCCGGCCACGCGTTGCTGTGGCTGTTATAATAGATTTAAAAAATATTACGTTAAAATTTGAATTAAAAAAAAACAATGAATAAATGAAAAAAATCAATTAAATAGATTTTTAATTTTTACCTTTTATTCATCTTATATATAATAATAGTATATAATAAATAAATAATATACAAAATTCTTAACTGATAAAATATAATCATTAGTTTAATGAATGAGGTATATCATGGTTGATTTTTAATTAATTATTTTAAATTATAACTATTGTTTAGTTCTGTATTTATTTACTTATTGAGATCTAATTTATTTATATAATTTCGGGTGCGCGTGTTTACAGTCTAATAGGATTAAAACCCCCTACCCGGGGTCAGTCTATTGTTAACCACTTCCTGAATCTGTTGGTCACCGCTTATTCTACACCGCCAATTCCTAAGTTATATGACCGAATTGAGAGGACCGGCATTGGACGTACGCCACCGCCGACCGGGTAGCGTCGTATTCCAGTTTAATTTAATTTAATTTAATTTGTTTTGTTTTTTAATTTTCCTTTTATTTTTTATCATATATTTTTTTCTAATTTTCAACTGGGTTATACTTCAACTTAATTGAGTTCAATTTAATCGATGTACAATATTTTTTGTTTATCTGTCCTTTGGTAATACAAATAGATTAGATGGTTTACCAACACGTGAGCATGTAACATATAAATGCCCATGGGAGAAAGATGGATGTTCTAGGTCCCAACCGCAAATGGACATTGTCTGGCCTTGAGACTTACCTGTTACTGGTCATAGCAAAAGGTAAGCTTATAAAAAAATGAAAGTCTTTTGAACGGTATTATGGATTCTGGTGGTATCATTGGAATATGTGGCAAACGGGCGATTTCTCCTGTTAAGATTCCAGTCAATAATATCCGGTGATATTTTTAATGACCAAAATGCACAACTGCATGATTTAGGTGGATTCAAATTGCGCAGAAGAATACTAGGTGAACCGATCTTGAACTAAAGATTGTGTAGTTCACAAAATTCAGTTGGATAATTTACGGCTTTCATCAACAATAGTATCGATTGATTAAAAGGACATTAGATGACCTGGTAACAACTGTTGTATTTAAAAGTTAATTTCGTCAACATCAGCAATTTTCGATGCCAAAATAACACGATTACTGAGCCAATTATGTTTCGTGTAATTATTTAGTACATCCGGGAAGATACTCCTAATTAATTCATTTTTTGTCTGAACAACAGTGCTGAAATTTTCCGGCAATATGATGGATTGTGTATTTGGATGGTGTTCTATTTCACCGATTCCAATATCCAGCATGTTTATGGTCAATCGTGGTGTTTTGACATTTCGCCATGAAAACGATTATATTAAACATGCGTTAATCTCATCGGCAAAAGAAGAGCGACGGATGACTGGTTATGTCTGTCAGGAATCACCAGACAGTAATAGAACAGCACCACCGAATAGGTTGTCGTAGTTGTTCAAATCTTTCATAGTTCTATTTCAATTAATTAATTAATAATTATTAATTACACAGCACCATGAAAAAAATAACTAATATTAAATTTCAAAAAAGTAAATAAACGCTTCTATAACGAATATACGTATAACATGTGTGAACGTAAATAAATGAACATGTGTAAAATAAATTTTAGCCTTCCATACAAACTTTCATCCCCTATTTCAACCCCTTACAACCCTTTTTTCACATTAAAAAGTAGCCTATGGCCTTTCTCAGGCTCTAGACTATCTCTGTACCAAATTTCCTTTAAATCGGTTTAGGCGTGAAAGGATAACAGACAGACAGACAAAGTTACTTACGCATTTATAATATTAGTATAGATAATATATAAAGTGATTTTTATCTATAATCTATTATCTATATCTGATATTTAACTGTACCAAATATTACTTTGTACTTGTGTAGTGGTAGAGAAAATCTATGAACACCATTACATTCGCTAGATAATTCTTTTTTCCTTTGCATTGTTGTTTAATTAGCTATGGCCCATTAAGTTTTATCTATTAAAGTTACAACTATTATTTCGTTTAATGGTAAGATAAGGTATCTCCGTTAAGTTTGTTTTTAATGCATTTTCTTTATTGTCGAAAAGTATTTTTCTTTTTAATTCCAAGCTTAGTTTTAATAAATAGTGTATTTATATAATAAATCAATTTATTAAAACTAAAATATAACAAATTCTTGTTTACAAAATAGTATATTTATGTTATTTACTTATACGGGTGCTTTTTAAACTAGCATTATATTTATTATTAATGGCCCTGTGCCGAATATCCTTCAATAAATTATCATGATTTATTGCCAGTAAAGCTAGGTTGCTATGCAGTGACACTTATATTGTCTCGTGAAGTCCAAATTACTCAATCCGTTTACAGATATTTCTTTAGGCCAAAATTATCTACTATATAGCAACATTTTAGATTTTCTTACAGAAAGAATATAATTTATTAGTAAATAACTTTAACACAGATAATCCTCTGTGTGTTAAAGTTAGTTTGGATAATTTTTGTTTTGTGAGAGTATTCCCAAAGTGGAGGTTTACTTGCATCTAGGTTTTCTATTAACAATTAATTATTATCTTAAACATATGGGAGCCCTTTTAATTTTATTTATTTTAAATTTTACCATCAAGAAAACAGCTTGTATATATTTGTTGGTTGTGTTTGTAAAATAGCGAAGATTGATGATGATGGATGTATCAGGAATCTATCAGGGTCCACCATCCTCCCTCTCATCTCAATAAACTTCAGTATATGATGCAAATGTCAAAATGGATGGCATCTACAAATTATATATGTGTTATCGAGCATGAAAAAAAATAGTAGTACTTTTTTAGGATAAGTAATAGTATAGTTAATAAAAACCGAAATTCCTAAATTAATAATAAAAGTAACCAAAAACACATAGGTTTGTGAGAGTTGGTGCAGAAGTGGTCAGTTTTGTTAACCAATTCTAATAAACTTGACTTGGTCAATTAATTCTAATTTTCTTTCGTAAAAAAAATTAAATAACTGCTAAACCCTTTTTTTTGTCAATTTATTAATTGTTGACATTATTATATTATTATTTAAATGATAGTTACTATCGTACAAGGGTAATGTGTTTCTTTTTTAACTCAAGGCCTGAATATTATCATTCTGCGTTTAATGATCAAATAAAATTCATTCAATTCAACATTGAGCTGTTGGTTGCCAACTTCTTTTTTTACTTTAAAATTATTCCCACGCTTATTAAGAGATTCTCTTGCTTTACGGCATATTTTGTATTCTCCTAAACTCTTTTTCTTTTGATTGTTATTATTTTTTCTTTAAATGAGTCGATTCATATTACTGGTTTCGTTATTGAGCCTGGTGGCCATTTTATTTCAACTGAACTTAATGCTGTAATGCAACTTAATTTTTTAACTAAGTTAAGTTAATTATAATTTTATGTAAAGGAAAATAAGCGAATCCTTGCTTGAAAAGCGTCCTAACTGTCCAAGCTGTTCAGAGTTACATTCTTCTGAGAGGCAACCTTGAAACACTTGAGCACATTACACCAGTTTTAATCTATTTCACATTACAGTGTTCATTATATAATTGAATAAGCTTACAAGACATTTTTCCATTCATAACTTAGTTAATAAGATAATATAACTTGCAAGAGCGAAGTAAAGTTACGAAGTAGCCAGTAGTACAGATGTAGTCAGTTACTACTTCTCTATTGTAGAAATAACAAGTAGTAGCTTCACTCTGGATGAGCGTAGCTTATGTTGGATGAAGTCTTTGTTCCCGTGATCTGCTCTAATAAGTCTGGTCTTCTTTGCACGGTAGCTATGCGACTTATCTCTTGTAGTCTTGAGGTAGTTTTCTTCTGGATAGCCTTCTGTTTTCTCATCATTTTTTAAAAGATAAAAATCTAGATAATTAATTTTGCATTTATTCTCATAGCCCTAGAAAAAAACTCTGGTCTAATAAATAGATAACAGAAATCGTTATTCTTGGTCTGGGATATCTTTAAATGCATAGGTTCGGTTACAATACATTTCTCACAATAATATCGTAAAATAGCCGTTAATAAAAATGTGCGGGAAAGTAAACTTAAGCATGTTAACTAATTAATTATAAAGTTATACAAAAAAAAAACCTCTACCATTTCTCAACCCATGAAGGTTCTTTGGTTTAGTATATAGACTGTACTGTTTCTATAAGAATGGTTGTCCAGCGAGGTGATTTGTCTGGAATAATGGTCAACCGCCATGTTTAACCCTAATTAAGGGCTTCTACTTTATATAGGCTGTGTGTGCCCTAGGAGGGTCCATGAGACCCATCTCCGGCTGCCAAGAGATTAATTAAAAGTCTAGCCAGCTAATGGATTAAGACCTAGGACCTTGGACATGGTAACTCAGTGCTCAACACTGAACCACACCACTCCCAACTAATTATATAATTATAGACAATGTAACTTGTCTTACTTACAGACTGGGATATATTGTTGGGACGCCACTTTTCATGGTTGGCAGAGCAGGCGGAACTCAATCACCACTCGGTAAATGGCACGTGCTTAGTTATCTAGACTTTACCAAACCCGTCGACAGTTCCACTAACAACTTCCTCCACTTTACCGGGACTAATTCTTGGTCTGTTGAACTTTCCGCTAAGTTGCTCTTTAACTGTGTCTCGCAAGGCTTGGACTTTTAAGCTAAGCCCTCAGTTTCTACACATTCTCTCTAGGACCTAAGTGGTTGTCGTTAGTAGGAGTTTATTTTGTTTTCATCTGGATAAAAAATCAATAAATGATGATCATACATATCTCATAAAAATCTTTGTTTTTCATTTAGTTATTATTTATCTTGCGGTGGGCTTAAAAATAACCTTCGAGAAGACCTAGCATATGGTCATTGGAGGTCCTGATACTCGTGCGCTTCTGGTGGACAGGGAGGCCTGTAAAAAAGTAAATTTTTCAAGTACTTGGGTTTTCATTTGGATGCTACCGGGTCGTCTGAGCATGACGTCAGAAGAAAGGTGGACCAAGCCCGAAAGTCTACCTGAATCCAACATCCGGTCTTCTTGAATACAGAGATTTCTAAAGATTATATATATGCCGTATTTTCACAGTCATAGTGGAATCCATCCTGACATATTCTTCCGAAACCTGGACTAAGAGCCCCCGCATTTACTCAAAGGTGGTTAAGATGGATTAGTGTCACCAGGCTGGTATAAAGTTAGAAACGAAGAAATTCGACAGAGGATTGATGTGGGTACATCTACAAATGATAATATCGGAGCACCCCAACTAAGATGGTACGGCCATGAGAAGAGAATGGCGGTCGAATGTTGGCCGAATCGAGTCCTGGATTTGGTTCCACCAGACAGGAGAGAGCGCTGACGGCCCAGAAGCAAGTGTACAGGAGGAGAAGGCTGTTCAAGGTCTCCAAGAAGAGGATTGGTTGGATCGAGAGGCATGTAGCTCTGCTTTGAAAAGTTGAGGCGACCATGTTGGAACGCCAATAATGTAGAAGTATTTCTCTTACGTACATGTAAGATGGTGTGTGTGTGCATCCCTATTGGTCTGATGTATTATTTCAATGTTTTTAAAATATTGAGAACGCAGGAAAATCAATACTGAACGAATTAGTAATTATTGAAATTACTAATGTATTGAAATTACTCCATCTACAGTACGTCATATCACAGTGTGTTGAGGCAGTGTTAAGCGTCATGATCATAATGAAGTTATGTAGGGTTTTGGTACTTTGTCAAAAAATAACAAAAAAAAACTGAAATTTTACGATCAGAGGGACAGAGGGGCCGGCTGAAGGGATTAAGATAAGCCGGAAGGGATCAAAGCGTAGTCCAGACACATCGGGAATTGCGTGGAATGTTCTAGGTGTCCCCACCCCAATCTGCCTTGCCTATTTAAAAGGCCAGCTGTTTCGGCGAGTCAGTTAGTATCAATCTGTAATAAGTGCTAAGTGAGTAACAGTGACAGTGATAATTATTGGCCATGTAATAAGTGTAATAAACTGTGTGTCAGTTTGTCATATTTGGAGAGTCTTACGGTTGGTGGACTTTAATTAGCAAACTGTAAGTGTTAATTTGTAGTTGTAAACTATAGTGTAATATTATTGTATTTGTACAAATTTATATAAATAGTTTAGTTATTTAGTATAAGCAAAATCTTATATTATTTGTATATTATTTTAGAAATTAGATAAAAGTTAGGCCTAGGTTATAATCTGTAGAATATTGTTATTGTAAATTGATATTAGTTTAATAATTTAATTGTTTTAAACAATCTCATTGTATTCTCTTTAATTTGTTTATAAATATTAGTATCTTGAATCAAGTAATAGTTTAGTCCATTTTACACCCAGTAGCCCGTAACAGGCACTGCACAACTTAAATAGAAGAATTGACGAGAGCGATGTACACTGGCTGATGTCCCTGGCCAGACTGAGGATTTAACACTTTTAATTAACACTAAAATTAGAGTCAAACTTTTAAAACTAGAACCTTGAGGTGATTAATTGTTAAATGCTCTAATTGATATGTTAGTTACTAAGCTGTTTTATAATTGGTTCTAAAAGGTCCCTCCTTAGGCTACCTTTTACCCCTTTCTACAGCACTTATTATTTATTTGACTCATTCCCATTTAATTTTAATTTAATAAACAATGAATTTAGTTGTAGTTTAGTTTTTTGTTAGTTGTTATAGTTTCACAATTAACATACTATTAGTTGAATGCAGGTCGTTATAGATTGTTAAGTAGGAGTTAAATAAAGTTGAACAAACTACTCTAGTCAGTTCGTAACTGCACAAGATACTCTAACTAGATCTTGCCAAGTAGGTTAGTCGCGAAGGACCCAGTCGGCAGACCTCGGGTAATAAGTTAGCCTTAGAGGGGGAAGACACCGATACAATTATCTTGCCTCCGCTAATAAGAAGCGAAGGTTCTTCTCCGTGTGTGCAATGATTTTAATGGTTTAATTCCCTTGAAAGCATGTAACTTTGCCTTGTCAACCTTCGTCCACTTTTCTCTCCCAAGCATTGCCTTAGTAATTGCCTTTGCCTCAAGACAGATTGAAACATTGAAGAAAAATATTCTTTCTGGGAACGTCGGAATGGTCCTAAAATTAATGATGGATTGAAAAATGTCTCGAATTTTTATTTTAATAATTGCGTTCCTGGGATGTAGAAATAAATGATAATTTTAAATCTTTGAATAGCTTTTTCTCAGTTGTGAGGGATGGATTTTAAATGTCATGCCTGTTATGCCGTCCTTCCGAATGGACGTTGAACGGGGAGCCTGTGCTATGTCTGGTACTCATTAAAAATCCTTGTCCTAATTATACCTGGATAGGCAAAATTTAGAGCTCCCATTGTAGCATCGTCCATTTAGCCAAAGCAGCATATAGTGACGTTAAATTAACAAACAATCATACTTTTAGTTAAAAAAAAATTAAACTTCTATGTAAATATACCAACCAATTTTCAAACCTGTTGTAGTTTAATGATAAACTGTCGAGGAACAACATAATACTAAAATTATATCTGTCAATTCATCTTTAAAAAATACGTTAAAATTAAAATTATTGGGTCGTAACGTTAGAAATTTCAGTTTCGTTTATTTACAGTTTTCTGTTCATTAGGGATTAGATTATTTGTACACAGAAAATTATGTTATGTATACCGTTTGAAAGATCATTTAATCCTTTTCATATTCAGTCTTACTTTTCCTTTTGAATGTGAAGCAACGTTTCAAAAATAAATAAGAATAAAATTATGTCTTCCGCGGAAATTCCTATAGTTTTTCTCTACGAATTTAAATTTGGCCATAGCGTCACGGAGGTGTTCCGAAACATTAATATTGTTTACAGTGAGCGAAAGTACAATCTTCCGTTGGTTTGAAAAATTTCGGTCAGGGGATTATGCCCCCAAAAAAAGTTGAAAGAGCTGGTGGAAGCGGCCCGGCCCTTCCCAGACCACTCGTGAATTAAGTTCACATCTTGAAGCAAGTGACTATTCCCAGGCACCTTACGGAGCTTGGTAAGACTAAAAAGCTGGAAATATGGGTACCACATAAATTAACCGAGGCCTAGCAGCTCACCCGATTGGAAAATTGCTCCGTGCAAAAGCTCCAGGAGCTGAATATAGAGGTTCTTCCTCACCCACCATATTCTCTGGACCTTTCTATAACTATTTTTTAGTTGTACCAACGTTTCGGCCTACGGTGTAGGCCATCTTCATACAAATAATGTTAGTTGACAAGTGTTAGTTTGACAAGTCACCACACCCACTATTTGCCTTGAAGATGGCCTGACCTACACTGCACTATCCATCATTAAAATTATTTATAGATATGTTTTTTTAAAATAAAAATTATTGTTCATAATTAATTAAAATCAGAAAATTTATGATAAAATAATTATATATAAAATTTATGGTCATTTCAATAGACTTCTCCAAACATTACTTACCAATAGAATGAATTACATACAAAAACTGAAGTTGTGAAATGATAAACGGGGTAGAAAAATGATGTCAGAAAAGGAAGCATTCAAGAGAATAGGAACAAAATGGACGGAGGAGAGAAAAAGAATGCATTGAGAAAAGCCCTGAGTGCTTTGCGTTATCCTCCTGGGTCTATTCCCAATTAATAAATAATAATGATTTGAAACATTATAATAAATATAATTAAATAATGTATTGTATTGTTTGGACTCCTTGGACGGAGCTTTTCAAACATAGATCGGTGCTATCGGCATCAAGCCTTCGGGTGCCTTAAGCCTTTTATTTATTGCATTATTTATTCGAAAATTTATCATACTTAAAAATAAATAAAGTTATTTTGAGCCGTGAAAAAGGATATTGATTAATATACCGATAGAGGATAACATCGGGTAGGAGTTAAGCTGGATTCTTCCTTCCCCATGTCTAAAATGCGATGACTATCTTTAACAGCACATTTTTGGGGACCTTAGACTAGATGCTAGTGCCGGTCCTACTAACTAATTGTGTCCTCGACATAAGATATTTATTGACATAAGATATTGACATATCAGAGACGTGTTCAGAAGTAACACTGGTGGGGGTGTAGCAGCACTAATCTGGTTCCATCATTCGAACTAACCTTCAACCTTAATGTGTCCATTTATTTCAAGTATCTTGTTTCATTAGGAAGTAAACTGTTTCTCAATCATTGGCGTTGCTGCATTATATACCGTGTTGTAAATATTACAGATAAATAAAATGTATCGATCGTATATAGATCGAGTATTGTTTGTCAACTGGTTTCGGTATAAGTAAGTGTAAATAACCAATAGAATCGATATGCTTTTTTAACCGATTGCTGGAATTAAAAACTCTTGACGATGGAAGGTCTCCAGTTTAATTTAATCAAAACCCTTTTTCTTTTCCCAGAATTCTTCAGGCATTTCTATTACAACTACGAAATACATTTAAATGTTCTCATTCGGGTTCTGTTCCTTCGAACTAGTCTTTTGAATGCCATTTGCTTTTAGACTCATGCTGATCCATGGGTGATTTTGTTCAGTTCAACATTTGTTAGGATCTCTTATGGGATCCTTAAATACGAACGTGAAGATCTCCTTTCTCGTATAAGAGGCGTCACTGTTATTCTATTGATACCGCCTATTGAGACAGCGCAGAATGGGGCCTATAAAGGTAGTAAGATGTCTACAGAAATTATGGCGTGGATAATCTCCTCAATAGCCTAATTAGGGCCTAGCGGTTCTGGTTTGCTCGCGAATGAGATGTAACCTCGTGCGTGTCCTGTCTCCTCACTCCACCGGGCTGGGTTCCTTTGATGTATAATCTCTCACTGCTCTGGTTTCAGGAGTGGTTTAGTTCGGGTCATTGGGATTCCTGGTTAACACAATCGAATATCAAACATGAAATATATTATATATTTAGAATTTATAAAATTGATAAGCCCTCCCTTTCGATTTTTTATTTTTTTTTTGTATGAATGTAAAAATTATAAGTAGAAGTTTCAACTGTCAAACGGAAAGAAAAAAAAGAAAAAAAAACCTGTCAGTATTTCGCCAATTCATCAGAAATGAAGAGGAATAAATTCCATTTATTTAAAGATAATGTAGTATATACTTCCTCACTATCATTATTTAAATCCTTGCTTTTTCAACACCTCCTAGCTTCCCAAAAGGATGCTCTCTAAGCAGGTTAGTCATTTGCTTAGAATGTAATGTATAGAATAACTCATTGTGTTATTTAATTCTTTTAATTTTGCTTTTTGAAAAGCTGTACATCATGTAAAGAAATTATTGCATGCTAGCTCATGCATCTAACAAACGCTATGGATTTATCTATTCTCTTTAATTGCTTAATATCTTGTCAAGATCTGTACTGTTTAATTACTTACTATTATTTTTTGTTTATATATTTCTTTTTAAATTGGTTTCTGTTATTTTTTACACGCTTTATGACTTGTAACATTTAGCCTTATGCCTAGATAAATATTATGTTTTTTTTTTCCTGTTCATATCTGTTATTCAAAAGGGACTTAGTCCCAGAATAAAGTTACTTTTCTATTCTATTCTATTCTATTCTATATACCAAATTTGCATACTGAAGCAAAAGTAGTTGAAAAAGCAGGCGAATTTGTTTTTCTTTATATTAAAAATCTACAATAATTAAGAAATAAACTAGTAGTATTTATAGAAAGGTTTCAAAGGTTTATTAAAATATCGAAACGATAGTTTCACTCATGTTCTATCTGTTATTTTATTCGTATATTTTAACAACTATGATTTTGTAATTTGCCTATGTTACCCGCGGATGCAAAGGGCTGGGAGAGGACAGGGTATAATCGAGGACACATAAGGGAAACTGGGTGAAGAAATAAACCCCAAAACATTTATCTAACAGAAATGAAGCGGCATTATATTGAAATAAAAATTACATTCATCTATTCTTGATAAGGTATTAATAAAATAACAATTTCAGATTCATTCATTAGTAAGGGATTAATAAAATAATTATTACAATTTAAACAGAAATTCTCAGTCAACTGGAAAACTAAAACTTTTAATGTAACATAAGATGCACCGTCAATAACAGCACTAACAAAATAATAATTTACAAACAAAACTCGATCTATCCTCTATAACAGTAATCATATCCCTCATCAATAATAATAACCAAATGCACTAATACTACGTACAGCTTAAACATTCCCCATCAATACTCATTACCTCAAAATCAGTAATAAAATTAATAATTTCCACATAACTCGATCCCTCGTCTACAACAATAATCCTCTCCATCATCTACAATAATAAACATATGCACTAATACTAATTATAACTTAAACATTCCCCATCAATACTCATTACCTTATAATCAGTAATAAAATTAATAATTTCCACATAACTCGATCCCTCGTCTACAACAATAATCCTCTCCATCATCTACAATAATAAACATATGCACTAATACTAATTATAACTTAAACATTCCCCATCAATACTCATTACCTTATAATCAGTAATAAAATTAACAATTTCCACATAACTTGATCATTATCTACACATAATTCTGGGTGCACTAATGCGAAAAGAAAAGATTCCTATCTGTCTTGTGGCCAAACGCGACGAATGAAAAATAAAATATATAACTGGCTCTATCTTCAACGGACCACCTTCTGGCCTCACCCCAAGTCTAGTCCGATTACTGTAACGAGGAAATCTCTTACCTTCCTCTCTTCTGTTCCGGACACCCGAATCTTCCACGCCTTCAACTCATCTTCAGCCCCATCTCCAGTCAGGAGACACCCACCTTGCCCGCCGGGCAGTGGCTCTATCTCAGCCCGTCTTCACTGCTCCACTCTCTCCGAGAGGAAAAACGGCTGGGTATTTGAAGGCTTATCCGAGCAACGTCAACATTCTTATCCGGGGATCAGTGAGGTGGTGCCATCTGGTGGTCATAATTATCCCAACCACTCGCGAAGTGAATTAAACTTTTTAAATATTGCCTCAGATCGACTCGAAGGGAGCGGAAATGCTGAGTCAGACCTGTTTCAGACTGATGACTTGGCGTCACCGCAAGCAGACAAGAATCTTCTAATAAAAATTCATATTTAATAAAATATATCTGAACTAAATGTTAAGGAACTACAATGCCTTTAACCAAAACCATATACAAAAAGAAAAATTATGTTATTAGTCACAAGAAGAAATAACATTAGCAAATCTTATTTGGCATGGGATAACATATACATATATATTAAAATACTTAAAACCTAAAATCTTTCAAAAACATCTTAATGAAAAGAAGCAACTAAATGCCAATCATTCTCTAAAATACGTAAAACTAATAATAAACTCTCGACTTCAACAGATCAAAAAGACTTCTTTTGGATCGCAAATACTAGAGTACAATTCGTAACACAGATTACTTTCATTCAAAGTGTTCCAATTAAAAGAAATGGCTAATTAAATATAACATTCGCTAACATTTATAGCATTGAACTGAAATCTGCAATTAATGCACATTAACTAAATTTTATTTAAATAAAATTTTTCTTCAGCCCGTTACACCTATATAGTAATGGATTCTCCTCAGTAAAAAAAAAAACCGTCTGGGGGGGCCTCCCCTACATAGTAGTACCTACTAGTACTACCATTATTTTTTGTATAGTAAATATTTATACTTCACAATAAACAAGCTGTAAATAAATATATGATTTTCCCTTTTATTTAAACATTCAAATATAATTTATATTTATTACTGTGCAGTTAATTTTCTACAATAAAATTAATTGATTCAAATTTAGGCAGGAGCCTATCAGAGTTAATTTCTGTAGAAAAAGGTTTTCCAAGGCTGCAATCCCTGTTACCCTTATGCCGCTCTAACAACAGACTCTTTTCACCTGAATCACAGTAGTCACAATCACGCTTTAATTCCATTCGCCGACGACCAGTTCCCATATGCGAAGAACAGTTCAGAACTGTTAATGTAGTCACAATAACAATCACGCTTCAATTCCGTTCGATTCTATGCCAATCACTGTGAAGAACAGTTTGGAACTGTTACTGATGAATTTGTAATCACAGGTAGACCTATTACTTTTGAGTAACAGTGAAAAAGTAACAGTTCGTGATTTCTGGCATATCACTAGACCGTAACACTATACTAAGCTTATTGTGTTTATGTAACAATACTTTTTTTATGTAATAATCACAACACAGAGAAAATATTAATTCAGATGAACCAGAAATCAAAAAAAGTAGAATTAACTGTTATAAAGTAAATGATAAATAACCAAGCGAGGTGCCAATTCAGGCATCATAACAGTAAGAAAGCGATCAGATACTGCGTCACTACACCAACGCTCAATTTTAGTACTGAAGCAAAAGGAAATTCTAAAAAAATAAATGAAAAACTAGTAGTTAGTCTGCCTTTATTCTTTGTATTTTTACTTTATTTATTCACCCTCACTCCGAGTCCCTGAAGTGGCAACATAGTGACCGGATTTCTTTTTTAAGAGGCTTACGACTTCTTGTTTTCTATTCTTCCATTTACATCGTAAGTATTATTTGATGTGTGTCTTTTAGATTTTGCTATTCATTTTTTAGTTTATTTATTTTAGCTGTTACTAAAGAAATAATATATAGATGAACAAATGAGGTGCCAATTCAGGCATCATGAGAATGAAAATAAACCCATCAGAGACTGCGTTACTACACCAGTACTCAATTCTAGTACTGAAGCAAAAGGAAAGTGTAAAAAAATTAAATGAAAAACCGATAGTTGGACTGTATAAAACTATTGCAATGCTGAATTTGGTTATTTTTTCATTTTTTAATTTTAATTCACCTTCAGCTTCAACTTCGCAAGTTTGCAAAATATCGACTGGATTTATTGTTCTTGAGACCTCGAGTCTTCCAGTTTTTAATTTTCCCACTTATTATGTACCCTTTTTTTGAGCTTTATCAACGTGTATATTTATTATGTGTAATAAATATACTTAAAAAGATATATAAGTAATTTATGGGTAGTACTTTGTTACCTGGTAATATATAATGTTAGTTGGGAACGGAGATAAATGTTCTATCCGATTCTAATCTGAATAGCCAGTTTGTTTGTAAGTTCAATTTTTTTCTATATATTTTCTTTTATAGTTATGCTTAGATTTGTTCCAGGTTGATATATTATTACTATATTCTGAAAGTAAGCCTGAAATACATACGTCTTAAGTTAAGATTTATGACTTTGATAGGATTATTACTATAATCTTCTCATTTGATAAAGTTTCTCAATTCAATGAAGTAAATGCATAACATCGTTTCTATAAAGCTATTATAATACTATTATTGTATTTTCTCGGCCTCTATTTTTATTTTTCTATTATTTTTTATCAGTTTTCTCGTTAATTAATAGCGACTGTGTCCTACTCACTTTGTAAGCTTTAGCATAAGCTCCTTTGGATAGAAGGTTTTGAGCACTTAGTTAAGCAAACAGAGTTATATTGCTCGACCATTAGCACCGGCAAATCATCTATCAAGCCTTCTGGTTTATTCAAGTTCAATTAAAGCAAAGAGGGCTTTAATTCCCCAACAGTAGCCTTCACCTTCTCCTGGTCATCTCTTCTGATTGTGTCTCTAAAGGAAATCGAGATGGTCATCAGCTTCTATTCAAACAATGGTTTGCATTCTACTGTATATGTACATCATTACTATGTTAACATTTTTATGCTTAATTAATACTTCAGAAATATTTTTGTTTATTGATTTCTAGATTTAAATAATGTTAATCCGGTGAAATTAAGGAGAAGTAGCGAATCATTAATATTTTGGCACCCCATTATAAATTCTTGTTACTATTCTCGCAATTAACTTAGGGATCTCTGGTGTCCTCAATACCCAGACTTATGTGAAGCATCCATGCATTTTTTATTACATTCTTGATAACGAAGAAAGACATCCTATGACTTCAGTCTTATATAATTGACAAAAGGAGAAACATGATATGTATCTGGCCAGAAGGCCACATAATAATAAAAATCATGCATCAAATATTTAAAAACGCCAGCAAATAAAATAAAAATGAAGTAACTAAAAGGTAAGAATCCTTAATTATAAATAAATGCATGAGCTAGGATGTAATAATTTCTTAACATAATGTATATATTCTTTACGAAAAAGAAATATTAACAACCAAGCAACAAAATCAATTATTCAATACTGATTAATTTAACCAAATGAGTGACCTGTTTAGAGAGCATTTTTTTGAGAGGCCAGGAGATGTTGGAATAGCAAGGATTTAAATGAAGGCAATGAAGAAGCATGGCGGATAATAAGAAGGATTGAGTTTCACACTGTGGTGAAACGGCGAATGTTTTGGTTCAATTATATTATATTTTTGGGTTATGGTGTGTGTGCGCGCATGTGTGTACGTATAGACATATGTATAATAGTTGTAACACTAAAACCCATGGAGGGTATTGGGCTCTGATAGATGATGGTAGAGACTGTGATCTTACTATTCCAACTGTTATAGAGGGTAGTGGTTTGGTTGTTAACACGCTCAGACACCAGATTCCTCCCCTCAATTAAGAGTAACCACTTGGTATGACTTAAAGGGGTTCCCAGATACCACAGGATCGATTCATATATTAATTAGTTTTTAGATGTTTCTACCAATATGTTTAATAGCCTATATGACAGAGTTACAAAAACGTATTTGAAATTTAGGTGACTATATGCCGCATACATGCATAAACTGTACACATTTTTGGTATAAACCAACTATGTATGTTTTCCCTAATTATTCTAAAGTCCTGGGGTTAACTGTTACTTTGCCTATTAACTTAATTGTTACATATTTGTGGTGAGCCTTTGTGGTTTTTGTGTGATACATTCAATGTATTTATGAATCACCGTTATGCCTATCCCACAGTAACGACATGCTTGCTCATCCGCTATGTTTATACGAGTATGTTTTACAAATATATGTGGAATATGGTCTATCTTGAAATAAGATGGTACCGACTCAGCCCTTCTTCTTTAAAGCTTACAATTTATTAGTCGTATTTAATTCCGTTATGATTTCCTCGTGGAATCGGAGTAGTCCAGTGTGTAACGTTCTGAGCTGTAGGTCGTGATTTCGAAACCGGGCTGTAGTAGATAAATTTATTCTTTTAACTGTCATTTTTAAGTCTTTCGACAAACAACTCAGTAATCTACTCAGTTTTTTTCGCTTTGGTACCATTACCTTGAAATATTTGGGGGTGTTCTAATGTAAACTACTATCAAGTTAAAACTCATTCCTACATCTCTGCAAAATATCATGTAGAAAAGTCCATGCTGTTTTTGCTATTTCCTATCCCAAATATAAAGATTCGAATGAAGCATCAGGTTCAGAACCGGGCTAAAACCATGACAAATGAGTTAGAAAAGTGCCGTGTTTGACAATATTGCTTGACTAAACTAGGGAAAAATGTAAAAAAGTTAATTTCTAAAATTTTTTAGTTATCCGCGTTTGATCCTGAACACCACATGTTTCATAACCTAACCCCCAAAAAATTTGTCAAAATGTTTAATTTACAAAAAGGTTTGGTCTATACGAAAATGGTTGACAGGCACTTTAGCCGAGTTATATGAAGAGAGAGGATTAGTGAGAAAAAGATTCAAAAACCAATTCAGAGGAATCAGCAAAGGAAGAATCTTGTGAAAGTAGAAGAACTTTGATTTTTCAAAAATACTTCTTCCATATAATCAAGAACTTTGTCCCGATAACTACTCAGTCAATTTTTGAAATTCGGAGTACTACTCATATATTGTTTCAAATATAAATTGGTCTATAAAATAAAGAGGATTCCGTTTACAGGTGTATTATGCTTTAGATAAACAAATCCATAAGTCTTTTTATATATTTCATGGCTTTAACCAACAGTTCAAATCAATTTCGTCTTTATTTTTACTGTCTTTTCTGATGAAGATTAACATTGCAAATGTTTTAAATATTTATACAAATCTATGTGTATTCACATATATAATCTGACTTTTTTAATATAAGGGTTTTTAGGGGAGAGGATATTATTTATTATTTTTGAAGGGTTCTATATTAATAATTCTAGCTAGTACGAATAATAAACATATTTTTAAAATTTAATTTTAAATCTAAATACTTCTATATTATAGCTATTATTTTGGATTATACTCGTGAATAATGAAACTTTAATAGCATTACAGGATATTCCGAAGCCATTAAATATAATTTAAACCGACTCTATATCGCCGAAGACCTAGAGTTGTAAGAAACCCTTCGCTGTCTTATCCTGGGTACGTAAGAAGTAGCAACCTTGGGCATCGCTATTGCTAACGTTTATTGAGTAAATTAAATTTTCAAAAAATTAATTAAGTAAAAAATATATTTCTTTTACTCTACGAAAAATATCCATCGTTATGATGTTTGGTGATAAAAGGTTAGGTTGGTGTATTTTCCGGTTGTAAACCATGATATTTTAACAATTAAATTTGTATATTAGAAATAGTCGTAACCGATACACAGGCTAAAAACAAATTTTAGACCACACAAATGCAAGGAATTTACGCTCGTTTAATTTAGAATGGTGCCTAAAAAAATTGTCTTGGTTTCTTTACTTCGGGAAAAAACGATAAAATGCAAGGTTTCTAGATTACAGAACGTGATTTCGATGTAAATTTTGTTGGAAATGTTGGTTTCAGATTGTATGTAGAATTAGTTTTACGCCAGTTCTGAAAGATAATATGTGCATTTTTCCTGGAATGTATTGAAAAGTCATATTTTAGTACTTAATTGTTGCTAATTATTCTGAAGATATTTGCGATTTCCCTCAAATAGTAGTTAATACTATACACTACACTTGTCCCTTTGTATAGTATATTTATAATTTTATTAACCTTGCAATAATTTTATCAAGCGACAATAATGCTATTACAGATCGAGTCAAACTTCGGCAGGATATATATCAGTGTTGTCCAAAATTATTTTAGAGAATCCTATTTCGGTGGTACCAAAATACATCACTTAGGCCCGCATTTAACTACAGACCTGAATGGCTTCAGTGCCGGTTTCAATTCATTAAACCAGTATAGGGACCACTGGTTTTGGTCTATATGTGGTGTGATATCTCTCACTTGGAATGGAAGAGACCCGAACCATTTTCGCCCATTATAGTAAATTCAAATTATTTTTAATGTAAGATCGGTGTGGTCCTTGGTTCAAATCCCGCTGCTGTCAGATTTAATTTAATATCTTAGTGGCCGGAGATGGATCCTATGGAATCTAGGACCCCCTTGAGCTCACCCAGTCTCTATAAAATTGGTACACCAAATAGGGTGAAAATCTTTTGGTTGAGCGTGATATAGGATATTTAACCTCCCTGCACAATTGTTGTCCAAGAAACAGTGCATGCTCGAACCACGAACTGAAACCAGAATCCATGGGTTGGAGTGGTACTTTTTTATATTTTTAATTTTACATGATTGGTTTTTTAATACAATAGCCATATGTTTTACCCTTATATATATATATATATATATATATATATATATATATATATATATATATATATATATATATATATATATAATAGCCTTGGTTCATGGTTGTTCCTGTTTCTGATATGTTTGATCTATGTCAAGAACAGATCGGTTATGATAGAGGTAGCATATTGAGCTACCATATTCATGCTCACTCAACTTGTCTTGTATTTCCCATAGCGTAGAGAAGGAGCAACACGATGATAAGATCCCCTTCCATCATCATTCCGCCATAGATACAGGTTCCAGGAGATGCTCCACCTACCGACTTACGAAGGATTATACAGTGAAGTTTCAATTAAAGCTAAAAACTTTAATTAAAACCTTATTACATTGTAGGGCATATATTAGGTACCGTGCATTAGAAATCGACATGTACCACTTCCCCAGTGTTAATTATTATTTGATAAATTTCGTATGATTATTTCAAACTTAATTAATATTTTTTGTATTGTATTTAAAAATAGTGGTGTGTATATATATATATATATATATATATATATATATATATATATATATATATATATATATGTGTGTGTGTGTGTGTGTGTCTATCTTATATCTTTTATAACAAACTTCATTCCCACTCAAACCCTCTAGTTTCAAACCTAGCTTCCTCTTCGATTCCCGATTATCCTCCGAGGCGTCTGAAAAGAAGATGGCCAAGTGACCTTCTTAGTTGAACTAGTGATTTGAGTACTACCAGTGGGTAGTTTCTCTACTTGCCATTAACTAATGTCATTATGTACCACATAGCCCATTTACTTGATGTATTATTGTAATACAGTTGTAAATATCAATAAATAAATTTAAAAAATAAATAAATTCTTTTTGTTATTTTGCTTTTCATACAATTTGTGTATATATGGAACTATCAATTGGTTCTCCCTATATATAATTATTGTTATCTTATTTATATATTTTTTTGTTTTCTTCTTCCTTTTAATCGTTTTCTTTAAATATTGGTGTAGGAGGTAATTCAAATTTTTTTTCAATCCATTTTTTAATTTCTTCCTCATTTATTAATTTAATTGTAATTAATTGATTGAATGTATTATATCATACTCTAAGAGATATTAAGTTATATATTATTCCTGTATTATTATTCTAAAGGGACTTGTCCCAGAATTCTTAATTATTAAGTTCCAGAATTAAGTCTTTATTATTATTATTATTAATTTGGTCCAAACCAATGGGCCGCAGGCTTCACAGGACTGAGCTGCGTTTGTTTGATTATAAAAAATTAAGTGAAAACATTAATTAACTCAGTTGCTAAGAACTACTGGTTGTATGAACTATGGGATCAATGGTTAAAAAGACACAATCAGTACCTTTTTGGATTACTGTGCGGTAAGAATACCCACCTGTATGAACGAGCCTTCTCGACATTACTTTTTATAAAAAAATAAATACCGAAATAAAATCCAAAGTGATCTGAGACTGAAGCTCTCCAGTTTTAATCAAGATATTGGCTTATTTGTTGGGGACAATGTCTAAAGTTCCATTGATTGATTTTTATCATTAGTAAATAAAATAAATTATTTTCTTGTTTTTATTTTTCAACATTTCAGTATTGCAACGTTCGAGCATTTTCGTCAAATGTGCACAGACTTCTATTAGTGTTATTTATTTAATAATAATATTTATTTAAAGGGCCTCGAAGTTTTCTTTTCAAAATTGATGTTGGGCATAAATAATAAAAATGTTGGGAACCGCTGTGTTATATTAAATAATAGGATTTATAATAAAGTAAAAATTTATAATCTGAAGTAATGTTTCAGTATTTTTCCTCATCCTAATCAAAATCAGAGAGATCATTGTTTATAATTTTCAAGTATTGGATTAAGTTTAATTTTTTTTCACCGGAACTTCCTTTTCTTTTGTTTACAACACCAAAGCAAGACAACCTGCTGGCATTTTCACATTTTTATAATAACGATCAGTAGTTCCACCAAGTCGAAACATCACTGGGTTGTGGATTCCACAACTATTTATAATACGAATATCTTTTAGTAAAATACAAATTATATTATGACTAACACAACTAAAGAAATATAGCGCAGCATGTAATACATTATTGATGTATGATTAAGTACCTAGTTGATATAGAAAAAAAAATCTTAAGAAGGCATCCCTCTCAATTTGAAGTTTCTGTTACCTCTAAAACCAATTCCAGAATTAAGTTCCTCTTTTTACAGGTGTCCTTATCACGTCCTAGAATTAATCCCTGGTTGGCAGAACAGACATCTATAACGATTGGAGGGCGGCACCACTAGAGTAGTGTAGTGAGTTAAGGCTGAAAACACTTACCGCCGGCTTTGACAGGTAGCATCCTCGTTCCACTTGCACTGAAGTTGGCACGTCACTGATGAATTCTCCACTTGCAAACTGGAACTTGGATTGGGTTATCAACTGTAGTTACTCACTAATTTATCCCACATACATTGGTAGATGTTTAAAAAATATATAAAAAGTAGAGAATTCGTGAAATTCCCGAACTATATATTATATTTCATTGAAATTAAAAAATAATTTAATTAGGCAATATCAATATTTTTAAATATTTGTTTTTCAGAAAGTGTGATGCCCTAGAATGTTGTGCTCAAGCAGACCCTCCTGAGGCACTATTAAGTGGTTACCCTTAAATAAGAGGAAAACCTTTGGGGTTTTTTTTATGATCCCGGCCTAATCACTTCCCCGCACAACCGTAGGTTTAGAAACAGTAAAGTCTCTACTGTGTGCCTCATCTAAGACCCTTCAAGGTTGCTTTAGAGTTTTTTGTATTTTTTTTGCAGTTAGTGGTTTAAAATAATATGAAAGAGTGTAATTATGCAGGTTTTTACTATTACTTATGAATAATTTTAAATGCGACTTTTTCGAATTATATTTAAAACAGTGATCTAATAATTAATAGCATTTCTGTAACGGAACTCCAGTGGTAGAGCGCTGAGTTGCTGGGCGGGAGGTCCTGGGTTCAAAATTCGCTGCTGGCAGATATTTATTTAGGCTGTTAGCGTCCGGAGATGGTGCAAGAAACAATACAGTCTCTATCACTTACTGAACCCAAGACCCTTCATGGGTTACCCTGGTACAGTTTTTTTTTATCCATGTTATTATGATTTATTACGATCATTTATCCCCCATAACAATTTTTTTTTAAAACACGTTCTCTCCATGTTCCATGTTGGTTGAGACCGTGCAAGAGTTTGTCAGCTTTGATGGAACATGGAACGTAGAGAGGATCCAGTGACCACATAGACCGCATTCCAGGGATTTGTGGCAACGTCCATGCTCTGCTATTGTTGCCTTCCTCGGACATCGTCAAATTCCTTCCAAGATTAATTTAACTCCTAGGCGTATCTTTTTCCTTTCCCCATTTAGGGGAAAGAATTCTCGACAGTAAAAATAATGCTATCATATTATTGCCACTCGCCTTTTTATACCCAGTTCTTCTTTTTTTCCTTAGTATTATTTAAACTTTCTCATTACTTTTACCATTAAAGTGATATTAGGAGGTTTAGGACCAAGGTAACTTCGAATAGAACTAAGCCGATTTAGGATCATACTCAGCGCAATTTGGCAAGTGGGCTCTAAAGACAAGATATGATTATTTTTTTTTCTTTTATGAATGCCAAATATTAAAATGCGAGTATTTTACAACATCAGTAAGGTAATTAAATTCTGAACATATGTATCCTTTTACGTTTTCTTACTTGGCTTCCATTATAACCTTTTATCGAGCTGTAGTTGAACGATAGTAAATCAAACATTTGATAAATATGAAAACGTAATGAAGAAACTCAAAGAAAAACTAAGTGGGGAAATAAACATCAAATACAAAAAAAATTACACAATCTTGATAACATATAACTCCCCAGATTTTGAAATAATAAAAGAAGAATTAACAAAGAAAGGATATGAATTTCACACTTACACACCCAAAAATGAAATTTAACCAAAAAAGGTACTAAAAGGTGTTCCCCCTAACATAGACACAGATTATATAAAACAGGACTTAATTTCTAAATGTTTAAAAGTAAAATAATACAAATTATCAATAAGAAAGATGTAACCCCAGTCAAACTACCAGCTTTCATAATCACACTAGAAGATCAAACCCAGGTACAAATAATAAACAACATAAAAGCAGTATGCAGTTGCATAATTAAATGGGAGAAATACGATTCCAATAGAGAGCTAATTCAATGCTATAATTGCCAATCATATAAATACTTTGCTACCAATTGTAATAAAAAACAAAAATGCATGAGATGGTCAGAAACTCACAAAACCAAGGATTCTTTAAATATTAAAATTGAAAACTTTTCCCCAAAATGTGAAAATTGTGAAGAAGCCCACCAGTCAAATTCAACTTAATGCTTAGTTTATGAAAAAACACTTAACATTAAGCTAAGTAAAAATCCACCCAGAAAAACTATTTCAAACATAAGAAATTACACAGCAAAAAGAGAAGATTTCCCACAACTCCCCAAACCTCTATCACATTGACCTTCAAACTCATTTAGTCCACAGGACAAAGAACCCTCTATGATGAATATGGCGAAAGAAGTCAAAACTATGTTCAGCTCTCTGATAATGACAGAAATATTTAAAAATGTAAAAAATATCATAGCTAAAATGAAAGAAGCAGAAGACGGAATATCCAATTTTTTCATTTTATTTGAAGGTATTTTATCTCTACTGGACTACTAGAAGGATTATTGCAACATATCCAAACAACTTAATCATCCAAGAAGTAAAATATTTATTGTATTTATCTTGCTCACAATACTCATAATCAGAACAATTAGCAATTTACATATCAATAAAATTCCAGTAATGTTAATATGTAACAACATAGAAATAACCATCACTTCACCCAAAATACTCATAACCTGCCACTACAGAAACTATTCGAGTAGTAAACAAATCCTCGCTCTGTTATCACTGTAATAACGCCAAGCTATATATTCTACATTTTTATTTTAAACTATTCAATATATGTCCAATTGCTTTTGAGTTTAAAAATAAAAGTTTACTATAAAAATGGAAAGAAACAATCTAAACTCCATGACCATTGACTACAAAAAAAGCTATCTTGGAATGCTCGATCCATAAAAAAGAAATTAAAAGAATTATTTTCTTCTAACAACCCCCACATATTATCAGTTATAGAAACCCATATATCCGAATTCATATGTTCATTTATGTTATATATATATATATATATATATATATATATATATATATATATATATAGTATTATTATATGCTCTTATATATGTATATGTTCTTATATATACATTTTGTATCAATTAGTTATCCTGTGTACTTCTGTTTTCTGTTAGGTTTTTTTAACCATTGAATGTAAAATCATTTTCATGTAAAGGATTATTCCAACAATGTTCAAAATATGTGTGTAGTTTAAAATAAAATAAAACAAAATATTTTAAAAAAAATCACCGTCCACTTAGTTACTACGATAAATGTAAAGGTTTTTATTTTACATATCTTATCTTATTGGATCAGTCCAATATTTTATTTACACTTTGTTCTTCGCTTTTTTCCTTGTTATTAATTGTATTCACCTCCATAAAGATCCAAGCATTTACGTGCGCGAACTAATTTCACTTAGTTTTCTTGATTATTGATTTTTTATTTTAAAACCTCAAAATTCAATCGAGGAAAGATTCTAGAATATTTTGGTGGCTTAGAAATCCGTGATTGAAAAAATTTGTATATTGACGTAATACAAATTTAATTATCTCATTTAAAAGCCTGTTCCAGTGCAACCCGTGAAGAGTCTTGGGTTCAGGGCGTGGTAGTGGCTCTACTGTTTCCAGGATAACAGCTGTGCAAGGATGTGATTTTTATCGTCAGGCTTTAGGGTCCTTATCTTCACCCCAATTTAGAGTACCCACTTTGAGTCTGGGTGAGCCCCAGGAGGGTCTCCAAATCCCACCGGATTCACCCTCGGCTGTTACAGAATAAATACATTACCTGTCAGCCGGATTTGAACCTAGGACCTTCGTCACGTCAACTCAACACTATACCACTGAGCTTCCAAATTATTACAATTAGTCACTGCAAATCCAAATATGGATTTTAGATAACGTATTGAATACAAAGGTTCTGAGTTTAAATCCCGTTCGCTGACAGTGTTTTATTTAATAAGTTAGCGCTCGGACATGGATCCTATAGGATCTAGGGCCCTTATGGGGGTCACCTAGCCTCTATAGAGTGTGCACCATAAATAAGGTGGAAAAGTTGGCTGTTGACCGTGATCACAAGGAGATATCACCTTCCTGTACAACCATTGTCAAAGTAACTGTACAGTGTCTACCCTGTACTGGACCTATCTAGGGTTGTAGTGGTACAAGTTTTTAAAAACCATAAAAGTCCTCAGCTTCAAGAAGATACCAGCGTGATTATGTTGTACTGAATCACCTCGCTGTATCTTTTTCCTAAACACCTCCGACAGCTTTTCGGATATCAAAGGCACAATTGATGTAACTTATCCGGACAGTCACGGGCAGCAGTACACCATATGAAGCGGACCAATTCGCCACACCAACCTTCATAGCACCCCCAGGCCTTCCAGGCAGTTAGGGCTAACTCTACTGGCCATTGCCCTTTACGATTACACCCTCGCTACCCTTAGGGTCGTAGTTCAGGGATCACTTAAGGTCAACTGACCAGATTGGGCCTTCGAAAATAAGGTGATATAACGAGATAGGGCTTATCATCGTCGCTCCCGTTCAGTTTTAATCGTTGTCGAAATATAGGGTATCCGTTACGCAGCTTGTCGCTTCGCGATGAGTTACAACAAAGTTCAATTCCAAATTTAGGTTTTGGTAATCATTTCATCAACAAATAAAAGTTTCGATTAATTTTTCGAAATATAGATGATATATATTTGTTGAACATTCATTTCTAGATTAAATGATTGCCGAATTATTTATAATAAACCTCATGTTAACTTGTATTTTAGGAAAATATTAAATTGGAAACGAATAAGATAAAACTTGTGACTCAAATGGAAGCGACAACCTACGGAATAATTATTAAATATAGTTTTTTATGTATTGAATAAACCATAAGAACCTGAAAAAAACATATTTTAATGAACCTGTGTATGGTTAGTATAGTTCTGAAACATGTTTTGAATATCAAAACCCTCCCCTTGAAAGTCCCATTACTTCAAAATTTAACTTTTTTTTTTGCTGGGTTAGGGCCAGCTGAGTGCGTAGAGTGGTGAGTTGCTGAGCTGAAGGCTACTAGTTCTCAACTGGCTCTCAAATAAACTATTTACTCTGTCAACATCCGTAGATCGATCCTCTAGGAGCTGTAGACACTCCTGGAGCTCATCCAGACAAATCTCCACGTCGCACAACCGATGGTTAATAAACAGTTACGTCGTAACGATATACTCACTCAACCTAATACGTATTACCCTATACTGTACTAGGATGTACTAATTTGCACTGTTATAAAACTAACCCAGTACATATATTATAAAAAATTAACCTATACTATTAATACCTACAAAGTAAATCGTGTGAAGGCCAACGGTAGTATGACGAGAAGGGGCTGAATGAGCCCCAGGAGAGTCTGCTATTCCCAGAGGGTCCAATGATCTATTCGTAGACGTTGACGGTATACATATTTTATTTGAGAGCCAGTTTAGAATCTAAACCATTAACCTCAGTATCTCAGCCTTCTACACACTGAGCCATTCCTTCCCAACAAAAAAGGTAAAATTTCGAGTGACGGGACATTTAATGGATGATTTTGATGTTTATAACATGTTCACATTCATGAACTTATTAATATGAAAATTAACATTGCATTTCTTGTGGTCAGTTAATTAACAACCTGAAAGCTTAGAAAAAATCACTTAATACCTATTTAAAGGTTCCTACATTTTTAGTGCAGGGAGGATATTTTATTAAATGTTTGTCAAACATGTTTATGCTTTTTTAACTTGGCAAGAAAGGAAAGCCGTTGATAAGGAAAATTGGTAACCTGGAAAGTATAATAAGTAAATTGATAGCAAAATATTCTAAACAAGAAAAAGTCACTGTCCCAAATGTAAAACTTTATAAACTTCAAACAGGTCGTGAAGGAAGGAAAAAACTATTCTAGATCTAAAAACTATGTAAGTTGAGGAATGTGGATTGTAAATCTTAACATTCTTAATTACTAATAGGAATTGAGGTTGTGATCAATGACCGGTTAACATAGTCTTACAGAACTTTTCTATGGTCTAAACTATAAAAAAAATATTTTATATGTCATCGATATTGATTTTAATATAGATCACGAAGACAAGCAGTAAACAAAAATGTTCTTTAATTTTATAAAATGATCTATGGTAATAGTGTGAAGAATGACTATGCAACGTAGATGAAATGAAATAGAAATAAAAACTATGGATGTCGGTAGCGTGTTAACCTGCTTCATTATTTTAAAAAATAATTTATAGCTATCGTATCCAAGTTGTAATTGGAGTTCTTCATCGAAGGATCCCGAAGACAGTTTTTCCCTCAACTAACAAGAGAGCACTAATTAGAGGAATTCATTAGAAGTTTTAAATTAATGAATAATTATTCTTCGGGAAGTTTCAGATTTCTCTTTGATATTGCAGATAAGCTTCAGGGAGAATTATAATTTCCTAACTTTCTTTATAATTTACAATTTTATATTCATTGCCGTATTATAATAACAAGTAAAAAAACTGGATCTCATCAACTTGACCCGTGAACGTTTTCGGCATTCGAAATACCTTTTTCTATAATGTTAAAAATAAAAGATAATAAAAATCAGTGGCTTTGCGTTGCAAGCAATTTTTTAATGAACAGATATAATTAGTCTTATCCGTTTATGATTTTTTTTTTAATGAATTGGAGATTGAGGTGTTCAATAAATAATAATAAACAATAAAACTTTTCTTTTTTAAAAAATTATTTTATTGAATTGTACAACTGTAATATATACATCTAGTACAAGGGATATATGACTAACTAGATACATGAAAGGACATGTAGAGGCACTACCAACTGGCAGCACTCTAATAACATTTCTATAATATAAGGTCCCGAGGCCATCTTCTCTTCAGACGCCTAGGAGGATTGTCCGGGATGGAATTGGATGCAAGGATGGAAACTAGTGGGTTTGGATGGGGCTGGAGTTTATTATGGAATGATAGGTATTTGGAATGGGCTAAATCGGTAACATATGGAACGATAAGGTCTTTATGGATGGCTTTATTTGTGACAAAATAAGGAGCGTTTAGGATTTTGCGAAGGATTTTGGATTGCAAGGATTGAATACGAGAAGAATTTGATGGTTTGGTGGAGCCCCATAGTTCAATTCCGTAAGCCCATATAGGTCTTATAACAGTCACATAAATAAGTCTTTTGTAATTGCTCTGAACCTTTGAGCGTTTGTCTAGTATGTGTTGAAGTAGTTGGAAGCGTCTAGCTGTTTCTTGTCTTTTCAGTCTTGTGTGAGGGTCCCAGGTAAGACGTTTGTCTAAGGACAGGAAGTCATGGGTTTTCGGCGAAGGGTAGAGGTAATTTGATGGGACTTGTTGGAATTGATTTTAATTCTCCAATTCCGACACCATTCTTCGAGGCTTGATAAATGTGATTAAAGGGATCGGGATGCAATATATGGGTCGTTATTAACTGATAACACACATGTGTCATCAGCATACATGGAGCTAAAGGGGTTAGGATGGGTTGGAATGTCAGCTGTATATACTGTGTAGAGGATAGGACCGAGGATTCTACCTTGAGGAACACCAGAAGACTGGGAATAGAGAGAAGAGTAGGAACCATTATGATTTACTTTAAATGTTCTGCCAGTTAGAAAGGAGCGAATGATCAAAAAGTATGTAGGAAGAAGGAATTGTCGGATTTTGTAAAGGAGACCTGGGTACCAGACTCGATCAAAAGCCTGTTCTACATCGAGAAAGGCTCCCGAAACAATAAAAACTAAACTCTGAACCCAAGGGTTTTGGGTTCTGGGTATGGAGTCTCCTTACTCAGCACCCTTCATCCTCAGCTGCCCCATTTCCAATTAAAAAGATGCATGGATTTATATCTATACAACCCTTCGTTATTAATTGGTACTAAGCCATCGAATTCCTTTCGTATCCAATCCTTACAATCCAAAATTCTTCGTTAAATCTTCAATGCTCCGTACTTAGTTACAAATAAAGTCATGTATAATGTTCCATTTATTGCTGATTCGACCCTAACCCGATATCAATCCTTTCATGGAAAACTTCATTACCAATCAAACCCACTAGTTTCAAAACTAGCCACTCCTTGACCTCTTCAATTCCCGATAAACCTCTGAGGTTTCTGAAAAGAAGTTGGCCTGTTGGATGTGGAAGATGAATTTGTTATATAAATTAACCTACGAACGGATTTAAAAAAAAAATGTAATCCTTTAAAGAGTAGTACGTTTTTGAGTTCGGAAACACTGTTTTTAGAAAAATATTATAGTTTTTTCTTAAAATATTATTTACTAGCGACCCACCCCAGCTTTGCTTGGGTAATAAGGCATATTATGCCTACATAATTTGTCTGTGTATAATTTGTCACGTACCGGCCACTAGGGACCACGCGAATAGCATTGGTTAGGCTTCTTTGGGAGTCTTGATTTTCTTTCTTCCCGTCTCAGCTAATGTACTATATTAAATTGAAATTATAAAAATAAAAACAAAACCAAATATTTCTTTATGTACGAATTTATTATCTTGCACGTTAGATTATTGCACTGGATTAGGCAGCGTCTTCGGTGAAACCCATCGATGTTCCAATCTATTTAGACAGATCCTCGACAAATTATGTACCTAAACCTTCCTGGTGAATCACTCTATCTATTGGTAAAAACCGCATGAAAATCCGTGCAGTAGTTATTGAGTTTACAGCGAACAAACGCGACAAAGGACTTTGTTTTATAATATGTATAGATTCTTAAAATTTAAAAAAAAGTAAAGGTTTCTGGCCTTAAAAGTATTTTCTTGTTCTTTTTCTTATCTTTTTTTTTTCTTTTACATTTGTTTTGCTTTGATCCTGCCTCTGATGTTATGTACTTACTTATGACGGCCTAGAACCTAGTCTGGAATGTTGGTAATCAATAAGTAATGTTCGAATTTTTATGAGTATTTTCTCTATTGATGGCATCCCCTAATTAAGCTTATTCAATATTCTACGATCGACTTTACATCCAGAACTATAATATAAAATAAATTCAATTATAAACTCAACAAGTACATATTTATATAATCTTTGTCGGTTCTGTAAAGATTGTATATACTTAAAATTACCTCAATTGATGTTCATTTTTGGTGCATATCATAAAGTAATTCCAGTTGGATTTTTAGTGTCAATGTTTTTGTAATTAAAAAAAAAAGGAATATATAAATAGAAAGGTTGAATGTAGCTGATTTTATTATTTACTAAAGAAAATACATTTCCTTATTGATTTTTTTAGCTTTTATTTAAAAAATGATGCTAATAAAGAATTTATTTATCTTTCGTTTCATCTAATTACATGGTCATTCTTAGCACTATTCCTTACATACTTTTGTAGAGTTTTCGAACATTTTGTTTACTGCTTTGTCTTCGTGATCTATATTAAAATCAATTTCGATGACAGATAATATAGTTTTTTTACAGTTAGAAGTTTTGTATAGAAAAGTTTTGTAAGATTATCTTAACCAGTCCATGATCACAACCTGAATTCCTATTAGTAATTAAGAATGTGAAAATTCACGTTCCTCAACCTGCATAGAATACTTTTTTTTCACGACCAGTTTGGAGTTTATGAAGTTTTACATTTGGAACAGTGTCTTTTTCTTGTTTAGAATATTTTTGCTATAATTTTATCTGCCCGTTTACCAACTTAATTTTCTTTACAAAATATTCTATTGGGACTTTATTGATTATGATTATCAACTTTTTTCCTTTCTTACCTTTCACACCGAATTGTCTTCCTTTTCATTTCCTGTGACCCCGAAGTGTGAAAGGATATTATTTCTGTACCCCTCTGTGTTAGTTGCCGATAGATGTTTTTATTTATATTTTCTGAGTAGCTTTAAGTTTGGTATTCTAATATTGATTTAATTGCACGTAGCTATATCTATATTTAAAATTTAAGAATATAGAGTACTACCATTGGGTAGTTTTTCTGTTTTTTGTTTTTTTCCGAAGTGATTATGTATCATACTTCCCATTTATTTGTATTGTTGTAATACAGTTGTAAATTTCAATGAATAGATTAATAAAATAAATAATTAGATGAATATAAAAAATAAAAGATAACCCTATAAAAAAATGATATAATATAAGAAGTTTGATCGTTGATCTTCAGTTTTTAATTATATATTTCATACTTAAGGAATAGCTCTTTTACTTTACAGAAACTTCTTTCTCAAGATATTTTTATTCTGACTTAATGAAAGTTTCAATCTCCTGCTATTTGTATGGGATCCTCTTCAGGACTAATCAGTTCAGCTACGGTACGTACAGCCAAGGGAATTGTTATTTACTTTATTTTTAATTTTCCTTTTCAAATGAATATAAGATTTACAAAAAAATAAAATCACACCTTTTGTATTATTTTCAGAGAATAAAATATTTTTTGTTTCTCGAAATTGCTTTCTTATTTTATTTTAGGGGTGTACACTATGTGATGAGGCGTTTGGGATCAAAAGCGGATATTCCCGAAATGTAAAAGAAATTCATATTTTTCGGTAGTTTAGTCATTTAATTTTCTAATGCGACGCTTTACCCACTTATTTACCATTATTTTAGTCGGGTTTGGACCTGAAATTCTACTAACATAAAATACCTTTATTGGCCACTTTTAGCCGAATGCATCAGATAACTTTTAAGAATATAGCAATTTTTCCGTATCCGTACATAGTCACAAAACACACGCACATATCTCATTTTATCTATAAATCGGTGTGTTTGTTTTCATGTTACACACATACACGTAAACGTACAAATTTCATTTTCAGCCATATATCTGTGGGTGTGGTTTTTAAGTTCAACCCACACACATAGCCCATCTCTGTTTACGCATACATATCTATAGCTATACACAAACACAAATCGTATATAGTTGAAAATGAGATTTATGTACACGTGGAGTTCTGAAAAGCTGAGTATTGTTGAAAATTTCTACCGATACCTTTACTTTTCGCAGTAGAGGTAGGTAAGTAAAATTGGAGTTGGGTATCGCGCTGTTGATTGCCGTAAATCGATATATCTAATTGGCAGTTCCCCTAAACTCAGTTCAAATAGACATTGACATCTGGTGCGAGTTAATTGGTTCGGTTGGATTTAGGGGAATATTGGTTGAGAGATGAGAAGTTGGAATGCGTACTGCGGCGTGCCTCCTGTTAAGTGTTTGTCTATCGGAAGTCTATCAACTGTCATTGAAACTGTAAATTAAGTCTAGACCAAATTAGCTCCTGTGGAAACTGCTTGAAAATATTATTTGAGAACTTATATTGGTTTCCAAGGAGGGAATTCCCAGTTTATTGGTTATCTCGGTTAAAATTGAATGGATTGAGTTTAGAAAAATACTTTTGGAGAGGTAGTGATGATTATAAATTAAATTAAAATTTACATTATAAACAAAAGAAGAGATAGGACAATAAAAGTTTCTTTTTTATTCGTTTAAGGTCACTTTATACTGCTATGACCAATCGGGCAATGCTACAGTGGGATACCTAAATTTTGTTTATTTAGGTATAATTAGGGTAAGGAGCTTAAATGAGTACTTGATTACGTACAGGTTCGGGACTCCCATTTTATGTCCTTAACAAAGGACGGCATAACTAAGGATTTTTTACTCCCCTTTTGAAATCCCTAGATTCATCTTCCGGGGTGCGAACCCGCAATCTTTTCCATTGTAGATTGTTATGGTAATCTCCACAGCACAGACTACCCCCGGCAATAAGTATAGGGGTTGGTTGTAATTTTTAAATGTTATTACTGCCCCATTTGAGTGTGAGTATAGATAAATATCCATTTATTGTTGCAAATATAGCGCAGCATATCGTATTACTCAATTTCATATACACCTGAGGTAATGAGGGACTCTAGCCTTTAAATGCACGTACCTTTTTATTTATTTTGTAAATTCTTTTATTCCCTACAATACAATTAGTGATCATAAACCAATAAAGATCAACGGTATTGCGTGGAACGGACAAATATTTACTTTCGCTATGTTAGGCAATACTTAGGTGCCGTAATTAAAGTAATATTTGCTGTTGATTACCTGTATTGGTTCCGGTAAAATTACTCGATATAAAGTTTATAAACTTTATGAGTTATTTGTGTAGCATTCGGTTATTGAGCTTCTTAAAGAAACGCGCCTTTTTGCCTTAGTTTTATTTTCGATTATAACGATATCCCTTTTATTTATATTATTATATTTCTTTCCTTTTTTTACACTGACTTAATGGAATTTAGACACTCATAGAATACTGCTTTACTTTCTTAATGATGTAACCATTGCCATCAGAGTATAAACCATAGCGATAGCAAGGCTTAGACGGGTAAAGTTCTGTCAGTTTGCCTTGTAGGGCGTAGCCGACACACAGGGTAAGTCTCGCATAACTTCTCTTGTCATAATAGTCACTGCTAGTAGTTACCTGCACTACCTGTGTCCTGTTCCCTGCAGGGCTCCACAGAGGTAGTGTCGCAGTAGTCAATATTTGTACTTTCCAAGTTATATCGTTGTTCTTCATCGATTTATGATTTCCAATTGTATTGCAGCGGTTAAAAGAGTTTACCAATAAATATTAAGGGATCTTGTAAATGAATCAACCCAAACCTAAGTTATAGGTCAAGATAATTTATGAAGAAAACCGCATACAGAAATTATAAGCTTGTTAATTATAAACGAGTGACGTCAACCGTGTATAAAGTAAATGCTTAAAATATTTTCCCCCGAGTTATGTCCACAAAATAGGTATTAATTTAGGTAAATTGTCATAATACTGTGATCATTAATTCCAATTACTTATCAATCCCAATAACAATGTGAACAATTTTCTTTAAGCTGTTTCTAAAAGTAACGAAGAAAAAAAAAACTATAATAGTTAAAAGTTGTGGAAAATGGATCTCATGAAGTAATGCAAAAACTACAAAAATGTGACATGTATTTTTTTAAAATATAAAATTTGATCATAAAAAATCATTAATTCTTGGTCAAAAGAATTCATAGCCAAATAAAAGGATTTTACTTGAATAAGACATGACTGAAGTCAACCAAACTTTTTTTGTTTGCCAATTTTTTACGAAATGCTTGCTTAATAATTAAAAGTCACTTTGTGCTGTAAAGATTAATCGGGTGATTCTAATTTGGATGTCCTCAGTATTCCCATAATTTATTAGAGCAGGAATCTTTAATGAATACCTGGTACCATAGAGGCTAAGAAGCTTAATGTTACGCCCCTCCAAAGAACGGCATAACCAAGGATTTTTACTATCTTTAAAACCCCTAAGGCCACCTGTCTGAATTTGTATCCGCGATCTTGGGCATAGAAGAGTGTTGTGCTAACCACTACAGCAGGTGAACTCTATATGAAATGGTTAAAAGAGTCGAACGCGAGCTAACCTATTATAGCATACCGACGCTTGGAGCAGGCAATCATCGGATTAGCATTGGAGGGATCTATAAGTATAGGATTGATTCATTTTTGCTAGTAACGTCCTTTTCGTTTGTATGGTCAGATATTTACCTTAGTCCGTTCCTATCATAGTCTGAAGCTCCATTGATCTGATGTCGGTCCTACTTTCGAATTTTTTATGTCCGGTGCAAAGTGTTCAACTATATGGATGGTACACACATAAACTCTTAAAGTTAATAGCGATTAATAGTAATTTACGTGAACCATAATCTATTGTAAGATCGTGCGAAACGGTTTTTTTGTGGATACTAAACTCAATTTTGTCTTTTTAATTTAAAATGTATAACAAGAAATCAAACTATTATAACAGCACGCTAAATGTACTAACAAGGCATCATTTAACTATCTCATGACTTGCCGTCATATTCAAAGTGTTATTCCAGTTAGTAGTTATCTCTCCGATATATCTCGACAGTGGTGGGCCAGTCACGCAGTAGTAGTGGAGTTTAGTGTCGCAGATGGCGGAGTAGGATATTGTAATTTATTGCTGATAATAATTCAGCTTGAGAATATTCCTGCAACACCCTGATTGGATAGTTGACCAGAGATCTAATAGGCTGTTATTTAGTGTTTCTGATCACGATTAATGGAGGCAAGGCTTCGATTCCTTGAGATTATTCTAACAATAATACATTTGTTAGTCACGTCAATAAATTTAAAGTTGTTGATACTACTTTATTATCGACTACCGTTCGATCAGATCGTACCTCATGATAGGAGGGACATTCATATAACATTAATGTGATAGCTTTAATCTTTTATGAACCAATAATGGAGTGAAACTTTAGCGATGGTAGAAGTTTGAGCATTAGATACTTCACAGACTTGGTTATGAAACCTTCCAATTTAAGTTCACCAATATTAACGAGGATAGTTATATTATATAGAAAATTTTTTGACAGTTCTAACAACCATTCAAATTTTGTCAATTTGTGGTACATGAACCAATTTCACACAATAATGCCAACATTACTCTTTGACTACAGGTGTCGAGTTTGACAACTTCATTTCAAATAAATTTCAAAATGTCACGTTTTGGCAATGCGAATGTTCAAAGTATAAATGCGCTAAGCAAAGAAAAAATCCCGAAAAATACAACCTATAGCCACAAATATATTTGGGAAATATTTATGGAATTTGGGTTCAAACGAGAATATGAATTAAATGAACATAGAAGCTTAGAAGAATTGGCGTTGAGATAGAGAACAGAAACGAATCTAATGTTAAATTAAATTGTAATAATTGTATTTTCACTAACTGAACTTTTAATAAATAAACTTATGTTTCCGTGTGTTGAGTTACAATTTCTTTTGTTAAAAATTTCCCGCTGAATATCCCTTGGACGTTGAAAAATGCCTCATAATTTTATGATAAATCGTTACCAAGGAACGAGCTTTCAATTGTCGTTATAGTATATCAGTAATATCCACACTACTGGTAATTAATAATGCTATTTGAAATGCATTTCTTTATTTTCCGAAGTGTCAATAGAATAAACGCTTTATGTTTTTTATGACACAAAAAAAAAAAAAAAAAAAAAAAAAATCAACCTTTTTTCAGTTTAAATAAAAATCTTGGATACCTATGCCAAATCCATTAATTTACGAATTAGTCAACGATAGCGCGAATATATATTATATCCCTAAGAATTGTGAATAGCTATGTATCTACTTAATACAAAATTAGATAAGTCAGTAAAAAGCATTATCGGATTGTTTACATGACTTGATCTATAAAAAAAATACTCCTTTTTATATATTTTTCTACACCTGTCCGGTATAAATCTGGGTATATACCTAAATCTTGTTTATATAAATTGATCAGCAGATTGGCTGCCAGTATAATAAATAGAAAATAACACGAGGGACACGAAGAAGAACAGTAGCCTATAGTACCTCACCCGTGAAAAAAAAACCCTTTACCACTTCAACCCGTGAAGGGCCTTGGGTTCAGTCCATGGTTGAGACGTTTCCTAGCAACTGTTATGCAGTGAGGGAATTAATCCTGGATCACTCTTAACTGCCCCATTTCCCTCTTATTTTGAGTACCCACTTTATTGAGGCTGGGTGAGCCCTAGGAGGGTTCTAGATACCCTGTGATGCACATCTACAAAATCTCCCTTACTTTTCTTCTTTATACAATAATTTCTGGCGCCGTAGAATTGTAATGCATAGTTCCTAACTGGCATTTAGTAAGACTGTATACCTGTTTAATTGTGATCTTGTTTCTTATTTGAAGTTTGCTCTGAATGGTGTGTAAATTAAGCCGAGTTAAAGTAATATATTGTTACTTTTCGTGATTCAGTGTGATCTTCCATAGTTGGGACCAGTCATTAGTTATGTTCCAACTTATTGCATGATCAATCTTTGATTTAATCAAAAAAAGCTCTAAAAGATGTCTAATCGTAGGCGCTCCTAAATATAAATTTCAACTAGCAATAATACATTTTGTGCGATACTTAATCCGGTTTTCATCCATATAGACAATCTAGTCTAGTAGATCGCTTAGGGTGAAAGCATTAAATATTTTGGAATCCTGGCTGGTTTTATTCATTGTTATTATTTATGTATGGTACAAAAGTACTCAAGAACAGGTTTATATCTGCACTCATTGTTATATCGGAAGATTCCGATTTTTTTAATATTGTGAATTGAGAATTATAAATTTGATTGTCCTATAGGCAAGGCTGCTGACGACTGTATCGATATTTTTGCCTGCTTGACGCGGGAAGTAGTTAGTATTTGATGGGCATTCCTTCACCAATCATTATTCGGCGAATAGGAGTGTACTCACGGCACATATCGTTTATTTCATTCTCATATAAAAAACGTTCCAAAAAACGACTAAAACAAGATCTTAAACGAACAAAAAGGAAGGAAATACTGAATTTTTCAATTCATTGTCATATAAGATTTCATTAAATTACCGCCCTGTGGCAGAGCTACAAAATAAAAAATAAAAAATTGTTAGATTGGAAACATTGTATGAAAGGCTTTTCAAAATATTTATTTATATATTTTTTTTCATTGATTTTACTAGTTTTTTCGTACTACTTGTTTGTCGATTTCATTACTGCTGGCCATATTTAGGTAACGCAGGGAAATGATAGTGAAAACCTCTTCACGAAAATCACAAACAATACAATTGACTGTTTGTTCTACACAACAGTTTGTCAGGTCCCAGCTGCAACTCTCGACAATAAACAAACGACAATATTTTGTCCCGCTGTTAGGCTTGGCTGAGTATTTCGCTTCTATTGTTCAGCTCAATTGATATCGCTGATATTGCTTTCGCTAAATGCAAATGAAAGGGCTTCAGTTTAAAAATAATTCATGAACAGCATTTTTCAGTAAATCAAAATGTGGATCTAATCATTTACAACAAATGTCTACTATAGGTTAAAAAAAAAAAATCGTTACTCAAAATTTCGGCACGTTAACACTACCAAAAACCGCAAATAAGACGTTGGAGTTTTAATTTAATATTATTGAATTTTCGATGAAATTAAGAAAATAATTCATTTTCGATCCTTACATTTCTGGGGAATTACCAACTCAAAATAATGGAAAAATGAACAGTATACGAGCCACATAGAGACTATCAATCTCAACATAGAGAAATAAATAATGGAATATACTATTATTTTATTCAAGCTGTGCGTACGGAAAAACCAGAAGTAATTATCATGAAAATACTTACTGAAAATTAGCATAAGAATAATTCTGCTAATTTTAAATTACCAATCACCAAAATATTATGTGGCAATCTGTTATGTTAAATCTGTTAAATTGCCGGAATGATTAATATTTTGCTGAATAACCTCTACCTCATCGCCTCATGTATATAATATTTTAATGTATGCCAAAGCCATATTTCATGATTATATCCATTAGTTAACTAACTTTTAAAAGCCAAGTATAATCCAGTGGGATTTAACATCCATAGCAGTTTTCTCAAGTAAAGTTTAGTTTTAAGTAAAATTGTGGAACTGTTTATTAATGCAGTTTCATTCAGAACAATGTTTATTGTTTTATTAAATGTTAAATAATAATTATTTAAAAAAATGTAAATTATTAAATTAAAATCATTCGGGGCAGATTAGTATTGTTATCTATCTAATTGATAATTTTGAATTTAATTAAGCTCTACCATAATTGTTGAACTATCCGAACTCTTTGTAATTAAATTTACTTTACTAAACTAATTTTAATTACTCTAAAATTATTTATTTACCGCCAATAAGCATATCTACGATCAAAAAGTTATTGATTGTTTTACAATAATATGGTGAATTTTAATTGACTAATGTGTTTTATGAATATGATTAAATCGTGATTATGAAATAATATGTACATTTGTTTCGGTAAATTCGCATAATTAACGAAATGTTGGTATCCCTTCACGTGAATATCTAATAAATGTTTTAGGATGGATTCGAGTCGTATAGGCTAATAAATAAATTGCATTCTGTTAACAGTTTGTTTTAAGCTCCTATATATTTAATTTGTATTTTGAAATATCTCGGTATGTATAATTCTCGAAATGTCATATTATATTTAATTAAAAGCATTTGTGCTTTAATTTATTATATCTGCGTTAGTTTTTTGTTTGTTTAATGTTACATTCCTGCCCCTATTGGGCCCCGTAATTTTGGCAGTTATTCCCAGAACAAAAGCTTTGTGATGAATTCAAAGCAAATATTCCATTTTGCCTTATTCAAAGATTTGTTCTTGATTTTGGATTTTATATAATTTATCAAGCAGTGTGTTAAATTTCCTTATTATTGAAATTAATGTTTTCAGTTCGTATAAAACTTCCACAACTTAAGTATGATGTATTTTCCTCGATTCAAGTTATACAACATGGAAAATTAAGATATAAAGAATTCAGTTTTTTTTTTTTTAAATTTTCTTAATACATTTATTTAACATAGCTTTGAGCGCTATTAGTGGCGACTTTTTTTCTTTATTGGCTATAACTTATGTAACATTTAGGCACATCTGCTTCTTCTATATTTTAGTGGGTTTTTTTTTGGTGTGTGAATAAAATTTTGTTACTCACTGCCATTTTTACTTTATGTGATTTTAAGTATTCTTTTTTACTAAAATTTGAGTATAAAAAATGAGTCAGCTTTGTGTGACCGATTTTTAGCCTACTTATTATGCAGCACAATGTCGAAGTTAAGCCTTTAGGAGGGAACCTGGCATAATTTTTTATCTTTTATTGGACGTAGGTGTCCAGAGGAAGTCTCTCTCATTCTTCATCTGAGTTTTTAACATTTTTACGTTTTTATTATTTTGTTTCATATCTATGTTCAGATATCGATTTTTTTAAAATAAAATTTTAGTAGTTTCGAGGTTTGTAATCAATTTATAACATATGTGACAATGTTACTGATTTTGGAATGTTATTCATGCCTTTAAATTTGTTCGAGAAGTTTTTAATATTTCTCATATGAAAATGAAGTTCAGAAACGAAACAAAGAATGTCTTTCAATTCAAGGCGTCATTTCAACCGCAAAATATTATTGTTCAATTACTTTTATCGAACAAATCGTTGAATATGGATATTAATTCTACTGGTAATTGCTATTTTTTCGAAATAGCAAAGTCTTCTGATAATCAAAGTATGTTAATTTTTTTTTTAAATGACCGAAGAATTTTTCCTTATTTTGAAACTTTGAAGTGATGAAAATGCCTTTTACCCATTTGGATCTGGGCTAATTTTTCTATATGTAATAGCTACACCTTTCCTATCAATAATAAGAAACATAGCCTGCACACTCGACTAAAACGTTTTTTTAAGAGTACTTTATTTAGAAAAGATATTTTGTTGAATAATGGCTGATGCACCTAAAGGAAGAAAGAAACTCTTATCCCTTAGAGTTTCTTTCGACCAAAATTAATTTTGAAAACATTACAGTGGACTCTGAAAGGAAAATAAAAATGATTTTAGCAAGCAATTCTTCCAATTTATTATATATCTTATTTAGCTTTTATTTACCACGAAACAAGTTTAATTAGTTTTATGATTAAACATTTTTAGATGGATGAATGATGAACAGTAGTATATAAAGGTAAGGGAGTACACACACACACACACACACACACACACACACACCACTGTGGGAGTCTGTAACCCATATGTGGCGCGTCCCCAGGTGGCGGATAGGGGAATGCTCACTAGATATAGTGGGCAGGAGGGAAATAAAATACCTCCCGCGGACCAAACAGACTAGGGGAAGGAACCCCGAATAATAAACCAACCATGGGTAATCAAGAGGATCTGACATACCTTACGGTGCAGGGGGTCGGATCCCCAGTACCGGCGTCTAACGGGAGTGAGCAAGCGGGCTCCCGGACGTCGTTATCACACGACCGCAGTGCCGCAGTGGTGGTCAACTTGGCTGCTGTGGCATTCAGTACTACAAGTCTTGAAGATTGTCAAGAAGAATGGACGAAGCTAACTGGAGTGGTTGATGACCTACAGAAGTACATTCAGCAAAGGCATAATGTACACGGTGAAATAAGGGAATACGTCTGTAAGATACAGAACTACCTCGAAGCGATGAAAAGCAAACTACGGGAGCACACAGCGGAGAGTGTGAAAGAAGACGTAGGCACTCAGACAGTGATGCCATTACCAGGCACATTCCTATCAAGGGAGAAGGTTAATGTGCCTCCATCTTTACCAGCTGGAAGCCAGGAAGAAAGAACGAAGGGGACTACGACTAAAGAGAAGTCGAAAGCTTCAAAGAAAGGAGCACCAAGGCAACCAGTGCCTTCAAAACCACGACTGGAGCCCACCAGCATTATGGAGAAAACACAGGTATCGACAAAAGGAAGGACAACTGATCAGCCCCGGCAACTTGTGGGAAACCGTAAGTTCCAGAAAGATGAGCAATGGGAAACAGTTTCCAGGAAGAAAAAGGACATTAGGAAGGAAAAGCGCCCTAAGCCACCAAGGCCGGATGCATTGATCATTAAGATCTCGGAGTCCAGCACCTATGCGGATACTCTCCGGAAGGTCCGAGACGACCCCGCCTTGAAAAACCTGGGTGCAAATATCTCGAAGGTCCGTAAAAATGAGGCTGGGAATCTATTAATCCAGCTGGGTCGGAAGTCTGGTGGGGCCCTGCAGACCATGAAGCGCACTCTAGAGGGTGCACTGGGAACAGAGGCTCAAATTAGAGCGTGGACGCAAGAGTCACTGATTGAAATCAGGGACTTAGACGCGCTTACGTCAAAAGAAGAGATTGCCGAAGCTCTCACAGCCCTTTTAGATGGAGAAGTGATCCACCCTACCGCAGTGCGATCGATGCGATTAGCGTATGCTGGAACACAGACTGCAGTGGTTGCTCTGCCAGTTCTACTGGCCCGGAAGGCTGTCTCGAAAGGCAAGATCAGAGTAGGGCTAGTAATCAGCCGTGTACGGGAGAAGGTGCGCCTTCAACGCTGTTTCCGGTGTTGGGAATTCGGACACTTGGCCAGAAGATGTCAGGGACCTGACAGAACAAAATGTTGTCGGAAATGTGGCAAAGAAGGGCATTTCGCCGCCGACTGTACACAGAGTCCTAGCTGTGCACTTTGCACTGGTACAGGCGACAACGGGCACTCTTGTGGCGGAAATAAATGTCCGGCATTACATCATGCATTGCAAGCGCAAAGAAGGCAGGGAAATCATTCACAATGAGGATCTTACAACTTAACCTCAATCACTGCGAAGTTGCTCAAGACCTTCTCTGGCAGACTGTGAAAGACTTAAGGATTGACGTTGCCATCCTTAGTGAACAGTATAAAAATCTGGATACTGTCTCCTGGATATCTGACGCCACAGGAAGAGCTGCAATATGGGCATGTAACCGACAGGCCATAACTGAAACGGCGCAAGACCCTAATTGTGGGTTTGTCTGGGCTAAGATACAGGGCATTTACCTCTATAGCTGCTATGCCCCACCAAACAGCACAATTGAGGTATTCGAAGGTCTCATAGATCGCATAGTCCAAGATGCCAGTGGGAGAAGACCTTTGGTCCTTGCCGGAGATTTCAATGCCTGGGCCACGGAGTGGGGTAGTCAGGCAACCAACCGACGTGGTGAAATCTTACTAGAAGCCATTGCCCAGATAGAAAACCTGGTTTTGGCAAATACTGGGTCGGAGCCAACGTTTGTGAGGGGAGGTAGGAGTTCGGTGATCGACCTCACATTCGTTAGTGACAGCCTCCACCCAAATTCTAGCTGGCAGGTCTGCGACCTGTACACTCACAGTGATCACCAAGCTATCCTGACCACACTACGGAATCACGAACCAAGGTTCACTGGCCATGACAGGGGTGTGGTTCGCTGGAAAACCAGGACGTTTGACAGGGAATCGTTCCAAATCATGATGGAGGCCGAATGTAATCTGTCAGGCACAGCGGAGGACAAGGCTCGCCAGGTGATAGGCTTGGTCAGTAATGCGTGCGACGCGGCTATGGTTCGTTCCAATATAGGTAGTGGTAGATTTCCAGCTTACTGGTGGAACGACCTTATAGCCGACCACCGTAAAAGATGCCATGCAGCAAGGAGGAAATACCAGCGAGCGAGAGGCAGCCCGCTGTTTCACCAATTCCAGGAGGAGTATAAAACTCAGAGGCGAGAACTCCGGCGAGCTATCAAGATAAGTAAGCGGCAATGCTGGAAAGAGCTCTGTGCTGAAGTGGATGAGGACCCTTGGGGAAGACCTTACCGCACAGTTATGAAAAAGCTGAAGAGCAGTGCTATGAACTCGCCCATGTGCCCAGTGACCGTGGAGAGGATCGTTGCCATTCTGTTTCCTGAACAAGAGGAATTAGGGCTGACAGCGTCCCTTCACCCCCTTGATGTACCAGCGGTATCTGCTGACGAGCTTAGCGATATCTGCCGTTGCCTTCAGATGGGAAAAACGCCTGGCCTAGATGGCATTCCGAATTTGGCACTGAAGGCAGCAATGGATACCCGACCAGATCTCTTTCTGGATGTCTTCGATTCTTGCTTGCGCGAGGGGTCCTTTCCTTCACCATGGAAAAGGCAACGCCTGGTCCTGATTCCGAAGAGCAAAGGAAGACCATCAGAAGCTTCAACCTATCGACCGATTTGCCTGTTGGATACAACTGGGAAGGCTTTGGAGAAGATAATAGCAAATAGACTGCAAGAGTTCACGGAAGGAGGGGCAGGCCTCTCCAGGAACCAATTTGGCTTCCGGAAAACAAGATCCACGGTAGACGCTATTTCGTTGGTGGTGGAAAGGGCCAAGAAAGCTATAGCGGGGAAGAGATGGAGGAGAGGCGCTAAGTGTTATTGTGCAATAGTCACGATGGATGTAAGGAACGCCTTTAACACAGCGAGATGGAGCTGTATTCTGGATGCTCTGCGGGCAATGAACGTACCTGAATACCTCAGAAGTATACTCTGTGACTACTTCAAGGACAGGACCATGATATGTCCGACACAGGACGGCTCGAGAAGGTTTAAGGTGACTGGCGGGGTACCCCAGGGTTCAGTGCTTGGACCCCTTCTATGGAATGTCATGTATGACGGAGTCCTTAGGCTTAAACTACCAGAGGGTGCTGAAATTGTGGGCTTTGCTGACGATATCGCTGTGGTAGTCGAGGCAAAGTACAAAGAAGAGATCGTGCTAAAGGCCAACCATTGTGTCGCATTGACTCGAGATTGGGTTGCGTCTGTAGGTTTGCAGCTAGCAGATGCTAAGACAGAGGTCCTTCTTGTCAGTAGCAGGAAGAGAAGGGAAGGTATCACCTTGAGAGTTGGTAGGCAAGAGATTCAGTCCAAGCCTTCCTTGACTTATCTCGGGGTGAGAATCGATGACCGGCTCCGGTTCAAGGGACATATCCAGCGGGTTAGCGATAAAGCGGCTCGAGTGACCACCGCACTGTCACGTTTAATGCCCAACGTAGGCGGACCCAGGAACAACCGCAGGCTGCTAATATCCAGTGTGGTCCCATCCATCCTGCTCTACGCAGCTGCAATATGGAAGGATGCGTTGGACACTGCGGCTTATAGAAGACCGATGGTGTCGGTATATCGACGGTGTGCTCTAAGAGTGATCAGCGCGTTTCGTACGGTATCATACGAAGCGGCCTGCGTGGTCGCCAGGATGCCACCAATTGAGCTTATCGCTGAGGAAAGGAGGCGGTCTTATTACAGTGCTGACTTCATTCCCAGAGAAGAATTAAGAAAGCAGACAGTTAGGGAGTGGCAACGTCGTTGGGATATGTCATTCAGTGGAAGGTGGACGCACAGGTTGGTGCCCTACATTGAGGCTTGGGTTAATAGAAACCACGGTGAGGTCGACTATTACATCACTCAGTTTCTCACAGGGCATGGTTGCTTTCGAGCCTATCAGCATAGGTTTAAGCTCGATGATACAGGTGCATGTACATTCTGCCCAGGAGCGGATGAGAGCGCAGAGCACATATTCTTCTTCTGTCCCCGCTTTCAAGATGAGAGGATGGAGTTCCGAAGCGTCTGCGGCTCAGATCCCACCGCAGATAATATTGTCAACCTTATGCTGATCAATAAGGATTATTGGATGGCAGGCCAAAGGTTAGCAGCACAGGTGCTACAAAAGCTAAGAATGGAGGAAAAGGAAAGGCGAGCCAGAAGGTAGCCGAAATCAATGAGGCGGCACTCAGCCACTCCCCCCCATGATGTAATGCCTAACGGCGGTCCCGTGGAGGGTGAGAAACAGGTGTAGGGAGGTTGGTTTTAGTGGGTAAAAATCCCACACACGGATAGGTACGGGCCTATTCGCGTCTTTTGAAGATTTCCACCTACCCTCGTAAAAAAACACAAAAAAAAAACACACACACACACACACACACACACACAAACACACACGCACACAATTATTTTAAAAATAATTATAGTTTTTTGTTTCTTTAATTTCTTAAAACTTGTATATTTGTAAATATTAATAGTTATCTTTCTTTATAATTATTATTGTGGTATTTATATTTTTCCTTTCATTTAATTCGTTTTTGCGAGCTAACTCCTAATTTAAATTCATTAATTTTTTATTTTCATTTATTAATTAAATTGTAATTGCATTCTACTCTAAGACATTATATTTTATTTTCCGTATCACTATTCTGAAGGAACTTGTCCCAGAATAAATACGTATTTTTATCAGTTTTATTATTATATATTGTCTTAACTATAGATTGTTTTTTTTTTTTAAATTTTTCTAATTATTATCCTAGGAATCCTCTTAAATTCAGTTAGTAGTTTATTAAAAACCATTTTTTAAATAATTACAATACTTAATTTGTTGAAAGAAATGCAAAAATGCCGAAAAATAATTTTGTCTAGCTATCTCTTACTAATCGAAACTATGTGCGTCACCTTGAATCGTGTTCTCGCTTCCCTGAAGATGGCCCACACCTTAGGCCGAAACGTTGGCACAATAAATTAGGTCATTATTGTTTTGTGTAAACATTTCACCATAACTATTTCATACGATTAGTAAAACTTTTTTATATTTTTAGATTTTATATATTTTTTCCAACGAACTATTGCAATCGATTTTGAAAAAAAAATCGATCTCGTTTAGTTTATGGTTTTATTTATAAAAATAAATATGAACCATAATAGACGAAAACTCAGTCTGTCTGCAATCGGAGTCCATTTGACCAAAGTTGCTAGGTCTTGTTCTTGGGAACTCAATATTATCTTCTATATTAATTTGTTATATAATATTATTTGTTAATTTGTTATATAACATTATTTTGTTTAATGTATGTTTCTTTTAAGCCCACTTGGGAACACTAAAACCTCCAGAGTACTAGTACGTTTACGGGTAAAGATAATAAAGCATAAGAGCCAGAGATACTAGAAAATATAACTATCAATCTCAACATAGAGAAAGAAGAAGAAAAAACTATAAGCAGGGAAGGGATGGGCCATAAATTCAAGAAATGCCATGTATCTTGGAACACATTCATCACTAACACAATGACCCTGGATATAACGTAGGCGAAACCGTACATATGGAAGTACACCTACCAAACTAGCAAAAAACATAGCTTCACGTTTCGTATCGAGTATGTTTGTATACCTGAAATTTGGGCAATATGTACATAATTATAAGGATACAGATATATATAAAATTATATTTGTTTGGAATCCCGGTAGTTCGTAGCCGATAAAATGTGAACACGATCGTAAACAAGTCATCCTTCTCAATTTATTATCATCTCACAAATAGCTTTCGCTTTGGCAAAAAAGTTCGAGAAGAATATATCTCTAGTAAGATATATCGCCGCCTTGTACTTAGTCCATGGCAATAAAATAAACAAAATGTTTTGAAGTACACGGTTCGTGTGAACTGATGCTATAGGAAGTTAGTAATAATATTGAATTTTTAGATATTTTGTGAAAAAAATACTTATAGTCCTTTTAACAGTAGTTAGAAATCAATGGTAAACCTAAATTGATTACGTTTGGTTTCTAATTTCAAGTATTGATAGAATGTATATCGCTTCTTCAAAAGAGCAATGTGATAACTCAAAGAACCTAATTTTCAATAGAGGAATTTGAAAGTTAGTTAACATTCCATTATTCGAGTAAATAAAATAAGAATTTAGATGAAACAAAGCATTGCTATTTTAATGATAGTATTATTAAACGTTAGACTATTTTTAAAAGCTTCAAACTTTTTTTGAATTTATCTCATTATTCCCAGAAAACATGTTCAAACATACTACAACTCAAAATATGACTTTATCAAAACAAAGAAACATGTTTGGAGATGGAATATCAGATATGTCGCTCTTGAATTAAAAGATTCAATCAATACGTTTATTATAAGCTATTGAAGGCTTAACTCAAAAATACCAAATTTCGAGTTTTGTCGTTGTTCTTTTAAAGGAAGGATACATTGTAATATTATTTATAATATTGTAATATTATTAGATAGATGTAACATTTTTATAACCATACTTGGAGGTACTCCTGCGTGGACACACGTTTACATGTTCAGAATTTAGGAAGTGGAATCTGCGCATCTTCAGATAAAGAGCCAATAGCTTCGGTTTGTTAAGTTTATTATTAAATGAACCATAGGTTTAGGCTTAATTTCTATGATGTCTTTCATGTAGTTGTATGTATAAAAGTTAATGTTTTACATTTTGAAATAATCAGTTTTGTTTGTTTGTTTCAGTGAGAAAACTGTTTTAGAAGATAAAGGTCAGTTGGTTTTTTAATCATATTTGTCTATTATCTTTGTACATATAATAGTACGTTTGGTATAGTGAATGTACATATAGTTTCCAATAAACTATTCCTATTAGACTATTCATAGTTTCCTAATATGTAGTTCCTATGTTAATATGTAGAAACTAGTATCCAAAGGGTAAGCATAATGTCGATTATATTTTAAGTGAAGGACGCTCAGGAAAGTATTTCTGTGCGCAGTCATGATTTGTGCTTTTAGCGTTTAAAAAGGCAGTCATCAAAAATGACTCCATTACCCGTAACTTCGCAGATGGAAAGAAAATGAGGCAAAAACGATAAAGAAATCTCAATTCTTTTGGAATGGAATAACCAAAACGATTGTTAAATTGAGATCAATGACTGTGAAACAGTACTAAGAAGTGTTATTTCTTTGAATATTCTTAAATTCATCTTTGAATACAGGGTTTGTCTTTTAATCCCATTTCAAAGTATTTTTAATTTTATGTAACACCAATTTTCGTTAGGATTTAGAAATAATTGGACATTTTTTATTTTAACATTCAGCGGTTTATTTTGCATTTATTTCGAAATATTTATAATATATTTCTACTTAACCAATAAATTACTTACCTAAGGAGTAGTTGCCATGCTGAAAGCTTCGGATTTAAACCCAAATGTGGCCGAAAATTTATTTTATCTGTTAACTGAACCAAAGACCCTTCATGGGTTTTATTGGTACAGTTTTCTTAACTTAATATATCATTAGATAAATAAATAATTTGTAGCAGTCTAAACATACATTTTATCTATTTATTTCCCAGAGAGAGGTATTCTATATTTGAAATAGATTTATTCTATTTTGATATCCGTTATATAAACCTATTTTGTCCTATTGAAAAAAATACCTAATACAAGCTATAAACATTTAATGGGACCATTCGAAATGTTTTTTAGTGCAATGCAGTTAGGCATTCTGGGATAATTATTTTTTGTAGCTAAGAAAATAATTTTTAACTTTTAAATACTTTAAAAAAAATATTAATATACATATCAAAAAAATTTACTAACTGACTCACTTAATTCTTTGTAGAGCAGTAGTTACCTGCACTCATTTTTAACAAAATCACTTATTTACAACTACAACTACTTTAAGTTATTCGTATTGTGGAACTACTAATTGTCAATTATCACTTTATCGATTATTTTCAAAGCTACGACTACATTAATTAGAAAACCTTGCTTTATTGGAGAATATCTGGTAGTAATTGTAATTGTCGTTACAGAGCTACCACTACAGTTAGCATACAATTTATAATTCAGTGCTAATAAGCTACTTAAGAACATTAATATTTCTTTAATCTTAGCACAATTATGCTCTGCTAAGGGGTGAATTCTAAAAGTTATACGCGATGAATGTTGTGAAATGTTTAGGATTAAGTATAGTTTGGTAATTATAAAGCAATCTATATTTAATTAATGAAATATTATTGTATAATCTCCTCAAAATACTTAAGGAGTAGATGAGGATAAAAGATTATGAATGATATAATGAGAACCATGATTTTTTTTTGTATTTGTTTTTATTTAAAATTAAATTTTTTTAAAAAAATGTTCAAACCTCTTGCTTTGCTGTTGAGGTTTTTCAAAATCCAGATTTTTAAAAATAAGTTTTCGAGTACAGAATTGATACAGCGCATATCTATGGAACGAAATATCTAATGAATAGGCATAAAAAAGGTTAAAGAATGAATTTTTTTTTATCCAGTATTCGATTTAATTATAAAATTTAATAATTTAAAACAAAAATCGTCGCAAATTTTTTTGTGTATGTGTATGCAGCAAATATATATTTAATTTACACATTTCTCATAAATTTGGAAAACTGTTATTTTAGGGAACAAGGTATGATAATTAATTTTATATTTAGCCATAATTACCTTCTATGTTAATTTTGTATTTATTGTGTTTAAATATGGATGTGTCCTTGATTTATTTAATTTTTACCGATAAAGTTTCTTTTTTTTAGGTTGTTTAGTAATATCGCTGATATATTATTTATTGATCTGTAAATTTTCATTTGGTATGCACTTTATTTTTTTAAAAAATGTAATTGTTTTTATTTAAAATTAAAAATGAATAAATAAAATTTTCAAAACTCGCTGCTGAGATTTTTTAAAATCCAGGGGTTTTTAAACCAGTTTCCGAGTACAGGCTTGATACCGCGCATAGCTGTGGATCGCACATGCACTTTTTTGTAATTGTTTTTATTTTATATGTTTTTGAAGATTAACAAAAGGACCATGGAGGATAATGGACCTCCAAGAAAAAATTTTAGTAAATGACAATTAATAATAAAAAGAGAAATGTGACTTGTAACTCTTTTCAAGATGATAAAGATTAAGTTCTTAGATGGATGGAAAATGACATATAGTCGAAACGTTTCCATATAATAAAGTTGTATAGCACAAATGACTGGAAAAAGGTTTTCATTCAGTGAAGGAATTATTAGATTATACATGTTTTAAATGTGTCATGTATGGGTATTTAAAGCTCATTCGCTAATTGCTATTGAGCGTGACAGGGTTTTATTACACAACTTTGTATACATTAATATTCAATATTATATTTTCCATTTGTTTACCTAACAATCATAAAGTCTTTATTGTATGTAATAAAAATGGTATTGGTCTTTGTGTGTTTATTCGTTTTTGTTAACATTACTGATTTTTTAAATTGTCTTTACCATTCCACCCGTGACAACTACTGACTATAACTAAGGACAGTATCGATCTCGTAGCTAACTCTAGCGAGTGAAGTTGGTTAACTTGCTTTGCAGCGGAGCCGGATTGAATCTGTGTAACAGCTCTCCTCAGGTGCCTTACCTGCCCTCAACTTGGATAGAATTAAGCTCATGCGGCATTAGTTTAACTATTCATGAACTTAATTTAGTTTCTTAATAATCTGTTATAATCTAAAAACTTTTTTATTACTAAAAAATATAAACGTGCGACAATAAACTACATATTTTTCATCTTGAACAATATTAGTCGACCATGTATTTATATTCTGAGGAAGAAAATGGTCCGGGTGGAAATAAAAAAAATTGTCTTGAATAGATAGATAGATAGAATAAATAGATTGAACTGTTTATTGGAAAGTCAACGTTTCGACCCACATTGCATGTTTTCTTCAGGGCAAATATACAAGATACAGGAAAATTAGAATGATACAGTCTAATAATTCCTTCACTCAATGAAACCTATTTCCACTCATTTTTGCCATACAACTTTATTATATGGATAATCCATATAATAAAGTTGTATGGCAAAAAATGACTGGAAATAGGTTTCATTGAGTGAAGGAATTATTAGATAAATTCAATCCAGTTTACATCCTTTCAAAATGATACAGTGTAAATAATAAAAATACATATAGGCATCAAGGTATATGGGTGATAAAAAATGAAGATAGGGACCCTTAGATAAAAGTAAAAAGAGGGGAATAATTATAGAGTACATATATATATATATATATATATATATATATATATATATATATATATATATATATATATATATATATATATATATTTCAGTTTCATAATATCTTTATATGTGTAGTATTGTTAAATAAATAAAAGGCTTAACGAACCCGAAGCGATTTTATAAAAATATTTAATATAACCTTAAATGTATTAGAACCTTCACACATCAGAAATTTGGAGATCTAGCATTAGCATTACCCACTAGCGCTAGTGTAGTTTTAACAAATCTAAAGTTTCACATTTAATTTCTTAATTTTTAATTGGTTGCAGGAATTATGTTATATTTAACAAGTGAGAAAAGTGCTTATGACACCCTCGTTTAATTACCATTAAAATTCATTCGGGTTTAATAAAGTGGCACTTTCCTCACTTGTGAAATAAATAAATATTGTTTAATCCCGTTTCCAATGTATTGGATATTTAAAATCGGTGGTGGATAACTAGTTATTACTCAGTAGTTGCGATGTTGCTGAAAATCATTCTACAAAGTATGTTTTGTAATCGCCTTAGACTAATATAATGAACTGTTAAAACTGTTCAGTATTGCAGGTACTTAATAGCATAATCTGTAAATTTATCTGATTTGTGTAAGTTGAAAATTTATGAATGTCTAATAGCCATCATTTTGTGATAATACCTTTAAGAACCTAATGCTAATTAAATTTAAAGAAAAGAAGAATATGCATTGTAATTTACTCAGTTATTAAAATATTATATATTAATAAGATAACGTATCAGTTTATATCTTCTCTGTAAATTATCTGATAATGTACAGTTAGGGGTGTCTCTTGCATGAGACGAAATCCACACTTTTACCTTATGTTAAAGCTTAAAATTCACTATTAAAAAAAAACATGTAAGGCTAAGAACAGCCGATCTGGAAAAAAATAATATAAAAAAAATAACGTATCAGTCGAATTTTCTCTATGATTTTGCTCATTATTGAATCATACTAATTGGTCTTAGAGTATGGTATCGGCCTTTGCTTCTTAGTCTTTTAGAACGATTTTCCAGATGACGTCATAATATGAAATACGTTTCAAAAAATTATTGGAATGATTTTATGGATGGAAAATTTTTTAAAGTTATTAAACTGCTTTCGAAATGTTTTGATCCTTTGTTGGTATGCCCTCAATTATATCTGGGGACTTCATAACGTTAAGTCCGTAAGTGAGCAATTTCGGGAAACCTTTAGGTTTATTAAATTTATGTTTAATTAAGATTATAAAAGTTTCAATAGCAATAAGCTGCAGGCATCTGCTTCATACTTGATGATGATAAAATATCATATTCCGCTGAAAGTGGAAAAAAAAAGGAAGCACGTCAAAAGAAGTTATTAAGTTAGGTTAAGGTTAAAAAAGGAATATTAAAAAAACGTCTACTATTATAATATTGTTAAAGGAAGTTTACTTTCTCTTCTTTCCTGCAAGAAAGTTTCCTTAAATTGTATTAGACACACCTTGTTATTTTTTGCAAACTTTCAACTGGTTTGACATGGACTTTTTCTGGTTTATTTTATGACAGTCGATCCATTTTTCGTTATAAAAAATAGTAATTAAAGCATTGAGACCTGATACAGTTCACTAAACAATTTTGTACCCTGCATATGTGAGTATATTTCTGAATTATTAAAATTTTGATGTTCGATTTATGGATAAGGGTGAACTACTGTAAATGAATATATTGAAGTTAACAAAACGAAATCTCTACATGTACTCATTCACATGTGTGTGGAATCTTTACATGTGTATTCAATGTTTTCCCGTGCAATCACCGCTATTGTATACTACTACTGTCACAGAGTCCATTCAAAGTAATATAACTACAACCAGTTGTTATATTACATATTATATAGTGTTCAGTCCACTCGACTGTTTTTAAGATAACGGTTGTACAGGCAGGTAATTTGCCTCTACATCACGCTTAACAGCCGTATTTCCCCTGTTTTTTGGTTACCCATTATGTAGAGGCTGGGTGAGTCACAGAAGGGTTTTAGATCTCTAGATTAAATAAAATCTGCCAGCAGCGGGATTTGAACCCAGGACCCTCGGCACGGCAATTCAGCACTCTACCACTGGTCCACTTCGCTTCCTATTTATTTATAAGAAAGACTTTTTTCAATACTATCTTACATTTTAATTTATGAGTCAAGCTAAATAAGATTATCAGTCGGTAGGTTTAGAACGAGATCTTGAAATGTAATTCGCTAGTCTTTTTCCAACTCTCCTTCAGGAATTAATTTATTCTTTACCTTCATTTGATCACGTTCTCTAATTGTCTATGCCTTAACAGAAAGTTGTGAATAATGAAAAGATTCACAATAAAAATAAAAAGGTTGTAGCCGTGTCCTTATGTTAGTTTCCAATTCCTAGTCGCCCTCAATAACTGCCATTGGAAATCCCCCCTCTCTCTCTCTCTCTCGGAGAATTGGTCCAACCCTTTCCCTACTATTTTCTCCATTTACATAAATTTACCTAATTTCTTCCTCCATTCCAATTATAACGTCATGCTGATGAATCTCCAATATACCTTCGTTAGAGCTATAGATTTTTTAGGTCGAAATGTATTTACTTACTAAAAATAAATTAAACTAAAACTGAAATTCGAAAAAGTATATATAAGAGGGTGGTCTGAAAAGTTTTGAATCGCTAAAGTTCACCAAATGGTGCTAGACGACCGCCGAATTAAAGTGAGCGAGATAGCAGTGGTTATGAACATTTTAAAAGAACGTGATTGATACATATTAAATCAGCATTTAGATATGAGAAAGCTGATCGCACATTTCCAACGCTCTGTTGGCGCAGTTTAGGCGCAATAAATCCGAGTTTTGGCCCCGATTAATTACGGTAGATAAAACTTGGATACACCATTATACGCCCGAAATAAAAATACAGTCCAAAAATAGCTAAAACTGTGTACGGGTTACAGAGATGGGAGCATCGCTGGGAGAAGTGTGTAGAGTTACAAGGAGACTATGTTGAAAAATTTCAGAAAAAATGTCTTGTATTTTTTTTTTGGTAGGAAACTTTTCAGACCACCCATTTATAGACCAAGCTATTCAATGGTGGAACATATACATATAAAATACAAGAACATATAATTTTTTTTTCTGTTTAACCATTAACAGTTTTCATGACACTGGGGTGCCCCGGACCTCCACTGAGAAATGTACGGAATGTAAAATTGTCGAAGACCCAATCCATGTCGTCGCCAAGTGCAAAAAATACAACGACAAACGGATCAAATATCCCGACATTCAAAATGACATGGTCTTTCAAAATAAATTCAAAATTTTGGACAGAAGCCTTTTAGAGTCCTTATGCCGGTTCTTGAACGAATGCGATATTGATTTTTAAAAGTTAAATTAACTAGGGTAGTGTCAAGTATATGAATACGGGCTGTATAGGACTTCAAAGGAAGTCTTTAGCCAAAAAAAAAAGAAAAAAAAAAAAAAAAAAAAAAAAAAAAAAAAAAAAAAAAAAAAAAAAAAAAAAACATATAATTACTCTATGATAGCAAGTCTATAGGTAATAGCTATATTACTTTTCAAATATCTTGGAGGATTATTAGGAGTAGATTTGGGTGAAACTATACTATTAGCGTGCTTTTTTGGCGAGAAGTTAGGATTAAATTGAGGTATCTATGTTTGGGGCTAAATAAATATTTGTAAACAAGGGAGCATTGAGGTAATTATGAATATGATAATTCAAGACTTATTACGGATACATTAAATTTGTTGTACTGTATATGAATTTTGGTTATTGCATATTTAAATTGATGGAGTTAAGAAAATATTTAGGGCTAGCTTCGAAAAGGCCTTAAAAAAGATCCTGAGATATGGGATAGGAAGAAACAGATTTCTTGCTTCTCATTATCACAAATTAGCAGTCATTTCACGACTCATCTGCCGGAGACGGATCCCATGGCATCTCACGAGGCTCACCCATTGTATAAAGTGGGTACCCTAATAATAAGTAAAAACATCTGGTGGTTGAGCTTTATCCAGGACAGATCACACCCTGCACAACCGTTGTCCAAGAAACCGTTCAGTCTCTACCACGTATTGAACCCAAGACCCTTCATGGATTGTAATGATAAAGGTGGTGATAATCTTTATATCTTATATATTTCTCCTATCCTAAAGCCTAAAATCAAAATTATATTCCATATTCTAAATCCACTATAATATTATTTATTGAGAGTTTTCTCTAAGTTGGGGTTTTGTTCCTCCAAATTTTACGATAATATTTCTTGCAGGATATCTTGTCATGAATGACTTCTTCATTGATACCATATCCTGCCATGTCTTCCTGAACTAGGTTAATCCATGAGATTCTTAGTTGTCATCTTCTTCTTGGTATTCTTCTTCCTCAGTTGATGCCCATACCACTCTAATCGCTTGATAGCTTGATGAGGATTGTGCTATGAATATCCGTTATCTCTCGAACTACTGGAGCTGTCACGCCTAGATATTCCGGGTGACTCTCTCCAGAAGTAAATCTCCGCGACGGGTAGTTTTCCTTTGCTACCATCCTCTTCGGATGTCCCATCTTTTTGAAGGACAAATCCTAGATAGTTGAAGTTAGTAACATTATAATTTTTAAGCCGTTCACTTCTAATGATCCGAATTCTTCAGTATCCAGGCATTCAGAGAAAATCCACTGTAATGAACAAGAAAATAGAATCATAGTTCACACTATAATAGAAAATTTAAAATAACAGCTAATTAAACTTATTGAATGATACCAGCTCCATCTATCAACTTTTTTGCGGTTATTTTCTCTGTCCCTTTCTTGTGTTTCAATATTTTTGAAGAATTGTAATCAAGGATTTCAAAACGTCTGATAAATACGTTTCTATAATTTTCTTTGAGTTGAATCACAAGTTTCAAACTTTTATTCGTCTCTCATTTAATATTCTTCAAAAATACAATTAATCGCGAGCTTTATACGAAAAAAGTAACTGCGAAAGATAATCATTTTGATAAAAAATTTTCGATAACCATTTTAACAAACATGTTTCATTTATACTTCGAAATGTTAGTCATGGCGATAACCTGCTGGACTAATACCGCATTTTACCATATTTAACACAACAAGGGTGTGCTTGTCTTGAGTAAACAATTTTTCTATATATTTTATTTTTCACCCGAGCATATTTGGACCATGTTAGAGACTTTTATTTTAATAAAGCAATATTTAGTTATAATATTTTCTAATTTTGAGGTGTTTCTTTGTCTTTTTTTAGCTCTAAGCCTAGCTAAGCTGACGTGACTGAAACTGATGCACATTCGACACGAATGCAGAGATGTGCGGAAGCTTTGACACCGTTAGAATTAACACTGCTCCCCTATATCCCCTATATACGAGACCAGCTCTGACACCTTGCTTTGTTTCCGTTCAAGAGCCGCCGGGAAGCTGTAACTTCTCAGGTTCATGCATTATTCAGTGCCGTAGGAGGGGCACATTTGTAAACATCGAGGACAAGGATCAAGTGAACTTAAGCTCTCAACTTGGCCCGGTGCTTCGTCAAGTGGCTCTATTCAGGAGGACCGGTCAAACTTCCGAACGCTTACCGAGGCGGGTATAAATAGTCGGCTGAGTTACTGCCTCAAAGGTTAAAGTAAAGTGCTGACTAGCGCCGGGAGCCAATTTTGTGCTGGTCGTCTTGGCGCTACTTCGTGGACACGAGCTAAGTCGTGATTAATCTAGCATCTTGGGCGTTATACCCAGGTTATCGCAATAAAAAAATGTTATGTTATTTTCTATCCGTATATTATTTTTAACTTGTTTGATGTTTGTTTCTTAATCCATCTCAAAAAGAATAAAACTTCCCATTTTTTTACTTACATAAAGCACTTAAACAATTTAGTTTGAAATACCAATATATGGCATCTCAGTTTTAACATATCATTAAAAAAAAATCATGAATCACATTTTTTCCACCAGAGCTTAAACGAATTCAGCTGAAAGCTAAATAAAATCATAACTGGAACTTTTGTATAAGCCGGTCTGCATGTTGTTTGTTGGTTTGTTGTTGCTTAGAGGCGTAAAACCCTAGGGTAATCAACGCCTGTAGATTTTTGATTTTTATAATTAGTTATCTTTAAAAAAAAAATATATATATATATATTCATGTACACCCATACTAACAAATAATATATCTATAATAAGGAAATAAAACAATTGGAAAATACAACAAATGTATCTATAGCAGGGACAATGGATGATCGAATATTGCTTATTAATTTTCAGTTTGTAATGAATTTCACCACTTTGTCGATTTCAGATTTGCTATCTCTAAGTGCTTCTCTAACATCGGGTGGTATTTTGAGCTGATTTAGTATTTTTTTATAGTAGTAGGATTCCTCAAATATATGTCTGATACAAAGATTTTTATTACCAGATGAAGAATATTTTTTTGCTTATGTGGCTTAGCATTATTAGATATTCGTGAATGCGTTGGACTATGAGGTTGTGTGAGAACATATTGTTCAATCTTTGGAGGGCGCTAATTGAATCGGAAATTATTACTATATTTTCAGTTTGTATAATTGTCATGTAGAAATGTAGAGAGGATGCTATGGCATTTAGTTCGGCGGTATAGACGTTGCAGAGGTGGTGTAGTTTTTTTTTATGAGTTGAATTGGGCGTAATAAAGGCAGATCCAGTTGAGCTATCAGACTTTGAGCCATCTGTATATATTGCACTGTGATGTGGTAAAGATTGTATCAATTCACAGATCATTTTTCAATATTGTGCGGTTGGGTTGTCTTCTTTACGGAACTTGGACAGCTGTAGAAATACTTTGGGTGTTCTGTCCGGTCCTGCATGAAACATGCCTCCTTTAACTTCTTGCCAGTTTTCTCATGTAAGTTATTTGTTTGAATATTATTAAACTTTTTTCTGTATTGTTTTTGTCTAGTTAATTATGTGTATTGTCCATTTAAATTTCTGTATTTCTTATTAAATTTAATTTTGTGTTTTTGTATTATTTCTTTGGTTATTGCCTATTTAAAACGAACAGAATAACAATTATGGAATAACCGCATTTAAAAGAAGAAGCCGTGAAATACTTCCTGAAGTTCAGAATAATTCCAATGATGTAATTGTGTGAAAAAGATCATTAAATGGATTTTGAAAAGGATATAAATGAAGATGTTTTCATCGAAAGTACCTAGGCTAATAAACTAGTACCTAAAAACTATGAACTGCGCAAGGATTTTAATATTATTTTTATTATCAAAAACATCAATATGTATTAAAAATTATACTATATTAAATATTAGTGTAGTTATTCAGTATATGATAATGATAAATGCTAGGTAAAGTATACACTACATAATTAGAAATATCCCTATTAATTTTGCGCAGTATATTTTGTTCTGTTTGATGAGATTTTATGATTATAGATTGTAATTTTCTATTTATAGTAATTGGTTCATATTTTCACTCATATTCCCTGAGACAGATCTCATTATCGCACAGTGTAATTGTAATGCTGAATTTTGCATTATATTCGAGGATATGAATATAGTACGCAGCTCTGCACAGTTCCATGGTAGTATATATATATACAAAAAATTGAAACTTTTGAAGTCAATGATCAATTTTAATAAACATGTGTGCAGCTGATCTTAAGGACCTCGAAAATGTGAAGATATTAGGACAAAATGCAACTTCCAAATCTCCAAAGACCACAGAGTTCAGAAACAATATACCGACATTTTATTATGCTAGTGAAGTTTATTGTAAACTAAAGCAGTTATTAAACTCATTTAACTATTTTTTTTTAATTAGTTTCGAAAATTTCTAGAAAAAAAAATTCTGGTTTCCTTACATTCAAATTACAAAAACTCATTTCAATCTTGCTTCGTTATTTTTTATTTATTATGACGGTAAGCCGGAGGATGGAAGTGTAATCTCTAACATCTACTTTCTTAATTTACGAACGATTTCGAGCATTATTATGATAAGAAAGCGACAATATTTACTGCGATTTCTCATAAATCCTAGTCGTCCTACTGAAATGAAAAAAATATTAGTATCTAAAAAGATCCACTGAATTCGGTACACAATTTTGAATATGTAAATAAAATAAAAGTAATTTTTGTTTTTCAAAAAATATTTTGCAAATACTTACAATTGATATTATATTTGCTCTCATGTAAACGCTAGGAACGATTTAACGATCCATTGGTCTGATGAATACCAACAATCTTGTTTGAGTTAAAAAGTTTCATATCGAAGGATTGGTGAATTCAATCATCCAGGATTGAACATTGTGTGTGAAGCGAATCGGCTGTTCATATTTGTACAATATGTATGAACTGGCCCATTATTTGGACTTGAAAATTAGCTGCTTTTGAAACGCCATCGATAGCGCGTTCGTGTTATATTTGTTAACAATTATTTATTAGCATCGCCTACATATACGTGGATAGGTAAAGGGATGTTTGAAATCGATTTTCGGACACTATAAAACATCGAATTGAATTGAAACTTCACACACAAGGAACGATGTCAATACAGAATTTAATATGTTTGTCTCAATATCGAGGCATAATTTTGATATTATTATCGTGATATATTATTCATATTCGGCGATATGATTGTGTCTTGTGCCAAGTGATAATGGCTTTTGAGACAAACATATGACTATTGTCAGGATCAACAGGGGTTTTCCCTAATTATACCTGGATGAGCAAAATTTTAGACTCCTACTGTAGTATCGTCCGATTAGCCATAACAGCATAAAATGGCATTAAATGAATTAAGAACAACAACAACAGTGAATAATAAATAAAACAACTTAGGAACACACGTTTATATCCAGATTACCAAAAAATATAAAATAAATGTTTTAAAAAACACGCTTTATATAAAACTAAACTAAAAAGTAGACACAATTTTTCAATAAGTTTATAATAAGAATAGAGCGATGAACGAAAAAATTGATTTTACCGTAAAAAATCTGGTTAAATTTGAGTCCTTATGAAAATATTTTTAAAAGTATCCCTTGTTTTTTTACGAAATATTTTTTTTATAATTTTTTATTAATTGGTTTAATTTTTTATTAATTGGTTTAATTTTTAAATATTTTTATTTTGAAGAGAAAAGATTTGCCCTGGCCGGGATTCGAACCCGGGTCGTCCGTCTTTCCGTGATAGCACTCTACCATTTGAGCTAACAGGAGTCGCTTCACAGTCAGGACAAATCCGTTCTCTTCACCGATCCCATATCCCCGCGTTCTCGCAATTTTGCGATGTATACACGTGGAAGAATGTTCATTAAACATTACTTTAATTTTAGGATCTTGTTGACTTACGTTATTATATTATTTATAATTTTTTATTATTTGTTTTAATTTTATTTTGAAGAGAAAAGATTTGAGGAAGAATGGGGTCGGTGAAGAGAACGGATTTGTCCTGACAACCCGGGTTCGAATCTTGACCAGGGCAAATCTTTTCTTTTCCAAATACAAATAATTAAAAATTAAAACAATACATAAAAAATTATAAATAATAACATGACGTAGGTGAACAAGATCCTAAAATTAAATTAATTTTCATTGAACATTCTCCCTCGTGTATACATCGCAAAATAGATCACGGTGATATGGGATCGGTGAAGAGAACGGATTTGTCCTGACTAGTAGCTCAAATGGCTGAGTGCTGTCACGGAGAGACGGACGACCCGGGTTCGAATCCCTGATAAGGCGAGTCTTTTCTCTTCAAAATAAATATTTTTTTTTTTTGTTTATCACTCTATTCACATTTTAAATTATTATATACATTTTAGTTTTGTTTCTTATTAATGTATTTTTTTTTAGTTTTTTAAACTATTTATTTATTATAATGTTAAATTGGTTTTACATATCTAACAGATAAAAATAACATGTTTAACAATTATGTTTGAGCTGTTTGGGGGCCCTCTAATAACTGGCGCACCAGGCAACCTCCTCGCTCGTCCCTCATCAACGCTTCTGTTTGTCATCGATAATTATCCCAAGGAACTGTGGGATGTTGTACTTCATTGAAGTACCTCCTTCATAGAGATCATTGCCTTGACAAGGTCCTTCAATGTCCAAACTATCATAAGTGAAGATCTAGTAGTTATCCATCATTTGACACTCCATTAGACTTGTTAACCTTAGTAATGTCGTATATGATGGTTCATCAACATTCTTGAATGTATGGTTTATTGGTTTCTGTTATTGGCATTTTAATCCAGGATTATTTCTTTGAAGGAGCTGTGTATTGGTTTGAACCTGCCCTTTTGGTAACATTTGGATTATTGACATGTACGTTGGAGAAAGGTTGAATTTCCTGTGGTGTGATGTGTCAGGAAGATGATAGAGTGTTCGCCAATACCGGTGTATTTTAAAGGTCACCTGTCGTTAGAGTCACTAACTACTTGAGCCAAGCTCTTGCTACCAACATCAGTCAATCAATCTCTCAATAGGTCGATTTGCTCAGTCAGTTCTACTTTTTTTAGTTCCTCATAGATTTTATTATTTAAAAAAAATTATTTACTAATTGATTAGTCGTATTACTTACTATGCATTTTATTTTATTGTAAGAAGGTGGGATTTGTATTGAATAAGACCAAAACTAAATACATACAAGCGGAAGGACCAGTAGAACTAACTGTTTTTATTAAGATAGAAGTCCTTAATTTTGAAAGTGTTAGCTGTTTTAATTACTTGGCTTCTTACTTGGTCAAGAATGTCAAGAAAAGAATGGCTCAGGTTAAAAAATACTTCATTGGGATAAACTGACGTACAAAGAGCAAACTTGTGTCATGGAATCCTCTACAATACACTCAATCGGCATGTCCTTCTATTCGGTTCAGGTACCTGATTGATAACCAAAGCCGATGAGAAATGGTTTAAACCTCTTAAAAGAATATACTACGGCGAATGTATTTATATTATATTAATATATATTTGATTAAAGAAGAAAGAGGAGCGTGGAGAAGACGTACCATTGCGGAGCTAGGAAATCTATTCCAGGTCCAGGACGTAGTGAAAATAAAAAAGCTCAGTAGTAGGTGGTGGAGGGGGTGCCATGTGGTTAGAATGACTAGGGTAAAGAACCCTGAAGAGGCGACCCAACCTGCGATGGCGGCATGGAGTTACTCCAGGTGACTATTAAATGTTTGGAATTGAAAAGACGTTGCACTTAACAGGGAATACTGGCGGAAACGTATCCAGGAGGCGGTTGTGCCATGAAAGTAGATTTATTGATTATTTAACAGAATTTATTATTTTATTTAGTTAAGCCAACTAATCCCATAAATAACTATGCCAACTTTCTTTTGGATCGGAATATCCAACATTACATGGATACCACAGAATTATAAAGATAAGAATCTTTTTAAGTGATAAAAACTGATGTTAGACCATATATCAGCTCCTGTCGTAGCACCCGAAAATAGGATCCTTACACGATTTAGGACATACAAGGCTTACCCACGCTCACTTAATCACTAATAAACATCCACCAATATCCCATATCTTCGAAGGCTGTATCTTTTACAAAAATGCGATGTACAAAATAGGACTACCTGCCAATGTGTCCATGGTTTTGGAAATGAGAAAAATAACATTAATAAGGTCGTTGGTTTTCTATCAAAAGAAGGATTAATTAAATGGATCTATTACAGCTATCTCCTACTTTTTCTTTATATATTAATTTTTTTTCATTTTTAAAAATTTAATTATTCATTTTTTTTAATTTAGTTTTTTTCCTTTTTTTTTGTATTCCAGTTTTATAAAAATTATTAATAAATAAAACGAATTTATATATATATATATATATATATATATATGTGTTTATATTTATATATTTGAACCAGACTGAACTAAGGCATTGATGACCAATCGGTTTTACGCCTGAAAATTTGCTTGTTTTGAATGATTGATAACTATTTTAGATATACTTAATTAATACTTCTTTTGATAGAAAGGCGATGACCTTATTAACATAAATTTCCTCATTTCCCAAAACCATGGATACAATGGCGGGTAGTACTATTTTATGCATCGCTCAAAAAGAGCGGTTAACTGTGCGTATCATTATAACTGTAGTGTCCATGTAGTTTTGGGAATTCCGATGCAAAAGAAAGTTGGCCTAGTTATTAATGGGATTAATTGGATTAGACATAAAAAAAAAGAAGAAAATATTCTATAAAATAATCAAACCAATTTTTCAAAAACCAGCACCTGCGCCTATTTCTATTTACAAGTCCTAAAAATATCTTAATGGAAAACATTTACTCATGAGACTGATGAATAACAGTTAATCTATGTGAGAAATTTTATATAGAATGGATTTATGTAGGAAGGCGAGTCTTTATTATGTATTAATATGTACAATTTGCAGTGATTCGGCCTCAGGTGGATGAAAATAACGTATTTGTGCTTGTCAACCCCTTACTCAGAATAGCCCTGATATCCGTCTGCGTATGTTTTACGTGTGTAATAGGCCGTTGTACCCCTCATGTTGTTTAGGCCCAATTCGGAGAGTGTTTCCTGCTCCAACTTTATTCGCCCCCCCCCCAGCCTGCATGAAGGGCCCGGCTTGAAGTCCTTTGAAGCCGTCCTTCGCAGTATTTTGCAACAGCTACTTTGATTAAACGTCCCTGATTGATGTAGCCCTCTTCTTCTTCTCCGGTCTCCGTTTGTTTCCAACTTTCTCCGCTACAATTCCTAAATCGTCTCCTTCCTCGTAGTGAGCTCGTTAAATATAACACTCTAAGGTGCTTTCACTTCAATGGCGTCGTTACTGCCTCGAGTCTGTTAATTGTTTGAGAGTTGCCAGCCTCTCTGTGTTATATTAATTAGTTCAAATGTGCGTTGTTAATTTAATTATAACTCAATGTTTCTCTCGTCTTATATTGCGATATTTATATCAACTGATTGCCTCGTGTTCTCATGTTTTACATTTAAATGTTTATTTACATTGAAATATATCTGTTGCTCGTGTACTGTTCAGGTTTATTTGTGCATTTATTACATTAGTGCAATACATAACAAATTAAAATAAAATATTATAATATTTAATTAATTAACAACTAGATGATTTAAATATTCCTTATATCTACAACAAATAGAATAAAGTGAAATAATTAATGCATGGAAATAAAATGTGAAAACAAATATTCTGGCATATTCTATTCATGGCTATTAATATTTAGTGATTTTATAACAATATTTATTAATTAACAATCATAAAAATGCTATAAATATTTCACGGTAGTCATTTTTAAAATATAGTGTATAGATTAACAAATTGTTGAAAAATTAATTGACATGACCAAAATGCAATATGTGATTATGTTACAATATAAAAACACTCCGGAAAACTATGGTTATTTAAGCATGTTTTGTTTTACCCTGGGGGATATACCTTAATATTGTGCTTTCGTATTTAATTGTTCGTCCTTAAATAAGGAAATAAAGATGTGTATTTTCTTCAATAAATAACTGTAAATATATAACTTTTCAGGAAATATATCCAAGAAAATAAAAATATTTCATATTAAATAGAAATATAATAATTAGTAATTATTAAATGTTCGGGTTTGAAACAAGCTATTTACTGTAATATTTAAATTACAATGATTGAAATAGGGCTATAAAGCTTCTGGGCTTAGCAAGTTACATTTCTTAAGAGAGGTTGTCCTAGGCGTAAGTGGGAGGATTGAGTTAAGAGCGACCTTGCAAGTTTGGTTTAGGTAGTAATTGTGGATAGATAAGTTTAGGCAGCAATCGATATTATCGGAAACCAGCCTTCGGGTTAGCTAAACCTTTTTATCATTATTTCATGGAAGGCTGAATAGATTTAGTATATAGATTTAGGTTTGAATGTTTTGTTCCCAATGGGAAAGAATATACAAAAACACGATTATTTGTACCTTTCCGGATTTGTTTAGTTGCTTAGAATCATTCATGGAAAATTAATCCTCTGTTATTTCTCAATGTAAAAGTTTAATATAACTTACTAACTGTGACTATTATTCCGTCCTACCTGTCCAACAGATTTGTAGATCGTTGAGGTTATGCTGGCGTGTTGTTAGATTTAGGCTATTATATCAAATATTTTTATTTTAAGAGAAAAGATTTGTCCTGGCCGGGATTCGAACCCGGGTCGTCTGTATCGCTAGTGCAGTGATCCAACCACAGAGCTACCAGGGGTCGTATCCGAGTCAGACAAATCCATTCTTTTCACCGATCCTATATCCCCGTGTTCTCGCAATTTTTTGCGATGTATACACGGGGAAGGATGTTCATTGAACATTACTTTAATTTTATTACGTCAATTTTATATTTATAATTTATTTGTATTTATTGTTTTTTTGATGGTGAATATTTTTAAATATTTTTCTTTTGAAGAGAAAATGTTTGTCCTGGCCGGGAATCGAACCCGGGTTGTCTGCATCTCTAGTGCAATGCTCTAACCTCTGAGCTACCTGGGCTCTTATCCAAGTCAGACAAATCCATTCTCTTCATGGATCCTATATATATCCTATATATCGGTGACTTGGATACGACCCCTGGTAGCTCAGTGGTTTGAGCACTGCACTAGAGATGCAGACGATCCGGGTTCGAATCCCGGCTAGGACAAATCTTTTCTCTTCAAAATAAAAATGAAAAGGAAGAAGGGGGCATGTTACATTTTTCAAAGTTTACGGGAGAGCCATAATAAGAAAAGGGGTGATTTAATTAGGTGACTGTCACATTCTCCCTTCTTACATTTTATAGATTTTGCAGTTACGCCCTTGTTAGATTGTAAAACTAGGCAAAAAATAAAAATAAAAAATTGTTGCGTCCACGATGCTTTGGTCAAAATGTTAATTTTGACATGACATTGAAAAACCGAAGAGTCTATAGAAATTTCGCGTGCGGACGGGTATTTCTTGACGAGAGAGCGGTAGGGGCCATCACATGGACCTTGTTCCACAAAAAAAAAAAAACCAAAACTGAAAAATGTAACATACGCTCTTCTTCAAACAACTATTCAAATATTTAAAAATATTCACCATCAAAAGAACAATAAATAAATATGAATTATTATATCGAATAATCGTCAGCTAGAATTGCCTTCGAATAATACATTCATGACTGTCAGGCCCACTCCAGTTGACAATAATTAATTGTTGTGCTGAACTAGGCGAGCAGTTTGGGCCCGAAACATGTTAAATTTCCCATAGTTGAGTTGGGTCGTGTTTCCTGTTCTAACTTGGTTGATCTGGGGGTTTCCTACTCAATTAGTATCGTGATAGCTGCGGTATCTCGTGGGATATGGGCCTCGCCCACGGCGTGGTCTACTGGGGCCTGACAGGCGTTAATGATGGGTTTACATTCTGGGCAGGGCTAAGGCAGTTTTGAATAATGATTGTGTGTGAATTATTGCTTATGTAGAACTTTGATTATGTTGTAAAAAGTTTGAATATGATGGATAAGAATTTATATTTGTATAGCCAAAGTTGATGTGTAATAATTACAAAAAATTAGACATTTTCTTCCGCTAAATAGTTACATGCTGAATTATTACTTTCTACTCTATAAGTGCTCCAAAAGAGATACTCTAATAAGAATTTGTTCAGTCTACATTATTTGAGGTTTTAACCTGTTGCCTCGAGATCATTTTAATTTTATGAGCTGTGAAGCTTTATTAGTATGTAGTTGTTATTTATGAGATACTGTTGATATTGCTCATAAGATATGCTGATTACAACGTTTTGATAGTTATCCACATCGAGGATTCGCAACGTTTTGTTGAAATAGTACAAAATGTTAAAGAAGAATGTGGTCTACGTCTGAACGTAGCCAAAACGAAATGGATGCTAATAAGTAAACTGCAGCTACCAGCACACCAACTTACGGCAAAAGACCAAATTGAACGCATCGAATTATACTTCCATCTGCTAACGATGATCATATCAAAATGGGATCAGACTGACATAATGAGGTCCAGCATCGAGAAAGCAACAGATTCATCTAATAAGTTGAAGAACACTTGTAATGACTTGTCTAAGTCATTGAAAGTAAATCTGGTGAAATTCTATGTATTCCCTGCACAACTGTATGGAGCAGAATCATGGACAATGAATTTCCGAATTTTATGGACGGACCACATAACTCACAGAGAAGTGTTAAATGGGGTCGGAAAATAACAAAAAATCGCATATACCATCATGAAGCGGAAATCAGAGTACTTGGGCGACATCGTGCTAAATGGCAAATATCGTCCACAACAGATGATAATGTTGGGAAAGATTGATAGTAGGAGGGGACCAGGAAGGAGGAGGCACTCCAGGCTGAATAATTTAAGTCCATGGTTTGGTCTCAACTGTCCGATTATTTAGAAGTGCTGCCAACAAAATTAAGTTATTCATGTTGATGGCCAATGTCCGAAATGGATAAGGCACTGGAACAAGAAGTAAAAGCCTGGTGTAGTGTTATCATAAAAATTTTCATTGTCCTCGAAGCTAATCAAGTTGTTGTTTGCCGATTAGCTGTTGTATGCGAATGTTTGGCTCTCTTTCTCCCTTCCTTAAAAAAATTGTAGGTATAATGACATTTTTAAAATTATAAATAAAATTTCTTAAATAAGAGTCACGTTAGTTACCATAACAGGTGTTATAAGAGGGTTTTTCAAATGATCCGATTACTAGTGATTCTTTTATCTTTTAATAACATTTACGTTTTTACAATATTATCTTGGTTTCCAATTTCATTTTTTTGATTTTTTTTTGTATGCGATACGATATATCAATCTTTTCAATCGTAACAGATTTGTGAATCTCCTGTATGAATATCGATACAAAGTCATACGCAACTTTTTAGGTCTCTACAAATGGGAAATAACTTTATCTCTTTTTCAGACCATGATCCGAGTATTAATCTATAGAATGAGAGCTCTGGAGCTAGGTTCGAGGACCACAAGACAACCCGGTCACGTAGCCACTGCCAATTTGACGGTCCCTCGGGCGGGAACCAGTTCCGAAAGAAGCCTTACCTGCGAACTTTTTCCAACTTTGTCTCCTCGCGAGGACCTTGATAAAGCCGGATAATTTGTCCGACCTTCTGCTCCTGACAGCCAGGGAGGGGTAAATTAACCCGCTCTCTTATTTAGGCGCCATAACTTGGAAGAGAAATATAAACAGTCTAAAGATACTTTCCTATAAAACGTCGTCAGCAGCTGCTGTCAATGCTGTTGGAGCCACTTTTTAATTATTCTGTTTTCTTCTTTTTTTTTAATAAGATCTTAACGTTTTAATATTTTTTCTGAGGGAATCAAGTAGAGGCATTGTTTAAACTTTCACGACACTAAAACTTTTAAATTAGATCGTGAAAATAAAAGGATGATGAGCAACATCTATGGCTAAGAAAATCATTTTATGGTTAAAAGTGGTAAAAGTTAAAACTGATCTTGTAATTTGGCATATCAATATCATTAATTGGTTTTTACACCATGTTTACCGGTCAGATACACTTTGTTTCCATATCAAATTTTTTTTTTTATCATTCGAATCATTTTTCTATAATGGATTTGAGCGGTTCCCTTTTTTTAAATATAAAATTTGTTTTTATTATCGAAAAATCTTTAATAATTTATATATTCTATTTATAAATAGTTTTTGAAAGATCACCAATTAATTTAAAATCTGTTTATTAACACTTTCCAGGATTCAGTAATCAACCTATCTCCCTCCACTTCCCCTGAGTTGGGGTATCCTCAGCTCATAGTTGGGACCTGGAAAGTTTCCACCAACTCCCGTAGATCGGCCGCCGAGTCGGCTTCCCTCCCGACCCAGTCGATAAACCCCCAACTTCCAAATCCTCTAAAGTTAATATCCCTCCTCCTTCCTGATGGACCGGAATTCATTCCCGTCTCTCTCCGGGTCTGGTTCCTTCTATTTCCTTTCGTTAATGTTTTATTTCCCCTGTCGTGTAAGGGGTGGCCATTTCTCGTCTGTTTTCTCTCAGTGGTGCATTTCCTACTACTCCTATAGTGTGTTTGAACTTGAAGGCTGTAGGTAACGTAGCCTGTAAAAATCTAAATATTAACTTAAGGTAAGAATTTCGTAACTGCCAAGGGTGAATTAACCGCCGGGAATGGATCCTTTAGTAGGGTTTCCATCCTATGGCTCACACAGCCTCTATAAAGTTGCTTCCCTAAATTGGGGCAAAACCTGAACAAATCACCTCGCGGTACTGAACACCAGACTCTTGTCTGGATTTATCCTTAAATAATGTTAGTTTTGGTATGTCACGCATTCAGGTGTTGTGGCGGGAATAAATAACTATTTATTATAACGGAAAATAACCAAATCAAGCCTTTCGAATGACCTTTGTCCTGTAGTTACTTTAATATATGATTTATTTTATAAATTATGAGGAATATATTTATGATGCCATTTCACCGATGAATATATTCTAAAAATTTCTGGGGTATCCCCTGCATATACCTGGTTGGTAATCCCTTTCGTTTTCGTTTTTAAACATTTCTTAAATTAAACATTTCTACTCGGTGGAGTAGTCTTTATTTCATTTAGCACCCAAAAAGTTATACTACACGACTCCCCAATCGAATATTCGTCAAATTTATTTCTAAAATCAAGTGGATTCACCCTATGTGCATAATTTTCTATTCACTTTGTACGTATAACCTGTACGAGGCATGCTTAGAATACTTTTTCAGCAAAAAGCTGAAATATTGCAAAACAGGTTTTTTATAATGTATTAATTTTAAGGCTCATAATAATTTATTACTTCTATATAAAGTAAACTTAGGGGCGGAGTGGCTCAGTGGTTGAGCACTGAGTTGCCATGCCGGAAATCCTGGTTTAAATCCTGCTGCGGGCAGTTACTTTTATTTAGTCTGTTTGCACCCGGAGATGGATCTTACTGGATCTAGGACCCTCCTAGGGCTCACCCAGCCTCTATAAAATATTATAAAAATAGGGTACCCATAATAAGGGGGAAAAACCTGGCGGTTGAGCTTGACCTAGGACAAGTCACCTCCTTGCTGAACCGTTGTCCATGAAACAGGACAGTCTCAACCATGTACTGAACCCTCAGACTCGTTCACGGGTTGTTTTCTTTGGTATTTTTATAAAGTAAACTTTAAAAAAAATAATACTACGATAATGTATTCATTAATGTTAACGATTTGGTGAAATTTATTTGTGATTAGATATACCTAGATTATTTTTTTCTTTTGCTATGGCGTACATTTCTGGATTATTCGTAAAAATAATTGCTTTTATTCATTTACATATTCTTAAGTTAGATTGATTTGAGTACTACCACTGGGTAGTTTCTCTACTTGTCTTTTCATGTCAATGTAGTCATTCATTACATTTACTTGATGTATTGTATTCTGTATACAGTTGTAAATTTCAATAAATACATTTAAAAAAATAAGCTAGATTGGTTCGTTTTAATAATATTAAATCTGAGGTTACCATGAGTACTACTTTAAGCCACGTGCTGTGTGTTGGAGATAAGGACAATAAATAATAGGAACAGATATGAAGCAATAATATTTACTCGACGGTCCGGAAAATAGAATTCGGAAAATTGGGTTCATTTTCACGTTCAGTTTCTTTGGTATTTTATTATCGTCCTACCAGAGGTCCGTATATTTTCCCTTACCATCAGCATCTTGTGGAACGTAATTCTTCTAACAGTGAAACATCTTATTTTTATTTTTCATTTTTAATCAATACTACTAGGATTAGTGATTTGTTCAGCATTATACTTATGATTCATTAATAATAGATGAATTATTTATATACTTTTTTGGAACTTTTATTTTACGTATTGAAACAAAAATAAATCATAAAAACTAATAAATTAAGTAATTACTTTGATATGATTTTATTCGTTCATGACATGAATACTTTTCATTTCGGTGAATGTATTTTTTTCATCACAGATATCTTGTTTATAATCTATGTATATTTAACAATTAATGGGGTGTAAAAAAAAAAAAATGACCGTTTCACCTTCCCCATGGAGAGAAGATGGCGACTAACAGTATCATTCGACACACCACACACTCTGGCAATCGTCCATCGTCCATCGTCCATTCGCGAGTATTTGTGGACGGATTTGACTCAACAGCTTCCTTCAGAACCTCATCAATATCCATTAATGGTCGCCCGGAGCGTCTTCCTTCTTCCTTTCCATCGTCGTATCTCCACTGTTAAATTTTTCAAACCAACGCTGCGCAGTGCGCTGGTCAAGGACACCTTCCCCATCATATTTAATAATTTAAAGAGTTGCTTCAGCGGCTGTGGATCTTTTTTTCCAGTAACGTCTTAAAATTACGAGAATTTTGTAGGACACTGTCATGTTTCTTCTTTGAAATAAATAACTAAACTGAGACTTTTTTTGAAGAAGTCCAGTGTTAGTAAAGAAGCTTAGAGAACACTCTAATGGGATTATTAAGTGTTGGTAAATAATAAATAGCATTAAAATATTTACAGACTTTTAAACTCTGGAATTTGAGAAAACGGTCATTTTTTTTTTTTTTATACACCCCATTAAATCCATCTACAGTCTATTTATTTTAATGCTAAAAATTATTAACAATTATGTCATTGTTTGTTTTGTATGGAGCTAGTCAGGAAATATAAGACTGAAATTGCTCACTGAAACAGATTTCGCTTAGGATTTGACTAGTTCTTCGGTTTCTTGTATAATTTTCTCAATGTTGAATTTTATCAAAATGTATGAAATATAACTGAATAAATTACTTATTTCCCTTTACCCATACACCACAGACTATTTAGAATTACGGCTTTTTTATAATTATTAGGAGGTTAAATACATCCATATAAATAATACGTATTCATTTTGTTAATTAGTCCAGGTACTATGGGTAAAAGTAATTAATTTAAATTCTATCATCATCTTCCTGCCCAAGACCGTTTCATTTTGAATATTTAATTAAACTCTTACGAACTTCAAACGATTGATTTTCTATCTAATTTATCTTTATCAGGAAATCTCCTTTCTTAATTTCACTTCTCTTCTAATTAAAGTGATCAAAGAGGGAAAAAACAAGGCTTTTTATTAAGTACTTCGGGTGTGCATCGAAAAGATGCCAGAATTTTCCATTTTGGTCATTTTAAAATTTTCCAAATTAAACTAACCTTTTTTTTACATTTTTCTTTTTTGGTTACTCTCTCCCACCTCGTGCTCCGCGTAGGCGTAAGTAGAAAGAGGGCGAAAAAATGTAATTAAATAAATAAAAAAGATGTAATTTGAACACGCAGAAGTCAGTTCTATGGGCACCTCTACAAAGAATGGACCCTAGCAGAATGACAAAAAGGCATTGATGCATCTTGAAAAACTGAAAATTACTAACACGTGGATTAAGGAGACTGAAAAGAACATTGAAGAGCTCGAGGTATCTCTGGATGGTATTGAATGAAGTTCTTCACTTAGGAAGGAACTTCAGAATGCTGCACGTTTTCAAGAAACACTAAAAACAATAGCTGTCGCAAGTTTAATGCAGAAAAAAAATGAAAGATATATGGAAGAAAAGGGAGCTTATTTGAAACAGAAGTGGTGTACTATGTTTCGTACAGTCCATGTTTGGTATTGGAAGTGATAAGGTGAAATAAGAATAGTCAAAAATGACGGTCGTAAGAACTAGGTCACAATACAGGTAGCAACACCCCGTGGACCAAGAGACACGAAAGGAGGGAGGTCCAAGACTTTACTTCTGAAAGAAAGCACTTTGCGAAGCATTTCTTGAACGGACACGGAAAAAAGAGGCTGGCCAGAGATGCTGGCTTTGGAAGATAGTGCGGAGATACCAGTCACGACGCGGGATTTAGCCAATCCTTTATTTATCTGAATCATTATTGCTCATGTCAATTGTGTATCGAATCATATTCAAAATAAGAAATTGTATTAAGAAAATATATTCATCATAATTATTTAGGTGCTTACTTAACCCAGATGCACTATATATATTTATGAATAATATGTTGCTGGTTTAATAAAGATATTAAGTGGACTGATTAATTAATTGGTAAACACACAACCAGCCTCTGGAAAATAATCCAATTTATAATATAGTTAGGACAGTAAAATAAATAATATGTTGAGTAATTGTTTTCAGTTACTCTCGGCATCCCAAAATAAATAGAATTAATAAAATAATTATACACCCCTTAACATAGCAGGTCCGTAGTGCCTCGACCTTAAATAGAAAATAAATGAAATAAAAACTGAATTATGTTGAAAGGTATCAAGAAATTACACCACGTATTTGTTTTATGATTTTATTTTTTAATATTATACAGTGTTTTTCCCATGGCGACGTTTCTCATTTATTTCAAAGCACATATTTTATCACACACCTTTCCCATCATGTCTCCGCGTCCTGTGATGGGAACATTTTTATTCATTAATTTCTCCCTTGGGAATAATTCATAGCTCCCCTCATGGCGAGGAAAAGATCCACGAGGGATGATAGGATCGAATTAAGGAACGTTTATTTTTCCCTGAGGTCCTCTGAAGAAGCAATTTCCTCTGCCTTCGGTGCGGATGCGTCCTGAAAGCTCTCCTCTGTCTGGATCTATTATTCCGAGTATCAGTCCTTTATTTCTGCTTACCTACTTTTATAACCAATGTTTTCCTTTATGCGCTTCGATTTAGTAGTTCCTCCACTCCTAGATAAGATAAATATAAAAATATAATTTTCCTGCAACCATTGAGTAATGCTATCCATTACCCAACTAAAACTGGTGTGGAAAGTCCCACTTTCCCCCACTAGTGAGGTAAAGTAACAGCCCCTAGATCGAATTTGACAATCAGCTGATTTTAAATAGCTGTATTCTAATATTATTCATTTTATATTCCTAAAATGTTAAAATAAATAATTTTAGAAATATTTTATATTTATTCAAGATAGATTTTTTTTGTTTTGAAGCGATTTTATAGAAATATTTAATATAACCTTAAATGTATTAGAACCTTCACACATCAGAAATTATGAGATCTAGCATTAAAACAGTGGGTCTGATCAACAAACAAAATAAAAAATGGAAATAGATAGTGATGAAATCATAGAATTTACTCCTCCATTCATAAAAGAATAGGCTGAACAGGCAATAAATCAACTTTTATCAAATACATCTAAAGTCACATATGAAGAGAAATATAAATATAAATCAAGATATAATAATATACGTTTATTTGATTTTTTTATGTGTTATCTGAATATTATGTTCTAAATAATAGTAAATAAATGTTTCAATGAGTAAACCGTCCTAGAGTTATAATTTGCATGGTTAGTAATAGAAAATTGTAAGAGATAGCGCTAGTGTAGTTTTAACAAATCTAAAGTTTCTAAATAACTATTTCGGTCTTAATAAATTGGCACTTATATATTTATTCACTTCGACACTGAAAACTAACAGAAAATTAGTAAGTAAAAGTGTTCTATAAAGTTAAAAATAAAATAAAAATAACTGGAGTATTATTTACCATTGATGCAATAAACATTTACTAATTTTTATTCAAGGAAAAAATATTAAAATCATAATGTAGAAAATTGAACATAAATGGCCCTTGGAGATAAGTTAATGATAACTATAACTTATATTTCCTGTTCCATCGTAACGTGCGCAATATATACGCAAAATGTGCAAAAATATTAATAACAAAATTCCATATTTAATTTACTTTATGAAAAAAAATACACACGATTCTTTTTTTTCATTATTTTACTAATTATTTGTGATCATACAGTTAGGTTGGGCGGAGAACCATTGCGCATTGTGCTCTCAACGTTCACAACCATTTATTTCGGAATTATCGGGTTTATTTCGAATCAATTCCTTTCATTCCAGCCATGCGACAAAACGTTTTCACCTGAGCGTTTCGTTACATCCGATTGGGCCGATTAGTCAATGCTGATTTCTTACCGGGACATACAACTCAAAAATTTGTTGTTAACCATTCTTCAAGTTTAATCAAAAAGTACAATTTCTACATTTTTCAAAACCAGGATCTGATAAAAAATCAACGAACTACTTTATCTACTATTGTTACATGATTATTATTATTTTTTTCACTACAATTTTCTAATCTTTACAGTGGCTTAAAAGGGTTCCTTATTTCCATCACTTAAAAAAAAAATAATATGATATGTTTATTGTTATTTTTATCGTATCCGGTTAAACATGGTTGTTAAAATAGTCCTAAAATAGAGCACAGCTATGATTCATTCTTTAATGTGGTTGGACATTGTGGATTGCCGGCTCCTCTTTAGCTCTAAAATTATTAGATAGAGGTTATCATGCCGGAATTCGTTTATCAACTGGTGGGTTTGAACGAGGCCGATAAACATATTGAGAACCGTTTCGTAAGCGACAATTTCTGAGTGTTAAAACTTTTTTAGGGATGAAAGTTCTTCCTAGATCGCAATGTTCTAGCATATTTGTCAGGAATTCATCAAAGAAAAGATTTAATATTTTCCCGAAGCCTTTCAATAAAAGAATCAAGTTTTAACTCACTTAACTTTTGAGAATTCCGCTAATGTTTCGATATTCAAACATAGTAGTTTCATCTTTGCATATTCTCACTATTTATGTACATTAAAAATTGTAACATCACTGAAGGCTCGGTAGAGTTATTAATATTTTTTTCAAAAAGTATTTTGGAATAAATTTATATGACGGACTCTGATATTCATTGGTGGATCCATAAGTGATAATGGTGTAGAAACTGCAATCCCATCTCCCAAACTTGTTTTCCATTTGATTGCAACTAATTTACTACAGAACTGGCAATAGAAGTATTGGGCTATGGAGGGGGTTTCATGGAGAGAGTTAAAACAACACTTTACCCATTCTTTTGCTCGCTGCCAAGGCTGAGAAATGTGTAGAAAACTCATCCCATTGAAGTCCTCATATTTATCCTGCTCTTCAGGCTATGTTTGGAAAATCGTATGTTTGAGTGGTTTCTAGGATACAAAGTCATGCCTGGCAACCGTTTGAGTAGCGACACTAGATGTATCATTAATTCCTCATTCAGAATGCTTGATAAGTCCTCAAAATGACCTATATTTCCTAATTAATTCTCACAAAATGTATGCATGGGAGGTATGCTGGGATCAATATTACATAAAACGAAGCTCATTTAGGCTTACGTACAGTTCTAGTCTGGAAAACATAAAAAAAAAACAAAAAAAAACACGAAAGAGCTAAGAAGTTTACTTGGTTAAGTGTAAACACATCTTTCTTTGGATTGCCTATTTATTTTTATGCATTATAGAGTTTATGAATTAATATGATATATATGCCATAAAAACTAATAAATCATATGATTGGGTTTTTATGACAATATTTCTTTTCAGACGTTCCTGTAATGAGATTGTTCTTTATGGCTGTATTTATCATATCTTCCTGAAATCTTCTTCGTCCTTCTCCCTACAAATTAATTTTCGGGATATGTCCATCCTTCAACTTCGGTAGTTGTCCAAACCACTTTAATCGCTTGATGATGATCATTTCTGGGATGGTACTCCCCTGGCATGTCTCGTATCATTTCATTATCTTCTATATATTCCGGCTGCCCTTTTCTAGAAATCTCTCTCAGCAACCACTTAATTTCTTTATTCTCATTTCCCAATTTCTGCGTTTCGGAGCCACATAATGTTATAGATATTACTATAGCTTGCCTCTTCTTTATGTGGTGCGTAGTGCTTGAACCTCTATGGATGTTTCATCTTTTTGAGGAACAGGCCCTATATAATTGAAGTTTAAACGTCTTAAGTATCCAAGTATTCGGTTTTTTCGAAACTCATCTTTATTTCCCAGCTATTAAATTCTTCCAGAGTTTTTTTCATACTGTCTTTTGAAAACATTTTATAGAATTTCTCGGAAATCTTTTTATAATCTTCTGGTGATGTTTATTATTATTATGAAGCTAATAATTTTTCTTCTGTTAAAACTACTGATGTGTTACAACTGAGAGGAGCTTATTTCGGCGTATATTTCTATATCTTAGTCATAGCATAATGATTTGAAGTAGATCCCTTCGCTTCGTTATAACATCGGATGAGGCATTCGTAGATAACTTTTTAATTGATTCCCTGAACTTCCCTTAATTAGCTGTTGATGAAACTTTAATTTAGGGGGGAGTTGGATTCAACTTCCATTTCTGTGAGAATTTCAAGAATTGTAATTACCAATGGAAGGTATTGTAGAGATGGGATATTAAACTGGGCTACTATCTCTGTAATAGTGTTATTAACCGTCTTCATGTTGTCCGTATCGCTGAGTATTGTGTAATCTATTGCGAGTTTTGAGATTGTGAAATAACCTCTTTCAGAGAATGTAAACTCCAGTAACAACGTGACAGCGTTAGCATTTGATGATGGCACGTCAAAGTTAATTGCAGCGACATAGTTTTCATTTTCCGGTGGATGAAAAGTTACACGACAATTTCCTCATTGTATTCTCTCTATTAGTACTTCCTGGCGGTGGTTAAATATGCTAAAACAAAAGAAATACCTCTAAGTTAATGTCGATAAGCGCTATGCCGACTGGGAAGCTTCTGAAGGGAAGATCCAGGCGTAGGTGGAAGGATTGCGTTAGGAATGGTTTGGCGAATTTGGGTCTGGGTAGTGGTTCGCGGACGGAAGTTTGTAGGCAGAGATTGATGGTATCGCCATTGAGGGTTCGCTAAGTCTTGTTATTATTATTAGCTTTACAGTGCATCTATTATTGTACTTACGAATATAGCATATTTTTATAAATAAATATAGTCTTATTTCTAATCAAACATATTTCATTTCGATTACGACTTTCTGTGAGCTGGACTTACCCTGTATAAACCCCATATCATATATTTAGTATGTAAATTCTTGGAAACAGAGGAAAGCTTAAAACGAGTGTATCTATTGAAAACAGGTATACACCCACTTTTTATATATTCCACATACAGCCATGGAAAGGTAATAAATTATTAATATATTGCGTCTTGTTTTATGTAAAGAAAACTGCTCCGCTAATATAACAGGCATTATAATTTAAGACATATGAGAGGATACAGTTTTAATGTATGTTTATAAATTGTTCATATAATATTGTATGTTGAATAAACTGCAACTGATCTCTTGAAAGATTTAAAGAAACACGAAGTAAAGGCTTTAAATGCTGTTTCTTTTGTTTTTTCAGTCGAGTGAATGTTTTGTTAAAAATTATTGAATTTTTTTAAGACTTGTAAATATTGTTACGGTCAGAGCCGGAAGGAGAACCGGCTGAGAGGATTAGGCAAACAATGGGATTAAGCCGGAAGGGATCAAAGGTAGTCTAGACTCATCGGGATCTGCGTGGAATATTCTAGGTGCCCCCCACCCCAATCTCCCTTGCCTATATAAAGAGGCGAGCTGTTTTGGCCGCCCAGTTCAGTATTAAGACTGGTAGTAATAAGACGAGTCTGTAATAAGCCAGTGAGTAGCAGTCGTTAACTAGTGGCAGTGTGTGTGAGTTAGTTAGTATTAGTATCAGTCTGTAATAAGTGCTTAGTGAGCAACAGTGACAATTAGTGACCGTGTAATAAGTGTAATAAACTGTGTGGCAGTTTGTCATATTTGAAGAGTCTTACGGTCGGTGGACTTTAGTTAGCGAACTGTAAGTGTTAATTTGTAATTGTAAACTATAGTGTAATATTATTGTATTTGTACAAATTTATATAAATAGTTTAGTTACTTAGTATAAACAATATCTTATATTATTTGTATATTATCTTAGAAATTAGATAACATTTAGTAGAATATTATTATTGTATACTGATATTAGTTTAATAATTTAACTGTTTTAAATAATCTCATTGTATTCTTTCTAATTTGTTAATAAATATTAGATTATTGAATTAAGTAATAGTTTAGTCCATTTTACACCCAGTAGCCCGTAACAATATGTATTGTAAATCAACCTTTTATTTTTTCATAGAAACACAATTCTGTCTTTATTCCCTTATCCACGCGTAGAAAAGTATTATATGTACTGTTAAAATATACTTAACAGAATTAATTTTTAAATAATTAATTAATGGGGCAATACTTTGTTAGTAAAATTGTTAGTAAAATTGTGTGAGGTTTAATAAAACAATATTGAAGGAAGAAGTATTTAAAAAAAAATCTTTATCGAACAATTATTTTCTCTATTGCCATTAACTGAATTATTGAGAGATAAATATATTTTCTGTAATTATCCGGCGGCTAGAGTAATGCCTTAGTAATTAATATTGGTACTTACTGTATGTATCTCACAAATGATTACATTTTTTTTTAAGTCCCAATAATTTAAACATTAAGTAAATTCTCACAACCGTAAGAAAATCGTACCAGTTAACAATGAATTACATGTCATGTGTATTTATAACTCAAACTCCCATTTAAATGAGTTATTGAAGTCGTGAATATGCCTTGCCTACACAAGACCAGTTGACCTCCAACTGCTAATACGCATCAATGTTTGTCCAACAGAGTTTCAATTCCCCTACTTCTCAGTTCTTCTCAATTAAACCTCTCCTATATGTGTTGCTCTGTTTGGTGTTATCAAGTGTTTGCTTTGAATTAGTAAGGGTTGTATTGCTCCTATTCTCTACCCAGTTTCTCGTTTTCCAAATTTAAAGGAATCTGAATTCATTCTTTTGTCTAGATAGATATTTTCGGCTAGTAAAATTAAATCATACTTAAAAGCTTACTTTATAGTACTTTGCAATATGTATTTATCCAAAAATTAACAGAATAACTTAATTTAAAAAAAAAATTCTGACTGATACATTGAATTGAAATACTTAAAGAAACGCAGCTAACTGGTAAGTCCAGCTCATAGGAAGTCGTAATCGAAATGAAATATGTTTGATTAGAAATAAGACTATATTTATTTTAAAAATATACTATATTCGTAAGTACAATAATAGATGTACTATAAAGGTAATAATAATAACAAGACTTAGCGAACCCTCAATGGCGATACCATCAATCTCTGCCTACAAACTTCCGTCCGCGAACCACTACCCAGACCCAAATCCGCCAAACCATTCCTAACGCAATCCTTCCACCTACGCCTGGATCTTCCCTCATAAGCTTCCCAGTCGGCACAGCGCTTATCGACATTAACTTAGAAGTATTTCTTTTGTTTAAGCATATTTAACCACCATCAGGAAGAGCTAATAGAGAGAATACAATGAGGAAATTGTCGTGTGACTTTTCATCCACCGGAAAATGATAACTATGTCGCTGCAATTAAGTTTGATGTGCCATTATCAAATGATAACGCTGTCGCATTGTTGCTGGAGTTTACATTATCTGATAGAGGTTATTTCACAATCGCAAAACTCGCAATAGATTGCACAATACTCGTTTTCAGTGGAAACGATACGGACATCAGCGATACGGACAACCGGAATACCGAATCTTCATGTAAAAGAGTATACGAAAATTCTTAATATGAGATATTCCTTTGAATTTGACTTAGAAGGGTTCTAATAAAATATATTCCACCGTAGTAAGAACAGTTGTTAGAAAGCAAATATAGTATCGATACAAGATTAAAAAGTATTTAGCCTTCTCTAATATATTGCTTTTTTTTTTTAAAGTGTTGGAAGGATTCCAAATAGCAACAAGCATAATCGACAGGATTCTCAACTCTAACAACTATTGCTTTTTGTTTTTGTATATCTTTTTATATACCTTTCTTTTATTACATACTTATTTTATTTTGTTTTGTTGGCTGGAATAGCGTCTAATTACAATATTTTATTTTGCAGTTAGTACATTGATGATTTATATATTTACATATGTCATATGTTATATAATATTATAACACATTAGGATTTTAAAAACACGTTTGTTGGCACGGCAGAAGTATATTAAAAATATAGTTTCTGCAATACTATATAAAAACAGGTTAAGTACCACCGAAGGTTAAAATCCGGGTGTGGCAGATAACTTTTATAATCTGCTAACAGTAACAGGGATCTAGAGACTCTTCTTGGGCTCACCCCGCACCATAGTGGGTACCCCTAACTTGGGGAAAACCTGTAGGTTAAGTGCGATCTAGGACAAATATCCTCTCAGGACAGTTTATTTTTTACTACCTATTATTATTATTTATATGCATTTTGTAAACATTTATACTTGGGTAAAATCCGTGTAAATTCAACACTTTCCTGAAAGTTTTTAAATTTATAATATGTGATGAAAAACTGTCTTCTTCAGATTCTGTCGCCTTGAACAGTTTTTTTTTTAAGGTAACCATAATCTCGTTTCGAAATAGCACTTTTGTAGTTCTTATTTTTATATCATACTGTTCTGTATTTTGCTCCATGATATATCAATTTATGATAAATCGTACGTTATGATATATTAAGAAAATCTTACAGGTTTGTTTTTATTTCATACATCAAAATGCCTTATAAATTTTTGTTAACGTAATGTTTGTTTGTTGTTATTATTATTGCTGTTAGCTTGCTGTCAGTTAAGCTTATAACACTTCATATTTTTTCATAATCGCACTTGTGAAAAAATGTGAAATATGATTAATGAATCATGAAACTTGTAGCGAAGAAGTCAGTATTTGTTTTAATATTTCATACGATCGATTACAAGTGATTTTTGTAGTACTATCATAAGATTTGACTGATTGAATTTTAGTCATGCCATACATCCAATAAAATATGTCTTAAAATATTGAGGAATAAGGGAAATGCATATCTTCTTTCAATGACTTCCCAATGCCAGTATCTGTGTCCACATTTTGTTTCGTACATTGACCTGAAGCAACCTATAACCGGATCTTAAAGCTTGAAATTAGTGTAAAAACCGCTTTTTAAGTTTCTTATAATTAGTGGGAATTTGGTACACGCAATCATTCTGACATGCTCATCACAGTTGGCTGTTCCTTTGGGAACTGTCTTGCCCTTGGGCTTACAAGCTACTTAAATGTTTTTAATGTGAATAGGAATGGTTTAATAGGAGATATTAAATTTGAAGAAATTATAAATCTATATTAAAACCCATAAAGTAAAGTAAACTTTATGGATGTTAGTGAAGTAAAAAGTTCGGACTGAGGTTTGAGCAAGGTGAGCAAGCTGAAGATGAATTTAAGTCTATCTTTTTGTCAAGAATGTAGTTATCAATTTAAGATATATATATGTATATATATATATATATATATATATATATATATATATATATATATATATATATATATATATATATATATATATATATATATATATATAATTGAATAGCACTTAGGTGAAGCCTAAAACATCGAATAGAGTAAAAATTATCGAAATCAATTTTACGGATTAGTTTACGGACTTAGGAATAGTTTAGACTAAAGCTAAACAAGTATAAATTACGTTATTTTTTTCAAATAAGTTTTACTTATAAACTTTGGTTTACTCAATAAAGGAAATCTGAAGAAGGCATACAAACTTATTAAAACTTTTAATAAATATCACGTTTTCATTTCTAAGTATAGAAACTTTTTGTTAAACCCACACGAAAATTAGCAACTTACACGGATCGAGTTATAACAGTTTTTATAATAAATATATACCTCGTTCTGCTTTTATTTTTATTTTGTTATGGTATTTAAAGATTAAATGCCTGGTATTTATATATTTTCATATGCTAATTAAATCCTTAGTTACTTTTTGGACTAATGCCGACAAGAAAGTAAAACAACTAGAGTTTTTAATTAATTTATATTTCTATCTTAAAAAATACAATTATAGAACCAAACATTGAATTTGAATCGTGAATTATATTGTACTCATTATATATTATATTAATAATATTATTATATTAGTATTTTTACGATAGTTTCAACCCTGTGATGGAATTTCCTCCATTTATTTTTATTTTCTTGCTTGTTGAGAAGTCTTTAGGCGATAATGAAAAGTTGAGCCACTTCGGCTTAATGTATTTGCATCAAAATAATATTTTGGGGATCGTGATAAGGTATATTGATTTTCGCTTAGATTCGTTCCTCATCTTGGTTCTATGCGGCTTTTTAAAGCATGCCAACCGAGAGAGGTTTTAGCCCTAATGAGTTTGAGGGGGGATAGATATTGAGCTTTGACATTTATTAAGATTTAAAATGTGTTTTAAAATTATCCATATCTGCCGAAAAATCGCGCTTAAAGTTATATTAGAATATTCAATAATACTTCTTCAATGAATAACCGCAATTTCTTATGAACGTTGATTTATTTTTTCGCTTTTCTTTTATTCTCAAATATTTATTAATTTATTTATTATGTTATCTACATGATTTTTTTGGAGGCGTGGCACATTGGGACGAATTTTCCAGGAATTTTGAGAAATTTAAAACATTATTTCCCTTACAGAAATAAAAATGGAAGCAGATATAAAAGAAAAAACTCATTCTTTTATCTCTCACCCCATTTTAAAACTTTAAACTATTTTTAATGGATGAGACCGCAAAATAAAGGATAAAAATAAATGGGAAGAAAGAAGTTGTTTTTATCTCCATTTCTAAGATACTTTAGTTCAGATCAAGGGTTCATTTAGTTTCCTCAATTTGTTAATTTTAAAAAACGGAGTTTATAAGGATATTGTTAGAATCACTGTTCTAACTTTTTTTTTTTTTATTATACTTCTTAGTACTGCATGTGATTTGATGGTAAAATTAAGCTCAGTGTCTAGAGTGTTGAGTTTCTAAGCTGAAGGTTTCGGCTGTTGCAGTTAAATTATTTAATCTATTTACAGCAATGGATGGACCCTCTGGGATCTACAGACCCTCCGGGGGTTCAACCAGCCTCTATAAAATACCTAAAATATCCAATGTACCCAATTCTCATATACCTAAGTACTCTTGATTTGGGAAACTTAGGGGCTTAGGGCAGATCACCTCCCTTAAAAATCACTGTTTTAGAAATATTCAGTCTCTACCATGTACTCAACCCAAAACCCTAGTAGAGCAAATAATTTTCCCAAACCCTTGTCCTAGAAAAAGTACAGTCTATTTTATGTACTGTTTCAGGAGTTTTTTTTATGTACACAGTAGTGGTACTGTGTTTTTATCTTATCTTCATATCATTGTGGTTTCAATTTTTTTTTTTATGTTGAATAATATTAGTTGGCTTTAATTAACTAATAAATATTGGTTATACGAAAATGGTCAGGGTGGGTGTTAGAAATAATTCTCTTTAGTAAGAAGAAGACCTGCAATGTGGGTCGAAATGTTAGATTTAAAAATAAACAGTTCTTCTTACTAAAGAGAATTTTTTATGATCTCCTCCCGGAGCATTTCCTACCTTATTTGTTTTTAGTATAATTGTGCCTTACTTCTCTAGTCCTATGTCTGTCTAGTTAAACAAATAAATAAAGTTTCTACTGTAAAAGACCTTGATTTCAATAGTTTAATGCTATTAACTTACTAACTGACTAAGTCATATACAGATTCGTAGAATATAAATTGCTTTTCTTTTCTTTTATTTCTATATTTTGCGTAAAAATTAAGTTTTCATCTGGTTTTAATAATAGGCTTATCTCGGTTACTCACACATATGCAGCTTTGTAATATTAAAATTTCATATTATTAATTATTTAAGTTTTTATATGAATATAGGAAAAACATAACGTTAGATAACTAATTGGAAAATATCCTGGCTTGCTAGAAGACCCTTGACCGTGGACAGGTCGAGCTAAAGAGGACAGATTGTAGCTGATGTGTAATATCTCTCAGAGCTGTCCCTACAATTTATATCCCTTATCGTCAACGTTTTTGTCTAGTCGAGGGGCGAAAGGTTTTTGTGCCTTCTCCAATTTATTCGTTGATCTTCCATCTGTTTCTTCTTTATCGGCCATTTTATGTGTTTTTAAAGCTAATCTCTCATATATATATATTTGTTTTTCTAAAAACGATATTAATCTCCATCATTTGATCGGGTATTATTTGCAAATAATTACTAGGATATATGAAACTCAGTTAACCTTTGGTTTTGTAGATAAATTCCTTTAAAAGGCATAGGGTCTTTAATATACATCAGTGTTTTGAAATATTCCATTACGATAATGATTCTTGTTGATTAAAAAAAACAAGATACTAACATCTGCAATCCACGAAGAGTGTTGGATTCACTTCGAGCTTCAGAACATTAGATACAGATCTTACGTTGTCGATTAATGTGTAAATAGAATTTAAAAAATTGGTATTTCTATCTCGCTCTAGTTTGTGAACTAAACTAAACATTTTATACACATTCATTTATTCTTTCTTGCGTTGAGTATTCGACGGTATAAGTCGAATTTTAATATTAGAATAACTATGTTTCGTTACCATATGATTGCAAAAAAAAAATCAGATTGAAACTAAAGGAAGGTTACGTGTTCTGAGTGGTATTAAAGAATTATTGACCCAAAAAAGAAAATAGTATATACTTGATATCAAAATATCTATTTTCTCTACTTTAACTTTAAAAAATCGTTATGTATTAAGTTGCTTTTTGTAATAATAATTGTAACTTAAACAGCTCATATTTACATGTACATTGTACTTTTCCAAGAAATTTTAGTATAATATTGCAGACAATAAAGCATGTAATCTCAGTTTCGTGGAACTTCCTGTATGTTCGCTAGACCTATCACCATACAGACTATTTGACAAGATTTGGCTATTCAGACATAGTGATCATTAAAACCTGTATTTCTGTTGAAAACTAGGATTTGACATAATAGCTTTCTTTGCTATATGTTCGATATATAGGAGATTGTTCCCGAAAATCACGATCGTATTCGATGTAAATTTCTTGAATTTTTTTTATTTTAATTTTATTGTGATTATTTAAATAATTTTATTTTGAAGAGAAATAATCACTAAAAAAAAAAAGTGTAAATATAAAATTGACGTACGTCAACCAGATCCTAATTAAAGTAATGTTCAATGAACATTCTTATCTATATCTACATCGCAAATATTGCGAGTACTGGGGATATAGGATCGGTGAAGAGAATGGATTTGTCTGGCCTGGTTACGAGCCTGGTAGCATAGTTGGTAGAGTACCGCGCTAGAGATGAACGCGGGAAGGCCGCCGGGTTCGAATCCCGGCCAGGACAAATTATTTCTCTTCAAAATAAAAATATTTAAATTTCTTCAGGTTTATGTCAATTTCATATGAGTCCTAATTTTATTTTTTTTATATCTCGTATGTTTTAACGATGAACCGTAAATAAAAAATATATACTTTTTAAGTATAAACATTCTTTTTGAAACAATATAATACATTTATGAGCTTTTACGTTTTCATTTTGATTACGTTTTATTAAATATGAATTATTAAATTTAAAAAAAAAGCTTCACAAATTGAGCATTACACATATAAATGGATCTGAAATAAAAAATAATATATATAACCACTTTAATTAAATAATAAAATGATGCATAACTCATATAACAAGTAGGTAAAAAAGTCTAATTTACACGTAGGCTGTCCAAAGTTTTCTCACTATAATATCAAATGTTCAAGTGTATTGTTACGGGCTACTGGGTGTAAAATGAATTAAACTATTACTAAACTCAACATATTAAAATTTATTAACAAATTAAAAAGACTACAATGAAATTATTTAAAACAATTAAATTATTAAACTAATATAAATTTTCAATAACAATATTCTACAGATTATAACCTAGGCCTAACTGTTATCTAATCACTAAAAAAATATACAAATAATATGTGATATTGCTAATACTAAATAACTTAACTATTTACATAAATTTGTACAAATACAATAAAATTTAAATATATTTAAAAATAGTTTATAACTAAAAATTAACACTTACAGTCCTCTAATTAAAGTCCACCGACCGTAAAATTCTCCAAATTTGACAAACTGTTTATTACACTCACTTAGCACTTATCACAAACTAGTTTACGCTGCCACTAACTGTCACTGTCACTGAAGTCGACAACTTTACTACTACCTTATTACTGACTGACTGCTCCGGCCGAGCAGCTGGCCTTTTATATATAAGGCCTATAGGCAAGGTTGGTCGGGGTGGGGGACACCTAGAATATTCCACGCAATCCGCGATGTTTCTAGACTATTCTTTAATCCCTTCCGGCTTATCGTAATCCCTTCAGCCGGTCCTTCTGTCTCTGATCGTAACAGTATATTTCGCCTTATATATGGCTAATTGCAATACACAAATACATAAAGTTATAATAATAATGGCAGAGATAGGTTCCTGAATATATTTATAGTATTGTTATTATTATATTATTTCAATTAAGGAAGTTTAGAAACAAAAAAAAACTAAAATAGGTGTCTTTTTGACTGGGATTTTGAGATATGCTTAATTTGTTGTTTTATGTTTCTTTACTTTGATAGTTCTATTTCTGTATTAAAGGTGCCTCAATTGGTGAACTATCGAAAGGTAATTTTATTCCACTGATATCCTCGCAGTTATTTCATGTCTCCTTTGAGCTGTTCTTATAAATATATATGCTATTTTATATCCTTTCACAAAATAAAAATAACCGAAGTAGCGAAAACTCATAAAACTTGTGGTAGTGGATAGTGATAGTGGATTATCCATGGGAAGAGCTGATTCAAGTTCCTCTTGCCTTAGAACCTGCCGTTTGGAGTAGCCTAGGACCAAAGGATACGCCCTAGGACTTCCAAAGGAGTCGCTCAACTGTAAAGCTCCTCAAATCTAAACCCCTTTTGGCAATCCTTCATCGGTCTCGGGAAATATAAACTTGAGTCAACATTTCCCACTTTCAGGCCCTCGCTTCACTTTTATTGTGTTTGGTTTCAGTTGATATTGCGCATCTTAACTCTTCACGTACTTGATTGTCATGGAAATCATTGCGTCAAGATTATAAAAAAATATAAATATATTGTGTAATCGAGTCATTCATATAGATATTCATTGTATTCTAATTAATTTGATCGTGACTCTGAACGTTCAGAAGTTGAAGTTATTAACAATATTCTCCATTTTAAGGCAACCAAAATAATTCTCCACTTAATATTCTAACTAACTAATTCTACAGCTAAAAATACCAAGTGGTTAAGTCGACATTTTTTCACTGAGTTTCTTGTACTTATGGAAAATGAATCGTATCATTCTCGTAGTTTTTTGCTTCAAACGGATTTTTAATATAAGCAATAACGCCTTTCCTAGCCAACGTGTTACGGACTCATTTTAAGCCAGTCCCTAAATCACTAAGAAAATTACGCGATTACGCGTAAAAGTACAACATACTCATTTCGAAGCAGATTAGACTTAACCATTTATTCACCAGAACTGGGGAATTGAAGCTATAGTGAAAACCATATATGTGGGGTGTTCTTAATGTACATGAATCTAAGACAAACATTTTAAAATATGGATGTCGTAAGATGAAAGTATATAGTGACTATCACACAATGTTTAATTTTTAAATTATTATTTCTCAAGGTAGTAAGTATCCTTGGCCCAATCCGTATACATCTTGGCCCAATACAGTTTATACAGCTGACATCCCAACTCATCCTAATATTATCCTTACCACGTATGCTGATGATACATGTGTGTTATCAGTCAACACCAATCCAATTATTTGCATCCCAAAGCCTCCAATCCCATATCACTGATCTTGAAGAATGGTGTCAAAACTGGATAGTTAAAATAAACTCTCAAAAATCGCATCAAATCACGTCGTACTTACGTAGTAAACCAATGACTTCCTGGCCTTCAGTATCCTTTAATAATATCCCACTTGTGCCTGTAGAACAGATCCGATACTTAGGGTTGCTTCTCGACAAACGATTAACCTGGAATCCTCATACGAGACTGAAAAGACAAGAAACCGCTCGACGTTTCAGGCTACTTCAACACTCACTAGACAAACGCTCTAAGCCCCCAATTAATTACAAAAGACTCATCTACATGACCATCATACGACCTATTTGGACTTACGGAGTAGAGCTTTGGGGCTCCACTAAGCCATCGAATTCCTCTCGTATCCAATTCCTACAATCCAAAATCCTTCGTAAAATTCTAAATGCTCCTTATTTTGTTAAGAATAAAATAATCCATAACGACCTTAATGTCCCATTTGTTACTGATTTGGCCCGAACCCGCCATCTATCCTTTCATAACAAACTTCATTTCCACTCAAACCCTCTAGTTTCAAACCTACCTTCCTCTTCAATTCCCGATAATCCTCCGAGGTGTCTGAAAAGAAGATGACCCCGTGACTTCTTAGTTGAACTTGTGATTTGAGTACTACCAGTGGGTAGTTTCTCTACTTGTCATTTTCACATGTCATTATCGCTTAGCCCATTTACTTGACGTATTATTTTAATCAATAAATAAATTTAAAAAAATAATATATTATTTTGCTATACAAGGTATACTTATTTAAATACAATTAATGACCAAGAATGTCTTATAATGTGAAGTAAAATGAGTATCTATTTTGAAAATCTGTTCACCGCCTTACATTTGTCTTATTATAAACTTCTTTGGATTAACTACGGGTATGGTTTAACGGCAACCGAATTAATAGGCGCTATGTATACTAAAATAATTTAGGTCCATGAACTTATTTATGTATTAATTATTCTTTTTGTATAGTTGGTATCAGAGTGGAATGCAAATTCATCCTTAATTTTTTTACTATTTTTCAAATAATTTATCTTAACATTGCAAGGTTATGTAAAGATTTTCCGAGTGTTTAGTCCTCTCAACATCCCTCTGTCTTCATGACCGAGACGTTTCCACATAATAAGTAAGTTTCGCTTTGTTCTGTACAATACTTTGAATACTGCAATTTTATAGTCATATTCCTAATCTTCAGAATAAAGAATTGGCAAAGGCTTGTGAATGTAGGAAGCTATCATGTCCCGCTACAACATCATTCTGTTCTTTCTGAAAAAAGTTTCAATGGTCCTTACTTCGGGAGCGGGGTAGATTATGTTGTTGGATTACTGAAGACTCCGATTTCTAGGCTGTAGACGATTTATTATTTGTTCTGTTTACTGCCCTGAATCCTGATCCTTATTCAGTCTGTGTAAAGTACTCTTATCTAGGGAAAACCTGATAGTTGAACGTAATCTCTGGCAAATCACCTCTTTCCGACCCTTGACATTGAAATCCTATTGAACCTTCCCTTTATTGAACCCAATTCCCTTTTAGTGGTTTAAGTACTTACTTCTTAATTGGTCAGAGTTGCCTGATAGGAGACTGGGAACGTTTACTTGCCACGACATAACACTTAAACACCCAAAGCTTTCATTCTCCAGCTATCAGACGTTCAGCTGTTTCCAGTATTGTCTTCTAGAAAATACCATTATACCAAGCTCTTGGTTATAAGCTTTTAATCTAATTGAACTATTGCACCCAGTACAGATAATTACACTAATAGCAATATTAATATAATTGAATATAAAAGTAACATTATTCTCGTACTAAGTCCCTTTGTAATAACAAACATAAACAGAAGAAAAAACATAATATATAAAATAAAATACTTGGCGCCGTGAAGTTCCGGGTTCAAGTCCTGCTGGGGCAGATAATCTATTCAATCCGTTTGTTTACAGCAGAGGATGGATCATTGGGGATCTAGAGAACCTCCTGGGCCTCTCCCAGCCTCTCATTAAATGGGTATCTAAAGTAGGGAAAAATTTGGTGGTTTTGCATGATCTCAGAGAAATCAACTCTCTGCCTAACCTTTAGCCTAAAAACTGTCTCTACCACGTACTGAACTCTAGACTCTTCATGGGTTTACTAGTACAGGTATTTATTTTTTCTTTAAACAGTTACTTCTATGAATTTTGTAAACATTTATACTTTTGTATTGTCTGCGAACATTCAACAGAATAATAATTAATATTTAAAAAAAAAAATTAATTTATAATATGTGATTTTTTTTTCTTATCCTCTAAGATTTTATTTACAATAAATATATATATATATATTAATTACATATATATATATATATATATATATATATATATATATATATAATATGTGATGAAAAACTTTTTTTTTTCAGAATTTGCCTAACATTTTTTTGGGGGAAGGGGGAGGGGGGGAGTAATTTTATTCTAGTTTAAAAAATAATATTTTTAATTTTTTTATCATACTGTTCCATCTTTTGGTTAATAAAATATAAATCGTACTACTTTAAGAAACCATACAGGCTTGTTTTTATTTCGTATGGCAATAATGACATCTAAAATATAAAATAGGGAGAAAAACCTGTGTGGTTGAGCACGATCTCGGACAAATCAACTCCCTGCACAATATTTGTCGTAGAAACACTACAGCGTCTATTCCGCATTGCACCCGAGAATCTTTATGCCTCGTAGTACGTATTTTTTGTTTTTTTATTACAGACACATTAGGTATTTATTATGGATGATCGGAACAGATCGCCTATAAGGTTTATAAGTCTTTACGAAGCCGACAGTTTATGAAAGAGTTTTTCCCTAAACTGGGACATAACTAAACGAAGAGACCACAGTTTCCCCTGGGCTATTATTTTTGCTCCTTTGGGGGAGGCAGCACTCACATTAGCTTCCCTTTCGACCCATTTTCCCTTTCGCCTTACGGTCCATTGTTCTGGCTCCTGAGATGTCCTCGCTTGTGTAATGGAAGCTACTAACGACCTAGTTTAATGATGGCTTCTATTGACACCTCCTCTACAACTGCTGCTTTCTTGTTATTCGGTTAGGTCTAAGATCTCAGTTCTTATAGGTTGCTTTATTTTATTTTCTATTCAATCCAATTAGGTAGACTAAGACTTTCAATTGAAGGATCGTGTTGAAATTGACTTTTTAATTTTAGCTGAGGAGAGCTTCTCTGGTTGGAGATATAACCTGAAATATTAATCATATCTTCGTAGACAATATTGTGTCGTTAAACCTTAACAATATATTGCTCCTTCAAAAGACCATCGCTATAACTTTTAAACCTGTGAGTTAAAAAAATCTGGATATTGGTAAAAAAACATATCTATTGTAACGAGGGTATTGAAACAGTTTTACTAACCATTAAACAATTTCAAAAAGCTTGAAACTTTTGATTTTAACTTATGTCATTGTTCCCATAAAAGTTCAAACATGATACGACTCAAAATATGACTTTATTAAAAAAAATGGTAAAAATGAAATTTCAGTTATGTCGCTCCTTAATTATAAATATTCAAACAATACAACTGCTACTATTTTTGAGTTGTTTCGTTGTTTATTGGAAGGAGTGATATTTCTCTTAATTATACTCTTTCGGCTGCAATTGAGGTTGTTTCATGTAACATATGTCTGATAAAATTGTATTTAATCGTGGAAAGAGCAGGTCAGTAAAATCAGAACTTTTGACTAAAATAAATTTATAAAATTAAATCTTTTTTATTTATTTATTGGACATTAAATAGAAATAGGTTAAATTTGCACGGTCTCGTGACACGTTTTTACGTTAAGGTTTAAATAACACACACTTTTATTAGATATTGATGTTTAACTAATTTGAACAATCAAAGTACTTAATTCTCCGACGAATGAATGGCTAAAGATATAACATTGGTATAGGAATATGTTCGCTTTAGATGTCATCTTCACATAAACAATCAAACTAGCGACTAATTTCAAGGAGGGCAAGCCAGTATTGAGCTAGTGCAAAATAAGATTAACTTATATTTCGAATGTAACTTTTTTAAACACCACGTGAGCCCACTCGCACTTAGGTAGCATCATTATCTCCTTCTTTATTCGTCCGTTTGAATTTTACAATTGAAACACTTTTTTTTTTAAACTATAAAAAACACATATTTTATGGAAGTTTATGTTTTTTTAAAATAAATTGGACGAATGAGATTCAGCTCTGCAATGAACTTTAATGATTTCTTTATTCGATCGCTTATGTCACCAATTCGTGTTCCTTTTCTCTCTCCGATTAGCGGAAAGAGAAGGTAAGTGATCCTAATTGGTGAAAATTAAATACCAAATAACTTTTCTTTGTCATTTACTACGATTTTTTAGCATTTCATTCCATTGATTAATAAGATCAGTTAACTGCCCTCAGGTTTATTTCTTGGTGCCTCTAATATTAACATATAAAAAGGTACTATAAAAAGGTAGTATGTTGAGTGTATTGAAAGATGCGATGGGTGGACCGATACTGACAGCATGGACATAATGGTATACACTGATATTACGCTTAAATTAGTCTATATAGATTCAATAATTGTCGTAATGGATTTATCCATAGAAAAACTGAAATTTTCGCGAATACAATACAAGAAAGAGTTACAGAAAAATTTATCAGTATTTTTATGAAATTAATCAAAGCCAATAAAAAAGAAATGAATTCTAAATTAAATTTTGGACCACATTTAGCACAAATAAATAGTATTAATTAAAAATTGTAACTAACTGGAAAAATGTGGTTATTAGAGAACCTTATCGAAATTATATTATCACCTCCCAATTAAACACAACATGCTGGGGCATGTTTAAGGAAAAAGCATAGTATGATTTTAGTACCGAATTAGCAGTCATTCTCATGTTATTCAAAAGGAGAGATAACAGGTCAAACAATCTCACTTTTTTTTTTCGTGAATCTGAATCTAGGAATATTCATTCAGTTACTCTACTTTGTTGCGATTAGTTACTTATGCCATTCTTACCACACAATTATTTTTTATATTACATTAAAGCATTTAAATTAGTAGAAAATAAGTATCTAATAATTTAAAATGAGATAAATATTCCTGTAAATCGCTATTGTTAAACGATTCCCTTAACATAACTTTTGAAAAGGATAAGATACAGTTTTTGAGAACATGAAGTAGTTCTAGTTCAGACTTCCCTCGCTGTCATTAACCAACTGTTTTTAAATAATAAAAAATATCACCATAAATGATACTGTTGATTACCAACTTGAGTTATCTAATCCATAAAATATTTTTTTTATTAACACAACGATAGTAAATGAGGATTTGTATTTAAACAATGCTAATCATGAATTCATCTAATTATAAGTTAATTTTTTGAATGTAAAATTCTATCATTTTTATCTTGAATATATGTATTATTATCTACCGTTGTCATCTATTTTCGGCCATACGGAATTTTTTATATCACCAAAGAAATTCTCGATTGTCAACCTCTAAATCAATTGATTATCGCAAACAACCTTCAATTTAGATTATTTCAGGAAGCATATGTATGTTTCTTTCTTCCTTACTATTTTACCAATAAATTCTATGTATTACAAATTCATTCGGGATGTCAACACCTTTCATGCTAGGTCGATAAGTGGCTGTGGGATCTTTAATCAGGTCGGAGTCAAGTTTAGCCTCGTGCAAACTGAGCTGAGATTAACCATCCGTTATAAATCTAGTTTATAGGGCCCTTGCTGTGGGATCCAGTTGACTTTGGATGTTAACCTTGCTAACTAAATAAATTACAGTTTATTATCCGCCTTGTAATAAGATAAATTATGTATTATGTATCCTTTGCAATGTTACAGCTCTTAATTTACTGTTATTAATTGGTCCCTACGTCGCTGGTAGGATTTCTTGTTTGCATTTCCACTAAGATACAGTTTCTAATCATTATAGGAGCAATTTTATAGTGGCTAAAAAAAATGAACAACTGTTAGCTTACGACTTATTGAGATTTTATTCTTCTCATGATAATTTCCTAACAGTGAAAAACTTATAATAAATTTTGAGTAAATAATTATTTGATTGGCTTTTTTTAATAACTATATGTTCATCAGCGATTTAATTTTGCACTTGAAAGTGTTTGCTTTAGGATGTATAATTTTATACCTACCAAAATGGATTTCTCGTTATTCTGAATTGTGTGGTGCTAGCAGTTTGCTTTGGTTTATTTTGTTGTGGAAGGGCAAATGTATTTGTGTTGGTATATACTTTTATGATTTGTCCTGATCTCCCAAAGAAAGTTTACGGCAGTTCCTCAGGTTACACTAATTACAATAGCTATTGGCATAAGCTCTATTTTATATTCATATATTTGGCTATGCTAAATAATCCATATAAGACAATAGCATTTTTAATATGATGGTTGAATCACTGTTATTTTAGTTGACTGTAAGTGTTTCTGGTAGTCTTTTAGAAAGTTTTGGCAATTGATTTGTTGGGAATTGTGTAGGATAGGAGGTTTCTAATAAATGGCTTATTGTTCGCTAATAATTGGGTCCTACCCAAGTTCTCTGATTAATCAACGTAAAATTTGTAAAAATGAAACGTTGATTACAACCTTATCCTTTATTATTTTTGCCAGCTGCGCAGAATATATATTTCCAATAGATGACTGTTCATGGAAGTGCTCGCTTTAAATATTCCAGAGATAGTTTTTCTTCTCATAAATAAATAAGATAATGCCGGTGGTGATGGCCAGTTGTTTGATATGTGCGTGTGGTTGTTAGAGCTCGCTTCGTTCCCCTTATCTCTTCCTTTCCTTATCAATGGGTGGTCTGTTGGAGGAGGCAAAATGTGAATATCTCCTCATTCTGGGTTTTTTTATAAAAATTATTTTTTGTATGTTACTTTATTTATATGCTGAATACTCTTTAATAGTTTTAAAAAATATTACGTTACAATTTGAATTTTAAAGAAACAATGAATGAAAAAAAGAATTAAATAGATTTTTGATTTTACATTTTATTCATACTATATCTAAGTATAGTATATAATAAATAAATAATATACGAAATTCTTAGCTGATAAAATATAAACATTAAATTAATGAATGGGGTATATCATGGTTGATTTTTAATTATATCATATATTATAACAAATATTTTTGTTAATCTGTCCTTTGCTAATACAAATAGATGGTTTACTAACACATGTGCATGCAACATATAATTGGCTCTAGTAGAAACATGGGTGTTCTAGGTCCAAACCGCAAATGGACATTGTCTGGCCTTTATACTTGTTGATGGTCATAGCAAAAGCCAAGCGTATATCAAATTGAAGTCTTTTGAACGGTATTATGGGTTCTGATGGTATCATTGGAATACGTGGCAACAGGATGATTTATCCAGGATGATAGATCCCAGTCAACATTGCTGCTTCAATAACATTCCCGGTAATATTTTTGATGACCAAACGTGTACCATTCAATAATTGGTGGATTCAAATTATACATAAGCAATAATAATGGCCGACACATATCACTTAGCGGTATGAAAAATAGTTTACATCCTATTCTCAGACCTACTGAATACACACACAAAATTTCATCAGAATAAGTTTTGTTACAAAGACTGTGGACACGACAATTTTATATATTAGATGAGGAAGAAAATGGTTAGGGGGCAGAAAAAATTGTCTTTAGTAAAAAGAACTGGTTATTTTAAAGCCAACGTTTCGACCCATATTGCAGGTCTTCTTCATTGGCTAAATATACAAGATAATTATAAATTAAAATACTATATAGTTAAGCATAACAATATATGTAGTAGAAAATAACGAAATATATAGTCTCCTAGATATTGGTGATAAAAAATATGTATAACAAAAATGGGGAAATCTTCTGGAAAATATAACAAAAAAACGGAGGGAATAGTTGAATGATGTAGTAATAAAAAATAATGAACAATAATTCTTTTGTTATTCTGTACATAGTTTGTTTTTGTTGTTCTTTAATATATATTATTTTAATTTTTATCTATCTTGTATATTTAGAACTGAAGAAGACCTGGTCGAAAACGTTGGCTTTAAAATAATGAGTTCTTCTTACTAAAGGGAATTTTTTGTTATTTTAATTTATAATTTGAAGTAAAGGCTTTTAATGTGTAACTATAAAGTATATCCGTATTCTTGATGCTTGTGAAGGGTCTGGGGTTCAGTACATGTTGGAGGCTGTTCTGTTTTTTTGACAACGATTGTGCGGGGAGGTTATTTGTTCTAGATCATACTCTACCGCCAGGTTCCTCCCTGCCTTATTTAAGGTGACCACTTTATAGAGGCCGAGGGAGCCCCATGAGGTTCCTATATCTTATAAGATCCATTTCCGGCTACTAACAGATGAATTAAGTCTGCCAGCGAGCAGGATTTGAACCCAGGACCTTTGGCATGGCTGCTGACCGTTCTACCACACCGCTCCCCATTATAATTATAATTATACATAATTATGTATTATTAATAGATAAAGGTAAAAATCTTGGCAATATTTGTTAGTAAATATAAGTTCATTTCGGGTAAAAGAAAATTACACCTTTTTTTTGTAATTCAACTTTCTTATATTTCTTATGTATTTGATTTCTTCTTGCCGTTTGTCGGTTTTTAATTTTTAGTTTGCAAATTTAATTTTTTCTACAGTTCGACACTGAATATAAGAAGTAGCTAAATGGATAACGGGATGATGATGACGATGGATAGAATAGATTTTATCTGATTCAATGAATAATATTTTTTTAATATAAGTTTGGCATTATACAAAAAACCATAACAAATAAAAATGAATTTGCGAATTTGCAGCAACTTATTTCTTAACTAAATTTTTATTTCCTTTTGTTTTTGTATCTTCATACTAGTTTAATGATTCATATGTTTACGTAATAAAATTCATAAATAAATGAATATACTAAAGAATCAATCGTACACAGGTGTGAGTGAAAGTATATTCAATGTTATATCTGGCCTTAAGTATTTTTTTAGATAAATAATTCTTTGGTATTTATTAAAAATATATAGAAAAAGTAAGACTTAAATAAAATCCGCTTATTTAATTAATCCTTAAATTTATTCTTCGAATTTAAAACAAAAATATAATTAGTATATTTAAATTTTGAGCTGGAGGAACTTTGCTGTTATTTTCCCATTTTTTTTCTTGGAAAAACATTTTCTTTCACTAAACCTGTTTGAGAAAGTTTAGGGTCAAGTTCTGAAACCAACTGCTAGATCAAGTCAGTCGATTGGTTCGAAAACTTTACTCTTAACTTTCCCATCCAGTGGGTCACTTCAATGATTATTTAACGAAAAAGTAATTCTGAAGAAACTGACATTCAACCTTGCCTCTATCAACGACAATACATTTGAAATTTATATACAGTGACTCAATGTCAAAATGATACACCTGGATACTGATAGAAATCTTTTAAAAAATAATTAGTTCAACTTATATTAAATTAAAAACAATCATTTATTGTAATCACTTTACAAGTACAATTTAAATAATTTTGTCTAAAATTTATTCAAAAATTAAAAAAACAACACAATTATTACTAAGTTTTAAGTTTTCATTCACGTCGGCAATTCTGAATTCTGTCCCTTTTAAATTTCTTATGTTTGTTAATTTTATTAAATAATCGAATTTAAATATTTTAAATTTATGATTTGTAAATATTTAGATTTGTTGTTTGTTTATTTAACGCATTGGCATCGTACAGGCTCGGGACCCACGTTTAACTTCCCTTCCGAAGGACGGCAGAACCAAGGATTTTTTACTCCCTTTAAAAAATCCTAGGGCCACCTGCCGAACTACGAACCCAGGATGTTGGACTTAGTAGTTTGTTATCTAACCACTAGACCACAGGTCGCCCCTCGATTGATACTATAAATAAATAAGTTGAAGCGTTTCTGTTTTCTGTAACCATTTATTTTTTTCTTCTTCTTTCTATAGGGTGTATCAAGTTCACCACTGTAGTTCTCAGAATTGAATTAAATTTTTCAAGCTCTTCTTTTGAGTCCCCTAATAGAACCCCTATTTCGTGGTGTATAACATTTATCTGGAAGGGCCATTTTGAGGAATAATAAAGAAATAATAAAGAAGTGGGGGAGTATGATTTAACCTGCAATGAGTGACCCTTTAGGGTCTGAATACGCCCCTCGAATGAATAATCCAGGAAGCTGCCTCCACTTCTGTTGCCCTTTTAGCGACTCTAACTTGCCCTTTTCTAGCTAATAAATTATAACCCTTTAGCCAAGGACTAAGTGAAGATTGAAAAGCTAAAAGACATTTTTTTTTTTATCTGAAAGTATAGAAATAAATTTAGTTTCTGTAATTATATACTGATATTCATTTAATTACATTCCAGTTATAAGTCGATGAACTTAGATGTTATAAAATATTGTTGAATGTCATACGTAATTTGTTATACATAATAATAATAAATTTAGATTTTTTATTTAAAGATATTTTTATTAATTATAAATAAGGTGAAATAAAATGTTCGTTATATCATTTCAGGTTCATTTTCGAAGACTGTGATTGATGGCAACAGGATAGCCATGCAAGTAGGGTCCCGGGTTCAAATCATACTTTGGCAGATAACAGCCAAGGAAGGAACTGTCGGATATGTAGACCCTAAATGGGTACACCCAGGCTCTATATAGTTGTTACCCTTACGATCTTGGGGAAACCTGGCGATTGAACATGATCTTGAGCAAACAAGTCGAACCTCCTAGAAGGACTAGAAACCTCCTTTAAAGACATTTGTTCCTTAACGACAAGAAATAGTCAGTTTCTATCATGTACTGAAGAAATGGGATCTGTAAATATTTGTTATATAATCTAATTATACCATATGGTAATAAATTATAGATTGGCAAGCTTTTAAAAATCGTAATCAACAAAATAAAATTTAATTTAATTAAAAATTTGAAAACAAATTCTTCCTCATGAATAATATACCTTATATCTAATTTAATACATCGGTAGTTGGATAGTGAAGTTGTATAATGTAGCCACTTTAACTTGTCAGTAACTTAAATGAATATCGAACATGGGTGTATTAGTCTGGTGCCTCCAATAACTAGAGCCATTAAGTCTTCTGGCTGAACTTGATGTAGACATCTCTTGCACATGTGTGCATCTAAAAATATACAAAGATGTGAGGATCTACGTATGTAAACGTCCTAGAAGTAAAATCGTTTGTTTTTGTTTGGGTGGGTAAGACTCCCGACAACATCACCAAGTTTGTGTGTGGGTGGACTTCACCATTCAACGACTAATAATACACAAATATTTTGGTAACTAATATTTAGGTAAATTTCTTACCTCAGGATGAATAATGTAGGTGGATAAAAATATGTATGATCATGGTTATTTTTAATAATTACTATTTATATTAATAAATAATTAAATTATATGTAAGTATTATAACTAGAACACTGCTGATCGTGAGAAGATATACTCTAAATGCTATTTCATTTGCTGGGTAATTAAACACCAGATATACAGGATTATAAGATACTTATAGCTGTCATTGTTGGTGTAATAATTAAAGTGTTTGTGTTATTTAAGTTATGTTCAAATACAGTCATTATATTAATTATATGTATTACTAAGATATTAACGTCCGTTCTACTCTTAGATAAGTCATCATCATCATCATTCGTGGCGCTACAACTCCTGTAGAGTCAAGGCCTCCTGCAGCTTGGTTCGCCAGTCTTCTCTATTGGTTGCCACTGCTCTCCAATTGCGAATTCCCAAGATGGACCTGGCATCCGCCGCCACTCCATCGATCCATCGGAGCCGAGGTCTTCCCACTCTTCTTGTCCCATAAATCCTTTCGTCTAGGACCATTTTAGGAATCTCATCCTGGGTCATTCTAATTATAAGACCTGCCCATCGAAGCCGGCCTACTTTTATTACCCTTAAAATATCTGGGCTCTTGTAGAGTCTTGCTAGCTCAGCGTTCGTCCTTATCCTCCATATCCCATTGGTGCAAACTGGGCCATAAATTCTCCTCAAAATTTTCCTCTCGAACCTTAGGAGAAGGGCTTCCTGAGAACTGGGTAATGTCCAGCATTCGGAGGCAAAAGCGAGAACTGGTCTTACTAGGGTCTGCACCTTGTGTTTTGGGAAATAGCCCTGCTTCTGAAATGCTTCAGTAACCCGAAATAACATTTATTTGAGGACATAATTCTGCGATGGATTTCTGCTTTTATGTCATTATCTGCGTTCACCTGCGATTCAAGGTACACAAATTCCTTCACCCTTTCAAATTTAAACCCTCCAGCCATAAAATGCGATGGTTCATGCACATGCACTTGTGGGCCTGCATGCATATATTTGGTTTTTGATTCATTGACCTCTAAACCTAATCTAGCTGATGATATCTGGAGACTGTTAAAAGCATTTTCTAAATCTGTAGGGGTTCTTGCCACAATATCTATGTCATCGGCGAAGGCCAAAATCATAGAAGATCTATTGAATATAGTTCCCCCAATTCGTATTCCAGATTTCCGCACTGCACTTTCAAGAGCCAAATTGAAGAGAAGGCATCCAAGGCAATCACCCTGTCTCAGCCCTTTGTGAGTTTCGAAGCTTTCAGTCAGGTCACCTTGAACACGCACTGTGCAATGTACCTTCTTCATCGTAGCCCTAATCAGTCGTATCAGCTTCGGTGGTATTCCCATTTCCAGCAGCTCCTTGTACAGCTCGTTCCTCTTTATACTATCATAGGCCATTCGGAAGTCAATGAACAGGTGGTATGTGTGGATATTATACTCCCTGCACCTCTCCAGAATGCTTCCAATGCAGAATATCTGATCCATGGTAGACTTTCCTCTCATGAAGCCCGTCTGGTACTTTCCTGTATTCTGCTCGGCAAAAGGAAGCAATTTTTTATAAAGTATTCGAGAGAACACCTTATATGCACATGGTAAGAGGGATATACCACGATAATTATGGCAATCAAGCAAATCCCCCTTCTTGTAAATGGGGCATATAACTGCTTTGCGCCACTCACAAGGAATTTCCTCCATCCTCCAGATATCCATTATTATATTATAGAGGACTTTGACTAATTCTTCTCCTCCATACTTAAAAAGTTCTCAGATATACAGGATTATAAGATACTTATAGCTGTCATTGTTGGTGTAATAATTAAAGTGTTTGTGTTATTTAAGTTATGTTCAAATACAGTCATTATATTAATTATATGTATTACTAAGATATTAACGTCCGTTCTACTCTTAGATAAGTCATCATCATCATCATTCGTGGCGCTACAACTCCTGTAGAGTCAAGGCCTCCTGCAGCTTGGTTCGCCAGTCTTCTCTATTGGTTGCCACTGCTCTCCAATTGCGAATTCCCAAGATGGACCTGGCATCCGCCGCCACTCCATCGATCCATCGGAGCCGAGGTCTTCCCACTCTTCTTGTCCCATAAATCCTTTCGTCTAGGACCATTTTAGGAATCTCATCCTGGGTCATTCTAATTATAAGACCTGCCCATCGAAGCCGGCCTACTTTTATTACCCTTAAAATATCTGGGCTCTTGTAGAGTCTTGCTAGCTCAGCGTTCGTCCTTATCCTCCATATCCCATTGGTGCAAACTGGGCCATAAATTCTCCTCAAAATTTTCCTCTCGAACCTTAGGAGAAGGGCTTCCTGAGAACTGGGTAATGTCCAGCATTCGGAGGCAAAAGCGAGAACTGGTCTTACTAGGGTCTGCACCTTGTGTTTTGGGAAATAGCCCTGCTTCTGAAATGCTTCAGTAACCCGAAATAACATTTATTTGAGGACATAATTCTGCGATGGATTTCTGCTTTTATGTCATTATCTGCGTTCACCTGCGATTCAAGGTACACAAATTCCTTCACCCTTTCAAATTTAAACCCTCCAGCCATAAAATGCGATGGTTCATGCACATGCACTTGTGGGCCTGCATGCATATATTTGGTTTTTGATTCATTGACCTCTAAACCTAATCTAGCTGATGATATCTGGAGACTGTTAAAAGCATTTTCTAAATCTGTAGGGGTTCTTGCCACAATATCTATGTCATCGGCGAAGGCCAAAATCATAGAAGATCTATTGAATATAGTTCCCCCAATTCGTATTCCAGATTTCCGCACTGCACTTTCAAGAGCCAAATTGAAGAGAAGGCATCCAAGGCAATCACCCTGTCTCAGCCCTTTGTGAGTTTCGAAGCTTTCAGTCAGGTCACCTTGAACACGCACTGTGCAATGTACCTTCTTCATCGTAGCCCTAATCAGTCGTATCAGCTTCGGTGGTATTCCCATTTCCAGCAGCTCCTTGTACAGCTCGTTCCTCTTTATACTATCATAGGCCATTCGGAAGTCAATGAACAGGTGGTATGTGTGGATATTATACTCCCTGCACCTCTCCAGAATGCTTCTAATGCAGAATATCTGATCCATGGTAGACTTTCCTCTCATGAAGCCCGTCTGGTACTTTCCTGTATTCTGCTCGGCAAAAGGAAGCAATTTTTTATAAAGTATTCGAGAGAACACCTTATATGCACATGGTAAGAGGGATATACCACGATAATTATGGCAATCAAGCAAATCCCCCTTCTTGTAAATGGGGCATATAACTGCTTTGCGCCACTCACAAGGAATTTCCTCCATCCTCCAGATATCCATTATTATATTATAGAGGACTTTGACTAATTCTTCTCCTCCATACTTAAAAAGTTCTCAGATATACAGGATTATAAGATACTTATAGCTGTCATTGTTGGTGTAATAATTAAAGTGTTTGTGTTATTTAAGTTATGTTCAAATACAGTCATTATATTAATTATATGTATTACTAAGATATTAACGTCCGTTCTACTCTTAGATAAGTCATCATCATCATCATTCGTGGCGCTACAACTCCTGTAGAGTCAAGGCCTCCTGCAGCTTGGTTCGCCAGTCTTCTCTATTGGTTGCCACTGCTCTCCAATTGCGAATTCCCAAGATGGACCTGGCATCCGCCGCCACTCCATCGATCCATCGGAGCCGAGGTCTTCCCACTCTTCTTGTCCCATAAATCCTTTCGTCTAGGACCATTTTAGGAATCTCATCCTGGGTCATTCTAATTATAAGACCTGCCCATCGAAGCCGGCCTACTTTTATTACCCTTAAAATATCTGGGCTCTTGTAGAGTCTTGCTAGCTCAGCGTTCGTCCTTATCCTCCATATCCCATTGGTGCAAACTGGGCCATAAATTCTCCTCAAAATTTTCCTCTCGAACCTTAGGAGAAGGGCTTCCTGAGAACTGGGTAATGTCCAGCATTCGGAGGCAAAAGCGAGAACTGGTCTTACTAGGGTCTGCACCTTGTGTTTTGGGAAATAGCCCTGCTTCTGAAATGCTTCAGTAACCCGAAATAACATTTATTTGAGGACATAATTCTGCGATGGATTTCTGCTTTTATGTCATTATCTGCGTTCACCTGCGATTCAAGGTACACAAATTCCTTCACCCTTTCAAATTTAAACCCTCCAGCCATAAAATGCGATGGTTCATGCACATGCACTTGTGGGCCTGCATGCATATATTTGGTTTTTGATTCATTGACCTCTAAACCTAATCTAGCTGATGATATCTGGAGACTGTTAAAAGCATTTTCTAAATCTGTAGGGGTTCTTGCCACAATATCTATGTCATCGGCGAAGGCCAAAATCATAGAAGATCTATTGAATATAGTTCCCCCAATTTGTATTCCAGATTTCCGCACTGCACTTTCAAGAGCCAAATTGAAGAGAAGGCATCCAAGGCAATCACCCTGTCTCAGCCCTTTGTGAGTTTCGAAGCTTTCAGTCAGGTCACCTTGAACACGCACTGTGCAATGTACCTTCTTCATCGTAGCCCTAATCAGTCGTATCAGCTTCGGTGGTATTCCCATTTCCAGCAGCTCCTTGTACAGCTCGTTCCTCTTTATACTATCATAGGCCATTCGGAAGTCAATGAACAGGTGGTATGTGTGGATATTATACTCCCTGCACCTCTCCAGAATGCTTCTAATGCAGAATATCTGATCCATGGTAGACTTTCCTCTCATGAAGCCCGTCTGGTACTTTCCTGTATTCTGCTCGGCAAAAGGAAGCAATTTTTTATAAAGTATTCGAGAGAACACCTTATATGCACATGGTAAGAGGGATATACCACGATAATTATGGCAATCAAGCAAATCCCCCTTCTTGTAAATGGGGCATATAACTGCTTTGCGCCACTCACAAGGAATTTCCTCCATCCTCCAGATATCCATTATTATATTATAGAGGACTTTGACTAATTCTTCTCCTCCATACTTAAAAAGTTCTCAGATATACAGGATTATAAGATACTTATAGCTGTCATTGTTGGTGTAATAATTAAAGTGTTTGTGTTATTTAAGTTATGTTCAAATACAGTCATTATATTAATTATATGTATTACTAAGATATTAACGTCCGTTCTACTCTTAGATAAGTCATCATCATCATCATTCGTGGCGCTACAACTCCTGTAGAGTCAAGGCCTCCTGCAGCTTGGTTCGCCAGTCTTCTCTATTGGTTGCCACTGCTCTCCAATTGCGAATTCCCAAGATGGACCTGGCATCCGCCGCCACTCCATCGATCCATCGGAGCCGAGGTCTTCCCACTCTTCTTGTCCCATAAATCCTTTCGTCTAGGACCATTTTAGGAATCTCATCCTGGGTCATTCTAATTATAAGACCTGCCCATCGAAGCCGGCCTACTTTTATTACCCTTAAAATATCTGGGCTCTTGTAGAGTCTTGCTAGCTCAGCGTTCGTCCTTATCCTCCATATCCCATTGGTGCAAACTGGGCCATAAATTCTCCTCAAAATTTTCCTCTCGAACCTTAGGAGAAGGGCTTCCTGAGAACTGGGTAATGTCCAGCATTCGGAGGCAAAAGCGAGAACTGGTCTTACTAGGGTCTGCACCTTGTGTTTTGGGAAATAGCCCTGCTTCTGAAATGCTTCAGTAACCCGAAATAACATTTATTTGAGGACATAATTCTGCGATGGATTTCTGCTTTTATGTCATTATCTGCGTTCACCTGCGATCCAAGGTACACAAATTCCTTCACCCTTTCAAATTTAAACCCTCCAGCCATAAAATGCGATGGTTCATGCACATGCACTTGTGGGCCTGCATGCATATATTTGGTTTTTGATTCATTGACCTCTAAACCTAATCTAGCTGATGATATCTGGAGACTGTTAAAAGCATTTTCTAAATCTGTAGGGGTTCTTGCCACAATATCTATGTCATCGGCGAAGGCCAAAATCATAGAAGATCTATTGAATATAGTTCCCCCAATTTGTATTCCAGATTTCCGCACTGCACTTTCAAGAGCCAAATTGAAGAGAAGGCATCCAAGGCAATCACCCTGTCTCAGCCCTTTGTGAGTTTCGAAGCTTTCAGTCAGGTCACCTTGAACACGCACTGTGCAATGTACCTTCTTCATCGTAGCCCTAATCAGTCGTATCAGCTTCGGTGGTATTCCCATTTCCAGCAGCTCCTTGTACAGCTCGTTCCTCTTTATACTATCATAGGCCATTCGGAAGTCAATGAACAGGTGGTATGTGTGGATATTATACTCCCTGCACCTCTCCAGAATGCTTCTAATGCAGAATATCTGATCCATGGTAGACTTTCCTCTCATGAAGCCCGTCTGGTACTTTCCTGTATTCTGCTCGGCAAAAGGAAGCAATTTTTTATAAAGTATTCGAGAGAACACCTTATATGCACATGGTAAGAGGGATATACCACGATAATTATGGCAATCAAGCAAATCCCCCTTCTTGTAAATGGGGCATATAACTGCTTTGCGCCACTCACAAGGAATTTCCTCCATCCTCCAGATATCCATTATTATATTATAGAGGACTTTGACTAATTCTTCTCCTCCATACTTAAAAAGTTCTCAGATATACAGGATTATAAGATACTTATAGCTGTCATTGTTGGTGTAATAATTAAAGTGTTTGTGTTATTTAAGTTATGTTCAAATACAGTCATTATATTAATTATATGTATTACTAAGATATTAACGTCCGTTCTACTCTTAGATAAGTCATCATCATCATCATTCGTGGCGCTACAACTCCTGTAGAGTCAAGGCCTCCTGCAGCTTGGTTCGCCAGTCTTCTCTATTGGTTGCCACTGCTCTCCAATTGCGAATTCCCAAGATGGACCTGGCATCCGCCGCCACTCCATCGATCCATCGGAGCCGAGGTCTTCCCACTCTTCTTGTCCCATAAATCCTTTCGTCTAGGACCATTTTAGGAATCTCATCCTGGGTCATTCTAATTATAAGACCTGCCCATCGAAGCCGGCCTACTTTTATTACCCTTAAAATATCTGGGCTCTTGTAGAGTCTTGCTAGCTCAGCGTTCGTCCTTATCCTCCATATCCCATTGGTGCAAACTGGGCCATAAATTCTCCTCAAAATTTTCCTCTCGAACCTTAGGAGAAGGGCTTCCTGAGAACTGGGTAATGTCCAGCATTCGGAGGCAAAAGCGAGAACTGGTCTTACTAGGGTCTGCACCTTGTGTTTTGGGAAATAGCCCTGCTTCTGAAATGCTTCAGTAACCCGAAATAACATTTATTTGAGGACATAATTCTGCGATGGATTTCTGCTTTTATGTCATTATCTGCGTTCACCTGCGATTCAAGGTACACAAATTCCTTCACCCTTTCAAATTTAAACCCTCCAGCCATAAAATGCGATGGTTCATGCACATGCACTTGTGGGCCTGCATGCATATATTTGGTTTTTGATTCATTGACCTCTAAACCTAATCTAGCTGATGATATCTGGAGACTGTTAAAAGCATTTTCTAAATCTGTAGGGGTTCTTGCCACAATATCTATGTCATCGGCGAAGGCCAAAATCATAGAAGATCTATTGAATATAGTTCCCCCAATTTGTATTCCAGATTTCCGCACTGCACTTTCAAGAGCCAAATTGAAGAGAAGGCATCCAAGGCAATCACCCTGTCTCAGCCCTTTGTGAGTTTCGAAGCTTTCAGTCAGGTCACCTTGAACACGCACTGTGCAATGTACCTTCTTCATCGTAGCCCTAATCAGTCGTATCAGCTTCGGTGGTATTCCCATTTCCAGCAGCTCCTTGTACAGCTCGTTCCTCTTTATACTATCATAGGCCATTCGGAAGTCAATGAACAGGTGGTATGTGTGGATATTATACTCCCTGCACCTCTCCAGAATGCTTCTAATGCAGAATATCTGATCCATGGTAGACTTTCCTCTCATGAAGCCCGTCTGGTACTTTCCTGTATTCTGCTCGGCAAAAGGAAGCAATTTTTTATAAAGTATTCGAGAGAACACCTTATATGCACATGGTAAGAGGGATATACCACGATAATTATGGCAATCAAGCAAATCCCCCTTCTTGTAAATGGGGCATATAACTGCTTTGCGCCACTCACAAGGAATTTCCTCCATCCTCCAGATATCCATTATTATATTATAGAGGACTTTGACTAATTCTTCTCCTCCATACTTAAAAAGTTCTCAGATATACAGGATTATAAGATACTTATAGCTGTCATTGTTGGTGTAATAATTAAAGTGTTTGTGTTATTTAAGTTATGTTCAAATACAGTCATTATATTAATTATATGTATTACTAAGATATTAACGTCCGTTCTACTCTTAGATAAGTCATCATCATCATCATTCGTGGCGCTACAACTCCTGTAGAGTCAAGGCCTCCTGCAGCTTGGTTCGCCAGTCTTCTCTATTGGTTGCCACTGCTCTCCAATTGCGAATTCCCAAGATGGACCTGGCATCCGCCGCCACTCCATCGATCCATCGGAGCCGAGGTCTTCCCACTCTTCTTGTCCCATAAATCCTTTCGTCTAGGACCATTTTAGGAATCTCATCCTGGGTCATTCTAATTATAAGACCTGCCCATCGAAGCCGGCCTACTTTTATTACCCTTAAAATATCTGGGCTCTTGTAGAGTCTTGCTAGCTCAGCGTTCGTCCTTATCCTCCATATCCCATTGGTGTAAACTGGGCCATAAATTCTCCTCAAAATTTTCCTCTCGAACCTTAGGAGAAGGGCTTCCTGAGAACTGGGTAATGTCCAGCATTCGGAGGCAAAAGCGAGAACTGGTCTTACTAGGGTCTGCACCTTGTGTTTTGGGAAATAGCCCTGCTTCTGAAATGCTTCAGTAACCCGAAATAACATTTATTTGAGGACATAATTCTGCGATGGATTTCTGCTTTTATGTCATTATCTGCGTTCACCTGCGATCCAAGGTACACAAATTCCTTCACCCTTTCAAATTTAAACCCTCCAGCCATAAAATGCGATGGTTCATGCACATGCACTTGTGGGCCTGCATGCATATATTTGGTTTTTGATTCATTGACCTCTAAACCTAATCTAGCTGATGATATCTGGAGACTGTTAAAAGCATTTTCTAAATCTGTAGGGGTTCTTGCCACAATATCTATGTCATCGGCGAAGGCCAAAATCATAGAAGATCTATTGAATATAGTTCCCCCAATTTGTATTCCAGATTTCCGCACTGCACTTTCAAGAGCCAAATTGAAGAGAAGGCATCCAAGGCAATCACCCTGTCTCAGCCCTTTGTGAGTTTCGAAGCTTTCAGTCAGGTCACCTTGAACACGCACTGTGCAATGTACCTTCTTCATCGTAGCCCTAATCAGTCGTATCAGCTTCGGTGGTATTCCCATTTCCAGCAGCTCCTTGTACAGCTCGTTCCTCTTTATACTATCATAGGCCATTCGGAAGTCAATGAACAGGTGGTATGTGTGGATATTATACTCCCTGCACCTCTCCAGAATGCTTCTAATGCAGAATATCTGATCCATGGTAGACTTTCCTCTCATGAAGCCCGTCTGGTACTTTCCTGTATTCTGCTCGGCAAAAGGAAGCAATTTTTTATAAAGTATTCGAGAGAACACCTTATATGCACATGGTAAGAGGGATATACCACGATAATTATGGCAATCAAGCAAATCCCCCTTCTTGTAAATGGGGCATATAACTGCTTTGCGCCACTCACAAGGAATTTCCTCCATCCTCCAGATATCCATTATTATATTATAGAGGACTTTGACTAATTCTTCTCCTCCATACTTAAAAAGTTCTCAGATATACAGGATTATAAGATACTTATAGCTGTCATTGTTGGTGTAATAATTAAAGTGTTTGTGTTATTTAAGTTATGTTCAAATACAGTCATTATACTAATTATATGTATTACTAAGATATTAACGTCCGTTCTACTCTTAGATAAGTGTGTTTCCCAATACTTTTTTTGGCCGTTTTCCAACAAACTGGAAGATTAATCAGGGTTTTTGATGAATCCAGGAATTTCACGTGTCATTGCCTAGTAAATTCAGAGATCGTTGTACAAAAGTATGTATAGGTATCCAGTATTTATAACCTTGGTCCAAATATATTCGGGGAGTATGTACCGCTCTGGAAGATTTCCAAGAACTGAGTAGGATGATATAGCGCGCTACCGGATTCGGACCACTCACACTCCAAAAAAAAATATGCTGGGAACCGCGACACGTCTTTTTTCAGGCAGTCCATCAACCGCACGGCAATCACACGGCCTGAACAATTGGGGCAATAAATATTGTCACTGCCGTCGAATAAACCGATTAATTCCTCGTGCCTCTCCTTCGTCTGACGACCCCGGTTCCGGATGTTTTCGCAAGAAGTAATGCCTTTAAAGTGTATAGGATTTTCCGATTTTTCTTATGGGTTTTCTGTAACTTTGTACATCAATATAATATGTATTCCGAAAATCAAACAAAGCATGCTTTTAAATTCGATACAAAAAAAGTTCCAAACGTAATATAAAATAAACGATTACCTTAGAGTAGTAGGTATAAAAATGGTGATGTAAATTCGTATTAGGAAAAATTAATTAAGTCTTAAAAATAAAAATAATAATGATTGATGACATTACGCATTTCATTTATCACAACTCTTCAACAATATTTACATATACATGCAAGTAATGAACATTCATTTGATTGATGTGGTAATATTCATCCTTCATCAATTCGTATGTAGCATTTATGTATTAAAATCGTACACGTGTCATTTTTATTGTTGTTCTAATGCGTTATTTAATATAATGAAATAAAAGCTCACTTTGTCAATTTTAGAACATGTTTATTACAGAAATATAGTCTCAAAACGTCGCCAAAACGAAGTTTAAAAAAAAAGTCTGAATCTCAAGAACGAAAAGTAGATCCCCAAAGGATCAGCTTTGGGAGCCTTTTTTGTCGATCCTGTGTACGTGCCACGGCCAACTTAATCTTGCTTTTTTAATACAAGAAACTATTCCAGGTTCTCCATATAGGTCCTTAACATATGTGTTTGTACAGGGTGGCCCAAAAAAGACTGAAGGATTAAAAATAACTGTATTTTTTTTGTTTTTATTTTTTATTAAATTTTTTTTTTTGTTTTTAAATATTTAATTCATGGAAATTTTTTACATTTTAGTGTGAAATATAACATCTCTAAAATGGTGTCCATTTTCTTGCAAACAAAAATTGGCTCTTTTAACCGCATTTTCCATTACTGCCCGTAGAGTTTCTGGTTCCAAGTTCCTTATTTCTGCTTGAATGTTCTGCTTAAGCTCTTGAATTGTTTGGGGTTTATTGATATACACAACTCCTTTCAAATCATTTTCTCTGGCTATTTGACTAAAACGTAGCATATTGCAGGCGTACCTGATGATCTTGGGGAAGCAGTTGCTGTACCATTTGAATTTTATACGGAAACATTTTAAGATCCCGCTTAAAAATTCTTTGCAGGGATGTTCTGGAGATTCCCAATTGAGCAGAACGACGACGTCCTTCAGTCTTTTTTGGGCCACCCTGTATAATGATATTTTATAAATTTATTATGTTTTTAGGCCTTTGGATATAGAAATAAAGACGGAATTGTTTCTCTGGAAAAAATCAAAGTTTTATGTACAAAACATATTTACATGTCTTAAATGACAATAATTGCACAGGCCAGCGATGAAAAAACTTTTGTACTGAAAATACCTTATTACTATAGTTTTTTTGGGGTGCAGAATCCAAATATGGTATTACAAAAGCTGTATCACCCACAATTTCTTCATATTTTATAGTTAAATTTATTAAATTAAGCGATTTTAAAGAATTTAACACCTTTAATTTTTAAATTAAATAACTGAAAAACTAGGTCTATTGGTGTGGATGAAGCTGAAACACATTTGCTGGCCAAAAAAGGTTGCTTCTTTTTTCTGTTAACAGCTGATGTTTTGTTTACTGTCAACCTAACCTCACTTTCACGTTTCCTGTACATATGCTCAGTACAATGTCTAATCGCGGTTGTAAAAACTCTGCTGACAGTTTTTGTTGTATTTTTGGTGAGCTTGTGATTAAAAAACACCAAAGAAAAATTACAGGCTTTGTCAAAAAAGTTCAGCCATCATACTTTGGAACTAAACTTGGTGATCAGGATAAATCTTGGGCCCCGCATAAGGTATGCTATGTATGTGTCGAAGATCTAAGAAAATGGCCGAAAAAGGAGAAAAAAACCTTTAAATGTGCTGTTCCTAAGATATGGAGGGATCCAAGAAATCATTCCGATGATTGCTACTTTTGCAGGGTCGATATTACTGGTCATAACTCAAAAAACAAGAAGGTAATAAGCTACCCTAACCTTCCGCCCGCCTTCAGATGATTTAATTTATATCCCAACGGAAGTATTTTCTGGTGTACTATCAGAGCTAGATGAACAAGATGATGAAGAATTACAATTTTTTACAGAAAATGTTGAGCCTAAACTGTTTACTCAAATCGAGCTTAACGACTTGGTAAGGAATCTTGGCTTAACGAAAGGTAAAGCTGAATTGCTTGGCTCTAGACTAATAGAAAAGAACTTGTTTGCTGTTGGAAACAAGGGAAAGAAAGTATAGACCAATTCCAGTTGACAAGTGAAACTTGTACTAGCACATCATATCACTGTTTTAAGTAGCCACTGTAAATACAAGCCATGCTTATGATGTAACATAGTGTTTCATTAATTCCCCCGTATGCCGTACAGAAGCTTAGGTAGGGGTTATACTGCCTATTGCTGGAAAACTATGGGTCATACAAACAAACTAAAGCCAGATTTAGATTCTACACGTAAAAATCTATAAAGATCAACTTAAAGTTAAAAAAGTTTTCAATTTTTTTTTTGTTGGCCTGTGTTTTCAACAAAAATCCCTTCACCTGAAAAAAACATAAAGAAAGAGCATTCTTTACTACAGCATTATAGCGTTTACTTCGGGTTTCTTTCTTTCAGGATACTGGTTTTAATTTTCTCAACACACTGTTCCCTCTTGTATCTTTAATTTATTACAGCTGTTGTGTCAAGAAGGATGTAACGCTATTGCGGCTAATACAAAATTAAGAAAAGCGTTTTGATATTAGTCTCGCAGTTTTTTTTTACATATAAAAAGATAGTTAATGTATAATCGTTGATTTTTCTCTTCAAGTATATTAATTCTTCATTTTCCGGTTGTTAATGTTGAACACTGAACAATGAATTATAATTACTGAAATAATAGCTGGGATCTACAATATCTGAAGCGCCAGTGAACAAGTGGTTGATTACAATTTTTGTTTATAATGAATTACTTGTATCTGTGGAAGTGGAATCGTTAAATAAATGATTATTCCCTTTTTCGCCAAGGCTGCAGATATATTAGCTTGATTTATTATGTTTTGGCACGTAATGTCGTCAATGTAATGGATCATTTTAGCTCAAAAACACATATATACCTCTTGTAAATGTATCTCAATATGATAGAGAACATGGATAGTCGAAAAATATTTAATTAATCTATGTGATGTTAATCGATACCTATGTTAATATTCTAGTTATGTTCATTTTTGTTCCGTTTAGTTTTTTCGTTACAACTTTCTTAATGATTTTACTTGGAAGCCATCTGTTTTTGTAGGAGGCATTAATGAATATTTCTGTTTTGGCGAAATGTGCTGATTTTTTTTTTAGTATCCTACCTGTTTAGTTTATGGAGACCGCACGCTATGTTACGTTATAATCCTTGGTTTACAACGGTAGCGTAAGGAGCTAAGCTCAGAATTCAATTTATCTTGGTTGACTTTTCCGCCAGGACCGGATTTCCTGGGCACTTCCGCCGGAATGCGGTGTAGGGCAACCGCCTGCGGCTCTGTGGTATCTCGCTCAGCACCAGCCATTTCTACAGCCTATTCTTGTATCAATTTCTAACTACCGAATACTAGGCAATTGTTCATATTTATTACCTCATTAAAAATAACTTTCATACGTATTGCTTCAATCGACCGAATACTACTCTTTGAAAAGTGTGTTTCCCAATACTTTTCTGGCCGTTTTCCAACAAGGTGGAAGATTAATTGGCTTTTCGAAAGCTAAGTCTTTCTTACTTGCATCCAGAGCATTATTGATGTCATTAGTTTTAATGTTACAATCTTGTCACTCTGACTTTTTTTTTTATATTTTAAGTTTTTAACTTCATTCATCAAAACTTACAACATAACTTACAAACAAAACGTTGAATGAATGGTGCCAGCTTTGGAAAACTAGACTTAACCACGAAAAGTCACAACATATCACTTTTCTCTTATACGATAAACCTTCCCTCCCATTTACCTTTATAACTCACCCATTCTACAAATAGACAAAGTACAATACCTTGGACTAACATTTAATAGGACACTGAAATGGGATATTCATATTAAGAAAAAACGCCGTAAATAAATCTTAAACTCAACTTAATGTATTGTCTTATCAGAAAACAACTCCAAATTATAAAACAAGACGAAAATTGAACACGTACACTTACTTAATAAAACCAGTTTGGACATATGCATAACAAATTTACGGCATCGCTAAACAGACTCACTGAAAACGGCTACAAACATTCCAATCGAAAATGTTCAGACTTGTCAATAAAAAACATGCATAATGACTTAAAATACCAGCGGTCGATAAACACATACGAACATGCTACATACGCTTTCAAGAAAAACTACACGATATGGCCACGACTCTCATGCCTAAGAACACTAGGAGGAGGTACCGCGGGGCACGGTTCTTCTTCATGGCTGTCATATCTTTATATTGTAATTTTACTGCCAGCCAAACAGCTGATTGCCAATTGTTTGTACTTGACAGGTGCGGATAGATATAAAAAGTGAAAAACTCATTCATACACTAACAACGTAGAAGGCCTAATTCTTATTTTAATCGAGCAATGCTTTCTTCGATTCTTTTTCTAATTCTCCCCATAAGCCATCATGATTGCTAGTTCTATTAGAAAAAAACTTGTAGTTTATAGTTTTTTTTACATTAACACAAGTATACACCAGAGCAGAAAATGGTTATGGATATGTAATGTATATGATGAATGTAAAAAACTATCAATGAATGGGCGAAGGTTACCTTTAGGAATGATAGTCCATAAAGTTGGCAGAGAGAGAGAAAGGCTTTATTTTTTCAACAGTGCTGTTCAACTACATTGGATTGCCATAACACACAGCATATTGATCAATCCATATTAGACATACTGTACATTACAATTTTAAATTTATGAATATAAATAAATTTAATAAATGTATGAATAAATTTATAAATTTAATAAATTTATGAATAAATTTATAAATTTAATCAATATGATAATATTGATACGCTGAAAAGTGATCAAGACAACTTTTGTAAAAACATAGTTTTTTAAATACAAGCATTAAATTAGATCAAATATGATCACCTTACATAATAAATTCTTTTCTTTCTATATTATCTATTAAAATCTAGTATCCCTTTCCTTAACATCTTCTGATTTCGATGTAATATTGTCAAAATGCTGTCATCATGTTCGTAAAATTGTCCAATTACCCATGAGTTGTCCATTGAATAAGTTTGTAAAACATATATTTGTTGAAATTGAAGTTGAAAATATCAGTTGCGTTTTTCGATTTGTTTTGGGAATTCTCCAGAGACATCCATTCTTTAATAGCAGGAATCGATGTGGTTCTGAATACCGATGCATGAACTTTCTCGATCTCTTCCTAAATTATAGCTTCGAATCTCATTTCCCTCTTTATATTTTCGTTTGAAATGTGAAATTTATTAGCTTCCTTCGAATTCCTATTTATCTTCCAATAAAATTCCGATATTTAAGGAATTCCTACATCATGTCTTTTAAGGCATTCAATACTTTTTTATTTGCTTCTTCGATTATTAAGCCCTCAATAACCAGCATTTTCTTTCTTCCTATATCTTTCATGTATTAAAAGATATTTGATTTTTTTTTCTTGTGTGAAAATGTTATTATTATTTATTTCATAAACTCATAGCTCCGATTCAATTCGATAGCAAACCCGGGTCAAACTCTAGGAGCCCTAAGTTGAAACAAACGTTTTTCTTTATCGTCCCTACTTAATTACAATATATTTATAAATACATGTGTAAGCTATGAGACTATTATAATTATGTGTGATATGCAATAAATGCACGAATTTAGCGCTGCAGCATGATTACAGCCTAGGCATAATATCGATTCGTGATATATATTTGTGACTGATTAAAAACAATTCAAAAATACTTTTCTATTATATATATTTTTCATTTGCTGATATTGCTCCCTAAATTTTACTTGAAAGATTTGAAAAAAAAAAACAACGGATAAATTAGTTTTTCTGTTTTTGTGACGCCCGACAAATTAAAACATAATCAAATCAATAAAATAGAGCCAAAACTCAAAACGAAACATTCAATTTTATTAGAATACAAATGGAAAAAACCACAAGCAGAGCCTTATGTTTCAAAATTTTTTATGTAAAATACAAACACTTATCAATCGACGTATCGCCTATTCAGGCATTATCAAGACACAATAAAAAATAAGTTCAATCACATCTCAAAACAGAAGTGCAATACATCCCAACGAATAATCGCTCAAAAAGGCACATAATCCGGGAACGCACCTCCACCCCAAGACGTTCAAACCAAAACTCTTTTGATAAGTGTTTGTATTTTACATAAAAAAATTTGAAACATAAGGCTCTGCTTGTGGTTTTTTCCATTTGCATTCTAATAAAACATAATCAAGTTTTGGGCCCAAATAAGAAGCATCCTATTATTTATTTCAAATAGTAAATATATTAATAGTATCCTAAAAATTTGGATTGCTTTTACTTATCTTTAATGGAAATAAAAAGATGATTTATATGAAGTTACCAGAGGCCAAGGTTCTGCAAGGGCGGTAGATCCCGGCATTGAATAAATATTGATCGTAGTATTTATTAGTAACAATTTACGTGAAATATTACCAATATTCCAGAGAGGGTGTCCTTTACCTCCGGGACACAGATGTATAAAATGGTTCTGTAACGGTTATAACATAATTCTAGAAATATTCATTTCATTATTTCAGGCCTTCAGGATCAAAAGCGGATGGATAGCTTTCAAACTTCGAAAATTGACTTTTGCTAAGTTTTCGCTAGCTTAGCCATAAAGCATTGCTTTATAAAAAGAACAGAAAATGTCCATGTCCACTTTTGATCCGAACGCCTCACTTATTTTTGCTTCCTCATAAAATTCCGTTCTTCAAGATGTTTTTCAAGTGAATAATCATCTCAAAATAAGTAGATGGCATCTGTGTTATGCCCTGAAACCCATAATTCCTGACTGTTCTTGTTATTTGGATCTGTAATGCTCCCCTCCAGAGTCATCATAAGCGCTCCAGGGACGGAGTGGTATTCATGGGTCATTTGCCATAGAGGAGCGTATAAACTGTTATGGCCCAATAACAACGTCGAGTGAATTACCATCAGTTCTTGAAGGCTGGGATGAACAAAACGATCCATGATATAGAGTATTCTAGAGTAGGTTTGTTCTGTTGTTTCTGGTGATGGTGTAAGGTTTTTTACTTATGATAGAGGAGTAATAATTGATTTATGTTTTATGTATCACTGTAGTATAATAAGTACTTATTCATATACAGACTGGTAAACAATAAAGTGTTGTAATAGTGACAAATAATAATTTCTTATATCCATCAATTATTTAATCAGTTATACTATTCGTTAATTATACTGTCTTAATTAATTTAGTTATATTGAAACGATATAATTTCACGTTCGTTGTATCGTTAAAATTTTAAATATTAATACACACCTCTGAAATTCCATACTTCTATTAAGTATTTTCCTCACTCTCACGTTTTTCAAAATTATATTTTTCTTATTTTATAAAAATATTAAATAATTTCGAACTATTTAGTACAAATAATAAGCTTGAAGAAATAAAGAAATAAATATAATGAATGATACATAATGGCGGGCATCGATAAAGAAAAGGAGATAAACCACCCAACGGTAGTACTCAAAAATTATATTAAAATTAAAAACTGAATAAACTGAATTTCTTTATTGCTGATTCTTCTTTACAATATAATTAGCAATAATTATGATATAACAATTTTAACAATGACTGTTTATGATCCGTTAAAGGTTTTCTCATTTAAATAGTAGGTGTAGGTTACATTATCATCTCTAATACATGGCCTTCCAATGTATATAAAGTATTTTTCATATACTTATATATGTATATATAAATAAATAAAATATATATATATATATATATATATATATATATATATATATATATATATATATATATATATATATATATATATATATACCGTCTTGTACGTAAAATATTATTGTGTAAGAATAAAACATTTTTATTCACAAATTTATATTTAATCTGTATACAAAAAAGGTACGATTATTACATTGTATTATAATATTATGCCCCTCCATGTGTTTTTTGTGATCACACATGTGACAATTTGAATATAGCCTTTTTTCTTTCCTATGGCCATCACTTGTTATCAGATATATGCATATGGTTTATGGTAAAACTTACCATAATTAAGTAAAACTTACCTTAAACTTGATGTTTCTGAACCTTATTTTTTCTTTTTTTTTTGTAGGTCCGTTTGCGCCTGAAGCAGCTGCCGCCTGGGAGACTATGCCTTGTCATCAGTAGAGGTAAATGACTCTACAAATTCCTTTATATATTGTTATCAGGCTAATATTTTTCCTCATTGTCATCCTATTTTACTTGCTCTCAGCGTGTAGTTTAAACTTATTTCTTTCATTCTGGCCTACGTTTTTAGTATGAGTCGTTTTAATTGTTCATTGATGCGCGAGTCTATTGTATCACTTTTTCGATATTCACGGTGTGTGGGATTAAACAATACTCTTTCTTCATCTTTTGTATTTTGGTTATTAGTTTAGCTGTTTTTTGCTGGAAGTAAGCAGTTCAAAAACATCACCTCATAGCGGAAATTTTTAAAAGGAAAAACGTCGTACTGTTTGGATTTTTTTTATTATTTATGTATGCACTTCATTTTGCATTTATAGGTTCAGATTATTGTTTTAAATACTAATACTAAGTTTAATATGACAGGTGTAATACAACTTTTAACTTTTTATTCATTTAATTTTTATATTTTCTAAAAATAGAAGTTATCATGAGCTTTCGTGTTTATTATGGGCAATGAGAAGATTTCGATAATCATTTCATCAAGAAAAAAAGTTTCAACTAACATTTCGAAGTATAAATGATATGAGCTTTTTGAAATGTTCATTTCTAGATGAAATGATTACCGAAGAATACACATTTCCCATAATCACATTCTGTTTTCATACTAAAGGTCATGCATGATAATTTGTATTTTTCAGAAAATATTAAAAGGGAAACGAATAAAAAATTAAAACTTTTTGTGACTCGACTCGAAGTGACAACCTGCGGAATAATTACAATATGATAAATAATCTATCAATGGTCATAGAGAGTAGAAAATGATAACATAAACAGAACAAAGGAGATGGATTGGGTGGCGGTAAAATAAAACATTATGAATATTTAAACAACTAATATAATTTATTCATTGAAACAATGATTCCACCAGCATTGTAGGACTTCAAAAAATCATGATAGAACAAAGTGTGATGAGATGAAGCGAGATTAAATAAGATTAACCGATATAAAATTCTACCCTTTACCTATATTAATACTACCTATATTATTTTAAATAAATACATTACGAGCTACTTCTAGGTCGTCACATGCAGTATTATCCACACTCTCAACCATCCAGATCTTCTACGTTGGTAGAATACTTTGGTTTCAAAAACTAATTTATTCTTTTCCACACTATTTACGCGGTCAACCAGAAATAATTAAAAAATATTTATAGATAAATAATTATATCAATTGGGACGTGGAGATGCAAAAAGGGGTAAATCCATATTTTATCATTTTTAATTTTTTGTAATGTGTTTTCACGAAATTAGCGTCCTCTAAACTGTGGTACATGGTTCACCATTCAAAACAGCCGCTCTTCAAAATAGCCGCTTGGAGCACTACGTACGGATGTGTGAAACTGACATACGAAAATTGACGTAATTTTTCCTGTTGTTGGTCACTCATTTCTTCCATCGGATAGGGTAGTTGACCAAATTGAGAAGGACTTATAAAAAAAAGTCTTTAAAAAATTATTAAACCATCTGCATTTAAAGTTTATGGAAACAAAAAGATTCCTCTTGAAAAAACTGAGAACAATAATTATATCCTGATATTTGGGGAAAGATCTCTGTAACTCCTACTCTGTAAATTCTGACTAGTAATGTTTTATCACAGTCCACAGAAATACAACCTGGTGTGAAACTAGCCCTTGCAAAGATACGCGATGTTGCCAGACTTTTGGTGAAACATTTCGGCCCTCAATGGTCAGAAATTGCAGTCTACCTGAACTGCAATTTTACAAAGAAATAATGTTACTCACTGAAGGCAACGATGAAGATTACGAACTAGATGTTGTTCATGAAGAAATAAATTCCTTTGACCAATATGAACATAAGATCATTTGAAAGTAATATTGAACAAATATTATTATAATAAGTAGTTAATTTGTTTGATAATAATTTTTTTTAATGTTTAAACAAATTCAAATAATTCAAGAAAAAATAAATCAACTTTGTTTTTTGTTACTTATTTTTTCCGTCAAAGTTATTTCATTGTTAAATTATTAAAAAACTATAATGAGTTAATTATCATGGGTTCTTTTTCCTAGTTTATTGATTTTTTAAATTTTTCCCTCGGTGGCATACAAGCTATACACCTCAATCCTAGAAAGGAAACTAAGGCTTGCACTTGAGAACCAAATAGAGAGGGAACAAGTGGGATTTCGCCCAGGGAGACAGACCCAAGATCATATTTTCGTATTACGAAGCATCACAGAAAAAGCAAGGGACAGAAATACGAATGTATACATGGCTTTCCTTGATCTAAAAGCAGCATTCGACTCTGTCCCTCGACAAGAAATATGGGGTGCTTTGGCGGCAAAAAATGTGCCAGAAGATCTCATCACTGCAATTAAATGTTTTACCATAGAGAGAGGTGAGAGGCAGGGTGACTGCTTGAGTCCTACTCTATTAATATTATTTATCGATAAAATTAAGCCCCATACTGCCTGGACGGTGGTCATCGGAAAGTGGAACTTAATGTTATGTTTCAAAGTCACAGGTACTTGAAGTTGTGGAAGAGTAAACCTAGTTGGGGACAATAATCAGCAGCAGGGGTAGAATTGACCCAGAAGTAACTAACAGTATATACAAAGCCAATCAGGTTTACTACCATATTTGCAACATTATAGTTGGGCAAGGGGTTTTGGAAAGGAAACCAAAATGCACATCTACAAAACAGTTTACCTCCCAACCCTCACTTATGGAAGTTAAAGCTGGGTTGTGCTGGACAAACAAGCTAGCCGAGTGACAGCGGCGGAGATGAAATTCCTGCGGAGAGTTGTAAGGAAGACCAGGAGGGACCGCGTCAGGAATGAAAGAATCAGAGAGGAGCTGAAAGATTTCTTTAAAAAACGACAGCTAAAGTAGTTTGGCCACGTCTGTCAGATGGACGAAGAGAGAGAGCCATGGAAGCTAGACCCACTGGGAAGAGGCCAAGAGGCTGTCCCAGAGTTTCCTATCAGGAATATATCCAGTGTATCGGAGGGGAGAGAGGCAAGACCCTCCAGGAAATGAGGCGGCTGAATAGGGACCGCGAGGCATGGCTGCATTGGGTGGAGGTTCCTAGATGCTAGCAATGGCATAAGAGGAATTCAAAGAAGTAGAGGGGACAATTTTCCCTTGCAGATTGACAAAAATCCAATTTATTTAAATTGCTTAAAAATTTGGAATTTTGAAATTCTGAACATTATTGTACAGGTGTGTTTCTGATATGGTTTGGAAACTTTTGATCCAAAAAATAATTGTCCCAAATAAATCATCACCTTTTATATACCGCATATTTTTGTGGTTCCTGAAAAATTTTGGATTTATCCCCTTTTGCATCTCCACGCCTCAATTTATTCTATTTAAAAAATCTTCACCATTATCCAAGTCCTTCTTATAATATTAATAAAAAATATTTTATTTAACATTATTTGTGATATTTCACTATAGATGAGGAACGGGGGTAAATTAATAAGTTCTAAATCATGGTTTTGGGGATTGTCTGTTTGGTGATTACATGAGCTAGAATGCGGCTCAAAACGCGTTCGATCAGCATTGTTCCATTAAAGTGGAAAAAAGGGCAAATTTCAATCACTCACTTTTTCCAGTATTCTATTGGTTTTTACACTTATATTGGCCAAGAATACGTCTATTAAGCTGAAGGGTTAAATTTTTTTTAATGATGATTGAATATGACGGATTGAATTGGTCAGGGGTCCAGTCAAATATAACGCAAAATAAGTAAAACTTATTTTTAAAAAAAAGTTTCACTTATTTTGTGTATCTTTGACTCCACTCCCTGACCAATTCAATCCGTCATTAGAATTATCCAGTCAACTATTTTCCACTCATATAATTGAATATGATTTAGAGAAGCGTCTTTGGGCGGTATCAACTTCTTTCCCTGATATTTTGATTTTTCCAATTTCGTATTTTATTTATTATTTTGAAGAAAACATAAGTCCGAACGAACAGAGCTGTGCTTCTCGATTTTTCAATCACTTTTTTTTTTTTTACCTTATAGGCGTTCCGACAAGGGTTGCCTCAACTAGCCAGAGCAGAGCTCCATGTCTCTCTATCCAACTAATCTTCTTCCAGGAGACCTCGACCAGCCATCTCCTCCTGGACACCCTCCGTCCACCTGCTTCTTGGCCATCCGGGTCTTCTCCCTGGTTAAACCCAATCCAGGACTCGATTCGGACGCCATTCTCACCTTGGGTGGCGTGCCTCGATCCTTTCATCGGTAGATATATCCACATCCATCCTCTGTTGAATTTCTTTGTTTCTTACATTATCCAGCCTGGTGACACAAAAAAACCTCCTCCAGAAATCCATTACAACCGCCTGAATCTTCGAGTATAGTCCAGGTTTCCATAGAATATGTCAAAATGGTTTCCACTATTGCTGTGAAAATATGACATTTATTTTCTTTAGAAATCACAATACTGCCAAAGGAGCGGATTGAGCATTCGGGTAGCCTTTCGGACTTACTCCAACTTTCTTCTCAGACGACCTTGTAGCATCCAAATAAGAACACAGGTACTTAAATATATTTACTTATTTAGAGGCCTCCCTGCCCACCAAAAGAGCATTAGTGGCCATATATTCGGTCTTCTCTAGGTCTATTTTACGATTTAAAATTCCTAATCATACAGTATTTCCTAGTCCAAAACCGTAGGTGTATTTACCTATTCCTGTAGTATGTAATTATGGTGATACTCTTATAAGTTAATGTAATTAAAAAGTATAATTAAAAATTGCTCTGGTTTATAAAATAAATAAAATGGTTTATCACATCAGAGGTTTATCAATGCCTCCCTTCATTATCATCTCCCGTTTACGCTGAAGACTAGACCAACCACCCAACCCTAGGCAGGGACTAGATGTATGTTTGTGAGCCCTTAAGCCGGCCATACCCGAGTAGCCCTAGTCATTAGTACCTAACTCTGTCTTAGCCCTATTATTCCGTCAAAGGCTGTTGTTACTTCCTAATCATTAGTTACATTCTCAATAGAAATAGTTGAAATGTTAGTTGGAATTTACTTTATTAATTTTCACTTGATTTTCCTAAATAGTTTTTTTTATTACCAAATACGACCCTGATGCACACCTTTACATAAAACAGAGAAACGACTGTTATTTGCCTGTCACTACCTTTCTCCTAATAACTCTTGGTTGTGAAAATTAAAAAAATTAGGATTTTACAAGGTAAGGAACCGGAGATATGTCTGTTCTTATAATTCTCTTAGCCAACATCAAATCGTTAACCAACCAACATTGAAGCATTGAACAAGATAATATAGAAAATATAAAGATTGACCAAAGTCAACAGTTTTAAATATCATTTGAAGTACGTCTGTCTATATATTTGGAAGGTGGAGGAGACGTTTTAGTTCTTGATGGAAATAGGCGACATGTACATATTTCTTTATATTATTGATAATAAATACATCTGTTAAAAAGGGGCTAAGTTTGGAAGCATTGGTTTGAAACGGAGTTATTGCTTATATTAGAACCCCATTTTAAGCCAAAAACTACAAGAATGACATGCTTACAATTAACCCTCTCTATTCAATAATACCTTATGAAATATAATACTTTATAACTTTTTAACCGGGTCCGTAGTTACAGTATGATATCCACACAATTTCTCTTTTTATACAGTTGTCAAGCTCTTTCGCAAAAAATAGCTGTTTTCTTAAACCGCATCCTACCAAAATTGGTATTTATATTTTAAGAAATTAAGGATATAAATTACATAAACATATTTGATTGTTGATTGGAAAATGGTTTTATTATATGTAAAGGAGCAGGAAATAATACCACACTCTGATAGCAAAATATAGGTTAGGTTAAATATCCTAGGTTATTGGTTTTATTCCAATATTCCTAGGTTCCCTCATTGTTCCTTACTTATTTATTGGAAACAAATGGGTAGAGGAAATCGCCAATACAGGTCCTCACGTAGAAATGAGAACCTGACATTACTTGATACTACCACTACCTCGAGGTTACCAACCTGCCAAATAAGTGCTCAATACTATTCATGTAGTAAAGTTATTTTTGTTAATAAATAATACTTGAGATAAAACATTATTTTATATACTTTTAATGTCGACATTTCATAATAAAGAAATAATTTCTAACAAGAAGTTAGAAGTTTCTTTAGAATACAATTTGTTATTCCAACTATATGTTTTATAAACCTGAAACTAAAGCGCCAGGAATACGGATAAGGAACAAGAGATGGGAACCAGGACCAATGGCCTCCGATAATTCCTAACCATTTACTTAAAATTATCGTGATTTACTGTTCTACAACTTAACGACCCTTTTTTCTCTACCAGTTTTATGCTTTTCCCTGATCCTATCATAACCATAGCCCATGCATTGCAGACCAACATTTCCTATGAGCTACGACGCTAATATATAAATATAATCGATTTGAGTAATGAATCAAGATTGCCACGTTAATCTATCTTATCGAAATTTAGAGCTTTAGATTATCTTGGATCGAGGAAGAAATCTGTCACAGCTAAAAGGATTAGATAGCTTAAGGGATTATAGAACACTAGTTCAAGAAAATCGGATATCTAGAATCGCTTAATTTATTTGATGGATCTAACTTAACTTTGAAAATCAATCAATGTTTCAATATAGTCAAGTAAAATTATACCTTCTACATTAAGCAGATGAAGTAGTTCTGATGTTTGTGCGTTAAATGACCAATTATAAGTACAAATAATTTTCCTTAAAAACCATTTTGAAATATTAAAAAATACAAGATTGTTTGCATTTTGTAATTTTTACTAAGCGCTGTTCGTTTAATCCACGTTACGATGTGGGTTCACAAAGTAAACTATTTTTTCAATTAAATGAAATATAATTTATTTCACTAGAACAAATACTTTTCGTGTACTACTCTTTAACTATAAGCCTGAAATCTGTACCACTACAACCCATGAATGTTAATTCAGTACATGGAAGAGTCTACTGTTTCTAGGACAACGGTTATGGAGGGGGGTGATTCTCCGAGATCACGTTAACTCTCCAGGTTTTTCCCCAATTAAGGATACCCAGTTTATAGAGGGTAGGTGAGCCTCATATGGAGATGAACATCAGGATGGTAAACCACGGCCCAGAATAGATTAAGTCATTTTCCTAAAGCTGGATTTGAACATGGGACCTTCGCCATGGTAAAGTACTATACTTACTTCACTACCGAGCTACCTCGCTCCCACTCTTTAATTACTATACTAACTAATTTAACTACTATACAGCAAATCATAGTTTAGAAAATAATGGAAAATGATCCATATTTTAAAATCTTTATATTTAAAATTCTTGGTTTTTACCACCATGATGAACTTATTTTTCGGCAAGATTAAGTTATATGTTTTATACCTCTGTATGATTAAATTTGTTACCACCAGACTTTCGAATATGTTTTTGTTTTGTGAAATGTCTTCTAACAATTCCTCGTTACGTGCCTCAGTATACCATTCTTGTATTGGACCATGCTTGTCTCAAATTGTTTACATCGTCAATTTAAGGCTAATGGGTAAGCGTGAAGTTCTCGACAGGTTGTTCAGCATCTAAGATTCGGTCCTAACCGACTAGTGTCAGGTGTCAAGGAACGAATTAGATGCTTTGTCATCTAGATGGAGAAACTTATACTGTCTGGGAGTTTGGTACAGTATTCGCAGTCGATTACTATGCACCTGCATAAGCCGTCACTATAGCTTTGTTTACCTTGTAGCAATAGTTTGAGCACTGCTCACAATTCTGAGGAAAACAGTGATCCTTGGGGAACTCCGCATGTGAATGTCTTCGGATTCCAATTCGCCTGTTTGTATCCTTATTATCCACTTCGAAAGAATTTAACTTAAGATCGTATAGAGTTGCTCAAAATATTAAATTTGGGAAATGAATAATTCTCTAGCCTATTTCTTATAGCGTTATGATAGGTATAGAGAAATAAAATTCCTGTAATGAACTCCATTCTCCTATTAAATGTTTAGTAAATATTAAATTTATATTATTACATTAAATTGATAACAGCTTAAGCTTTAAATAGAAGAAAAAATGAAATTTCTATATCGAGAGTTGAGAAAAACAAAGTTTAGGATCCTTTGGGTACTACTGATGGTATCTGACTTTCAAAGACTACAAACAGGTGAGCTGATTTACTCAGTTAAGTGATTACATCTCCATCTTAAGCAGGTGATTACATTTCCATTCAATCCGGGCGCAAACCTCTGAAGGAAAGGTCGCTTTTCAAGTTACCTCCGCAATTACAAAAGGAAAGGTTACCTGAGATAGTGAATGGTAATTCGTCCTCATTTACATGAAATTAAAGTCAGTTCAGGTCTCTTTCTTAATGTGTTTGAGCAACCTCGAAATAGTTATTGGACCTTTCGATGAGAGCTCCGAAATGGATAAGGAAAATAAATTTCTGATTCAATTATACCAGATCGCATGTCATTTTGAATGTAACCTTTTATTAAACTAATAACATAAATCAATTTTCATAAAGTAAATAACTAATAATTTTGAGAATGAAAAACAATTAATTAAATTAAAGAACAATTTAAACGCTTTTATAATGAGAAATGAAGTTACTAATATTAACTAAATTATCAACAACTAATTAATAACAAAAAGAAAACAAATATTATTTAATCTTACGATAGTAAATTTAACTCTATTAAATTACAAATAAAATCTATTACAAAATAATGAATGTTTATGCGGTTTTCTGATTGCAATGATATAATAATGAAAACTCTTATCTGTCTGTCGAAGTAGTTTTCAGTAGATGGTAGATTCTCGGCAGGGCGAGCTGGATGTTGAGACGACAGAGGATTTTCGTCGGCAGGGCGAGCGAAGATGGTGAAACAATAGAGGTTGAGATGATCGACTGGGTCAATTCGAATTGGTCGAATCTATGACGAAGTTTAAACTAATTACACCTGCAGGTGGGCAGCAAATTAGTATCTTCTTCAAATTCAAACAAAACAATTTTGGGCTCCTACAGAGCATACGATGTGCACGGCTAAGGGCTCGTGGCGACACTGTCTTCGAATTCACAAAACACAACTTTGGGCTCCTAAAGAGCATACGATGTGCACGGCTAAGGGCTCGCGTCAACACTGTCTTAAAATTCACAAAAACAACTTTGGGCTCCTATAGAGCATACGATGTGCACGGCTAAGGGCTCGCGTCAACACTGTCTTAAAATTCACAAAAACAACTTTGGGCTCCTATAGAGCATACGATGTGCACGGCTAAGGGCTCGCGTCAACACTGTCTTCAAATTCACAAAAATAACTTTGGGCTCCTAAAGAGCATACGATGTGCACGGCTAAGGGCTCGCGTCAACACTCACTGGCTCGGTCTAGCCGGGGCGAACAAAAGCCGCTCGACTCTCTTTTGTTTTCCTCTCTTCACTTTTATAACATATGTTTTCACACTTTCTACAAATATTACACTTATAACTAAACAAATAAAATTACTTTTAAAGTTAAATTATTCTACGACTAACAACTATTATTAACAACTAAGAAATAAACGTTTAAATTATTATATTAAATAAAAAATGTGAAAAATAAGAAAAGATAATGTTCTTTCTTTTAAGAAAAAATGATTTAATTTTTATGATTAAAACTAATAATACTTTAAAAGGTTACTACTTCATCTGGCCTTAACATAATGTATACACAAAATTAAAGTAATTTTTTTTCTTATAACATTCCTTCAATTTATTTTAAGTCTTTCTCCTCCCTGTTTTCTTTCCTATAGGATTTGTCCTTTCTTGAGCTCCATAATGTTTGAGCCACAATTCCGCAGGGATTAATTACACTGTTCTGCAGAAAAAAAAACTTTTCTCCCCTCCCTTGAACAATTTTGCCTGTTTCTCATGTTTTCAGGTGTGCTGAGTCCGAATCCGAACTCAGAAAAATTCTATCACCCTCTGATTTTGAGAGAAAAGAGATGAAACTTGGAAAAAATGAAAAATTGTATTTGAAAATTATTGTCTTTATTATAACAGATTTTTTTTTCTTTTTCAACGATAAAATATAATTAATTGAATCCTGCATGCTATCAGTTATAATACTAGATATGACACAACTCAAAAAATATACACACATCGTCAATGAGTAGTTTTTTTTCTTTTGTACTCTTTCTCCCGCTGCAGTGTCCAGCAGTAATCCGCCAGCATCTTCTCATTCCATTTGCCAGAATATCTATTTTCCATTCTGGATATGTCTTGGTGGAATCGTACTCCATGTTCGTCCGAAACTGCACCCAAATTTGGGGCGAAAAAGTCTAGGTGACTATGCAGGAAATGTATTTTTAAGGACATATTGCATCCCAATGTTTTATATGAAGTAAGCAGTTCTTGGACTATTTTTCGGTAGTCACTAGATTTTTTGTTTCCCAAAAACTTAGCACATACCTCTCGAAAAGCAATCCAAGCCTTTTTCTCAGTAGTATTTAACTTTGCTTCAAAAGTGAGGTCCTTGAGTAGATGTCGAATTTGGGGTCCTACGAAAAATCCCTCCTTTATCTTAGCATCGCTGAGATGTGGAAATTTTTGTTTTAAGTGCATGAAACCTTCTCCTTTCTTGTCCATTGCTTTTACGAAGTTTTTCATTAGCCTCAATTTTATGTGGAGTGGGGGTAAAATTATTTTGTTTTTGTCTACTAATGGAGGATTGGCAATGTTTTTTTCACCTACTTTTTCCTTACGCTCTGGCCATTTTTTTACGACATAATGGTCTCCTCTTTTTCTGCTGTCCCACTCGCACTAAAAACAACAAAATTTAGTGTAACCTCCTTGGAGTCTTGTAAGCATGGCTACCACTTTAAGATCTGCACAAATGCGCCATTTGTACTCATGGTACTTGATTTTTTGTAGAAGTATCTTCATGTTGTCATAGGTTTCTTTCATGTGGACCGAATGAGCTACTGGGATAGATGGATGTTTGTTTTCATTATGAAGGAGTACTCCTTTTAAACTAAACTTGGAGCTGTCAATGAATAGTCTCCATTCCTCTGGATTGGTTGGCAGATCAAGTATCTGGAGGAAATGAAATACATCATTGCAAAATACAAGATTTTCTTCCATCGAGAAAAAGCATAGAACTCCTGATTCCCGTTTTCTGAAGAAAGATATATTCACGCCTCCTTCCAAGAGATTTCATTGTTGCAACTTTGACCCAAGCAGCTGAGCTTTTGATTTTGGGAGATCTAAATCACGAACAAGATCATTCAATCGGCTCTGATTTATGAGCTGTGGCTGAGTGTCAGAGGGGCTGGACGAACTTGGAATTTCTTCTTGTTGACTGGTTCCAGGTTGAGGTGAAACGCTTTCAGAATCGCTGTACTCCTCAGAACTAAGACGGAACTTACTCGGATTTGGTGGGATGGGCATGGAGGCATCATGTGGAGCTGGTCTCATGGCACAACCTTTGATTGTGGTCATGCAAAAATAGCAATCGGTCACGTGATTTGTAGGTTCTCGCCATATCATGGGAACTGCAAATGGCATTGACTTATGTGTCCCATTTAGCCAACCACTCAGAGAACGTGAGCATGAACTACAGCATATTTTAGGAGCCCATGATTTGTCCTGATCACTTACTTTACATCTAAAGTATAACTCGTATGCCTTCTTCACCAGCGGAGTCAGAGGTTTCTGAGTGGACTTGAATGTGACTTCACCACAAACATAGCAAAAGGAATCAGGCTTATTTATACACTGTCGTGACATTACAGAGAAAAAGTGAACTGTTCCAAAAACAATGATAGCACAACTGAATATCCAACTAAGTGAGTTTAGCGAAAGCCTCGAGAGTACTGATCAAATCCTAGAAGAAAATAGTGTCAAGATAGGGGCTGAGTGGAAGGGGGGGGGGAGTTGGGGTATTGAGGGTGAAAGGGGGGCAGGTAAGGATTTGAATGAAAAGGGTACCACCATAAAAGACCATAAAAGATAAAGGAGGGTCATTCCCCTAAAGATCCAGGTAGAGACCAAATCCCTGCCTCAAGCTCAAAAACTGAAAAAACACTTTTAGCCATATTTCTTTAACCACTTGTAATATTCCCATCAAATTTTTTTCGTTCAAATATACTTCGTTGCGCTCAAATTCATCGGGCTTTTGAATTTTTTTCATTATGTTTTGATGCCGAAAAAAAATTCGTCAAATCCACAAAAAACTCACCTTTTTGGATAAAAAACTAGAATTTCTCAGAAAACTGTAGGTGGTAGACAAAATCTGACTTCAAATTCGTGTTCAGCACATCTGATAACAGTATGAAAGCATGTTTTGGTTTGAAGGAGGATTTTCGTGCAGAACAGTGTTATCGTACCGCTATTATATGATATATAAATATTTAGCACACTAACTTTCTTTAAAACACTTATAGCATGGTATATAGATAACTTAACCATATCAGACTAATTTCTTTGTGTCTAAAATTCCATCGGCCTTAAATAAAAAAATAAAGGCGTCCTATGATCTTGGCCCGTTCCTCTCCCCATATCTTAAAATGAGTTTAGCTTTCACCATGTTTAAAGGTCGGATATTATATTTAAGTGTTTATCTATCAGGTTCTTAGGATAATATATTATTTAATTTTATATTGAATGCACTTTTATGTCAACTCCTAGAAAGTTTACGATTATCACTTCCTCTTAAGCTAAAATTACTGAATAAATAACGATGGATTGAATTGGTCAGGGGGCACAGTCAGTCAGTTTGTCTTGTAAATGGTTAAGTAGCCTGAAACGGCGAGAAAGAAATTAACAAGGAAAAGAGATCAAATTAAATTTAATAGACAATAAAGAAATTTAAATGGACGTAGGAAAACGTACACACAAATGACCCAAACGAGATGAGTGATAAGAAGAGGTTATTCGAGATAATTGTTATGGGAATCTGCTAAATCACAAGTACCGATGAAATCAAATTGAAAATTCCAATACCCGAAGTTCGTTATAATCAATAAGAAAATTTCTGAAAGAAGAATAAGGGAATCTCAATAGCGGGGAAACAAGCTGTTGAGAGTAAATTATGAACTTTTATGAAAAGGTATAAAAGAATGGATGAATAGGCATCGAGATCCTTAAGGGTCCTGTTTAGCGAGAACAAAAGAATCGGCGATAGGCAGGCACTTGGAAGGAGGGGGATCGAATGAATTGACCGTCGGAGAAAGAAAGAGAGGATTATCCAGCGTTTGATTAATCAGCCAATGGATTCGGAATAAAGGAAGCCCTCGAAGACTGATAGATCGTAGGGAGAGGGGATGGAGGAAGAGCCGGCACTGAAATGGGATTTCTGGAGCTCATCTGTATTTGTGAGTCTATCAGGCTTTGTCGTGATCTAAGTCAGATGTTAATAATTCAGAGAATGGTTCCAAGGCGGCCTTTGTCAGAACTTAATACAACTGCTTCGAGGACCTTTCTTCCTACTACAGTCTGTAATAAGGCTCCCATTATTATACAATAATACTCCCACTGGGCCCTTGGTGGTCCTTTCCTAATTCGTTGGGAATATTTCAAAAATATTATTTTTAAATATTACTAACCTACATCACCATCACTGATAAATGTTTTTAACAGTGAACTCAGCTTTCTATGTGTTATAAAACATTTTATCAATATAAGATATTTGATGTATTAATAATAAAAAAACACCCACAGAGGGTCTCGGGTTCACTAGATAGTAGAGACTGTACTATTTCTTAGACAAGAGTGTCTAAGAAATTCTTAGAGATACGTGATTTGCCCTTAATAACGCTCATTCGCCAGAATTACCCGTTTATTTTGGGTACCCACTTTATAGAGACTGGATGAGCCCCAGTAGGATCCTAAATCCTAAAGGATCCGCTTACTGATTTATTAAATGTCTGCCAGCAAGCGGGAGTTGAAACCAGGACCTTCGGCACGAGAACTCAGCGCTCTACCACTGAGCACCTCCACTCCCATAAGTAATAAAGCTAATAGGGTTAAAGAAGCAATATTGCAGAGACAATGGGAAGTGATTTGTACAAGATTAAGCTGAACCACCAAGTTCCTCCCAATTAATTGCACTTTTCAAAGACTGGTAAGCTCCAGGAGGTTCTCCAGATCCCCTATATTGAATTCAGGGCAGTTGTTTGTTTGTTCATTTAACGTCACTTTATGCTGCTGTGGCTAATCGGACGATGCTACAGCGGTAGCTCTAAATTTTGCCTACCCAGGTTTAATTAGGATAGGGATTTTTAACGAGTACCTGACATCGTACAGGCTCGGGACCCCCGATTAACGTCCCTTCCGAAGGACGGCGTAACTAAGGATTTTTTTCTCCCTCAAAAAATCCTAGGGTCACCTGCCGGGTTACGAACCCGCGATCTTGGGTTTAATAGTTTGTTACGCTAACCACTAGACCACAGGTATTCAGGGCAGTTAACAGAATAAATAATTCATCTGCCATAGCTTAGAGCATGGAACGTTATAAGTATTATTATTTCTGAGTGCATGTTAACCCAGGACACTGCTTAATGAGCTATCTCGTTCCCGAAGTAAGGACTTCAAAATTTTATCAAAAAGTACAGGACAGTCCAAACATGTTGTGGGACGAATGATAGTTCAGTCTCGAATACTCAGAATACTTTGCCTAATATTCTAGTCTTGAAATTAGGAATATCACTCTATAAGTGGACCATTATTTTTCCCTGAGGTGAATTGTCTGAGATCGCACTCAGCCGCCAGGTTTTCCCTACTTTATAGGGGATGGGTGAGCCCTATGAGGGTCTGTAAATAGGGTTCATATATTGTTGTTAATAGATTAAATACTTTATCTACTCCCAGCCGGCTTTGAATCCGGGCAACTCACTGAGAGTCTTTTCTTGCCCATTTTTATATGGTTTCTAAAGCTATTGTTTACACAAGGGATGCCATTTACTAATTTTATGAGTATTGCGTACAGGTTATACGAATGCGTTGTAATCAAGAATGAATTTGATCTATTTTATTTCATTAAGTGCAAATTTTTCCCTTCTTATTGTTATGAACGCGCAGGTCTATGGATATTGAAGTTTTGTGGTTCAATTAATTAGTTTATTTCTGTGGGTTTTTTAATTTAATTTTATTTCCAAACACAAAATCAAGTAGATATATATATTTATCATATTTAGACTGTAACTGTGTGTTCATGATCGTATGTAATAAAATATCTGAACTGGTCAACACCTGAATTTTATTAATTGTTTGACATATATAATCAAATTACTTAATTAATTAAAGCCTGATACCTAAAATTGCTAACACATAGTACGTCATTTAAAAAAATACTCAATATATAATAAATAAATAATAACCAGTCAATTGCATTTGACACTTGCGATTTGAATGCTTTTACGATTGAATTTTTTACCACAAGTAGGTATAAGTCTGGATAGATGATTCCTATTTCGTTCCCTGTGTATCCTCACTATTTTGTTGGGTGGAAAAAAGCAGTTTACAATATCAGTTCCAGTTTAACCGCGTTGTCTGATATTTAATAGGTATTTGGATTCATATCAAATTGCCAAATATTAAACTTAATTTTCATTTTTTGGGAGGAGATATTTTTTCAGAAGTCAATTAAGACCTTCCTCTAAAATACAGTGTTATATGGCTTTGATAGGGTTTGCGTTTCTCAAATGACTATTTAAAATAACTGGTTTATCCCTTGTACTTTGCTTGCAAGCAGCTTTATACATGGATATAAATATATTAACATCAAAAGCTGTGAATATAAATTGTGAGTTAAAGTAAATGAGTGTGCAAATGAACTGCCAGAGGAGGGTCAAGGAGGATAGCGGCTATTTCCCGAGGGAACACTCCAGGGATCTTTGATCAATCCCTTCTTATCCTAACCTCTTTATTTCGGATAAAGATTTTTAATTTGCTTTCAATCCTTAATTTTATACACAAAGGCCTTATACTTAGCTTCTTCTCTTTATTTTTGATTTTTCGTTTTTTCGATCAAAATAAAACTCAAGTTAGTTCAATTCCTGCACCATAAAACTTTTCCTTCGTTTTCCTTAAAAATCATTTCTTCTTATTTAATACTATATATTAAATATTTCTTCTTACTTAATACTATGTATTCCATCAAGATCAGAAATTCAGCATATTCTTTGTCTCCTTGCTTTCTCTCTTTCGGATCCTACTCTAATCTTTGCCTGCCAGCACAGTTCTACGCAAGGTGTACTCAGGTCGATTAAATGTTTACTTTTTTTTTTACTCAACTCTGTTACAACACACAATGAACACCCTGTTTCACTCTGGTTTATCGTACGATACGTAATTGGTGTATTTTTAATTGCCTCAGTATAATCTTTAAAATATTAAATAAAATGTACACGTTATAAGAAAAAATTAATATAATAATAAATAAAATATATTAAGGTTGCTCTCACTAATTGAACCTAATAAGATTTCCACGGTTACCCCTGGGATTAGAGCAATTTTTCTGTATTTTTTTCTCCGTTTAGTGGTGACGGATTGATTCTAGCTCAATGTTGGAAATAGTGAGAATTTGCAAGTACCAAAAATTTAGATACCCTCAGCTATCCTATTTATATCAATATCAATTATTATTTTTGTCATACAATTCACCAATGAGTAAAAACCTTTATTCCAGTCGGATAAATCTTGTTAAAAAAACATTAACGAAGGATTAAAAGACGTTTCGACAAATTCATCTGTCATTATCAATTTCTGTTCTTCGCAACATCATTTAAAATTCGTAAGTAAACATCACTTGAGGTCAAAAAAGGATTTAAAAACAATTTTTCAATAAAGTCCTGGAAGTTAACCTACTTCCATGGTCAGATGCACACATAAATATGAAATTGATAATGACAGATGAATTTATCGAAACGTCTTTTAATCCTTCGTTAATGTTTTTTTAACAAGATTTATCCGACTGGAATAAAGGTTTTTACTCATTGGTGAATTGTATGATTTAAAGGATAGTCCAGTATATAAGAAAAAAGCTTATAAAGAAAAAAAAAAAAAAAAATTTATTATTTTTGTTTTTTCAACAAATGACAATTGGTCATATAGTAATAAGCGCATGTTTACAAACATATTATTTTTTGTTTTGTTTTTTTAGTTTTTTTTAATACTTATCATAGCTCAGAAATGGACCGACCCATTGGAAGAGGGGTTATACTGTTCCCGCAATACTCTAAGGTTGTCATGGTTACCGGTCCTGAGCAATGAACATGATTGGACGTACCTTAAATCCTATTATTTAAATATTGATTTAAATATTAAGTAGAATGATAAAAAAAAAGCTTTCTTCTTTAAAAATCATACATCAATTGATCGCAGAATATTACTATTACATTATTTGAAAAATAGTTTGTATGGTGTTTTTTTGATCCCTGATTAATTTTTTTACGCAATTAGCGCAACTGTAAGTAATTGATAGTCTCTTAGTTTTATACTTAATTAGACAATAATCTTCTTAATGGGCTACTTAATTTATTTATACGTATTAATTTATGTTTGGTTCTTATATTATTCGAACATTTTCTAGAATTATATTACCTTCACCAATCTATTTTGGAGCATTCATTTTTCCTTTTAGTTTAATGAATTAAAACCGTGAATTTATTTTACTTTTAAAGTTCTCTTCTTACTCCTCAACGAACATAGTTTGACCGCTCTATTCACCGGAATCAGTCCTTTAGGGGTTCTGTGCCAGCATCAGTTCTAAGAGAGTTTTCTTTCCTTCCTCTTCGTCCTTCCCGGTTATTTATCAATTATGTAATATTCTGGGTCTTTTAACAGTCAGTTGAAGTCGAGGTGTTTTTTTCTCCTATATCGTACATACCACTTTAGTTGTCTATGGATGGCAGTTATTCAAATCAATGAAGATATTGACAAGTCAACAGCTCTCTTTACGTCTCAGGCTAGCCTTGTCTCTTCGTATTTAACTTACATGTGGCGAAAATATACCTTTTGCCTATGGTTGGTATCAGCTTCACCCTATACTGGTATTAATACCCTATACACGGACTTAAAAATATGTATTTTGGCATTAGCTGCTATTGTGCTGCCAATTTTGATAAAAATTGTATTCGCTTTAGAGATTTTGCTTGAAACTTATTTTTCTGATTGTCTAAAATTATTTAAAAAGCCTGAATTGGGTAGATGTTGGAATCCTTTCATTCCATTCCTACATTATTAGAGGTAGTAGGATTAAAAAGGTTAGAAAGCACCGCCGTCCCTTATTCACAGGTTAGTATATGAGTTCCTGTGCTGCGAAATAAACAAGAATTCGCCATTAAAATATTTATGCTAAGTGCTACTGCATTAGGCTAGAAGCTTCGTATCTTCTCTCCTTCGCTTTTATAAACTTCCTCAGCATTTGCCAGTTATCCATATCAGTCACATTCACATCTATCACTCCTTCAAAAGAACAACGGAATAACTCAAAAATTGACATTTTTGAATTGAGCTTTTAGTAGCAGTGTTGGTTAAAGCTTTTTAAATCAGGAACGACTTATCTGATATTCTAGTTCCAATTTTTTTTTAATACTGGCATGTTTTGAGTTGTATCATGTTTGAAATTGATTGTTTGTTTGAACTTGAAGTTTTATTGAAATAATCACATAATTAAAAAATAAAAAAGTTTCAAGCTTTTAAATTTTTTCTAATAGTTACCATCATTACAATAGGAATTCTTCGCTTTAAAAATACTCATTTTTTAACTCACATGGAACTTTCAAATAACTCTATTGAAAATTTAGGTCTTTTTTTTTTTTTTTTTTTATTATTTATTTATTGCTATTTACAACTATATTACAGTAATATAACAAGTAAATTGGCTGAGTGATACATAATGACATGATATAATGACAAGTAGAGAAACTACCCACTGGTAGTACTCAAATCGAATGTTCAACTAAGAAGGTCACGTGGCCATCTTCTTTTCAGACGCCTCGAAGGATTATCGGGAATTGAAGAGGAAGCTAGGTTTGAGGTTTTTTTTTAAAAGAAATTTTTCATTTGAAGGAGCGGTATGCGATGTATTTTGACGAATATAAGATATTGCTATGTTTTGGGGGATAAATATGTTTCAAATAATTCTATTTATTTTGGGATGCCAGAGTAATTATTTAGGATAATTACCCACATTTTTATTTCTTTCAATGTCCTAACTTTATGTCCACTCCAGAAGTTGGTTTTGTGTTTACCAATTTACTAATGAGTCAACTTAATACCTTAATTAAACTATTGATATAGTATTTATAGATATATAGTGAATCTGAGTTAAATGAGCTCCTGAATAATTATTATGAATATACTTTATTAATACAATTTCTTATTTGGGCTATAATTTAATATATACATTTTTACAGGAGCAATGCTCGCCGTTTCAGGCTACTTCAACGTTTACTAGACCAACGTTTCCAATTAATTAAAAAAGAAACATACACATGAAAACCATAAGACCCATCTGGACTTACGGTACAAAGCTTTGGGGCTCCACTAAGCCATAGATTTCCTCTCGTATTCAATCCTTACAATCTTTGGATTTTGATCCTTCGTAAAATTCTCAATAATCTTTGTTACGAACAAAGTAATCACTAATAACCTTAATTTCCCGTTTGTTTCTGATTTGGTCCGAATCCGATATCAATCTTTTCGTGACAAACTTCTTTTCCACTCAAACCCACTAGTTTCAAACCTCGCAACCTCTTCAATTCCTGATAATCCTCCGAGGAGCCTGAAACGGCACGAGAAGATGACCTCGTGACCTTCTAAGTTGTATTTTTTATTCGATTACTACCACTGGGTAGTTTCTCTATTTGCCTTTATCTCGGAACATGATTTATCTTTAATTATATTTACTTGATGTATTCAGTATACAGTTTTAAATTACAATATACATAAACAATAATGATTCAGATTTAATAGAGTATTGTAATAATATACTTATATTTGTTTAAATTAAAACTTATCTGGTATATCAAGGGTACATCTAGGTTATGTCTCCACCACCATGTAGGGCTTCGGCCTGGCCAACTTCGCATTCTGCTGAGGCAACATCTCTTCTTCCGGCTGCTCTTCGAGAAGTACCTTCTTCAGCTCATGTCCTTCGACTCGCGGTTTTTTTCAGAGAGTGCCCTTTCCAAAGATGGAGTCTTGGACCCCATCTTTCGTATTTCTTGAACTCCCTCGCCATGGGGTCTTGTTACCTGCTAGAGTGACCTAGCTATTGTGACTGCATTTTTCTTACTTAGTAAATTCATATTTACTTTTATAATTCCTCAAGGTAGTATCCTTGGCCCAATCCTTTATACAGTTTATACAGCTGACATCCCAACTCATCCTAATACGATCCTTACCACATATGCTGATGATATATGTGTATTATCAGTCAATACCAATCCAGTTATTGTATCCCAAAGCCTCCAATCCCATATCACTAATCTTGAAGAATGGTGCCAGAACTGGAGAATTAAAATAAATTCTCAAAAATCCCATCAAATCAATTTTACCTTACGTCGTAAACCAATGACTTCCTGCCCTTCAGTATCCTTTAATAATATCCCACTTGTGCCTGTAGAACAGATCCGATACTTAGGGTTGCATCTCGACAAACGATTAACCTGGAATCCTCATACAAGACTGAAAAGACAAGAAACCGCTCGACGTTTCAGGCTACTTCAACACTTACTAGACAAACGCTCTAAGCTCCCAGTTAATTACAAAAGACTCATCTACATGACCATCATACGACCTATTTGGACTTACGGAGTAGAGCTTTGGGGCTCCACTAAGCCATCAAATTCTTCTCGTATCCAATCCCTACAATCCAAAATCCTTCGTAAAATCCTCAACGCTCCTTATTTTGTTAAGAATATAGTCATCCATAACGACCTTAATGTCCCATTTGTTGCTGATTTGGCCCGAACCCGGTATCTATCCTTTCATAACAAACTTCATTTCCACTCAAACCCTCTAGTTTCAAACTTGGCTTCCTCTTCAATTCCCGATAATCCTCCGAGGCGTCTGAGAAGAAGATGGCCACGTGACCTTCTTAGTTGAACATGCTATTTGAGTACTACCAGTGGGTAGTTTCTCTACTTGTCATTATATCATGTCATTATGTATCACTCAGCCAATTTGCTTGTTATATTATTGTAATATAGTTGTAAATATCAATATAAATAATAAAAAAAAAACTTTTATAATAACGCCCGGAACAATGCATTGCAATATCTTTAAAGTTTTTCTTTTTAATATCCATGTGTATGACATATTTACAAAAAAAACTGCATATACTGATATTAAATATTCCGTACATGCGACTGTAGAATATGGAGTAGTGGTATTGAGCAATAAGATGACAATAAGGTTACTTTTTCTTAGTATTTTACATGCGTTGCTCGTAGATGGCTTATTTTTCATATCGACTTTAAAATAGAAGCAGGTGCAATGTATTATGATACACGGCTTGAAATCTCTGCTGGAATGAATATCACACTTTTGGAAGAGATATAAGTTGCCCCTTCACAGGTGCGTTATATCGTGAAAACGGTTAGCACTCTCATTGTGCCGCCAGCCGTGGCAATGTTAACTGCCTACTCTGCTCAACAAGGCGTAGAAAATACGGTAACTGCCCTTATATTCAATTCTATTTTATGTCATTTCTCTGCAGTGTGAAAGTTCTTTTTTAGTGCTGTAATACCTCTCTCGTATTGTTACAAATCAATAAATGGCCTGAGTTTCACTTAAAAAGTATAATGTAAATATTTGAGAAGAAATGAAAGGGTTTTTATTTGAAGATAATTATGTAATGTTACAGTATTCTGTATTCCTCCGAATATGTATTTACACATTTCTTGAGAGCAATAATTTGAGCTATAGCAAAAAAAAACAACTGGTTTTATAGAGTGTTTGTCACCGTATCGATAGATCCCAATTGAAAGTATAGTTCTATACATAAAAACATTTATAAAAAGAGAGAAAAAAAAGAAGGTTTTCACAATGTTTTGCAGAATAGTGTTATAATATAATATGTATTTATATTTATAGTTTGTTCTAATGCCGAGAATTAATATTCAGCTTAGTTTATAACATAGAATAATTCATCAACATTTGCCTGTAATAAATAATTATTTACTGGTAATAAAATTCAAAAAATATTAAATTTCTATTAATATTAAATAATGTTGATGAGACCGGAGTAGCTGAGTATGTAGAGTGCTGAGTTGCTATGCTTAAATAAGCTCCTGAATAATTATAATGAATATACTTTATTAATAAATATTAAATACATTAATTTAAGAGGTCTGGGTTCAAATACAGCAGTGACAGGTAGTTTATGTAATATATTGACTGCCGGGGCGTATCCTGTGGGAACTGGAGACCTTCCGGGGATCACCTAGCCTCTATAAAAAGGTATCTAAAATAAAGGGCAAATTATGCTAGTTGAGCGTGATATAGGACAAATCATGGGCCTCTACCACGTACTGAACCCAAGACGCCTCATATGTCGTAGGACTACAGTTTTTTTTTGGTTTTGTAATTTTCGAATAATATCTTCATTGCATTTAAATTGACGATTAAGGTTGATGACTTCGATGTAGATTATCTTTTCAGATATGTTTCACCTGTTATTTAGACTGGATATACATACAAAAAAAAATAACCTGTACTACTGCAATCCGTGAAGGGTCTGGGACTCAATACATGGTAGAGACTGTACTGTTTCCTGGACAACGGTCGTGAAGGGAGGTGCTTTGTCCTATATCACCTTTTTTTCCCAGTTATTTCTGTACCCAGTGCCCCAGGATGGTCTTTGATCTCGTAGAAAAAAGTCAGCCAGCATCCTGAACCCAGGCCATTCAGCATGGGAACTCAGCAATTTAGACCTGATACACGCATCAAGTTTCCTATATTTTCATTTTTTTATATAATATGTAATTTCATAACGTGATTGTGATTTGTTGAATTAGCTGATTGAACTTAACTAGAGACCTCTTCCGCAAGTGTTATATAAGAGAGCAGTCCCAAGGCTAGGCCTCCTAGGGGACGAAATAACCCGGTGGCCCAGCTCCTCGAGGATTAAGATGTAAGCCTGCCTTAGTCCCCTATCCAGGACCCCAAATTATCGAATTCTCCCGAGCTCACATTGCCGACAAATCCATTCTCCGACTTCCTTTACCTCGCTACGTGACACTCCTATACACGGCCGGACCTTTTATGAATTCTTCTGGGAGCTCTTTGCCTGCTTGCTATTCTGGAGTCGTCATCCAACTCTTTGTTATGGAATTTTCCTTTTAACAAAGTTATACCCCGTCGGAAAAGTCTAGAAATTATTAATTTATATTGGTTACATTGTACCTTTCGGAATTTTTATTTATATAAAGACACGCAAATATTTCTATATCCAGAAAACGGAATCCTCCAAAATGAAGCAACACTCTTGAATTTATTTATTTTTCTTACATTAAAATATTCGACACACGTATACGTTTTCAATTTTCTCTTCTTGATTAATACATTTTCTTTGATTTAGATTTTTTTTTAATTGTTAAAGTTCTATATGAAATATTTGTGCTTAACGCGCGCAATAAAAATCCGCGCGTAATATGAATTGTATATTAAACTGTGTTAATTTAATAAAGTAAAGTTTATTCGATCAAACAACTAAAATGGTTGCTCCTTTTTATTTCAGGAAAAATACTTAGAAAGCGAAACAAATAATTCTTAATATTTTGATAAAATTTGTGGCTTAATAGACCCGATACATTTTTTCTCTCTCTATTCCAGAACTTTTTATATATCCAATTATTTAAACACGCTCAACATCTATTTCTCAAGCACGCAAATGTATTGTGTACATGTTGCATAATCGATTTAAAAATATGATGAGTGTAAAAATTGAATGATTAAATGATAAACAATGGCCAACTCATTGACTAAGGAGACTGAAAAGGACGTTGATGAGCTTAGAGAGAAAAAACTGGAGATCTCCGGACGCTATTGAAAGACGTTCTTCACTTAGGTAGGAACTTCAGAAAGCCTCGAGTTTTCAAGAACGACCAAAAGGAATGAAATAAAGGTAAAATGCGTGGATAGAATGAAAGAGATATGAAAAAAAAGGATAGCAAATGTGAAACAAACGTAGTCCTTTGTGGCTTGATCGTAAAAAAAAATAATTGAGTAGAAATAAAAAAAAGTGGAAAGTGAAAAAATTTAATTGATGAACTCTTTACTTTATGGTATACGAAACCAAAAAAACAAACAAAGTAATTGGCATTTCCCATTTTCTAATGTGAACACTAGGACTAGACCAATCTCGTTTGTAAGTTAAACAAACTCGCAAACACACTCTAGATACATTTGATCTGAATTACAATACACTCCTAAAAGCTTTTTAAAAATATATGAAACGATACCTAACTTAGAACAAATCATTTTTGGATATCTTGAAACTCGATTAATGTCCCTCCGAAAAATAGGCGAGCCATTTCAAGTTATGGCGTAATATTTCATGAACGTATATTTTCTGAACTTTGTTTATTCGGTTGAGCTCATATTTACTGTACTAACAGGCTGTGCTATCTAACGGAGAGGGACCGATGCCAATACCATCTGCCATAATAATACCTCCGTCCGCGGAACCCAGGCAATTCCGTATCCGTATAATCAGCCTTCTCACAATCCTCCCACTTAACTGTCTGTCTACCTCCGGAATTTTCACACCATATCATTGGTACCGCAAACACGAAATTAGGAATTATCGTATAACTCGCAGCCTTATTTCTGTTACTTTAACTACAGGATGCACGCGGTCCTAAATTGTTCAATGGAAATTAAATTATTAAAATAAAAATAAAAACTATATTAAACCTACAAAAATAGTGCATTTTTCTTTGAAATAAAAGAAATGATTTTATTACGGCTGTGAGAGGTTAACTCTAACCAACAAAACAAAAGAGCACTTTTGAGCTGGTTTGGGATTGAAAAATCCTGAGAATGATCATTGGACCCGTCAAAAAAGATCTCAGGTGGAGGATCGGAAGCAATGCCGAACTAATGGAATGGTATAGGGAGCCGGATATCATATGTGCTACAAGGAAGAGCAGAATATGATGTATGGGTCATGTTGAAAGAATGGACTCGTACAGGCTGCCTAAAATGGTGCTGAATGGTGCACAACGGAACTGGGGCAGGCTCCAGAATGATTGGGGTGATTATTTACAAAAGATGTCTCTAAGAAATTGGGGGAGCCTCGCTCGAGATCGCGAGGAATGGGAAAGAATGGATGGAGAGACCCAGGTCCTAGAAGGAATGTAACGCCCAACAGTGAATGAGTGTAAAAAAATATTAACAAATTAGAATGAAACAGGAAAAAATCCGCTTTAGTAAAAGTATAAAATTCTTGAAAAAAAGCGCCAGTCAACGTTTTGTCGATTCAGGAATCATCAATAAATCACAATTTGTATCAAAGTAGACAAATTTTTCAGTTGTTTACGGAACGTCTGGGAACAAGGTTGCTGTCTCTATTTGAAGAGTATGCTTGAATTGAATAGCTGTTGCTAAAATATGCTACACTTTTTCTTCTTAGATAATATTTTTCTTTTGTTGTGTTTCCTGATAATGCCTGAATTGGCGAAACTTTGACTGGTTGGTTTTCCTAGTATTGTAGAGACTTAAGGCTTTGCTGTTAAGGATGTTTCTTCTAGCATTCTAATTTACATTTTGTGAGTATTTTTGAGTTTTGCTCATTTTTAATGATAAATAAATATTCTTTTAATCGAAAATATGTCTTTTCCATTTAAATACGTATAACTATCACTTAAAATGTTTTATTAAAAAGTATTCCTTCGTGTATGCTGGATTTATATTCTGGATTTAGTCGCCAATCTGTTTGAAGTTCATATACATAAATGTACACAGCGATAGATACCAGAGAAGCAGACCTCGCAATCGTTTAGTTGAAGCCATTAATAGTTCTAGCCTTTGCGGTCATGGCTCGGCCTGTAGCTTGTAACCTGGACCACTCAAGTGCTGCTTCGGAGTGTACTAAATCACTTCTCTCCGAGGGTGGTTAGTGTGTACTCAAAGCGCCTGTAATGCTGAAGGAACCCTCGATCCCTTTGTTGTGCCCTGCACTTTAACCTAATTAGTTTCTTTGTTTCATCACAACAAACCTGTTTAATTATACGCTGTATTTGTTTATTTAGGAGGTAAACCGAATATAAACAGTACTTAATTAACTTTAGAAAATGTCCTTAATCATGTGAGAATACAAGAAATTTATTATTCAATGTTACAAAATTGAGGTTTGCATCAATATAAAAATAACATACTTCACGACTATAAATCATATTTTTCTGACAGTTCCAATAATAAAAGCATGGTAGTTATTACTCCAATAAGCATAAATAAACTAATAACTTTTCACTAATAAAACTATTTCTGAATAGACTAAATAGCAGAATTTTAGTTCATGTATTGTTCTCTTAATTACCTTCACCTTTTATATGATTGTAATTTATAATCAATGAAAAATAAATAAGTAAATTGGGTTCAATAATATCACACAGTGCAGGGTTTTATGATTAGGATTCAGATGTTGAGATTGATATTGTATTGATCAGTTTAGGATAGGGATCGGCGATTTTATTCAAGATTATGGTTATATATGTACTTGAGAGTAAATAAAAGGTATCCTTCTTTTAGGATGAGAGTGGCAAGATCCTTTAAAAAATGAGTCAAAACGGATTATTCATTAAAGAATCAGCACCTAGGTGATGTATGAAACAAATATCGTCGAAACCGATTCTTTTTCACAGGGTGCTTTTATTACATAAATCTATTATTGAAATTTACAACTAAATTACAACCGTATAATAAGTAGGTAAAGAAAGAGAACATGAAGTGAAAGGGTTTGTGAAATAGTTCAAGATTGAAGATGGATGTAACGAACAGGTCAAGGTTTGTGTCGGTTCAGATTAAGGGGGTATGGCTATTTCGGAACAGATTTGCAACAGATGTTGGATATTGGGGCTTATATGAGATGTCTTATTTGCGACAAAACATTGATTTCTTCTAATTCTGTATTCGGTAAGAATTTGATTTCTTAGTAGAGTCTCGAAGTTGAGTGACCCTTTAATACTCTGACAACTTAGTAAATGACCTGCTGCGGAGTTGGTAGCGGGGCTGAGGAGTTGTGGTGAGGGGAAGGGACCACAGTACACCTCTATTGAAATTGGAGTCCAATTAATGCCAAATGTGAAGCAAAATAATAACATCAAGTCCAAAATGAGCCCAGGAGTAGCAGGGTCGAACCCAAAACAGCAGTAATAACATGTGTAGAATGCAAAAATGGGTGTAACATGTAGATAACGCAAAGGTATTACAGTGAGAACAAATTAGCCACGATTAGGACAAAGGGTGAGTGAAGAGCACTAGGTAGTGGGGGAAAGGATATGGGCCGGCTTCTGCGCTGGTCGTTTAGTAAATAATAAATACTAGATATTTTTAAAAAACAAGTTATCTTAGTTGATAATTGTTTATATTTCTGTTTGATTATTTGCTTTGTTTTTTTTTCTATTTGACATTTTAATTTGCATACATCTGTAAGTATCAATTTTTTTTTCTCAATAATTATTGTTATCTTATTTCTATGTTTTCTTTATTTCTATTATTTCTACGGGCTCCACCAAACCATCGAATTCCTGTGGTATTCAATCCTTGCAATCCAAAATCCTTCGCAAAATCCTAAACGCTCCTTATTTTGTCACAAATAAAACCATCCATAAAGACCTTAACGTTCCATATGTTACCGATTTAGCCCATTCCAGATACCTATCATTCCATAATAAACTCCAGCCTCATCCAAACCCACTAGTTTCCATCCTTGCATCCAATTCCATCCCGGACAATCCTCCTAGGCGTCTGAAGAGAAGATGGCCTCGGGACCTTATATTATAGAAATGTTATTAGAGTGCTGCCAGTGGGTAGTGCCTCTACATGTCCTTTCATGTATCTAGTTAGTCATACAGCATTTGTACTAGATGTATATATTACAGTTGTACAATTCAATAAAATAATTTAAAAAAAAAATCTTTATTTCTTGTACTCTTGTTTTGTGTTTTTATTCTTCAAATGTTATCATTGGAGGTAATTTGCAATTTTATTCTATTAATTCTTTCTCATTTGTATATTTAATTGTATTAATTAATTAAGTGTAATCACATTATACTGTAAAACACCCTGTATAGAAACCTTCATTGTTATTCTAAAGGGATTTGTCCAAGAATAAATAAAGACTATTATTATGATTAAATGGCCAAACTCTAGAAAGTTGGAATTTTGTTCATTTTTCAAGTTATTTTACAAATCAGATCTGCCGGAAATTTCATTTCGTTACAGTTTTATTTGCGAATTCTCTTCTTGAACCAGCACATTTTTTTTTTTTTTTAATGTCTACATTTATGTATTTGATTTGGTTTAAGTCAATTGACTCCATCCCTTAAGATGAGTATTCTCTTTGATATAATACGTATACAGTTTAACCTTGTTATAACCTCCATGTTCTGTTACCAAACCTTAGATTATAGTTAACACCCGGAGTGGACTAATATTCCGATAGTAGAGAGGAAGCTATCGGTGGAGAGATGACGCAGGAGCGAACCCGAGGGATCCCCGGCATAAACAAGACCCGATGCTAATTAAACTCCTGAATAATTACAGGAGCTTCATTTCTCTGCCGGTCCTCCTGGGGCCTACCCAACTCCCTCTGTACGTGTCCGGATAGCTTTTATTTATTTATAGCTCCTATTAATGTCATTATTTTAATTGCTTCTCTATTAATTACTATTTTTCGTCCTTGTAATGCATACTGGTAAACTGTGTGTTTTTTTATTCAAAAATATTTGATTAGAAGTATTCGATAACGCTACTTCTTTAAATGTGGTAGTTGGTTTAATTTCGCAATCAATTTTTATATGCAATAGAAAAAAAAACGTAAATAATTATTATTAGTATAATATATATGTTTATTCTGAAAGCAAACCATTTATCTTCAAATTCCTGAAAGATTGTGACTATAAAATGTCCAGAATTTCATGTTTACAAAAACAAGATCTGTAATTATGTGATAATTATAGACGTTCAGTCTGTTCTCTCAATGTATGTGATGTTTTCTCTTCCTGCTCCCGTGACTAATATTTAGTGGTGTTTGAGAAAATAAAAAACCTGTACTAGTGCAACCCATGCCTTGGTCCTATGGTTCTAGGATATTATGATTCTAGGATAACAGTTGTCCGAGATCACGCCCAGCAACTAGGTTTTTCACCAATTAAGAGTGCCTACTTTATGGAGGCTGGCTGAGCCCCAGGATGGCTTCCAGATCCAACAGGCACCATTCGTTATTGTTATATTAAATAATTTATCCACCACACCCGGGCTTGAACCTGGGACCTTTGATACATCAATTCAGCGCTCTAAAAACTGCGCTACACCGCTCCCGTTTGAGAAAAAGGTCATTTTTAAAAATAATTCATAACATTCAGTTTAAATAACATTCACTATTTTTTTATAGACGTTATAACTGATTGTAAATCTAAAAGATATTTCTGCTTAACTTTTTTCCGCTGCAAGCGTCGAGTTTTCAATATATTAGAAGCATTGGGATTGTGAAATTGGAAGTATTGACTAAAATTTAGGCATTGTTGATACTACACTCCCAGCTTTTACATTGCTTCAGGACTGATTTTTTTTTTCTCATTCTTCATTTGAATAATCAATTTAAAAATATACTGCGATATATAGACCGTGCCACATGAGCGTTCCTGATATTTATAATTTAATATGTGTGCAAGGGATATAGAGGGATATAGAACAAAATATTTTATTTTCGGAATTAAATTAGCCTATTGATCTTTATACCTATTTTATATTTACAATTAAATTAGTAGGCTAAATAATTTTAGCCGTATTTAAGGAATTCCTTTCATAATCTGTTTATCGGATAGAAGACTATAATTTTAGCTGTTATTTAAATAAAATGAAAATTACAATTATGTGCTTTATTTGCGCGTTTAAGAATTCCATTTTCCGTTTAAGTTCATCTTTCCTCTTTAAATACACAAGTACTGTTTTACAGTTATTTTCAGCTTGTCAAACACCACTGTGCAAATTTAAGCTTAATTAAAAAGGTTCTAGCGCCAGTTTAGAGCTCAAATAATCTCCGGATCCATTGTCGTTAAGACTTATCTTAGAATACGGCTATTTTCCCGCTGTTTTGATTGTGGAAGCCATTTGTAGAAATGGACTGTGTAAATGCACCCTCACAAAGAAAAAAATTGTCTAAGAAAAAATTCCATAAAAAGTGAATTTTCTCTGAAACTAGAGGATTTAGTTTTCTGTAGTTTCTTCTTTTACTCCTTTTCCTTAAAAAAGAATTGGTCTCTTTTTAAACATTTTTTTGGAATAGTTAGAAAAGTGGATTACAAAAGTTTTTTTTAGATTTAACAAAAGTTTACTTACAACCCGATAACCAATAACAGGGAATCCTTCCACTTTTTTAGGACTTTATTACATTCCCATGCGATGCCATCACTTTCAAAGGGTGTTCTTCAACCCTCTCAATTTTCCAGCGGACTCGTCCTTTTTTTCGATTCGACAAATGTTTTCGAAGGTTTTCCTCTGCTTCCTCCTTACCCAGTCTTTTTGTAAACGGTTTAAATCGTATTTATTAATCTTAATATAGATCAATAGACATTTTATTATAGATTAAAATGTATGAGGATTACTTTGGAATTAGAGTAAAAAATGCATTTGCGTTGGAAAATGTTCAAGAAATACATTATTATTATAATAAACGTTAGGCACTTCAGCTTATTGTAGTTTTATCAAAACATGTACCCCTCAATAACACATAATAGCAAAAACATTAAAGGCGACACATATTCTGAAGATGACTTAATCATGAATTATTGTTGCTAACAACTAAAGTGTGTGTCTGCCACTGTAGGACTAAACTTATAATCCCATACTTAGCCTGTAACGGCGAAGAGGAGTACTTATACTTACAAGTACCATGTGTGAAGTTAACTCAATCAACAACTTTGAGAGGATTGTGTGCCAGCAATTTCTGGATATGATTTTGTTGGAGGATGAAGGCTATTACCATAAGGGCTGGAGAGGCTCCTAAGTAAATTACATTAGCTGTTTTAGACCTCCCCCGGTGGGGCTACATCCTATACATAGCTATATTCACCTTAAACCATCATCCTTTGTATCTTCTTTACTCCCTCCTTTTCTATCCTAAAGCTAAATTTAAAATTTTATTTTTAAGAAATTACTCATCTTATTAATTCATCTTTTCGTAGAACAAAGTTTGTTGTTTTTACGAATATGTATTATATAAAGCAATAATAATTTTCTACTAAGGAGGTTTCTAATAAATTAATTCAATAAATTAATAAATGACCTTTTAATAAGTAGTTTGACACTATATAACGAAAATTTTTTTATCTCCATCCGGAGCATTTTCTTTTCATATTTATTTGTTCATCAAATAATTATTTAGAATTAAACGATTTTCTATTTCGTATTTAAGTGTATTATTGTTTATTTAATATTAATTAATCCTTTATTTTTAAGTACTTTATAAAATGAATACTTTCGATTAGTATTTCACCCTATGGTTCTACCATTATTTGTTCATTGATAACCCATAAAATGTAAAATAATTTTTATAGTATTATACAATATTTTATTGTTAAATCTCATATTTCTTTAAAAGAATTAAAATTATACTTGCTATTTTTATGTTTTAAATTTTCAAACTTTTTATTTTCTCTTTGAATCACCTTATTCATAGAAAATAAAGGTTTCATTCTTAATTTTTTTATCAATCAACTACAAGTCCGTAACGCGAGGTCTAGGGTAAGTTAAATTTGGTTGTGCTAGTATGTTTATTTGTTGATATTTTTTATGAATCATTTTGTTGATGGTAAGTGACATATAAGAACTTTTTGTAATAATTTCACCTCATGCTATATTTGAAATTTTTTATCATGATAAATTGAAATGGAACAAAAAATTGTTAAGAAAATTTGTTTATTTCCCTTATTCATTGATTATGAAGGCAATTTTGATCGCATCATCTTTTTTTAGTAAATTAGAGTTTACTAGAAGGACTACTTTATTTTATTAAATCCTCAATATACATTCTGATTTTTTTACGCAGAAACCAGTTCTGGCTGACATAGGTTGACATACAAGATATTTTAAATATTTAGTTTCAAAAAGGAAAAAAAAAAGTGATATTGAGTTTAAGTAAAATTGTTTTTTAATACAATCCCTTAACATACTTTTAAAAAAAAAACAACAAACAACGAGTTAGATCACATTCATACTGGACCACTTAGACCCATAAAGAATCTTGGGTTCAGTACATGGTGTAGGCTGTACTGTTTCTAGGACAACGGTTTTATAGAGGTAATTTTTACAGGTTTTAACCCCAATTTAACGTGAACTTTAAAGACGCTGGGTGAACCCCGACAGGTTCATCAGATCCCACAAGGTCTAACCACGGGTGTCAAAAGATTAAATAATATATCTAATATAGAATATATATAGTCGGATTTGAACTCTTAACCTTCGGTGTAGAAACTCATTTCTCAACCCACTGACTTACACCGCTCCATTTTGAATTTTTACAATTTAAAATTGTTTAAAAAGTTTCCATATTTTTGTTCAAGGGTCTTAATTAAATACTGATGAAATCCTATACCTTTGTATAATACACATAACTCTGAATTCGTGACATATTTGAATACTAAATTATCAGGCTAGATTTATTAGCGAGATTCATTCCATCACCAGATGTAATGTATTGTGGAGTATCATCTAATTTATACCCCCCCGCTAAAGTTCATTAACTCTAGCAATGCAAACAGTTGGTTCGCAGCCAAAACTTGAGATAAATCCTAATCGTAATTGTTCGAGAGAAGGGACAATTACCGCCAGAGGAACTAATCCAAGAGGGAGAGGAACTATAGCCCCCGGGACAGTTTTCATTAAATGGGTTTCCTCTGTTTTCCCGCCAGCGTCGGAAAAGCTAACGCCCCGGCTAATGCGAAATGGAATCACAACGAGTCCAATTAGAATGCAAATCATCATCCACCAATTTGTTCCTGCGTTCGGAGTTCCATTTTTGGCTAGTAGTTTTACATGGCGAAAGTGCTAAAGTAGGTGTTGGAACTGAAAGGAGAATAGGAGAATGGCATTCAACACCGATTCGAATTACATAATATATGTATTATTCAATTAAATATATTTATCTCACATTGTTTTTATATTATTTCACAAGTATCTAGCCTCTCTATAACTAGTAACACCAATAATTTATTATTGAAATTTACTACTCTCTATAGTAATACAACAATATTGTTATTTCACTGTTGTAAAAATGATGCCTCTTGGCCAGTGAATGCATTTCGATGGACTTTAGTAAAAAAAAAAAAACTGGAAACCCTGGAATATATAATTTGATGAAAAATCATGGGTGCAGATAAGACTGGAGACGGATGTAAATTGCGAAGTAACAGAGAAATCTTCCAGAAAGTAGAAAGAATCGCGGAAATTGCCGGAAGAAAAGGCACCTGTACTGGATTGAACCTACAACCGACATGTACCAATATTTTATTACTTTTGAAACAAGACCCCGACAAAGTGGACTTGAGAAATAAAGAAAGATTTTGAAAAGTCGAACATTACAGAGCCCTAGAACGAAGTGAATTTGGAAGCAGAGTAGAAAAATCTGGACGGAAGAACGAAGCTGGAGAGAGGATAAAAAGAAATGTGATAGTGAAGGCAAGAAGTTGTAACGTGATCTGAAGTGATCGATACGGAAAATAAAACTACAAAGAACAGAATGAATGACACATAATGTCATGAGATATTGACATATACCTCTGTACTTGAATAAATTCAACATAAAAGGTTATTAGTCCATCTTCTTTACAGACACCTCGGAGGGTTATCGGTAATCGAATAAGTTTTTAAAATAGTAGGTTTGTGTAGAAATAAAGTTTGTAATGAAAGGAGTGATATGGGGTTCGAGCCAAATCAGCAAAAAATTCGACATTAATCCCTGAAACTATACTTCGTAAGTTGGTACAAATTGGTTTTAAAGAGTCTTTTTTATATTAATTGGCAGTTTAGAGCGTTATTCTAGTAAGTGTTTAAGGGCTGAAGAAGCGAGCAATGTCTTGTTGTTACGACTTCTTAATCATTAAATGTAAAATAAATATACACATTATACATTATATCGGTACATTTATGATATACATTATATTGCTACTATACATTATTCCCTGTAACTCCAGGTTTTATATAAATCACCACTAATTTTGTATTCTGGAGTGTTATGTTTGACATTTGACGACTAAAAATGTATTTAACAAACAAAATTTATATATTAACTTTTTTTTGTAAAAAAAATTAATCAATAAATTTAATTAATTATTTATGGACAATGATTTTTTTTTTAAAGTAGAGTTAAGAGATTTATGATCAGAATGGCAAAAGTAAATTTATTAATATCATTGTTACATCTGAAAATGTTTATTTTGAGAAGAAGAATAAAAAAAAATTGTTTTCATGTAGTTAAATTTAATCTGCATTTTGGTGTGGATATATTGCGTTCTTAATGGGAACAATTAATGAACTTCTTGTCTGATCTGGGACAAACAAAAATATTATTTAATTTTTACAAATATTATATTTAAACTATATAACATGTTATGTTGAATTTTTTAAATAAAACATATCTACGTCAAAAAAAAAAAAAAATGTGATGCTTAAAGTTTAAAGCAAAAACTATTGTTAATGTCAGTCTTGCTTTATCTTGCCCGGATGTACGTGATATTATTATTTTCTGTTCTGATGTAGCCTTGCCTGACGAAGCTCTTAGTTAAGACCTCCTTTACCAGAGTGGAAAGTTCTGAAGAAAGTCTGTAAATTTGCTCTTCATGTGTCTTTTTGTCATTTCAACTTTCCTCAAAATTTTCCTGGAAATATAAAACCAAATGCAAGAAAGATAAATTAAAGAGTTATATTTTAGTCGAAAGAATAGACTTGCCCTGTCATTACTAAATCCTCCCTTTCTAACAGGAGTCCTACAAAATTTTCAATGTAAGAATATCCTTGCTTCTTCTTGCCTCGTGAACTGATACAAACACTGAATAGTCCCTTTACGGCCTATGAATAGCTCTTATGATCCTTCGCAAAGGAATTCTAAATGATGAGAAGCGATGTCCTTAATCTTGCCTATTGAGAACATGAGCCTTTATTGCAGAATCGTAATAAAGACTAATGTCCCACACTCAAATACTCTTCTGTATCTTTGTCTTCCATCGATGTGAAAAATAGTATTTGAAATCAATTCAGCTAAATACATAACTGAACAGAAATTGCCAATTTCGTGTTTTTAAAAAAGAAATTTTTTTTTTTTTTTTTTTTTTTTTTTAATTCAATGATATTTACAACTATAATGGTATTATATCAAGTAAATGTGCAAAAATGTAGAATATGACATGAAAACACTTGTGGAGAAACTACCCATCGATAGCACTCCAATAAAGTTCTATAGTAGATGATCTCGAGGCCATCTTCTTTTCAGGCGCCTCGGAGGGTTATCAGGAATAGTATGGGAAGCAAGCTGAGAGACTAGCGGATTCAAGTGCGTATGGAGCTTGTTATGGAAGGATAGGTATCTAGTTTGGGCCAAATCAGTAACATATGGGATATTAAGATCATGATGGATGAGTTTGTTTGTGACATAATAAGGAGCATTGAGGAAAAAAGAAATTAAATTTAAAATATTCATCATATAAATCATTATCGTAAAAATATTTAAAAAAATAAGATGATATATTATATACTAGCTTTTGCCCACGACTTCGTCCGCTTTGTTTTTGAATAAAGAACTTAAGTTGAGTTTAAATGGAAAGTGAATCAATTAAGTACCTACTCCAACTTAAATGAAAGTTACACTTCATATTATTCACAATAACTTTAAGCATTTGTGAATTCAGCCAGCCTACTAATTCTTATTCCTTTCTTGATCGGTTTTTATAAGTTGTCCTATTAAATATTAAATGCCATAATTACATTCTTTCCATGTGTTTTCAATTGAAATCCACTATGTAATATCCAAAACTGTAATCTATTGAATTAAACTCGTATAGTATTAGAGGTATCTGTGGGAAAAAAACTGTTTCTCCTTGACCACATCCCGTAATTACAGTAGCTTCTATATTTTTGTGCATAGCTTTTACCTGTAGTCTAGTCCCATTGCACAATTTTGGAGGTTATGAATGTCGAGTAGCATTACAGGTGCCCTAACTTTATGTAAAAGTTTATGTGCTGGCAGACCAGATGGAAAGTATTAAAAAAATTTGAGGGATAGTGCAGGGCTTCGCCAATTTCAACTACTGAATCTATTGACTTGTTTTAAATCAGCTCGCCTTCGAATACCCCTAGAAGCATATCATTGATTTTAGATGCACTCTAATTTCTATCCCTTTAATAATCCCTTATTATTATTTCATCCCTTTTTTTAGTTTTTTAGAGGCTGATTTTCGGGGAAAAAAACACGTAATTCTTCATTTTAAATGTAGAAATGAAATCTAAAATTAAAAATGAGTTATTTATTTAACGTCACTTTATGCTGCTATGGCTAATCGGACGATGCTACAGTGGGAGCTATAAATTTTGCCTATCCAGGTTTAATTAGGATAGGGACTTTTAACGAGTGCCTGACATCGTACAGGCTCGGGACCCCCGTTTAATGTCCCTTCCGAAGGACGGCGTAATTAAGGAGTTTTTACTCCCTTAAAAAAATCCTAGGGCCACCTGCCGGGCTAGGAACCCGCAATCTTCTAGCGCCTTATAAAATGTCTAAATTTCAAGCCTGTAGGTTATGCCGTTTTGGCTCTGCGATGGTCTTTTCAGAGTTTATTTATAATGTAAGAAGTGCTGTGGAATATGCCTTTTTTCATTCCTGAATATTCATTATCTCCTTAAGGAACCGCGTTTTACACACTGCTGTGGCAGATTAATTATTAATCTGTTAACAGCCATCGATGGAACCTGGGATCTACAGACAATCCGGAGGCTCACCCGGGCTCTATATAGAGGGTACTCCATAGTAAGAGGAAAACATCTGGCGGTTCAGCGTGATCTCGGAAAAACCCTTTCTCTGCACAGCTGTTTTCCCAAGTATTGACTCCAGCCTCTACCATGTATTGAAATAAAGACCATTCATGGGTTCTAGTGGCACAGTTTATAATTTAAGTAAACGAAATGGTTTCCTATAGGCCAATTTTTTTAAGCCTTTTTTTCGCTTGGACAATGGTAATAAAATACTTAAAATAATCGAGATAATTGTTATAATTCACTGTAGCAATATTTTTTTTTTAATCTAGGAAATTGTCGAAGAAAACTATGGGCGCTTTAAATATTTACTATTTGTATTTGTATGAATTTTACAAGTTTATATCTTCTACTTCCACTGATAAAATTATACTTTACAGGAGCTAGGCTCCAAGGAATAACTCAAATTTTATTTCACATGCTTTTTATTGAAGTCAGGGTACAAGTCCTGGTCTAGATCAGTTTTTTAATAGCCAGTAATAGCACGCAAAAAAAAAAAAAAAATCTCCACTACACCATCAACAACACAACAGAGCAGGATAGCTGGGGACAGGTTACGCATGGCTTTGCCACTGTAATATAAATAAATATAAACTGTACAACAATGAACTAAAAAATAAATATTAATTAATGAACGGTCAGGTAATAAATATTGAATATAATAAAATAAATTACAACGGCAGTTGCAAACCCCGTTGACACAAACCTCTTAGGTCACCCAGCTGTTTATAACCTTCACTATCTTTCACATCGCTGTCAACACACTCCCGTTACAATATTAATAGTGATATCATGGAAGTAACTTATTAATATGGAAGTATCTTAATTATCGCCTAATCAGCTAAAAACCTACAACGATAATTTTTAAAAGTGTCTGTTTCATTGTTGTTTAAAAAAAAAAATGCTGAAAAAATAATAATGGCTTTTGGACGTGGATTGATCCAATGAAAATAGAAAATAATGATATTTTAAAGGGAAGTTATTCTGTTCACTAAAAATAGATAAGACGTGTACGTTTTTTAAAAGTACAATTACCATTTCTTTATCTTCAGTAATATTTGTATGTAACATTTCTTTGAATAATTTTGATTAATATGCCTTCTAGATTGTTCTATGAGTGTTGTTTTTTGATGATATCTTTTATTATTTATTTCTCCAGCTTAGTTCAAATATTTCACTAAAATCGTAATAGGAAACGAACATTTTTTTTTGTTATTATACCTGTTATATAGTACCAACTAAAACAAAAATAATTACCAAAGTTTTTCCTATCAATTGAAATCAGGTTGTAATGTGTGTATGGTGAATTAATCATTCCTTCCTTTAGCTGTTAACACATTCCATCAATCCATTTATCTGTTTATTGTAAACCCACCTATCTCTTCTGGCCCATTGTTTTATTTCAATTTAATTTTAATTTTTAGGTTATGATAGGTTAGATCATGGGCTCCACTTTAGATTATTGCCCACTTTAAATTTACTAATTACACTTGAATTTATTATTTCAATATATTGATACACCTAATTTAAATATATAACACATTGGCTGATAATTTTAATAGTGTCTTGAAATCTGCCCGAAATAATACCTAACATCTAATAGTAACCTTATCTCGGCAATTCGTTAGATAAATATGTATTGGTTTGTTTCTAAATAAAATAGGTGATAACATTCTTTCAGGCAAAGCTGAGTGGGGAACATGAATGATTGTGTTGACCTGCTGATGTTTTTAGTTATAGTTTTTCCTACGAAATTCTCGATAGTTTTATAGACGTCTTGGCTTCAATTGAACACTGGAATGTTGGTTGGTAGTTTCTATGCGTTCGTTCGTCAAGGTAAGAGTATCATTAGTACTAAGAGTAATAATAATAACAATACCTGAATGTTTATGAGTTTAAAGGATTTACCGATTATACACACGTGTCCTCATCCACGTGTCCATAGCAATATTATTTAACTATTCATGTCATAGTTCACTAACACATTTTAGTATTCAACTAGCAATAAGTGAGCTAAATTAATAAAAAATGGTATCTGTTGCGCAGGTTGTCGCTTCGAGTTGAGTTACAAGTTTTAATTGTTCATTTTTTAGTATTTTCCATACATACAAATTATCATGAGCTTTAGTATGGAAAAGAAAATGTAATTATGAGTTTGAGTAGATTTCTCTAATGATTTGATCAACAAATAATAGATTCAAATAACATTTCGAAGTATAGATGATATGTGTTTCATGAAACGTTCATTTCTAAATGAAATGATTACCAAAGTTTTCCATAATTACATTCTGTATCCCATACTAAAGCTAATATAAAGCATGATAACTTATATTTTTTGGAAAATATTTAAAGTGAAACGAATGAAAAATTAAAACTTGTGACTCAACTCGAACCCACGACCTGCTGAATAATTACCTCAAAATAGTTATAAATAATTAAATGACTCGATGCAAAAGTTGATTCATTCATCCCCATAAAGACAAAATCGTTTATATATGAACTGAAATAATGCATTTAACCACATGTAATCACACATAATCATGATAAAGTAATATTAAACAAAAAAAGAATAAATTAATTTGCCGATTTAACAAAAAACCTCAACTTTTAAATATATGTTTATTTTGAAGAGAAAAGATTTGTTCTTGCCGGGATTCGAACCGGGTCGTCTGCATCTCTAGTGCAGTTCACTAACCACTGCGGTGCTCTTCAAAATAAAAATATTTAAAAATAATCATCATCAAAAGTACAATAAATGAAAATAAATTTAAAAACCTTAACATTTATTTAACCGTTTACATTCATTTTCTTTATATATTTCGCTTAACTTTTAGTTTTCACTGACAGCCTATATCATTGATCCTGCAAAATTGATGTTTGTAAATATTTTATTGACTGATATTGGCGATAGTAGGGTCATTATGAGTGAGAAAAAATATTGCTGGGAATAATAATTAGTTTAGTCCACGAGCTGCATACAAGATTCTATCTCCAGATGGAATAATATAATAGGAAAAACATAGATACTGCAGGGTATTTTAGTCTCTCTATAAGCTATAGTAGTCATAACCAAAACAACTTAACTTAATGGCACACATTGACAGGTGCACAAACCTCTTTACTACAAACTACAATATTTTGGCAAATTAAGCTGTCATCTTTGCTGCTGTTTCCCTTGGGATTCTTTTATGATTTTTATTCCTAGTTTATAACGGATAGGGTGAAATGACGTACTTTAGTCCTAATTAATTGAGCCAAAACACATGTTTTTGTACCAGCCGGAGATAACAAATTATTTACTGATTACAAATTAATATCTTGAAAATATTGGCTGTTGCTTGGCCAAATTGAACAATAAATCTAGGTTAGGTATATGTCCACATGTAACGATAGCTCACCACAAAATGAGCTCAGAGGTGGGCTTCAAAATCATTTCGGTCCACGGGACGGACTGCTAAGCGATAAAAAAAGAAATCCGTTAATTATTGATATTTATTTTCTCCCTTCTAGTTGTTTCCTACTTATTTCCATGAATTTCGCTGTACTTCATTCATTGGGTTTTATTAATATAAAAAATTCGAATAATTATATCTTTTTTTTTTAATATAGACTAAAGGCGAGAAGACTGACTTCCTCGTTAGCACTATAAAGCCACTCTCGAGATCTGCTAAATTAATGTGTAGTAATTAAGCAGTGAGGACGGGTCCTCTCCCGACTTATCTTATACAAATCTCCTTAATTATCCTTAATTCTGTCCGCCAGCTCTCTTCAAACAGATTTAAGTACACTCCACTTTTTAGCCTGTTTCTTTTTATTTTGTTTTTAATCTGACTCTTGAATAATAAAAAAAAAGAAGAAGAAGAAAGGTTTTTATTTAAACCTAATAATTTTTAACTCTTTGGACTACTCCTGGTTATGGAAAATGTGGTCATCTGGATAAAAAAAACTACGAGAGATCATAGCTTATTTGTACTGAGGACATTATCAATAGCAAAAGGTCCACTTGGAAGTTTTCTTTACAACCGTTCTCCAGTTATTTCAAACAGTATGTTTTATCATCGCCTTTTAAAGTCTAATCGAACCGTAAGGCTCGGTGCAAACTTCCATCCACGGAATATCATCGGAAAGTAGGATTCCCACAATGCAATCCTCCCACCTACGCCTCGGTCAACCCCTCGTACATTTAACTCAACGCTGATTATATTTAGGAATTGGTTCGTTACTATCTTAGTTCTTTTTCATTTTCGCGATGCTATCATTTAAGTTATACTCTGAATCTTCAATAATTATATTGTATCTTCTATATTCTCCACGGGAATCATCCTTTTTGGATCGAATATTTTACGCAATATCTTATTTTCGAATGCTCTAAGAAGATTTTCATAAAACTTATTGGCCAAGATGTGTAAGGACCACTGTTTTCAATTCTAATTTTTATGATACAGGATAGAAGGCACGATCTGACTGAATATAAAATTAATTTTAAATCCATAATCAAAAATCGTATCTGGTCTAAAAGGCCTACTACAATGTTACTTGTATTTCTGATACCAATTATATTTTTCACCTAAATGCAGTTTAGCTAATCAGCTTCAAAACAGTTTTACTAAATTTTTGTGATATTTTACTTTTTATGTTTATTTTCTTTGCCTTTTAATTATTTATTAATTTCCATTCGAATACTATTTACTCGCAATTTTTTAAATGGTAATTTTTTATTATTATTAATTGAACCGTGACAATGTAAGGTATATTTATTACGGTTCATCTATTTTGCGAGAAGTTTCATTCATTCATCAGAAACATGCACTGGACCTAAGAACCTCCATGAGCTATGTTGATAAAGGTTTCTTTAATTTCTTATTACATCTGTTTATAATTAATATTGAATTTAATAAAAAGTTGTTACAGGTGATTATTATTTAATAAAAAATGTTATTTACGTTTCAAAAGTTGTGGGCATTAATATTTAAGAAGATTAATTGCAAAGGCTGCGTGGGCTAAAAATATTTTTTTACTACGTTTACCATGTCTACGCCCCAATTATTTATTTTAGTTCGGTATATTATTCAATGAAAATGAAACGTTAGTTCAGTTTCCACAGAAACTAATTAGAGGCTTTCAGAACTTACACATACTATTTAGGTTAGTGAGTGAAAGATTTGCGGTATGCACATCATGGTATAAATTTTCTAATTTGCATTTTATATTATTCGTAAATTTACTAACTGTTTCAAAGAGGATGTATTGAAAACGTATTTACTTAAAACTTGATCGACGCTGATCATTTCACTTTTGTTAAAATTATCTTCGTTAAAAACATTTTCCGCTTAGTTTAGTCAGAACTTTTGGTAACTTTAAGCCCCTCATTTTCCTTCAAGGTATTTTACCATCAGGTTTGTTGAATCTAACTACTTTTACTTGTCTGCTGAATGCTTTTGAATTATAAATGGAATCAGTGAAGTATTGCTGCTCGTCTGGAAGCAAGCAAGAGGGTTTTCAAGTTTTCTCTCTCAATCTTCTCACTCTTGCTAACAAGTATACTATTAAATGTTGCTCCTATAAAAGTTATTATGAGGTTCGATTTAACCTACAAAGTAATAACTTAATCTATGTAATGGAAAAACCTAATATTTTTAATTATCCTAAATTAATTAAAACGTGTATAATAAAAGATACTAAAATAAAAATTTTAACTAAATGTGAATAATACGAGAATTGGAAGTAATGGCTATATTATTAAAATTGTTTAATTTAATAAATTGACACTGACAGGTGTCTTTATGTAGTTAAACGTAGTGTGGAGTATCTTAAACATTTTCAGATTATTTTTAAACGTGGAAATACGATGCATACATACTATGGTAATGAAATACTGTGTTAAATTTCGACTACAGTCAATAAATAAAAATTGGTACTTAAACTGAAGAAGCAAACGAATTTGGATCCAAAACTGTCTATAAACTTAAATGAATTCTTTTTAATTTATTCTTTGACAGTTTTGTGTCGTTTCAATCGAGGTAAAAATCTCATATGGAGATTTTTCTTTAGTAATTGTAACTATTATTTGCACATTTGATAAATGGTAATTTAACAGTTCTTAATGTGATCCTCGATTTTTTATAATTATAATTATTTTATTGTTTCAGGTAGGGAATAGTTCTGCGTTGTTTTATGAATCATAAAAACATGCTGTGTTACGAGTATATTAAGGTATTTAATTTAACTTCTATTTCTGTTAGTACCTAGTACGTCCAGGATTATTTTTTTTACTATTTAAACTAATTATAATAGTGATAAAATATACTATTGGTCATTATTTATATCTTTAGTTTAAAAAATATTAGGTATCTATTTGATATCGGATTTATTCAACATTATGACCTATAATTATTAACTAGAAATAAGATTTTATCTAGATTAAAGAATTTGTCTATATAATATAAAGTATTATATAAAGTACTGTGTATATGTTATCTTTCTGATTTAAAGATATCAGGTGATTTGAAATCAAATGCTTTGCCTCCGTTATGTAAACAAATAAATAATTCAAAGATAAATGCTTACTTTTACTTGGAGGCTTCGTTCATTCGTGATTTTTTAAAATATAATTCCAGTTGCTATGGACTGATGCTATTTTGACATGTGTTTTATTTTTAATTAATCGTCATCATTCAATGAATTAACTTATAGGATATTTTTAGCATTATTTTTTACTTTATCACTTAATATAAATGCCGCCTATTAAAGAAGTCAGCAAATGTCGTAGGATTCCAAGAGAGAAACAAGATGTGGGTAGTGGAGAGTCCGTCGATGATGTGAATACCGAACTTGACGACGAATTTGTTAAACTCAGAAAGCTCTTCAGTCAGAAACGACATGATCAGTTTACAAGGATACTTAAGAAAAAAATCAAGAATAAGTTGTTAAATCGGCAAATGAGTGACTCCTCAGATCATTCAATAGAAAGTGAGCCTACGAAAGTCGAATACCCTGATCCACTTCCCAAAGTTGACAAGAATAAAAATGCTAGAGGTCCAGTCAAAAAATCTGGTCTTGGTGAAAAGAACAAACGATTATCCAAGCCTTTGAAGAAGAAGGAAAATTTGGGAAAGACTACGACCGATGGAAGCAACAGTAATCCTGGTGCATCGAAGATTCGCAATTCTACAAAGCTGAGTAAGGATGGTAAGAAAGATGAAAAACCTATCAAGAATGGACCAGACAAGAAGAAGAATGAAAACCCGAAGAAGGGACCTAAAGGGATGGATCGCAAGCCTCCTGTCACTAAAAATGACCGTGATTTGACCAAAAACGAAGTGGAAGCAATGATCAGGTTGGTCCTGAAGCAGTCGAGGGAGGAAGGTGGTAACACTGAGGAAATCGATGATGTTTCCTTAGGGGAGACCGAGAGTACACCCAGCCAGGATGAACTGGACATAGGCAAGGATCCGGAGATGTCTTCGACTCCTGATGACGTCAGTGGCGAAATCTCATATGATGAAGAGGAAGCCCTTGTTTATTGAGCGGTCAATCATTGTTCATTTGTAAGTGTTTACACCAATTAAGCATGAGGAGGTACAAACTCAGATCAGCAATAACATCATCGCCTTCACTCATTAATATTATATCCCATTTGAATTCTAATTGTGAAAACAAACTTATTATGTGTAAATATACAGTTTGAATGAGATTTATTACTGAATGTTTTAGCATTAATAAACTAAATTATAGAACAAGTACAAGATTGATTACAATAAATATATTAAATAGCTATTTGATATAAGGTGCACGGGTTGGGTTAAGATAGAGCATGATCCTGTATTTCCACAAAGGACCATGAAAACATCACTCTAAAACATCTTCCTCTTATCAGTATTAAACATTTCGCACTATTATAAATAAAGAGATTTTTGTATAAAACTACATCTTTGAAAAAACGGGAAAACCTATTAATGAGCTTACAGCAATAAGAAACCAAGAGTGACACAACTGCCTTCTGGCAAACAAGCTCTGAAGCTAAGGTTGAAATAGTTTTAACGAGTGGCAAAGATATATTTCCACATTTCTATTTTGGACATAACTAACGAACGAAATGTTTTTTTTTTAGCTTTTGTCAAACCGATATTTAGGTTTTGTCGGTTTATAAATACAAGTGCTCTATACTGCGTCAAGGATAAAGAAGTCTGTTGAGTCTGCTTAAGTTACTGTTAATTAGTGTCTATTTTTATTGGTTACTTTGGATATTTAGTATACCTCTTTGTCATCAAATTTGTCCTATTTCATAATTTGTTTTACCTTGTAAATAGGATCTGATTGTTAATACAGAGTTTATAAATAAGAAACCGGAAGAGTACTTAATGTTATTTATAAGTTGAAATATTCCGAATACACTATTTACCGAATAATCTCATCATAACATAATCATAAATATCTTAGTATCTGTATTGAGTAATCAAAGGACTTGTTGTGTATTGTAATAATATAATATATTTATTATAATAATATATTAATGTTTTCCTACTAAACTCGGTATATAGGCTAATCTTTCAATGAGGCAGCTATAATTTATTGATACGATATAAGTAAAAGTAGACTATTGCTGATCTATATTAACCGACTTGATATTTTGTCTGAACGAATAAAGCTTTTCCGTTTCTCCGTAGATGTAACTATACACGGTAATTCGGAGTATAATCAAAAACAATAACATTACTAAAAATAAAAATTCTGATTGTGAAGTTAGTCAGAAGTAATGCTACAATTGTACAATCATGTATATACTACAATGGTACAATCAGGTATATGCTACAAAAGTACAATCAGGTATATGCTACTTGTGGACCTACCTGCTTCCGGGTTTACCTGTGATGTAGTGGTTAGCAAAGCCCAAGAAGGTACTCTTAAAGATACCTGGATAGGTAAAATTTATTATTCCCACTGTAGCATCGTCCGACTAGCCATAGCATAAAGATGACATTAAATAAAACATGCAAACAAACAATTTTACCTGCTTCCTAAACAACTAGGGACTGCTTAACCTCCTGTCGGAATTAGGGAAAATTTGTTATATTCAATACCCTTGTGCTCAAACTTCAACGAAAATCTGCTGAAATTAGACTTGCGTAAACCTGTTCTTGCACATCCCACATTGTCGTGTTTTAATCGACGACTTTGGTAATATAATATATATCAGTTTATATATACAAAGCTTTAACCTTGTTACTATGCGGCTACGAATTTCTAACCATGCTTACACTTAGTAAATTATCTATTTTATTTATTTATTTAAATTAATATCATTAGCAGGGATGCCATGTAACTTGGTAAAGGAATTACATGCGGTTTTCAGGTAGCTATAAATGTATATCCATTGCGACATTGTGAGAATAAATTTATAACTGTATCTTATTATATCGGCTGATTCAAACATTATAGGTTTCAAATTATAGGCTTATGCGGCTGGAAGCTTTCTCAGAAACAGAATTTATGCGGCGCAAGATTTTAGTTACGATGTAGATCTCACATCAATGTTCACATACCTTCAATATTGATGTTGCAATAATTATAATTTTTCAAACATACTCAGTTATTTTTATATTTGTTTTACTTTTTATGTTGATTCGTGCAAGCTTTTTGTATTTTTTTTGCAGAACTATAAATAAGACCATTATATTCTTAATTGGGCTTGTAATATAATTCATGGTTTCTTGTTGTATTTTCTTCTATTATACTCAGTAAGGAAGTTGATAAAAGTAACCAAATCTACATCGTTAAAAGAGCCATGTATCCCATTAACTTTCCGCATTCTCTGTTCTTCCTCGAATTTTTCAGTAAATTTATCTCAAAATGGTCTCGAAATCGCGCTAAATCTATACTTATTTTTTTAATTTTCGAATAAATATTTTAGCTTTAATTTTTGCTTTGTTCTATTATTTAATTTTTTCTAACGTGTTTAAAAATTATCTGTTAGTAAATAAACTGTAATAAATAAATAAACTATCTGTCTGTAAGTACTGAACTATTCTTATCATTATTTTATAAAAATATTATCGCACGTGTGAATAAAATGGGATATATATCCAGTACAGAACGGGCCTTATGAAATAAGATATGGTATTGGATTCAGGAGGATCTCTTCGGTCCATCGCAACAAAAAAGAAGGTCCTTCCTACAAAGAATTTGGTTATCCTCGTAGATCTGGGTGGGTGGGGTGGGGGGGGGGGGTGATGCTTCTCAGGCGTTGGAATAACCATCTTATCGCATCCAGCTGGTTTTCACAATTTTTTTTTATTTTAATCTATCCTACAATATATTTCTAGATTATTTTGTATATCATTTTTTTTTGGTCATGGTTGTACAGTTCGTAATTATTGGAGTATTCAACTTTCAAAGTTTCAAAGGAAGGGTTATTCAGTAAAACAACTTCATAAAATAAAAATTATTGAAAATATTTACCCTCATTTTCTATACACTTTCCCCTTCGTGTTTTTAAATTTTCAGTCCTGGAAATGTGTTTTCGGAAATCTTTTTTTTTAAATTTACCCTTTAAGAAGTAGTCATAATTTCTGAACAGACGGAAGTCTGTTGGAGATAAGTCTGTGGAATAAGGTGGTTGTAACCCATCTCATTTAGTTTCTTCACTGTCTTTCGTGTAAGAATATAGGTCCTTTCCGGTTAACCAATGCAGGTTTTTTTTCAAAGTGTTTGTTCCATTATGTCTATATCCCTGCAGTACGATGTGATATGATGGTTCTATAATTTAATTAATTATAACTGTAATATTATTATAGGATTTGAGTAACTACTCTAATCCTAAATATCAAATAATTGCATTTATAATGTACAATCACTGTTCAACATCGAATAATTGCAATTACTCCATTCAATTACATTAACTGTAATTGAGTTTCTCAGTTGCTCATTCACTATAAGTAATTGCTTTACTATTAGAATAATTACATGCGGTCTTAGTGAAGATTAGAGATATCTGTCGATCTTGGTCAGTGATTCTGTTTAATTAAAACATAATTTTGTATTTATAAATGATATTTTGGCTAGTATAAAAAAGTTATTATGATAAAAAAATAAAAGTTAAAGTTACTAATCTGGCGAAATAAACCGAATTAAATTTTTAAGTGTGGTGTTAGTTTCATGGTCCTTTGCTACAGCACATTGAAAAAGTTACAATTTCATTTCGATGATTCCTCGTTAATTACTACAAAAAGCAAAGGAAATACACCAAACGCATTGATTGTCTTTTGTCAATATACGATATAAACATCGTGTTTCTGGATTGATTACGGCAGAACATCTTACAATAATTGAACAGTAATCAAACACCAACGCTACATCATAATTCCTTATCAAACATTTCTGGAAGGGTTTTCTAAGTTAGCAATTAACGTACGGCTCTGAACATGAGTTAGTTACATAGATTATTTAATTAATGTTTTTAATGATGTTATTTTAAGAATATGATATTTTCAAAGAAAATAAAAAAACACACGGAATGCGGTTTTTGAGTCTAGTGTCTTGCTGAAAGATCTGGTTGATATTTTTTTAAGAATTCACCAAATTTAATTATTTCTACTGGAAATTCTGGGAGCGGAATGGCTCGGTGGTAGAGCACTGAGTAGCCATTCCGGAAATCCTGGTTGGATCATATGGGATCTAGGACCCTCCTGGGGCTCACCCAGCCTCTATAAAATATTATAAAAATAGGGAACCCAAAAGAAGGGGGAAAAAACCTGGCGGTTGAGCGTGACCTAGGAGAAGTCACCTCCTTACAGAACCGTCGTCTCTACCATGTACTGAACCCCAGACTCGTTCACGGGTCGTAGTGGTTACAGTTTTTTTTACAGGTTACTGGAAATTCGAAAGTTATTTATATTTATTAAAATAAATTTAACCTGTTTATTAGAAAAAATGGCGTTTAATTGTGCGTAAAATTACAGAAAATAGAATTAATAGAAAGTAACTCCCCATTTATATAGCTGAATCATATGTATATTATTATTTATAGTACACCATACAGAAGAGATGTTCATTTTGATATTGTTTATTTCAGACCATTAAACAGGTTTATTCAACAACATAATTATAGATTTATCAATGTAATAAAGGACAGCATATAAGTGAATTTATTACAAAAATAAATAACAGAACTGGTAATGCGTTCAGAAATCAATTTAATAATGTATCAGAGATTGGCGAATTTTCAGATAATTAATGATGTACAAACACAAACAGACAGTTATATTATTCACAGAAAACAAATTAGTAATGTGCAAAGATATATTGAAAATGTTCATTAAATCAAATGATTTATATAAAGTCATAGAAATTCTCACGACAAAAATGTATGAGACGTGTTTGAATCCCCAATGACTCTTTTGAAACTCTTATGCTGTTGAAGAACTCCTTCAACTACTTCAACTCTAGTATTTCTCCAACAAAATATGATGGGGTAGAGGGAATATTTCTTGTTACGTTAGTGCTGATCTTAACAAACCATATATTTCGTGTTCCTACAAGTAGCAGTTGTTTAACAAGTATATGAAGTTTGTGGATAATCTCAACTTCCTCCTATCTGATCTCAACATCACAACAGCTTATGAGAGTTTTTACTTTCGATGGGTTCTTGTTGTGATTAAAATATGTGTGCAAGCTATATATATAAGAAGAAAAAAGTCACCACCAAAAGCTAGATTTTTGTGTTTTCAGCGTTTTCCTTAGAGGGGAATATACGCAAATAGTAATAATATATATGTACCTAAATATGTATGTATCTATATATGAAGATGACCACTGTTACTATCACTTTCTTTCTTCATTGAAAAACCTCTCTGACTTTAACTCATCATTGTTTTCCGTTAGTGCTCAGAACCGCTAACAGATATTTTTTAACCGCAGGTAATCAGCCGACGGATCTACCATCCTGTGGGAAACCTTTGTTCTTAGCTTTTTCTTATCGACGAGCGCCTGTTCGGATTAACAGTTTTTCTTAATGTAGGTAATTTGTTTTAAACGTAATATGTGTAATGCGTATAACAGAATAAATTAAATTGAAATCTGGAAAGATCGAGAAATACGGGGGTGAAATGTTGGTTAAATAAACTTTAAACCTCAGATACACTTTTTTTTCTTGATTCATTATTATGTTTTCTTAATATACTTAAGTATATTATATTGCTAGACTTTATATCAGGATATGTATGTATGCCTTTGCCTAGGTATGTATATGTATCCTAATATTTGAAAACTCAACTACTTTGTCTTTTTTAAACCGCGGCTTAAGCCCAAGTTGAAGTTTAAATTAGTATTTATTAATACTGGTCAACACCCAACGAACTGCTGAATCTTACGTTTCTGCTTATCATTGGCTGAGATGGTTATTGTCTTTCTATTAGACTCGGTAAGCCCACTCACTATATGGTCTGTTAGATATGTATCCGAACCATTGGCAATTAGAATCTAATCTTATCTTATAAAACTAATAGACCATGCTAAATATATTTTTTATGAATCCCTGGTCACATTGACATTGTGGGTAACGATTTTGCTGATAAGGCACCACCATTCTTACACTCAGTAGGCCTTATTAAATATATATATCACAGAAATGGAAATCCGCGTGGGACGATTGTCACCTTAGTGAACTAAAAGATAAAAATATATTCTTAACACCAATAGCAGCCGTATAGAGGAAGATAATGTGACTCGCTTCAGAACAGGCTTCACTTGGTCGGTTAACTCACTCACACCGTTTTAATACCGTCTATAAATTCCTGCAAATGGAATAAATGGGCAATACACCAGATGAAATTGATCAACGTTGTGCAAATAACAGTTTAGTGAGGAGTTCTATTGTAGAACAATTTCAAACTTTGTTTCATCAACAAAATCAGTTGATTTCATTATTTGAAACTACGCTGGATCTTATATTCTGGTAATCATAAAATTGTAATCAGAGCTGATAAAACTCCTGTAGGAAAACATGCGAGATGTTACAATGCACCAACAATCGATGAAGTTGCCATTCAAATGGTTGGAGAAAATTTGGAAGCCCTTTGTTTTAGGGTAATAGGGCAGAACCACGTCTGCTGGGACAGCTAGTGATAAATATAATAGAATCACGCAAACTTTACCTAATGTTCATAATGACAATGAAACCACAATCACTTCCATTTTTATTCTTTTTTCAGTTATAACACTGTCCAATTATAACACTTTATGATTAAATCTTCTATTCTAGTAACGTTTTAGTGCGTGTGTGTTTTATATAAACCAACTATATTTAAAGTACACAAAGCAAATCATAGTCTTTAATGCCTTAGAATCTTCTCACTGTATCACTACATGATTAAAAGATTTGAAATTATCTGTGATCGCAATGAATTCCGTGACTTCATGATTTATACTTTATAAGTGACAGCAATATTTGAACATTGTGGCGAAGCCCTTAAATAATTTCAAGTTAGATACAATTTTTTGTTTATAGACAGCCAAAATAATAATATTACGCTAGATAGAACTCAACTAAATTCTCATGTTCTTTTCAAAACTGAATCATTTCATCTTTTCTAAAGTAACCATCCTGAATTTCATTTTATTGGTTGAAAATCGTATTGATTCATTTCATAATCGATTCGTTTAATATTTTTTTTAATAGCAGGGTTTCTCCCTCCATGAACCTTTCCAAGGCATAATATCCTTAAATTGTGTTTGCTTGTTCGCGTATATTTGCTACCTTCTCCTTTTCTTTACTACTAATCCGTTCCTGTTGGCCCTAAGTGGATTAAATCTTGGAATGGGCCAGCGTTTTCCGGGATATATAAGAAGTTCTTTGAATTCTGGGGGCTGAAAGGGTGGGTGTCTCTGAGCATTGGTTGCTAAATACCGCCATATAATAAAAGCTCTGAGGAAAATAATTCTATGTGTTTGACCATATTAGTGTTCATTTGGTCTCAACGTTCTAAAAATCACTATCAAAAGTATGAATAAAGTTCTGGATCAAATTAAATATAAAAATGGCATAAAATCTTGTTGTTTTTTAACGTTTTTTGTAACAACTTTTTATAGAAAATGTTAGGATAATTAATGTTAGAAATTGATTTATTTTTCTAATTGAGGAAAAGGGATATATTTGAATACTTCTATATCTAAAACTATTACTATCTTTAAGATCTTGAATAATAATAGTTGGCCATATACATTTCAGGAAGATATGTATATGTTCCGGGTGGAGGTCAAAATAATGGTCTTAAGTTTATTGGAGAGACAATACTTGGACCCACATTGCAGGTCTTCTTCATGGCTAAAAATGCAAATTACAGACAATTAAAATTGCATAAGGTAAATATTAAAATAAAAATATATAGGCATCAAGGTATCCAAATTTTAATATTTACCTTATCTAATTTTAATTGTCTCTATTTTGCATATTTATCCCTATAGATATCTGCTATGTGTGTCGGAACGTTGGCTCTCCAATAAACAGTTATCCATACTTAAGAGCATTTTTTTTTACCTCCTCCCGGAACATTTTCTTCCTACTATCTTTGTTTTTACAAAAGGATTTTGTAGAAGTTCCGTATAAAAAATATAATATTCTTTATTCTATTGAATTAATAGTTTAGAAGAAGGAATAACATAGTTTTAACTCTTTAGAGAGGTATTTATAAACTTGTTTCCTATACCTGTATAATAAACCATAATTAATTCTTTTTGGGAAGCAAAAATTACAATATTACAATGCCAGGCACTTTATTTTTTCGGTAATTAACACAGCCTGGTCTTACTGTACCATATCTGTTCTACCTTAATTATTTTTTTAGTGTAACAATGCCACATAACGGCCCCGAATTGATTGAAACGTTAAAAAAAACAATATTGTTTTTGCAGATGATTTTTTAATTAAATATTAAGGATAAATTTGGGTTATAAATATAATAAACGCTAGTTACAACCGTGCGTCACCATTTGAATACGTCTTTCCGAATTGATTTAGGAGTAAAATTTACTTTAGCATACATTTATAGAAAATGAATATTTGCACAGTTATGTAACCTCCAAAAGCTTTCATTACAGCAGACTAAGGGTAAGACTAAGCTTTAATTATAGTCTAATTGTTAATGACTAAAGGTTAACTCAGATTCTACATCAGATACATGACCCAGTTTTTATTCAATTTCTGTATTTCAAACAAATATTTTGAATTTGAACTTTTTCGTGTTAAATACGCTGCTTTTTATTTTTTTGGAAATGCAAACTGAATTTTAGTTAATAGTTGATGTTCAGAATGAATTATTCTGAACTTTTTAGGTTATAATAAAAATGCGTGTTGGTCTTTTTATGCTTTACATTTATGAAGAGTTGGAACCATGTGGAGGAAAGTTATAAGTATGAAGGACCTGTGCCGATTCCTAATAATAACTTTCATATAATTTTTTTTCTGAAGACCCCATCGAAGAATGGAATCGAGGAAATATATAAAAGAAGGGAAAGAATAGAAAAACAATTCCTCTCTTCTCTCTCTCCAGAAGTATCCAACTCCCCCCCCCCCCCACTCGCTTGCCCGAACCTCCTACATATAAATTAAGTTCCTTTTCTCTGTCCTTCTCAAGAGTTTTATAAATACTTTCTTGAGGTTCTCTCACATCCCTTCGCTATTCGTCACCTGGATTTTCACAATTCTTTTTTACTTTTGTCCAGACTGGTGTATTTCCCACGATACGATATAAATTTCAAAAGCGCCCCAATTCTTCTGAAATAGAAATCGAATTATTCTTGAATTATAATTGGCATTCCTCCATAACTAAAATCTCAGGTATTTCTCGAAAATCCACTTTTAATCAATTGTATTTTATAAATAGAGATCTTTTATTCCTGTGCCAAATGAAATTTTATTTGTATTTTATGTATCTATATGTCCATTGTGAAATACGTCTAACGGTGAAATATTCATTATTTTCCTATTAATGAATAATCGATTACTACAAATTAATCTTGGACTGTATTAAGTATGAATGTGTGTTTTGGACCCAGGGGGTTTGTTCTAGGGTCGCCTACTTTGCGAAAAAAATGTCAATATAATATTGACTAGATGTCAATATTATTAAATGAAGTATCTTTTTTTACTTCCTTCAAAGGCTTAGCTAGAAATTTCACGAGATTCGTTTTTGAATATTTCTACTTTTTACAAAGTGGCTTTGGGTATGCTGATGCTATAATCAATTGAAAATGTATTATGTTTTGACGAATTGTTTCCAATGCAGTATAAAATCCAGCTATGGCACCTTTGGTTGCTAAAGGCGATTTTATGAAATCTTTCCTCCATCGAATCTTTTTGCCGTATTACACAGTTTTTAAACGGGCTTACGAGCCCATGGTACAATCCCAAGCAGAAGACCAGAGTATTCACGGTTTTATATCCTTTAAGTTTTTAATTTTTATATCCTTTATATTTTTTCAATGATTTTTACTATATTAATTTTTTAAGGCGCTTTGTGCCTAAAGTGAAATTTTTCAGGAAGTAAAAAACTTCATATATTTAACAAGTATTAATATATTTTTATTGTAAATCATAAATGAACTCTTTTAATGATAATAAAAGAATTTACAAAGGCTTGTACATCTGTTAGTAGGGCAAAGGCGAATTGACTTAGATTGGTTGGCAGTGAAAAACTAAATAAAATTAAAATTGACAGTTAAATCCTTTAGCTTTTCCAGTCCTTATTTTATATTTTAAAATTTGATCTATCGATGATATTAAAAATGAAATTAAAAAATGTGTTTTTCCTAGTGGCTTAATCGTCACGGAAATGATCTCGTCAAATAAAAAAAATAACTTACTTGAGTTATTTTGTGTGAAACCATTTTTACCTATCCCTTTAATAGTTTATTCCTTGTTCATAACCATATTCAACATAAGCAAATATTCACATATGGTATTTTTTCCCCGTTTATTTGTTCGATATGACGATGACAGAAAATCTGGGATTTTAGCTGAATTAATATACTAGTATATTAATATAAGTATACTAGGTTTCGAGTTTGAAATCAGCTGTAGCAGATGAATTATCTGCTATGTTAACTCCGTGAATCGACCTAGAGACACCTTAGCCCAACCAGCCTCTATAATGTGAGCATCCTTAATTTGGCGTGAGTATCTCAGTATAAACTATTTCCACAACCGATGATTTAGAAATTACAAATCCCCAGGCGTGCATCGGCAGATGCTTAAGGCGTTGGGCAATAACGAACAATGTGTAAATAATACCTTAGAATTTATTAAAAACATCAATATATTTCAGTCAATTTGGCATATACGTATGCGTATATTTCTACTTGTGTTTATGAGTTTATATATATACTCGTATGTCCAATATATGTATGTAATACTTTACTTTGCAACAATATTTCAATTATTCATTAATGACACAAGCATGCATATATGTCTAGACTATGAATATGAACAAGAAAAATACCTATTGATATGTATAACGTTTATATAAATAATATAAATTAGTATATTAATATATATAACGTTTGAACTATTAATATGTATATCGTTTATATAAATATGTATAACGTTTTATTTTAATATGAATAACTTTATATAAGTATTTATCTTTCTATTGAATGTTTAATATGTTAATATGTTTCTATTATATGTTTAATATAGCATGGTATGTTAATATTATAATATGTAACCATATTTTTACTAAGTACTAATATAACAAGAATGTATTTATGTAATTATGTAGGTAATGTAAACATGTATATTCTCTAGTGGTAATTATGTAGCTACTGTAAATATTTATATTCTCCAGTAGTGAGGGCAATAATAACCATTTGTAGTTGTTTTCCTTTAAAATAAAAAAAAAACAAATTCCCGATGGAATGTACCATATCCTTCAAGAGCTACTGACGTTTTTTTCTATTTTTATAGTTTTTGAGATGTAAGTGAAAATACGAATAAATTGTGACTTTCAATTTTAGCGAGGGTGCATATTTTATTATATTTAAGTTTCTCCCAAAATACTTCTCTGATTTCATCATCCTCTATATTATGTTCATCCATAAGATGACAATTACCTTAGTGTTGTAAAACTCCTGAGGTCACGATTTTTTTTTTTATAAAAGACAGATTATCCTTAACTTAACTCTTTATTTTCTGCGCCACCTTGGAGTAGTCGTTTGAAAATTTTAGTGAGCGAGATAAAAACCGGCAGAGTGTTTATAAACGAGCTCTAGATAAAGAGGGGATGCTGGATATTGAGCTAGCTAGGCAATAGATTCTGGTTATATATTCGATATACATTGCCCTGGGCCACAAGATTTACTATTTATAGAGTCTAAGGCGCTCGGAGAAAATATTCTAATTTGATCGTGCTCCTCTGCCTGGAGATAAAGCAACGCCTCCACTCTGATAACAACTTTAAAGTTACTGTTTAACTTCATAAATTGAACGCTAATTTAAAAAAAAAAATGCAGTTCCCTTTTTTTGATTATTGCATATTGATATTTGTATATAATGTATACTTTTAAGTTTATACACTAGCTTAACTAATAATTCCTTCTCACAGTGAAAACCTTTCTCCAGTCATTTATGATATATAATTTTATTAAATAAAACGTTTCGACAACTACATGTCATTTTCAATCACCTAACAACTTTTTGTATCATTTCATCTTTATCATCATCTTGAAAAGAGTTACAAGTCACACTTATCTGTAAATTATCAAACACAACAACAACAATATAACAAATACAAATTTATAAAAACTGTACATAAATAGAAGTAAGTAATACCTTTTTATTATTAATTGTCATTATTTAAAAGTTTTACTTGGAGGTCCATTATCCTCCATGGTCCTTTTGTTTAATAGTTTAAACTTTGGTCTGATTTTATACTATATTTGATTTATATTTACATACTAAAAATTTTTTCATATAAATATACCATAATCAAATTAAAAAATCAATACGTAAAATTGATTAAACTAACCACTCTATTTTATTTTTAATATATTTTTCTCAGTTATATACATTCTTAATTTATATAAATCAGATAAGACTGAAAAGGGGTATCTAGGTAACTGTTGGGAGGTTATAGTGCTAGGTTATCTTTCTATGTTTTTAAAGTAGAACATCTTATTTATTATTTTCTTTTTAACTTCAAAATAACAGATGAATATAATTTGCTTATTTCTCCTGCTTCTTTTCTATCATTCACTACATTATCCCTATATTCACTATATTGATACTTATTATATATCACTACATTATAAGTATTAATATATAATGCTTCAAGGAATCGTCTTTTTATTACATTATTTTCTCTGTGCAATATCCGCGGTTTTTCAAAATCCAAAGTATGTAATTCATTTTTACAGTGTGTTGACAGTGCGGTATTTGTTTTTGAGTTTGGTTTTAAATTATTTTTATGGTGATAGAATCTATTTTTCAAGTGTGTGCTAGTGTGTCCAACATACACTTAAAAATAAAACAGTGTTGTTAATTTAATAAATTTTACGTATTGATTTTATAATTTTTTAATTTGATTATGGCATATTTAAATGAAACAATTTTTAGTATGCAAATATAAATCAATTATAGTATAAAATCAGACCAAAGTTTAAACTATTAAACAAAAGTACCATGCAGGATAATGGACCTCCAAGTAAAACTTTTAAATAATGACAATTAATAATAAAAAGGTATCTATACTTACTATCTATTTATGGACAGTTTTTATAAATTTGTATTTGTTATATTGTTGTTGTTGTGTTTGATAATTTACAGATAAGTGTGACTTGTAACTCTTTTCAAGGTGATGATAAAGATGAAATGATACAAAAAGTTGTTAGGTGATTGAATATGACATGTAGTTGTCGAAACGTTTTATTTAATAAAATTATATATCATAAATCACTGGAGAAAGGTTTTCATTGTGAGAAGGAATTATTAGATAAATTCAGTCCAGTTTAAATCCTTAAAAAAAAAAAAATTAGCTTAACTTTACTCCCGTATTTAATTTGTTTAGTGCCCCGTAGTTTTGGCATATCTATTTGCTATTATGTCTCTGACATTTAAATTGTCTCACCCTAGTTGTTACCTTTTTTCATCTCTGTTTTACCCAGTTTTTCCGATTTGCATTCCTATATTAATTATCTTCCTCGCCCGTTGTCCTGCTACTATATCTCATGGCGACCACGGTGTCGGAAAGTTATTTCGAATAGTTATTGCTACCTCAATTTCAGTCCCGTAGCTGTCTGATATACCCTTGGTTGGGTTGCCCTAAGGTTTTGAGGTTCACTCAAGGATTGTTCCATTTCCACTCACATGCTTGCGAGACCACTCAATCCTCCATCGAATGAGATTCGATCCGGGATCCCGTACTGTTGAAACCATATCTGCTGAGTCAATAACAGCTTCCGACAATCTTTCCATCTGTCGATGGAGTAAATGCGACTTTTGACCATTTACTTCTTTTACTCCGGTGAATGTAAAGGCGTTGCCGGGCGAGCTTCTATATGTTTTGCATTTGAAGCATCTGGTGAGATTGACCAAACATTTTCGAATTGGAATTTCATATTTTGGGATTCCACCCTGCTTGGTCTAAAACTTATTTTTAGTTTAGTTTCAATTTTTTTAAATCAAGTAAGCCTTCACAAATGAGCAAAAACTCTTTTCGTTTCAGGTAAAGTACCTTTTCCGTTCATGCTACCCCATAGTGTCACTAAGAAATGTTGTTCACAATGAAATGTTATGGTGTTATGCAAATGTTCAGAATGATCGGGCTACTTTGTAATAAAATCCGATTTTGTTTTGTTTTGTTTGAAAAACAATCGCGTCGTAATAAAGCAAACAATTTACTCTCATTATCTTAGATACACGTTAAAACTTTGAAGTATTTGTTCTAAATTGATTACTTATCCCAGTAAGTTGCAAATTACTTGTTCATTTGTTTTTACTTGTTTTGTATTAAAAATCCTGACTCTCGAACAGCGCATTCACCTAATACAATGTTACGGACTTGGGGAAACATCTTATGCTCATGTTATTAAGTTTCACCAGCGATTTCCAACGGTGGCAATTTCTGTCAATGGATTAAAAAAAACTTGTCAAAAAATTTACAGAAACTGGAAGTATCCAAAATTTGAAGAAAAAAAAGCTAGTTCATAATCACGAAGATGCTGCTACACTCTTGGTACAGGAATCCGTGAACACTGGTTATCAACTATCATTGAGAAAACAGTCTACTGAATTATCAATAAGTAAATCGCACATGCGAAAAATTCTCAAAGAAAATAAAATTATTCCATTTAAACCCACGTTCATTCATAAATTAAAAAGTGGAGACGATGGCCAACGATTGCTGTTTTGTTTATGTGCTAAAGAAAAGATTTTGAGCGACAGATATTTTATTAAAAAAAATTTTTATAGATGAGTCAACTTTTACAGCTAATGGCATCGTGTCATGGCATAGTAACTAACAGTCAACGTTTCATGAAAGTAAATGTATGGTGTGCAATAAGGTACGATAAAATTATTGGCCCATATTCTTTGGACACTAATTTCAACCAACATTCCTATTTGGATGTGCTCGAAAAGTTTTTTTTATATTCCATGAAAGACATGAATTTAGAAGATTATCATTTTCAACAAGACGGATGCCCAGCTCATTCAACTCGTTTGATTACAATTTTTTTGAATCAACACTTTCCGGAAAAGTTGATTGGACGATATGGTCCAATGGGCAGCAAGATCGCCGGATTTTTACCTATGGGGTTATTTGAAACAAAAAGTTTATTCATATGATTTTCATGATAACATCAACGTATTAAACCGAAAAAATCAGGGATGCTGTAGCTGAAATTAACCAAATGACCATAGCGAATGTATACGACAATTTTAGATTTAGGTTACAAACATGTGCAGGGCGTGGAGGAAGCCAAATAGAGTAATTGGAGTTTAATTTATTTTTTTGATAAACTTTAAAAATTTGAATTTGAATTTGAATATTTCTAAACACCCTGTTTTCTCATTTAAGATTTATCATGTAATCGTTAATAATAAAGAAATATTTTTCTTCTATTTTCTACTTATATTAACAATGTAGGTCGATCATTCTGAAATTTTGCATAACGTCATAACTTTTCATTGTGAACAACTTTTCTCAGTGACACTTTGGCGTACCATGAACGGAAAAGATACTTTACCTGAAACGAAAAGATTTTTTGCTCAACTGTAAAGGCCTACTTGATTTTTCAAAAATCGAAAGTAAACTAAAAATAAGTTTCAGACCAAGCAGGGCGGAATCCCAAAATATGAAATTCCAATTCGAAAATTTTTGGTCAATCTCACCTATTGTGAACTCAATCCGGGGACACTCTGTATATTTAAATGTTTTAAACAATAGAGGGGGATTATACTTCTGTCGAAACGGAGAAACCTGAATCCAGTGCGAGCCTATCGGCAAACATATGACGCGCTGTAGGTAGAACTTGGTTTATTTTGTCAATGTTTGTATTGTGGTGAGTATTGACTCATACCGTTGAGTGTTTGTCTTTTCTCGGTCGTCAATATTTCCTTTTCCAATTTCATTTTCTTTCTTCGGTTACTTTTGTTTTCTAATAAAAAAAAAACCACTCGTTAAATTACCAGTGGCTTTGATAACGATTGGGAGTGAAGTATGTCAGTTCGTGGAGTGCTGAATTGCTATGCTGGAGGGTCTGGTTGAAAATGCGATTGCAGCAGATAAGTTATTTAATCTCTTAACGGCCACAGATGAGCGCGTTGAGAACTAATAACCCTTTTGGGACCCTCCCAGCATCTCTGAAGTGGGTACTGATAATTGGATGAAAATCTGCCGATAAAACTTACAAAGAAAAATTTATCTTTCTATAGCGGTACCGACCGTATAGGAGACACACCAAACTCGTACGCAGTAATTATATGTTTGAGTAATACACTGGAGCGTGTATCTTTTAAGATTTTTATTACTACGTATTACAAAAATAAACGATCAATTGAAATGTAGTTTGTCTATTGTTCTAAGTATCCATTTTATTCTCTACCTTGAACATTCTACAGGTTCAAGCACGTTTGAACGGAGTACTTCGCTCTCAGTGTAACCCTGCTAAGAACGGATGCTCGTGTGTCTTTTTTATAGTTATTCATTATTTATTTAGTTTATTCAATCAATATTGATACGTACTCAAAATACATCACTAGTTTTGAATTCTGCATCTATTCAAAAAATAATACAAGCTACATATTTTTCCGAAATTTGGATTTTAAGTCATTATTTCAGTATAGGGAATGTAGTGAAATAATATTAAGATATTTTTCTAAAAACTATAAACTATTTAGAATTGAATATATTTATCATGTATCAGTAACCAGCCTCTGATAGCCAGTGGCCAGGAATAGGAGAGTTTTAAAAGTTGGTAAGGAGGTGATTTGCCGTCCTATGAAGGAGGAATCTTGGAAAGATGAAAATCTGTGGAACGTGGCATAAAGATCAGATGACCTATATCTAGTGAGTAGAGAGTAAATACGAGTACGTCTCCCTGTAACATTTAAAAAAAAAACTATTCATAATTCTCCTCAGACTGAGATTTCCTGAGAGAACTACATCCACTTCATAGCTATAGTGAAATGGGGAAATATAATTATACGTGTGGAAACAGCAGGAGTTGACAAAAAAGATGAAAAAGTTTTTGAAAGTCGAGAGATGTGGGAAATATGGATATTCGTTTAGGTATATGTTAGGAAAGTTGTTAATAGATCTCAAGAGGGGTTTAGAACCTATGAAAATGGCCTAAGCCTTAGCAGCGTTTAGTCTTAATCCATTTAAACCTGCCTATGCGCTAATTCCATTTAAGTCTTCTTGATTCATGGTGAAGGGCGCATATTACTCAGGAAGGAGAAAGGGATAAATATATTCGGGAGCCTTCTGCATAAATGTGAAGAGAGTGATGATGAACTTATTTATAGTGGTCGTCAATAAAGGAGTTGAAAAGAATAGGAGTTGGAAAGGAGTCTTATTCAACTCCTAAAGCATGATACGATAAGAAAATAAAGGTTTAATAAGGTTGACTATTGATTGCAGATGTTGAAAGAAATAGGATTGAAACCAAACATTATAACTGTAGATAAAGAATAATATTTTTAGACATATTAATATAAATATTTTTTTCTATCCAATGTTTTGGTAAGGTAAACCTAATAAAACGCATATTGGGACTTCTTCCAGTTATTGAAACAATAGCTCCTTCAAATGAACGACATAAGCCTTAGGAGTTATATTGGTTAAAGCATTTTAATTCTGGGTCGACATGTTTGATATTCCATTTCCAACATGTATTTTTTTTAATAAAGTCACTTTTTGAGTTATATCATATATGAACAAGAAGTTTTATGGGGTTAATGATGTAAGTTAAAATCAAAAAAGTTTCAAGTTTTTAAAAATTTTCTATTGATTAATAAAATAATGTCAATAATTCGGTTAATAATAATTTCAATTAGGAATGGTTTGGTTTACCAATACCAATTTTTTTTTTTAACTCACTAGGAACTTTCAAAAGCCTCTATTGAAAAATTAGTTTTTTTGATTTATGGCCTTTTCGTATTGAATGAGCTTTATATGATGAACATAGTTTCTACAAACTATATTAAAAATCATCAGTGCTAATTAAAATAAAAATATCCCCTAGAGGACTACTAAGAATAGTTGATACATCTGCATTATAACATTTAAAATTTTTATATTGTGCTGCCAATGGGTAGTGCCTCTACATGTCCTTTCATGTATTTATTTATTCATACAGCATTTGTACTAGATGTATATATTACAGTTGTAATTCAATAAAATAATTTTAAAAAATTTTTTTTTTATAGCAAAACACTAAAACCGAACTATCAAAACTTGAATTTTCAAATATTGATTTAATGCTTTTCAATTCTAACAAGATATCTGCACCATCTTCTTGCTAAATAATCCTAGTTATAAAATTGGCTCATGAGGTATTTGAGTAGTGAATATCAAAGGTTTTATAAATGTTTTTTACGTCTTTAATTTAATAAGTGTTTAACAATAGCTATTGTTAATGAGTCAATGAGGTGGATCACCTACGGTCTAGTGGTGAGCACAAGAACGTACTATGCTGAAGATCACGGGTTCGCAGCACTTTCATAAATTCATGGTTATGCTTTCATTCGGAAAGGATGATGATCCTGAGCCTGTACGATGTCAGGTACTCGTTAAAGATCCATATCCTAATTATACCATGATAACCAAAACTCATGGCTCCCACTGTAGCATCGTCCGATTACCCATATCAGTATTATATGACGTAAAATAAATAAACAAATCAAGAGTCAATGGGGCTTTATCTAAAGATGTTTTCCCATTATCTTTTTAGATAATTCACTACTTTCGATCCACCATTTGATGAAATTACGTATTTTTGGTAGCATTTTTTTGAGAGATTAGCACATTCTTTCGACTTTCAAGGATTTTTTAATATGAAATATTTATATGGAAGGTTTCAGCACGGCCGTTGAGTATGATAAACGATACACCACTCCTCGACACATTCGTTATCAATCGCTAAGTCATCAAGTGGAATTAATTTCACGCTCAGACGGAGTTAATTTCGGTCGACTAGGAGAGGGCTACCGCAACACACCCAGAGCTCTTAATTAATCGGCTAGCCTCAAATAAACGTTGTTTAATGCTTTAGTACTGATTTACCACATCTTTTGGAGCAAATATACGATACACAGATGTGTATTTATGTCCCCAACTCACGCTCGGTTAAACAGTCCATGGGTTCGTTCAGATAAAAATTAAATTGCTATTTACATTAAGAAATTGTCTCATCAGTAATCGAGGCGTTGCAGCTCAATTAGTTCCCATGCACAGTTTTTGTGCATTCCTGTACCGGAAGGGGTCGGGTTTTGTAAAATAATTCCTTCTCGATAGAAAGAAATTAGTCAAATGGGTCTGCTAGGGTGCAGCAGCGTACAAGATCGTACTTAACATGTTTACGCCTGCGGGAATAAACATTTATAATGAGAGGATTTTTACCACTAAGTCTGAAATAAGGTTAAGAAGACTGTTACTCCAAACGAGAATTGTGATCTGACCCCAAGAACGATGAACTTTCAAGGTAGGAATATTTCTTTTTACTGCAGTCTGACTAGATTCTAGGTGTAGCCAAATGGTAGTTTCAGTTGATAGTGCCAATCTAGTTATGACGATTAATTATCTTTTTCTCTTTTTTTTTTGTCTCAAAGAAGCAGATGGAATTGTAAACTTGTATTATATTTTAGTTATTATTCTTAATAGTACGATAAATATTTATTATAATTTTTTGCTAATTGTTTTAATTTTTAAATATTGTTATTTTGAAGAGAAAATAAAATTGTCATGGAGAGGAGGACTACCCGGGTTCGAATCCCGGCCAGAGCCAAATATTTTCTCTTCAAAATAAAAATATTTAAAGATGAATACTATTATTGGCAATTGTTTTATATATTTAATATTGTATTTTTGAGATTTGATGATGCTTTGGGCTCGTTTCTTTCCCAAGATTCCCCTTGGAGCCCTTCACCATACACTCTTTCCGACCCAGCTCTTTCCAGGTGTCCACGAGGTCTAGAAGAGGAACAGCAGGCAACAGTAGGATACATGAGTATGAAAGTATGAAATATTCTAGGAACTCTACGTAGGATACATATAATTATAATGTTATTTCGCTATCAACCATGCGACCATTATTATCGAACAACAATTTACCTTGTGTTACTTTCGTAATAAATAAAGTGTTTCAACCATAAGGAACACGTAGTGCTAAGATCCTTCACCATCCCTATAAAATCATAACAGTAGTATAAACCATATGTATTCTAAACACCGTAGTGGGAGTTCGGTTTGGCTAAGCTGGTTAATGCACTGGCCTATTTTACGACGTTCACGAGTTCGATTGGTATTGCCAGGAACATCGTATTTGAATTATGGTTACATAAGAAAGGTAACATTAGTTTAGTAATTAATTTTGGATACATAATTAGTAATGAAAATTTTTCTATTTTACTATTGCTTAGATAATTAATAACCTGTGACTTTAAAATAGCCGCATTAACTAACTAAAGTGATAATTACTCAATATATGAGGGAATAGTTTTTGAGAATTTTGAGCTCAGAATGTTTCAAAACATTCAACGGAATTCATAACCGGACTTAAACATTCAGTTAACTCATAATATCCATACATTCCCTCAAACAGCATGCATACGTATCGGGTTAAACACATTCATTACAATAATTCTTTAATGTTTGCCTGGGTGTTTACCTTGAAATCAGTCAGGTTTCTTTATCACCTTTTTTTCATAGCTATTTATGTTACTATTTCTAGAGCCGGGAAAAAGTTTATTTAGGCTATCGACAAGGTTATTTTTATAAACTATATAACGAAGGCTTTCCTGTTAGAAAGAGTATAGTTCGTGATTATCATGGAGAATTCGTTGTTATCATAAAATATACTCTCTCTATTTGGAAATGTCTTTCATCAAGTTTATAAAAATAAACTGATTACGATAGCAAGGATGGATGAAAGTATCGTCAATTGGAGGAGACCAAGGCTCGAGATGGCCCTTAGAGCCGAAGACATATTAGTTGTAATTATTTAAACTTTTGGACTCAAAATATTTCGAATCATTTCAAGAAACGACACATTAAAGTTGAAATACATTTGTTTAAAAAATCATTAAATGGTGATTCGAATCTCTTGGCTTTCTGATATGTGATTCAGGCTTATGAAGAATTCCTTTGGTCCACGAAAATATTTCTTATCTCTTTGTCAATATTAACCACCAGCTTTCGCATTACTGTACTGTTTGTGCAGGATTAGCAGAACTTGCAGAGGGTGAATATCACTTCCAACCTAGAATCAGATGACAGTCCCAGTGTAGTGCTGCTTTTATGTTAATGCTAAGACATTAATCCTAAATGGGGATCCTTAAGCCAGTATTGTCTGCCTTATCTTACTGAGAAAATTCTATTTTCGGGACGTTCTCATTATTTGCAAGTTTAAATGGTGCAGCTAGTTGATAAGACTGAACAATAGAAGCTAACGGTGTGTCACTTCCTTAAGTGGCCGATAGGATCTCCAGTAATGCACGACATGTTATCTTGTCCCATATCGTGTAAGGCACAAGGAGGTACTAAAAAGATGATACGTTTAATATATTACATATGTCAGAAGGTTGTTTACGACTTGTTACTTTTGATTATATAAATTTAAGTATATACTAATTTATACTTGTTGCTATATTTTAGGGTATTATTATATGTTATTTGAAATAATTTTCTTTATTTTGGGATGTCAGAGTGTTCATTTATGATAATTACTCAACTTGTTATTTATTTTAATATCCTACGTTTATTTTAAATTTGATTCTTTTCCAGAGGTTGATTGCGTGTTTGGAAACTTACTAATCTGTCACTTATCTGGTAAAACAGGGGTTATTTTTATGGTACTTCGTCAAGTAGATTAAGGTCTGTGGTAACGGCATCTGAATCTCTCCTATCCCCAGCTAGGTTCTCTGCCAGCTTCTCCTTCCGGCTGCTCTTCCAGAAGTCTTCTTCGACCCAGCTTCTTCGGAGTCCTTTCAGAGAGCTCTTTGCCAAGCAATCCCTTCGCCTGTCCTTGCCCCCTCCAGGGTTTTGGACCCTTTTTATATTACCCCCGAGGGAGGTCTCTCCGATATGTTCACCCCCTATCTGCGTAATGGACCTAGATCCTGTAACCGTCTTTTGCTCATTAGTACATTCATATTTATTTTTATAATTACACCAGCAACGATACGTTGCAATATATGACATTATAACGATAAAATATGTTTATAATTTAATTTGTCCCCAATTTTTTCTTTCTTTTTTTTTTATAAAAAAGAAATTGAAACCTCTTTCATTCAAAAGAAGCGTCGACAACTCTCAGTCGCATTGGCTTGAAACGCCTATACTTCCTGTTCCACTCATGCGGATCCACCTGCCTACAGTTTAGTGTGGGTTTCAGTTTGTCTCCAGTAAATGGTGTCGTATGCAAAAAAAAATTCTTTTGGTTAGGGATTTGAATGGAAGGCGAGTCATCATTACATATTCCGTTATAAATAAAATGGATTTTAACGTTACCTTACTTGTGGTATTGAAGAAATACTTTTTTTTTTTATGCTTATGGGATATACCCTGATCACCTTCAGAGTGTACACTGCTAGTCTGCCTGCTTATTGATTAGTTAGTTGATATGATGTTTTAAGGTGCCTAGATCATTAAAACCTGATCCAGTTAATAATGTGGCTACTATTTAAAAAAAACAATAAATAAAAATTGGAGTTGGTGTATTGTATATCTTTTTTGTTAGATATACTCGTTTAAGAAAGAAAATAGCTTGGTAAGTTTGTCCACAATCTTTTCCCAAGGCTATTGAGATGTTTTGTGGTAATCATATTTTATTCAACCTGTAGAACTGAAAAACGTATTGATTCAGTTCTGTTGCAGTATTTACATCGTGTGGTACTCCTTTATTAATACACTCACCCACCTTTTCGGACTGTTTCCTCATCATCAGGAAAAATCTGTAAACTATTGCTGATTATTAAAGTTTACTAATATTTTATATCCCTGTATAATTTTTAATAACGTTTTTTCGAAAAAAATCTATTCTCTACCATCCCAAAAATATCTGAAAATTGTTACTAATATTGATTGATTAAATAAATAACGTTTGAAACTGCAAAGTTTATCATTAAAATTTAATGCATTATTTTTACTTCGGTTCCGTATTTTTTTTAAAATAAACAGCTTGTTGTTAACGTGCGTATATATTCTGCGTGCCGAAATTCCTTGTAATTGATCTGAATATTTACTACTTTTTGAATCATCAAATCTAAATATTGTTTAACAGTGCCTGTTTTTGCAGCATATATATCATAATCAGCCAAGTTTTGCGAAACTTTAATATAGTTCTATACGCATATTTAGTTTTCCCGGAAATGGCAAAAATTCCAATAAATTCAATGTATAATACACCACACTGTGCCGGTTGGCGTTTTCCTAAAGCAGTTTATCCATCATCAGACATGCCGATAAATTTATTTAACTAAAAATAAATGATTTATTTTATTTTGCATACAGTAAAGGATGTATGAAAACAGAAAAAGATTTAAAAACTCTTGTTATACCAGTGATAATCTGGTGGAAGAACCGAACCATACACTTGAAAAAGCACAGAAAAAGAGGTTTATTGATGCTTATGAAAAGCATGTTCGAATTATAAGTTGTTCCCATTGATTATTACTTCATTTTTTTCTTTTTATTTATCGTAGAATAAGTCTTCAAAATAATTTGGATTTACCATGTCCTACTTTGATAAAATATCAGACCTTAATGGATTATAGCCTGATGAAGAGAAAAAAGTATCAACTGCTGAGCGTCCAAGATCATAACTGTAGGTATGAAACCGTATAATATTTTATTAAAGGAGACAAGAAAATTAAAATGCGTGAAGTTAGTGGTTTAATGTTTGATAATATGAAAAAAAAGGCGGTAATATGATGGTTATCTCCAATTTAATGCTGTACTTCGTAAGCACAAATTGTTAATGCTAATAAAGCATTCCATTAAACGGCTTGAGATTGTTTATCCACACTTTACGAAAGAGTAAACAATAATTTCAGTGCAAATTCACACCACTTCATTGGACTTGTTTTGGAATATTATTTTAACAAGAAAATAAAGTTATTATTATTTTTCAAAGTAATTATAAATGATATTATGTAAGTAAACATATCTCTTTGCCAGAACTGATCTAAACTTTATTAAATATTTGTCTTTGGCATCTATTTGCTTAGATTCATATGATGGAGCTATCTCCGAATGTTTCAACCTCTATATCGTGTTTTTAAACATTTTAATTTTAGATTAATGATCATCTTAACCTACCACTTAGTGTAGTCAATGTACGGAACAAAATTGCATACTAGTTTATAGAAAATATGTAAAAACCGTTTTATTCAAAATGACTAACTCGAGTGTAATAGATCAAAGTATATGTTGAATTTTTGACAAATTAGACATATTCTTTGAAATTATTTGATAAACTTTTAATTTAATATAATAATATTTTTATCTATACTTAAGAAAGAGTTTGTCCTGACTGACAGACCATCGCAGAGCCAAAACGGCATAAGCTACAGACTTGAAATTCGGACAGTAGGTACATTTTATAAGCCCAAGGCGCACCAAGAAATGATTTTTGAAAATTCACACCGTAAGAGGTTGAAAAGGGTGAACAACTTGTGTAATAAAAATACACCTATAATTAAACAAGCACCATGAAATTTTAGATTTAGCTTCTACATTTAAAATAAAGAATTACGTGCTTTTTAATTTTTTGAAAATCAACTCCTAAAAGTTTAAAATAACGGAAATAGTAACAGGTTAAGTTAGAGAAGTGAAATTAAGTAAGCAGGCCATGGAAGAACCATGATATTCAAGATTTTGCAACATCAACCCCAGAAACGTGCAACAAGGGATGAATCTTTGCATGGGACTTACGTAATTTTTAAAGCGAGCACTTAATCTCTCGGTGCATGATGTCGTTACAAAACAGGTTACAATTATTGTCTCCTACAGATGGTATCCTGTTTTTTTGTTCCAACAGTTATTTAATTTCAAAACGTTTGGCAAAATTATGATTCGTTATTTTAACTATATATACAGGATCGACTAATAATTCATATGTCAAAACTTCGTCTGCGTTTTTTTCATTATATTAATTAGTGGGTTTCAAACAAGGAAGTTCTGTACACATGCCATTTAATATTTAATAGGACAGTATATTAAAATCGATCAACAAAGGGATTCCACGGCTGGCTTTGAACACTATTGTTGTAGTTGGTTGGATGGATGAATTCACAAATGATTTAAGTCATTGTGAATAGTATGATGTAGAACTTTAACTTAAGTTGGCGTGGGTAGTTAGTTAATTCACTCTCCGTTTAAACTCAAATTAAGTTTTTATGCTAAATCAACGCGGACGAAGTCGCGGGCAAAAGCTAGTTTAAATATAAAAGCTAGTCCGTTGATGTGTATAAGTTACCGTTTTGTTTATTTATTTAGTTCCCGTGTTGCGGATTTATAGTATATAGTTCAATAAATATTTTATTAGTAGTCAATTTGATTCAGGAAACTTTTACTCGTTTCTGATGACTTCCTAATAAATAAAAAATATATGAGGTTGTAAATCATCATATACTAATGATGGACGGTGTAGGAGGCTTACCTTGGTTCATCCATCCCATGCAATCAGGCATACAATTTTTTTACTTTTAACAAAGTAATATTTCTATTTAAATATAAATGTCACTTTAATTCTGAAATAATTAGAATCTTTTTTGTGGGTATAAGTCCCTGTTTTGTGTTGAAGATTTAGTTCAATAAATCTATTAATTTTAGGCGATTTCATCATTGAATATTATAGGATAAATAAGTGATAACTTGTAAATAATAATATAAGGGACAAATCACAGAAGGATATCATATAATTTTTTATGATAGAAACTAATTTTTAACAATTGTTTTGGACTAATATTAAAACGGATAAGACAGACGAAGTAGGAATTATTTAGGAATAAATATATGCTCTGCGTGTACATATGTGTCTTTCATATGGTATCCTTATTTCTGTTATTTTACTTGTGAAATTGTGTTGTTTGAGGTTAATATTGACGTAGGTATAGGAAACTTTCGAGCTTTGGCGTACGGTTGATTATTGCAAGCCTGAATGGAATGGGAATGAGCTAGGCAAACTTTATTAATGATGGATTGGGTATTTGGCTGACCCTGGCTCATCCGACCCACGCCTTATTCCTACAGATACCACCGGTTTATTACGTAGGATAGATTTTATAACTCAAATGAAATTTTATGTTGTATCGACCAATTAACAATTATAAATCACCAATTATCACAATCTCAAAAAAAATTACATATTAATAATTTTTACTCAAAGTACTCTTATATTTCTGAGTTCAAATACAATGTTTCTCTTTATTTTTAATTCATTATAAACGAATATCAAAAGGGCCGTAGTCTTTAAATAAATGATAAAAATTAGAGACAGTTTTACTCCGTACTTATTACATTGAGTAACACAGACGTCAAATTTGGTATGTGCGAACATTATATTGTGGAAATATAATTGTTCACTTTATAGTACACAATCATAAAAAATCTCGTACATTTCAATCGCTTATTCTTTCTTGAGAATAGTTTTATTCAAGAGTCGGTTAACATGTTTCTTTACAAAATTTGCTATACATTTTTTTTTTCAATTCAATTCAATGCATCACATCGTTCTGGAGCATAGTTATGTTTCCTAGTTTCCTTATTGATGTGAAGGCCCCCTCTATAGTAATAAAAAATATTTAATGTTGAATGCTAAAGGATTTTAATATATCCATTCATGGATTTTTATAAGTTATGATCATTGTTATCTGCTATGATCATCAATGTTTATTATCAGTTACTATAACATTCCCTATTTACTTATATATTTAAATATTTTTGTGATATATTTGGTATATCATTTTTTGAATTGAGTAATTTTATCTTGGTTCAGAGATATTTATAAATTTTGTTATTGACGTTCTGATAAACATCCTTTCTACCACTTAAGGCAATTTAGTGAATTGTTTTTGTGCATATAAAACAATTTATTATAATTGCCGAATATGTTAATTGTAGATTTTATTTTTGAATATTATGAGTGTCATGCATGAATGTCATCAAGTACTAGACATCAAAAACTTTTTCTGTTGTACCAAATATTATTAATAAAACAAATAGAGAAGCAAAAGTTCAAAAGAGATATATAATTATAGTTAAGACATGAGTGGAAAAATTCCAATAAAGGAGCCTCAATTCTGTATAGTTACAAAAAACAAAAACATAACTAATTGTCGATATTTTACCAATTCAGGTATTATCAGGAGATTAGAATATTATTAAATTAAAATCCACACTAAAATTAAAAATAAAGCACGTTTAAACCCATTGCTCATTAACACATGACCAATGGGGAGTTCACAATCACCAAGTTCCGATAAAACATATAAATTATAAAATAAAGTTATGCTTTCTGTGATATTTATTCTTAATTAAAAGGATTTTTTTCTTTAGCTCCACACAATAATCCTCTCAAACATTTATATCGTCTTATATAGCTATATGAAAAGGCGTTGGTTGTAGAGTTGTAGTTGTAGATAATCAATATAAACTAATTTTGTTGTCTTATGTTGTAAAATGCGTCCATATTTTATTAGTAATTCATAAACTGTTTTAAAATTAAAATTAAAATAACTACAAGCGTTTATAAATATTTCTTATCGTCAGTATTTTCAAATAGAATCTTACACTAGCCATCCAAGATGTCCAATCAAAGAAAGATCGTAAACTCTTTGATCAGACGACTCGGAGTGATGATGACGTGTCTTTTAGGAATGCTGGCGTAAGATATGCTATATTTGATCTTCATTGATGCGATAATTTTTTTTAATATTAAGATCGTGTCTGATTGGCAAAATATGAACCAATCAGTTATTTTACGGAATTTTGCAGGCTTTGTGTTTCGTTTATGCTGTATTCAATATAAAAATAAAAATCTTCTTAATTTTTCCGATCACTTTCATTTAAAATTTAATTCCTACTGGAAATTTTTTTTAATAAAGTCCTGTGAGGCCTGCTGAAATCTTTTTTTTTCTTCTCACTATTCTTCGGAATATTAATTTTTTTTTGCTTTCGGATTGATTTAATCCAGAAAATCGTTACTTATCATTTTTCTTCCAAGCCGTTGATGTGATTTAATTTTAAACTTCTTATTTCTTAATTGCTTGATAACTTCTGAGGCAGAAGTATTTATTGAGTGGGCCGGTAATTTTGAGTGAGGGGGGGAGGGAGACAAGTGGAATCGCCGACAATTAAATGCCCTCTGAAGGGAGACAGAATTAAATCCTTTGGAGCGGTCGGTATTCAGAGCAATCGCCCAACTTCTCTACTCTTTCGTCCCTTTTGATCCTGTCCTCTGACGTTATTCGATTCCTCTCTTCGAAACTGTTATTAAAATTGAGACATCTTGCTGTTTGTAAATAATTAAATCCTGATTAAAATTATTTCTAAGTATTCGTTTTTGTCAGATCTTAATGTTTTTTTACCTCACAATAAAATTGCCTCATGCATATGGCGAATTTAAAGACTTACAGCTTTTTCTTCTTCTTCTTCTTCTCGAATAACCCATTTGGAGGGTACGATGAATCAACTTTGAACACTTTTCATTGTGTGTCGATTTTCTTTGCTTCCAAATTTCCCTCATCCTTCGACGAGTGTTGTTCATACTCTTCTGGAGTCAACTTTCTTCTAGTTGTTGGTTTCTTCCTCTTCCTCTTGAACTGCTTCTCTAAAAAGTGTTCTGTTTTTTATTGTATCTGTTTTAATTCCAACATTTTTCATGTCTCAATTTCAATGAACCATGTGGGTTTAAATTTGTAACTGTACGGAAGGATAAAGATGCGCTTGGTTAGTCTGTTGTCATCCATTCTGTAGATGTGACCAAAGAATTGCAGCCTTCTTTTCCTCATTACGTCAATTAGTTTTTCAATTTTCAAATATAGCTCTCTGTTTGGTCTTTTATTATAATGAAAACAATAGCTGGATTGGATAGATGGATTATTTAATCACAATCACAAGTTTTTTTTTTCATTTTCTTTAGAAGACTTTACTTATATACTGAACTCGATCTTCTTGATTTATATAATAGGATAGAGAAGGAAAATACATATTCAGTCAATATTTATTTTTTAAACCTTACAAATAATTAAAAAACGTTTCGACATTTATTTGTCATTCTCAATTTCAGCAATATTCATTCCTCATACAACTTCATTAAAATCATAAGTCCAAATCATTACTGTGAAACAATAAAAATACACTAAAATACAATCATAAATAAATTGTTAAAAATAACTAATAACAATAAGCATAGATACCTTAAGGTCAAAAGATTTTTTCAATGTTAAAAAATTAAAAAAGTTATATAAAATCTTGGAAATTATCTTCCTTCCATGGTCATGAATACATCATTACATTGAAAATCAAACTTTGATTTGACGTTTTTTAGTTATTTGTAAGGTTTAAAAAACAAATATTGACTGGAATATGTTTTTTTTTTCTTCTCTATCCTATAAAATAAATAAAGTTTTTCTTTTTAAAACAATGATTTATTGAACAATAGAACAAATAAATAATGTAATATTATGGCATGAATGATACATAATAGCTTGGAAAAAGGCAAGTAGATAAAATATATAGTAGGAATACTAAAAAAACAAACTCATGAGGATTAGCTGGAATTGAAAAAGTATCTAGGTTTGAAACTAGTTGGCTTTAAGGTTGCCATGAAAGGACTGGTATCGGGTGCGGGACAAATCAGCAACAAATGGGACGTTATGGGACTACATTATGGATGACTTTATTCGTAACGTAATAATCCTTAAGTATAGAGTATTAAGGATTTTCGGAGGAATTCGATGGCTTAGTAGAGCACCAAAGCTCTAATCCGTTTGTCCAAATATGTCTTATAATAGATAATGACGAGGAAAAAAATATTTTTCTATTAAGTATTGATGCTTTGTGGTATTAATAATTTTTAGATTGAGCTCTGAGACCAAAAAACATGTCTATTTACATAAATATGTTTGATCGATTAGACTGAAAATTATATTTTTATGAAAGCCCACGATCCTGCTATCATAAAACAGATTTTTTTCAATAACATGATCAAATTATTTTTTTCTCTTTCAGTTTAAACCTTGGCGTGGTCATTTTTAATGAAGGTAAAATTTCTTGGACGTTGAAATCAGTTTAAAAATTCTAATAAGCATTTGAGACAGATGTGATGCATCTCTGGTAATTTTATCTTTTGTTTGACACCTTATTTTGGAGTTTAAAAATAATATAACTCTTTTGATTTCGTTGTTTTTCCTTGAGTCTTAAATATAATTTACTAGACTTTCAGGATTAAGTAATATAAAGGACTCATTTGAGAATTGGAAGTAGGATTTCGTTCCCCGGAAATGATCGTATAACTATTTATGCATCCAGTATTCGATTGAACTCCCTTTTAACACTTTTAATTGCCCTTTTTATAATTAGCTATGCTAAATTTATAGTTTTTAGAAGTAAAAAATGTATCATAATTTATTTTTTTATTTAATATTTTTTTTACGTATGTAACTATGATATTGATTCATGATAACGTGATTTTTTTTATAATTAACGACCATGGAAATGTAAGTTAATTTATCTTAATTGAAATTATCCTAGAAGAAACATATTTCGTGTTCACCTCTCGCTCTCCAAACAACATCCTCTTTCTTGGATTTAGGATTCTCATAAAACAGCATGCAAAGAAGGATCTCTCACAGTGTGCAAATACTGTCGTCTTTAGGAAGCCCTGAATCCTAAACTAACAGAACTGTTTCTTCCAACTTGGGCCTCTTCCAAAGTATTCTGCCGGATCCGCAAAAAACATCCCTCTTTCTCTCATCCAGACTATCCTCTAGGCATATGTTTATATATATTCATGTATTCTATTTACTTTACGATTTCTGCTGACGATAGGTATAAGTCTTCGGTATTGTCAGGTAACATGTATTTTGCAATAAAGTAAAACATGCTTATCGAGATTGCCAGCTAAGAGTACAACATACAGTTGGTACAAAAAGCTTTAAGAAACCCCAGTAACAGTGTTCACAATCTTGCCGATGACCTAGCATCATCTATAGTCGACGACATGAAATGAGGCGACTGAGGAAAAATGCTGTGTTGCCGATTGTAGCGAGAATGTGGGCGTGGTTTGACTCAAAACTGCCAATATTTGACAACAATGTGCTAGCATTGTCCTCCCGGCTTCAGTTATTTGGTTTTTACCCTTGGTACGCTACTGTTTTTTCATTGTTATTCCGCCTCTGCGTTTCTCATAAGAACATCTTGTCTTCAGTGTTGTTAAACTGTTAATATGGATTCACCTTCTTCATCTTCATCTGTAACACCGAAGGAAAAAGGCTAACTTGAGTTACTGCAAAAGAAAGATTTGAGTTCGCAAGGCAAGTCCATTATATGTTTATAAATTTGTCAAAAATGTCTTAAAGTTGAATTGTTGTCCAAAGTTGGACCATTTAGAGGCAATAAAATCTATGAAATAGATGAACTGCCAAGCCATCTAAATATGTTTGCCGTAGGGCATGATGTTTTGAGATTGCCTCCCTACCACTGGCAATATAACCCAATCGAATTGATATTTGCTCAAATTAAAAGAGAAGTGGCCGATAAAAAAAAACTTTTAAATTGCCTGATGTGGAGAGGTTAACGTGTGAAGCAATAGAAAATGTGACTCCTGAATATTAGCCTAACTGTTTAGAGCATGAGGAAAATCTTCAACAAGCTGATTGGGACAAAGAAATAGTTACGGATGAAATTATTGAACAAATATTAATAAATTTAAGTGACGAAACGACATCTGAGTCCGAAGAATTTTCTGATGATGATGAACAATAATTGTATTCTTGATTATACTTCATGATTGTAAACAAAATTATTTGAAGGTTTTAATCAATTAAATTATATAATAATCTATTTTAAATCTAATTTAGCATGTTTATTAAATCTGAATCTTTTTTTAAAAATTACTTTTTTGATCCTTACATTTAAATCCTGACCTATAAATATAAATGAAATATAAAAGATTCCTGGGGTGTCAGAAAGAAGGTCGATTTGGCGACACCGCATTTTCTTTCAGCCGCCTGATTTCATGTCGTCGACTATTGTGGAAAGTATGCTGCACTACAAACAACCCGAAACGTTCTCTCCATAGTGAGTGCATTCGTAGCAGAAGACCTCTAAAAAAAACTTTCATTAGTGAAGTGAATAGGAATTAGAGACTTGAGTTCGCGAAAAAATACTTAAATGAACCACTAGATTTTTGGAAGAAAGTTATATTTTCGGCGAAAAAATAAAACAGCTTTAGATACAGTTTAGATACAAGAAATATATTGAAAACGGTGAAGTGTGGAGGTGGAAATATTATGGTTTGGGGCCGTATGGCGTTTTCAGGCGTTGGACATTTAGAAATTATTGAAGGTATTATGACACCTCGCTCATATATGGAGGTGTTCCGACATAACCGGAAAAGTAGTCCCAATAAATTAGGTCTGGACCAATGACCAATCCAGCAAGATAATGACCCGAAGCACACAGCCAACTAAACCAAGGAGTGGCTTATGTATAACGCTCCCAGAAGATTGCCGACACCACTTCAGTCACTAGACCTCAATACTAAAGAGAACCTATGGCATATTTTGGACGGAAAGGTACGACAGACAAACCTTACTAGCAAGGAACACTTAAAACAAGTAATAAATGAATCGTGGAAATACTAAATAATTTAGTAGAACCCATGCCAAGGCGTCTGGAGGCAGTTATTAATGCCAATGGTATGTGTAGAAAATATTAAGTAATTTATGTGCCTTTAGTACTAATATTATATTATCAATTAACTTGTGCCAATACTTTTTGGGCGGTGAATGAAAATCTACATTTTTTTTGTTTTTGCCCAACTTGTTAAATTTTTTCTATATTCTATATGAGATGTTAAATCTTCATTGTTTGAAAATTTAATATTTAACAATGGTTAAAACGAATTTATTGACACGATACATACAAATAATTGACGATCAATAAATAATTCTTCTTGCTTTAGAATTTATGCCGTGGGAGACATATAACGGACAGCGCCCATAAGCACCTTTTTATTTTCGTGTTTCAATATATATTTAATAGTATCTTTTTGTATTTAATCAAAAGACTAGCAAGTTCATCTGTCATCCAGCTATTTGTTTTTAATAATGACTATAAATCTCTGCTCGAGACGTCATGTGTATAATCTTGTATCTAATATAATTCATAAAAGTGATGGCATCTTACTGGAAAGTTTCATATGTTCCACTTTTGCAAAAGATCATTAAACACCGCAAAATTATGTCGGCTTCATTACGTAATTAGGTGTATTATAAGTTAAGGAATCTTAAAACATCAAGAATCTTTCTCTTCTTTTCTTTCTTTCTCTCTCTCTCTCTCTCTCACACACACACACACTTACTCTGTCTATCTCTATTTATATCTCTCTTTTGCTTTATTTGAAGAATAAACACAGCCTAATTAACTATGTAAAAGCACAGGCATTAAATGAGCACTTAATGAGATGAAATGCAGCAAAGGCTTTTTCATGAAGGCTTGCTTTTCTTTGGACCTTTCCCTTCTAGTGAAACGTTAGGGCGTTGACAAACCCCGTTGCCATGACATCGGCGACGCAGGTTCCCCAGAGGGCAAGACCCCGCGTCACGATTTTCGTGCCTGCCATTATCTATCCTGCCAACGTCGTGGGATCCCTGTCGCATATATTTCATGTTCATGTAGGCATTTTCTTCGTGCTACTACATTAATTAATTGCAATATGGAGAATATTGGTTCGTAGTTTTACAGTTTTACGTTTCTTCATTTAAGAATACAACAATCCGAAACTCCAAAATCTGACACTACACCTCCCTCATATTATCCCCTAACCCTTTTCGGTTGGTATTGTCTATCTAATGAAGTTATATCATACTGTTGCTAATTTAAATAGTACTGGTGAAAGAAAATTTATTATTTTTAAACCCGAGCGGACCACAAAAATCAATTGCAACTAATTATAATTTAGAAGTCATCCTTTCAAATTAAAATTAATTAAAAAAACAGTAAGTTCATAGCTTACATCCTTACGCAGCGGCTATACAGAGAAGCTTCCGCTGGCCCGCTTGAGAATAGGCCGCATTCGGCTCACCCATTCATGTATTATAAAAAAACAGCCTATTCCGTGATGCCAATATTGTAACGCCATTCGAACAATTAAACACATTTTTTTCAAAACGTATTTATTACCTATCAAAAATAAATAAAATAGGATAGCACCAAATCCATCGATGGCAGTTGGTGACAAGTCACATCGTTGGTCTTTCAGTTTCCTTACTGTCTCAATTATAGCTCAATTTTTTTCTGTCCTCTAGTTTGAGTGTGAGATTTCGCGTATGTGTATTGCTGAGCAGTGATATTACGATCTTTTGATAAAGCGAACCATAGGCGTTGATAACCAAAAGGTTTTATCCCTTTCACCACCAACAACCAATTATTCTACCTGTTGAATCTTTCGGTCCATATATACAATATTTTTTTACCAAGCGGTTGTGGCACCATAAGTATTTTATAAATCAATATAAAGCTGTTGAACGGTTTCATCAAAAACCACACTGGTTATCTCCGGTAAGTGCTCATCGTGGGCTGTGGTTCGAGTAGTTTGTATTGACAAGAATTTCCTAGAACATGCCCTGAGAAATAATATTTTGATATAGTTAATACAATCAGTAGGTGTATGTCCTTTTCATTCTCCAGGCATTCTTTTTCCCATATCATATTAAACAAACGATGAACTATGGAACCTCTGGCATCGTCTGCAATGTTAGTTCACTTGGAGTGTTGATTTTCTCTAAAATATTTCAGTTTACGTTGGCTATTTAGAATTCCTCTTCATTGGGTCCTTCTATAACTTGTTAGGCGTTCTTATATTCAGATGCACGGTTGTTATAATAATATATAACTATATTATATATAAAATTATATATAATATATAATTTTTTTTTAAATGTTGCTTTTATAGCAAGAAAATAAATAAATAACATTTTGCATATTATGATTCTATCAAAAGTTATAGATAATCATTTTAAATAATCATTTAACGATTCGATGCGCCTTCAAGGGCCCGGATGAAATGTATTTTCTGATTACTTATTTTATATCGATTTAATCATAAAATTTAAGCATTTACTAAAGCGTTTTTTTATGTAGAAAGAGATTATTTCTATATATTAAATCATGGTAAAAAATGCAATAGTTAAAAAATATATTTGTTTTGGCTTTGTATACATTTACGACAATTTTATAATTAATTGAAAATGTTTTTAATAGTGTAGTGTAGCTATTGAAAAATAATTCAATCTGTATTGCGCACATGGCTATAAGAATGGAGCCCGCAAGAGACGCAATTAAAAAGATAATTAGTTATATGATATTACATAATAGGATTCCTGATCCTGTTTCGTTTTTCGTACTGATTTCCCCAACGCGAAAAGAGGAGTAGTTAGATATTTTTATAAATCAAAATATTTCTATGAATTTAATAATGAGAGAGTAATTCCGAAAAGGTTTTGGCACTGCTTTCAGTTGAAAATTGGTGAAATTAATAAAATAATTAACTGGTAAGGTCATTAGCATTACTCTATTAAAATCTACTATGATACACACAGTATTTCAATGCCAGGCGTTATATAACTTCGTTAAGTCATAAAACGCCTAATAATTTGTTCTCAAAGAAGCTTTTGTTAGTATTTGTGTAAAAATGTTTTTACTAAAATCAAGTAATTTGTTTAAGTAAAAAAGGTTGTTAAGCTTAACTATCTATATTTTTACACTAAAGAAGCTTATAAGAAGATACAATATGGAATCCAAGCGAAATATTATTTAATTTTGGAATTTTTAAATATAAATAGAAAATAATTAAGACCAAGCAAGACCTGGGATAATGAAGTGGATGAATCCATGATGGGTCCATTGTCTACAGGAAGAATGGACCTTAGATAGGACATAATGGAAGGAAGCCATCCAATCGTTTGGTTAAGGAAACCCACTATTAGTAGAAACTCCTGTGAAAAAAAAAACAACTTACTTTCCAAAATTTAAGAACTGACTGGAACTCATATACATATAATGATGTTTAGTAACTAAATGATATTTTTTCTTAATCTAACAAATATCTGAGAAAGCTGTGAACCCAGTTTTCTGTCAATAGATTATTAATCGAATCCATACTGACCAATTGATACGGCGGATTTCATCTCTCGGTCTTCATAAATTCTATATTTAGTTAAAGCGCTTTTCCCGATACCTCTGGGGAAATCATAACTTTTTTTTTATATCCCTTCGTTCCAATGTGGCAACAACGGCTGTTAATTTTCCTAACTTTTTTTTTCACCTTTTGTTATTAAAAAAAAAAATCCTACTACAGAAATATAGATCGTGGTTAAATAGTTGTGGACAGTGTATCGTTAATAATAACTAGTTTGGAAATCATTCAGTAGTCATCAGTAGTTTCAATCATTTAGTATTTTTTTTTGTCTTAAAAGCCTAAGATTCTATCGAAATATGTGACTCATCTTTAGAACTAATGTAACCGTATGTAGTTAAGATTTGTTGTTTCAAATCTACATTTGAATTAATTACTTTTGTTCACAGTAAATATTTTTTATTAAAAAACAATCACTTAGTATTTTTTAATAAATATCAAATTGTTATACTCCAATAAATTTATTTTTAGTCCAAAAAATTATCGGATAAGCTGAGCCACTTCAGCTACGGTATTAAAAATGCGAACTTCAAAGTGCAAAGTTTTTAGGGACGTTAAAATGTTTTAGGAACTTTATTCAGAACAAAGTTTCTGACAGTCAGTCAGATTAAAATCCCTTTTATAACGTTTGCTCATTTTTAAAATAAAATAATTTTAAAGTGAGTTATTCTTTTTTTAATTTAGTTTCCACCATAATATTTTTATTTTATTTAATTATGTATTTTTAAAGGTGAAATTTAATATGTGTAAAACAAATAACTTCAAAACTTTTTTTTAAAGAAATATTTCATGGAACTTGATCAGATTTTCTTGACCCATATTCAATTAATACGGAAATTGATAAGTTTATTTCTAAGATGCTCAATAAAAACATCAATAGTTTGATTAAAACTTACACTGTGTATTTTTTTCATAATTTAATACTGTTCTTTTAACAGTTAGGAAAAAAAAGTTTAAACGTTATTATTTATTTTATAATACGCTAAGGAGTTAGCATTATAATTGTTATTATAAAAAGCTATAACATATTTTGTTCATTTATTTTTATTTATATCCACGAGTTAAATTAATGTGATTAATGAGTACATTCAAACCTTTTTACAAACATTAGCAAATAAAATCAAAATACAATTATTTACTGATTAAAATCATTTTAAAAAAGAAGAAGGAAATATTTTAAATAATATTTCTTTATTTACTAGTTATACTTTTATTTTTCATTTGCACCTGCTTCGTTGCGAATCCTGCAAATTCGATCTAAGTGTTTGTTTATTTCTCTTAGCTTTGCGGGAGCATTAAGTTTTGGAAATGATCAATAGTTCTTTTGCACGTCTTTTGGCAATTGGATTTCGAATCTTCTTTTATCAAGCCCGGGTAACAGGAATTAGGAAAGAGGAAAACAAATGGATTTTGGTGATTTTATGTCGATGCGTGGAATGTTGTGGAATCGAATGACCTAATAATCTGATTAGTAATAATTAATCAATTATCACATTTTCATATTTCCATTTCTTTTATTGCGACTCATCCTTATTAGGTGTCTATTGTACCTAATAATACTATCCTATTGAACATAATTGTAGCATACGCTCATAAAGTTTTCGCCAAATCCGTGATAAGTAAGTTGCTCTCGATTAGAATACACAGAGATGAGAAGTTGGCGACAACTTGCTGACAGTTGCTAATCACTTCTCGCTTGATAGGCTCAGCAGAAATCGGGCACTAGTTCTAGCAACTTCACACACACATTCGGGAATATCCAATTACAAAAGCTGAATACTGGTTCTACCTTAAGTTTAAATTACACGTCCTCATACAAATCTAATATTGGCACGACTTAATATACTGAGGTACTGTATACATCAGCATATATGATAATTTTGTTTAAAACATTTAAAATTGAAAAATTCTGTAGAACTAATGTAAACACAAAAACCCTAACAGTTAATTTAATATTTTCACATTTTATTTATATGATTTATTTATTTCTAATTTCTATTTTTTTTTTTTTAGGTGAGTGGCCATTGCTGGTTTTTCGTTGAAGGGATAGATTCACAATAAGGTATTTTTATTTTTTTAAGATACTAGTTGTCAAAATTAATGTTTCCTGAATAAGATACACATGTTTACCAGTTTCTTAAATAATGCCAGGGGTAATATATAATTCATATATAAAAATATTGATAACTATCCTAACTAAACAAAGGCTGAATTCATGGTTGTCAAATTAAATTGAATATATTTCGAAGCAGAATAATCTAGTCTGAATATACTATTTACATAATTATTTGTAATTATCGTATCCATAAATTTGATTGATTTCAGAGACCATGTTAGTCGAGAAATTTGAATTTAAACTTATTAATGTCTCTCGTTGTCTTATCGGATTAAATAATAATTTTAAAATCAGGAACAAACTAGAATTTGACAAAATTAAATCAAGACTATTTTTGTATCAAATGATGCATTATACTTTCTCCTAACACTTTCATGGTTTTATAAAATGGATTATCAATTTAATGATATCAGTAATTGCTAATGAGGAAAAATATATAACATATTTAAAAAAAACGTCTTCTAGATCTAAAACATATTGATTTATATAAAATTATATTTACTTTATATGCATATAAATCTGTACTTCTACAACTCATAATGGGTCTTTGGTTCAATACATGGTAGAGACTTTAGTGTTTTAGTTCTCCAGAGAGAAGATTTGTCAACCCCCAGGTTTTTTCCCGATTTTGGGTATCTGCTTTTATTTCCTTGGCGAGTCCTCAGACCCAGGGATGTTAACAAATTAGATAATTCATTTGTCATAGTCAGTTTTGAACCTGGAACCTTTGCATTGCAATTCAGCGCTCTGCACACTGAGGTACAAAGCTGCCCTAAATATTTATTTATGTGAGATTAATTCTCATTAATTTCTCCTAACCACCTCTAAGCCATGAAGCATCTTTCTCTGTTAAATAAACATTACTTGATGCCAACGAAATCGATCCGGACAAGAGGAGTGTTCTTCTTCACAAGTAAAGCATTGTTCTTATATCACTGATCAAAAAAAAAAATTAAATAACACAGAAGAACATGCGGATTATTCGTTCGTGACAACGACTTTTCATTATTTTCGAAAAATAAATAATGAATAAAAGGCAATTAGTGGACTTTCATTCCCAAGGTTTATTTGCTGACAGTGATATAATAAAATGGTGGCTTTATAAAGTTCGAATAAATGGCTTTCCTCGATTAAACAATTGATAGCGTTATTGATATTGTCGATACAACTTCAATAAAAGGATATTCTCATTGCAGTATTATCCGTGTTTACTCGTTATCGGATGTTTTCTATTCGTGTTTCATCAGGTCATTACTCGCAGAGGAGCTATGATATACTTACATACATACTCATATATATATATATATATATATATATATATATATATATATATATATATATATATATATAAACATACATATTACATACTGCTCGAAGACATGACTCCTGCAACTTCTCCCTAGATCGATGGAAATCACTAATGTGCAACTCCATTTGTCATCTATTGGATTAGTCCTGGCAGGTCTGCTGGAATGTCCCATGACACTCTCCAATATTGGAGGCGACCGGACATTCGGACATTCGCTGTTCGCTCCAATAATTGACATAGTACTTTATCCCCCTGTTGTCGGGAGATTTAACGAATGTCAATGGCGTTTTTAATTGAATATGGATGGATGGGCTGACAATATCAGCTCGTAGCTTAAGCCAGGACATGCTTTCTCAGCTTTCTACGGCATATATATATCAAATCGATGATGAAATTAAAAATAAAATATCATAAATAAAATTAGTTGATATTACATATATGGGGAAGAAATCGATCCCGGTGGATGTCGAAGAATTTAAATAGAATTCCGTTTCGGCCCACATCGTAGGTCTTCTTCAAGGCTGGATTGACAAAATGCAAAAATATTTAAAAATGGAATAATCAGATATGAGAAAAATATAACAAAAATGAAATATAGAAGTAGTATATTAACTTTTATACTTGTGTACTTTTGATTCTGGTTTAATCCAATATTTTTTTTTACCATTTTTTATTTTAGTTTTATTATTTTTTCTCCTCATGCAATGTAAGTCGAAACGTAAGCTATAATAAAAGTTTATCATTATTTAGGAAATTAATTATTTTATCTCCTACCGGGCCATTATCCCCCCTCAAAATTTATATGGAAACAAAAAAAAAACTGTACCACTAACTGTAACCCATGATGGGTAGTGGCTATACGGTGTCTAGGAGTTTTGTAGGATATGTATTAGATCACGCTCAACCGCCAGATTTGTCTCCCTATTTTGGGTACCCACTTTGATGAGCTCCAGGAACTCCCATAAGATCCATCTCCTGATGCTAATTGAATTAATATAAGTCTACCAGCAGCAGGATTTGAACTGAGGACCCTCGGCATTGCAGCTCAGAGCTCTACCACTGAGGCAATCCGCTCCCTAAAATGAAAACAAATATTTGCAATTTTATGTGAAAATTGAACATTTTTATTCAGTTTGATATATCGACGGCTTAGGCGCAATAGGTCGTATCCCACACAAAATGTGTTTTTGCGTTTTTGGCGCCTTTTGATTCTCACAGTCAATAATATGTCGTAAGCCTTGCATTTATGCATTTAAAATACTTTGACTGTTCATATTTTAGTTGTAATTGATCTAAACAAATATCTAATATATCTTGAATATTGTAACTGTCATGTTTTTTTTCATTCCAGTAAAATTTACTGTTAAGGAGATACGACCTATTGCGCCTATGCCGTCGATACAATATAAACACCTGTTTTGTATAACTATTTTGACATAAAATAATAAGAAAGTAAAAAGAATAAGATTCACGGAGTAATCCTCTCAAAGTAGGTTATTAAAATATTATCTTCTCTAAAATGGTCCAATACCTAAGGTTTTCTACACATTCTTTTTTTTTTTTTTTTTTTCTTTTCTCGGTTGCTTTAAATTTTAGCAAATAAGTAATATTTGCATTAAGCTTTTAATTTCATTTTTACTGCTGCTGCTTGGGGCCTTGTTGCTGGAAATTTCAATATCATGAAATTTCGTTTTGTTTACATACGTTTATGATAAAATATTCTGCTTATAACAACTTTTATTAACTATTTTGTGTGGGTGACGCCCTCCCTTTTTCCGGAATTCCTCTATTTATTTTTTTAAATTACCTATTCTCCCAAAATGGCTTTGTTTGAACAGTTGTGCGATACTGAAATAAATTATTTATTATTTTATTTTTATATGAAGTACTAAATTATTTTGGAAACTTTTTTTTTGCAAAACTTACCGATTCCAGTTTATACTATATATATAACATTATTATTATGTTAATAGAAATCTGTTGATATCGCAATTTAGGTTTTTTTCATTTCGAAAACTTTTAAGAATTTGCCTAGTTCTACCTTGTTAGCTAGAACAAGGTTTAATTGCTGAAGGCACCGCTTGGAGGCGTACTTTTTCCCTCTCCTGTAGTCCGTTAATTATTTCTTTTGTGGTTTTTCGTGAACAGCGTAAGTGGATTGTTCTCTTGCATTTTTTTTCTCTTTAAGGGACATACTGCTGGAGGTCAAATTTAATTTTACTCTAAAAAAAACACTGAGCTTGTTAGCCAGTTCTTAAACACTTTATAAAGAAAAATACTCCAGGGGTTGAAAAGCAATATATTTCAATAGTTTAAAAAATAATAATTCAATGATCTATCTGGATGCCTTATATTTAAATAAATGTAAGTAAGAATTGTCCAATACTATTTCGATAATTTCTCAAGTATTTCTTTATAAGTTGCTATGGATTCACTAAATAAAAACAGACCGGCTTTTAAGTGTTTACTTTATGTTTAAAGTATGCCTTGTTTAAAAAATACACCAGCTACATTGCTTCAATATCAGATATAAGCAATATTCAGAAGTATTGATTCAATCTATTTAACGTTTTAATAAATCTATTTAACTATCAACAATCTATGGGATTGCCCGCGATTGATATGGTGATCGCATTGTTATTTAGCTGGACTAAAGATATTTGAAGATTACACAAAACGGAAGTGCGATGCATTCGCCCGGTTAATATTACTCAAGTGACAGCGTCGCGAAAATTTAGACGGGCTTGTAAAGTTGTTGGGCTGAGGAACGAACGAATTCCTAAAAAGTTAATAAGCGCTTTGGTGACTGGTAACGTCTGAGGGGTAGGCCGAAACGTAGGTGGGAAGATTAAGTTAAGAGTGACCTGAAGGATTTGGGTTTGGGTAGTGGCCCGTGGACAGAGATTTGTTAGCAGAGATTGGTTGTATCGGCATCGAGCCTTCGGGTTCACCAAGCCTTTTAATTTATTTATTTATTTATTAAAGATATTTAATATTTTATTTCGGGCAACATATTGTTTCCCTCACTGAAGTGGAACTAGTTATCCGGAAATAAATAACACATCATTTTGTTTTATTAGATATTGTAATTGAAAAACGAACCCTATTACTCATGAGTTATTCCTCTACAAAAGCAAAGTAAACAATTTTGGAAAATTAAGTTTTTATTTTATTATTACAAACAAAATAAATGTGCCCTGGTTTTAGTGGAATACATCCAATATAGAAAAAGAAGTTTGGTGAAAAGGAAGATCCTTCTGTAATGTAAACAACTAACTATGAAATTGACATTTCTTTTTCTAAAAAAACTGTTTTGATTAATTAGAAAATTATTTACCGGTTATTGATATTATTCAATAGTAATAATTTCGACCATGGACTTCAGTTAGTTGTACCATTTGGTTTTCGATAAACTACACCCGCATTGAAAACAGTACTGATAGTATTTATGCCATAGAAGATAATTTTATTAAACAGTTTCTCTGAGAAATAAGGCAGAAAAGAGGAGAGTTGTCGTCAGGAATTCGACGGCGTCAGCAAATAGACGCTTCTTTCTCCCATGTAATTTCTTTCCTCCTACTTCCTTTGGAGTCTTTGTAAATACAAGCCTTCGAAATCACATTCTTTATCTTATTAACTAATATTTATCTCATTATGATCTTCTTTTTTTCCTAAGTATTTGATCATTCCGTTTTAAAACTTTGATGAAATGCTAAGTGTCTTTTTTAGTCATTTTAGGGATTGATTTTTCAGATTCAGTGAAAGATAAATTTCGACTTTGTTTGCAGAAATAGAAAAATTATCATTAAAAAATAACTGGTTTACATGATTACAACATTCAAAAAAGAGTATACTTTATTGTGGCATTATTTTACTAAAAATTACAATAATATATTACATATGGAAAAATGTTTATTTTATCAATATGCGAATCGATTTGACATTTAATGAGTATAAAAGAATTATATATAAAGGTTTTTAATCGTCATTAATGGGTGATGTTTTGCAAATTAATTTTTAAAGTCGAGTACTTTTTTATTGTATGCATAAAGTTTACCATTTTATGTTATTACTTTACATACTTTCCAATTTTATAAATTTTAGTTAGCATTTTTTAATTTAAAAAATAAACTTGTAGGATTAGTTTTGTGCGATTTTATATATTTGATTACTTTCGTTATCTATGCTTATAAAATGCCTTGTCCTGAAAGACTGACGGATCAACGCTGATCGTAGAGACCTGAAACTTGGAGGTTGTGTTCTTTGTATGACGTTGGCATCCGATAAGAAAGGATTTTCCGAAATTCTACCCTTAAAAGGGGAAAGGGGGGGGGGTAAAGTTTGTATGGAACAATGTGATTTCTTGGTTCAATCTGCTTCAAATTTTGCGTAAACCTTTTTTAACTGAATTGATGAAAGACATGTTTCATATTTTATTGAAATTCATCCCCTAATTGGGTTAAAAAGGGTTAGAAATTAGATAGGTAGATTTGCTTCGAAGTTGATTTCAATTCTCCAGGAATAGACTTGAAGGAAAGCTCCTTCTCTCACGGCCAGTTGTATGTGGTCCAGAGTAAGCGCACAGAGTAGCTTGGTGATTCTATCTCCCGAAGGAAAAAGAAAAAATATTGTTTACAAAGAAATACTGCGGTAGGTATGTAGTGTTTCGATTTCGTCGTAAAAAGACAATGCCCCCGTGTAACTTTCAACAGATCAAAGGCTTCGAGCTTCGTGTTCGCAAAATATAACAAAATTTTATTTTATTTAACTTTAAAATCCCTACACCATAATAAAGATTCTTTTATTTTATAAGTATTCAAACATTTGAACATAATAATTTGTATGTTATAACAAAATTAATAACGTAAAAAAAACAATAAAAAATCCTCCTAGAACCATTTTCGACTTCTACGCGGACGAAGTCGCAGGCAAAAGCTACTACGAGTACATTACGTACTTCTCGCTTGTTACCCTCTTCATTTTATTTATTTAATATAAGATAACCTGGAAAAGCTACTTAGGTCTGGTTATTTTTAGAAAAATATCACCAACCTCTATCTCTCCACCTCTTCAATCCCTTCACCTTTATGTTCTTAATATTTTTAGGGGGTAACAAGCTTTTATTTGTAAACATCTGTTAATCGAAGCATTCTAATAAACTAATCGAAGTATTCTCAAGTGAAAAAAAAACAATGTACTAGACATGATATTTAAGATTTGTTTAATTTAAATCATTTTTATTTATTATTTGTTTATTATTTCATTTTCATATCACCTGCGCAATTGCGCATTCAGCAAATTTGAACCTAGTGTTTTTCACTTTGCTTTTCTACATGATCTTCTATGATCGTAAAACTATATGATGAGATAGTAAAAATATCTCTTGGCCAATGTCTTTTTAATCTTTTTCTATCAAGTCCAGGTAACAGGGAGTAGGAAAGCGGAAGAACGGGTGGGTTTGGGTGATATTGTGTCGATGAGTGGAATGTCATGTATTTGTTATGAATATATGATTTTATAGTGGGAATGTTCATGTCGTTGTGTATGGTTTGATTCGAAATTTACCATGGTACATTAACAATTTTTTTGAGAATTTTGGACTGTGTTGTTTGTATCTTGTGTATGTGAACCCCAAAGTTCTGCTCCATATGTCCAAATAGGTTTTAGTATAGTATTATAGATAAGTCGTTTGTTCCGTAAGTCAAGTGAAGATCTGTAGTCCAGTAGATGTGATAGTTGCTTGTACCGTCTAGTCAGTTCTTGTCTTTTTAATTTTGTATGTACGTTCCATGTAAGTCTTTTGTCCAAGTATAGTCCGAGATAACGTACATAATTTAAATCATTTAATTTTATTTAGTTTTATTAACCATTCTAAACATCAGTTTAATATTTTACCTGTTTTATCATATATTTAAATAACAGTATTCGTGCCAACACCTTCAGTAAATTATCCGGAGTTTATTCGTAAACCGAGCCTGCTAAAAATCCCCTTACTAATCGTCAAATATAAAAGAGGAAAGAGCTATCAGGAGGTTATAGGGTGTAGGGCGCAGGGCTGCCAAGATTATAGCCCATGATTGTCCCGGCCCTTGCCGCTGCGTAAGATGAATAGTGAAACTGTTCCTTTCTTGGCTCCCCGCCATTACAACCGTCCCTCTCCTGCCCCTATGAAAGTGTAATGGACCTTTAGGAAGCCTCTTCTCCGTCCCTCTCCTCCCCTCTATGTGTTATATGGATATATGCTCACTGTATTGTACTCTATCTAAGTCATAGATTCGGTTTATGGAAGCTGTGTTAGATGTCTATGGGAGAAATACGCACGCATATCGCTTCATCAATAGAAAGATGTCATAATTCAAAGAAACTATTTTTTCCATAGAGCTATTTGAAGGTTTCATGTGAGTGAAAAAAATAAAAATTTGGGTCTAATATAGCGAAGCGTTTTTATTGTAATGGTTGCATTAAAATTATTTTATATAACCATTAGAACAATTTTTACAGCTTGAAACTTAATTTATGTCACTATTTCTATAAAATTTCAAGCTCAAACATGATACAACTTCAATTACGATTTCCATGAAAATATAGAATGGAATATGAGATATATATTGTTTCTGAATTAAAAAGCTTCAATACACTCGCTACTGAAGGCTTAACTCAAAAATGGGCATATTTGACCTATGTCTTTTGAAGGAGTGATATATGAGGTGGAATCGACAGAGGTTGCCCTATACACACGAACAAAAGAATTGTATATATAAAGATATTCGCTGATAATTATTTATTGGCAGTAAATGATAGAAAAATTAATTACAACTTTTTAATTCGACAGCAATATAATACAATATACCACACTTGAGTGCAATAAGTATTAGATATCTATGAACGTATTCAAACCTACATTATTTACACTCTGCCCTGGGGATCTCCGAGCCCAGGTTTTTGCTTCTTTCCCCGTTGAAACTAGCGGAGACTAAATAGGTGCACTTTAAATAATAGCGAAGGATTTTTTAATCAAAATAAATTTTGAAAATATTTGCACCATCAACCTTGTAAAGGCAAATCTATTGATCAAAGAAAAACTCCAGAGCTACTTTTCATGGGTGAATTATTGATATCGAATGTGAGTGAAGGCATACTAAAAGTCCATACTCGTACTTGGAGGCTCATAAAAAGATCGCATAGTTAGTAAGAAATTTGAATAAGTGTATTATAAAATCACACAAAATGTGGCCATAAGTACAACTTAGTAAAATCATTTTCCAAACTGGTTTATTATTTTCTGAAATCATCCAGTACGAACATGAAATCTTCTGCTTCGTAAAACAGAAAAAAATATTATATATTAAAGCAAACGAATAAAATAAGTAACCGCATGATTTTTTTTTTAGTCGTAGCTAAAATTTCTGAAACTTCTGGATTCCAATTGTCGTGAATTAAGTAGATTTATTTTCTGATTTTTAAAGATTTTATTCTATTTATGTTCGCTTTAATTCTGTTGTTTACTTTCTATTGCCCTTGTAATGAGTCAACGGATCCGTGTGCTACATCAATTGGATTCATGACAAGGATCAGGTGCTAATCGTTTGTGAAATATTATTTATGTATGATAACAATATTCTCCAGATTTTTTTTTTCAATTTGATGAACATGAGCTAACATTTTACTGCTGAAACTCATTAGAGACGGCAATGCATTACGTTAATGTTTTAAAAAATATTTCATCCTTCGATTCGTTGAGCCTCTTCTTCTTCTTCAATTTTGGGAATTGCTTGTGAAACTCGTCCAGATCGATATCGCTCTCATCCGTCGGTAGGAGCAAGTCACGCCACAATTTATTGAACATGACATCCGGTTTATCTTCGGGATCTGACTCGCCCTCGGAGCTCGATTCTTCTTCCACCCCATCTTCTTCATCCTCATCATCGGAGAACATCGATATGCAATCTATCTTCAGGGGGAATAGTGGGGAATCCTCTTCGGGATTGCTGGTCATAGAACCTATTTTTTCAGGTTTGTCCGTCGAACGGGAACTAAAGGCGGATGCTTCTCTTCTAGGATCAATCTTTCCCTTTTTCTTTTGCAAAATTATTGGCACATAGTGCCCTTTTATATATTCTGGGGAACCATAGATGTACTCATAAGGTTTCTTTTTACCCGAACCGGAGCTTATATTCTGAGCTTGATCCTTGTTTAACTGTTTCTTTTTCACTTTTAAGCTGTAACTTGAGGCCTTCCCTTTTTTGAGGTCAACGCTGCTATTTCTTAATTTATTGTCGAATTGTAAATTTGGTTGTTTTCTATTTGATATTTTTTTATCGATTATGATATCTTCCTTTGCACTTTTTGGTCTCGAATTCGTATTAAATCCTTTGTGTACACCCGAATCTAACGCATTTGGATTCAAAACTATACTTGAGTCAACGTTGGTAGTCCTGAATTCCTCGGTTTCTTTCTTTACAGTTGTTGTCGACAAACTAGTGCTCGGACAAGCGAAATCATTCTCATTTGACATTGACTCGATTTTATCATTATCTAAAATCGATGTTAACTTTTTCAGCTCTTTTAACGTTTCATCATTTTCAATCAAATCCTCGATATCAAATGTTTCCGAATGCTGCAATGATTCGGTTTCCAATGACTTATTTTCATCTCTTCGATTCTGAATTTCAATATCTGTCTCATTCGACTGTTTATTCGACAAGTCTTCAGTTGTCGTCGTGTTTTCTTCTGTTTCTTTTGATTCTTCAATCGATTGAAGCAATGATGGTAGATCAAAATTATCAGAGTTTGATTCATAAGTTTTTGCTTTTTTAGTATCCTTTTTTTGTGTTATATCATTTAACAATTTTTTTATCCGTTTAGACAGATTGTTTATTTCGTCCTCAGATAAATCGTGTATTGATTTTACCATACTGCTTTAGTTTTCTGATAGTTCTTAAAAAGTTCATTCGTTATAAATTATTTGAACATGTGATTTTTACAATAATATGTTTTATAAAGTCTAACTAACACACGTGATTAATGTATTGATTTATTCATATATTTGCATTTAGTTAACACATACACTATTAGTTCTGTTAAAATATATTTCATAAGCCTCTAATCACCATCTGTCGAAAATAAGATTGGAAATCAATTCGTTTTTTTTTTTGTTTTTTTTCAGTGTACGTTGGGACCGATATCGGATTCTATGAATTCAAAAACAACATTTTAATATTTTGATGAACGTAATGAGTGTAATGCTTTCTCTAACTTAAGTCAATGTATTATCTGAAAGTTCGTTCATCATCTTGTAGCTCAGGATGCTTAATTTTGCTACTTTCTCTGAACATAAATATAATTTTAATATTGTTCTTATAAGAAGAATGTTTCATTGCAAAATATGAATAATTTACAATCATTAATTGCTGAAATTCGGCTAAGTTATTCAGTAAAAATTAAAAATGTAAATTCATATTTATCACTTGTTGAAAATAATGGCTAGCAAATTAATGAAATTTAACGTTAAAAATTATAATAAATTTCAGAACAAACTGTATACCAGTTGAACCATTACTATTTAGAACAAATTTTCTTCCCCTATCTAATGATATAAAAAATTCTGATTCAATTTATGTCATGCGATTATTGGCCGTTTTCGTTCACTGAAAATTGTTAAAAATTTAAAAAGTCCATTTTCAACAGTACCGTAGATTGGCAATTTACAATTCATCGGTGTATATACAAATAAATAATGTAACGTTTTCTCGGTTAGTTACTCATTAAATGAAGGCGACTACACTCACGTGTAAATAAATTGTTTATATAAACTGTATGTATATTTTATCAAATCTCGCGAAGTGAAAAAAAGAGTTATGGGTTCGAGAGAAGCCCTTATCGCACACTGACAAGAGCTGTCAGTGAGAGATAATACCTCGGTCGAGAGTTTTAACAAAACTCGTTCTTTTGCATTCGATCCTGTTTTAGGTTTTCCTGTTTCAAGCATTTGTTTTACGGTTATATTTTTTAAACATTATATGCTGGTCAGTTTTCGTGGGATGACTCTGTGTTAATATTGTCGATAGTACGACTGAGGCGTTAATTAGAATTTTGACGAGGATCTCTCAATATATATTCAGTGTTGTTCCTATTGGTGTAGAAGTTTTAAATATTTACAGGAGACTTATGCGATCATTCCACTAGAAGTAAAGTGGCCATCAGAGTGTATTTGTTGCAAACCACTCCGATTTATTTGGAAGCTTCCTGACAAACGCTTATATATTAGTGTTTTGTCCAATTGTAATTGTAATTAAATGTTTTAGGTACGCAGGTGAAAAAAAAAATCTAAGATTTATACAAGTTAGCTCTTCAGTTATATTCTCATTATTATTTTCGGATAGAATGTCGAAATAGGGATAATTGAGAACTCTATTTAATGAGCTTTGAACTTAAATAGCATTTGTTGCATTAAAAAAATCGTAACTTAAAAAATGTGTAGCGGGGAAAAGTGGCCAGTGCCTCTGAACTTTAATGAGTGTAAATTATTCATGAAAGTGAGTTTTTATATTATTTTAGCCTATTTCTTTTTGATTATTACTATTCTCATGGGGAACAAAAGAAATTTCTTTAAAGCAGTTTTATTTATTCTTATATTTATAATTACAATATCTGTAAGTTACCATTAAGACAAGTCTCGGAGTGGAACTAGTAGAAGAAGTTGAAAACAGTTTAAGATGGTTTGGGCAAGTTCCAAGAATGAAAAACAACAATTTGGCCAAGAAGGTCCTTAGAGGTAGACTCCGAATTACTTAGGAAAAGGGATTTAAACAAAGCATTGCTAAGAGAAATCTGGAATGGAACCGAATAAAGGAAATGGTGGAGGATCGTACGGTGTGGTCCGGGCTCTGCAGAAGGAAACCTCACACTGCATAGGCGATAAAGAGGAAAGATGATAATGATGATACTGGTAAATTTAATAATCGATATAAAAAATATATACTTTGTTCGAAAACTTTAGTTTCGATTGAGTGTTTTAATTAACAATTAATATTCATAATTAAGTAATAATTTAATCTGAATATTAATTATTAAATGCACATTGATTTTTGTTTTCATACTAATTGTCATTATATATATGGTATAAATAAAAAAAAATCTGAATTCTGAAAATATTTCTGTATTCTGAAATATATGGTACTGGAGCTTAAATATGGGTATTCAAATATATCTACTCCTATCAATATACATGATTCAGTGAACATTTATTTAGTTAAGTATTTATTTTTATATATATATATATATATAATTGAGTTGTTGTTTAACCAATCGCCAATTATGGTAGTAAGTTGAATCCTTTTTAAAAGTAATGGAGAAATACTGATATTATAGCTGGTATTATTATAACGAAAATTGTTATCGATACTCCGATTATTATTTTGTAATTTGATGCTAAGTCGTGCATCGCAACAGAGATATCGCTTATCGCCTGACTGGGAATTGATTGTTGATGCTTTCGCTTGAAAGACTCACTAATGAACGTCACCTTTTTCGTTATCTCCCTTCACAGTCGGCACTCTCTTCTGATAACCGTCTATTTCATCCATGAGCTCCATCCATCGGTTCATTTTTTTGTTTACCGATCAGGAGCTATGTTTTTAATTTATTTTAACGTAGATGCTGCAATGGAAAATAGGTTTTCTAAACATGATCTCCATCTTGAAAGGTAAAGTGGTTGTTAATATAAATTACCAAGCAGTATTAACAATATCAACCTTAATGAATTTAAAGTATATATTTTGGGATTTTACGAATTAATAATCATAATAATAATAATTAAAAACAGGATTGGAGTGATAAATAAATAAACAACAAAAGTTTTATTGTTTTCAAGATTTTTTTTAGCAAATAGATAACATCTCATAGTTTGTAATATTAATGTTTTTACGTTTTATATTTTGGTTTAAATTGCCACCTGGTTAAATGACTTTAGTGTTAGGAAATATGCTTTACTTCAGTTTTAAACAGAACCTAGAATGTCACTGTGCCACCACGAAAAACGCTCCCAATACCTACCTAGTATTTACTAAATTGGAGCAAAAATACAATTACAAATAAACTCACTTTGCACAAGCAGTAGAATGAAGTTTCAACTCAAAAATTGATGATTTGAGGAAATCAACTGTACCTTCGAGTTAAATCACAAGTTTTAACTTTTCATTCGTTTTTTTTTTTTGTTTTTTTTTAATATTCTCGAAAATAAAAATAATCCTGAGTTTTAGAATGAAGTGAAAAATGTAATTATAGGAAATGTGTATATTTCGGTAATCATCTTATCAAGAAATAAACATTTCCATTTCAAAGTATAGACGGTGACATTACCTAAACAGCAAGAGTAAGTCGTTTTTTTAATCTAAATACATTCATTAACAGTTACTAAACACAATCAGTAAAACAAATATTTTTAATTTCGAGAATATTAAGAATGAAACTAATAAAAAAAAATGTAAAAATTTGTTGTGACTTAACTCGGAGCGGCAACCTTTGAATGACAATGATACTTCACGTCCATGTTGTGTTTAAATAAATTTGTTTTTAATACTTAAAAAAAACAACAGACCTATCATTGGTTTTACTTAAGTACCATGAGGAGCCAACTCCAGTTATTTTAAGTAGCTAACGGGACATTGCCTCAATTGAATTCTCTTGCTCGAACTTCGCATTATTTTTGTCGTACCTATATTTTACTCAATAAATTAATTCTAATGAAGTGTGGCATTAAAAATGAAAAATATGTATGTTAATCTATGTTTTATATATTACTAGCAACCCGCCCCGGCTGTGCACGGGTAGTAAGACATATTATGCCCACATGTTTTGTCTGTCTAATGTATTTTATCATGTAGATATTATAAACATAAAAACAAAACAAATTATTTTTTTATATACAAACTTATTTTCTTGCGCGCTAAGTTTTTGCGATAATCCATAAGATACTAATTAAAATTTTATGGTATAAATTATTCTAATAATGCGCATGAATCGCTGAAGGTAACTAAAGTATTTAACTTGATAAGGATCAATACTGTACTCATCTAAATAGCTTTCCGAACACCGCATTGTACGTGACCAATTTTTTTAGAAGATAAAATATAGATAAAGCTTTCATTAAAATATAGATATATGCTTTCACTGACTTTTTTGTACATCAATAAAATAGGAATATTCCACCATGCATTGTTTTGCTGTATGACATTGGCCTTCGATGAAACCTCCCAGCAGGCTATACTTTGTCCAACATTTTCGACAATTATCGTTATATTCCAACCCGTTTACACAAAATATATATACCTAAACCTTCTTGGTGAATCACTCTATCTATTGGTGAAAACCGCTTAAAAATCCGTGGAGTAGTTATTGAGTTCACCGCAAACAAACGCGGCCGAGGACTTTGTTTTATATTATGTATAGATTCTGGTAAATGAGGATACATTTTCTGTTAAAATATTCAAATATCTGAAACATTTTTAAACGGAACAAAAAGTAACTAAGAAATAACAAAAAAAGAAAAAAAACTGAATTAATGATTCTTCTGTAGACTTATGAAATGTAATGATGTGACAATTGACATAATAAAACAAAATACTACAAAACATATGTAATCATTTGAAAGACAAACAACTTGAACTTCACTAGTAGGTGTTGGTTACATTATTATTCATGCTTAGCTATTAAGTAATTATTATATTTTTTAGATGTATAAAATGTAAAAACACCCTTCTGCGGTCTGCTCATTAACTTTTATTTTTTTATGGCCTTAATCAAAATTTTCCTAATGAATTGATTTAGTGTTGTTTTTAATTTAATTTTTAAATTAATTATAATTTTTCGTAAATTTATTCTATTGAATAGTATATTCTAAAATAATTTTCTAACTTATTGATGTGGATGTTCTTCCAAAGGAAACGGAATCATATGCTCCCAAAGGGTGGTGCTGGCTTAGGGGAAATACGATTAACAAGTATTGTTCTGTATGTAGATTGTCTGCCCTGTGAGTGTAGGGTGGATGTCCTGCGGAATTCTCATGTAAATGCAGGACGAGTTATACAGGAACTGTCCTGCGCCACATGTGGAGTGCCCCGGTAGAGCCTGCTCGACACCTGTGTCTTGCGGTTATGTTTACCTCTGCGCCGTTCACTCTGTCTCATTTACGTACCATCTTTTAGCTTGGGTGACTTTATAAATGGATAGAAAAGAGTTCCTTTTGCGCTTATCTCATTACGTACACCAACATTTCACGCCTGCTGTGCATAAAATAGAATAGAACAGTAACTTTATTCTGGGAATAATTCCCTATAGAATAACGAACATGAACAGAAAAATAAATATAATATATATTTGGCCAAAAGGCTACATAATACTAATCATATAGTATTTATTAAGGGCCAAAAAAGTAAATTAAGTACGAATCATGACTAATCAATTAAAGAGAATAAATAAATTAATAACAACAATTAAATACAGTAAATACATGAGCTAGGAAGCAATAATTTCTTTACATAATGTTTATTTTCTTTACAAAAAAAAAGTTCTAACTGACAAAATCCATTGTTCAATACAGAATCTTATAAGCAACTGACTAACCCATTTAGAGACTATCAATAATGAACATGACGTTTGATAGGAGGGATTGAGCTCCACACTGAAACCCGTCCATAGTTTAAATACAGGTGGGTTAAAATCACATATAAAACATACATATATTTAGGAAAGGAGATGCATATTTTAATTTGTTAATTATTGTAACTATCGTGTTCCTGAAGGATGACCTAAGGAATTCTGTTCTTACTACGGGTTTATTATTTTTTTTTTTTAACTTAATGCTACTTTGGCTAATCACACGATGGTACAGTTAGAGTCCTGGACAAGTCAGGCCTTTCTTATATCGATCCTACATACATTATGATATGCACCGTTCAGGTATAATTCATTTGAAGCACAGCATAACTAAGAATTTTCGCTCTCTTAAAAATTCTGGTATCAACTGCTAGACTGCGAACCTTGGAAATAGTACGTTGTTATACTACCACCACTACACCACAATGCACCGGTTTATTTCAAATAATTCTACTATAGACCAAATATTTTAATTACGCAAAATAATAAATAAATACAAAAAAAACAACGAGATAGTTAGTCCGCATTGGTTTAGAACAAACAGATTCGCTTTCAACTGTTCTATTTAATTTGGCTCTAGAATATTTAATTAGAAAAGTTTAATGGTAGAATGCTGTAAAATGTAAGTGTTTGTTATTTCGTATGAGATAAGTATAATACTAAGGTAATGAGGTTGGTGAAATTCGATAAAGATGCTGGATTTATTATGAATTCGAACAATATTGTTACGGGCTACTGGGTGTAAAATGGACTAAACTATTACTTAATTCAAGAATCTAATATTTATTAACAAATTAGAAAGAATACAATGAGATTATTAAAAACAACTAAATTATTAAACTAATATCAATTTACAATAACAATATTCTACTAAATGTTATCTATTTCTAAAATAATATACAAATAATATAAGATATTGGTAATACTAAATAACTAAACTATTTATATATAAATGTGTACAAATACAATAATATTACACTATAGTTTACAATTACAAATTAACACTTACAGTTCACTAACTAAAGTCCACCGACCGTAAGACTCTCCAAATATGACAAACTGCCACACAGTTTATTACACTTATTACACGGCCACTAATTGTCACTGTTGCTCACTAAGCACTTATTACAGACTGATACTAATACTAACTAACTCACACACACTGCCACTAGTTAACGACTGCTACTCACTGGCTTATTACAGACTCGTATTATTACTACTGCCGCGGCCGAAAACGCTGTCCTTTTTATATAGGCAAGGTAGGTCGTGGTGGGGCATTACTCGGAACACGGACGAGGACCACCTAGACCGATCTAGAAGGTTCTACGCCATTCTATAATCCCTTCCACTTAATCCCATTGTTTGCCTAATCCGCTCTAGGCAGATCAGAAGCCGGTCCTACTTTCCGCTCTGACCGTAACACTGCCCCCTCCTTAAAAGTGCTCTGCCCCAGAGCATAGTCCGGAGAAATCGGGCGGTCATGAGCTTCCCTCGATGGAGACGCATTTCCTTTCCAGGGGTTGAACGTGCACACCAATATGGCGACTCCAGAGTTGGCGAATATCTGTTCAAGCATGTTCCTGACAACCTTCCACTCCAGGCCGTCATATCCACAGCCCAACTTAGGGATCGCGAGCTTGGTGACACGCAGTCTCAGAAGCTTACTCCGCAGGTCGTCGAGGCTTCGCCGCAGTGCGTCATATGTGGGCTTCTGATCAGTAGCACACTTGGTAACTAAGTAGAACAGGTGTCGTCCTTCGTGCGTATGGTGGAGTGCTTTCCCGACGCGTGGTCCTTGGCGTTCCAGTTCCTCAGTTCCAGCAAACTTCTTCCTGAAGACGGTTGCAATCCCTCGGGAAGTCCTCAGATCTTCGGCTACACAATGGGCCAGAGAATAGTCCGCGGGTAACGAGAAGATATCTCTGTATACTGCCTGAGTTACTCCACGGGAACCTTGTACCTTAGGTTGTGCAACTGATACCTTACTGGCCTCCACGTTGTTGAGGTACCTGACTTGCTGGTCTTTTGTCGGGCCATGGTCTCCTTTGTATGGGGCCAGTCTATTAAAATGGACTACCCTGGGTTTTCCTTTTGGCTGCTTTCTGATCCTATAGATGACGTCGTTTATCCTATTGATGATCTCAAACGGGCCATCCCAGGAGTTCTGAAGTTTAGGTGAGTAGCCTCGCCTTCTTCGAGGATCATGTAGCCAGACCAAATCTCCAGGTTGGAATCCACCTTTCTCTGCCCTGATGTCGTAACGCTCCTTCATTCTGTCACTGGCTCCCTGGATGTTTGCACGAACCTTCTCGTGGATGTTATCCATCCGCTTCCGTAGATTCGTGACGTACTCCTCTCCGGCAACTTCCTCATTAGGCTTGAACCCGAATTTCAGATCACAAGGCAGACGAAGTTCTCGGCCGAACACCACATTGGCGGGGGTCTGCCCCGTTGCTTCATGGACTGAACTCCGGTAGGCTAACAAGAACAAGTGAAGATACTGGTCCCAGTCTCGCTGATGGTCGGAAACCACTTTAGACAAATATCGACCCATTGTCCTGTTCATGCGCTCCACCATGCCATCCGATTGAGGGTGAAGAGGTGTCGTCCTGGTTTTTCGTATTCCCAGTGCTTCGCACATCCCGGAGAAGACTGCAGACTCAAAGTTTCTTCCCTGGTCAGCGTGAAGTTCCATGGGTACTCCAAACCGGCTGACGAGCTGCTTCACAAGTACGTCTGCAACCGTGACTGCCTCTTGATTCGGAAGGGCATATGCTTCCACCCACTTAGAAAAGTAGTCCATGGCCACGAGAATATATCGGTTGCCTTCGTCCGTCACAGGGAAAGGGCCAGCGATGTCGATTGCTATCCTCTCGAACGGTGCTCCCACGTTGTACTTCTTCATAGGGGCCCTCTTTCTTCTTGTTGGCCCGTTTGAAGCCGCACAAGCCGCACAACGCCTGCACCAGTCCAACACATCGTCCTTAAGGTTTGCCCAGTAAAAGCGTTCACGAACTTTTTCCAATGTCCGGTGAACTCCAAGATGGCCGCCAGTTACACCGTCATGTAGTTCCCTAAGCACTTCGGGCACTTTATTCCTTGGAACGATGAGCTGTAGCCTACGCTGATCTCCTTCCGCTTTCTCCAATGCCCGTTTCAGCAGCCCGTTGTCCACTACAATGGAGTTCCATTGGGCCCAGTACGTTTTTACATTCTTCGACATTGGAGCCACATCCTGCCAGGTCGGTCTTCCTCGCCCCGATATTTTCCACTCCTTTATTTGTTTTAAGTCCGGGTCCTCGTCCTGTTCCTTTGACACCTCTGTGTCCCGCCAACTGTCGATAACAACCGTTGTCCTCAATACTGTCCCCTGCCTCTCTTCTTGTCGGGAACAATGCCTGCATTCTTCATCTTCACATGGTCTTCTTGACAGCGCATCCGCATTCCTGTGGCTCGTTCCAGAACGATGAGCAGATTCAAAGTCGTACTCTTGAAGGCGCTCGATCCACCTCGCCACTTGTCCCTCCGGTGACTTGAATCGCAGCAGCCACATTAGAGCCGCGTGGTCCGTTCTCAGCAGGAACCTTCTTCCGTATAGATATTTATGGAAGTGCTCTATGGATTTTACTACTGCCAGAAGCTCTTTCCTTGTGACACAGTAGTTGCGTTCCGGAGCTGAGAGTGCCTTGCTGAAATATCCAATCACCCTTTCTTCTCCGTCTTGGAGCTGAGAGAGGACACTTCCAATGGCGATGTTGCTGGCATCTGTGTCGAGTATGAACTTGCCCTCGGGACGTGGATAGCACAGAATAGGAGCACTACTCAATTTTCTCTTCAGCTCCTCGAAGGATGCCTGGCACTCGTGGTCCCAATGGAAAGTCCTTTTCTCCTCGGTAAGCCTGGTAAGAGGTTTTGCGATGTCAGCAAATCCTTTCACGTACCTCCGGTAATAGGTGCAGAGCCCGAGAAAACTTCTCACCTGGTGCTTATCTCGAGGTACTGGCCAGTCGGAGATCGCTGCTATCTTCTCTGGGTCAACAGCAACTCCGTTGTCTGACACAATATGCCCCAGGTAGTTGACTTGCCTTCGGAAGAGATTACACTTCTTCGGGTTCAACTTTAGGTTCGCTGCACGCAGTCGTTCGAAGACCTTCTCCAGATTCTTCAGATGGTGAGCGAAGGACTTTCCCAGCACAATGATGTCGTCTAGGTACACCAGGCATACTTCCCAAGAGAGACCTCTTAACACGTTTTCCATCAGCCTCTCGAATGTGGCAGGAGCATTGCAAAGCCCGAACGGCATTACTGTAAACTGCCAGAGCCCAGTGCCAATTGAAAACGCCGTCTTCTCTTTATCTTCAGGTGCCAATCCAACCTGCCAATATCCACTGCGGAGATCCAAGGTAGAGAAGAGTTTACACCCCTCCAGGGTGTCCAGCGTATCGTCAATCCTGGGAAGCGGATAACTGTCCTTCTTGGTGACGTTGTTTAGAAGACGGTAGTCTACGCAGAACCTTGTCGTTCCGTCTTTCTTCTTCACCAATACGACAGGAGACATCCAGGGGCTACTTGAAGGCTCAATGACACCATCAGCTGCCATCTCCTTAATAATCTCCTCGGCGTCCTCCCGTTTAGCTAACGGCAGCCTCCGCGGGACCTGTCGGATAGGCTTCGCATCCCCAGTGTTAATCCTGTGCTGGACGATATCCGTTCTACCCCGTGGTCCTGGGCCGATCTCGAAGACGTCATGCCATCGGGTAATCATGTTTTTCACCTCCTCGCTCTGTTCAGGTGAGAGGTCGCGACATGATTCATCCACAAATCCTTTTAGTTCCTCTGGGAGCCCTCGAAGCTCGGTGGGATGACGTTGCAGCTGACGAACCACTGAGGTAGCGGTGGTACACTCCCCGACCGGTGTTCCTTTCTTTAGCGTTACCGGGAAGCTGTTCAGGTTCATTAGCCGAATTGGAGTGGTAGGTCCGATCTTGATGAGAGACCTAGCAACCAGTACGCCGCGTCCAACCTCTTGTTCTTCGTGCCTTCCAGGTTCGAGTAGTGCACATTGACCCGCGGGTAGATGGCCTTCGACCGTCCCATGCGTCACGATTTGGCTCCGTGCTGGTAAAGCGGTGTCTTCTGGTAGCAGCACTCGAGCGCAGAAGTCCTTTTCCTGCCGAAGTATGACTTCCTCGTCTCCTAGCGTCATCACACCTCTCGACATATCCAGCTTGATCCCGTATGTGATCATAAAGTCCATACCCAGTATGACGTCCTCATCTATATCTGCCACGAGAGCGAGGTGCTTCAGATGTTGGCCCCCGATGTGGAAGGTGGCATCTGTCTCCCCGTAGACCTTGGCTGGCTGTCCCGTTGCAGTCCGTAATGCCCAAGTGGTCGGTATGATCTTCTCAGCTGGAAGTGTCTTCGAGTTCAAGATCGTCATGCTCGCTCCGGTATCCACTAGAAGACTTCGCAGCTGCCCGTTCACCATCCCATCAACGTAGAAACTGTTCGTTCTGCTTCCTATCGACGCAACTCTGATGGTCTTCCTGGGGGCTTTGACGTTACGGGTTGGACATTTGCTTCTAGGATGTCCAAGCTGGCCGCAGCCCCAACAGCGTATCTCCTTCTTATGGGTCCTGAGAGCATCCAACACTTTCGTCACAATGTCTTCGATGCTAGGGACCACATTAGGTCCCGCTTCTGCTGCTCGAACTCGCGCATGGCCCCGTACAGACTGTCTAACAGCTTCAAACTCCATGGCCTGAGATAATGCGTCTCCCAACGTTTTCGGGCGGGCGAGCTTCACTGCTTGTTGTGTCTCTGGGTCCCGAAGTCCATCCAGGAATTTGTCGACAGCCAAACTCTCGTAGACATAGTCGGTGACCGATGGGTAGGCGTTCCTCACCAGCCGGGCAATATCCGCTTCAAATTCCTGCAGCGTCTCGTTGTCCTTCTGGACCCTGTTTCTTAGCTGTGAGCGATATAGCTGGTCCATGTGGCGGTGGCCGAAACGCATCTCCAGCCTTCTAATCAGCTTCCCGTAGTTAGACCGCTCCGACATGGGCATTCCCTGCAGCACTCTCAAGGCGTCTCCACGCAAGGCCAGGCACAACGCTGAAGCTTGGGTCTCCTGTGACCACCCGTGGATCGAAGCCGCTGTCTCGAAGAGAGTCATGTAGTCCTCCCACGGCGTCTTTCCGTCGAATACTGGAATGGTGTTGTGAGCTGGTGGCGTCCCATTATTGGCGGGCAGAATAGTTTTATGAAGACTGGCCTCGGGAGAACGGTCGGCGTCGTTCGTCGGTGGGTTGCTCATACGTCCCTCTAGAGCCTCTACTCTTTGCCTAAGTTTGCTTTCAATTGAATTCAATTTTTCTCCTAACCTAGATTCTACATCAGCTACTTTATTATCTACATTTTCCATTAACTTAGTTTCTAATGTGCCTAATTTAGACTCTAGCCTATTTTCTACATTGCCTAGTTCATTTTTAACACTGCTTAATTCATTACCTAGTTCATTTTTAACACTGCTTAATTCATTACCTAGTTCATTTTTAACACTGCTTAATTCATTACCTAGTTCATTTTTAACACTGCTTAATTCATTACCTAGCTTATTTTCTACATTGCCTAATTCACTTTTAACACTGCTTAATTCATTTTTAAAAGTTGCAGACAACTTGCTTAAATCAGTTTCAAACAGAACGTCCTCTGGATTTTCCCCTAACTCTACAAAAAATTGACGCAAGCGATGTTGCAGTACACTTTTATTTCCGGAAGAATCCAGATCACGTTCTTCTAATTCTCGTTTTAAATCTGCAACTTTTAAATCCATTAATTTAAGACTTTGAGAAGCCATTTTTCATACAGTAGCCCAATAATTACAAAATAATAACAATTACACAAAATATCCCACTTCTGACACCAATTTGTTACGGGCTACTGGGTGTAAAATGGACTAAACTATTACTTAATTCAAGAATCTAATATTTATTAACAAATTAGAAAGAATACAATGAGATTATTAAAAACAACTAAATTATTAAACTAATATCAATTTACAATAACAATATTCTACTAAATGTTATCTATTTCTAAAATAATATACAAATAATATAAGATATTGGTAATACTAAATAACTAAACTATTTATATATAAATGTGTACAAATACAATAATATTACACTATAGTTTACAATTACAAATTAACACTTACAGTTCACTAACTAAAGTCCACCGACCGTAAGACTCTCCAAATATGACAAACTGCCACACAGTTTATTACACTTATTACACGGCCACTAATTGTCACTGTTGCTCACTAAGCACTTATTACAGACTGATACTAATACTAACTAACTCACACACACTGCCACTAGTTAACGACTGCTACTCACTGGCTTATTACAGACTCGTATTATTACTACTGCCGCGGCCGAAAACGCTGTCCTTTTTATATAGGCAAGGTAGGTCGTGGTGGGGCATTACTCGGAACACGGACGAGGACCACCTAGACCGATCTAGAAGGTTCTACGCCATTCTATAATCCCTTCCACTTAATCCCATTGTTTGCCTAATCCGCTCTAGGCAGATCAGAAGCCGGTCCTACTTTCCGCTCTGACCGTAACACTATGTAATAGCATAAAAACAGAAAAAAATTACATAAGAGGGAATAAGTTTAAAATCGTTTAGAAACTTATAGAAATAGGGTCTATATAATTTAAAAAAAATTTAGGGGAAACCTAGGCGTAGTTAAAGGAAAGAAACTCTTGTTATTTTTAGTTTACGATATTATATAGTTTCTTTCATTCTCTTGAAACAGCCATTAGAATGTACACTGTTACACAACCTACATTTCAGCATGAGTTTGAAATGTGTTCGTTTATTCAGAAGGAATAATAACTTTCTTTAGGTTTTCTTAAAAAATACGTAGAATATTTAACCCAACAAAAATCAAGTCTAATAGAGAATTATGATCTTAAAGAGTGCGGAATAGTGGAGCTTGGGCACTATATTGATAAATTATGTTAATAGCTTAAGACGCCTGACATGGGTTCTTAATATTCTAGAGCTTAGTAAGGTGAGAAGTTTTAAAAAGCTGATAAGTGCCAGATAATTCATCCGAGGTGTTGATGGGACTTTCAGGGTACTGTTGCTAATTTCACTTTTATTTTATCAGCCGGAAATGGATCATATAGGACCCTCCTGGGGCTTACCCAGTCTCTATGAAATATTATATAAATAGGGTACCCAAAATTAGGGGGGGGGACCTGACGATTGAGCGTGATCGAGGACAAGTCACCTCCTTGCAGAAACTTTGTCTATGTCCCTACCATGTACTGAACCCCAGACCCGTTCACGGGTTGTAGTGGTACAGGTTTTTTTTTACAGGTTGCTTATTTCAGTTAGATGCGCTTACCCGTGGACAGAGATTCTTAACCAGCAATGGTTGATATTTGCGTCGACCCTTCTAGTAATATCTGATATGATCAATTCATCATTAATTATGATATAGCCATTTATCACGGCTGTTTTATACATCCATTTAGTTGTTTTATACGATGTTTGTCAAACATAACAAATGGATTTGTTTCAGCTTAACCTCAAATTATACTTCGACATTTTCTGCAGTCGTGATTTTAAATAATAATGATTTTACTATTAGTATAATACTACTTATTAGTGTAATTAACTCTTATTCCTGTTAAATGATAACATTTTTCCTCTAAATTACAGAGATGAGGAAAATCTCTAATAATTGCTATGAGCTTTTATGAAGATAGGGACTAAATGAACACTACGAATGTATATCAAAACTGAAAAAAATGCAAAATAAAATCTTTCTGTAGCTGTTAAGTGTCTAAGAGGATTATATAGAACGAACTCCACTGTGATTATATGACCCACTTATAACAATATTGCATGTTAATCAAATATTCTATTTGACAATATATTCTGATCTTTGCCTGACATGTGACGTGCACATGATATTAAACACCTGTAAGAATATTTATGTGACACCAGCTGTGGCTTATCAAATAATGTAACATCTTCTTTATTCTTTGTATCTTCTTTCTTTGTATCTGAGGATTAATGGCCCAGAATAAATCATCATAAGATCATTCTGGATGTTTCACATTATTTTTAAAACAGGGAAGAGATAAGGTGAAAGATCAGTATATAAATATATCAGTATATAAATAAATAAATTATAATCATTAATAAATTGTTGATTTTACGTATTGGACCTTTATTATTGAATCTTAGTTGATTTAAATGCATTTTTAAAGCTTGTAGAGTTAAGCTGACTTCTATACAAATATTGATTGATTATTAATTCTAAAGTGGTAAGCAACCCAAGGTTATCGTAAGAATAGACAATATTTTAGCAAGTAATAAAATTATTATAGCATATACAAAGTTGCATTATATATTAGTTATATATGAAGAACTGATGTAAAATGAATATTAAGAAAATTTATTTTATTTTATCATCTTACGATCTTTCCAGTCATGTCTACAATTAAAATATTTTTATATTGCCTCTACTTTATAAAGATATTGATACATCCATAGTCTTAAAAATAATACTTTGGATGTACTTATTTACACTGTGTTTCGAAAACTCAGTATTCTAACTGTCAGGGTTTGGTAATGGCCAGCAAGACAGCCTTGAAATTATACTGAGCAACAAGATTGTAGCCACAGTCATTTAAGTTGGTTAGATTACTAACCATTGTTGGATTAACTGTTCTAAATAACCAGTCGTTAGCCCAACCAATAACACACACACACAAATAATTCTCCCTACGATAATCAAGTGTCTCATAAATATAGTTTGCACCGTTTTACTTAAAAAGTTTATAAACAGAATTAATCCAAAAAAGGGATAGTTGCCTTGGCAATAAGTACCAAATGACGAAAGTTTAACAAACATTACATCACCCAATAAAGATACACTCGTTACAGAATACCGCTCAACTAACTATGACCTTGGACTTTAAATAGAGATTCGTGTAATTGATAAGGACTTACTCCACGAACTTTTATACGGCTGCGATTGAATAGCTTATCAATTGCACTATAAATTAAAAGAGCCATTGAGGATTTCTTATAATATTTATTAATAGGAATTTACAACGGTATGAGGATAATGGATCGAGGAAATAGTATGAAAGACATATAATGCCATGAGATAAAGAGAAGTAGGGAAATTACCCACTGGTAGTACTCGAATAACAAATTCAACTTTGGTCATCTTCATTTTAGATGCCTCGGAGGATTATCAGGAATTTAAGAAGTAGCTAGGTTTTAAACTAATGGGTTTGAATAGGAAAATAGATTGTCGTGTAAGGATTGGTATTGGGCTCGGGCCAAATCAGTAACAAATAGGACATAAGGTATTAAGGATGGCTTTGTTCGTAAGATACTAACGAGCATTGAGGATCTTACGAAGGATTTTGGATTGTAAGGAGGAAATTGATGGCTTAGAGGAGCCCAAAAGCTCAACTCCGTGGAATGGGCAATTTAAACCCTTCTCTTTAAACATGGATATTTTTTTCAATTTTATTGATCATTCTAAGTTTTTGATTATTTCATTTTTCTTTATGTATTGATTTTAAACGTAATTATTTTTCCTTGATTATAACAATAAAACAGCAATTATTTGTTATCTGTTGGTCTATTGTATAAATCTTAACCGATGTTGTAACATCGTTTGGATATAATATGTTTTTTAAATGGGATTTTAAATAAGAATTTGGAATGTTTTTCTTAAGATTTAAAACGGGATATGTGGTCAAAATGGAGGATTACCATGGAATGGAGGAACGATTTATTTCGAAAAGGAATGAGAAGTAAAGGAGCAGACTGAAGTGGGGTTTGGAGATTGCAAAGAGAGGTGATGTAGAGAGAGGTGGGGGAAAATAGGGTGTCCAAAATAAGAAAAGAGAATCACAAAAAAGGGAAAAAGGTGACTCGAGAGGGATAGCTCGCGATGACCTTTAGGTCCTGGGCATTCAATAACACTTATCCGAATTCATTGATGATAACTCACTGAAATCATATTATTTTCTTAATGTCATGGATAGTGTAAGAAAAAAATAAATTTCTCTTTTATCTTCCTTTATTATCCATTTTTGGGAGAATAAATTATCAAGTCGGCGATTGTTTTGATTCTTTATGGCAGGTGTTAATATCGATGTACGAGAACCATCCGGGAATGTTTTTTTTCTTTTTATTTTGTTTCCAGATCTCATTAAAAACGATTCATTATTCTTGGCAAAAAATGTTCGATCAGCAGGCTAAAGGGTTTTTTTCTTAGTGAAAACTTCTTTAGTCGCGTTAAGCGACTTTTGGTAGGGGATAAACTTGTGGGTTTCCGTCAACAACATGCTGGAGAATAGCGACACCTAGCAGCCTATGCATGTGTTGTACGATTTTGTTTAATACACTTTAGTTTAAAGGTTTATAATTCTATTGATATAAGAATAATCATTGTTATCTAAAAAAGTCGTTTATTAGTTGTTCGATTGATACTAAAAATAACTTAAAGATTTTATTTGTAACAGTTAAATGTCTTGTTTTATGAAATGATTTAAAGTACAAATGATAAGTATTTTTGAGCTAACCGATGATACTAATGCTAAAAATGAAAATAAAATCAATTCACATATATGAAAATGCAAACACTATGCATTAGTAATATAATTAAATATAACTGTATACTGATTATTATTTAAATTAAATTATAAATATTTTATTTTGAGCTTGTGCAGCCCATAATATGTCTTGATTAATAAATAACGTACTTGAAATTGTTTATAATTGTTGTATGGAGTTCTCCAGTGTGTTAATCATACTAATGTTAATAATTTAAATTTAAAAATTTGAATTTAAATTAATTCAGACTATAATTGATTTAAAAAGAACACAGTTATTCCAAAGTTTTGTGTTTTCACTTCTTTCGGTCCTCATCACATTATTCGATATTATAATTCTAATATGCAATCTACAATATTAGGATAGTTTTTTATCACAAAAGTTTACTAGTAGAAATAATCCTCCTAAGTTATAGAACAGGGACAGTAAGTTCAATTATACCATTCCAACGACCAGTAGTATAATAGAACATGCTTCTCCCATCAACCAGAACTATACCGCAGGATCCCCGCTATTAGTTTATCTTTGGACAATATTATTGAGCGTGTATTATAATAAATTGTTTATTACTTGGTAATTATATATAATATAATAGAATTTACCATAATTTCTTCAAGTGACTGTACATTGTATTACGTTCAAATATAACGACTGTTAATTATTCAGATGAATGAAAGGCTTTTGATCAAAGAGATTAATGGATGTTTGCAAATATGAATATGCTACATCTGGAATAATAAAATACTGGATTTTCGATTCAATCGTTGTTCTGAGAGGTGATTTGGACAATAACATTCTAAATCGACATATTTCCCCCCACATTTCATTTGTCCAATTTAACTTAGTCAACAAAAACAGAATAAATATTGTAATTATTATTCCTTTCTGCGAAGAGTTTTACAGTTTAAATCGCTCTCTAAAAGAATGCAACTATAAATATATAATATCATTATAAGACTGCATGACCGTGGGTGCGAAACATACTCTCTAACCAAAAAATCAAAACTTACGGTTAACTCCTAGGAAAGAAAATTATTAAGAAGAGCATGGGGTGAAGAACAAGGGGTATGGAGAAGAACAAGAAATGAATGTATGGACATGGTGGCTTATGAAACCTGGGTATGGACTTTTATTTGAAAAAGTTGATGATTTGTTAGTATAATTACATTCTTTCTGGATAATATTTACTTTTCCATTTTCAAATATAAAATCTGGTTCCTTTAAAAGAAAATTAAAGTGGTTCGAATTTGCATAGCAGTGAGGGGTGTGGCGCGAGCTTTTGGCTATGCAAATCGCTTCTCTTCGAGGTTAGAGCTCCTTGTTGTCGGCTAAATTGCTGCTAGGGTCGTTTACTCTCATTTCAATTACAGTTATATTATTTACTAATATACTTTTGTTTACCATTTTTATTAAAATTATGAATATATATAATAACAATAATAGCATTCATTCACTAATGACTAGCCTGCTGTATTGGCTTCACTGGCCAAGTAATAATCTCAGAGAAAAGTAAGACCCTTAGATCTGAATAATATTTAAATAAAATAGGATGCAACCCTGAGATCGGTACCTCTGAGGTACAGTTATACTGTAACATTAATGAACCTGAAACATATACCCCCCTTCTCCAAAGGTTAATTGATTAGGAGTTGTTTAGTAAATAAAGATCCTTTTTCATTTCATTTAATAACATTATATTTATTGTGTGCTGATTATAGTTACAAGTTAATTTATATATCTACTTATAAAGAAAGAAAAGGGAACTATTGCTACATGTTGAGTTGCTCGCTGTTCTTGCCTACGATTGCCGCTGTTTTGTACCTTGTAAGGGCGCAGGTACCGATCCTAAGGTACAATTAAGCTACCTTCTCAATGACCTTACCCTATTTATTTAGATACTCCTAACATTCCAAATTGCGTCACATATAGCAAGCCATTTGGTTTTGTCAAATTATATGATGTCCTTCAGGGAAGAGTTAGAATGATACAAATATTGTAGCTTTTTCCACAAAAAAAATTTGTTATTAAATACTAAGCCAACAATTTTTGATTTCTTTATATACATATATATTTATTTTATCCTAGGCTGCAACCAACCAACCGAGGCGAAGCAAACAGAAGAAAATCTGGAAAAAAACATGTGGTTACCTCATTCCCACCTTGACTGTCCCTAACTTCTGTTGTGTATTGCCAGAACATCAAACATCTGTCTCTCTTGTCATTATCTTTATTTTTGCTTGAAATTTAATTGTTGTACAGAAAATATTGGTAATAAATAATATTTTTCTCATATCTTTCGGACTGTTAACCTTTTTTGTATATAGTTTATAGTTACTTTTATTTTGATTTTCTGTACATCATTTGTTTCGGTACATATGTTTTTGTAAATAGTTTTCATACCTATTTCTGCTGCTTTATTACTTAGAACTTGATCTCTCATATGAGGAAGTATTGAGCTTTTTGCTTATTATTATGGCTAGATATGGTATGTACGTTTTATAATTTTTAGTAATCCTCTGAAAGTAAAAGTAATGTTAATCTATTTTAAATAAGGAAAAGATTTACTTGATAAATAAGGCCGAATAGCTTGGTTTATAAAATTATTATTAATTGACTTCATTTCTTAACTTAATTTTCATGAAAAAAATTAGTATTTAGTATATAGTAGTATATATATATATATATATATATATATATATATATGCCAAGACCCACCCCCGGGTCGTAGCGCCCTTTAGATAGATATATTTATTTATTCTACGGCGCCACAACATGGAGTCGTGTTCTGGTCTTCTCTACCACCTTCTTCCAGTCGTCTCTGTTTTTGGCAGCTGTCATCTAGCATCTGACTCCCAGTATATACCTCTCGTCTCTCTCTATACCACCCGACCACCTCAGCTTCGGAATCCCCCTTCTTCTCGTGCCTTACAGAGGTTCTGTTAAAGCCTTTTTAGGAATGGGCTCGTCCTCTATTCTAGTCACATGACCTAATTGATAAGGAGTAAACAACATCTGCTTTGTTGAACATGGAGTAAACTACGTTTGTTCTCCTTCGCCAGTTTCCATCTAGATAAACTCCACGGAAGATTCTTCGGAGGATCATTCTTTTGAAGACTAGGAGATCATGCTCTATCAGCTTGGTCATTGTCCATGTCTCCGGATGGACGACGGATTTCCGTGCGTAGACAAAAGTAGCACCTGTTACCCATCCCTATTCTTTTCTTTACCTTAGTTTAAAGTTTTGTATGAAGAATATATCTCAATAAAATACAAACGTTTTTAGTGATCGTGGTCATCGTGTAGTATTTTAAATGCTTTCATATTAATTCAATCCTTTATTTCCCTTTAAAGTGGCATTACTTTATATATAAAAATTAACTAATTGCAAAGAAAATTTTAATTTATTGTTTTTGGTTGAAAGAATATAAAACTATTTCACAAGCTGAAGTATTCTGGAAGTCTTAACTCTTTTTATTCAATTAAGGAGCACATATTGTTTGTGCAGTAATTTGTTTTAGGCCTTTTGTTAATTGTTGTCTTTCGTTGAGGTCCTATTGTTGCCTTATTAATAAAAATATTTTCAAATATTCTTTCATACAGAATTTTTTTTTTAATTCGTTTTTTGTTTTGGGCCCGACGCCTTAGTACTATACCCAATGATGCGATAATTGATATTTTCACCTCCATACGTTATCATTTTATCTAGTGCTTTTCAAATAAAGCGTTATTGTTTCTCATAATAGCGAATTAATATAAACGAATTAAACTGCCGCGGAATTTCTCGCTTGATAGGCAATTATCAAACCTAATCCTCAACTTGGCGAGAGAGCGGTTTTATCGTTCAATCTTGTCATAACGGTTCGACGAACAAACACGATTTAAAAATATATTTTGCATTTGACTGCTTTATTGACAGCTCAGCTGCCATATTTTACATGGTTGTTTTCATCTTAGTTTGTTTTTATTCATATGTAAAATTATGAATTGGTTTATTATAAATATAATTAAAATATAAACACATATGCCCTAATGCTGATAAGAAACTATATTCGAAACAAACATATGTATAATAATAACAGTCAACTTTCATCAATACTAGATATGATGTTAAAATAAGGTATAAATATATCTACTAATTACAGAAATGAAAAAAATCAGAGTCAATCTCCAGATATTTTTAGATCGAAATAGGATAATCTGAAGATGGTCTTCCAAAGATATGATTTTTAAAAATTATAATAATAAGAAGTGTTAATTGTATGTTTATTCCGGAATAAGTGGGTAATTAAAAAAAAAATGTATCTTTAATCGTCTTTCACTTAGTCATCTTCATTTGTCTGTTAATATTGATTATTTACAAACAACTAAAGTTGCTGAATGAACTATCTGAAGCATAAATATCATGTCTTCAGATTGCTCTCAGCTGATTGTTGGGAAAGCTGCTTTAAGCGAATGTCATAATTTTTCCATTCAGTTAATGTCCCAGAGCTACTTGCAATTTTTAAACAGTGTTTAGTGCTGAATAACATTCTTTTAAATTTTACCGGTTAATTTCCCTTTGAAATATATACAGGCACGTAGGTAGCATTTTAAAGGCGCGATCCTACTTCAAGGCTGCGGATACAATTCCATCCCATCCCATTAGCTATCGATCCCTTGGCATCACTGAGTGAAATAAGAAGAAAAGTGTATAGGCTTCACACATATGGTGTAACGTTTCAGCTCCATTATTGTTTTGTAGTGAATAGATGCCAGTAGGCGTGTAATTGGACTATTCTTTATAAACATTTTTGTTAATTAATTTTATTTATTTTATTTTTAGACTTTATTTTTATTACATTTTCGCATTTATTTTGTTTTGTTTTTATACCACATGTATACATTTTTATTACATTTATTTATTTTATTTTTGTTTGGTTTTGATGGAATCATTGTATACCTACAAAGCACTATTACTTTTTGCCCACAAGTGGGAGATTGTAATAATTCAATAAAGTATATCGAAAAAAAAGTTGATCAATACTTTTTAGTCTCTATCATTTACTTGATGTATTTTGTATACAGTTGTAAATTTCAATGAATATATATAAAAAATAAAAAAAAAGTCTCTATCACTTTGTTACTGTACACATTTTCATTATCCTTTATCAATCAAGTTATCGTTTGGTGATTAGCTGTTGTGTGTACGTATGTTGCCCTTATACTCCTATACTTTAAAAAAATGTCATAGGAAGATATTTTTTTTTAATATGAAATCACTAAAGAAGAGAGTCACGTTAGTTACCGTTACAATTGTGAAATGACTTTTTTTAAATGACCCAAAAACCTTTAGAGTAACTACTCTGTGCAAATAAAATAAGAGTATTAGTGCTTTACAGTTAAATAAAAAGAACAAAAAATTAACTAATATAAACGGTATACGGAAATAATGTATGAAATAACTTCTAATAATAACAAAATTAATAATATTTGTTTTACCATAAGTATGAAGAAGGGGCAAATAGTAATTATTTAATATTTAGACATTTAAACATTTTATGAATAAAGAATAATCCATTTAGAACTATTTTATCTAGTTTATTAACTATATTATTGGAAATATGAAAGAAATAAGTTACTTCGTTTTATCACTGAAAGGATTTAGAATAGGCAATTCCATTGAGAAGCCACACAAGATGGGGAAAAGTCTTTGTAGTAAATCGGTGGAGAGTAATATGCCTTTGAGATTAATATATGGAGAGTAATAAATGGTCGTATTTAAACCACAGAAAGTGTAGTTCCTCTGTCCATTACTCGGAAGATCAGGAATACTTACAGTATTCAGTAGTGCGTACGCTCATCCAATAGTCCATCCCAGTCCCCTCCAAATAAATAGTTAAATAAAATGTAGCATTTTCAAGTCTATTTGAACCTTTTCCAAGTCAACTGTAACCCTTTCGATAGCAAATGTAAATTTGCCCTGGGCTCAACTGAACATTATCACATTTTAAAAAAGTGTTCCTAAGGAGAAAGTAAAATAACACTGTTCGTTTAACTTGTCGGCGTAGGGAGGTGGCGGCCACATCGCCCGGCCTCTGTGCCGCAGTCAGCCCTGGCTCTACAGGTTGGGGGGACAGTACAGTACACTCACATACACACAGTACACTGCAACAGTAAACTACACTCACCCCTACACTACAGAGAAAGGTCATTAACAGTATACACCCTAGGGCAACCTTCCCTAGGAAGCCGCCCCGGATGGGGATGCATGTCTGTAGGCATAAACGTGATCAGACGTGATCAGATTTAAAGTCAATAGACCCGGATTAAAGGATTTTTAATTTAGGATTTTGGAACGTACTATCTTTTTACAGACCTGGAGCAACTGCTTCTAGGTAAAATAGACCACTATAAGCTTGACCTTGTTGCCATACAGGAATTGCGCTGGACAGGAAATGGTATCTTGCAGAAGCGTAAACACTCTGTCTACTACAGCTGTGACGATAAGCTACACGAGTTTGTTACTGGGTTTGTGGTGAGAGGCGTGTACAGGCAGCTTGTAATTGCATTCAAGCACATCAGCCCAAGAATATGTATGATCTGTATGCGCGGTAGATTTTATAACTACTTGTGCGTTCATGCCCCACAGGAAGTAGCTGATGAGGAGGAGAAAGACCTCTTTTATGACCTCCTAAAAAAAGCCCTCGACGTCTGTCCAGGATATGACATGAAGATAATCGCAGAAGACTTCAATGCCAAAGTCGGGAGAGAGGATATCTACGCCCCAACTATCGGAAAACACAGCCTCCATGAAGCTAGCAACGATTACGGGGTTCGGCTTGTGAGTTTAGCAGCGTTTAGGGACCTTGTCATAGGCAGTACTCTCTTCCCCCACAAAGAAATTCATAAAGGTACGTGGTTCACTCCGGATCGATCAGTGGTTAATCAAATCGACCACATATTGGCCCGGAAGCGACAAAAGTCAAATCTTCTCAATGCGAGGGTGTATCGAGGAGCCAATGTGGACTCCGACCACTACCTTTCTATCGCAGACCTTACAGCGATCTCGAGACCCAGACCGAACAGCGGGCGGCATATGGGTAAAAGATCCAACCTGGAGATATTCAAACACCGTAATGAACCAGTACTCTGTTAAGCTTAACCAGGCATTACAATCGAGAAACATGGGTTGTGATTCGGTGGATGATCAATGGAAGGCCTGTTCCAGAGCCTTGGACGAGACTGCAGCTGTGGCCCGGGGGCCAGCTCCAAAGGAGTCACGCTCCCCGTGGTTTGATGACGACTGCAAGGATGCAACTCGCCAGAAAAACATAGCATACTAAGCCATGACACAGAGGGGTACGAGGAGTAGTGTTGAGGAGTACGGAAACTATGCAAGGAAGAAAAGAGACTCCACCTCAGGAAAAAGAGACAAAAAGAGCGCGAAGAGCTGAAGAAAATGAAGCTGCTGACAGAGCCTCTATACAGGACAAGAAGACATGAAGACCCAGGCTAAGGTGGAGTGACGGAGTGGCGGCTGATGCAGGGAACATCCTTTGTGTGCGCAACTAGATGGCAACTGCTCAGAACCGCGACGATTGGCGGAAGCTGCTGGTGGAGACCAGGACTCATCACTGGTTTGTTGGGCCGAATTAGTTAGTTAGTTCGTTTAACTTGCGAAAATTTGATTTAAAATTCTCAGCACCTTCAATGTATTGAATTTCCAGCTGCTGCTGCAGGCAGCTGGAGTATCATGTCCACAACATAATTGTTGCAGTCTGTGGAGCTTATTCCATTTACAACTCGGGAAATGACTTCGACCAAATTGTGCTCACCTCCCTCACTAAGAATATTTCTTGCTACTAATTTTTTTTTGAAAATGCTTTTTCCACTGGATTTAACATATGTGAATAAGGGGGGACGTATTTCACTGTAAATTCAGCTTCTTCCAACGCTTGAGTGACAGCGAGAGAGACAAGCAAACCAAAAGAACTTCTCTCATTTCTCCTCAGGGTCAAAGAAGTTTTTATTTGTGTGATAATCTTGCTATGAGTTTTAATTTTTGCGAAATCGAAGAAACAAACTGTTGATAACTTCAGTTAACTTAGTTTTACTTTCTGAGAAAAATATGCATTTTCATTTTTTTTTTTTTTTAATGGGTCCCTTAAAAAGAAATAATTATTTACGTTTAATAACAAAAATCATTGCTTGTCGAAAATTGTATTAATTTCATTCGTTTATTGCTTTACATCTATAATAGTTTTGAAAATTAGAAAACTAAAAACACTGTCATGATTTATTCCGTTGAGTTCTGAGGCCTTAACTTCGCCCATTCCCGGTAACGGTAAATTTTCAAAACATTTTCAAGGGTGACAATTGAAATGGAAACGGTTACAATTGAAATAAAAAGGGTTTCAACTCATTTGGAAAGGGTTACATTTGAATTGGAAAGAGTTGCTTGTGACTTGAAAAGGGTTGCATTTGATTTGTAAAAGGTTACAGTTGACTTGGAAAAGGTTCAAATAGACTTGAATATCTAAAACTATTAATGGAATTTTAGAATCCTTACATTATTACTATCAGAACAATAATACTCGTAGTCACCCAACAATATCATGGTACCCCCAAAAATAACTGCGTTGGATAAGAAGGTATACATTTTAGGTATTTTAGGAAAACAAATTTATACACAAAATATGAGGAAGAAAATGGTCCAAAAAATGCTGGTGGACGTCCAAAAAATGCTCTTAAATAGGGAGATGTCTGTGATCATTAATGTAGCCGTACAATTCCAATGTACTCTAATGATTGTCTGTACGTTATATTTATTTTATTTTCGAAACCATAATTTCTGGAGTATCCCAAACGCTATAATGAATGTGAAATATAAATTGATTTCACCTTAACAATATTTTGTAAGTAACTATACTTATAATTTCAGTTCTTCATGTATGAAGTACGCAGTAAGTTAAGTAATCGCGATAAAAAAAAATTGATCCGACTTTTCAAAGAAAATACACGTTTTAAGGTCTTCACGACCTAAATATTCGAGACTAATAAAGTGATGTGTGTGCCTGGTAACTTTAAACCGACGGTAATCTCCTTAAAATATAATTCACGGTGAAATGATATGAGCCCCTCCCCCCCCCCCCCCCCAACGAGCGTGTCGGGAGACGGTATTCCGGAGCTGTAAATAATTTAGTCTCTAACATGGATTCAGAAAGTTAATTTAATTTTCCCCAAGGTCCTTTATTCGCTTCTAAAAGCCGGGAATATTTAATCAACTCGAGTTGTGTATATTCTGATGTAGGAGAAAAACGAAATTTGGGTTTTAACAAGGAAAGCATATTTACAATTGAAATTGGAGTTGTAGCCTTTTATCATAAGCAGACCATGTTAACAGTTTGTTTTTATCCAATATTTTCTTCCCAAAATGATGTAGTTTAATCATGTTGTAATAATAATAATATTTTCCGTTTATGTTGCCTTAAAAACTATGAGATGTTTTTTAGTGTTTCTTATTATGTCTCCAGGGAGCAGAGGGGTTCAGTGGCAGAGGAGCGCTGAGTTGCCGTTCAGAAGATGTGAGTTAAAATCCCGCTGCTTGGCATACTTTAATTTAATCTGTTAGCAGCTAAAGATGGATCATATGGGATCTAGGACCCTCCTGGGGCTCATCCAGCCTCTATAAAGTGTTCAACCAACATAGGAGGAAGTCTCTATCACAGACCACTCATAGGTTGTAATGGCAGAGGTTTTTTTTAATGATTAATTTATGGACTTCCAAGAAAATACATATTATGTACCACACATATCCGACGTTGTCATGTTCTCCGATTAAAGTTTTCTAGCGAATTTCAGCAAAAGTCCCAGATCGACTATTTCACATTTTCGCTTGGTTCATCTAGCAATTTAATCTAACATGACAATATGCTGCCTTATTTCTAATGTTTTAGTCCGGTTCTGAACCTGTGAACTTATGGAAACATGAAATTGCTTGACTAAACTAGCGAAAAGTCAATGTTTGAAATTCCGGAGTTATCCGTTTTTGATACCAAACACCTGAACTATTGTCGAAATACCTCGTAAACTCCTTTATAATCGGTACTAACCCTTTAGATAAAAACTAGATAAATGTTTTAGGTATTTTATTTTGATTAGAGAATGTTTATTATTTACCAAGACACAACAAATGTTGAGGTTTTAGTACTCCTAAGTTTCAGTTATAGATTGAAAATATATCTGCCCGTCCACCTCCGACGAACTGGCACAGAATACCTAGAATCCTTTATGGTTCTATATTTTCCTTTTTTCTACTTGATTTAGTTTTAGTAACAAAATCAAAAGAGAACAATATATTCAGTAATAGACATTCGAAAAATTTACTGTTGTACCTCTCTAGTTTTTCTAAATAATTGTTTTTACCCGATGATCAAGGTATGCCCCCTCAGATGAATAATGATATTGATGGACAATACATATATCAATGGATCAGAAAAATACATTGAAGGAGGTAGTGAACGCAAGATTTCACACGAGACTTTCAAGAACAACTTAGAGAAAGGATGAAAGAGTTTTGGGTGAAGGATAATGTGGAAGGAAATAACCAGTGGAAATGAACGTGGTCGGCCCATAAAGGCCTAGTCGAAAGAAAAAAGAATAAAAGAACACATATAAACAAGAAACTTTATATATCCAACATAATTAACAAGTTGAAATTTATATCTTTACGACCCTCTATACTTCCCCTTTGATGACTCTCGTAGATGCTTTATGACACTAATTAGAATTTATGTTCCTCAATACATAAAAGTTAAGAATTTAGATTAAACGAGGTTGTTCTATGCTTGACCAATACACTTGTTACAGATTACTTTGTCTGCTTTAGAACAGTGTTTTGGAAGGTTTTAGAAATAATGTCCAGATAATTAAATTAATTATAAAAAGATATAATCGGTGAAATAAAATGTAATATTATCTATTTAAAATGAAAATGAATTACTTTAGGATCTTCAGACTCTTAAAGGTGCTTACCTCGCTAAATTCTCGCCCTCCACAATCTTCGTTGTAGAAACACTTACCATGTCTTTTTTTCCTTTTAATACAAATAAGTTATCTATTTGTATGTATGTAACTTTTTTATAAATTAATACTTATTTAAATTTCTATGAACGCTTATTTATTGCATTTTGTTTATCTTTAGTAGTAGAAGCATGAAAAGAAAACTTTTTATCTGATTTGTTTTTTGAAGCCTTTTTACTTGTTCTTTTCACTCTACATTTGATAATATTTTAACATACTTGTTATTTGTTTTTTATTACTTTATTTCTATTATTAATTCACTGCTTTATGGTTTATGTCTTATTGTTTTAGTTCGACGAAGGATAATGGGGTTGACGGTGTCTCCCCTGCGGCGCAGGCACCTCCTCTTCGCCATCCTCATCATATTTCTCCCTTGCACTGTCTTCATCCTCATGTCATCACCAGGTGAGTCATATGATTAATTATTAATTATTGTTTAATTAATTAATTTTTAGTTGATTAATTTTTTTAGTATTACTTCATCTCACTTTTCCCACTTAAAGTTAAGACAATTTTACATATATAGGATTTTACTACTTTCGTTTTCATGGCACTTTTTTCATTCAATTAGATGAATAGGGAATATTTTTTTCTTCGGATATTACAATTGATTGAATTTTAGAATTTCATTAAAAATGCGACTTAATAAAGTTGTATTGTTCAAAAGGTTTTTAAAGTATACTTCAAGTATACACACAAGTATCAAATCGATGATACAATCAAATATAATTTATTATTGGTGAATATTTATCTTAGAAATATTTATAATGTTCATGATATGTGATTGAAATACGTCTTAATTATAGTGGCAGTTGATAAATTGATATTATGGTTTAGATTTTATTCATAGCATCATTATTTTTTCCCTCTTCTTTCGCAACACCCTTTTAATGCCTTTAGCGTTGACTGCCATCCATGGCTATTGGTTGAATTTTTCTGAAACAAATTTACTCTCTTACGAGTGACTAGCCCAACTGGTTGTTCCCTCCTTACTTGGTTTTCCCACGGAAGTTGCCCTTGAGGCGTGTGTACTGTTCGTGACCACATGTCAGAATAATGATATGTACTGAATACGCGAGTCCGGGGGTTCATTAAGTCCCACTGGCTAGGTGCAGCAATTTCTAAATCTAAAATACTAGAAGAACTAACCAACCAACGTTTCACCATTTCGGATAATATCAACACCTACAATGAAAGGAAATCACATCAAAGAAGACAAAGTGCAGCATCTCCGCACATCAACACTAGTGATGTGTCGGATATCCGCATCCGTATTCTTGGATATCCGAGGAAAAATGAAGATCCGTATCCGTGACTTTTTTGGCGGATCTTTTACTCGTAAAAATTGTATTTATGGGTATTTTATATTCACTGCAAAACTCTTAGGTACCTGTTAGTGACCCTATAAACAGCAACTTTTGTTCTGGCCAGTGTCGAAATAAATAAAAAATTGAGTCCTCCATGCAAATGACCGATCAGCTGATCTTAGTTTGTATGGGAAAACGCAATTTTTTTTCGTTTTCAATGTTTGTCCAGAACAAAATTTGATGTTTATAGTGTTACTAACACGTACCTAAGTGGTTTTCAGAAATTTAAAATAACCCTGAATAAATGTTCTTAGGTAGTAGTGAAAAACTATTGCCGTTTAACATTTGACTCAGCCAATCCTTTCAAGGTTTACATAAAAACTTCTTTGTTGAGAATTGTACAACTCACAACCAAACACAAACGTTATCTATGCCGTCCGTGCAAGTTGAAAACTCGAAACATGTTCCTCATATACTGTTCTGTCTGTCACACAAAGCGTCAAGTGGCAACCACTATCAAGGTCACTCACACGGACATCGATTGAGTAAAAAATTTAAGATCCGTATCCGTATCCATATCCGCGGATCTTGACCCGAAATATCCGTATCCGCGGATATACTTCGTTAAAGATCCGGCACATCACTCACTAATCAACACTCCAAACAGACTCATCAAAATAGAGGCAGCTACATCACTCCAAGACGATCCACAAACAAAGCCTTTGCTCATTTTTAGTAGTACATCGTGTTTCGATGATCTTAAAGTTTTTTTATCAGAAATATATATATTTAAATTATAGCTTTTTAATTCTCGTATTTATAGTCCGTGTAAAGTATTAGAGACCAGACTACTATATTACCTTTCAGTATATTAAAAAAAAAGTTGAAGTTATATAGAAAACACGACTATTGGCAATACTGTTGGCATGAACATGACAAGCAGGAGTATTGGAGTATTGCTGCTTAAATTTTTTTTTCTAAATTAATCTTTATTAAAATTATATTTATTTCATTTTCTTCTAAACAATGTTTATTAAAATATACGCCAAACCGAGGAAATTTCATATTGGTGATTTAAATATATATATATAGCCAGGGGCCAGGGGATAGGGCGTTGATGATAATAGTATCGTTAAGAATTTGAGTTAATCATCAGCAATTAATTACTTAATTATAAAGTTTTTAATCGCCAGATAACTAGGGATGATAGCATATATTGGACATGTGATGTATCTTATGGAACACCAGACAAATAATATTTTCGTCCAATATGAACCCTTAGTGTTACCGCTATCGAAGGTTTTTGGATCGTATCGGGATTATTAAGGCAGGCTGTTGTAAATAAAGCAGCTCCCAGAATTTGGCAATACTCCGCGGGGTGGTATCCACTATTTAGCCGACTGGAGCTTTCATTAGTGCGAGAAGCGAACCCTTCATATAAATTTCAAAGACTGCCCCCTACTTCGAAGCAAAGAAGGCAGGCCCTGATGGCAATTACCGGCTAAATATAGTAGCCAATCTACCCAGCCATTGGCCACTCCCCTCTGCTTTTTATCTCGGCCATGGCTTTTTTTTTCCTTTTGTGAGAGAGAAAAGCCGGTACGTTCGCCGGTGGAAAGCTGTAAAAGTCCAGAAAATTCATCTCGCTCCGAAGATTGAAAATTGATTTGTGATTCGATTTACGAGCAACCTGATGCCTGATTAATTCATTGAGCTTAACCAACTATCCTTTTTAAACTAATAAATAATATTGTAGAGATGTTTTTGAAAAAAAACTTAGCGAGCGGAATTCGACTGATAATGGGATTTTACAAAATAATATAATATAAAGGAGTATACTTTTAGTTTTTTTTTGTCTGTACAGCTACAACCCGTGAAGGGTCTAGCATTCATTACAAGATAGAGTCTGTTTCTTGGACAACGGTTGAGCAGGGAGGTAAATTGTCCTTGGTCACGATCAACCACCAGATTTCCCCCGTTATACTTATACTTTACAGAGGCTGGGTAGAGTCCCGGGCAGTCCTAGATCCCATAGGACCCATCTCTAGCTGGTTAAATACAAGTCTGCAACCGAGCGGGATTTGAAATCGGGCCCTTTGGCATGGGAACTCAGCGCTCTACTAATGAGCCGTTTAGAGATGTAATAAGAAACTCCCCAATCATTTTTTTTTAAAGAATAATGTACAACATAGAACAAATATTTCGACTATATCAATACTGATAATGAATGGCTCTTGAATCTATCCAGCAAATCTTAGCTGGGTGTGGCGTTACCTAACCCTCGGTCTACCCCTTGGGAGTTTTCTAGTTGGCTCAGTGATTATTACCTTTTTATGAAATAACCGTTCGTTACGAAGTGAAACAACTGTACCATCCCAATTGAGCCTTCTCAGCGTTGTTCCTTAAATTACATTAACAATGTGCATTCTCTACAATCCGCTTATTTACTTACGCAATTACTTGTGAATAATAATTAGTTTTTTAAATATTTCTCACAATGAAACTAAATTATAGAATTCAAGAAGTGGTATTTATTCTTTTTATTTAATCAATTAGGACCTTGGACCGAAAACCCCTCAACCTGGTCACAAAGGTCCTTTCTTAAAACCCTAGTTTATCAATAAATGGTACGAAATTAGAATTTTAAGCTGAAAGTAAACTGCTGTGGATTACTTAAGACTATGTGAGTTGACTGTTTACATTATTAGTCTTTAGAAGGCAATAATCTATATTAATGTCATAATAAATAAACTGATTCTACTCCTGTTTCGTTCAACTTATTATTTGAAATTTCGTTCAGCTGATTGTTGGCCATGCGTTACTAACTTTTTATATAAATAGTATTTAAGCTTAAATTTCATAATTAAATTAAAGGTCAAGTCTTATTAACAGGCGTTAGTAAGGCATTTAGACAACGGGAGATTCGAAATTTAATATTAAACTTGATTCCGACTAAATTGTAACCATGGATCATTTTTTAACATTAGAGCAAAACAGGGTGCATTGCGAACTGTTAATGGGAATGAGCAATACAAATGGATGCAGCAGTTTAATGCTTTCAAGAGTTTGGGAAGTATAAAACATAGAAGGGGAAACACTGTATAACATATAGGAATTGGAGTGAGGGAGTTTGAGGTTGTAAGTGCAGAGACAAGAATAGAACAAAAGATATCTGAAAGGAGGAGAAAGTGCTTCAGACTCATAAAAGCACTTCAACGTGTCTCAGGAGTGCCATTTCGGGATGCAACTCATTAATCTTTGTTTGACAGTAGAAAAGTAGAAATTTCTGATGTAGATAAATAAAATGTGTTCGTCACGAAAGAGTAGCATAACGCGAACTCCATATTTTCCCTTCCGTTTTGATTCTGTAGCTAAAAATCATAGAAGTTTCATTATACTAGTATTTGCACTTTAATTATACTAATATTTAAACGTTGTATAGTCTCTACAATGACGTTCCTACAATACCAGCGAAGTAACCAATTACTAAAATGTATAAAATTATCTTTAAATTTCCCCATGACTGACAAGCTACTACATCTAAGATTCAGATTTATTATTCTGAATGGCATGTCATGTTTGAGCATACTATTGAATTTTTCACCAATGTATGTCAGTATAAATTTATAACGTTTAAACCTTTTTTAATGCATAATGTTAGTTTTATATGTAGATTACTTGTACAACGTAAATAACCCAGACCATTAAGATAAAGAAAATACCTTTTAAATTTCCATCCTCAAGGATATTTGAAGTCAAAGGACACTAAAAGGTATTTTCCTAGCATTTGACCTCTCTTCCTTCTCTGGAATGGAAGTGAATTTTTATTTTTTTAAAAGCAACCAAATACCCTACAGTTTGTCTAGAACGTAGTTAATTATAGCACCCCAGTGTTAAGAAAAAAACAGTTACATAAAAGTGTGTATTAATATAAAATGGAGATAACAGCGTATTTATTTTTTATGTACATTGGAGACACAGATTTTCAAAAAATATTTTTAAAAAAATTGAAGAAACCAATTATATTGCCAGGAATATATCAGTATTAATTAATTTTACATCAATACATTTTTTATTAGCAACGAATTGAAATATAATTGCAAATATATTTTGTGTATTATAATATATTTTATTTATATAAATACATATTTCACATGAAACAATTAAATATATATATATATTAACAATACGTGGTATAGTTGTAATTTTACCGTAATCATATCCTTAAACCCAATCATATCACAAAATACATATATATATATATATATATATATATATATATATATATATATATATATATATATATATATATATATATATATATATATATATATATTTGTGATATGATTGGGTTTAAGGATATGATTACGGTAAAATTACAACTATACCACGTATTGTTAATACGTATTGAATTTATATGAATATAATTGTAAAATACCACAAATGTGATTTTTTTAAATATCTTTATATTTTTGATATTTATATGATTGTATTATTTTTATGCAATACAAATAATAGTATGTTGATGATAGTAGAAAAAGTTAAGATGAAACTTCTGATTTTATTACTATTTTTATTGGAGAAAGGTGGAATGAGATGAAGGAATGAAAGAAAGTGGATAACTTTTTTTGACAACAACTCCTTGAATTACATTTAATTTTTTCTTTTTACTAGTTTCATTTCATCATTGTAACTTCAGAGCAGTATGCATGTAACTGCATTAATCATTTTAAACAATTTTATATACTTACAGATCAATCATAAATCTCAATTATTATCCTGAATGATGTCAAAATATTCTTAGATGTATGTTATGATTCTTTATTCGTTTTAAAATTATCCTGAATCTCATTCCCGTAGAGCTCAGAGGTTAGTTTATCTTTTTTTATTTCTTTTAAATATTAGTTATGATGTTTCTATTAAAGCTTTAGAGAACTTTGGAAGTGTGTCTCTTAAACTTGAGCGTATTTTTACTTAAACAAAAGTTTCGCTAACTCGACCCAACTCTTGGATAACTCTCCTACAGTTGTCGTGGTAGCTCCTTCACAATAGAAGGAGAGAGCTGGGGGTTGAGAAGTAGGATCATAACTTGCTCCATGTTCCATCTGAAATAACGTACCTCTCTCTGCCTTTGGCTTATGAACTGTCATTTTATCTTTAATACCTCAGGTATTTTTTTATTGTCCCGTTATTATAAAGATTCCCTTTTATATTGAAATGTAGTTATAGCACATCAAATAATGAATGGTCAATGATGAGGAAACTAATTAAAAAATATGGTTTTATTTTCTTTCAAATTTATCCAACTAAAAGGAACAGTCATTTTACAGATTCTAGTACCAAACTCCGTGAATTTTTGCCCGCCACATACTTTCACATTATCCAATCCTACCTCACTACCAGCTCATTTAAAATAAACCATAACAATCCCTATTCATCCCTCTTTTCTCTATCTGATGGTGTTCCTCAAGGCAGTAACATCGACCCAATAATTTACTCAGTTTATGCATCCCAATCCATCCTAATACTATCTTCATCATTTATGCTGATGTTACATGTGTATTATCAGTCAAAACTGATCCTATTACTGCATTCCATATTACTGATCTTGAAGAATGGTTTCAAAACTAGAGGATAAAAATAAACTGCCGCAAATCCCGTTAAATCAACAATACCCTTCGCGGGAAAGCAATGGCTTCCTGTCCTCCAGTAATTTTTAATAATACTGGGGTGGATGACTCCTCAACAACCAATTCGATACTTAGGATTACATATTCTCAAATGTTTAACTTGGAATCCTCATACTGAAATGAAATTATAAGTAACTGCTCGCCTTTTCAGGCAACTTTCCCTCTTACTAGACAAACACTTTCAATTATATTGAGCTCCCAATTAATTACAAAATACTCATATACATGATTTTTATAAGACCTATATTGACATTGGAACACTGGGGCTCGATTTATCCATCGAATTATTCTCCTATCCAATCCTTACAATTCAAAATCCTTTGTAAAATCCTTAATGCTCCTTACTTATAAATTGATAATAATGGTCAAACAATCGAGAATAATTTATTATCCTTATTCACACCATTGGAAATGAGAACAAACCAACAACATTTGCACATTTGTTTTGAACAATATTTGCATTATATATTTTAAAATGGTACTGGTATTTTGCAAGAATTATGTGTTAGTAAACATTTTTCCATCAATTTACATTTCGTATATAAATCGATAGTATAACTGTCAATTTATATTTAGGCTAGTGTGACAACATATAGACCTTTTTTTCACTCTTAGTGTTTGATTGCGATGAGAACAATATGGTCTTGAAACGTCTCAAAAAGGTAGTTTAATGAGTATAAGATAGAATCTGACATTTTATGATTTACGGTTTTAATTAAATCTGTAATATTTTATATTACTGGTGTATTTTTTCTTTTTTATTATGTAGTTGTTAAATAATCTCTAAATGGAAATAGTAAACCTCAGTAGCACAAGTTATTTTCTCTCTCTCTTCATTTTATAGTGATAAGATCTTTACTGACAGATATACCTCCCCTTTCTTTGTTAGTTCACTTCTCAAGTGCACCTTTTCTTAATAAAGAGGTTTTTTACTTTTTAATCCTGTTCATTCAGTAGCCTCAGGAAATCTAATTTTAAGACCTTTCTCAAGTTCATTTGCGCTTTTTTAATATCTCCCTTCTTTGATTCTGAGCATAAAAAAAGTCTTCTCTTAAAAGTGGAAAAAAGTGATTTTGTTGGTTTTTAATGGGGGAATTATTTATCTTTAAAATCATCTGCCAGTTTAATTATTAAATATTTAATAATTTTCTAGATTATATAAATAAAATATATAAAGCGTTAGATCATTTGTTGTTTTAATCATTTCTTGTAAAAGGGGATTTAACTATGACAAATAAAATCTTTTAGAGGAAACGAAAAGATCAAATATTGACCATGGAATTGATGTTTTAAGTTATTGCTAGTATGAATTGCACAACAATTAAACGACCTTTTAGTTAAATATTATTATTCTTATATCAATAGGATTCTAGCCTTAAAGTAAAGTGAATTGTATATATCATACATCAGCCGCTAGATGTCCCCAGTCACGTCCACTACGTTATGTATATGCCACGCAAATCGGTGACGCGACTAAAGTATTTTTCACTTCTAAAAAAAGTAAAAATTTCCTACTATGATATTTTCCACTACAAAATAAATAATTCAATTAGCAATGTATGACGAAGGTAAATTTGTGGGATGTTCTGTAGTATTTTCTTAAGGTAGCTTGTAGATATTTTCTAATATCCACTGATTTCGAAAAATGTTATGGTTATTTATAGGACAAGTCACCTCCTTGCAGAACCGTTGTCCATGAAACAGTACAGTCTCAACCATGTACTGAACCCCCAGACTCGTTGACGGGTTGTAGAGGTACAGGTTTTTGCTTTTTTTTATGGTTATTTATTAACTTGTTTTATTCATGGATATCACGGCTCACCGTTTTTGTGCCATTTTACTCTCTTCAAGCCTAAACAGCTTTATTATTTCCTGAATTGCCTGGCAAATTGCCACTCCATTGTCCTCATTAGTTGGACCGTTATTTACCTTTTTCACCTACCACTTCATGAATATCTAATTACTCACCCCATGTTGGGTTCCACCTGAAGTGCTCCACCAATGTAATCAACTTGATTTAATTAACTGCTTAATTACCTCGCTTTATTGTCCTATTACATTTTAATGTGAATTATTTCACTGTTTTTCTCGCCTTTTAGGGTTTTTATGCAATGGGGCTATTCACGGATGGGTGTTAATTTTATTTAAGTGGATATAATGTGTAATTAAAATTATGACTTATAGTAATTATATTTATATTTTTTTATTTAACAATCAAACGTCCGTAAAACTCGTATATATTGTGAGCTCTGAAAATTATGTAGCTTCGTTATTTGTATTCTCTAATTAACTTTCCTGGGGCATGGAAAAGAGCTATCCTCTTTCCGCTGCTGGAGCCAGCGAGAAACGGTAATCAGCCAGTCGACTACCGGCCTATTAGCTTGCTTCCGCACATGGGCAACGTTTTTGAAATAGTTATCCATAATTACTTTATTTTAGTTATCCTTAATTACCTATTTTAACTTACTCCTCGGAAATAGCATTAATCCCACCGGAACAGAGCGGTTTCCAAGCCGGAGTGTGCCCGGACCACCAGTTAAGAATGAGGCAACCGCTTTGATATTCATAGACTGCACGGAGGCGTTCGTCTCAGTGTCTCATGGTCTTCTATGTTAAACACTGCAGGACAACTAGTTTCCCGATCAGCTCTATGGTATCATAAGTTCCTTTCTGACACCACGTTCAATAAAGGTCGGCGAAAAGCTGTCCAACCCCTTTCCACTTACATGTTGTGTACCACAAGGGTATTATATGGGGGAAATCGTTCTTGCCAAATGCAAAAAAGCTACTGTGATAGTGATGACATCGCTATCTACAGTAGCTCATTGAATGCAGAGAGAGATCCACGGCAGGTGGAGGTGGCCTGTGATTTTATAGACTTAACCACCTTTTAATCTCACCGAACATATCATTCAGCCTCAAGCTAATGATATATAAGGCAGTTATTAAACCGGCGCTCTTTTATGGGGTTCCTATGTTGAATAATATTTCACCCACAATTTCAAAAACCCTTCAACAATTTCAAAACCGTATACTGAGGCGTATAGTAGTCCTAAACAAAGGACGAAATCAGACATAATACAAGATACCCTCAGACTCCCAACGGTTATTGGCTTCATTACAAAATGGCATATCAAGTTCTTTAATAGCCTCCAACACTGCACGAACCCAGGATTCAACACACTTACACCGACAGGCCGACCTCAGCGCTGGTAAACACATGTACATACACTCAACATGGACTGAGTTAACTACTCACTAATTCTAAACAGAAAGAACTAGCGAGCCCTATCATTAGACCCCCACTCCTACCATGCTCTTGAAAACGAGAAAATCCTATCCACATTCTTCTCTTAAAATGCAGCTGGTGCAGTAAAAGAGACACCATATTTCCTATTAATATGTTACTGTCAAAAATAATAAAAGGCAAAGGGCTAAGAAAAAAAAATCTCTAATTAACTGTTACTATACTTTTTGCCAGGTCTCTTGCCACGTTAAAGAGCTTTCGATTCATGGCGAAATATTTGAAGATGTACGGGAAGTGATAACGCTCAAACGCCATGCTCTTCACCAATTAAGAGTACTCACTTTATAGAGGCTGGGTGAGCCCCGGGAGGGTAATTAAATTGAAACTAATAAGGAAGTTTAATCCTAGTTTTCGCGAGGATATATATTAGATAAATTTGCTTTGGGAAATGACCTAGCTAATCTGTTATAGTCATAATTTTACGCTGTAAAATTAGCCCCTCCTGGGGCTCACCCAGCCTCTATACGGTGGGAACGATTGGTTGGGGGGAAACCTGGCGATTGCTCTCGGCCAAATAAACTCCCAGTTGACTTAATTTAACAAACGTTTGACGCCTTATAAGGAAGTATTTTATTTATTGTGACATGAAAGTTATAACATAGATATACAAAGGGATTTCATTTATAAGCTAACTAGGAACACCTATTTACTAGGGTAATATCACTTAATGACTACTCTAGTACTAACTTAGTGACTGCTCTCTTTACATACTATAGTCTAACCATACCATCTCCTCTCTAATTTCTAACCTTTCTCTCTCTAATCTGTATTTTATATCTCAGAACTGGTATATCTATATATATAAAAATCTCCTGTCACGATGTTTGTCCGGTCTAATCTCCGAAACTACTGGACCGATTTTAATGAAATTTCCCGCAGATATGTAACATTGTCCAACTCAAAATACTGGCTATATATTTATACAATTTGAGCCGTACAGCAGCTCTGTGCGTCTAATAGATTCTTAGTTCAGTCCTTATCGTATTACAAATAACCGGAATCTTATCGATCTATATATATAAAAATCTCCTGTCACGATGTTTGTCCGGGCTAATCTCCGAGACTACTGGACCGATTTTAATGAAATTTCGCACAGCTATGAAACATTGTCCAACTTAAAATACTGGCTAAATAAAGAGATGTCTTTGAAGTGTAAATCCGGATTTGCATCCGAAAAAAACGGATGGTGAAATTTTCGAAGGTTATTTCAGTTTTGGGGCTGTATCTCCTAATCGGTGCTTTTATGAAAAAAAAAACCAAAGTAATCATTTTTAAATTAGATTAAATTTGCTACAATTTGAGCCGTACAGCAGCTCTGTACGTCTAATAGATTCTCAGTTCAGTCCCTATCATATAACAAATAACCGGAATCTTATCTATTTATGTATATAAAAATCTCCTGTCACGATGTTTGTCCGGGCTAATCTCCGAAACTACTGGACCGATTTTAGTAATATTATTATAATTTATAACAATATAACTATTGATAATAAAAAATAAACTATTATATACCTCATTCATTAAACTAATGCTTTTTTTTTTAGTTAAGAATTTTGTATGTATCTTATTTATAAAATATACTCCACTTAGATATCAGATGAATAAAATGTAAAATCCAAAATCTCTTTAGTTCACTTTTTTCATCCATTCGTTGTTTCATTTACATTCAAATTTTGACGTAATATTTTTTAAAACCATTATAACAGCCACAGCAACGCGTGGCCGGGTCAGCTAGTTTACATATTAAAAAGGAGGGGAGGTCAATTAAGTTACATTGCTGACAATACGGAAGATATTTCGCAACTCAAGTTAACACCACGCAAGTATACACAATAACCTTAGTTCATTAACCCAATATTATCAATTACTACTTACAACTTATAATACCTTAAATCTTAGAAAGATTGCAGTATTTACCTCGTAGCGAACTCGAGCCCGCCATGGCTTGCATTTTTAATAATGTAACTCCTTCTTAATTAACTCCTTCATTCTTCTGGTTAATGCAAATACAAAAAAATAATTAAAAAAAGGAAGATAAGAGTAGCACCTCTGTATTATTTCACTGCAGCTAGAAACTCCTTTTTAAACACTCCCTGGTGCACATGTTAGAAACAGCACTAAAGAACAATAACAGGATGAACTTTGCTATCTTTATCAATTTGCTAACTTTATCAAACAACTTTTGCTTTAAGTTTTTTCCTTATCACCAGCCTTTTATTTTTTTTTTTTCCATCCTTCCCCGAGAGAGCTCTCCTTGCTTAGAGATGAATGGTCCAACATTGAAGTCGGCTAATTAGCATTCTTCGTTATTTACGACGCTTCTCCTCTTCCTTGGCCGTAATGAAATATCATCCAGGTGTACTTTACGAGGGGTTGTTAGCTAATGATGATTTACTTCCTCTACAACTTCTTTGAAGGAATTCGTTTTCTAGGGAGACTATCTCATTAGCTAATCTAGACAAATTAGCGAGGTCTATTGGATGTTACGACGCAAAACTGTTTAAAAAAAAATATGCATGGAATAGAATAGAAAAATAACTTTATTCACGGGTAAGTCCCTAGAGAATAACAAACATAAGCAGAAAAAGAAACATAACATTCATGTGGCCAGATGGCCACAAAATAAAAATAAGTATTGATGAAAGTGCCGTAAGAGTAAATAAAAAATAAAAGTAATTAACGTAAATAAAAGTACAATTTGTGACAAAATACTAAGCAACCAAGAGAGTTAGTAAATGAAGAACGAAAAAAAACAAAAACGGATGTAATAACTTATTTATTGGGTCCTAACGGATGAAATGTCAGTTTCGTTTTTTTCCTTTATTTGCAGTTTTCTTTTCGTTAGGAATTAGAGTATTTGTACACAGAAATTATGTTATGTACACCGTTTGAAAGATCATTTAATCCTTTTTCATTATAATATTTATTCCTTTTGAAAGTTTTAAAAATAAATAAGAATAAAATTATCTCTTCCGCGGAAATTCCTATCATTTTTCTGTACGAATTTAAACTTGGCCGTAGCGTCACGGGGGCGTTCCGAAACATTAATATAGTCTACAGTAAAGATACAGTGAGCGAAAGAACAATATTCCGTTGGCTAGAAAAATGGCGGTGTTGGGATTATGACCTTACCAACAAACAACGTGATAGGCCGAAGACTAAGTTGGACAACGACAAGTTGAAAGAGCTGGTCGATGCTGGCCCTTCCCAAACCACTCCTGAATTAGGCTCTCAACTTGGAGCAAGTGCCATGACTGTTTCTAGGCACCTTAAGGAGCTTGGTTAGACAAAAAAGCTGGAAATATGGGTATCACATGAATTAACCGAGGCCCAGCAGCACACCAGATTTTTTTTTTCAGGAGCTGAATATAGAAGTCCTTCCTCACCCACCATATTTTCCGGACCTTTCTCCAATGATTTTTACTTCTTCCGTTGTTTGGATAATTTTTTAAGAAATAAAAAAATTTACAACGAAAATGCCCTTTTCGGGCATTTCGAGCCGAACGCATAAATGTTTTGGTTCTGTGGTAACGAAAATAAACCTGTCTGAGTCTAGTCATCTGTACTGTTACTAGGGCAACGGTTGTGCAGAGAGGTGATTTGTCAGAGATCACCCTCAACCGCCGAACTTTTTCACCAATCAAAGGAACTCACTTTATGTTTGTTTATATAGGTGGGCCCCAGGAAGGTCTCCAGATCCCTTGGGGTTTAAGGGTGTTTATAGATTAAATAATTTTCTGCCATAGCACAATGACTCAAATATTATGTTTTTGTAATGGGTTTAGAATTATACATAATTAGAAACTTATTCAGTACTAAATTATTGTATAAGAGCTCAGCGAAAATTGTACTGGGATCATAAAGCTCCCAGCTGCACCTGTTATATCAAGAAGTATGCTAACAAAATCCAATATATTCTCTTGGAAAAGTTATTGCACGGAGCATCTCAATGAAGTAAAGCACCTTATTCCGCAGGCTGCCAGCTTGATGGGAGGGGCAGTTAAAGTCCCGTCAAGTGACATCACTTCGACATACGTTCTTATAGTTTTTGCGGTCTATAAAATTGGATCGAAATTATAATTCAATAAAACTTTTTTGAGAATGTCTAACATAGCCAGTAATGGGTAATTCAAGATGAGCAATTTCAACAGCCATAATTTCCTGTTATATGAGAAGGCTAATATAACCTTTATTATATATAAAGGAACCGGAAATTATGGCAGATACTAATACCAAGAGTAAATATTGGCTAAATATACCTACTATCTAAAGTTATTGTTTTTTTCTTATTTATTGATAAGCAATGGATGGTAATATAAGATCGTGACGTAGAAATGGCGGAGTGTGAAGTGTCAATTTACTTTAACTACCTTTACCACCAAGAAGGCAACCTGCGGAATAAGTACTTGTTCTTTTCATAGGGAGAATGTAAAGACTTTAAATATTATTTTATATGATGAATGAATTATATTTTTTAGGTAGATACATTATTTAGACAGGTATAAACGAACTCTGCAGTTTCTTCAAATTATCCAAAATTAAAAACTCTTATACCACTTTTTTTTTATATTTCTCCACAACGTATTGACTTATTTGGCTCATCATTAAGGATTTTTCTAAGCATTCTTAATTTTTGCTTGTTTTACAGTTTTATCCCATGCGCAAATGCCATTTTATGCAATGCAAAGTTTTATTTTCCATTTATTTAATTTTTTACTATTATTTTGAGAGTTTCCCCAAAGTTGAGGTTTTCTCCAACCAAATTTTAATACATGGTTCATCCAATTCTTGGTCGACCTGTTGTTCTTCTTCCTTCAGTGCATTTTTGGAATTGTAATATTTTCCGTCCTCGAGAGGTGTCCTTACCACTCTCCAGTATGGTGATTTTTTCGAGAACGGTATTGCGAGCACTAAATATCTCTCGGACTACTGAATTAGGCATTCTATCACGCCTAGATTTTTCGGCTGCTCTTATTAAATTTATACATCAATAATTATTTTTAGTCTTATCCGAATTTAATACTGGTATTTTCACAGAATACTATCTGGTTTATAACTTGAGTAGATGGAAAAACTAAATTCACTATGATTCCTTTGCTGAAAGATGGACAAGCTTTGTGCCGAACCGCTGATCCTGAAATAACAAGGTAGCCACATAGGAAAATTAAAAAGTGCTGGAGTCAGGAGGACCTTAGCTCTCAAGTGTTACCCTTAATTCAAACTCTTTCCCTCTAATTCCCCTTCCAGTTTTTAAACGCCTAATCTACCCTCTCCGTTGTGAGTTTAATTATTTTTTAAAACCGACCCACGCAATGAATATTAATTTGTTTTAATGCTCGTGTTATGGAATTGGTCAGAATGTTTATTTGAAAAGGTTCATTGTGAAAGTTAATTCATCACATTTTTAACAAAGTAGAGATTCCATTGGATTTGAAGTCATGTAGGCTTAGAAAATCTAGTTATGATATAGAATAGGGAGACCGGGACCTGTTAGAATATGTTTCAATTAACAAAAAATATATTTATTTAAAATCTAATTTAAAAAAATATCTATCATAAATTTAGCTAGTTTTTTTCATGCTACATTTGTTGATAGCTTACGTAAATCATTGGTTTAAAGAACATATTATAAAGAGTCGACGGCTGAAATTCCGAAATTTCAGGTTACCTTCTACATAGATAACCTTACTGTGCAAGGACATTTTAGGCGCCTTTGATTCGAAGCATGGGCGGGTATGGATAATCCTTCCCTTTAAGGAGTCTGGAATTGGCTACAAAATCTTTCCTTGGCAGATCTATTGGGCACTCATTTCTCATGGAATCCTTCCCGCCCTTTTCTTTTAGAACTTAGGGATCTTAAATTAACAATTTATATTAGAAGTGATTTTAATAAAGAGCATTATAGTTATTACTTTTAGCATATTAGTTATTGTGATGATATTGATATTGCGGTTTTCAACGTTGAATTGAGTAAGTTTCGGTGGAAAATTGTTGACTGGATAATTCAAATGAAGGATTGAATTGTAGCGGGGGTCCAGTCAATGAAAACACAAAAAATAAGCAAAACTTATATTTTATTAATCTGCCCAACGTTTCGACCTTGTTGTAGGTCATCTTCAGGGAAAATAGTGGGTGCGGTGACTTTTCACAATACTACTGGACTTCTGGACTTCAGTTGACAGTTTAGTGTTGTGAAAAGTCTCTCCATCCACCATCCTGAAAATAAGCTACAACGTAGGTCGAAACGTTGGCATGATTAATAAAAAATAAGTTTTGCTTATTTTTTGTGTTTTCATTGACTGCACCCCCTGAACAATTCAATCCATCATTTGAATTGAGTAAGATTTTGCGTTACTCTCATTTACAGTTGTTTTTAAGGGTCGTTTTTATACGGCTTTATTTTCATATTTTCAATTTTTCTTGCTTGGGATCTCTAAAAAAAACATACCTTAATTCAGTTTATATGCAAAATATTTATAACAGTTTATAAGCAATTTTGTTTTTTTAATTGATACAAAAATATTGTGTTTTCATTGCATAGATTTTTACGTGTATTTTTTAATACATCTAATATTATAACATTTCCTACCTAATTTTTACCCGTTATTGTGGGCTTTACCACGAAGTTTTTTTTCATTGACATACTATCTGCCATGTCATATTTCTTGATTGTGGACGGATGTTGGTTATTTCAGTCGGAATCCTATCTTGTGTGGAACTGTTAAAATATCTGTAAACCTGTTTGTTCGACAACGTCTGAATTGCAGCCTTGCTCCGGCTTTGGTTAAAGGCTTCTGGCGCACCAATGCCCTGGGGTGATAGAACCAACGTTTGACATTATAGCAAGTCGAACCCTGATTTAGCTCTCAACATTTCAAGCGTTAAAACTCCTTCATTCTGCCAGTTCGTTGATACGCTCATTTTGTATTACTCATCGATATAAGCAATAAGTTGTCATTGTTATCTCTCAGAACCTCATTAAAATGGCTTGTTCTTATCAAATAGAAATGGCAGGGTAGTTTCGTATGGATGTGGTGCGATCTACTATAGCTTTCACAGCAATTTACTAAACAAAATGCTTAAGAATAATGTGCAAAATATAACGCATGTAACCGCAGTTAAAGAAAACTTCAATTCGATTGCCACTCAGCAAGACCTCAATTCAATCTACACATTCTCTTAAGAGAAACAAAATCTTGTCCTAGTACAACTTATGGAGGTTTTTTGGTTCAGTAGAAGGTGGATTCTGTGTTATTTCGAAGCCTACGGTTGTACAGGAAGGTAATTTAGTTCACTTCCCGATCAACAGCTAGGAGTTAACGCCAATTATGAGTACCTCTTATGTAGGGGGTTGGTCATAGTCATAAAGGGCGGTTAAAATATTAAATGATTTCTCAGCTACAGAATAAAAATATATACGTTGCAAAAATTCGCTTTGCGATCAGAAATGTGACAACAGCGATTTTAAAGAGTCTGGAGTCATAGTGATTGGTGGGTATTCCAATCACTTACTGCCGGCGTGCTTGTACAATACTAACAACAGCAATATAGAAAAAATATGTATATATTTTTTTTAAGTGTATTTATTTCAATAAACAACTATATGCAGAATGCAGTAAAGTCAAATAAATATAAATTGACTTGAAAAGACAAGTAGAGAAACTACACAGTGGCAGTACTCAAATAAAAAAGTTCAGCTTAGGTCACGTAGACATCTTCAAATCTGTATATAAAATTAAATATGACATCTTATTCTAATAACTGGACTCACCTACTTGTTAGTAAAAACAACTTATAATAGTCCTATTTTTTTTGTTATTCTTCTTTAATAGTTTATATCAAGGTCGAAATTGCTTGTCTAAAACTGATAAGTAATAATTACAGTTTGGTAAAGTTCTCTCCTCTCCCTCTTGCAATATATACGTATATATTATAACTTTTAGGAGCCCTTTAATTTTGGGGTATTTAATAACAACGTAAAAGGAACAGTGGAGCCTAAACAGATTTCCATGTAAGCAAAGTTTACGGAGCCTTAATGTTATTATACATAATAAAAGCCTCTACCGGTTTGGCTGAAAAAGTAAATGACTTATTTACATATTTTTTATATTTTAAAAATTTATTATTGGAATTTACAACTATATTATAATACAAGAACTAAATAGAATGAATGATGGGTAATGACTTGAGACAAAGGCAAATAGAGAAACTACCCAGTAGTAGTACTCAAATAACGAATTCATTTTTAACCCTGAAGTACTGAGACATGGTCCCTGGAACCTTTTGATACCTGTTTTCTGGATCGTGGGAAATCCCCGTAAGACTCAGTGCCTTCGTATCTTGCCAGTACCTTATTGAATGTGAAAGTGGAAAATTGTTTCTAAAGTTTGTTCACAAAATATAAATAACGACCATACCTCATACTTTTTTTTTCAAGTTAAGTTTTTATTTAATCTTTTATATTTACTAGTTAATATTAATCAGTGACACTTTTATAAATGAATTTAAGGGGGAAAACTAAGTCAGTACTTGAGGATTAGATGTCACGAGTTTCTCTTCTTTTCAGACGCTTTGGAGGATTATGATGAAGTAGCTAGATTTAACGTGAAACTGATAGGTTTAAAGATTGTCGTGAAAAGATTGATATCCAATTATCAAGACAAGGCCAAATCAGCAAGACAAGGATATTAAGGCCATTAAGGACGACTTTAATCGTAACAAAGTAAGGAACATTGAGGCTTTTATGAATAAATTGTTATTGTAATGATCGGATACGAGATGAATTCGATGGTTTAGTGGAGCCAAAAAGCTCTACTCCATCTGATAATTGGTGTTTAATATAATGCAATGTAATCTATAATAATGTATATGAGTATTATGTAATTGATTGGGAGCTTAAAGCAATTGTGTAGTAAGTGTTGAAGTAGCCTGAACCGGTTTTGAGAATTTTATATTTAATAATGTATTGAAAAAAAGTAATATGCTCTCCAATAAACAATTCTCCCTACTTAAGAGCAATTTTTTTTTACCTCCTCCCGGACCAATTTTTTTTCTTCCTCATATATATAAAGTCGACTATTATTATTCAATATAGAAAAACAAACGCAGTTCACCTTACTTCTCTCAATGATTACGGTCGAGACAGAATAATTTTGGTTTAGTAAATGAGTTTGTTGATTTTCCTCCTTTATAAAAATTTATATTTAGATAAAACATTGTAAACAGACTTAGAAATACAAACGGTTGACGTGCACATACAAACATATTACAAACGCTTTCAAGTAAAACTAAACGGTTACCCAAACCTATTGTTAGAACAAATGGAACAGACTGAGAACACTAGGAGGAGACTAAAAAGTACTTGGAGGAGGAATCTATTATGATAGGAAATTAATTCAATCCACCGGAGATGTACCGCTGGGTACTGTTCATCTTCAGCCCTTTCATATCAATCTGTATTATTGTATGGCCAGCCATTCTGCTAATTGTCAATCACTTTTATTTGGGAGGTGTTGATAAAGATATAAGTAGAAAAAATGAGATGAAAAATTATGGAGTCCTATCTCACAATATTGACGCCTGACTCACCGCGGGGCTATATGATTCCTCTTAATGATCGCTCTTGCCCGGTAGGGGACTTAACGAAGGCCGAGCTTTGTGAGCGCTCGAGGGGTCCAAAGCCTACACCCCCCCCCCTCCCCACTCAGCCACTAAGCGCCCCTCTTTCCGCCCAAGAGCCATCTTAATTCACCTCTTTAGCTCTCAATCATTCTCACTTCAAATTTAAATTCTGCCAGAAGTTTCTGCGAATTAGGAAAGTTTGCTATCGCGCCAGGGGAGAGAAGAGACCAACTGATTTGTAACTCACCTTACCATTTCGTCTGGAAGGATAACTTCGGCAAGGTTAACGCTTGTTTAAAAAGTTTTCCATTTTTTTGTTGTACTTATTCTGCAGAATACCTGATTAATGTTAGGAGTAGTTAAAGTGACGTCACTTTATGTCATTTCTACGTCACTACCTATAACAGTTGTAATCCGAAAAATCGGAATGGTAAAAAATTATCTTGAAAATATGCCTCTAAAATTGATGATTAATTTCCTGTGAAAAGAGATGCCTAATATAACCTGTTCCAATACATCCTATAAAAACCATATAGAGTCCTTGGTTCAATAAATAGTAGAGATTGTACTTGTATAACGGTTGTGCAGGGAGGTGATTTGTCACGCTCAGAGTCATAGCCACGGCAAGTCAACGATCAACCACTGAGCCACTCAGCTCCCTCTATTTATTTAATGTTATTATTATTTTTATTTTTTTTTGTATTTACTCATTATAAGTAAAGGAAAAGGAAATCAGGCCAGCTTCTAAACACACAAAATTAGTACCTATTGGTCTGTTTAAATATTTTAAGTTATATTTTTTAAATTTATTTATTGGAAACAAATGGTAGATGCTACATAAGATTTATTTTATAGATAAGATCGAGACGTAGAAATGATAGAAAGTGATTATAACAACTGTTAACCAGATAACCATCGAATTAAGTTTCTTTTTTATACCTGAAAAATATACAGGATTCATCAAATTATTATTCAATAATTTATTAAAATTAGGACATATCACTGCGGAATCGAAGGGATATTTTTCATGTTTAAAAGTTTGCGCTTTCATCACGCTCCGCTTGGAAAATGTTTGTGTTCCTATTTTATCACTTTGTAGAAGAGTTTTCAAGCTATTAAGGCAGCGTTTACACAAAGGGGATATAAGATTAGCAATATATCTTAAGGAATACATGGCGACAATTTGTAGCTAGGAAGGTTACAATTACAAGATAAAAGACGGGAACGAGATATATAAATTTTGCTATAATCATTTGCTGGGAACACGATTTTCACCGCGTCAGTCAGAAAAATGAGCTCAAATGAGAAGGCGTTGTAGTGGTTTATTGCTTTAGGCAAAAAACAATAAAAGCTTCAGGAAAAATAAATACTAGGTCATAATAATAAGGTTTAGTGAACCCGAAGGCTCGATGCCGATACAACCAATCTCTGCTTACACACTTCCATTCACAGGCCATTACATAAACCCAAATCAGCCAGATATCTTTACACAATCCAACCGCCTACGGCTCGGTCTACACTCAGACGTTTCCCAGTTGGCACAGCGCATATTAACCTTTTAGGAATTCGTTCGTTACTACGCTCTGAAACTTTACGGGTCCATCTTAATCTTCGTGACGCTATCACTTGACTAATATTAACCGGGTGCATGGTTCGCTGTTCTGCGTTGTGAGAAAATACTGGGTAAATCAGTAAAAATAAAATACTATATTTGATGGTGTATAGTGAACCCCACAAATTTTATTTTAATTTTCTAAATGCTGTACTTGATTGTTTTCATCATTATCCCTGTACGTTTTTATCAATAATCTCCATTGTTTACGAGATGTAGCACAGAAAACAGATCGCAACTTTGTTAAATGGTCCATCTTCCATCAACATAATTAAGCTAAAATAAACAATTTTTTTTGGATATTTTTGTTCTAAAGATTACTATTCTATAATTATTCTTATTTGAAGATATTGAACTATTCAAAATGAGTCCCTCTTTTTCTCTATTCAAACCTTAACTGGACGACGTTCTCAACTCGTAAGTAGGTACACCCTATCCATTACAACTTACACGTGTCATTTTATATTTATTTTAGTGTCCTATTTAATGTTTTTACTACAAGCTCATTTTTTCAAAGTTAGGGCATGAGTATGAGACTAACCTAGCCTCGAAACGTCGCCTAAAGAAGTAAAAATAAACTGACTGAAATTCAAGAACCAAGCCACAATAACCATCAAGAGAGGGGGCGTTCTTTAGGTTCAAAACCAAAAATAAAGCTCAAGAGACAATTTACATAATTTATATATACACATTTATATACATTAGTTATAGAAATATTTACAAAAGGAAAAAAACCGACATTCATTCAAAGAAGCGACTTTAGGTTCGTGAAGGCAAGTCGCTTCCCCTAGATGGCCGGTAGCGAAGTCTTTCGAGGTATTCGGCAGGTTTTCCATCCCCCCCCCCATCTCCAGTACTGCCAACTTTGGTTACAATATACAGTTATAATTGTAATACATAATATAATTGTAAATACAGTTATAGTTGTTACAGTAGGCTTAGATCGATTTGTGGAGCCGAGATTTGTGGGCTCTACGAAACTATAAAGTTTCTTCCGCATCTAATTCTTTACCAAAATCTGTCTAAGAATCCTCGGTGACCCTTATCACGTCGCCGTTAAAACAACACAATGCTTCATTTGTTACAAGTTGGGCCCGAAAAAGATCTAGCTCCTTTAATGCAAGTCATCCTAATTTCCTGTAGCGGTAGCCGTCCGTGGCCAAGTTGTCCATTGAACCACATGATTTATAATATTCATTATTGAAGCGAAAACTTCTTTTGCCCCGTTGAGAAACTTTTTACAGGGGGAAAACTTAATGGTTCGCGGCAGCACCTTGCGCATCATGCTCGTGACGTAATATACGAGACTGGCGAGTTAACGATTTGGTTTTATCCATTTTAGCTTATAGGTTAGAGTTCCATTGGTACAAGAATAATAATATTTAACTATGTTCGTATAATAGTTGTGCCTTTTATACTAATAATAACTTAAAACATCAATTATCAGTTAAACTTTTCGTTAACCTTAAAAGATTTTATTTGTAATTGTTAAATGCCCTGTTTTTGAAATGATAAAGTATAAATGCTAAATATATGATAATAATGCTAAAAAAGAAAATAAATTTCGTTAAAATTTATGTAAATACAAGTCTAAGGTATGAATAATATAACTGTTTACTAATTATTATTTCTATTAAGTTAATGATATTTTGTATTGAGTTTGTGCAACCCATCATATGATTTGATTAATAAATAAACTACTTAAAAAGGTACAGGTATAAAAAACCGACAAATATAAAATTATAATTATATTATAAAATTTAAATAATTAAGACTATAATTGATTTAGAAATTCAATAAAGTACACAGTTATTCAAAAGTTTTGAATTTTCACTTCATTGGAAGTCTTCGTGACTATAGAAGTGAATTTTTTTCCCGGTATTGTTATGAGAAAAATACATTTTATATAACAATTTACTGTATGTGATATTTGTCACAGTTAATATTAAAACCACAAACTTGATAAAATTGAAATTGACATTATCACTATTAATGCTTGAGCATTATGCTATATTTTATCTAAGTTCTGCTCTAATTATTAAATATGGAATGATTATAGAATATCTCTATCGTGGATAAACAAGTAAAAGGTACTTGGAATTAGTAATATCCTATATAAAAATGTATATAGATGTAAAAACCAGACAAATGTTAATAATTTAAATTTACAAATTATGAAATTTATAAATAATTCATACCATCTTGATTTAAAAATTCAAAAAATTATACAGTTATCCCAAAGTTTTTAGTTTTCACTTCTATTGGCAGACCTCAATACTGCCTATTTTTTTCCGCTATTCTTATGTTTATTTTTTTAAAGTTGAAATTTGACTCAATAAACATGAATTATGTTAATGGTTTAGTTAATTTTATATTACAACAACAAACATGGTAAAATAGAAATTAATTATCATTAATGAAGTTTGAGCATTCTTCTATCTTTTATACAACTTCTGCTCTTATTATTAATTTTTAAATGTTTATGTTACATCTCCATAATGGATAACCAAGTAAAAGATACTTGAAATTAGTCACAGTTCGAATGTTCGAATGATACATCGGTCTTTATTTTGGACCGGCAACAGGATCGATTGAAGTAGTAATAACCTTGAAGAAGAGAAACATTATTCTTCCACATCTGGAGCCTTGGAACTGTTCCAGAAGCCTGGAAATGGCCCTCCTGTTCACATATGTCTTCATTCACTTTATTAGCTCCTCCTAGAATGTTTGCAGGCTCCTAAACGCTCCTGGTTTCCTGCTAATTGAGGCTTGCTTCGTTACCTTACAATAAATTCCACTAAAGGTTTTGTTATTAGACATTAGTGGGCCACGTCCAATCCCCATTTATTTTATTTTCTCCTCTTTAATATTAGATAATGGGTTCTCCACAAGCTATATAAAAGTGTGCCAGAACATATTAATTGTGAATTATACTTTTATATGTTTATCTAACTACATCTAGTGCTATAAAGGAACATTATCGTACAGGTTAAGAAATTGTTCTTCCTTTATAAACAAGTCAACCTTCCCAAGCAGGAGTCTAACCGACACTAGTTCTGGAGTTTAGGGGCATTGTCCCATTTCCCTAGGCCACCACACTTATAAATAATGTATATAAATGGAGTGAAGTTGTAATCGTGTTAGTGATGTCCCATAAGTTAATCAAACTTACGCCACTACCATCATAATAAAAAGCAACTTATTAACTGAATAATATCTTATGAATTATTTATAAGTATTATAAATATTGAAAATAATCGATCTTCCTTACTGAACTAATGCATTATTAATAATTAAATGGAAATATATCGAAAATGTTTGAAATAGTAAATTTATTTTTCAAACGGAACATTTTCGATATATGTATTGTATAATGTCAGCGGCCTCGTGTCGGTTCGAGCAAAAACCGCCTTCAGCGGACTCAGCCCGATGTAACGCTTTAAAATACCGAAAGGTAACGAAAGAATTTTATTTATATAGAAGCCGTAGTTTTTACTAATTGTAAATTGTACTTTCATATAATAAAGGAGGTTCTGAAAAAAAAAAAATCCGTTTGAAATCCGAAAAGTTGTTCATATATTACTCTGTTTAGATCAAAAACATTTAATTTTAATGTTTTCCCCAAATGTCGTTACTGCATTTTTCAGCTTAATAGGATGTAATAAATTTAGTTACGTAATAAATATATTTTTTTTAACGAAGTTATTAAACGTTTAATTTAACATTCGTTTACGGCGCAACAGATGCTTGCTTGAAGTAGTCATTGGCCAGCCCAACCGCTATTCCCTAGTCTGTATTAGATCTGTCTAGTACGACTGATGGATTTACACGTTCTCTTCAGATTCTCGGTTTAAGTATCCTTCCATCTTCCACGGTCTGACTCCATCGGGTTTCCCATTGTAAAGTATAGTCTTCTGACTGTCCTCACTCATCCTGATTAAGTGCCACAGCCATATGTTCCGTTGCGCCCTTACAAACTATGGGATATTTAGATCATATTAAAGTGTACTTGGAGTCGATATGAAACGTTCTTCTCTACATGTCAATAAATTCGTCTCAATATCTTTCTTTGGAACCTGACAATATTCCCAGCTGAGTTTTACTCAATACCCAGGTTTCTGATGCGTATGTCATGATGGGGCGGACGATTGTTTTGTACATTTGGAACTTGATTGTGTGGGGCCATTTTGATGTTATACAACTGAAATAAGAAGAGTGATAGTGAAAATGACAAGGACAGAAGAACACAGAAGGATAATGAAAGAAAATGTGCAGTGTAGAAAAAGAAAAGGGTAGCTGCGATGGCTGGATGGGGTTAGCGAGGACTCCAGGAGTTAATTAAATGTCAGGAATCGGAGAGCTGTCGCGTTTAAGACAGTCGGAAACGGATCGAGGAGGCCTAGGCACATTGATGAGCCGTAGACCCGTGAAATAAGAAGAAGAAATTTATATGAGTATCCATTTTTTGTTTGTTTAGGGTTTATCAAATATTAAATCAATGTTATAAAGCGATGCTCTATCAATATAGGCTTTCCATACTGAATCGAATCGGGAATTAATTGCATCATTGACATATCGTACTGTAGCTAGGATATTAATTCTACTGTAATCAACTGAGTGGGCTCAGTATAAACCCCACTAAATTAGTATAAACCGGTGAATATTCCGAGAGTTATTACGTTGACAGTGTTAGATACCTGGAAAGAGCTGGCAATATTATCTAGTATAATTTTGGTATTTACTTTGAGCAATCTATCTGCTGAAATATCTTTCCCGTTTTAGAGTCGAAAAACCCTGGAAGAAGGATGGTCCGAAGAGAGCCTGATAATAAAGTTGATTTGTTCTTCATATTAGTTAAAGAGATGGATTCCTATTCCAGGGGTTCCCTGTGGTTGGCAGGTCCTGAGCCTTATAGATGCGACAAAAACCTTTCCCCACCCACGCCTATCCTTTCCATATCTGACAGCTCCTCGCGCATCTAGACATCTATCTAATGGCCAGATCCTTTAGATTCGTCCTGCTAAAAGATAGCTTGCAGGGAAAATGATATCCCTTTTTTTTTTGTATCGAAATTGTTTTTACATTTGAACGGAACATCCATATTGACTATCCCTGAATCGTTTCCTACTAGTTTCGTTTAGTAACCTTAGAAAAATGGAATTTTGTAATTCAGATCGCTGTTATATCTTGTTCTACAATTTTTTCATTTTTGCTCTGCGGTCATTGTTTGGTCATCGAAACTCATACTTTAGTCATATTACAAGCACTACATAAAATTTAAGTTAAATATTAATATAAAAAGGAACATAATATGTTAATATGTTATCTAATACTTCGTAATTTAGAAAATTTAACCAAATTTAAAAGTTTTCCGAGTTAAAAATTTTCCAATTTATAAAGCGTCCAAGGCTTATTAGGAGAGGTGTGGCTCGGTCTGTAAAGACCTCCATTGCCATGTTGAAGGTACCAGGTTCTAATCCGTTTATAACATACATATTATTTAACTGCTAGTAGCCACTATTGGATCTACATACCGTCCTGGGGCACAACCAGCCACCATCAGGTTACCCTTAATTTAGATGAAATCTTGGCGATTCATCTGTTGTCTTAGAAAGATTATGGTATCTACCTTGTTCTGAACCAATAAGACCCTTCGTAGGTTGCAGTGGTACAGTTTGTTTTGTTTTTTTTTACAAGCCCTATATGTGATTTTCCATAACACTATTTCTACCCCGTTTATATGTTTTTGTTTAACTATTGTCCCACGATGTTAAGCAATCTTTGCGGGCTTTGTTACGGTATTACCTCCTTGATTCTTATAATCATACATTAATGAGTTCTGAAAAATGCAAATAAAAAGAAACAAAAAAAAATGAATGTATAATATATTAAGTATATGCTATACACATCTATAATAAAATAGAAATAATCTTATTTTAGGTTTATTTTAAAAACTATTCACTGTCCTGATTCATACATAATACAAAATTGCTGATGCTTAATTTAGAAGTTTAATTGCCTTATTGCTTTAAACCGATATTTTAATTTATCCAATCTGATTAAACTGGAATCGTGTTTATGTTCATGTCATAAGCAGATCTTGTTATGAAGAGATTGGTATAGGATGAACAGGAAAACACGTTAAGGATAAACATCTGAGGCTAAGAATAGAAAGATGAAAGCAGTCTTCACTGAAGGAAGGCGAAGTATCCTCGCTTTACATATCTTTTAACAACTACCTTGTAAAATACATCATCAATGTTGCTAATTGCTTAGCAACATTTGTGCATTTTATCGATGCATGAATTTGCGAAATATCCAAATGCATTCTTTACTGTCGTTTTAAAGATTTAAGGGTTCTCTTTTTGAAGTTTTTAACAATGTCTTAGCCCCGTTTTCTTCAATCCCATATCACTGACCTTGAAAAATGATGGCAAAACTGGAGGATTAAAATAAATTCGAACAAATTCCATAAAATCACCTTTACCCTTCGTCGTAACACAATGACTTCTTGTCCTCCTTATTGTTCCCTAACATCCCACTGATTCCTGTAGGTCCGGTACTAGGACTAGGACTTAGGACTAGTCCTTGACGGTTATCTTGGAATCTTCATACTTGAATGAAACGAAAACAGCTCGCCGTTTCAGGCTATTTCAACATTTTATAGACAAACGACCTAAGCTCCCAATGAATTACAAAAGACTCATATACATGACAATCATTAGACCCATCTGGACCTACGGAGTAGAGCTTTGGCGCTCCACTAAGTTATCGAATTACTCTTTTATTCAATCCTTACAATCCAAAATCCTTCCTAAAATCCGAACAAAGTAACCAACAATGGCCTTAATATTTCATTATTGTTGATTTGGCCCGAATCCGATATCAATCTTCCCATGACAAACATTATTTCCACTTCAAGCCACTAGTTTCAAACCTAGCTACTTCTGATAATCCTCTGTCTGCCATCTGAAAAGAAGATGGCCTCGTGACCTTTCAAGCTGAACTTGTTATTTGAGTACTAAAGCTGGGTAGTTTCCCTACTTGTCCTTATTCATGCCAATATGTACCATTCATCATATTTACTTTTTATATTAGTATAATACAGTTGTAAATTTTAATGAATACATTTAAAAAAAAAAAACTCTTTTTTTTGCAGATGTCTTCGCTATTGCATAAATTTATTCTTTGGAACACCGTTGTATCCACTACAATCATCTTTCTCTATTATACTTTTACTTTCTTTTCTTTTTTGAACTGTGAATTTGGGATATAATTTATTTTTATTGTTCTACTACTGCCTAATGATACCTGAATTTGCAAAATGTCGAAGCTTATGTTTGTTGAATGTGATTTTAGAGACTTATAAGCTCTTGTATACCATTTTTTCACTTATTTCTCAACAATTTTATGATTATTTTATAAACTTTGGTTTTCTATATTCACATTATAATTATATAATTAGAATGCAATAGGGAACTACTCATAAAGAAAAGCCTTAAGTCTCCAAAATCTATTTGTAATTTGTGGAACATCTTGGAGCAAGGTTGCTGTATCTAATTTAGGAGTCTTTGATATTTTAAAGAATCCCAGGAAATCCGCTGGTAGACAATTACCTACCCTGAGATCCTCCTCCTAGAGATCCTCCGGAGTGAGGTATGGGAACTCCACCCATGGGGGCTAAACTAAATAAAATGGTCGGTGAATTAAGATAGTTGCTCGGTTAAATAACGACGCCCTAACCTGAGAGCCGTTACACTGGAAATGGTCGGCACTAACCAGCAGAAGAGATTTAAAAGCTACTAACATTTTATTACGGCCTCTACCGACTGTCCGTTAGCCGGATATAGCCGTATCTTCCCTATTCTGCCCCGTCGGATATTGAAGTTTTATTTCGTTTTGGCTGTTATAGATATTCAATTTATACAAAACCCAATTAGCTATTACGTAATAAAAGGCGAAATCGGATCAATGAAATCGTTTTCTGTTATCTTGAACGTATTTCTGTCCTCTTTACTGCTTTAAAATTTGTTTCCTTATTTATTCCTCAACCTCCAAGTAGTCCATAGCACATGACTTGTTGAATGATGTAGTCAAGTATTTGTAAGTCATATTTTTTTCTATCCTTCATTATTTCTATGGCATTGTGGTAACATGATTTTGGCGCTGAATTCATAAAGCCCGTAATTTGCGAAATTATTACACCTTTTCAAACTTTCAAATTATTAACAGGGTTGCTTTGCTAATCAAAGGAAAGGCAAAAGTCAAGATGGGATAATCTCTAACATCATTATTCCATTTTTCCTTGCAATTTTAGTCTGAATTGAAGTTTCAAAAACACCAAAAAAAGTCGAGGCATACCTCTGCCACCCCCCTCCAAATCCCCCCTTAGTTTCAAGCTCAAATTACACGCTTAATGATGTTGTTTATGTAACCTTATGTACCACGTATAATCTTATATGTCTTCAAATGCTTTCTTAAAGAGCTCAATATTGTTATCAGTAACACAATTTTCAGTGTATAAAGGATGTATTTGTAGGTCATATTGGTTATAATATTGGCTTAATGCATCCTTTTTGAGTACAAGGGGCTGGGAGAAGTATGGAATATATGGGGGGGGGGGAGGGGAGCTTCTAAGTTGTTGCTCAGTAAGACTCTCGAACTTATTTTATTCTTTTATCTAATTCAGAAATAAGCTTCTTTAGGTCTAACATTACTTTATTTTTCTTTAATTTATTATTCTCTATCCTTTGAAAACCTATATGACGAGAAAAACATATTAGCTATTCTCTTCGAACTGTTTTATCTTCATTTCTAGCTGTTATTTCAGGACGAAAATGCTAGTTCAAACAATATAAAAACTTTAATGTAGTATGAATTTGAACTATTTATAGAAAACATTTGTCTAATTAAATTCCTAACTTAACATTTTATATATTTATAATTTTTAATTTTTCATAAATTATTTTATAATTTAAACTTTTGTTTATTGTATTTCATGATTTTCATTCCTATCATTTCTGTCTGCATAAACTGAATTCCTGAGTACTGCATTTTTGATGATACTGAACTCATTTCTGATTATGACCCAAAATTAGGCCTAAACTTTGGAACGAATAAAATATGTTGAACTTATTAATGTTGGATTTGTTGACTGCGCACTCATGCCCGATGATTTTAAGATTTCTCAATTCACATTCAGTCAACCATTTCCCTCTCAATATTAACATTTTGAGAGTATCAAAACATCAGTATAACTGCTCACAGCTACCGAATGTTAATTAATGTTTAATTCCATTTTTCAAAAAAACAAAAATGTTACATTTAGCTCTCGCCAACAATAATGAATAAAAGACTCAGCAAACTCTAAGGCTCCATGCCGATAATACCAATAGTTGTTTACGATCTTCTCTCCATGGATTACAGCCCAAATCCATATCCGTAAGATCTCTCATTACGGCATCCTCTCACCTACTCCTAGGTCTATCCTTCCAATACAAGTCTTAGGAGCGCAACTAAATTTCCCCGATGATATGAATTTAATTATATAAACTGGGTGCAAATTTCGTATTCCCGCGTCTTATAATCTTCTGTATACTCATCCTTTTTAGGATCGAACATTCTATGTAATATCTTACTTTCGAATACCTTAAGACGTTGTTCATACTTAACGTTAACAACCACGTTTCTATGATGAACAGTTGGAAGAAGATAGATTAGTAAAATATAATTTTTGTATTTCAAAGGTAATAACGAAGGTATTTCAAAGGTAAGTTTAGTAATAACGAGACCGCAAAATAGCAATCACTCCATGTCAATACGCTTGCGTTTGTTTCATCTGAAATTTCATTATTTTTTTCAATCAACTATTAACTTCTCGACATGCCCGATCATTTTTCTTTATTACTGAAATTTTCATGGAAGCAAGTTGTGAATTTTAAATGACGTAGTTAATTCCACAAAATTAAGTAATGGAAATTCCTGCGATGATATCTAATGAACCTATAAATATCCCAAAATTTGTCCAAACAGAAATTTCAATAAAGAAAAAAAGTGAAATATTAATTATTGAACATATTCAAAACATTTATGTTCAAATAGTTGGTGATACATCGTACATGAAGGAAATTATGCACACGGATTAGTTCCATATATATATATATATATATATATATATATATATATATATATATATATATATATATATATATATATAACATGGAATTAATCCGTGTGCATAATATATATATTGCGATCCCATTGTGGTTGTTCACGGCACACCCTAAAATATATTTAGTATGCATAGGACAGTAGACATCAAGTCTTAGTTAAAACTGCAAACCCCAGTTGTATAATTTTTTGTTTTCTTATGTCATATACATAAGTTGTCTCGCCATCTTGCAACAAACATCGTGTCCAAGCCACAAAGAATTCTCAGTATTATTAACGAACAAATATGAATGAATAACTCCAGGCTGGTCAAGACTGAACAATGTAATCATATTTACTTTCCTTTTCTTTTGTTAACCAATAGTTTTTACTTATATAAATAAAATGTTAGATAAATTAAATAAAAATCAGATAAATATTTTCTTTCAATACAGTCAACTAAATTTTTAAACAAAACCGACAGATCACATACTAATGGTAATAATCCTAATTTTAATAGGATTACCCTAAGTGTATTATTATGTATCTTATTTACAAATAAATATAGTATAATACTGTATACAATTCAACTAAAAAAATAATTGTGTTTAAAAAAAGTATAAATAAAAAAAACTTCCTACGGAACTGGGACTGTTGACCCCTCGTGCCCGAGTCACTTAACCCTTCTGACTTGATGGGTGGGTCCTCTTCACAAAAATCGTCCCTACATTTTGGAGAGCGACCCAGCGGGCGTGAGGGCCCGGGAACTGTATAAATATTCACCGCTCTGCTCTGGATAATTCCACCCTCGAGATTGTAAACGGGGAGTCTTACCTCAGGGATTCTCTTTTATTTCCCCACGAGATGAGAAAACTCCTACCGCTCTCGTCCTTTTGACTGATCGCCTCTACTTTTCTTCCTATATACATCACTCCTTGTGCCGGGCATTCGTATGCGTTACCAATTTAGCATTGTCATCTTATAAAAGTAAAATAATAATAAAATAAATAGTCAATCTAGGTATTAAGTTACTTTAACAAGCAGCGAAAAATGAACAATTATCAACAAATTAGTGTTTAATTAAAAACTCAACAGCAAAAAAAAACCGGACACTTCATATTTTTCGTATTAAAAGCTAATTTTCAGTTTATGTTTGTATATGTTTAAGTATATGTTTGTTTTTGTGGGTATTCTAATTATTACAGAGAATGTAGGGTCTAAGTCCAATGAACTAATTCCTTCAGGATTAGTAAACAATTAGATAAAACTCAGATTTGATTTATTTGTCTTGAAGTTGATTTACCTTTCGGACCTATTCTGAACTGTAAGTTGTTTTTCGCACATTTAAACATCTTTAATTTATTAACCAAGCCTTTTCTGTGTTTAATAGACATGTTTTTTTGGTTTTTTTTTATCCAGAATAATGGTTCTTTCAAATGTTGACATAGCCCGAGCTGATGCCTTGGCCAGAGAAGGCCGGAGCTCGGGGTAGCGAAGTCTACCATTCACGATGCACTCCGGCGTTTATTCCATTCTTACCATAAATTAAAAAGATTAATATACATATGTATTTAACAAAATTATAAGACCAAAACTAAGGGTCCGGTTTTTTTTTGCTGTTGAGTGCATTATTGTTCTTCCAGCTCCACTCTTCATGATATTCCCAGTTAGTTTCGAAATATGTTAGCTAACATAGTTTAAAAAAATAATTATTAATGTCATAAAACTTTATAATTCAATTACATTAAAACAAACACAAGAACTGCTAGATCCTTATAACTAATCTCCATATTTCTAGGGTCTGTAGGTTTAAACTCGTTCTATTTTTTTATTTTTGAAATTACAGTAATTAAATCCGAGTACAGGATAACTGGTACGTTCTAATTTGAACCATTTTTTTTTCTCTTCAAATCTTCCTTATTAATGGTTTCCTTAAATTCGACTCACAAAAGCGTAGCTGTTACAAATTACTGTTGGTTTTTTTGTATAGTCAGAGAAAATGTTTATTTACTTAAATTTCTGTATCCCGTGTTAGTTATTTTAATTAAGTATACAATATTTATGCTCATCTTGTTTGGAAATATAATTTTTAAGACAGGAAAGCGCTTGAACAATTAAAAGCATTACGCTTTCCCAAAAGAACTCATGAAGTCTTTAAAAATTGAGAGCATACCATCACTTTTTATGGGATATGGTACATTCTCGCTCTGGTTAAAGTGATTTGTATAAAGTATCATATATATATACCAGGATCCATGGTCCATTTTTGCACTTGATTACTATCAAGCTGAATCTTCGTGAATAGCTTCGTTTCGATGAGACGCTTAACAATTTCCTGTGCGAAAATTCTCGATTGTGGTAGCTAACAGAGGTAGCAAGGATAAAATATTTCAATTTGATGATTCTCAAAAATGTATTACTAACTTTTTTTTTTTGTTAAATCTCAAGATAATTGTCTAAATTATTTGAAAAAATATTTGTCCTACAAAATGTATGGTTTGATCAAAGAGTCCCCTCCTTCCAATATCTATCGATAACGAAGTAAAAAAAATCAGCTGGTGAGTAATCATTTTTTATGACGTCGATAATTAGATAATTATCTTGAGATTTAACAAAAAAAAACCCAGTTAGTAATAAATTTTTGAGATTCATCAAATCGACATATTTTATCCTTGCTACCTCTGTTAGCTACCACAATCGAGAATTTTCGCACAGGAAATTGTTGGGCGTCTCATCGAAACGAAGCTGTTCACGAAGATTCAGCTTGATAGTAGTCAAGTGCAAAAATGGACCATGGATCCTGGAATAATAATTGTAACGATGTAGAAATAAAATAAAGAACATTAAATTAGAACTTATAATGATGATAAAAACATATGTCAATGTTGCTTCTTCCCCTGGTACATACCTGCAGAGGTGTTCTACCTCTTAATCTGATGATTAATACTTCAATATATGTAGAGCACAAGGTTCTGGTTCTAGCTGTTTTTTTGTTCTTCTAGAAGTAGTAGAAGTAGGCCATTATATCCTTAGTTGCAAGCCTAATCATTCATTATAGATGGTTTCACTTATAAGCAAAGAGAGAGTGAGAGTAAGCCAGGGGTGAGATGAACAGTTGTTTTGGATTAAACAAAGTTTATTAGCTCATGCAACTTTGACGATTTCCTCATTCGATACTTGTTGTGACATACTTTTCTAAAATTAATGTCATTGATAAGATATTGTACATAATGGTTTCAAGAAACTACACGGAGACCGCCATAGAAATCAAATGATCTGTTGTATTATAATTGATTTTAATTCTTTTAATTATTTTATAAAATCTAAAATTTATGTATTTAAATATATTATCGATGTATCTAAAGTATTACTGTTTAAGTAAATCAGCCTACAAAGGATTCTGGCAGTGTAGGTACCAATAGGGCTGAATTAACTCCCTTCCCTTGTTTTATTTGTTGGCGCCTTTGTTAACTCATTGTTTATTTTTATCTGTATAATTAAAGAATTATAAATATTTAAATGATTTTAGAGAACATTCCTAGAGTGCTAAGGTAGTCTGTTGGCTGGAAGCGGTACGGAAAGCTGACTGTCTAAAGACGAGAAAAAACCTTCTGAAACTTCCGAGAACATTGTAAACTTGATAACTAAAGAACGTGTTTCCAACTGAATTCGCCGAGTAAGGAGTACTTAAGTTTCTGAATTTTGGTTGAGTTCCTAAACTCCACTGACGATAATTATGCAGTCCTTGTTAAATCTATTTTTTTCAATCCTTACCTCTTTTTTTTTTTTTTGTTCTTGTTCGTAACTCACTTACATGTCTAAAATGACACAAAACCCGTTCATCACGAAATTTATTTTCCTTATAACCGATTCTTGGTGGAGTTGTGGTATTCGAAATCCTTAACAATGTGTTTACATGTCTAAGTAACTATATGACGATCGATTGTTCTTTTGCCCCTGATAATGCCTGTCAAAATGTGGATCGGTTCTTTAATTTTCTTCTTTTTCTTGTATCTTTTATGTTTCGCCGTTGCCTTTTAACATTACGACCTTTTTTTTCTTTTCTTTTTCTTTTGCGGCATTTCTTGGACAGTTTTGAGACCAAAACATTGCCCCATAAATTATGGAGCCAGGAGTGCCTCCTCCTTCCAAGTCCCCTCAAACAGCAGTAGACGATACTTGTCAATTCGCATGAAGTGGCCCAGGTATTCAAATTCCAGCTTTTGGTTCGTATTTCGATTTTATCCGTCCTAACTTAGTGTTCTCCGTAAGTTATGTGTTCGTCCCATAAAATTTGGAGAATGCTCATCTCTTATGATTCTACTTATTGTTCAATCAGTCTCTCTCAAAAGAAAGTCGGTTTTTGAATCTTCCAGGGAAAACATTTTATTTTTCTTATTTTCAATTTGTTTATTTTCGTATACAGACTTTAACCTACCATCCGTCGAGTTTATTATTTGTTTTCGCCGTTCAGTTACACTAATAGGACTGAATTGAACTCCCATACCTACAAAAGTTATGATAAAGTTTTATATAAAATGTAAGATGCTACATCCATTAAGGGAGAAGCGGTGGTAAAACGCTGCCCAGTAACTTTAACTTAACCTCTGGGATAGCGTAGACCCTCTGATTCTAAATTCTTCTTTTATATGACAGAACATAAAGTACAATTTTCAAGGCTATATTTTCAACGGTTACTCTTGTTTTTACATTTACTGACATAAAACCGTTTTCATTGTCCATAAAGTTCTAAAAAAATACTATCATTGTTCAATGGAGGGTCTTGTATTCACTCCATTGACAACCACATATAATTTAGCACTATTTCATAAAATTAATTTACTCATTTTTTTCACTATCTATTCTAAAAGATGCCAATTTGGTTTTGTTTGTTTTTTAGTTTTCTTACGACACATTTTGATTTAACGATATTCTCATTACCAACCTTATTAAACTCTCTTTCTTCTTTGGTTATTTACTTAATTTCTAAGCTTATTAATTATTTGTTTGTTAATATTTTATTTTTCGAATATGGTCTTTGAACATTTCGTTTAGATTTTAATTTCAACAATTGAAGCAATTCCTGATCGACCATAAAATATATACAGAATACCTTGCCTTTATGATTAGAATACCTATATACATCGGTAACAACACTTAATCTTGCACGGAATACTACCCGATGCAATGTTATGCACATGTTATTGCATATACATGGTTCATGTTATGGAACATAAATCTCGCCCTGTCAGGTTTCGGATCATAGATAGAGATGTTACATTATCCAATTACAAAGAGATGAATCTGGATGAGAGAGCAGATTGGTGAGGATGAGTGATATAGTGAGCACTAGTAGAACTGTAGAGGTTCATTAAATCATTTCAACTGGGCATTACGTCCTCCAGTACTCAAGTCAACGACCGATGTTCGATACATGACCGAATAGTCGAAAGCAATATCAGCGTCCATCAATCAGGGTGATTTAGTCACCTTCTGCTAGTGGAATTTATAGGGTTTTATGTGAAATATGACAAATGGGATTAATTAATAAAGGTTGTTATAGGTTCATAAATTTACGGTTGTCATAAAAATTTCATTAGAGCCACAAATTGAATTTAACCCTCAAGTACTGAGACATGAACCTTGGGACCTTTTTGATATCTATTTTCTGGAATTTCTCACCCAACCGATTATGGGAATTAGTTAATATTAATCAGTGATACTTTTAAATTTATAAATATTATTAAAATATAAACTATTTTTCCTATTAAGTAGGGAAGGAAATAGTTGGGGGTGCAGTCAAATATTTCCTTCCTTACTCAGATCTTCCAGTCAACTATCTCCTCTCTAATATTTTTCTTATTTTTCAAGCAAACCCGTATGCTTGGATTGATCCTGAAACTGAGTGATAGTGAATTGCTTGTTATAGTGACAATCTTAATTTTGAAAACTATTTTTAGTTTCATTAATAGGTTTTTAATTGTTTAAAATCAAAATTAAATATATTGTAATTAATTTGTTATAAATACACGTATTTGTTTTAAAATATTTAGTTTTTGATTTTCACTATTTCCTTCATTGATCTTATTTATTATTTTTTTTACTGAAATTTGAAATTGAAAATATCTTATATTCCTTGATTATTGAAAATGCAAGAACGTTCATGTAAGTAATAATTTGCAATAAAATGTTTAAATATTTTATTTTGTATTTATTGATGACTTTTTAATACATGTACCAGGTAGTACCTGTTTCATGTATTTAGTAGGTGTCTGTACCAGCGTAAGGAAAAACAATGCCAGTGCTTGGGGGTTAATGTAAATTAGATGTTCATATAATATGAATGAATGTAGTTAATTTTAATTATAATTTTATATAACATATAATGTACATATAAACATTAAATATAATGTTTAATAATTTTATAATTATAAAATTAATTCAATACTAATAAAAATAATTCAATTATAATTAAACTAAAAAGTTTCCGATTTGGAATTTTCAATTTATTTCTTATTTCTTGTTTGAACTGATACCAGGTTGTGCGGGTGAGTTATATTCAGTGCGCCGTATCACTCATCTAAAGTGATAATTATTTATAATATTATTATCAAATCATTTTTAAAGTTATTGTTTTCTATTTTATGGCCAGTTTGAAATTCTATACAATTTTTAAAAAAATAACTAATATTGCTGATTGAATAGAAATAAAAATGTTTGCCTCAAAGTAACTAAAATTAAGATTTAAAAAAAAATAGAAACCCACGGTTGGGTGTACAATTATTGCAAAAAAATGGCCTCTTGTAGTTTAGTATCTGGTTTATTTTCTTTCAATAGAATTCATTGTATATAATTAACTTTTGTCGAATAAACTAGCTGAGATGTTTATAATCATATATGACAAGAGAGTCGAATCGTCGGTATGAAATAAGGATAAGTTTAGCTAATGAGCTTTTATTAATTAAATCATTCCTTGTCTATGGTATGTTTATATCGTAGGCAAGCTGTTAACATTAATAAGATTGTAAAAGTGCTTTCAACACCATTAAACTTTTGAAGTGTTATTATTGTCAGTTAAAAAGCCGAAAAGTTCTAGTTCCGATACAACGTCACTAAGTAAAGATTTAAGAAGATAAGTTCACAGATAATGAGATATCCCAAGCGCCTGGTAAGATGAGAGATATCCAATTCCAACAGGTCTTCTAACAGCTGGTGATACTGATAACTGCCAAGGTCAAAACAATACCATCGTATTTACGTAAGTAAATTCAATTCAAAATTGCAAATCAAATTGAAAGATTGTTGGAGAAATTAAATAAGCAAGAACAACACGTCACTGAAATTATAGAAAACTTAAAGGAGGATTCAAAAGTTGTTAATGAAGATATATTAAAAATAAAAGAGGAAATGAAACCCTTTGAAATTAGAGGCGATAAAGAAGAACATACATTATAGTGATTTAGATACCTATTGGGGATGTAAGAGAGAAGAATAACAAAAATTATCATGTCCTGGTGCCCTGAAGGGAGAAGAAGAACAGGCTGACCAAGAACCTCATGGATTAATCAAGTTCAGAAACCCATGACAGGAAACGGTATCAATAAAGAAGTTGCTCTTGACAGGAAGCCCTAAAAAAAAATGTTGTCATAAACTTTGGTTGGAATACCCTGCTTTGGGGACCTTTCATTAAATAAAAAATTAAGAGAAAATTGATTTTCGGAAACAACATATAAATCTATGCTCAGTGAAATATAAAATATTTTAAACAATTGAACCTCTTCAGTAGTTGCACCACATAACATATACCAGTGATAACAAAAAAAAAAGTTCTGTGTTAAAATTTGTATACAATGGTAGTTAAAAATTTAGTTTTGAAACAAAGAAAATACTTATTTCATTTGATTATCTTCTGAATGTAAAAATAAAAGATTTCCTGCCAGTAGAAGAATATTAGAACAATTATTCGTTACAAAGTACATTAAATTAATTATAAAATCTCATATCTTCAGGTTAGCAGAATTCCAAGCACAAGCGAATTCCTTGGAAAAGTTACGAAAGCAAAGAAAAAGCACTGAATGTTACCAGTAATTTATTTTCACATTTATTTAATTTTATTGAGTTTTTTTAAACTTTCTTTCTGTCGACACTAGCAATTATAAGATTTTTTAAAGTAGCAGCATGTACGGCTAGTTAATGAGTAAAGTTTATATTTTCTTGTTTAATGATTATTTAATCGAATTTTTATTGACTAATATTTATGAAGCCTAAATAAAGACTTGTAAACATAGCCGGCTATTATCCCAAGTGGTGGTGTATAGACTGGAAAGGTATAATCAAGCTAATAACAGAGAGTGCTATTTGCATACTCACATCTTTCTTCCCATATATCATCTTAATGGCCCATTAAAATTATGAGGACCTGTTTGGTATATATTTAAATTAGGTTAATTAAAAGCAATTAATTTTAATGAAAAATTAAACTTTATTTAGAAAGTATATAACAATTATGAAAAGTAATTTTCATTTATAAAATATAGAATTGATTCAAAACAATAAAATTCCCCCTAGAATTATCTTTAAATTAGATCTAGAAATAAAAAGTGAACATTATTATGCAATTCATTTAATTTATTAATTTTAACTATAGTCTACATATTTCTGATTAGTTTAGGGGTAATGAGGGAGTGGAGTGGCTCAGCACTGAGTTGCCATGCCGAAATTTCTGGTTCGAATCCTCCTGCTGGCAAGACCTTTTATTAGTCTGTCAACAGCTGGAGATGGATCATATGGGAGATCTAGGACCTTCCTTGGGCTCACCCAGGCTCTATATAGTGGGTACCCTAAAAAAGAGGGAAATATCCGTCGGTTGAGCGTGATTTGGGAAAAATCACCTCCCTGCACAACCGTTGTTCACGGGTTGTAATGGTACATTTTTTTTGTGGTAATGAAGATTCTATGAGTAGGGATTCTACATATAAGATGCGTTTTGTGCTCATTGTTGAAATTATTCATTTTTTGTGAGTTTAGATGTGCATGTGTCTTTTGGATAAGATTGGTAAAATAGAAATTTCAAACATAATACGAAAAGCAAATAAGGTTTACTACCAGATTTGTATTACTATAAATTGGATAAAGAGAGATTAGCAGATAATTTAAGCTCGACATCATCAAACCTATACTATTATATGATGCTGAGAGCTGGATACTAACGAGCTGACTGGAGAGCAGAATCACCGCTGCGAGGAAGCGCAAGAGTGTCGTACCCAGACTATGTCGATCGTCTATGCAGGAAAAAGGGCAAAAATATTGGGTAATTTCGAAACCTGGCTAGAACCAGGGAATAATCTCAATCACGTCTAAACGTTTCCTTACGCTTAGAGTCCCAAAAGGGTGTTGCGAAAGAAGAAGATGAAGAAAATAGTATTATGTCGGTTCGTAAAATCTTCTTTACTTTCAATGGTTTCAAGTCATGCAGAGATACTCTCCAATATCATACTTCTATCATAAACTCTCTACATTCATTATCATAAAAACACACATGGCAGAAGTCTTTCCTTTGCCCGAAAAGACTCAGTTATGGTGATCGGCCTTCTCATTTTATTCGACTAATACTTATTACATTATTACAAGTTATCATCCTCATCGTAGGGATACACGATCGTTCCTTCTTGTGTTATTAAAATCATTTTAAGTGTTATAATTTAATTTGCAATTAGAAAGCTTACAAACACAAACGAAAAATAAAAAGCTCACCTATCACAAGATTAAAGGAAGCACATCTCACATAAACTGCAATGTGTTAATCATTTTATGTGCTTTTTTAAATATTTATTTATCGATATTGCTATTCATATTTTTTATAATGTTTTAACCATTTTTAAGATTAATTTAAAATTTCCATTTCCAATTATTACAAATCAAAAGGTTATATATGGCCCGATAATATCACAGCGGAGCTATAGATTGAGATGGAATAAAGAGGTATGTGAAACGACAAAGGACTTGGAAACAGCTACGAGAAATAGGCCGTTAACTTTCTGTGGGCATATGGTCAGAATGGATCCTATAATATTCGATAAGACCCAAAACCTGAAAATCCAGATTGGATATTCAAAGCAGATGAAAGAAGAACTGAAAAGACTTGTAATTGCCGAGAGCTGCCTGGGCAGAGAGAAATTTAGGAGCCCACTGAAAAACATTAGTGTTATTTTGGAAGTGAGAACGAAGGGGGGGGGGGCATGTGTGATGGACAGAAGAGAGAAGAAGCCAACATTCAGAGAGAATGAAGGATTGTTGAAGGAGAAGAAAGAATAAGGTAAAGAACTAAGGATATCTGTGTAGTCCTTTGTTGGCCGCTTCGCAAATAAAAAAAAACGAATATTTTCAGCGCCTCTATAAAAAAATTAATTCTCAATTATTAGATTAATAATTAAAATGGATTATTTAATAGTTTAAAGAAATTTTAGTGACGAAATATAGTTTTTTTATGCCTAAACCCAAACTTCCGTAAAGAGAAAGAAGTAAATTTATGTTCCTGTCAGTGTCAGTTAATAAAATATGTCGCCCTTGAAATTGATATGTACCAAATAAATTTACCTAGAATAATCTTGTACGGAGTACTACCTAATGTAATAACACGCACGGAGTTAGTTATAGAACTTATAACATAAATCTTGCCCTGTCAGAGTTTATTACAGATTGGAACGCTACATTATCCAATTACAAGCAAATGAATCTGAATGAGAGAGCAGATTGGATATGATGCATGATACGCTGCGCTGATAGTTCCTCCCGGAGCAGAAAGCAATAGAAGCATCAATCATCAGCTTTATTGAGTTACCTTTCTGCTAGTTAAATTTCCTGTTACATATGCTCTGTTTTTTTTCTTCTCCATTTTAATTAACAAAATGGATTTGTTACAATATTTGTCGTTAATTAACAAACATACATAGAGAAAGGCATAGATGCCATATCATTCTTCAAATTACACATTACCTATATTTCACAGAAGAACAATAAAAATAATAATGGTAAAATAAAAGAATCGTTAATAAATGTCCATATCTGTTGGATATCGCATTTTACTTCTGGTCATATTCCGAAATAATAAAACCGTTTTAAAAATAAACCGGTACCGAAATAAAAAAAATATCCAAAATCTCCTTCACGATTCTTACCGGGAAAAATGATGTATATCGTACAAACAATAAGATTTTGGAAGTTATAAGTTAAAATAGGATTTGTCAAGTATGACAATTATAAAAACTAGGTCGCAAACGCAGATAGCGTGGAACGTTTTGGGAGGGGATTGTATACGGTATACTTATGAAGGTATAGGTACTCGTATATACTTGCCTCTATCATGTATCACTCCTACTAATATATTTACTTGTTGTATTGTTATAATATAGTTCTAAGTTTCAATAAGTAAATAAAAAAACATTAAAACTTTGCACACTTCTCAAGTAACGATGACAATTGAATAATTTTATGAGTCAGCCTCATTATACCCTGACCAGGTTCATATACACACAAGATATATTAACTATCTTGGCTCAACTTTTACCAATATCAGTCAATGCAATATTTACAACAATTAATATCAAGTACTCTAAGATTTTGCTCGGTAAAAATAATTCTTAAAGCATTAAATTAATGTGTATTTACTAATTTTTGTAAACTATTATTTATTTTTTACCTTTTAGTTTGGTTTTTTAATAAAGCCTGTTTTCTTTTTTGTTTTTTAAACTATTATTTTTTTCTTAATAGTTCAAAGATAAAATATAGTCTTCCTTAATTTAATGGACCAAAATGACGTTTACAGTTATTATTCTACCTGGGTACGTTGAAATGAAGAAAGGATTTGTATATAAACATAAGGTTGTTTTATTTTTGTTTCATCTCATTAGGAATGGAACATTTTGAATGCCATTTGATATAATAGGCTCTATAATACCCGAGATGAGAGTGCCTGGATTACCTCGTAAGCATGGAACTTACTTGAGGAAGAAAAGTTACCTCTCCATTCCTCTTGAAAGAGAGAAACGAGAAAAAATCCGTTTGAGGAGCGGGAGTTATCTCCTTAACCCGAGCCATATGAATCCTTTATACTCACGCATACGAAATACAAAATATAATTCCGACCCTAATCTGTTTGAATAAGTTACCTACTCAAATACATACCTTTTGGAAAAAGTGATGTATGCCATATATAATATAAATTATTTACGCCGTGGAAGTGGAAAACTTTCTCAATTATCTGAGGCTACAAGTTGCTCTAACTGTAATTACTAGGGTTCATCACATGCATCCTTGATCAAGCCTAGGGCACAGGATGTGTTTGTGTCAAAGGGCTTTCCTAAGGGTCAAAGGGACTTTTTAACTATAGTGATTAGTCTCTGGCAGACCTTCCCCACCCTCCTCCATCTGCTTTATCGGTTTATTTTTATCGTGACTTTAAGGTTTGGTCTGTTTCCTTTATGTTGCGGTTCCCTGTGATGCTTTATTTCAGGCTCTTAATTGTTTATCTCCGACTTTTTCAAGCTACATTATAAATTATTGATCTCATCATTCATTTTTTACTCTATTTACAATATTCGAGTAATGTTAAAAATGGTCGGTTGTTGTGATGATATGTTACAACTGAAAGTCAAAATTAGTCATACCAAATATATTATATGTCAACGGACCGGGTGAATAAGTGGTTATGTCGTTTTTTTTTCTGACGAGAAACGAGTTTCTGGTACTTGAGGAAGCGGAATTATGTTTCAGTAACAAACAAGAGGTTAAGACTGCCATTGACTTGAAAAGAAGTTATTGCTTATATTACAAATCGAGATACGGCACAAATCCCCTTCTCTTTGAACAAAAATCGACTTAACCGATCTGCAGATAGGTAAACCATATATATTTAATATTTTATGTATAATGAAATAAACTTAATATAATATATAGTAAAATTATTTATCATGTAATTTTATTATGAATCATAATAATCTTTATAGATATCACTTTGATCAAGTTATTTTTTAATTTATCATCGTTTATTTTATTATTTAACCTTCGTTTTTTTAATTATGTTTCATTCTTTCCATTATAATCATTTCTATCTATAAAACTGTTATATTTTCGTTGGTACTACAATGTTTATATTAGTATTATGTTATTTTTTTTTGGGGAGGGGTTCTTTGCCCAGATGATGTTCTAAAAATTAGGCCGAAACGTTGGAACAAAATAATAAGTCAAGACTCTATAGGAAAAATTCAAACCAAAAACTCGTAGGTCTCTAAACTTAACTATAAAAAAATACATCTTCATGACTGAGAGAGATGGGCCCTAATGGGCGAAATATTGCCAGTTTTAGTGTATAGACATGAGAGTTGAAATTTTTCCTATGATGTCTTAATAGGTTTTTTATGTCTAGTTTGAGCTTTTTTCCATAAATATATACAAAATAAATAAGTTCTACTTATTTGTGAAAATTCATTGATCGTAAACCACCCCCTCATTGCTTATGATTCATTCGGTCACCTATTTCGTCATCAATATTTACATTTTGTTTTTCATTTGTATTCTTTTAATTATAAATATTTAAAGTTTATTCTGGTTTTATTATATTTAAGTTTTCTTTTCCAAGATATTTTCTGTTAGTTAAGTTCACAAGTGGGTCCAATTTTAATTTTTTATTTACCACTGAGTGTATGGGCTATTCTCGACTCTGTATTCGTTCTCCATGGCCTAACTCTACTTTTTTTCATAATATAGAATTATTAATGCCTTCAAATGCAGATTATTATGGAATATAAATTTTTCATGTACAAAGCCGACGTGGCATTTCTGTAAATTTTCCAAACAATAATTTTGCAAACTCAATCACGCCATTGGTTATTTGTGAATAAGTAGGAAAAATATATTTTCTATTTATGAAGTTCTTAAAATGTTTTGTTATTGTTTCCAAACATAATTATCTACTTATCCCACTTACATTTTTCATTAGGATTTCCACTACAATATTTATTCCATTGGATGGAATCGGAAGGGAATCAGGTATAAGGAGGAAGATTTAAAATCCAATTGAAGAGAGATTCTTCTGGAATGGCGATTGCCAAGTCGAGCCACGTCCTACGGAAGGCCTCAATAAACTGAGGACCCACTCTCCTCACGGATCTACGTGCCCAACTATTTTTTTATCTTTAATTATTTCACAAATATTAATTTCTCCTATAGCTTTGTTGATGATTCTGAAAAAGTTATGTTAGTGAACGTCAAAAAATTATCGATCTAGAGATATTAATCAGTGAGCTGACATTTTTGGAGCTGAGCTTCAAATTTTGGGCCACGAATTTCCTCATTTTTATTAGTGATGATATTGATAATGCACCGTATTTGCTGAAGTGGTAATGAGATTCGTGGTCTGGAAAAAAAACACCGTTTTTCAGAGTAATGCTTTATATTTTCCTGTTTTGAGATTACTAACCTCCCGCCTGTTTCGAAATTTATAAAACTGTCATCCTTCAAACTGTTCTTTACAGATGTGAAGTAAGGGTCTTCACGTTGAAGGATGAATAACTTCTAAAAGTACTTAAAATTATGAATTTGTGTTCCATATTCGGTCCGAAAAAGTATCAGACAACTGGAGAATTGAGGAGTTGTACAACTCGGTACCTTAATTGAAGTGGTTGCATAGCGAAAGTTGAAAAGGGCTTAGTCACGAACGAATTACGAAATAGTTAATAAGCTCTGATAAATGTCAGAGGGGAAAATGGATGCATCGGGGAGAGGTTTGCGTTAAAACAGATCTGGCGGATTTCGGTTTCGGATCCGTGGACGGAAGTTTGTAAGTAATGATTAGATGTATGGGTATCTAGAATTCGGAATTCGCTATGTCGTATTCTTATTCTAGTTGTCTAAGTAAAAATAATTTAACATTCCGCTTGGTAGTTGCTTACTTGATATTTTAATTTTTAAGAAGTACTTACTTTTGATTTTAACTTACTAATAAAATTAATGATCCACCAAACAAAATCTGTAGATGTGATTCGAATAGATAAAAAAATTTAATCATATTTTTTGTCACTGGGTCTCATTACAGTCTTTAAAGTAAACCGTGGAGGCGATGAGAAGGTTTAAGGAATGGTAATGATAATTGGAACTTATACTTAAAATATAAATATAATGAGAGACGTTACGTTCAACCTAACCGTCAATTTGTGTTGTAAAATTGAAAAATACAGCGAAATCAGTTTTAGTATGAAGTAATCGGTTCTTTCAAATATAAAGACACAGTGGATATTTGTATATTCACTTAACGTCACTAAGCAAAATTTTAATAGTGAAAAGTAAATATATTTTCACTAAGTAAAGATGAAAGTTTACGCTTAGTACAATTCTTGAAAAATAAACTTAATTTAGGGCTATATTTAGACTTTATTTCTGGAAGATTACTCGGGACGACTAGATATGGTACAACTATTGATGCAATGTTTTCCTGATTTATAACCCATGTAACTTCTGACGTACACGTATTGTATTTTAGTTTCCACAAACCTATTGTCACAATATTAATTAATGATGATAATACTATTCATTGACTAAATACTGTTCAAAATCATGTTAAATGTTCATGGTAGAACAAACTAATCTTCCCCATAATGATTTATACGAATATATTAACAATTATTATTATGTGAAATAGTTGATGATATATATATATATATATCGAAATGATGTAAATATTATGAATAAATATTTATTCACGCTTTGATTATTTTTAAAATGCTTTCATTTACCCTCATTTTACATAATCTATACAATACTAGTTCTTAATGTGTAAACTCCAGTCGTACATCGGTGCTGACACAGACATTTTTTTGAAGACCCTATCGGTATTAAAATCAAATTGAGGAAAATGTTGTAGGAAAATGTAGATACGAATGCATCAATATTAACCCAAATTATCTGGGTAAATTCTGCGCTGGCATTTACCCTCTGAAATAGATCCTATGTTGATACCGGTATATAATATCAAGACTCTCTATATTATATCCGGACCTAATTATTATCTAGAATGCACATATCCGGATATGTGCATTCTAGATAATAATTACTGAATGGTTGTTACTATTGTATATGCTGTAAATAAACTTTGCTTGTTATTATGCAATATTTACTGCATTACCATTGTTATATTCAAAATGCAAATTATTCAGGTATTTTTCTTTGACTACGAAAAGGCCTTTTACAGGGTGGAACACGGTAGAACTTTTAAAAATACTAAAACAGGAAAATTATAGATTCTTAGGACAAAAATATGGAAAGAATCAGAGGGAACCGTATTAGAATAGACATTCTGTCACCCACATTATTTAATGCTTACTCGGAGCGATTCTTTTATGGGGCTTTGAATGAAAGAGTAGATACATTCAGAACTGCTTTAAGCAGACAGTTTTGAGAGTCTTGCCTCATACAAATCTTATTAAGCAAGCAATAAGTATGGAATAAATATTTATTATAAGAAAACAGATAAATGATCATCATCGATGCCGATTTCCATGCAATTAATCACCCTCTGAAACTGATAACAGGAATCATTCAAATGAAATCAGGCTTTGATTAAAGGCAAGAAATCCCTTTAATCAACTCAGGAAGGCTTCTCTTAACCCAACTCTGAACTTGCTGTAGTACTTAGATCCTACGTATTACAAACGGATCAGAAGCATAGATACTTACGGTCACCAATGGTCTAGTGGTTGCCATAACAACCTACTGTACCGGAGATAGCGGGTTCACTGCTAGGCATTTTTTTAGAGAGTAAAAAAATTGTATATGTATGAGATTAACTATAGCTTGCCCTTTGATAAAAACGAACAAATATTTATTTATTTTATTTAACATTATTGTGCTGTGTAAAACCAAACTGTTACTTAGTTGAGATAGAGAAAAAGGATTTTTATATATAAGTATTATAAATTCTGGAGGAACATTGAAGAACAGTAACAATGATAATAAAAAAATTCTTAAAATTTAAATGAGTGCTGTACTGAAAGTAAATCTATTGAATCCAATGAAGAACGATAATGAGGGCTGCCACTTGTCATCTGCAGAGAAACTTCTGAAGAAAATGCTTCACACATTTATGTTGTAAAAGCTTACCTAGTGCACCGGCTGTAACAACGACTCTATATTTACACTATACACTAGTAAATATTGCAAACAAATAATTAATAATTTATAATAATTTAAAAAAAAAAGGATGTAAAGAAAATAACGAGAAGAATATAGGAAAAATATATAGTATTATTAGCTTATTTAAACAAAAAATTCCAGCTTTTTATGCTCTAAAAACAAAGAAAAATAAAACAGGTTCTTATTCGATAGGAGATGGTTTATTCAAACTTGTTGTTGTCTAAAAGGTCTACTATGTATTCTTTGTCATATTTTTTTTGTTCATTAACATTATTATTTATTTTGCTGTACTTTTTAATTACTATTTTTTTTATCGTCATTCTATCATTTTTTGGCTTTTCAAGCTGAATCTTATAATTCTCACAGTTACAATTATTATAACCTGTTTCTTTGAATTTGGCTAGATGTGATATCTAAAAAAATAACGACTAAAATTAACAAAAATGACTGAGGCAAAGAGAACTTAATCAACAACTATTCCAGCTTCTCTTTTTTAGCTTGGTATAATTGAATACCGACTCAACTTTGAACAGGTGGGTATGCACTTCATAGATTTACAAAAGAGATATATAGTGTTTAGCCAGCTTTTCCAGCTTTGCCTCTGTTCAATTTAATTATTTCTGAATTCCGTTTGATTCGAGTCCTATCTCTACTTTGAAGTTAAAGAGAAACAGAAGTACTAGGAAAATACCCTTTTCAGGCTTGAATTGTAATCGGATTTCTTCTACGAGAAATGATTAAAGGATGTAATTGTCAAGGTGTTTTCCCTCCAGGAAACCTTTATCTGTCACAGTGGCTAACTGTGTCGAATTTTTATTTTTTGAGATATAAAAAAAAAGTAAATTAAAGAAAAAGTCTAGTGTGATTCATTTCATACCTGTCATTTTATTGATTGTTAACAATCCCAAAAGGAAGTTATGATAATGATTGATCTAAAGAAATATTTGTTAAATTGTTTCTGTCAACAATTGACAGCTATTTCTGCAGCTCTAAAACAAACGCAATAGATTTTAAAGACTGGGAAAAACAAATTCTCTAGTGAATGAGCAGTGGATATGTTTCATATCTTATTGTTGTTTTTTTACTGTATCCTGTAATGGTGGAAAATATAAAGGTATAGGTCCTGCGGAATCCAATGACTTGCTTGCAACAGACTGCGTGAGGTTGGATTGCTTACCACCTGGGGTTCGATTCCAGATATTTGTTTATCGATCATTAAAATATTTCTCAGGATAGTTATCTAAAAGACAACGGATTTTTAACTATCAAGGTTGTAAGAGAGGAAGAAAAGAGAGAGACCGAAGAGTAGAAACCTGTGGTTCTCAGTAGACCCCGACGGCAAGACCTTATCTTTTTCACTTTCGTTTATGTAATTGTTCATTACATTTCAATACTTCACTGGCGCTTAAAACTATTTGAGGACGAGGAGACAACAATTTATTTATATTTTTATTTTGAAGATTGCATATTGGTTGATTACAGCTTCCCAGACAACGCAGCTTTATATAAAATCTTCAACTAACTCAAAGAAAGTCAGCGACAAGATTTCGAGCCATGACTTCGAGATGGCTTATCCAATATTTTTTTCTTTTTTTTTTCTTTTATATATTTAATTTTATTTCATTTTATTTAATTTTATTTTATATATTTCTTTTATATATTTATATATTTAATATTTTTTCTTTCTCACATCAATATTTTTTTCGTTTTGAGCCGCGATGGGCTGCGAATTAATAATCGATATCATTATTTTGTTCTTCTGGATTTTGTTCTTCTACCAGCTTTGCTGCCTTGCTCTTGTAACTCTTGAGTCTCTTACTCATTGCCTTCTTCCGTTCTTCCGACAGCGATCCCCTTCGTCTTTTGAGTTTCTCTCCCAACTCAAAAGCCTTGTAGCTTTTCACCATTTGTTGAAATTCATCTCTGTTCATGATTTTGTCATTCGAAATACCATTCTATTTCAGGCTCTTTCGTATTTTTGGAACCAGCCGAATCTTTTTTCCTTAGTTTTTATAAAATCGATATTTTCTTTGTCAGGCGATCACTCGACATTCTGAAGATGCGTCCATATAACAACAACCTTTTTCTTTTATTATCAATTCTTATTGGCTCGACCCTTGTTTTTTTTTTCTTAAAAAAAACGAAACAAAACGGTGATAATATGTCCTGATGAAAAAATTGGTTTGTTTCTAGTAGCGCAAACGAGTCAGGTCATGGTAGGTAAGATTTTTAGCTGCAACAACAAAATTCAATATTTAAAACTTTATAGATTATTTTTTATGATAATACACAGCAATTGTGTATAAAAATATACTTAATTGTTAGAGTTTTTTTTTATTTTGTTCTCATTAGATATAGTTTTATTTTTTTGTATTTATTTATTTTATTAACCAAAGCCTAGGCTAGTGAAAGCAAACATGTTAATATGAGCTTATATCTGCCCTGTATATTTACAGTCATATATCGGAATCCTTGATTGAGCTCCGTTAATAGTTTATTATCCCCGACTGTGGACAAGATAAACTTGGACATATGCAATGTTTTGAAGCACTTTGATTTTATAATGCTCAGAAAATTATCTGTCAAATGTTTTCAATTCGTTTGTTTGACTCTTTGTAACAAATTTTGGAGACTGGCCTCATCAATTCTATTATGTTTTCATTATTGAATTCCAATCAATTTTAAATATAGATGGTTCCATTTTCACGAATTGATCCCATTAATATTTGTAGAACCAGTGTATACCTGTGCAGAGGGCTTTGCCAGTATAAAGGTAATTTCGTTTTCAGATTGACTAGCTTTTCAATTTATTTGTAATAGTATTTTCCATCAAATATAATACTCTCTATTTTGGAGATAATGGATTGGGAATTAATGCGAGTGCATTTTAAAGTTTTTTAAAAAATTGTTTGGTTTGTGGTCTGTACAGTACCATATCATGCTTCATCATAAGCATTTACTTTCAGTTTAAATTTTATTTTTCACTCATTTTAATTTAAATATTTGGTTTTACTATCAATTGATGCTATTTAAAATCAATATTATTCTTATCAGCACTGTATTGTTCATGAAAGATAAAGTATCAAAACCGCTTAACCTTATTTTATTTATCTATGAAACCTAGATAAGTAATATTTACCTGTTATTTCCAAAATTAAATAAGCCAACTAGATAATTTTTTTATCATTTTTTATTGATTGTTTCAATTTTAAAATATTTTTATTTTGAAGGAAAAGATTTGCCTGGCCGAGATTGATAACGGATTTATTCCTGATTGAAGCTCAAGTGGTAAGAGCGGTGCCACGAAGAGGCGGACGATCCGGGTTCGAATCCCGGCTTGGGCTAAACCTTTTCTCTTCAAAATAAAAATATTTATAGATAACTTTATAGTTATCATAAGAGTTTGTTCAAATTTTCCAATTTTCAACAAAAAATCTTCAATCTTAAACCTCATTGTAAAGTACAAGTATGTCACATACTTGATACAGTTCCTTATCAAATTATTTACTTTTGTTATCACATTCTCCAAGAAATTAGATTCATAGGAAAGCACATTTTTGTCCTGGATTTCTATCAATCTATCCGTTTATGTTTCGGTATTCGCTTTTATTATCTCTCAATTAAAATTAGAGACTAAATTAGTTAATCTTTTTAACTTTTAACAAGGAATTTGAAATCCTTACAAAGGTATAGAATATATGTTTACCTTTTATTCAGTTTTCTGCTGAGCAATGTGCGCCTTAATGTGGAGGCGGCAAAACCCGCCGCACAGTTTTGTATTGCGGGCTTACATACATTTAGCGCCGTAGATTATTAAACTCATACAATACTACATATTGATTTTATTAAATTGGACCTATTAAATTTTTTTTAAAATTTATTTATTGATATTTACAACTGCATTAAAAAATACATAATGACATGAGCTAATGGCAAGTAGATAAACTACCCACTGGTAGTACTCAAATCACTAGTTCAAATAAGAAGGTCACGTGGCCATCTTCTTTTCAGAAGCCTCGGAGGATTATCGGGAATCGAAGAGGAAGCTAGGTTTGAAACTAGAGGGTTTGAGTGGGAATGAAGTTTGTTATGAAAGGATGGATACCGGGTTCGGGCCAAATCAGCAACAAATGGGACATTAAGGTCGTTATGGATGACTATATTCTTAACAAAATAAGGAGCGTTGAGGATTTTACGAAGGATTTTGGATTGTAGGGATTGGATACGAGAAGAATTCGATGGCTTAGTGCAGCCCCAAAGCTCTACTCCGTAAGTCCAAATAGGTCGTATGATGGTCATGTAGATGAGTCTTTTGTAGTTAATTGGGAGGTTAGAGTGTTTGTCTAGTAAGTGTGTAAGTAGCCTGAAAAGTCGAGCGGTTTCTTGTCTTTTCAGTCTAGTATGAGGATTCCACGTTAATGGTTTGTCGAGGTGCAACCCTAAGTATCGGATCTGTTCTACAGGCACCAGTGGGATATTATTAAAGGATACTGAAGGACAGGAAGTCATCGGTTTACGAGGTAAGGTAAAAGTGATTTGATGGGATTTTTGAGAATTTATTTTAATTCTCCAGTTTTGACACCATTCTTCAAGATCAGTGATATGGGATTGGAGGCTTTGGGATGCAATTACTGGATTGGTGCTGACTGATAATACACATGTATCATCAGCATACGTGGTAAGGATAGTGTTAGGATGAGTTGGGATGTCAGCTGTATAAACTGTATAAAGGATTGGGCCAAGGATACTACCTTGAGTAGGACCTATTAAATGAAATCTTAAATTATTAAAATCTATACTATTTAATATTTTTATCATTAGATCATAATAATTTGATGTACTAACGTCAATGTTATAATACGTAATTAACAGGATTACTTTACATTTTTACTACAGATTAATCCAGATTGACCTGTTTATTTTTTTTAGTAATATTGTATTCTTTAAATTGTTTATAATATTTTTTATATAAGGAATATGTTTTTTTTGGTTAGAATTTGTTTGATATAATACAACGTTTATCAAATGGTCTTTATTTTATTCATTTCATCTTATTTATAAATACTATAATTTAATTGAAGAAGATCACTACTTTCAATTCTATTAAATTTTGGTTAATACGGTATTCATTTATATTATAATCTTCTATAAAATGTATTTATCTTATAATGCATTGTTTTTCTTTAGAATATTTATCTTTTATTATTTATTATCCTTCCCAGTTGACTTGAAGTCTATTTATCAAAGAAAATATTCGTTTTGGGAAGACCGATTATTATGGTAATGGAATTATTTATGTTGACATTTTGATTAATAATAGCATTTTTTTCAGGTAAGGGGCCATGATCTCATACATACCTAAAGTGAAATTGTAAGTAGTTATTTTCTATTTATCTATGTGGTTGAGAACATATATCGCATATTTATTTAGTCACTGATTTAATTGCTTATGGAAAAAATATATTGTATCCAAATATAATACATTGTACCTCTAATTTCCCTAATACGATTTATACCCACTTAGTACGACATATACCTCGAAAATCGATCAACATAAATTGAGTAATATGGTTTTGATACCGTTTGATGTAATTTCTAAGCATTAGTCAATTAATAAACTTCATATTAAATTAAAAAAATATATACAGATATGATTCTCCGTATGTTATAGTTCTTTTTTTCAAATAATATCTTAATCAATAACACCATTACAATCTCATTTAAAAAATACCATCCAATTTATAATTATTTTCATGAGGATTATTTTTTAAGCCATATTACCCGTTTTCACATGTAACAGTTTGATTGTAATATTTTATAATCCTTTTTCTCTTCTCAGATTCTCTCAGTCCTCACATTATTTAATGTGTAATTAAGTGCAATACAATTTTTATATTTATTCTAACTAGTTCTTAGATTTTATGATCTTGATTTTGTTTTGTTGCAGTTTCCATGGGTCTTAATGATTTATTGTTTTACTTGTTCCGTAAACATTGTTTTTGTGCATGAGAGTAATCCGCATTATTTATTTACGAGTAGTTAAAAATATTAATATTAGTATTAAATTATTTTAGCTATTATATATTATGTTTGGCTATATCAGTTATATTTATGTTGAGAGATTGTAGTATTGAAGTACGGCCCATGTACGAACCTCCCGAGAAATCTATTTACCCGATTCCTGTTTCCCCTCGGAGCTCTAGGACGAACCTCTTTAATCACGGGTGTGAGCCAGGACATGGATAGCTAGTACTAAAAACCTCTGGCCGATCCCATGATAAATCTACCGTTATTTGTCAAGTCTGATCCACGAGCCTTTAGTTTATGACCTTGTACTCGGAGGTTTTACCTTTCCCACAGGAAACAGTAATATTTTCTTTTTCTTTTTTTTTATTTATATCGATTGGAATTTTTCCGTACTACCCATTTAATAAATGTTTTTTTTCTATGGAATATGTGATATAATTCATTTCTATTATGGTTGTGTTTTATTAAATTAAAGAGTAATACTTTATAATAATATTTAGAGGCCATTAACGCTAATTCTTAACGTTCGTTTCTTAGGTTTTCAGTGAACTTTGCCTGAATTAGAATATCTATGATAACATTGCTTAATGATATCCATTAAAAACAAAAACCAGCAGAGCAAATATACTAATTTTTCTTAAAACATATAATGGTAATTATTATGCTGGCGCTACAACCCACAAGCGAGTTCTAGCCTCCTCCAACACCGATTGCCATGCGCTTCTATCGCTGGCCGTTGTTATCCAGCTGTTCACTCCCGCCGGCTTGGTATAATTTGCTACGAAGCACAGACTGGTATTTTGCCCTAAAACCTGACCAAACATATATTGGCACTTTTTTCTTGTCATGAGGGTTTCAAATTACTAAAAACGTATTTCGGAAGACGATAAATCAATTTTACGGAAGAACATAAATTATTATATATTTATATTCGTTAAGGAATTCTTTGTTCTTATCAAGAAATCGAGCTTCTGTGCTATTACATGCAAGCCATTTTCGTTTATAAACTGCTTTAAACACCTTAATAGTTTTTTAAGGTTTTCTATTTTCTTGGGGGACAGTTGGTTATATCCACTACTTTTTCTACTAAATCTCCAAGTTTTCCGTCGTTGTGAGCTGCCTCTTACTATCACGTGCAGCTGTTTTCTAGTCATAGACATGACGGAATGACCAATATATAGAACGATATAAACGCATGTTATTTAAAATCACAATGAAGGGTGTGTTTTAGACGGTATTTATTTTTGTGATGTACTTGCGATTCTTTTTTGATGGCTAATGTTATAGTACACTTACTAAAGGATTATAACATGTAGGTCTGATGCTGTTTCAGGGAGTTGCATACATTCAATATACAAATGTTTGCGAAAAGACATGAAAAAAAGTCAAATATTTTTAAGTAGATAGATATACTACTAGATATGTCTAAATAAGGTTTGATATACAAATAAATTGATATTTTTCAATTTTACATACCTTGATTGATGATATCCATACAATTTTTTTTTTCTAAAATGACTTTTATAATAATAAAACACAAAGTGAATGTACGGTTTTTTATAAAATGTCGCGAACAAAGAAGTGCGTTAACAACGAGTGCTAGGTTCCGACTGATAGTGCGGCGGACTTGGATGGTCAATCCAGATAATGGGTTCGTCAAAAGATGGGCATGTTATCTACCTGCTTTAGGCCACAATCCTAGACCTGGGAGTGAAAGTTGACAAATTTGATTTTTGGCCAGGTTTTAGGTCAAAATACCAGTCTGTGCGCAGTCCACCCATCTCAGTCTAGGCCTGCCAATCGCACGACGTCCCTGCAACTGCTTCGTGATTAGTACCCTTGAGGAGGCATTCATTCCCATTCTGATGACTTGACCTTACCACCGAAGGCGATTTAATTTTATCACTGTAGTGATATCTACATCCTTGAGAAGGTCGTAGATTTCTTCGTTTGTTCTTCGTCACCATTGCGCTCTATTATTAATATGATCGAAGAGTCTTCGGAGTACTTATCTTTCGAAAATTTAAAGTTTTTTTTCTTCCGACTTCGTGTTAGTCCAAGTCCTTTGCAAGCACAGGGCTGATAGGGTTCTTATAAATAAATTAATTTAGTTCGCCCTCGAGATCAATCTACTCGAAATTATCGATGCAAAGTAGCATTTCTTGGTGGCCACTAACCTATTTTTAATATAAAGGTGATTAAAGAGTGAAATTCATAATGTTTAAATCGGTATGGCGGGATAAAATTTAGAGCATACAAACAAGAACGTTAACACCTAATCAATTCACGTATAAATTGAAGTGATAATTATAAATAAAATAAGTAATTATGATTTCTAAAATTAATTTTAATTAACATTGCTAAAGTACTACTATTAATATAAATTTCTAGACCATTTCTACGTTTTGTCGAACCTTTTGAATCTGAACGTACTTTAATTTTCTAATTGATTTTTAATGTGAATAATGATGTTCTTTATTGGCCTCATAACCTCTTGCAGATTCTATAATCCAAACTATTTCGTTTGAAGTCTAACTATGAATGAAGTTTTATTACTATTTCAGCGACTTTAAATTCCCTCCTTGATTTTCCACTTCTCTGGCTTCAAATGTACAATCGGCATCATCTTGTTTCATGTTTCCTGACTATTCGTCTTTTCCCTTAATTGAAGAGGCAGTGCTTTGTTCTCCGGTGGAAAGGAAACTTCAATAATAACATCGCTTCGGAGAGTTGATACTAAACAGAAGCAAGTTTGTAATGGCAATAATTTGAATTGATTTTCCGATGATCAATAAAAATCCCTTTCAAGCGGGTTTGTATTAGGCCCCTTTATAAATTTTGTGTTTTAGATGTTGGCGAGCCTGCCTTTTCAAGTGTGGTTTTAATAACTTAAAAAATGTAGTATTTACTTTTCATCCTACTTTGTTGCGATAAACAGTAAAAATCCGTATATTATTAATCATTTGTTTTACATTCACACTTTTACAATTTTATCTCCTTAATTTAAAGGAATATGAAGTTTTTGGAATGATTAATAGTTCCTGAGAGGGTCTCTTGGCCATTGTCTTTTTTGTCTTCTCCTAGCAACTACGGGTATCAGGGAAAGAGGATAGGATAGAGAAAAGAACAGGGGGATTTTGTGTTGATGAATGGAATGCGGTGTATTTTCTGTAAATATATGATTTTGCAGTTGGAATGTCTATAGTGTGATCCAAGGAGCATCAATCATTTTTAATAGAATTTCAGATTTTATTGTTGTAGCTTATGTATATAGACGTACTTTGCTGAACCCCAAAGTTTCCCTCCATATTTCCAAATAGGTCTTAGTATACTGTATAGATTAATCGTTTGTTTCGTAATACATGTGAAGATCGGTTGTTCACAAGATGTATTACGAAACAAACGTGATAGATGGTCTTGCGTCTTGTCTGTTCAATGCCGAATGTATGTTCCAAATTAAGGCTATATCTAAGGAAATAATGTGAGCAGACCCACGTATATGCCCTTTCTTCAGAGAATTTGGGCATATACCTGGGGGTCCCACATCCCAAATTTATGTCTGGTATACCTACAAGTATATTGATTGGTATTATAGAACACAATGCCATTCGATCTCTACCCTATGCTATTATGATGGCTCGAATCCAATCCAACGCTTTGTCCAACAAGTGTCATCCGCTGAAAGGTACACAATCAGAGCATGGCAAAGTCCATCGGGACATGACGCTACACGGACTGGTATTTGGCTTGGTAAAGTAGAGCAATAGCAGGATAGAGGCGGTTGCCACTCCATCCAGCTCCTCCGACGTGATCCGACTTCCAATTCCCGATCCAATACCCTTTCTACCGACGTGACGAGAAAATATGGTCCTCTCACTGAGCCTTATTTATATCTCAAGTTGAAAATAAACCCTCCCTTTGCTGCGGCTTTGATTATTCTATGGCCGTTTATTCTTTATTTATTACCTAAGCTTCAATCTGATTATAATCCGAAATTTTAAACTATTTTAAAAGAAAGTAAAGTGAACCGATTAAGCATTGAATGAATGTTGCTTAGGTTACCTTGTCTTGCTCAGTACAAGCAACTATGTAGGTTGTAAATGTTACATTTTTATTTTTTTTAATGTACTCTAAATAGATCTGTTTAATAAATAAGAGTATATTTAAAATATTTTAATGGATTTTCATCTTCAGGTTTTATCCTATGCTTTAAGTATGCTATTGAGTTCTTAATTTTTAAACTATTAGCCAATTCAAAAAATGCTTTTTCTTGTTTACTGTACTGGTTACGGTACTATGTGTGATGATGAAGAGGGATATACTCAACTTTTAATGAATACCGAAATAGCAAGCGTTGGGCAATGGTCATCTTCTACACGATGATGAATCTGGCTGGGATTTACTCTCTCATTGTCTACCTCGGCAATATACTGCAGCCATTGCGCAGAAGGTTGTTCCTAAAACAGTTGGCCTATGAGCTTACGGTCCCAGAGCTGAAGAGAAGAATCCTTATGAAGGTTGGTGAATGCTTCAAATATTTTCTAGGCTCACGAACAAACCTTTTCTTAAATCAATAATCAAAATTTTTCTCTTGAAGGATTATTAGATGATCGCATAAATATTGGGTAGAAAATGGTGAGGGTGGAGGTAAAAATAACATTATTTATATTCACCGCCATACTCCTGCCCTTCATCACAAGCCCCCTAGAAATACAACTATGTGACCTGAAACGTAGTATTCTAATATATTGTTATCTCGCTTTAAGGAATTAATTTTTTTGACCTCCACCCTGGACCCTGGCCATTTTCTTCCCCTAAAATTTTTCTTAACTATGCAAAATGTGGTGAGTATGGTTGGGGAATGATTCAAAACTCAATTAAAACCAATTTATTAAAGACTGTGATAGCGAAGGTTCGTAGATCTAAGACGTAATGCTAGATAAGAAGAGGATGAGAGTTAATTAAATTCGCGAGATTAAAATACGAAGAGTCGAGTTTACTAAATTTGAATTCCCCCCCTTCTCAGAATAATCCATTTGTGATTTTTCATTGTTTTCGTTTAATTAAAATTTAGGAATAATATTAAAAGAAATCCTTTACTGTAATATTCAGAAATATGTTCACTCATAATTTGTTTAATCTTAAGTATTTTAGTAATCTATTTTGAAAATTTGCGGCCACTTATCATATATCGATAAATGAATCATTTATTAAAGGAAAACTTATTTTCATTTCTCAAATGCATGTTACTTTATGTATTTCAATTTTTCCTTTCGATATTTCATGAATATGCATTTTTTTTTATTCCACGTTCCCGTTTATGCTCGTTTAAACAAACAGCTGCTGAAAGATATTGATACAACACTTTACTCCTATGTTTACCTTAGACTTGGTCTGATTACGTTATCAGCCTCTAATCTAATTAGTGCATCATATGGTCCGATACTGAGTTGTTGAAACCTTATCTCACATTGTCAACAAGCGGGAGCGGCTAGCTATAAGTATTTAATCGATCCATTCATTTTAATTTGAATTCCAAATTAATTTTATTTAATTAAATAAAATTGCAGTTTTTATTTAATTATTTCGTGGTTTTCATAACGTTGGGTATCTCAGTGTATTTTCATTGATTTCATTGATAATTTTTTAATTCGCATTGAGATATCTGTTATCTGTCTATATTAGTAAGATATTTACTTTATCTCGAACGAAGGTGTGGTGCTAAAACTACAAGCCTTCCGACAATTTCGAGAGAAATTATTACTACCAAATTAGGGTTTATATTCTGTTATCGTCTTTAATAACCTACGGATGTTATTTATATTAAGACTTAATAATTTCTATATATTATTTACTTTTTTAGTTTATCCTAAGGTAATCTGGAGGAATATAATATCAATTTGTCAAAATCTCAGAAATAAAAATGGATAAACTTAGGGATTGTTGTGTTGTTATACGAATAAAATTAGAAAGCCTACATATTTTATTGTGTTTTCACAAAAACCGTTACATACAGGAAAATGTGTTGTTCATGTTATAATTATGTTGCTTAATTCGTTTATTTGTGCATGTTGAATTATTTGATGAATTTACATAATGTTTTTTAAAAAATGATTTCTTCAGAAATACTGCTGGCCTCTAGCAACATTTGACTATGTAAACGTGCCAGTAATGAAGTACGTAGCCCGATGGATTTAATATATTAAATATATATTTATTTTAACCAAAGATATTGAGTAATTTAGTAAATTCTGATAGCTGTTGAATTTGTTAATGCAACCATTATCATCATTATTGAAAAAAACAATCAAGTTATAATGAAATATACAGCAAGAAAAAAAAATAATAGATGTTATGATATTTAACATTTTAAAAATTGCAAAATATATTACGAAAAAAATCAAGAAACCCACAATACTAATTTAAAAATATGATTACAAATTTAAAAATGATTACCAATTTATAAACAGAAATGAATAATTCTTAATATTTTAGTTAAATATATTTAAAAAACCTGTACCACTACTACCCATGAACGTGTCTGGGGTTCAGTACATGGTAGATACTGTAATGTTTCATGGACAACGGTTCTGCAGGGAGGTGATTTGTTCTAGATCACGCTCAAACGCCAGATTTTCCCCCCTTATTTTGGGTACCCGATTTTTATATGATTTTAGAGGCTGGGTGAGCCCCAGGAGGGTCTCAGATCCCATATGTTCCATCTCCGACCGCAAACAGACTAAATAAAAGTCTTGGCAACAGCGGGGTTTGAACCAGGATTTTTGGCATGGCAACTCATTGCTCTACCACTGAGCCACTTCGATGTACTCAAACAAAAGATGTTTGTGTCCTGTAATATGCATAGGAGCTGTTATGACTCGCGTTATATATTATACTTATCTATTATTTTATATAAATTTATTTCCTTTTGTTGAGATATTATAATGGAACCAAAGTTTGTTGCGAAATCTTTGTTTCAAACTTCTAAAGGCCAAAGAAAGTCCTAGACCATATTAATTGTTAATATTGTGCGGTAATTAAATGTTTTCTTTACCTTTAGTCCCTGGGTCTACTCCATCTTGAAACTGTGTTGACACAACACCCAGGAGTGAACAAGACTTGAAGCAGAAACACAAGATAACAAAAGGTTTGGGCGTCATTGTAAGCAGTAGATATGTTTAAGTTTGTACGGACCTTGTCATACCTCCATTTACTGTTCTGTCTTCTTGATAAAACATGGACAATAATTAGCTAATTCGTTATAATTTCGAGCTATGAAGAGGCCAATTTTTTTATAAACTCTTAAACAAATAAACAAAATAAAAGTTACCCGTAAGTCAACAGTTTACGAAGGATAAAAAATTATTACTTTATTTACTTTTATTTTTTCCATTTTTTGGTTATCTGGACCTCAGAAAAACATTCAATATCCATGGACTTCACTAAATATCAAAATGCCAGTTTAATAAAATTTCATAGCTATAGAAGCTATTTGTCTAATAATGCGTTTTCATATAATTACGATCACTATGCAGTGATAATTTTGTATAGTATATAATTGTAATTGCATATGTTTTGAGTAAACGCTTTATAAATTGAAATGGCTTTCGAAACTGCAGAAGTTTTAAATTTGTTTATTTTATTATTTCCACTAAGCTTAATCTAGAATTTAAAAATTGTTTTTTTTAACAAATAGGAACGTCGGAATTTCTTTTCAATTTTTTTTTTCAATTAAGATACTTAGGCTTATACATGGTCTTTGTTTTTTAAAATATTAGTAAGTACATTTCACTCACTTTTACTTATTTTTTTCATTTCTGCTGAATACGATCCAGTTTATTCTTTATTAGAATTAAGTAAATTAAACGAATATAAAATATGAAATTTCTTTGAGTGAATCTTTATCACCATTCCAACCAATCTGTTTTGCAATCAATAAGATTGAATGAATCAATCCATGTATCCAAGAACATTATCATTAAATTGCTAAATTGAGCGCACATTAGTTCACGAAGGTAAAATTATTAATCATAGAAATTCCATGAATTACTTACGTTTACAGAAATCATCGAAATAGGCATTATTTTTCTTATTTAAGGATGCGATTCTTATTCATTATAATAATTTGATCGTTTAGCCGCATTTTGATTTATTATTAATAAACCATAATGAAAATATGCAAATGTCATTAAAAAGAAATTATAGTATAATTGAATAATAATGGAGCTTATTAATGAAGAAATTTAAAGAAATCAATGTGAGCTATTTATATATTTTTTGAAATTTTCCCTGTTATATGAGCTAATGGAAGTAAACCTGTCTGGTAATTAGGAAAATTAGCATCTAGTTTACGCTTCAATGTGACATTTTGTGATGCAAGGATAGTCTGCATGGCTGTTATTACTCCATAGGTTGTAATCAGTGGAGTGTGCTAGAACCGTTTGATGTGACATGCTGTGTAGTTGTCATCACACAAGATGTCAAGGCTAGACGTATCGTGTCAAGTTGTTGTACCATCAATACGGTGATCTGAATGTATTTTCATCTCTGGACTGAAGGATATCCTCGAACTCATCAAGTGTAATATTATCTTTTTTCCTTTCAATTTGTGTTGTAGGTTCCTGTTGTAATGCTTATGATTTTTATTATAAATGATTGATATACGAATCTAAGTTAACGCAACGCTTCAATCACTTAACAAAACGTAGTACTGGTTACACTTTGGTTTAATTAAAGGTTCGATATTATTTATAACATACTTAAAATCGAAAAAATCTAAAATCCGTAAGGATCACCACCGGTCGTCATCTATCTACCAATATGGCATTTCAAAATGACGGCCATTTAAAGTTTCATATCGATGCCTTAGTTCGCAAATGTGTTAAGCGCAAATTTTTCAATAATGGAAAAATTCTCTAAACTTTCTTTAATTGTTATAATTTTTATGTTTTTGCTATATGGTTTGTGATCTTTTTTTCATTTATGTATCAGGTTTTAAAATGGATAATAAAAGAAATTACTTGATTGACTAGCGAAAAGTGTTAAAAGTCAATTTTTGAAATTTTGGAGCTAACCGCTTTTGAACCTGAATGCCCCATATCAGTACATATAAATTAACTAATAATGTTCTGCCTTTTAAGATCAGTCGTTACATCTGCCAGCCTTACATCAATCTGACGTTTTAATAATAGTTTATCTGTAGTAATTTATGTAAATTTATAGATACAAATGTGTTATCTTTAATATAAGACTATACAAAATTATTAAATATCCGTTGCTGTTCTTGAGACGACACTCTCTAATGTACAAATGATTTGGTTTTAATTATTATATTTGATTTACTAAGCTAGGAGACCCGGGTTCGAGTCGTGGTCCTGGTCATATCTTTTCTTTTCAAATAACAATATTTATTTAATTATAATTTATTAGTTCATTAAGAAATTCTAAATCAAATCAAACCGTCGAACTATAAATTATTTACATTTATAAATATAAATACTTCCGTTATTCCGTACAACGAAGTAATCACTTTTGCTTTCATTAGCTTTCAAAACGATCAGGGAGCAGACTGGCTCAGTGGTAGAGCGCTGACTGCCGAAGATCCTGGGTTCTCTAGTCCCGCTGCTTGACAGACTTTTATTTATTCTGTTACCAGCCGGAAATAGATTCTATGGAATTTAGGACCCTTCTGGGGCTCACCTAGCCTCTATAAAGTGGGCTTTCAAAATAAGGGGGGAATCAGATGGTTGAGAGTGGTCTAGGGCAAATAACCTCCCAGCAAAATTATATATTAATATATATATGTAAAAAGAAATTAACGGCACTTTCGAATTTCAAAACATAATTAAAATGGCATCACTAATAGCACGTTGTATGGTTTCATAAAAAAATATGTTGTATTATTATTCAATCCATAATATCACACTTTTATCATCCCCATATGCTCTTCTTTCCGTCGGAGTGGAAGCGTATTTCTGAAGTAATCTATGGAAGGACATTTTCTCAAGGGAAAAAAATCATTTATAACCCGATACGCTTTTAAGCCTCCGCTGGTGGTGGTAGGGGAGGAGAAAGATACTCGCTGGCTGGTTGGAGGGTAGATAAAGGTTCTTTATCGACCAATAGAATTATTTTTTACAGCCTCTATTCCTCCGGCAGGTAGGAGAGTCGAGTTTTGATAACCCCCTTCCCCCAGAAGAAATCCATTCATGGGAGACCCCCGATAAACCTGTCACTTGCAGTTGCTTATCAAATTGTTGATTAAAATGATCTTTTATTATATTTTATTCGTAGACATTTTCTGGTATTTTAAAGAACTGAAAATGAAACGAAATTACAAATAATATTGTCCGATGATCTTAAATTCGTTTTAGATCATATTGCTATCCAGTTTATGAATACCCTTCGTTGAGAGAAAAATATTACATCGCAATTCAGGTCAATTCTCCTTTGTGGATCAACTCTATCAAGGAATATTGTTGAAAAAACACCCGGGAATGAGCAACAGGAACAAATATGTTCGAGTTGTGCGATAATTGTCATACCTGCATTTATTGTCTAGCCTTCTAGAATTATTGGCTATGATATGCATATTCATTGAAATTTCAAGGTTTTAATAGAGCAATATTGTTTTGGAGTTTCTTAAGAAACTTTTAAAATACGTACTAGTTTGAATATAATTATTACGTTATAACGTTGGTTGCATTAGTGGGTAGTATTGTTACGGTCAGAGCCGGAAGGAGAACCGGCTGAGAGGATTAGGCAAACAATGGGATTAAGCCGGAAGGGATCAAAGGTAGTCTAGACTCATCGGGATCTGCGTGGAATATTCTAGGTGCCCCCCACCCCAATCTCCCTTGCCTATATAAAAAGGCGAGCTGTTTTGGCCGGCAGTCAGTAATAAGCAGTGAAGTAATAAGCAGTGAAGTAATAAGCCAGTGAGTAGCAGTCGTTAACTAGTGTGTGAGTTACAGTGAGTTAGTATCAGTCTGTAATAAGTGCTTAGTGAGCAACAGTGACAATTAGTGGCCGGGTAATAAGTGTAATAAACTGTGTGGCAGTTTGTCATATTTGGAGAGTCTTACGGTCGGTGGACTTTAGTTAGCGAACTGTAAGTGTTAATTTGTAATTGTAAACTATAGTGTAATATTATTGTATTTGTACAAATTTATATAAATAGTTTAGTTACTTAGTATAAACAATATCTTATATTATTTGTATATAATCTTAGAAATTAGATAACAGTTAGTAGAATATTATTATTGTAAATTGATATTAGTTTAGTAATTTAACTGTTTTAAATAATCTCATTGTATTCTTTCTACTTTGTTAATAAATATTAGATTCTTGAATTAAGTAATAGTTTAGTCCATTTTACACCCAGTAGCCCGTAACAAATTGGTGTCAGAAGTGGGATATTTTGTGTAATTGTTATTATTTTGTAATTATTGGGCTACTGTATAAAAAAATGGCATCTCAGAGTCTTAAATTAATGGATTTAAAAGTTGCGGATTTAAAACGGGAATTAGAAGAACGTGATCTGGATTCTTCCGGAAATAAAAGTGTACTGCAACATCGCTTGCGTCAATTTTTTGTAGAGTTAGGAGAAGATCCAGATGATGTTCTGTTTGAAACCGATTTAAGCAAATTGTCTGCAACTTTTAAAAATGAGTTAAGCAATGTAGAAAATAAGCTAGGTAAGGAATTAGGCAATGTAGAAAATAAGCTAGGTAATGAGTTAAGCACTGTTAAAAATGAGCTAGGTAATGAGTTAAGCACTGTTAAAAATGATTTAATGGATACATTAGAGTCTAAGTTAGGCACATTAGAATCTAAGTTAATGGAAAATGTGGATAATAAAGTAGCTGATGTAGAATCTAGGTTAGGAGAAAAATTAAATTCAATTGAAAGCAAACTTAGGCAAAGAGTGGAAGCTATAGAGGGACTTATGAGCAACCCACCGACGAACAACACCGACCGTTTCCCCGAGGTCAGTCTTCATAAAACTATTCTGCCCGCCAATAATGGGACGCCACCAGCTCACAACACCATTCCAGTATTCGACGGAAAGACGCCGTGGGAGGACTACATGACTCTCTTCGAGACAGCGGCTTCGATCCACGGGTGGTCACAGGAGACCCAAGCTTCAGCGTTGTGCCTGGCCTTGCGTGGAGACGCCTTGGGAGTTCTGCAGGGGATACCCATGTCGGAGCGGTCCAACTACGGGGAGCTGATAAGAAGACTGGAGATGCGTTTTGGCCACCGCCACATGGACCAGCTGTATCGCTCACAGCTGAGAAGCAGGGTCCAGAAGACCAACGAGACTTTGCAGGAATTTGAAGCGGATATTGCCCGGCTGGTGAGGAACGCCTACCCATCGGTCACCGACGATGTCTACGAAAGCTTGGCTGTCGACAAATTCCTGGATGGACTTCGGGACCCAGAGACACAGCAAGCAGTGAAGCTCGCCAGGCCGAAAACTTTGGGAGACGCATTATCCCAGGCTATGGAGTTCGAGGCTGTTAGGCAGTCTGTACGGGGCCATGCGCGAGTTAGAGCAGCAGAAGCGGAGCCTAATGTGGTCCCTAGCATCGAAGACATAGTAACTAAAGTTTTGGAGGCTCTCAGGACCCGTAAGAAGGAGATACGCTGTTGGAGCTGCGGCCAACTTGGACACCCTAGAAGCAAGTGTCCATCGAAGAAGCTAGAAAAGCCACAGGAAAACTAAGTAGGGTTGATGGGAAGGGGCAACTGTCAACCCGTAACGTCAAAGGCCCCAGGAAGGCCATCAGAGTTGCGTCAATAGGAAGCAGAACGAACAGTTTCTACGTTGATGGGATGGTGAACGGGCAGCTGCGAAGTCTGCTAATAGATACCGGCGCAACCATGACAATCTTGAACTCGAAAACACTTCCAGCTGAGAAGATCTTACCAACAACTTGGGAATTACGGACTGCCACGGGACAGCCAGCCAAGGTCTACGGAGAGACAGTTGCCACCTTCATCATCGGGGGTCAACATCTGAAGCACCGCGCTCTCGTGGCAGAAATCGATGAAGATGTCATATTGGGCATGCACTTCATGATCGCATACGGGATCAAGCTGGACATGTCGAAAGGTGTGTTGACGATGGGAGACGAGGAAGTCATCCTTCGGCAGGGAAAGGATCTGTATGCACGAGTGCTCTTACTAGAAGACACCACTTTACCTGCACAGAGCCAAATCGTGACGCATGGGACGGTCGAAGGACATCTACCAGAGGGTCAATGTGTACTACTGGAACCCGGAACGCACGAAGAACAAGAGATCGGACGCGGCGTACTGGTTGCTAGGTCTCTCATCAAGGCCGGACGGACCACTCCAATCCGGCTAATGAACCTGAACAGCTTCCCGGTAACGCTGAAGAAAGGAACACCGGTCGGGGAGTGTACAACCGCTACCTCAGTGGTTCGTCAGCTGCAACCTCGTCCCACCGAGCTCCGAGGACTGCCAGAAGAACTAAAAGGATTTGTTAACGAGTCATGCCGCGACCTTTCACCTGAACAGAGCGAGGAAGTGAAGAACATGATTATCAGATGGCATGACGTCTTCGAGATCGGACCAGGACCACGGGGCAGAACGGATATCGTCCAGCACAGGATTGACACCGGGGATGCGAAGCCCATCCGACAGGTCCCGCGGAGGCTGCCGTTAGCCAAACGGGAGGACGCCGAGAAGATCATAAAGGAGATAGCGGCTGATGGTGTCATTGAGCCTTCGAGTAGCCCCTGGATGTCTCCTGTCGTATTGGTGAAGAAGAAAGACGGCACAACGAGGTTCTGCGTAGACTACCGTCTTCTGAACAACGTCACCAAGAAGGACAGTTATCCGCTTCCCAGGATTGACGATACGCTGAACACCCTGGAGGGGTGTAAACTCTTCTCTACCTTGGATCTCCGCAGTGGATATTGGCAGGTTGGATTGGCACCTGAAGATAAAGAGAAAACGGCGTTTTCAATTGGCACCGGGCTCTGGCAGTTTACAGTAATGCCGTTCGGGCTTTGCAATGCTCCTGCCACATTCGAGAGGCTGATGGAAAATGTGTTAAGAGGTCTCTCTTGGGAGGTATGCCTGGTGTACCTAGATGACATCATTGTGCTGGGAAAGTCCTTCGCTCACCATCTGAAGAATCTGGAGAAGGTCTTCGAACGACTGCGTGCAGCGAACCTTAAGTTGAACCCGAAGAAGTGTAATCTCTTCCGAAGGCAAGTCAACTACCTGGGGCATATTGTGTCAGACAACGGAGTTGCTGTCGACCCAGAGAAGGTAGAAGCGATCACCGACTGGCCGGTACCTCGAGATAAGCACCAGGTGAGAAGTTTTCTCGGGCTCTGCACCTATTACCGGAGGTACGTGAAAGGATTTGCTAACGTCGCAAAACCGCTTACCAGGCTTACCGAGGAGAAAAGGACTTTCCATTGGGATCACGAGTGTCAAGCATCCTTCGAGGAGCTGAAGAGCAAATTGAGTAGTGCTCCTATTCTGAGCTATCCACATCCTGAGGGCAAGTTCATTCTAGACACAGATGCCAGCAACATCGCTATTGGAAGCGTTCTCTCTCAGATCCAAGATGGAGAAGAAAGGGTCATTGGATATTTCAGCAAAGCACTCTCAGCTCCGGAACGCAACTACTGTGTCACAAGGAAAGAGCTTCTGGCAGTAGTAAAGTCCATAGAACATTTTCATAAATACCTATACGGAAGAAGGTTCCTACTGAGGACGGACCACGCGGCTCTAATGTGGCTGCTGCGATTCAAGTCACCTGAGGGACAAGTGGCGAGGTGGATTGAGCGCCTTCAAGAGTATGACTTTGAATCTGCTCATCGTTCTGGAACGAGCCACAGGAATGCGGATGCACTGTCAAGAAGACCTTGTGAAGAAGGCTGCAAGCATTGTTCTCGACAAGAAGAGAAGCAGGCAGCGGTATTGAGGACTACAGTTGTCATCGACAGTTGGCAAGATGCAGAGGTGTCAAAGGAACAGGACGAGGACCCGGACTTAAAACAAATAAAGGAATGGAAAATATCGGGGCGAGGAAGACCGGCCTGGCAGGATGATCCTCCAATGTCGAAGAATGTAAAAACGTACTGGGCCCAATGGAACTCCATTGTAGTGGACAACGGGCTGCTGAAACGGGCATTGGAGAACGCGGAAGGAGATCAGCGTAGGCTACAGCTCATCGTTCCAAGGAATAAAGTGCCCGAAGTGCTTAGAGAACTACATGACGGTGTAACTGGCGGCCATCTTGGAGTTCACCGGACATTGGAAAAAGTTCGTGAACGCTTTTACTGGGCAAACCTTAAGGACGATGTGTTGGACTGGTGCAGGCGTTGTGCGACTTGTGCGGCTTCTAACGGACCAACAAGAAGAAAGAGGGCCCCTATGAAGAAGTACAACGTGGGAGCACCGTTCGAGAGGATAGCGATCGACATCGCTGGCCCTTTCCCTGTGACGGACGAAGGTAACCGATATATTCTCGTGGCCATGGACTATTTTTCTAAGTGGGTGGAAGCGTATGCCCTTCCGAATCAAGAGGCAGTCACGGTTGCAGACGTACTTGTGAAGCACCTCGTCAGCCGGTTTGGAGTACCCATGGAACTTCACGCTGACCAGGGAAGAAACTTTGAGTCTGCAGTCTTCTCCGGGATGTGCGAAGCACTGGGAATACGGAAAACCAGGACGACACCTCTTCACCCTCAATCGGATGGCATGGTGGAGCGCATGAACAGGACAATGGGTCGATATTTGTCTAAAGTGGTTTCCGACCATCAGCGAGACTGGGACCAGTATCTTCACTTGTTCTTGTTAGCCTACCGGAGTTCAGTCCATGAAGCAACGGGGCAGACCCCCGCAAATGTGGTGTTCGGCCGAGAACTTCGTTTGCCTTGTGATCTGAAATTCGGGTTCAAGCCAGACGAGGAAGTTAACGGAGAGGAATACGTCACGAATCTACGGAAGCGGATGGATAATATCCACGAGAAGGTTCGTGCAAACATCCAGGGAGCCTGTGACAGAATGAAGGAGCGTTACGACATCAGGGCAGAGAAAGGTGGATTCCAACCTGGAGATTTGGTCTGGCTACATGATCCTCGAAGAAGGCGAGGCTACTCACCTAAACTTCAGAACTCCTGGGATGGCCCGTTTGAGATCATCAATAGGATAAACGACGTCATCTATAGGATCAGGAAGCAGCCAAAAGGAAAACCCAGGGTAGTCCATTTTAATAGACTGGCCCCATACAAAGGAGACCATGGCCCGACAAAAGACCAGCAAGTCAGGTATCTCAACAACGTGGAGACCAGTAAGGTATCAGTTGCACAACCTAAGGTACAAGGTTCCCGTGGAATAACTCAGACAGTATACAGAGATATCTTCTCGTTACCCGCGGACTATTCTCTGGCCCATTGTGTCGCCGAAGATCTGAGGACTTCCCGAGGGATTGCAACGGTGTTCAGGAAGAAGTTTGCTGGAACTGAGGAACTGGAACGCCAAGGACCAAGCGTCGGGAAAGCACTCCACCATACGCACGAAGGACGACACCTGTTCTACTTAGTTACCAAGTGTGCTACTGATCAGAAGCCCACATATGACGCACTGCGGCGAAGCCTCGACGACTTGCGGAGTAAGCTTCTGAGACTGCGTGTCACCAAGCTCGCGATCCCTAAGTTGGGCTGTGAATATGACGGCCTGGAGTGGAAGGTTGTTAGGAACATGCTTGAACAGACATTCGCCAGCTCTGGAGTCGCCATATTGGTGTGCACGTTCAACCCCTGGAAAGGAAATGCGTCTCCATCGAGGGAAGCTCATAACCGCCCGATTTCTCCGGACTATGCTCTGGGGCAGAGCACTTTTAAGGAGGGGGCAGTGTTACGGTCAGAGCCGGAAGGAGAACCGGCTGAGAGGATTAGGCAAACAATGGGATTAAGCCGGAAGGGATCAAAGGTAGTCTAGACTCATCGGGATCTGCGTGGAATATTCTAGGTGCCCCCCACCCCAATCTCCCTTGCCTATATAAAAAGGCGAGCTGTTTTGGCCGGCAGTCAGTAATAAGCAGTGAAGTAATAAGCAGTGAAGTAATAAGCCAGTGAGTAGCAGTCGTTAACTAGTGTGTGAGTTACAGTGAGTTAGTATCAGTCTGTAATAAGTGCTTAGTGAGCAACAGTGACAATTAGTGGCCGGGTAATAAGTGTAATAAACTGTGTGGCAGTTTGTCATATTTGGAGAGTCTTACGGTCGGTGGACTTTAGTTAGCGAACTGTAAGTGTTAATTTGTAATTGTAAACTATAGTGTAATATTATTGTATTTGTACAAATTTATATAAATAGTTTAGTTACTTAGTATAAACAATATCTTATATTATTTGTATATAATCTTAGAAATTAGATAACAGTTAGTAGAATATTATTATTGTAAATTGATATTAGTTTAGTAATTTAACTGTTTTAAATAATCTCATTGTATTCTTTCTACTTTGTTAATAAATATTAGATTCTTGAATTAAGTAATAGTTTAGTCCATTTTACACCCAGTAGCCCGTAACAGTATCAAATTCTCATTGGCCAACCGTTGGCTTAGAATCATTTCAGCCCTTACCAATTACTGCAGGACTTGCATCGAATCGAGTACCTTTCAGGTAATGAAGAGGCACAGGTTTATTATTTTTAAAGGATAATAAATTAACAAACCATAAAAAATAATTAAAATTTATTGTTATATTTTTTTTTATAACTTTCTTTTCTCCTTTAATAATGGAATTCTCTACTGTTTGATTTTTCTCAATATAACGAGTATCAATGTTTTTTCCCGATGCGATACATTTTGTATAAACCCAATGGACAAAACATATATAATGCAGATACCCATCGATTTCCAGAAAGCTTTTGATAGCATCAACATAAAATAACTGTGCCAGGATTTATTTCAAATGAAAAAGCCACTGCAGCTTGAACGCTTAGAAAAGTGCTCTAAGAAACAAGTATCGTTTAATGTCCTACTTCAAAGTTACACTTAATTAAATAGCCTAATGAAAGATAACTGTTTTGCATTCATTATATTTAAAACGGCTCTAAAATATGCGGAAATACTCCTTTTATGAATTCAGATAGGAGTTGTAATGTTCAATAAGACTGCTAAATACCTAGCTGGCTTTAGGGGGATTGTTTTGATCCTATTGGCAGAATATGCACTAAGCTTTCCTTGAGCTTGAGAACTGCAGGAAAAATAGAGGGGCGGAAAGAAATAAAATATGAAAGTAATGGATTTTAATGCCAAAAATAAAAAATAAACATGAATAGATCAAGGATTTTTATCTCTGTTGAAATTTCATTATTCGAAGATATCTTTTTTTGTAGGGGGGGGGGGTGGTAATTGCTGGAAACGGTATTGAATATGATAAGGAGAAACTAGGGCGAATATTACGAGAGAATATTAGAGTGGGTAGGAAAGGAATATTCAAACAATATCGTTCTGTATGTGTACACTTTGGGAGTGGAGAGACTCAGTGGTAGAGCACTGAGTTGCCATACGGGAAATCCTGGTTCAAATCGCTCTGCAGGCCATGACTTTTATTTAGTCTGTTTGTAGCCGGAGATGGATCATATTGGATCTAGGACCCTCCTGGGGCCCATCCATCTTCTTTAAAAATTGGGTACCGAAAATAGGGGGGGGGGGATCTAGGGGTTGAGCGTGACCTAGGACAAGTCACCTCCTTGCAGAACTTTTGTCCATGAAACAGTACAGTCTCTACCATGTACTGAACCCCAGACCCGTTTATGGGTTGTAGTGGTACATGTTTTTTTTCAGGTATATACACTTACGGAGTGGCTAGTGTATTTACACGGAGCGGAGTGTCTCAGTGGTAGAAGGTTGAGTTGCCGTAAAAAAGGTGTTGGGTTCAAAATCCCGATCGCTGGCGGATTTTTTTTTAATCTGTTAGCTAACGGAGGTGGATCCTATGGGATCTAGGATCCTCCATGGGCTCACCCATCCTCTATGAAGTTGGTACCTAAAGTAAGGGGGGTAATATTGCGGTTGAGGGTGACCTAGGACAAATCACATACCTGCTCACCTGTTGTCCAACAAACAGTATATACTCCACAACGAACAAAACCAAAGAGCTTTGAGACCCTCCATGGGTTGTAGTGATGCAGTTTTTTTTTATTTTCTTTTGTTTTTTACACTTACAATACAGTAGAAAGGTGAGTGTAACCACTTTTGATGCATTATTTGTTTAATTATTAATTTTTTTAATAACCTTTAGGTTCTTGATGATTTCAATTTTTAAATGCTTTTGTCATTATTCTCATTTTTGTTTTCCTTTGTGCTTTCTTATTTTTATCATTTTCAGAAATATGATATGATATATATTACTATACTAATATGGTATGATATTTACAGAAATGTGATTTATATAAAAAAAATGAACGTCGAACAACTCTCAAGGATGAACGTTAATCAGTTTAAGAGATTATCACTTTCTGAACTTTTTAATAAATTTAAAACAAAGTGCCTAATGCATAAGAGTTATAAGAGAAGAAAGACAAATTCAAGTCTTATTTTTTTATATGTTCAAGTTTAAGTATTTCATTACTGACTTATTATCCATACCATTTTTTATAATTTATATAAAAAGATGTGCAAATTATTTTTTCTCTTTAAACTTCTAATATAGTTATTGAATGTTTCTAAAATTAAGTTTATGAAGCAATCAGTATCTCAAATGGATTTAAATCTGCTTGAAAATGAGTCAGAAATAAATGCAAAAAAGTTTATTTTAAAAATGAATAATAAATCTGAAAAATTCAAACAGCGAAATAATATAACAGTTTGGAAATGGTGAGGAAAGATACTACATATTTTTATTAGTATATAAACCGATTCTCTATACTGATAAGAACTCTCTGCGATAAGAGCACTCGAACTTTACATCCGCAATAATTACAGCTGCCTACTCAGAATGGTTGTTATTTATTTGGCTATTGAGTATAAAAAGATGTGCAAATTATTTTTTCTCTTTAAACTTCTAATATAGTTATTGAATTTTTCTAAAATTAAGTTTATGAAGCAATCAATATCTCAAATGGATTTAAATCTGCTTGAAAATGAGTCAGAAATAAATGCAAAAAAGTTTATTTTAAAAATGAATAATAAATCTGAAAAATTCAAGCAACGAAATAATATAACAGTTTGGAAATGGTGAGGAAAGATACTACATATTTTTATTTTATTTTTATTTTATTTTTATAAACCGATTCTCTATACTGATAAGAACTCTCTGCGATAAGAGCACTCGAACTTTACATCCGCAATAATTACAGCTGCCTACTCAGAATGGTTGTTATTTATTTGGCTATTGAGTATGACGTAGTTAAGGATGATTTTTCAATATTTCATTTATACATTTCATAGTAATTAGTTTTCTGATAGTTATGTGATAACACTTGTATTACCTTTAACAGCTTATGTATACATGTACTCCCAATATATATATTTTTTTTAATTCAACCCATTATTATATTTTTTAAGTCGGGACGTTTTTATACTTTTCTAAATTGTCTAAAGAAAATAATAGTTGAGGATTTAACAAATTAAACTTAAATCGAATTAAATTATATATTTACATATTGATTACAAATCATGTGTTCTTTGGAAATGCATATTTCCACATTGTTTTTTTGTTAAATACAAAATTAAAATATCAATTTATTATTTGCAATATACTAATATTGCAATGCATTATTATCAAGTCAAAATTCGTTTTCATCCTCCATTTCACCGATTATCTTCCTCTGGTCGGCATTTCGTTTCGGGAGAGACTATCCAGCCAAAGCGGCAAACTTTCTTTCATTTGTTTCCTGAACAGAATTCACCCAGGAAGAAAAAACAGATGCCATTTCCTATTCAAGTCTAGACATTCATATCGCACCTTCTGATTCAAGAAAATTTATGATCTTTGTGTGGTTGTGATGGTTAGCGATAGACAAGGCAGTGCTACCGTCGTTCGCTTTGGCGTTGATATCCGCGCCGCTGTTGACCAACATCGTCGCTACCGGGAGGTGTCCCTCCAGTACGGCCAGGTGCAGCGGTGTTTGCCCCGAGTCGTTGCGCGCCTCCGTGTCCACCGCTCGAACGGCGAGGAAGAACGCTACGTCGAGCCATCCCTTCCGGGCAGCCAGGTGGAGGGCCGTCGTGCCGTTGTTGGTCCCTACGTTGATATCCACCCCGTGATCTAACAGCCAAGCGACGGCCTCTTTGAATCCTTTCAGAGCAGCAATGTGGAGCATCGTGGTGCCCATTGAGGTCTTCGCGTCTATATCAGCACCATTCTTCACCAACTGCTCCACCACATCCAAGTGGTCCTTCGCCATGGCTGCGTGGCCCGGGGTCTGCCCCCAGATGTCTTTGCTTTCTAACTTAGCTCCGCTTTGTATTAGCGCAAGCACGCTCTCAGCGCAGCCCGCACTCGCTGCCTGGTGCAGAGGAGTCTCTTCCATCATATTGGCCAGGTCCACTTGCGCGCAGCCACGACACAGTAATTCTACCAAGTTCGCATTCTTACATCTGGCCGCCACAGCTAGTGGTGTGTCCCCGCTGTTGTTCCTCCTGTCCACAACAGCCTTGAGCCTGATCAAGGTCTCAGTGGCGACCACACATCCGCTGGAGGCCGCCATATGTAGGGCCGTGTCTCCGTTAATCGACTGTCGGTTCACATCCGCACCTCCTTTCACGAGGCGCTCAATGATGTACCTGTTAGAGCTAATGTGAAGAGGCGTCAATCCGAAATCGTTGGTCATCTCCACATCCGCTCCAGCCTTCAGAAGTGAGTCCACTGATGCCAAGTTTCCCGCCGATACGGCAATGTGTAGAGGAGTTTCTCCGGTGATGCTCTCTTCGTTTACATCAACCCCCGCTGCCACTAGTTCCTCTATTGCTGGTACATTGTTCTTGAGTATCGCACAGACGAGAGGGCTTATCTTGGCGTCGTTCTTGATAGTGGTATCCGCACCTCCTTTTAGAAGTACTTTCAGGCTTTCCAAAGAGTCCCTTTCTATTGCGATATGAAGCATCGTGTTTCCGTTTAGTGCTTTCTTATTGATATCAACGCCAGCTTCTAACAATGACCTAACGAAACTGTGTTTGTCTTCTTCGACGGCTTTCTGTAGTAGAACGTTCCTACTGATTTCACGGAAACTAACACCAGTTCGTAAATATCCTACAGGTAAAATAGCTTTATTTCGTGCTTCGAATGAGCTAAGATTCGACAATCTAACACCATTCTTGTTATTGCCGGTCCCTTCTATAATTTTCTTTTTATTCTTAACTTGTTTTGTCTTTTGATCACGATTTTCTGTTATTGTCAGTTCATCTTCAACCTCTTTTGTAACAACCTCCTGTAAAAATAAAATTTCTTTTTAGTCTTAGAATTTATCTCTTACCATAAGGTACTGTAACAAACCATATTTTCTTTATCGTAAATCTATTACATTATTAGCTTATAATAAATAATGTTATCAACTATCTATATAACGTGCATTCAGGATTAAAATGGTTCGTTGATAGCAATAGTTCTTGTTTTGAGATTCAATTTTTATTTTTCAGCATGATAATAGTTAAATATCATAGTTCATTTCAATTAAGACTGCACAGTATATACAATTCGTTGTTTAGTGTTTGTGTGCTAAGATATTACTAAACATTTTTGAAACTGACCAATGAGTTTCCTCTTAACTACCTTGTTCGTTGATGTGTTGCGTTTCCTAAGAGTATAGATTCCGGAGGGCAACCTCACAATCCCGTTCCTCCGCACCCTCACATCATACTTAGTTCGAAGCGGGGCTATTATATCCAGCAAATGTTGGGGCACTTCTAGAGATCCGTAATCCAGCATCTTTCTCAAGAAGGTCATTCCCCTTGCCACATCTTTCTTCGCAAACATGAAGTCGTCCTTGAGCCATGTCTTGAGGTATGTGGACTTGATCTGTTCCACGTTGTTGGACTCTTCTCCTATGACCGCTGTGAGACCTATATCCTCAGTGAAAAGGCCATAAAGAAATATAAGAACAACCGACTGAGATGTAGTAAGCTCTTCTATAGTACATTTTCTGCTATAGATCGACGTGTTTGCAGCGTACTCAAGCGCTGCGGTAATCTTCTTTCCTATTACTCCGCTGTAAAACTTGGATATTTTGGGATTATGGAAAGCGCTTCCTTCGATTTTTTCCGAATCCTTTGATTGTTTTCTGTACTCCATATCTAAAACAATAAAGCAAGGCAATTATTATCAACATAGCTACGTTTATGATAACTGTTAAATAGATAATATTCTAAAAACAATTTTTTTTTCCAGTGTTCTAGTTTTCAGGATCAAATCTAAAATACTGTTTCTAATTAGGGGTGGTTAAGGAACTAACACCTAGGGCTGAGTTAAAATTTAGCTGAGAATAAACATGAAATACAAAATGGAAATTTAATCTAAATATTGCTTTTAGAGAGGAAGTTATCTTGTCTAACAATCCACTATCGTAATTTTTAAAACACCATTTCGTTACATAAAAGTATTTTGTGACATTTATTTTATTTTTGTATAATATTAATAAACATATTTATAAATTAAATAGTCTTAAGCGGGCACGTCATGTCGCTAGAATGTAAATAAATGCCACTCCAAGGATGGTGATGACTAAGCTGCTACAGGAACATCGAGAGGTCGGTAGGCAAAGATTAAGATGGATAGATTGTGTAATGAATGATGCAAAGAAAAAAGCAATGAAGAGCCTAGATAACAACAGGTCTTGGATTGGTCTTGGAAGAGGTCAGGACTCGCAGGGGATTGTAGCGCCAATATAATAATAATAATAATAAATCAATTAATGATTTCAAAGATAACGATCATTTTTCTAAATTAAATTTGAATTTATACCTATTAAAGAACTTGATTAAGTGAGCCATTAATTTCAGATAAGGTACAATTAATTTTTGTTGACGTACTTAATCATAAAAAGATAAATTTAATTAATTTTCAATTCGAAATTCTATTTTTTGATGATAAAATTAAAATTTTGGATGATATCATGGTATTTTTTTTATTTAAAGTTCACCACAACAACTCGGCCCATGGATTTAGGTCAGAAATTGTATCATAAATAAATAAGTACATGAAATATGTCTGATAGTAATTAATATATTATCAAACGATATTATTTGGGAAACAGACTTATGAAAAATAAAATAAAAACTAGAGTTGCAATATTTTATAAAGTCATATTTATTACAAATCTGAGCATCCTGCATTCGATAAATTTCTAGCTGAGAACAAAAAATCGCTTGCCAGAAGCTTGTCGTTTTTAGATATTTTTTCATCTATTATATTAATTTGTTCTACATATTTGTACATAAAAAAATATTATCCGCCCCTGTTCTGTGTTCTATGAGCAATGTAACGCGGAATGGAATCAATTTTGGACAGAAAAATTAATTAGCATGTTAAAGTTGTTAAGCTCTGACAAGTCGTTTAACAATGAAAAAAAGATCCAAAATTGTATAATTTAGCCTATTTCGAACCCCAATTTTTCATTAATCGAGATCTCAGAGTGCCTCATGGAAACAGTAGCACCCATAAGTTATATAATATACTGAAATTAAATGTCACAGAATGCTTAACAACTTTAACTTCAGCTTCGAAATTATTATTTAACTCCCAAAAATATATCCAGGAGTTTTACACCTTAAACTCATTTTTCTTCAAGCTAGGCAAACTTTCATCCAACAACTATGTTGTAAAGTTTTCCGAACCCGAATTCAGCCATTGTCAAAATTTCAGGTCTCACAGCTACAGTTGGTTTTTCTCCTGGTTGGTTTTAATTACAAACTTGTTTGTTTGTTTGTTTAACGTTACTTTGTGCTCCTATGCGAGCTAATCGGACGATACTACCGAGAGAGTCCTAAATTTTGCCTATCCAGGTTTAATTAAGGTATGGATTTTTAACGAGTACCTATCGTACAGGCTGAGGACATCAAAATACTTTCTGAAGGACGGGAAAACCAAGGATTTTTTACTCCCTTTAAAAAATCCTTGGGCCACCTGCCGGAATAACCCGCGATCTTGGAATTATTAGGTAGTTATGCTAACCACTAGACTACAGGTTAATAGGAGTTATGTTTTGCAATATTGCGCATTGATGTGCATATATATATAAAAAAGTAATAAGTAAAAAGTTAGTTGACTTTTAATCTTTTTTATTCTTATTTTACCCTCCTAATTTATTTATTCATATAAGTGCCTAAAACTTAAGAAGGCCTCAGTTACAAGTGTTATATTGTATTTTTTTTTTGTATTGTAAATAAATAAATTAGGAGGGTAAAATAAAAAGATTAAAAGTCTCCTTACTTTTTACTTCTAAATACACAAACTTTAATGAACGCTGCTTAGGAAATAGGGCTGAAAATAAATTCGGATAGGACTAACTATATGGTCAGTAGAAGGAAAGGGCGAAATTTTGGTGATGTTGTTGTAAGAGGAAATTAGTTCGAACATGTGGATTAGTTTAAGTACTTAGGGTCTATGGTAACTGGAAAAAACGAAATTCAAGAGGAAATAAAGGCGGGAAATGCTTGTTACTATTCGGTCTCAAAATTACTAAGCTCGCGTCTTTTGTCCTGAAATCTAAAAATCAGAATTTATAAAACAATTATCGTTCCATCTCTTCTCTATGGATGTGAAACTTGGCCACTAACGCTGAAGGATGAACAACGTCTTCAGGTATTCGAAAATAAGGTGTTACGTATAATATTCGGTCCAAAAAAGGACGAGACCACTGGGGAATATAGGACATTACATAACGCGGAATTGCGAAGCTTGCATCCGGTAAATATTATTCAGGTGATAGCGTCGCGAAGATTAAGATGGGCATGTAAAGTTGCTGGGCTTAGTAACAACCGAATTCCCAAGATGTTAATAGGCGCTGTACCGACTGGGAAACGTCTAAGGGGTAGACCGAGGCGTAAGTGGGAGGATTGCGTTAGGAATGATCTAGCGGGTTTGGGTTTGGGTGGTGCTCCGTGGACGGAGGTTTGTAAACATAGATTGGTGGTATCGGCATCGAGCCTTCGGGTTCGTTAAGCCTTTATTTATTTACTTTTTACTTATTGCTTTTTAACAAGTACTCACCTGTACTTCGTGTAATTAGCCTTTTTATTAAGTATTAAAGATAGGTTTAGCGTTTATATGGACCTGGCTATAACTTATTGCAATGGGTTTTATCTATTACTGTTTGATTCCTTTCCGTTTTCAACCAGATTAAGAATTTAATTTATGATTTATTTTAAACTTTTGACACAATTATTTTATCATTTATCCTCATGATGTCATCCACACCCTATCGAGTAAAGTTAACTTAAATAAAGTAAGAGTAATGTTAAATAAAGGAAGAGGCAAATTAAGAAAGAATACGATTCATCTGCGGAATAAGAAAAAAAAAAGGTGATTGGACCTAGATATATAGGCACCTATTTAATTAATAAGATATGAGGACTTGCTTGTTTTAATTGTATATCGAGGCAACTTCTTAAAAACAACTCTGAAATTAAATTGTTTCAACTTCAAATTTTAAAGTTTATTAGAGATTCGATTTATTTGTGAATGTAATGGATAATATTAAATTGTATATGTCTTACCTATTTCTGCTGTACTTTTGATCGGTAGAAGAACCCGAAATAATCCAGACACGACTCCTTGCTCGAAGAATCACCAACTGAAGTGTTTATTCGGTTGATTAACTTATAAAGTTCATTTGAATCATGTTGGTACACATTAAACTGCACTTGAGATAACCAAATGATAAGGCGTCACTCGATACCAACCAAATCGTAATCGGGTTATTCAATTATTTATTTTTAATTTAGTGTGATTCATTTTTCTTATATCATCTTTAATAGGTGCAACACTTATTAAGAAAAAGTATACAATATAAATGGAATCTAAATTCATTTCTTCGAATACAGATATTACTTTCTTATGTTATAGCCCTATCGTTTCTAATATACAGAATGGACATGCGTATGTATTTCTGTATGTATACAATATGATTAATGAATTCGATTTATCATTGTTCTCACATAGAAATCAAGAGTTTTCTTTACACAAAACATTAATATACTTTCTTTATATTATCAAGCAAATATATAAGTTTTCTCATTTTGTGATTGTCATTGATGTATATTGAGACTTATTGAAAACAACTCTGTATCAAATATTTACTGATTAAAAAAATATATATTGCATTATTTTTCGAGAAAAAAAAATAACTTCAACTTTCATTAGATAATAATTCGATTTATGCAAGTGTGTATGCATTTTTAAATATAATGGATGCTGTTAAATGAGTGATGATCTGTAAGTGACAGCATTTTACCAACAATCCAAGATGTTTAAATAAATTGTGTCAGTAATCATGAACGTCAATATCCCAAATAACCTAATCTACCTAGTATGTTTAAATACTCATAGAGATGAAGCTGCATTCCGTATTACCTTAGGACTGAGTACATAAAATGTATATCGGTTGTAATAGTTTTTTAATGAGTATTATTTACAATTGTATTTTAACATTTTTAGTTTTACAATTATAAATTATTTTATTAGCTAAATTAACTCTTTCTTTACTTCATTTTTATGTCATTTCCCATCCTGCCTTTAGGGCAATTTTAGTACTGGTATTTGTAAGAGATTGATGTTATTGCATTCCTGTGTAATAACAAAATATTTATAGCTCGAAATACTTCGCTGTTGCTTCATTGAAGTTTTTTTTTTATATCATTATAATCAACATAAAAGAATTCCCTCTGCGTCCCTTTTTACAATTTGTCTCATATATTCGTTTAAAAAAATGTGCATCAAATATGCTTTGTGAACCTTTTCCAATTTTTTTATGAATCCGTACCAGAAATTTTTTAAATTGTGATATATTGACAATGGGACTATTTATTGTTTAAACTGTAATAAAAATATTTTTAATAACTATATTTCAATCATCTTAAATTTTATTTTAATTATTTAGCTTTAACAATTGTATTTGATCATTAAAATGTATTTTTGGTTGTTACTATTTGACATTATTAATTTGTATAGTTATGAAATTATACAATGACTCACTCCATCGTATAGCTAACAATTCGTTGTAGTAAGTAACGTACTCTTTATTTTAATTCTAAATGATAAGTAGGAAAATTTTCGCTTACATTTTTTCTTTTTGTTGTAGCATTTGGAACAAGAGACATGCCAACAAGATGTTCGCTTCTATTCTATATTTCTCTTCTCTAGGAAAGATAATCTAATATTATCATAATTAATATTTTACATACTTTTTTTCGAATCATAAATGTTTTATTGATATTTTCATCACCTTTTAAACCTTGGAATTCAAGAAATCTTCTGATTAAAGATTGTAGAAATGTAAAAGAGATAAACTTGAGACTATTTATTGAACTGTAATTAAACCCTGATACATATAGCGTTGTTAGCTATCAATCAATAATTAATTAATTATTTTGATCCATCAGTGTGTTTTCATTACAGGAAATTACTGAATGCTTTATCTCAAAATGCTCAACAAAAACAATTTTAAGTATTTGTCTCATGTATATCCTCTTGAGAATACCTACGTCAAATAATACGCCTTATGTTTCTTGTGTAACTATGACGTAGGATTCCTAAAGAAACCCCGTCATATTCCGGGATTCCAAAGTCTAGAATGTGCGAGTGACTTATCAACAATTAGAGTCACAACGGAAATGAGGTGTCTGGTTATAATTATTGGATATTTCGAAACATTGCACAACTATTACAACGGAGGGTTCCAAATTTTCAAATGAAAATCGAAGTGCCATCAAGACTGCTTGTTGAAGCAGATACGGTCCCTTCAAGACAAAAATCTAGATAAGCTCTTTTAAAGTCTATTCCCGGAGATAAAGTGAGAATTTCTCGTAGCAGGGAAACTCTTTTCGGATAGTTAAGGGGCTCAAAGAGTTTCGGGTCTGGTTCTATGTTTAGGGTGAAATCGTTCTTTATCATGTGTATTATCAGTGATCGTGGGTTGCATATATATGTTTGTGTATACAAACACACGCATATATGCTCAAAATCTATCAATAATGTCACCAATATTTTTTATTGTATTTTACCAACATTTCATTTTCTATCATTTTTTTCTAAACCCTCATTTGTCAATTTTTTATGACAAAATAATTCTGAATTCAATCTTATATAATGTTTATTTTTTTAATTAATATGGTTTGAAAATTTTTGTTTGATTTGTTGCCACCGTAAGATGGAGTAAATGGTTACATTCTGGGTAAACTTTTGTAGTTAGCTTACATATTGGAAATGAATATGTAAGTTAATCACAAAATATGAATTTTCATCATTGTAAAAAACTACACGGAATTACCATCTCCATAATCCTTGTCTTATTTCTCTTTCCTCCTCTCTGTTAGACGATCTCTCTATAGGAAGATCAAAAATACAATGGCCTAAAGACCTGTTCAGGAACCAATAATAACATATCAAAAAAGTACTATAACTGCAAAACGAGAAGAAAAATCATGGAAATCAAATTTGCTGATTGAGATGCCCCTTCTGAATTAGTAGCCAGCAAATTCCTATGTTTTCCTCAGAGCTGAGCTGTCTGATAAACCTATGAAACCTTTGTGAAATAAGAATTCTTTATTAACAGTGTATTGTTTACTGATAGCCTTAAAAAATTATATCATAACCGTTTGACTGTTTTTAATGGAAGATGTACTCTGACGATGTGTTTAAAACAAATGTTATTAGAAGTACAAAGTTAGTATCAAAATTTCAACGAAGTCATTTGAGCTGTTACTTTTGACAGTGGTATAAATCCATTTTTTCATACTCCCGATATCTTGAAGTTTCCATTCGAATTACGTTAAAAATATGCACAAAAAGGCAAATGTCTTTATCTACAATTACTGTGTAATACCCTAGGGTAAAAAAAGGCCTCAGTTACAAGTGTTATATTGTATTTTTTTGTATTGTAAATAAATAAATTAGGATGGTAAGCGAAAAAAAAATGTCTTTATCACTTATTACATAGAAAATTGTGATATTTTAAACCCTATACACCTTTTAATTTTTTTAATAATCATTAAAATCATTTAAAAGAAATAACCCAAATAATTTAAAATGTTTTTTAAAACCGAAATGGACTTAAACAACTTTAAAAAATAACAGCTCGTTTGTTTGTAGGAAAGACTGTTTTCAGTTTCAGAAATTTTATCTTCGGTCTCGAGCCATTTAAAAATACCCAGTCAACTAGATGAAACTGAACCTTTCATGTTATGAAATACAAACTTATAAGCTCAGAATATTCGTGGTACCTACGTGATTTAATTATCCTATACAGTATAGAATTACCTCTTGTATGTGGGTTTCCACAAAAATGGCGATGTCTCTATCTGCCTTACTGGAATAAAAAAGGGTTCCAAGGGAGGTTGGTGGTTTAAAGGAAAAAAATATGTATATGTTTGTTCACACCCGCCTAACGAAGTTAAATGGATAAACCCATATTGTCCACTCTGTCTCTCAGAGTTTTATTAAAAATTATTTTAACATTTTTACCGACTAGAATTTCACTTAAATGAATTTTTTCTTAGAAAATATTATGTTTTGTGGGATTAAAATCTATTCATTATAACAAGCTTTATTGTTTAGTCAATCATTCTTCTCGTTTATATTTTAATCTAACATTTATCTAACATATTTATGTATTTTATGATTTTTTTTTTATTATCCTGTGCCACTACAACTCGTGGAGGGTCTGGGGTTCAGTGGTGGGGCAGGGAGGCGATTTCTCCTAAATCACACTCAAACGCTAGATGTTTCCCCCTTATTTTGGGTACCTTACTTTATAGTGGCTGGGTGAGCCCCGGGATGGTCCTAGCTTCCATAGGAACAGATTAAATAATAGTCCAGCGAGCGGAATTTGAATCCAGGACTTTCGGCACGGCAACTCAGTTCTCTACCACTTCACTCCATTTTTTTATAAATCAAGAGAGAAAAAAACAATATCTCCAAACCATAATTCCTTAGCAGGTTAGTACATTATTGAATTGAATTCATACTTATCAAAATATTAGTCAGTATATTAAAACATTTTAGCATTTATTATGTTGTCATATTGTTATCGTGAAGCAATCGTTTTAAGAGTAAGAGTAGTTGATTCAACCTTTTCGTTAATTTGTCACATGGGATTTCCAGAATGACCTTATTGTTTTTATTTTATTTATTTAATCAACACTCCTTGCCTTACGACATTATGGCTTTTGACAACATCAACATGTTGCACAAGATGCGAGGTATCACTATATTTATTACTATTGACAGAATACGTGTTAATATGGTCTTAGTTTTCTACTGCACCTCCTTCATTAGATCGTTTTCATGGAGTTCATCGTTCTTCTTTTTTTAAGATTGAAAAAAATTATGAGATTTTTAGATGATCTTGATCACCCTTCACGGTTCTTGGTTTCATTCGGCTGAAAGCTCTGTTTTTATTGTCGGCACCTCATGCATTGAATCTTCTCAAGGGGTGTGAATTAATAATTACATCTAATTACAATTCTTTATGTTTTTCTTCTTTAGGTTTGTTTGTATGGAAGTAAAATGCTTTCGATTCTAAATAAGCAAAGGAGGATACAGCCCGGCGAATGAGCGGCATTTTTTCCAAAATAAGTTTCTTGTACTTAAGAAGCGGAATCGTGTTTTCTTACTGAATAAGCGGCTATTGGCTTGCAGAGGAGTTATTGCCAATATTACAACTCCATTTCAAGCCGAAAACTACGAGAATGACACGACTCTGCTTTCCTCAATACAGTCTACTCTCTCTGGACAAAAAAATAGTTTAACCATTCACCAAGACTTCGTATATAGCTTTGTTGGTTTTAGTTTTTATGTTCATTAGTTCTTTATTTGAAAATATATTCAAAATTATTCTCTACTAATTCTGCCCATAGTGTTTGGAAAGTTAAATGCCATTTATTTTTCTTGGTCGGGGTGAATGAACTACAACAGGTTCTTTTTTCATTTCGACAGAGATATGTCCAATTATGTCACTCACAGGGACGTTAGGAGTACTATTTAAAATATTTGTATTATTTGCTGAAATATAATAAGTATGTTGAGGTACATCTGGTATAGGTTCACATGTTCTGCACCTGCATCTAATTGATTTACTTCAATATTATCTGAATTACGATATTATTTATATTTAAATTATCATGTTATTTTGATAGATTAGTTTTTTCTATCGTACTTTTTAACGTTTGCTTTTTGTACTATAATCCATGGAATTCATCATTTTCTCATCGTTTTGAACATCACTTATTAGGAAATATTAGAATTATTATAGAATAAACATTTCATTTCAAAACTCTAGAAAGAACGGCTACATTGCTTATTTGCGCAAGTAATTCCATTCCCTTTCATTACAAAAGTTGTATTTTTACAGAACTATACTCAAAAGCACTTTACGAAACCATACGGGACTGTTTCATACATCAGAAATTCAAACATGATTTTAGCTTAAGATAACTTCACATTACGAGGCTTGACAGCAGATTTTAGATAAAAATCTCTTTTTCTCTTTTTATATTTATCCACATTTGTCATGTATAACGAATTGACAATCAGCAGATTTAGTCTGTATAGTTTTTTTTTAACGTTATATTTTTTTTTAAACGTAGTATGTTCGTAATTGTTCGTCGACCGTTGGTATTCTTAAGTCAGTATGGAAAGTTTTGTTATTAACGAACCAAAGTGCTTTTGTGATAAGTCTGATTATTTTTTTAAAAAAAGTTTGTAGTCGTTTTCTGTGAGTGATAAAAATATTAAATGAAGGGACCAAATTCAAGATAAAATATTTTACAAAAGAGTTTTATGATAATCGAATAATTTATTGGCTCACTCCTCCAATTTCCATTTTATGTCCGCGTCCGGATCAGCTAATAATGAGATGGAGTGGCGTAATCGTTCACCTAAAAAATTTCATGACAGTGCCCTTCCTAACTCTTTTCCTCTTCCTACGTTTAAATTTGCTTACTTTGGATGCTTCAATTTACTAAGTAGATTCTTCACTTTGGCGAAATGAGAAAGGTTGCTAATTCTTCTGTCAATTTGTCACTGTGTCCATTTAAATTATCTTGAAATACATTTTTTTTAAACCAATACTCGATTTATTTACGTGAAAAGTTTTAATTTATCAGTGTTTAAACGTTTGTTGGCATTTATACGTTTATTTTACATTTTTTCATCTCTCAAAACTCAATATTCGATGTTTGTGGTTAGTTAAAACATTCCTGCGACATAATTATATTCTCTAATTTTAGAAAATGGAAATCTACCACAATTTTTACAAAAAGCGATTATCTTCAATGTAAACCACAAAAAAAAGTATGACTCACTTGATGGATACCCAAACTTACTGGTACAAACATTAACTTACTGACTGACACATTACCATCTCTAGAGCAGGGATCTTCTACTGTGATATGAAGCATGCTAAGAGTGCCTTCAATGGGAGGTTTCTCCATACAAGCTTCCACGAGAAGCTTCATCCCTTCGTGGAGGCTTTCAAATGAATAGCGCACATACTATGTGCCAAATGGCATTTGTTTAATTTCTTAAATAAATATTTTTATTGTTATTAAATTATCTTCAATGTGACAGTTATCGTGGAATCTCACTTCTTGGAGTAGCATAGAAATTATTTTCAAACATTTTATGTTCAAAGGTTAATACGTTTACTAATAATATAACAAACTATTATCAGTGCGACTTCCGGAGAGGGATGGCCACTAATGACCAGATATTTGTAATAACGCTCAAAAAATAAAGCCCGAGATCATAAACTTGATCTTCATTTCTTTTTTATCGACTACCCAAACAGAGCAAAACTAACCGAAACTTCGCTAGAATTCAAGATTCCTCATAAATTAATAATTACGATCGACAAGAGGCTGAGTTATAGTGATGTTAACATTGTCAGTTACTGTTGGGAGTAATCTGAGCCGAACTTCTGTATCTCCACTGGCCTGGATAATAGACTTACTGCTCCTCTCTTACACCTGCCCTTGCATTGTGTAATGAATAAGTTAAATAATTGTAATTCTCAATCGTCAGAACTACTACTATTACTAGGAGTAGTAATAGTAATTTTCCCCGAATCCAACATATTGCTGTCTATTTACTAAACGAATACCTTAATTTTGTAAAATGAAAGATTAAAATCTATACTCAGCGAACTGATATTGGAGCGAAAAAGCTACCCATAATACCTGTTGAAAGCAGTGTGAATATAAAAAAGAGTAAGTAAGATAATGTTAATATAATTTATAAGGGTATTAGTTGCCTATGGTGATTTTCATAACTTCGTTATCGCTCGTTTAAGATTACACTTTTGAGAACTGTATATTTCCTTGTTTAGGTTTCCCTTGGAACCGTAAACCGTCGGATCTCTTTTTTTTTATCATTCAAAGATCTTCATGGTATTTACTTATATAACTTTTACTGGTATAACAAGAATAACTTTTTTTTCGAAGGATATTGATTTAGTTTGTGAAACGATGCCTAATATTGTTTAACATTATTATTTTAGTATCTTATTTTTATCATATAAGTTAAGTGAGAGATTATTTCTGTCTAACTTAACAAACGACATCATGGAAAGAAATTCCCTATCATATATGAAACACATTGTTTTACTTCCTAGTACGCAGGAAGTTTGTTCTAATCAGGAATATCCGTTGTCAGATTTCCATAGAAATATCATCTTTTCATCACTGAATACATTTTTCTAGATTCATCGTGACATTTGTACGTATGTACATCGGAAAACTATAAAAAAATCCTAAAAATAGGAAAATAATCTTTTGTATTTGCGATTGCCTTTCTTTTATTGTCACTTCAGTATCGCCTCAACTGATGCTTTACTTATACGTGCTAAGAGGTACCGATATGATTTCTTATAGTTTTTTTATAAAAATATAAAAAATCATACTAATAATTACGTAATAATCTTTATGACATAGTGAATTTTAGTTAAAATTTTTAAACCTAAATAAATAAATAAACTGTAACAGAAATGATGTTTTAGTAAATATACAGAATCATATAAAATTTCGATTACCAGCTCTAAACCGGAATGTGTACATCAAATTATTTAATTCAGCATTTATTAATTATATACAAAGGTATTAAACATTCGTAATTTTCTGTATATTTTGTTTGTTTATATTTTGCTGTATTCTTTGATAATTATTAAATATTAAATAAAAATTACTTTACTGTGACACGTGCAGATTTTATTTAATTATATCGGAATTTTTTTCTGAAGCCCCAATTTAATATGCGTACAAGGAAGTCATACCGATCGACATGGGAGTTTTTTATTTTATTTATTCTAAATGATTCTCTATTTCTTGAACTAAATTGTTTTTTATCACAAATAAATAATTATGAATAAATCATCGACCCACAAGTACAGATGTTTATTGTCTCTGTGCTTATAATATTCAGTAAATAGAAATAAAAAATGATAATAAATTAAAACTTTTTTTTTTTACCGTTTGCTATGTAGCGTATTTTCCTTATGTACCACATCCATAAGTTTTTCCTTTCACTTCAGAATAATTGAATATGCCGTCAGAGTTTAAATTGTGGTTAAAAAAAAAAAGTTGGAATCCCGAGAGCCATTTATAATGAAGGCATATAAATGGCCAGGATGCCGTTTTTCCGCACCTACTGCTTCCCACACTTTTCCGACCTGTGGAAATTGTTTTTAGTAGCCTTTAAATCAGTCTGATTTTGGCAAGACTTTTATACCTACTACATCACAGGATAAAAAAAATGTATATATTTTTTTTTTTAAATCCTTCCCCATCCTCAAAACACATATTACTTTATACAATGCATTATTACGGATAAAATAATATGTTACCACAATTATTCTGGTCATTCAGAAGGAATATGTTAGTAACAATATGCGTTCATGTTTAAAATTATATTATAAATTGAAAATAAATATTTCATTACACACATTTTTTGATTATTTAAATAGTTTCTTTATTTTTATTAAATATTTTGAAACTCTCAAGTGTATTATTATAATACAGGAAATAGTAATTAGAATGAATATTTACATAGTAGTATGATATATAAGTAGAGAAACTACCCACTGGTATTACTCAAATAACCAATTCAACTTAGAAGGTCGCGAGGTCATTTTCTTTTCAGGCGCTTCGTAGGATTAGTAGTCACTTTGTGCTTAGCCGGTACCCAGGGTTTGGTATCCGTCATTGTTTATAACCTGATCACTGATAATTCTGATACTTATAATACCTACCGTCTTATTCATATTGATGAAAATTGAAATTTGACTAAAACATCTCCCATACTGTCCTTGTCCATAAATCCATTTCATGATGTTTTTCTCATAAGTTCGTCTTTGGAATTATTTCGAATTTCTCTGGAATTATTTCACAGGTTCTTCTTTTAAGGACGGCCGTTACTAAAAAGTTATTCTGTTAATTTTACATAGGCAATAGCCAAAGACAATACGACAAGAAGACAAATTTAAATTAAATAAACAAGACAGAAATTTGAATAGACAATAAAGAGAATTAACAAGACAAAAATACTTTTTAAAAATTAATTACGCACACAATTAATAACTCAAATGAGCCGAATAATTAGAAAATATTCCATGAGATTAGGAGGTAGGCTTCATGGGTACAGGCAATGTCAAAAGTACTGATTAATAAATACGAGGAATGATTTTATTCGTATTAAAGTAAGAATCATTGAGAATTTTTCGAAGTATATTGTCTTCTTTGTAAGGATTAGATACGAGAGGGATTCGATGTCTTAATGGATCTCCAAAGCTCTGCTCCGTAAGTTCAAATAGGTCATTTATATGAGGTTTTAAAAAATTAATTAGGAGCTTAGACCTTTAGTCTAATAAGCGTTGAAGTAGCCTGAAACGGGGAGCAGTTTCTTGTCGTTTAAATCTACTATTAATTAATTTGATGTGCAAACCCACAGAATCCATCAATTAGCCTAATTAGTTCTAATGATATATCTAATTAATCCCTATTAACCAATGCAGTAAATTATAGGTGTTTGCCCTGGCATCGATCATATAACAGTAGGTATTGTACCACCCAATGTGGATCTTCTCATGTCGCTGGAATTTACAATATTTAAATTATATATTTAAAAAGCTTTGGGGCTCTACTAAACCATCCAATTCATCTCGTATCCAATCCTTACAATCCAAAATCCTTTGTAAAATCCTCAATGCTCCTTACTATGTCACAAATAAACTCATCCATCATGATCTTAATATCCCATATGTTACTGATTTGGCCCAATCCAGATACCTATCCTTCCATGACAAGCTCCATACGCACTTGAATCCGCAAGTCTCTCAGCTTGCTTCCCATACTATTCCTGATAACCCTCCGAGGCGTCTGAAAAGAAGATGGCCTCGAGATCATCTACTATAGAACTTTATTGGAGTGCTACCGATGGGTAGTTTCTCCACAAGTGTTTTTCATGTCATATTCTAAATTTTAGCACATTTACTTGTTATAATACCATTATAGTTGTAAATATCATTAAATTAAATTTAAAAAAATATATATAGTTTTTAAAAAAAATTATCAAATCATTTAGGCAGACTATGAAACATAGATAGTAAGCTCTTAGAGTGTTACAGATTAACTATTAAAAATTAAATTACAATCGTTCAGGAAATAAAATTATTTATAAAAATGATAGACAAATATAAAAAGCTGAAATAAATTAGACAAGCTCATTACACCTTTAGGTACTTCTTTTGCAAAAATTAAACTAAATAATATATTTTAGCAAGAAGAATATGTTTTAGAGCAAAGAGGTTATTATTAACCTGAAACACATTTTGTTGTTAATGAAATAAAAAAATATTCTTTTTACATATTTTGATTCTAAAGTTCTCTGTTACTGCTCCGATTTTATCATGTTTCGATCAAATGATATGTAGGTTGAGATACTACACGTTTAATTAGAAAGTAGGCTGAACTTGTGTGATGAACCCTACATTCAAGCTTTTTCACCTTCCCAAACGCCTGGAAATGGTCATCGACGGTTGATTTAATCGCTTTCCCTTGGCAGTTCTCGAACAGTTGTTCTGGGGTTTACTTCCATTAAAGCTCGGAGAACATCTTCATCAAGGGGAGAACTTCATCCATGGCCCTCTTTATCTTCAAGACTCAAGTCACCCTCTCGAAATATCTGAGCCTTGAGCAGTCCACTTACTTATACTAACTTCGCCCCAGGCTTCATCGATATTTCTGGCCGTTTAGGCCCCGGTTACAGAGATGGACAAACATAAAGAGTTTACTAGTTGGAGAGGTTTTTTAAAGAAAACGTTATTTTTCGGACAACGCCATGCATTACTAACCCTGAAGAAGAACTACAATGTGGGTCGAAACATTGGTTTCTAATCAATAGTTTACTAAAAAGCCTTAATATTATTTAAGGAATAATTATTTAACCTCAACCCGGACCAATTTTCTCCACATTAACTATTCAAGATGGATATTACTTTATTTTTTATTATTAGCCTTCAATTAAATCGATCGAGTGTCATTGCCATAAAACGTTAGTATCATGAAAAAAAGGTATGCCCCAACAGAAATATGCAATATTACCCTCATAACATGCATTAATAGCTTACGGTAAACGACTGTTAGATTCGCACCTATTGATCCGCTGCCGGAAGTACCGATATATTTCATCGTCGTAATTCTTCATCGTTACTTCCACTTTATACCGCGTCGCCCTGAAGGCACCGGCCACCTTTGAGCCATCCATCAGTCAAGGCAAAGCCTCCAAGAACTAATAGCTTTCCGTTGTGGAGCTAATGCCACATTCGGCAGTTAATAAGCTACTATGTGATCGAGGAGTTTAGGTTAATGGAATAGACTAGGCAGATATATCTTGAGGAGGATCTATCTATATATAACTCTGTTGTAGAACAGAATGATTAGAATTGCTAAGCTCAAATAAGAAAAATAGTAATTAGATTTCCTACTTTGCCCTCATTCCTGGAGAAGAAGCTTATTTACCCCAAAAAATTGTAAATAGTGTAATTATGGTATGAATGTGTACAATTATTTTATTTTTAGACTTTATTTTATTATCATTTTCGCACTAATTTTTTTTATTACCGCATGTATATATTTTTATTACATGTATGTATGTATTTATTTTATTTCTGTTTGTATCAGTTTTGTTTTGTTTTTATGGAATGATTGTGTAGCTACTTAGCACTATTACTCATTGCCCACAAGTGGCAGATTGTAATATTTCAATAAAGTTTTTAAAACCTTAAAAAAAAAAAAGTAACTAGATTATCAACATCTGGATTATTTAGGGGTCATTATTTTCAATTACCACATAAAGTCTATAATGTGCTTTATTTAACACTCTTAAAAAACACACTTCATATACAGCTATTATTACTAAAAATAATTATTGAATAGAAGGTTATGTGTACCGGTACCATATTTAACGATATTCCCGCCACAAGTACAGCAAACATATCGTCCCTGCCATCGCAAAGTATCGAATGTGAAAAAAACACAGTTTTCGTTTTCGAATTATAGCAGTTGCTTTAGGATTGATAATTGATATATAATTCATATAGAGGCATCTATCAGTCACAAAAACAATGTAAAACGAATGTCATTGGTTTGACTATAGTCACTAATTTTTATTGAACCTTGAAACTGTTTTTTTTTTAATTTTCCTCAAATGTATCGATTTTCACATTATATAGTTGGAAATAGCAGGGACGATATAATCAATCTACTATTGACTACTGTCAAATATAAGAGAATAAACTCAATCTGCTGAACTTTTTATTATTTTTTTTTTTGCGCACCTACTTCAAGTACCCTACCACAACTCGGGTATGTGAGGGCCCTTCAGGTTACTGATGGCAGCTCAGATTAACCGTGCGAAGAAGTTTTGTTTAAACTCGGACTGTGGTTTTTCATGTCAATTAGTCGCCCATATGCCTGGGACGGTCTGCTTTAGGAAAGAAACATAGGTTCCTTTCGGCTGCTGTCCTCGAACAGGACTAAGCATCCATGGATCTATGCATAGCAGTTTGTAAATTTGGTCCGGAGGCGGAGCCTGTTCTTCCAGTGATCTGATTGGCTGGGTTCCAACCTGGTGGTCTCTGATTGACTGAGTGACCTCGACTGGCTGACTTCTGATTGGTTTGTCTTTTCTTTCAGTTGTTTTTTTGTTTGGTTTCCTCTTGGACACTGGTACTTTTGGAAGCCATAATTTGCTTAATTTATAACCATCTTCTCTGTTGGGAATTTCCGTGGATCTTTACTATTTTGATTGCTTCTAATATTTTTATACATTAGGCGAAAAACTTGACGATGTGGTCGAAATCAGAAGTAGTAGTTAATTAAAGAAATTAAAAAATATTAAATTAAAAATAAGTCTGTATGGATATCTATTTCTAATATATATTAACTTGTACCTGTTTTATATTGCAAGTAAGATATATTTATCATTTAAAGCCGAAAAAATAATAGAAGTACAGAAAACTTATCGTGGGTAAGTATTTTATATTTGGATGTAGGAAAAACAAATTTGAAATACATACCATTATGTACTATTTTTCAGTTTTTTTTCTAGGTATAAATCAAATTGTCGTGGACTGTTTTTATAGATTATTTAATAATTTGTTAGCTGAGTACTGTGTTAATTTTAAATTCTGTGTAATAAATTAAACATTGTACTCAACCACTTTCTAATTACTGTTCAGAAAGTAACTTTCATAATACATTAGAAATGACTCTGCTCTTAGAGCCTGAAATGCATGGAATACTTAATAGGAGGCTATCATGGTGTCGCGTTTGATTTCGGTTTCGATGCATTAATGATTAATCTTCTCTCTGGGGTTATTTATGCAATCGTTGGAAGGAGAATTTAAAGTGGAATAGTATAAATTGTTTAAATAAATAACTTAATTTATGGAAGATTGTTAAAACTAATAATTATTTGTTTATTTTAACATTACTGTTAACATGTGTGCTGCTATCAGGTATATGTGCTTATGTATTTCAGTATGTACTAACAAAAAGTGATAATCCGTTGTAATAAAATATTTGTAAAGATAATTTTGTTGCATTAAGTTTTTTGTACCTTTTTACTAAATTTATATAGTATTCGTCGATAACTTCACTAGATTAATAATGTGCTAGTATAAATGTTTATTGGCATTGAACAAAAACTAAATGATTCCATAAAAATAGTTTTAGATGTGACTATAATAGGTTTGTTAATTTTAGGTCCAAGGTCCAAATAAAGAAATAAAAAAAAGAAGCCCGTAGTTACTAAGTTGTATTACTTTATCAATGTATCATAACATAACCAAGCACATCACCATAGCATTGCATAAAAATAGCATAGCACCAAATAAAAATAATTAATTTTTAGAAAAACACAACAAGAATTGTATTCTATTCTATTACTAATATGCTTACCGCTGAGCCGCAAAACAAACTTGTTAATATCAGAAAATTGTAGCTACTTCTTGACAAAATAAAAAACTAAATTGAGGCAAGGTATACATCCACACGTGACGATAGCTCACCATATAATGAGATACTGTGGGCTTCAAAATCCCTTCGGTATACACCGATAGGTAGCACCACCGGATTAGATTGTCGATGAAGAAAAGGCATTAGTTACAAAGATAATTTTAAAACTTAAAATATGGTCTTATCTTTTAACTATATAACCATTTTATGTTAAATATGTACAAATGTCAACTCCTAAATTCATATACAAAATTTATTCTAATATATAGGATCTACCATTTTACATAATATTAATGTCATTTTAACATTTTTGTTTTTTTATTTTCACGTTATACTTATTCTTTTATCTAAGACATCTCCAAAAAAAAAAAAAGTGAGGATTTCTACAAATTTTACTTTCCGTAAGTAAACTTCATAAACCATTCGAAGATTGTATCTACACTTTTGTTTACTAATGAAACCAATAATACAACAAAACAACCAAAGAAAGCTATATCTTGATTTAGTCTTGGGCGTCTGCGTTCATACTGTACTTAACGAAATAAATCTGGATTTCAACATCAATCGGGTTGAAATCCCCTCCTTGCAGAACCGTTGTCCAAGAAGTCTTTACCGCATACTGAATCCAAGTCCCTCCATAGGTTGTAGTGGCACAGGTCTTTTTTACTATTTATTTATTTGTTTACTACCAATAAGATTTTTGAGAGAAGGACTTCAAGATTTAAAAATAAAGAGAATGCCGCAGGAGCTATGCAATGTTTGAAGTAATCTCTTTACTTAAGAGTATTTTTTTTTATAAATGTTCGTATTTATAAATTCGGCATTAACGAAGTAGGCTGCTATGTTTTACAATTAAAACACTTTAATTTTTTTAAAAATATAAAAGATAATTCCATTTCATAGATTTTTTTTTAATTTCAGTCAAAATATGTTAGCTGCTTTGTGTTCATATCTTCCTTACTTAAGAAGGGATATAAAGCACTTGTCGAGTGAATCCTAAGAACGGCCAAATCTTGCCAGGCGAACGGATATTCGTGATTAATTGATAATCCCTCAATCTGAACCGAGACAAAAACTTAAAATCAAAACCAGAGGTAACCCGCGGTGGTGAATGGTCCTATTTTTTGTTAGCAGACATCGATCGAGCGTCCATTGTCACCGGAGCCGAATCAATTAGAAGGCTCTCTATCAAACCGCCAATCACCGCCTCCTCCCGGTCGCTGGAGCCTCCCTTCCAGGGAGTATTCCAGAAATATTTATCACGGGACAGCCGCTGGAACCACAGCCGATACTGGGATACTCCAACGGCTGGTTGAATTTCCATGGGATCCAAGCAGGTGGGATAAATGTGAGACCATAGGGGAGCCATAAATAATGGCTGTGAAATAGAACCCTACAGAATGTTTCAGTTTTTTTTTTTTAATACTTGATATAATGGCGATGCAGTAGTGGAATCTTTCTCAAATTACATCAAATTATATCTCCACTAAGCTATTTATTCAGAAAATTTAATCAAATGTCCAGCAAAGCAATGCACGTTTTATGTCAATATTCCTTTGAATTAAGGCTATAGCTCCAATAAATTCGTTTTGAGAAAACATTAAACGTTGACATGCAAAAGGTGATAATTCATGAAAAAGTAATTTTACAGGAGAATCAGAAAATTGTTTTGCCAAACAAAAATTAAAGTTTCAAGTGGATGATAGTAACTACTAGATACTAAACCACTCCCAGTTTTGACTTACTCCTCTTTCTGCCCTATCCTACGCTATAGTGTGGTATACGGGAGCCTTTCAAAAATGCTTGAGGATGCTTGATTAAAGCAAATAATAAAGCGGGACCTCTAAGATTTGTCCTTGGAGGTCCCGCGTGTCCAACCTTTATGATGAGTTAAAGTGGCTCTTCCTCCCTCCCTTCCGAAGGCAATATTTTCTCGGTCCATTCTTATGCCAGTCCATTAAACACCCTCATATATCTACTGTATCCTCCAATTAAAATCCTTACTCCAACACCAGAAAACAAGATCAAGTCTTTCCGATCTCTGTACTCGTTCCCACAGTACCAAAGCATTCGAGCGTTTCTTTCTCATCCGTTCCACCACAGTGTGGAACTCAATCCCTCCTTCTGTCCGCCATCCTTCTTCACTGCCTTCATTTATATCCTTATAAACATCTCCTGGCCTCTCAAAAAGATCCTCTCTAATAGAACCTAGTAAAGTTAAGTTCAAATAAAAACATAGACTCAATTTGTAAATTTATAGCAAAATCTTTATTTTATGTGGTTTATTGTTTCCTAAGCGGATTAAGAGATGGTCGATATTACTGATATTTCCTACTGGTATATAATATACATAATTATAACTTTACTTCAAAAGTGTTCAATAGTTTCTGAACAAATTAACTGGTCCTTGTAAATTACCTTCTTTTTAATGAAAATTTGATACGAAATACATAATAGTAGAATCGATGTTACTAATCTAACTGAGCCTTCTTTGAGAGAACTCTTCCCGACAGGGCATTCAATGGTCGGTGGCGGAATGGGTCCTCCGGGGCTACTCAATACCCCGCTAGCGCAGAGGGCATAAAGGTCTCCCTGCCAACTTCCATGACTTGCGAAAGAACATTAACTTCTCTCATAGCACATCTGTGTTCGAGGCCGATATCGCTTATGGAGGGAATTCATAGGACTTGCGAAAAATATTTCTTTTAGGCGCTCGCTACAGCGGAGTTATCATGTTGAAAGATCATTAGAATCTATTATAGTTGCTAATCTACTAGAAATATTTTATCTTAGATTTAAAGCGAGTCAATTAGTTTTTAGCCGCCTCGTTTACAAATAAAAGCGGTAAGAGCGTAAGAACGGTTTTTGTGAGTTTTAGTGTAATGAACAATTACCTCTACTTTTCTATTAAATAAACTTATTACACGCGTTAATAAGTAATCATTAGAAAAATTTTGAAAAACGGTGTGTGGGTCTTGATGTTTTTTAATTTAAACTACAATAAAAAAGTTGTTGGTTGTGATTGGCTGGCATTGGATTCTTAGGCCTTTGTCGAATCTTTTTAAATATACACCATACGATTATATGTGATTAAAAATATCTGCTGGTGAATTAGCGATTTAGTCAAACGTTTTCCAGAGCGAATTGATTATATTTAAGTAATCATGTCATTCTTGTAGTTTTTAGTTTGAAATGAAGTTTTAATACAAGCAATAACTCCTTTTCAATGCCAGACTTACCCCCTTGTTCACTACAAAAATATGATTCCGCTTCCCTAAATACAAGAAACTCATTTTGAAAAATTATACGACTTAACCAATTATTCATCGTTCTGTAGATACAGCCTGTCACGTTTGTTATTTTATTAGAAATTTACATTTTTCTCGAATTACAACTCTTTTTTTTCTCCCATATACATCACGGTTCTCCACAATTTTAAAGCTTTTGAACACCTCTATAATCTCTTTAAGTTGAGTTGAACTTTTGAAATACATCCGTGCTTTTTTCTGTAATTAGCTATCCGATTATCTGCATTTGAGATAATTTTACGGAGTTTTTTAAAATAGAAAATACGACTTTTGAATGTTACTATTTTACTAAAGACGTCCTTTCTTTCGATTTCAAACAATTAAATGGCGTAGTTTTCAACCACAAACCTTATATTTTAATTATATAATAATTAATTGTTGCGTTTGAAACTCACTTAATTAATATTTTAGTCTAGTTAGTTAAGGTTACCTGTGTTATATTCCATATAGGCCAATGTGCTCTAACCAAGCAGTGAAAAAGAAATATAATATTGCCTCAATAAACCAGGGTCGTCACTGTTAAATCCACAGGACTTTTTCTTCATCCAGTACTGTTCGCAGCTCCCAATGAGTATAACAGACAAAGATATTTTTGTATTTTTTTCATAATAGAAAGTGTCATCTCTGACTTTAAACTTATACATTTTAGGAAGTATTAAGGAAGATTTTAACAAAATAATACTTTTTATACTGAATGTTATTGTCATTATCATGTGGAAAAGAAGGTATTGCAGATCCACATTCCCTAAATGCAAACCGTCTTTGCCCTTGCTTGAAAGTCACTTCCATTTGGGTAACTCCTCCACTTTATTATTGATCAAGAAAATCTTCACTCGGCGCTATGGTCTAAGGAGGACCTTGGCCTCCAGGCCAATTTTCCTCCACACTGACTGATCTTCCGCTCTTCTTCATGTTCTCACATCCAGGAGTCTATGGTCTGCATCAACATCATCCAGCAATCGCAATCTAGGCCTGGCTGTTCCTCTTTCTCCATCTGAACGCCCTCCATGATCAGCTTTGGGAGCATTTTTTATCCACTGTACTTGCCGCAACCTTCTTTATCTTGCTTTTTTTGAAACAAGACACTCTATCAGGATCTCCATATAGGTCCTTCAGTTCATGATTCTTTTTAATACGGAAATGATATCCTTCTTTGATTGTCCCGTATATTCTGCTAAAGATCTTTGACTCCCAAGTATTCAATAACTTCTCTTGCTGCTTGTATTGGATCCACGTCTCCTCACCATATATGAAAACTGGACGAAGTATGATTTAAATCAATAAATTCGTGTCAGTAATTGTATTTTTTTATTTATTTTCCATCTGTTGCAGTTATTTTATATTATTCTGAAAGGGTTCTCATTTTGTGATGTGACTAAATGTCATCAAACAACTGAGTAATAAAATTCGTAACCGACAGTGAATTCTTATATTAACGTGTCCTTTGATTTATAACGTTATTAGTGAGAATACGCAAAGAAAAAAATTTTCCTTTGTACCTTTTCGACCATTGCTGCCGGACAGGAGCACTGATGATATTTGATGGTACATAGGCCGTAAGAATACAAAGCTAACCTAATACGAGCGGCAGGAGCTCATTCATCGCCGCAACAAAGCTCGCGAATCATCATCGTTTGTCCCGTGCCTAATGAGAGCCGACTTTTACACCGGGAACAAAGAACTTCATTACAAATCCCAGGATTCAGACAAAGCTGCAATATTGGGCCTGCGGCTTTGTACCCGCTACCTGCATAGCTTACGTTTTTCCCCGCTTTAATTATGAATTCCCACCTGAATGTAACTGGTCATTGTTACAAAATATCCCAAGGTAGCAATCAACAACAGATGTAAACGGAGATCTTGGTATTCGTGAATAATCGGAGGGCTAATTGAATAAAGTGTCAATTAAGTAAGTTAAAGTAAATTATAATTTCCAAATTAATGGTTTGCCACTGTTTAAAGTGGGATATATCCTTTTATGGACATGGTACATTCCCGCTCTGGTAATCTACAGTATATATACTTTATTATTTTTGTTATTATATTAATTTAAATAAATGAAATATTATAGACATTGACAATGATGGTAACAGATATATATGATACAAAATATTAATTACTTATTGTGATGGTGATCTGTAAATGGCATTATTGTTGTGGTTGGCCGTCTTTCTAAGTACTCTGTCGGCGCCTGATAAGGTTTTCTACTCCTTGAGGATGTTGAGATACGTCAACAGTCATCAAATTGTGTATAATATTCCCCAATGAAATAATCTTAACTGAATAAAAAGGTGTATTAATTTTGAACGATTAGTAATTTTTCGGATATTTTAAACATTTATTGGCATAAAGGAATATATTTAAAAAAATCATTTTTAGTTTTCTGACACCAAAAGGTAGTGCCATAAACCATGTAAATAGGATAGAAAGAGGAGTAAATCAAAACTGTTAGTGATTTAGTTTCTATGAACGGTATTAGTTACTATTTTATTCTTGAAATATTGATTTTTAGTTGGAAAAAGAGTTTTTTGCTTTTCCTGTTAAATAACCTTTTCTTGACTTACTTTTCCATGCCATTATATAGGGATAATGTGGAAATAGGTATACTGAAAATATAATAATTAATTAAGTTCAAACCTGCAGTGAACGATAATTTTACTATATTTTTATTAAAAGTATATTACCATAAATCACATCTATCCTCTACTTATTTACTTAAATTCAATTTTAAAAAGTTCCATAGAAATTTAGTTTCCATCAACGTGTGCATATTGATATTATTATATATACGTTATTTTATTAACTTCTAAAAGAACATATATTTTTTGTGTGATTATCCATTAGCCATTTTATATGAATTTAAATGTTACATATTTATTTTTCTAAAATTTTGAGCTTTCCAGCGATATATCATATATTTATATTCATGCATGTAGTCAGAGGCGAGGGGTTGTATTCGCTTCCGAAATATATTTTTTTTACAAGAAATCAATATTTGTGCATGAAAAATAAATGATTCGTTCAATTTTAACGTGAGTGTAGTCTTTTTCAATTATAATCTGATCCTAAAAATAAAACGAACAACACAAAATGGTGAAATTCATAACAACTCTCAAGTTAAACCTTGTCTATGAGTCTATTCATGCGTTGTATGTCTCTTGTACCGATAATTTGTTTACGATCTGAAAAATGTTTTATATTTTATATGTGAAAATTCAATCTCTCCTCTAATGAGAGAAATAGTTGCTTCTGCGCCAATGAGTTATTGATTATGTGCTTGTTCTGGTGATAAAAACTCAAAAGTATATTTCTTATGGTTCTTATAATAAATATAATTAAAGATCAATATTTTTCTTTTTTTTCTGATCCTAACATTTCTAAATTTCATCAGCTGAAAAATAGCCCCTAAGAATTTATAATTATAATTAAGAAGGATTACGATCTTATGTATTTTATTGTTATTATTTGTGAATAAGTCCATTTAGACTAAGAAAAGTACTTAGACGCAAGCATTCGCCTTTCTTTGTGTACATACTTCTTTCATTCTTTTGCTGTGTGCTTCCTTTCTCTTTTTTCTCTTCCAATGTTGTTCAAGTCTTCTTTGATTTCCCCTCTTGGTCGAGTTGGCCGACTTATGAATTTTGAATCTGTATATTACCTGGTTTTCTATATCCTCTGGTGTAATTCTGATCAGTTGCAGACTCTTTTTTTGTGATTTGGCCAATCCATTTCATTGTGTCTTTTGGATTGACTCCTTTTTCATAAATTTCGAATATTTCTTTGGTAAGTCAGTCTGAAATCGTCCTTTTGATGTGTCCAAAAGTATTATTTTCCGTTTCTTGATATCAGAATAATATTCCTTCGTTCATTCAAAATTAGTGCCTCCGATCCATAGCGGCATCCTGGTTTTATGGTAGACTACCCATTTTATATCATGTTTTAGTAGACGATCCTATTTCAATAACTTGTTTTACTCTATCAAGACCTGTCTCAATAATGAACTGACTGTTTTTTGAATAAAGAACATTCGAAGGACCTCTATCCTAACCAAAACTTGGTAGTTGGTAGTTTTACCATCCATGGATTATACAATACTGTTTTTCTAACCAAACCAAACAAAGCAGCAGGACCTGGTGGAGTACTCATAGTACGGAGTAGTATGAACCCAAACTACTGAAAAACTGAAAATCCAACGTACCAAAGATATTTTTTGTAAAAATAGCCAATAGAAGAAAAATGTTGTAAGAAAGGGATATACTTCGGAAGAAAAAAGGAGGTAAGAAACCGTAGCATGACGAGGGATACACAAAGGGGCCTTCACGATTGAATAATTCAAATCTAGAAGTAGGCGAAAGGGTGATCTTATCCTAATATCCATTCTGTTGCGAAATTCAGCCGTACAAGTAGTATCGGCGCTAGGTCCTTCATATTTAATATCACCCGACGTCTCCTTAATCCCAGATCCTGTTTCCCCTTTATCCATACCTATATCTTGTTATCTTCGATCATCGTTCCAGCTTATCCCAGACCCACTGTCAAGTTTAGACCTATATGTACAATAATCTCATTGATTGCTAATACTCATAAAATTTTAGTTAGTTAAAACCAAAACTTAAGAATAATAATATAATTAACTAAAACTCTAAGCCATATCTATACACATTTACAACATTTATAATATGCTCAGGATCCCTCCACCTAACTCACTTCTAATCAGAGCTCTTACGTCTTTTGTAATTTAGTAAACGACCTAGGATGGAATTGGATGCGGGGCTGGAGAGGTGTGGTTGGGGAGTTCTCCTCATCAAGCTTCTGTTGGAAATGGTGTCCAAAGAAAGCTGTGTCTAAAACGCAATAACAAGTTCAAAATGAAGTCCAAGTAGCGGAGTTGAACAAAAAACAACAATAATAACTTACTATAAGAAAAACTAGCCTCGATGAGGACAAAGTGCGAGAGAAGCAAGCTAGGTAGTGGGTAAAACACTAAGTAGAGGGGAAAAGGGTGTGTCTTCCCTGTAAGTACCCGGCCTTTAGTGGAGGTCGTTTACATAATTTTCAGACTATCGAAGAGCTCAATGCTTCTCTCATGTTGAAAACTATAAGTTTCTGATTGAGAGTATTTAAAATAATGTCACATACTAATCTGGATTAGCTCGTGTCCAGATTTTCTTCAAAGGCAAATATAAATTATACTGACTTATCATTGAAAACCAAATGTTTTGTATTGCTTATAGGAAATTAAATGGATCAATTAACCATTAAATACAGACACCGCTAAATATCACCAATAAATCAGAAACATTCCAGTTGTTAAACTATACGTTATTATTACTTTAAGGATACATAAGACCATCTACTTTTGGCCATTTAGGCGTTGGCATTGTCAATTCAATTTCAAAAATATAGTTGGTAAAATATAATTATTTTCAGTTATTAATTTTCTTTCTTTTTTTTGTGTTAATATTTAAGAAAAACAATGATTTGAATACAATCATTATCTTCCTTCTAAATTTTAGAAATAATCTGTTCTAGTTCTGAATTCCTTTATTATTCGATTTATTAGACAGAATTTTAGAAACTTTAATAGAATATTTAATTATAAAATATATCTTTTATATGGTACAAACGACATGCTTGCATATAAATAAAAATTATAATAATCCTAGTAGAAATATTTCTTGCGACAGATAACTGGGGAATGCGTCAGCTCCCACTTGTAACTGCGAATCAGATGTCCTTTTTAACGAGCTCGTCCAGAAATAATGTACTCCCAGGCACCCTGTCTGCCAGATCATATTTCATATCTTCCGACTCTTTATCACTTTCAACATTTATTCCAAATGATCACTTATAAAAGTATGTTAAACATTTAAGTATTGTTATCATATTAGGAGAGGTATGAACAACGCACTTTGTGATAATTAAATTCAGCTAATGAATAAATCTCTAAATTTAAAATTAAAATGACGAGCCTGGATCAATACTTCCTTTGATCGATAGAGAAAATTTTCTATGAAGAATTAATATAAAAACTACGCATAAATAAAAATGATTTTACTGTAATTCCATTTTTGAGTTATTAGTTTAATACTTCGCCATTTATAAATAAATTTATATTTTCATAGCTTACGACATTCCACTTGAAAATAATTCAATATAGAAATTTCTTTAAAACTTATTTATGGTAACTAAACTGTGAATGTTAAAAAGAAATCAATTAGATATGCAAACAAAATACTAATTTTAAACAAAAAAACTGAATATAGACTACCAAAGTATTTATCAAATTGTGAAAGATATCTGTTTGGTATTACACACGTATGATGTAATCAAAATACATTTTATTTTCTTTATAAGCTATTCTTCTTATATACTGGACTATCCTTTAATCATACAATTCACCAATGAGTAAAAAAACCTTTATTCCAGTCGGATAAATCTTGTTAAATCATTAACGAAGGATTAAAAGACGTTTCGACAAATTCATTTGTCATTATCAATTTCTGTTCTTCGCAACATCATTTAAAATTCGCAAGTAAATATCACTGCAAAAATTTATAAAGTACACTAATTTACAACCATAAAAATTTGTCAAAATAATCAATAACAATAAGTATAGATACCTTGAGGTCAAAAAAGGATTTAAAAACAATTTTTCAATAAAGTCCTGGAAGTTAACCCACTTCCATGGTCAGATGCACAGATATGTATTACACTAAAACCAAACTTTGATCTCTGTAATACTAGATCAATTAAATTCTTTCATAAATACAAATATACTCCGAAACAAAAACTAAAAACAAACTATTATAGAACAATTATGGTATTTATTTAAAAACAGTTAAATTATTAAATTATTTTAAAAACATGAAATAATTATCTAAGTATTGATTGGAAAAATTTCCTATTTATATTAATCGTTTAATCTATTTTTAATCTATTTTTAAGTTTTAGGTCAGGTTATTTTACTTCATCTGATCTATTTTTAAGTGCTTAAATTCTCATGCTCTATTTATTTTTTTAATTTTAAAATTACGGAGGAGTATAATTTACTTATATCTCCAGCCTCCTTTCTATCATTAACCACATTTTTTAATTATGAACCAAAAAATAAGAAAATTAACATATATCAGATGATATCTGAAGTAGAATCAATAATTACATTTATGGAAACTCCTGATACCCATAAAAATGGTTTACGAAACACAATTTGTAAAAACATTTTAAATTTTTTAAATAAAGAAAAAAATAAACCTAATAATACAATAAACTTATTTACAAAACATATAAATAAAGATCTCTTAACCACCAAAATTTTCTTTAAAAATAATGAAGATCTATGCATCATTAAAACAGATAAAACAAAAAAATTAGCTATAATAACTAAAATAGATTATAATAGAAAGATTTTAGAAATGTTAAACAACAAAGATACATATAAAATCATTAGAAATAACCCGATGAAAGAAATTAACAATAAAGTAGATAAATATTTGGATAAATTAATAAAATACAAGTTTATAGAAAAAAGTTTTAAAAGTAAACTATCTAACAAATATTATAACACCCCACGAATACACGGATTACTTAAATTACATAAAGAGGGATATCCGTGTAGACTTATAGTAGATGGTACAAACAATCCAATAGACAACCTTGCTAAATATTTAAATAAATCGCTAGATCACTACAATAAAAGTAATGAATATGACATAAAAAATGCAATAGAATTAAAAAATAAACTAAAACATATAATATTAAAACCAGATCATGTAATTGGAAGTTTAGATGTAGTCTCTATGTTCCCTAATATACCATTAAAATTAGCATATAAACTTATAAACGAAGATTGGGATAAAATTGAACCATATACAAATATAAAAAGTAAATTAATTTTTTTAGAAGGTATTAAACTCTGTACAGAAAACGGTTATTTCACTTTTCAAAACCAAGTTTTTAAACAAACTACAGGATTACCAATGGGAGGTAGGCTCTCCGTTAATTTATCAGGAATTGTGCTTAATTATATCATTAAAGATAGTTTATTTAAATTAAATAACCCCCCTCTATTCTTAGCAAAATACATAGATGACATTCTGATTATTACAGATAAAAATAATACAGAAAAATTTAATAAAATCCTAAATGAACAAAATAAAAACATAATATTTACACAAGAATTAGAAACTGATTATTCATTAAATTTTTTAGATATAACCATTATCAGAAACCCTAAAAATAATAACCTTAAAACAAAATGGTATAAAAAGGAAATTACCTCAAGCAGATTATTAAATTATTATTCTAATCACCCTAGGCATAAAATAAAAAATATAGCTACGAATCCAATAAGTAGATCAATTAAATTAACAGACATGGAATATTTAAAAGAAACTAAAGACACAATTTTTAAGATCCTACTTAATAATGCCTTTCCAAGCAAACTAATAAACGAATTATGGCACAAACAGAGTAATTTAATTAAAAATAGAAATGAAGATCAATTACCTGAAAAAATTGAAAATAGCTTAAATACTAAAGAACCTATTATTAATTTGAAAATAAAATACCATAATAGCCCAAAAAAAAGCAAAATTTCACAATCAAAAATAACAAGTTTTTTTATAAAAGAAACAGAAAATACGGATCCACAAATAATTGATAAAAGGGAAATTCATAATATAACAGAAGCACCAGCACATAATACCGAATTTAAAAAGTACAATACTAATTATGGTAGCGTAACGTATATTAGGGGCCTGTCAGAAAAAATCGGACCAACACTAAAAGATTATGATTTTCCAGAAATAAAGATAGCATACAAAACCAGAAATCCTATTAAAAACATAATAAAAAACCAAAAAGATAGGATACCAATTTTAGAAAACAAAAATTTGATATACGAACTCACTTGTAATGATTGTGACAAGTCATACATAGGACATACTAGTACACACCTCAAAAACCGTATTTATCACCATCAAAGCAATCTTAAATTAAAAGCAAAAACAAATACAGCTCTATCAACACACTGTAAAAAAGAGTCACATATTTTCAATTTCAATAATCCAAAAATTTTATATAAAGAAAATAATAATACAAAGCGTAAATATATGGAGGCTCTTTTTATAAACGATAATTTAAAAAATGTGGTTAATGATAGAAAGGAGGCTGGAGATATAAGTAAATTATACTCCTCCGTAATTTTAAAATTAAAAAATAAATAGAGCATGAGAATTTAAGCACTTAAAAATAGATCAGATGAAGTAAAATAACCTGACCTAAAACTTAAAAATAGATTAAAAATAGATTAAACGATTAATATAAATAGGAAATTTTTCCAATCAATACTTAGATAATTATTTCATGTTTTTAAAATAATTTAATAATTTAACTGTTTTTAAATAAATACCATAATTGTTCTATAATAGTTTGTTTTTAGTTTTTGTTTCGGAGTATATTTGTATTTATGAAAGAATTTAATTGATCTAGTATTACAGAGATCAAAGTTTGGTTTTAGTGTAATACATATCTGTGCATCTGACCATGGAAGTGGGTTAACTTCCAGGACTTTATTGAAAAATTGTTTTTAAATCCTTTTTTGACCTCAAGGTATCTATACTTATTGTTATTGATTATTTTGACAAATTTTTATGGTTGTAAATTAGTGTACTTTATAAATTTTTGCAGTGATATTTACTTGCGAATTTTAAATGATGTTGCGAAGAACAGAAATTGATAATGACAAATGAATTTGTCGAAACGTCTTTTAATCCTTCGTTAATGATTTAACAAGATTTATCCGACTGGAATAAAGGTTTTTTTACTCATTGGTGAATTGTATAATACATTTTATTTTGGTATGCCAGAAATGTGATAGAGAGCGGGGTGCCTCAGTGGGAAGAGCACCGAGTTGCTATGCCGAATGTTCCGGGTTCGAAAACTCCCGCTGTGGCAGATCTCTATAAAGTGGGGGGAAACCTGGCATCTGAGCATGATTCCGAACAAATCACCTCAGTGTTCAACAGTTTTATAGAATAACTGTTGTTCTACAGTCCACAGTCCAGTCTCGCCCATGTGCCGAACCCAAGACCCTTCATGAGCTGTTGTAGCATAGGTTTTTCTACCAGCAAGACTGGACTCAGAAAAAAAATAACTAAAATAGGCATTCACCCATAGGTATTCAGTCAAGTATGCTTATTTAACAAAGAACTTAACAATTCAAATAACTATAATTAAGTTAGTAACCTGATCGATTAAATTAATGTTTAAATTTTAGCTCTGGTCGAGAAATGTCGTTAATTACGGTAATATTCAACAGATAAATAATAGATTCTAGAAATATACTTTAGTGAATTTTAAATTACCGTTTACGTTATTCTTCAGAACATTTTTCGTTCCTATACAAAACGATTTGCATAAGATGAGCCGCTCGAGTTGAGGAAGTAAAAAAAAAAAAAAAAAAGAAAAAACGGATTTCCATCTTAAAAGAAAACGCCTCTTAAGGTTGGCAGGTTTTCCCTCTTGTATATTTCAGGATGTTACCTTTCCCTACTGTTTTATCTCCCCTAGAGGCAGATGGTGTAAAATCTTTAAAACTATTGCTAAGGAAAGAAAAACTGTCAGGAAAACACTTTCTGTTGATTCGAACATTCGTATTTCAGGTAATTTTTCTTTCAAGATATTTTTGTTCAACTGTTTTATTTAAATTTTATAGGAACCGAGAATATTAAATATAAAGTATCTACAAATAAACAAAATATCTCTAACCTTAAGGTAAGAGAATAATTTTGCAAACGAATCCATTCATACTATATTTGGTATGGATGTTGGTCAGGTGCCTTTCCTCTAATGCCCAAACGATTGTATTCTAGTTGAAATGCAAGTAAAATCTATACATAAATAGGGTTACTTGGTCACGTGATATAAACGTTATACCAGACTTTTTATTTTGTATTAAATTCGATTTTATTTTAACATATTTAAGGTTTTCTATTATTAAAGAAAAAATAGGATGGCATGATCATGAAACTAGAAATTGTATAATAAAAAGTATCAACAAAAAATTAAAATGTTAGGAATAAAACGAATTCAGTATTTTATCTTCGCATTGTTTAAAATTATTCAGCGGGAACCACTGAGTAATTGGCACCACCAGGCTTAAAAATATGTCGTGTAGTTAAATAGTTATTTCTATTCTAATCAGTCAAAAAATGATTATTCTCTACCGCTCATGCAGTGTGAGGTTTCCGGTACAGCCCAGACCACACCTTACGATCCTCCACCGTCTTCCTTCTTTTGTTCCATTCTAGATTTCTTTTCACGAAGCACTCCTTAACTCCATCTTCTCGTGTTTCTCGGCGTCTTCCTCTGGACTTTCTTCCATCAACCTTATGTTGGAAAAAGGCCAGCTTGTTGTTTTCCATTCTTAAGACCTTCCAATAAGATTTGTTTCCTCAATAACTTTGTATGATGCTTCTACTCCGAGGTTTGATCTAATGGTTGTGTTACGAATGCGTTCTCGTCTGGTTTCACCTCCTACCATTGTGAGGAATCTCATTTCCGAGAGTTTTATTTGTACGCTTGGTGGTTAGATATACCCAAACGGATATATTGATTACATCATACTCTACTATAATCTCAAAATGTTTCACAGGATTCACGGAATCTCAACTTATAATTCGAGTTGTGTCGTTTACTCAATAAACTTGTTAGGAATAAATCGATTTGTGCACTTTCTTGCTAAAATAGTATACAATATAAAGATTATAAATTAAAATATTTAAAAAAATTAAATGCAAATAACTAATTAAATTCAAAATATAAATTTTATTACGGCTATTCATTGCAAAATCTTAAAAATACAAAAAAAGGTTTTTGTTGTTTCTCTATCATGAAACTGGAATCCAAATGATGCTCTTAATGCAAATACTTCTAAAAATCATCCATGAACCGGCGAAATTCCAATTGTTGAAGTGTTAGTGAAAAAGTACATTGAATACATATTATTTTAAATTGAAAATTAATTTAAAAATTATACAAGTAGTATACAAATTCTATTATAAACAATAATAAGTTTCTTATTAGCAAATATTAACGAAGTGTGTGGAAGGGAAATAGCTAATAAAGGTGTGGATGGTACAGAGATTGACTCAATCATAATCATGATTATGAAAAAAATTCTTGATTGCCTGATTTTTTTTGTCATCATAAAAGGAATGAATACGATTTGGACTTTCCTTTTAAGTGTAGTTGGTTGCTACTGTGTACAATTGTTGTGAAAAGTACAAGCAGTAGTGGTCTGCAGTCAACATTGGGCTGTTCCAGCGAATAGTCTGTAACGTTATGCGTTATGTAATGCGTTAAAAAAAATCTTATTTTTTTAGACTAAAAAAAGTATTGAGATGAAAAAAATGCCTCTTTTCCTTTCTCTTAAGCTCAAAAGGGATTTTTTTTTCTACTGTTCGTATTTATTTTTCAGATATAAAAAATAAATAAAAATTAAGGCCCCCCAGTTTTCCGCTCTATGTACAGAGAAGATCCCCCGGCTTCGTTTGCTACTTCGTAACCCCCTACTTTGTCCTTTATGAATGCTTGACTATCTTGAGTAAGGAATCAGGCTTAACTTGGATATTTTTTTCTTTTATTTCCAAGAAGGCCTAATGCCCATTGGTTAAATTTCATGTGTAATTCCCGTTCTAAAACCATTCCTTAAGTACCCTGGATTAGAAGAAGACTTTTAAGTGCTAAAAACTTTCCTTCTCTTAGGCGCTATTGTATCCCAATTCTTTTGTTTTGTGGATCATTGTCTGTTTGTGGTAACCTAATCTCTATATAAATCTGCAATATTACATTTGTAAAATGTAAATATTGCTACAATGTTTACTATTTTAATAAGTATTAATATTTATTAAAACGAAAGTATTTTTCATATATAGCTTTACTCTGGTGTATGATCTTGCCAGATGCTCTTGTAGTTTCTGACTTGTAGAAGTAAATTGGTTGTTAATTGATTAAAATTATTACATTATGTCAATTTTATAATATGATTCAGCTTTAATTATTTATTTTTTTCAAAATGGAGTTGTCTCCCTTTCAAAATCAACGGCTCGAATATTTGTTGACCGCATAAATGTGAGGAAGATAATGGTACGGTTGAAGGACAAAAAAAAATAAAAATCCGTAAATAGTAATAAACTATTCATTAAAAAGCGATGTTCTGAGCCACCTCGAATGTCCTCTTCATGGCCTGTGACAGTTATATTTATAACCTACATGAAAAGCCCTGTAGAAGACCTCCAATGTGGGTCGAAACGTCGCTTTCTAACATGTATTTTATCATTGTGTAAGGAATTAATTAGTTTGATCTCCATCTGGACCATATTTTTACCCTAAAAATACTTCCAACAATTAAAATATTTTTATTGTTTTGTTATAAAAAATTTGTTTTGAATTTTTGTTGCAAACATTGTTGTACTTAACAATATAAAAATATACAATAAATAATATCCATTAGGGGGTGAAAAATGTCCTTTGTATATATTTTATGGTAACCTAAGCGATCTCGTGACATCTCCTTTTTAAGCCTTAAAAAAAGGAAAAGGGAGAAGGAAAGAAGAGCTTAATGTATTCGATTGGAAAACCTTCTCGAGATCATTTCTTGAATTTCAATTTACTCACTTCCTTCTCTTCTATCTCTCATCACAATTTCTCTTTGTTTTATGTTTAATATACAACATGCCCCGTGGCAAAAAAGTTTAAATTAGTTTGTAATCCTCTATAAAGCTTTGAACAGAAGTAAAAATTAGTTTTAATATTCTTTAAACTTTAATTACAAGGAAATTTAATGGATGCTGGACATAGAGCGTATGTATTTATCGATGTATTTAATGAATTATAAATTAATAAAAAATATAACATCAAAAGTTTTAATTCCATCCTTGAAAATTAATGATTATGGTTTGCGAAATCCCATATATTTTGCATTAAAATATATATATATATATATATATATATATATATATATATATATATATATATATATCTTCTACAATTTTACAAATCCTATTAAAGCTCAAAATTAATATCTCTGGAAGGATTTAGTAGATTTTTTTATACTAACCGTAACATCTCGGATTACAACGTATAAATAAAATATTTATACATATATATATATATATATATATATATATAAATACATAGAAATCTTCAAACCCAAAGGGGCTAAGAAAAAAAAAAAAAAAAAAAAAAATTTCAAATAACGCCAAAGTTACGTTTCCGAGAATATAGAACTGATTAGTGTGAGTTTGAATCGCATAAGATATGATAAATAGTTTCTTGATTGTTTGTTTGTTTTACATCACTTTATGCTGCTATGGCTAATCGGATGATGCTACAGTGGGAGCTCTAAATTTTGCCTATCCAGGTTTAATTAGAATAACGATTTTTAAACTGACATCGTACAGCCTCGAGACCCCCGTTTGACGTCCCTTCCAAGGGTTTTTTACTCCCTTTAAAAAATCTTAGGGCTACCTGCCAGGCTACGAACCCGCGATCTTGGGCTTAGTAGGTTGTTATACTAAACACTAGACCACAGGTCACCCTAGTTTCTTGATTAAATTGGTCGTATATTGGATCCTTAAAAATTGATGTCAGTGTTGGGTATTTTTGGTATTGCTAATTTGAAAAATAAATACATTTTAAATTTGAAAAAATTGTAGATACTTCGCTTTGGTTTTGGGACTACGGTGTATGAGCAATAGTCAATAATAATATCAAAATAATTTTATTTCATCAAAATAAATGAATTAATTGTTTAAAAAAATTATAAGAAATATTATAATGTTAGCTTCTTGAAAATTATTTTCCCTTCAGATATTTCTAAATAAATTCTCGGAACTCCAGTTAATAGTTCTATAACATGGAGTTCTATATAAATAACGCTGAAAGCAATAAATAACTGTATGATAAGATGTGAATTATTGCTACATTTTTCCCAGTAAGCATTGAAAAAAATAATTCCTGAGCCCTACGAGGGAATGTATATTGTATTGGTCTCGCTGCACGAGACATTAAGTTTTTAAGTTCGTCCTTGTTTAAAAGCACTCAACGGGAAAGATTGTGGCAGCAGCGTGGAACAAACGTAGCCAAACGTGTATAGGATACTAGCGATACTGCTTTGGAAGGTTTTTATTTACAGAAGTTATTGTTGGATGTTAAATGGTTATTTCCTTATATAAAGTTAGGTGATATTTCCGCGTATGTATAGATATATATAAATTCTATATTTATTCTCATTAAAAACTAAAGTTGATAAATTAAAATTTTAGACGCAATTTGTACATAAGCCATATTGAAGAACAAAATAAATACAAAATTTTGAAGTTTTTAAATCGATCTATTCTATATATCGATATATTATATCAATATATTTTTTTTTTCATTTAAATTGAAAAACAATGGTATATTTTGTTTAGCGGTTGAAGAAGTAAGAAATAGTGGCGTTGTGAATTGCTATTTTTTAAACATATGTATAGTTCAACTGATGGAGCACGACAAAAGACTAAGCGGAAGGTAGTTCCCAGATCCGTTGCTGGGCATTTATTTATTCACTAATACTTTTTAATATAATATAAAAAAACTTTTTAATATAATATAAAAAAGTTTTATTGACACACATCTGCTAATATTGACGTAAGAATAAGATCAAAATGTTCAATACGTTAGGTTTGTAAACCATTAAAAAGCATGGTAATGACCGTTAGGTTTGTAAACAATTAAAAATCATGGTAATGGCCACATGAACTCGATAATGACGATATCGACTTGGTAGTGGCTTATCTTTTATCCATATAGTTTTTGTTTTACAAAAATTAGTTGTATATCTGAAACAATCCATTTTTTTTTTAGTTATAGTCCAGGATCCATGGCCTATTTTTGTACTTGATTATTATCAAGCTGAATCTTCGTGGATAGCTTCGTTTCGATGAGACGCCCAACAATTTCCTGTGCGAAAATTCTCGATTGTGGTACCTAAAAGACGTAGCTAGGATAAAATATGTCTATTTGATGGTTCCCAAAAAATTATTACTAACTGGGTTTTTTTTTGTTAAATCTCAAGGTAATTAACTCAATTATTTGAAAAAATATTCGTCCTACAAAATGTATGGTTTGATCAAAGAGTCCCCTCCTTCCAATATGTATCGATAATGAGGTCATCAAAAATGATTACTAACCAGCTGTTTTTTTTTTTTACTTCTGACTTTTTGACTTTTTTGAGAATCATCAAATCGACATATTTTATCATTGCTACCTCTTTTAGCTACCACAATCGAGAATTTTCGCACAGGAAATTGTTGGGCGTCTCATCGAAACGAAGCTATTCACGAAGTTTCAGCTTTATACTAATCAAGTGAAAAAATGGGCCATGGATCCTGGACTATTAAGAGTATCCAACAAAAAAAATTAAAAAAATTATGTGCAATTTTTCAGATTTGTTGACCTTCAGGCCAGTCTAATAATATGGTTAAGCAATTATATTTTTTTGGATAATTATAATTTATAATATCGTCCAGATCAATATGATTAAGCAATTAATTTTTTTTGGATAATTATAATTAAATAAATACATGAGAGAAATAAGCGTATGCTATGTAGGCTAATAAGTCCAACATGATAATAATACGTGTTTTCAATTCGGCTACATTTTCACAAATTCAAATTGGTCTAATTAAAATTTTATAAAAGTTATTTTTTGCAACATACGGTAATAAATATATGTTTATTTTTTATAATAATTTATAAAATGGGGAAAAAAACGAAGGAATATTAACAATGACCATGGAGGATAGTTAATCCTCAGGAATATAAATATATATATTGAAAAAATATTTATGACATTAAAAATGCTTTTTATAAGATGTATGACTTATAACTTTTTCAAGTTATATTTTATTGTTAAAGGAAGCAGAAAAAGTATGTAAAAAGAATATAAATGACATAAATTTTGCCGAAACGTCTTAATAAAAGAAGAATATAAATAGATTCAATGTGTTACATACTATTTAAAAATGAAAAATCTTTTATAAATGAAATCATTTGGAAAGGTAACATAAAAGTAAATCCTCTGGTACATAAGCTAGCTTTACGATAGGAAATTGTTGAGATAGGCCCTGTGATTCAAGTCCATTTTCCGCTTGTGGCTGAGCCTTCAGCTAAGCGCTGTCATTACACTTCGAGAAAAAAAAAAAGCTCTTCTCTTCTATTTTTTCAAGACCTTTATCTCCGACTTCTTCTTTTTTTACTTAGAAGCAAAACAAAACGTGAGAGGGTAAAGTTTGTAGAGTGTATAAATAAACTTCACTCTTCACATAAAAGATAAAATATAAAATGTATTTAACATACGATGAATTTTAAATATACAAAAATATATATTTTTTTATTTTTTAAATATTTTTATTTGAAAAGAAAAGATATGTCCAGGGACTCGAACCCGGCGCATCCAGATCGCTAGTCTGGAACTCTACCATTTGAGCTATCCTGGCCCTAATCAAGCACGCTTCTCGGTCGTGGTCATATCTTTTCATTTCACTGATCCCAAGACCCCGCGTTCTCGCATTTTTGCGAAGTATAAAAGGGGAAGAATAATTTGAACATTATTTTAATTTGGATCTAGTTGACTTACGTCATTATAATTATTATAATTTATTTTATTTTATTTGTTATTAATTTTTAAATATTTTTGTTTGAAAAGAAAAGATATGTCCAGGACCAGGTCTATTTTTTATACTAGATTATATCTATTTTTTTATACTAGATTTTTATATAATTAAAAGTATAAATTATCCATTTTAGTTTTAATACTTTATTTTAAAAAAACATAAGGAATAGCAGGAGGGGAGATCGAAATTAACAATTAAATCAGTAACTGTTGTTAAAAACTAATTTTGAAAAAAAAAAAGTGAGATTTATGCAGGATGCAATATAGCTCAAACAAGTAATATTTTCTGATAATCTGTTTCTTATTTTAAATATTCCACCATTCAAGTCAAATTACATTAATTAATTTCCAATACTAATTCTTATATTTTTTAAAGAATGAATTATCGTATTTAATACTTTTTTATGAAAGATGCCTGTATAGGATATAGAAGCGGGGAATGAAGTTTAATAGGAATCCAGAAAAAGTAAAAACATGGCAGTAAAATGGGAATCATATTGGTTAAACTGCTAATATTTTTGTACATTTCTGTTTCAAATATAAAATTTATTCTAAACATACTAGGTAAATTAATTTATAGCATTTACTCGTTCAACTCTTGATGAGTTCCTGTCTTTCAAATTTTATTCTTCTTTCTATCCGTGTCTTTTTCAGTTTTCTTTCCTTTTAAATATGCAAAATAATAATCTTTTGATCCGCTTTCATGACATGAGACAACAATCCAGAGATCTTTCGCGAGTACCTGTTTTACAAATCGTAAAGTGAATGAAACAGAATTACCGCGTTTCAAGCATTTCAATAGCCTTCGGGTAAGATTGTGGGCGGGGGGCTGATAATGACGTAATACATTTCCTTCGCCAGGGTGTTAAATCGAATACATTGACCCTATAATAAAAAATGTTTTCATTGCATTGTTAATTTCTCCATAGCAATATATTTGTTCGGTTCGAACCATGTATAAAATTGGAACTATTATATTTTATAGGGCCATTTGTTTCATCATATTTCAGCTATCACTAAAATTAAAGCACTGAAAACTTTTAATGTTTTGAAGTTTAATATGAGATATTTATGTCAAAAGTAAAAATAAGAAAGAAACTGTGGAGATAAAAATCACATGACAGGTTGATTTCGTCGCTTGAATAAAGACTAAATGTGAATATTTCCTTTAATTAATTTATTTAATTTAAAAATTATGTATTTATTCATGTATGTATTATGCTCATATTTGTATTTATACAAAAACCAAGCCAAGAACGTTTTTGAATTCATAAAGGAAGCCGCTATGATGGTGTGGGATAGTGGGATAAGTCCCATAGTTGTGGTTTTCATTAAGCTGGCTCCCTATCAGGAGATTCCCTCAGCTAGGTAAGACTCCACCTTATCCCGGTATATTCTCCTTTTATTAAACCGCAACAAAATTGATTAATTTTAACCAATAAAATCATATCTGTAACATTTATTGAATCATGTAATAATAATTAATTACTCTAAGTTATAATGAAGTTAAGAAAAGATTTATTTGTTTCAAATATTTTATATAATATTACTGGGCTGTTTTTAATTTATCGAGATACTAATTTAATCATGGTAGTAAAATTTATATTAAAAAATTCTATCTAATCATTAACTTTCCAAGATTCAAATTCTGAGAGGAAAAAGGTTTTGGTGTAATTTTGCCTTTCTCTCGATAAATTTATTAATATTTAAAAAATAGAGGAAAGTTTTCTCGCCAGGTTCGTTTACATTTTATTAATTATGAATTATTGTAGGGAACGTTTTATTATTTTTATAAATCTTTTTGTTTTGATAAGAACAGATTTGTCCTGGCAAGGATTGAACCCGGGTCGTGTGCATTTCCGTTGCAGTGCTCTAAACCACTGAGCTACCAGAGGTCGTATCCAGGTTAGACAAATCTGTTCTCTTCGCCGATCCTATTCCTGTCTGACTTGGATACCACCCCAGGCAGCTCAGTGGTTTAGAGCACTGCAACAGAAATGCAGACGACTCGGGTTCGAATCCCGGCCAGGACAAACCTTTTTACTTCAAAACAAAAATATTTAAAAAATATCACCATCAAAATAACAATTAATAAAAATAATATTTTTTTAAAAATTGTTACAATTAAAATTTTTATTATTATTTAATATTATGTTAATATTTTTTGTCATGATTACAAGTCCATTCATAATTTATTCATCGATCTTTTTGAAGTTATTGTATTATTTTTATTATGGAATCTGCATACATCTGTTTATCAATTATTAGCGATTTTTTATTATTCCTTAAATTACATTCATCGTACATATTACATATTACATGCATTACATATAATTTTTTTTATTATAGGCGTTCCAACATGGGTTGCCTCAACCTGTCAGACCAGAGCTCCACGCCTCTCGATCCATCCAATCCTCTTCCTGGAGACACCTACCGGTCACTCCTCACTACTCCTCCTGGACTTCCTCCATCCTCCTGCTTCTGGGCCGTCCGCGTTCTCTCCTCCCTTGTAGAACCCAATCTAGGACTCGGTTCGGCCAACATTCAAACATCATTCTCTTCACATGGCCGTACCATATTAGGCGGCGTGCCCCGATCCTTTTATTTGTTGATATATCCACATCCATCCTCTGTAGAATTTCTTCGTTTCTTCTTCCGTCTATCCAGTCTGGTGACAGTGAGACACCTCTTCCAGAAATCCATTTCAACCGCCTGCACCTTTGAGTACAGACGGGAGCTCATAGTCCAGGTTTCTGAAGAATAAGTCAGGATAGATTCGACTATGGTTGTGATAATACGGCGTTTATTTTCTGTAGAAATCTCTGTATTCCAGAGGACCGGATGTAGCATTCTAGTAGCTTTTCGTGCTTGTTCCACCATTCTTCTGGCGTCATACTCAGGCGACCCGATAGCATCCAAATAAGATCCCAGGTACTTTACTTTGTAACAGGCCTTCCTGTCCAACAGAAGCCCATTTGTATCAAGATCTCCTACGGCCATATACTCCGTCTTCTCGAAGTTAATTTTTAAGCCCACCGTTTCGTAGCACATCTTTAGGGCATACGCCATCATTTCAAGGTAGACCTGGTCGTCAGCGAAAAACAAAGATAGTAGCTGTTCGCCACCAATGAACGGCCCAACATCCCCACATTGTTTGTACTACGGTTTCACTGCTTCGTCAAGGTATATCTTCAAGAGAGTGGGTGACATGCTACACCCTTGCTTCAATCCCTTAGTACCATGAAAAGGGTCCGAAAGGTGGTTCCCGCATCTTATAGTTGCTGTATAGGTATCTCACCTCCTTGATCAGAGCCCTCTAATGCCTGCTTCTTTAAGTGCTATCCATAACCCCTTTCTAGGTACATTGTCATAAGCTTGTTCCAGGTCTATAAATGCCATGTGGAGTTCCTGCTTCCTTTCCTGGGACTTCTCAATGAGTTGACGAACAACAAAAATAATGTCCGTACATAATCGTCCAGCCGTGAATCCCGCTTGTTCCTGAGGGATAGAGTACGCTTGTTCTAACTTGTCCCGGAGCAGCCTAATAATAATCCTGGCAATCGAACTTTGTACGCAGATCCCGCGATGCTTCCGACAAACTTTTCTGTCACCCTTCTTATAAATTGATGATATGCAGCCAGCCCTCAGGTCATCCGGGATATCATCTCCCCTGAGGACACGGTTAATCACCTCCGTCAAAAGGGTTACCAGTTTCGCGTTACCAATTTTCAGGAGCTCCATAGCAATTCCGCCCGGTGCTAGTCTTCACCTGTGATAGGGCCCGCTTAACATCCCCCTCCTCCACTTCTACTGGTTCCTCCGCTTCTACATGCTCAGTGCCATTTTTCTGGGACTCAAAGTGAGGTCTATTTTCGCTTAGGAGGGGTCTGTAGTCATTCTCCCACTCCTTTTCTTTAACGGGAGATAATAAATTTTCCTTTCTTGCTGTCCTCGTCTTTCTCAGCACTCCACTGAACTCCCGGATTCGATTAAGCCCTAAAGTAGAATTGATTCGCTGGCAGCATCTCTCCCATGAGTCGTATTTCGCTTTTGTCACTTGCTCTTTTACCTTCCTGCTCAGGGTTCTATACGCCATCTAGTTATCATTCCTGGTGGATGAGAGATACTTTACTTAGGCCAGCTTTTTTTCCCCTTACTATTTGGGCTATTTCCTGTGTCCACCAATTTGGCAGACGCCTCTCCTCCTCTTCACCAAGAACCTCACTAGCTGCCAAACGGACAAATTCCTTAAGATGCCCATCTTTTTCTTTCGCCGTTAGCCCATATGAAAAGTCGGTATTTCCCTCCAACCTCCATTTGTAGAGAGTCCTTACACTTACATCACTCAGAAGCTGCAACTTGTATTTTTGCATATTCAACTACCACACTCCCATCCCCTGAAAACCCTCCGACCTTAAATGAACATCCTTGCCTAGTAATGCATTAATCTAACATAGAGGACTGGAATCCCGGCTTGCTCCATGTTCATTGATGGACCTTTTTATGTTTATGTAGAAAGTGTCTTGAATTTTTAGATCAAATGACTTGCAGATTTCTATGACCATTGTCTGTCACAACTTCCTCACCAAATCGTCCGATCACCCGACTACCAACTTCCCGTCTCACTCTCACATTGAGATCGCCTGCAAGGATGATTTCTGCAGTGGGCCGCACTATTTCCAAAGCTTCTCTCAAGCTCTCTTCAAATGCATCTTTACTTGCATCAGGCTCGTGGTTTCCTGGTGCATATACCGGTATATCACAACGCATATTCCCTAGAGGTTGAGGTCCACTCGCATCAACCTTTCGGTATTTGTGATTCTGCTTTTTAACTTTTTCTTCACCATCATAGGAACTCCGTCTTTGGCACTTTCCTCTTTTGGCATACCACTCCACATGTGAACGTACTCCCCCAGTCTCTGTTGACTGTTTTTAGCTAAGCAGAGCTTACATCGTTGGGCAGCTAACCCTAGCGAAAACCCCCAACCTGGAGGACCAGGGTTTTCTTTCAGGATTTCGCTCCCCTTAGACAGGGATGCCATCGCCGAGTTCAATCCACCCGGGTTTTTTATTCGGAGTTATCCTTCTCCTAGGCAGAGTCCCGCACTGGAGGGCAGCGCTTATTTAGTGACGGCCACGTCACCGAAGTCGTCTCAGGGTCCAATGTGGTATTTGATGGACATGGACACAAACCATGTCCCCCCGCCCTAGACCCGGCCGCTCATGATCTGGGGCTGAAATTCATCATATTTCCAGCTATCCTGTCGGCGAATACAGGACATTGCGGTATAAAACAGGACTCAGCCGTTCCGACCCGCCTGTTACCTAGAGCTATAGGTTCCCATTAGGAGGGCAGGCATTACTAATTATATATGTAAATTAATAAACAATTTTAAATTTTCATTGGGCAGATTCACCAAAACCGCTTTATCTTTTGTTACGTGTAATTTAATGACTCATGATGATACATATAACCACTAAAAAAGATCTACTTGTAGTCTATGAATTTTAATAATATTTAATTTTTTTATAGGTTTTAATCCTTTTGCCATAAACAGTTTTTCATTTTTCAAAAAAAAAAAAAACAACAACAACTTACGAACAAGGATTGATAAAAAAAAAAGGTATCTCTTCCAGTGTGATTGATAAAATAGCTGCTTCGGTAGACTCAGGAAAAATTCATTTCTCGGGCCAGTGAGCTGGTTGGCCGGTGGACTAGGGTAGTCATTTCGATACAGCTTTTTCAGTGAATCTATTCCCGACCCATCCAATTAGAATTTGGCTTTGGATATCCATTGCTTTAATTAAAATATTGATACAATATTCTTTGTTATTTTGTAATTTAATATTACATTTCTTTTTCAGGTGAGTATCTTAGCAGTGCATACTTCAAAATTGTAAGTAAATGGAAACAATTACTGAGTCAGTGTCAATTCTTAACAGTTTAAGTTCAAAACTGGAATATCTATTTTTGTACCATCCCTGAATTGATTGTCTTGTTTCGTCATATCTATTCTTATGTCTGATTTGGTACATGAGTTTGGTGAGATATCTTGTTGTGCGATTCCTTTTTGGTCAATATTTGAAAACCATAATTCATATTTTATAAATATCTATCTATCTAACATTTTTTATAAGTTTGTTCTCCGATTATTGAGACAGCTATAACTTTCCTATTAGGTCTATGGACAAATATGAGAACAGTTCGCTTGGAAAATTCAGATTTTTTTCTCAACAACTCTACTCAGTAGGGTTCAAATTTGTTGTTTGTTCATTTAACGTCACTTTTTGTTACTTTGGCTACTCGGACGATGCTACATTGGGAGCTCTATATTTTGCCTATCCAGGTTTAATTAGGATAGGGATTTTTAACGAGTATCTGACAACGTAGGCTCGGGACCCTTGTTTAACGTACCTTCCGAAGGACGGCGTAACTGAGGATTTTTTATTCCCTTTAAAAATCCTAGGGCCACCTGCCGGGCTACGAACCCGCGATTTTGGGCTTAGTAGTTTGTTACGCTAACCACTAGACCACAGGTCGCCCCCGGGTTCAAATTCGAAAAAGCCGCTATAAAAAAATGATAGATCTGGCTTGAGGTATTTTAGCTGTAACTTTTCCAGCTATTGTAAACAGTCTATTTTTTTTCTGCAATCTAGAAAATTAGTCCAGCTGTGACAGACATAGTTTTATAGAAGTTATAGTAATATTTCTTTAATTAAAATGCTTGTCAACCTAGTATTCTCTACGTTTATGATCTTTTGTTTTAGTTTATCCTTCTTAATTGACGGAAAATATCTTTAGTTGCACATAGGATTTTAACATGGATGCATAAACAAATGTATATTTGTCCACAATAACTACAAAAAAAAAAATGTAAATTATTACTTCCTTGTGTGTTGTTTTTTTTATATGAACGTGATAAATAAATTGATTTCATTTCGATTTAACTTTTTCCTAATTCTATTTTCAGATAGAAAGATAGATTAGAAAATAGTTTCATATATTTATAGCCCGAAATATTACTCGTATTAGTGATACAAATGTGCCACTTTAAAACTCACGTTTTAATTTATGTTTATTCATAATGTTTAGTTTTATAACACTAAAAATTATGAATGAAACACACGAAAATTTATGAAATGTGAAATACCTTAACAACTATCCAGGGAAGGCATTTTTAATTTTAGGTAGTCCATTAAAACAGATCATTCTAGGCAGCACTTTTTTTCCAGCACGGTTTAATTCTACGACCTCGTAAAACTCAAATATATCATCCTTTTTCACCTCTTTCGCAGACATTTAAAAAAGTATATAGTATTTCTCTTAAATATTGCTGGTTTTAATGGAAAAAAATTATCAGACTTCATTTTTATAAAAATAAAATCATTATACATATAAAAATCAACTGTTCATTGAAATTAACTCAGTTATGTTATCCCTGCCAATTGATAATTACATTTTTTACTTTTATTGTATATTTTCTTCATACATTATTAATATATAATCACACTTAAATGTCACAGAACTATTACACAACTAATACTTTTACAATTTTACGAGGATATATTATAGCACCATTATTGTTTAACATTTTAAAGTGTAATTTTATTATAGTAACATTATACTACCTACATTTGAAGAAATTTCGTTGGGACATAAAGATATATATATTAAATATTTTAATAAACAATTTCGTAAACATTCGCTACTTAATTCTGAATAATAAGTGGCCATGTTAATAAAAGGCTCAGTCAAAACATTAAAATAAGAAATCGTATAAATAATTTTTTAACTGATGATGCGGCTCATTTCATAAAAACAAAACTACAATATGATTAAATTAGACAATATAATTAGTGATAAGCCAATAATAGCTAAATGAAACAATAGTAATATATCAACTACAAGATCTACAGTTACTTGCCAAACATAATTTTCATATTGACTGGCCAATGTCGAATTTCAAGTCAACTAGTAATTTCTTAGCGATTTTTTTCAGGAAAATCAGTTTTTATGTCTAACTTTTTAAATGAGAAATTGGCCCCGCTGTTTTCAAAAATAACCTAAATAAGTTTAACCGTAAACAGCTTGCTCAATTGGAGTTCTATATATTGTTACGGTCAGAGCAGGAAGTCGGACCGGCTGGGAGGATAAGACAAACAATGGGATTAAGCGGAAGGGATTATAGAATGGCGTAGATCCTTGTGGGTCGGTCTAGGCGGTTCTCGGCCTTCTTCCGAGAAATCCCCACCCCGACCGGCCTTGCCTATATAAAAAAGGACAGCTGTTCGGGCCGCGAGTAGTAATAAGAAGGGAGTAATAAGACGAGTGAGTAATAAGCAGTGAAGTAATAAGCCAGTGAGTAGCAGTCGTTAACTAGTGATAGTGCGTGAGTTACAGTGAGTTAGTATCAGTCTGTAATAAGTGCTTAGTGAGCAACAGTGACAATTAGTGGCCGTGTAATAAGTGTAATAAACTGTGTGGCAGTTTGTCATATTTGGAGAGTCTTACGGTCGGTGGACTTTAGTTAGCGAACTGTAAGTGTTAATTTGTAATTGTAAACTATAGTGTAATATTATTGTATTTGTACAAATTTATATAAATAGTTTAGTCACTTAGTATAAACAATATCTTATATTATTTGTATATTATCTTAGAAATTAGATAACATTTAGTAGAATATTGTTATTGTAAATTGATATTAGTTTAATAATTTAACTGTTTTAAATAATCTCATTGTATTCTTTTTAATTTGTTAATAAATATTAGATTCTTGAATTAAGTAATAGTTTAGTCCATTTTACACCCAGTAGCCCGTAACAATATGTTAGCCATTTGGGAATTCATTTTAACCCAGTTATTAGCAATTTTCTATCTTTTTTTTTACGCAAAGAGTTGCTTCTTCCTCAATTAAAAGTACCGGAAACTTTTATTGTGTGTGCACTTTTCCAAACTAAGTCAAAACTTCATTTGCCGAACTGGTTATGGGAACGTGTGCTCAGGTTTAAATTGGCTACGGTGGATATATGTTTTGTTCTCTTTAGATTGGAAATTTTATTAAAAAATGAGAAAAAATAAACCAACAAGAATCTCTTCTCTTTTTGAATACATAATTTATTTCCTCGATGGTATGCTATATCCCCAGGTTACAATAGCTTCGTCTTTGTGTTACAAGGATGAGGAATATGCGTGCCTTTGATGTGTGATTACAACCTAAAATTTAATGGGATGTAATACGGATTGACAAGAGGATATAATTCAGGAGCTACTTATTTATTATAAGATTTTTATAAGTTATTTGCATTGTAATATAGTTATAATAGTTTCAAAAACGATAACATATATTTTTCTTTAAAAATTAAGGAATGATAACAGGTTCTGCCAAAAACCAAACACGCTTTGTGTTGTCGCGTGTTCGTTTTTCTAATCTCTATTAGTTATATTGGTAATATATATTTTATGTTTAAATTTTATGAAATTAATATTTCATTATAATGAAATTTTATATTTTATTTATTTTAATGATATCTTTAAATATTGAAAAAAATATTCATATATAGACATTATCGAGAGTTCAAATATGTCAAAAGGAAATATTATACATTATCACAGTATAATGTACTAAATTGTTTTATTAAAAAAAAAAATAGTTGAAGGGAAATGAAAATGACATTTGGGTTGATAATGGATAAAGCGTGTTAAACTTACAAGTTTTGCAGACGATTTATTTAAATTTTATTATAGATGTTACGGTATCATGAGATAAAAAATAATATAAAATTTAAAAAAATACCCTGTACCATTACAACCCATGACGGATCTTGAGATCATTACATTTTAAGTGACTGTACTGTTTCTGGGACAACGGTTGTGCAGGGAGCTGATTTGTCCGAGATCACAATTGATTGTTTCCCTCTCAATTTCGTGTATCCACTCAATACAGAATGGGATTTGAACCCATAGCCGGATTTTAACCCGGAACCTTGAGCGTAACAACTCCAGCACTCTCATTATTTTTAACGAGATAAAATGAGAATATACCAGTTTAATTCTTTTAAAAAAATATCGATATTTTTGCAATCTTATGTTTAAAAAATATAAAAAATATCAATTTTTTTTTATTTAAAAATCAATGCCTATGTAATACGTATCTGCAAATTATACATATAAATAGTTTTCTGACATGTACATCACTACTGGAAACCTGTGGCCGAGTGTTATTACTGTTGGAAACGTTTTCGGTTAACTTGAGCTTGTTAACGAAAGGGAAACTCCGCATACACACCTCTCCTTATCTGTTCGCACTAAACTCCAGAGTTCATGTGAAGTCCATCACAACTTCTTGGGACTTCACATCATAGATATCCACCGATGATAGGTCCCAGCACTTCTTCCATATCAAAAGATATTTTCTGCTGATTTTTCAAACCAACGCTGTAAGGAAGCACATCTTCATCTTCCGTGTTGATGATCTCGTATGACGTTTGAATGACTATAACTTACGATAGACTCTTAATACTACGAGTATTTCGTAAGAAATAGTAGTTTTTCTTAAGGAATCTCTATTTTTGGTGAATACTTAATTAATTAATCGTCCACAGGATCTTGTTTGTTGGAAGTATAATAAGCACCTTAAAACTTCTAGCGCCCTCACTTAAAGTTTGACGTTTCAGACAAGCTGTCTATTATCAAAAACTTTGAGCTTTATTTTTGCAATTTAATCTTGAATTAAATAGTTTTTATTACTTTACTAGACATACTGTTTTAAATTTTTTATATAAAAACATATAAAATAGTTCACCTTATAAAATAGTTGATTTGAAATTCGACATTGGCCAGTCAATATAAAAATTATGTTTGGCAACTAACTGTAGATCTTGTAGTTGATATATTACTATTGTTTCATCTAGCTATTATTGGCTTATCACTAATCATATTCTAGTTTGTTTTGTTTTTTATGAAATGAGCCACCTCATAAGTTAAAAAAATATTTATACGATTTCTTATAAAAGCCATAGCATTTATATATTAAGCACTATATACTAATTCATTATGTTATGTAATTAGATTATAAAATATAAACACGTAAGTTTTTATGTAATCTGAAACGTCACACATTAAAGTATAATGATAGAGTTTTTAAGATGGTATTTATTTTTCCTTAAAACTTGGATGGTGGTAGAAAAAAAAGTCATATTTCTTTTTCGTCTGTAAATAATGAACTAACCCTTTATATTTCTTATAAAGTAATGAACTTAAAAAAAGATTACTTAATCCATCATAGAATATTTCCTTCGTTTATAGTCTGAATTTATTTGCCTTTGTGTTCTACATTTCTGCTGATTTGGTGAAACATTTAATAATTTGTGTTACTACTATTTTAGAGACTAAGTTTTCGAATTCTAATAGCTTGGTAATAATAATATCTGCTTCTTTATAGGGATTTGGATCTAATGATTCTCAGTAAGAAGTTGATTTTACCTTTTTTTTATTATAAACCACTTTACCGATAGCTATCGAATGTAGGTCAATAGTTATAAAAATCATTCAAAAAATGATTCTCATTTTCTTCAATTTTTATGATTATTACTCAAAAACATAAAGATGACATTTTTTATTGGAGCTTGAAAGCTTACTTGAGGTATATTTTTCCAGAGTTTCTTCTGTTTGCTTCGCCTCAGTTTTATCTGTTTATCTGCTTGGTTTCAATAAATAAAAAAGAAATTTTCAGAAATCTGGAGTTTTAGGAGACTCATTGAGCATGCTTAGCCAGACTTGCAAGTTGGAAGGATCGCCCTCATCCTAAATTGGCCCAGATGTAAACGAAGCTGATCGTCCTCTATTTGTTTTAACCTTCTCAAGCCGGAGGTGGAATATCAAGTAACACAGTGGACGTGAAGTCCCTCCCAAGCTCTCCAGAGGACTTCACTCTCGGGACAAATGTTCGGAAGAGACAGGATGGGTCATATGTCTTCTTCCTCTTTGGGGCCAATTCTCTTTGGGCGAGAAAAAAATTAATTACGTCAGGCCAGCATTAGTCTTTCCGTCTATTAGTTCTTCCCGTCTGAAAGGGAGGTTTATCACTGGCTCAGCTTTCTGTCTTATGCGTTAGATTCTTATTTGTGGATAGAAAAACGGCTGGATCGTAATATTTTTCATTTATGTATGTTTATAAATAATATAATATAATAACTTTTTCATGAAATGTTGTTTGACTGGGGAGAAACCAGTCAAATGACGATGTTCAATAATCGTTGCTCTCTTGTTGCTATCGGTCGATCGGCAGAATAATAAATTGATATTGACTGCACCCTGAATATTTATTCTACATGCACACAGTCAAACTTCAAACATCAATTGATTGGGACAATCTATCCGTTTGTTGGGACTCCAACAATTTAATCTTAATTTACTGAAATAATTATTTATTACACGACACCACATCGCGCATTTGTTTGTGACCTACATTTTATGGTATAAAATACTAGCATAAATATACAACAATGTCGGATTTTGAGGTATGATTGAAACCAAGGAATTCCTATCTAAAGTCAGATATTTTTAATTAAATTTTATTGCTGGTTAATAATTCAGCTATTATTATTTTTTTATATTATATTAGCACATGCGCAGTATTACATCCAGCAAATATGATTTCAATGATTTTTTTTTTGTCCTCGATTTGCAGGTATATGAAATTTTCGTTAAGTTATTTATAATTTATGAGCTAGTCTATATTTTCTATTTTATCTTCGCTTTGGAAGTACTGATAGCAGAGAGTAAAAAGGAGAAAAAATGAGAAATGGAATGTTGCAAGAAGCATTTAAAATTTTTGATTGTGTAGTTTTTATCTTGTGTACATGGACCTGTTTTTCTGAAGTTCATCTACATATATCAAAAAAGGTACATAACTGTAGTCCATAAGGTGTGATAATCGTTGATTCAGATATAATGTAATAGAATTAATTTCTAAAGTAACAATTTAAAAAAAAGCCTGACGGTCTCTGACGAATATCATTTCAAAGATAAAATTCCAGGGATTAATAAGTAAACCGTTCCAAATAAAGACGGGGCTTAGACAAGGCGACGGCCCCAAATATTTCATCTATACACTTTTACTTGTGCTTGGCTTGCGTAATAATAAAACATTGAAACTAAACTCTGAATTAAAGGCATCAAAATTTCATACAGTATATGGATAATTTGAAAGAATTGTTCTACAGAATAATTTTCTGAAAATATATTGCATTTTATCTCGCAATTACGATTAAGGAACATAGTCTTACTATATAGGAGAACTGTCGAGGAATATTTAAATTGTTAATTTCATTTTTTTTTTAAATTTAAGATACCATTTCCTGGCTGAGAGTGGCCCAACCAGGACAGGAGTTTTCTAACTACACCCAACTCCCCTAAGGCTCCAGCCCTATTATACAACCCAGGACTGCTATATTCTATTCTCTCTCACCCCCTTCGTCCCGAAAAATAAAGTAAAAGGAACAAAAAGGGATAAGTTGCCTTTATTTCCCAAGTTTGGCAAAGTCCTTGCTACACTTGGCCGCTTGTTTCCCGCACCTGCCTCTTTCTTCCATTGTATTGGCCCTACAGGATGGTTATAGATATGTTTTAGTGGTCGTTTTGTCGGACTTGTTATACTTTTTGTCTTATTTCTATTGTTATTGTTATTGGTTTTATGGTCATATTTTTCGAATGGAGTCTTCGTTAGATACTTCATCGACACATGTTTGCCTCTTTCGGAAGATTTTTAAGCGCAGGCGGACTTTATATATATATATATATATATATATATATATATATATATATATATATATATATATATATATACACACAGTATTTATACCTAATTATTCCTGGATAGGCAAAATACTTCGATGTAACCTGTAATCAAAATTGTTTTTCCCCTGCCTCTTCGTGTATGGTCGAAACAAGTGGTTTCGAAGGTGGTTGTGGTTGTGGACTTGGACGAGAATGATATCTACTCTTAGTATGGGTTGAGGTTGTAACTGTACCACCTCAACCCATGAATAATCTTGTGTTCAGTATACACTGTTTCTAGGACAACGGTTGTACAGAGACATCATTTGTCCGAGATCACCCGCCAGGCCTTTCTCTTACTTAGGGGTATCCACTTTATAGAGGCTAGGTTAGCCTCAGGAGGGTCTCTAAGGCCCACTGGCTCCAGTTGTGGCTGCTAACAGATTAAGTAATTTATATCTCACTGCCGGATTGGAACCCGGGACCTTCGACACTGATACTTACTTTACATAAAAACTAGAAGGAATAACTTATAGCGGCTGTTGTATATTCAGTATATCATCCGAAAATATTGTGCCACAAAAAAGTTATTGTCATCTATAGCCAGAATCCTCATGGAAATGTAAGTCTTTTAATAGTAGCCGATGAATATAAAGTAATGACCGTACCGTAAAAAACTGCCCCACGAAATTTCACCATTGTTATGTCGACAAAATCCTATTCAAGAAATATATTTGACTTAATTGACTTTATTTGAAGTAAAGTGAATTTAGTGATATTCCTTTTAAAAAAATTTCTTTGTAAAGAAAGTTTTCGGAATATCAGAAGCCTATTACAGACCAATTTCAAAAGAAGCTTTTATTATGTTGTAGCAATGCAAAATTAAAGTCTTACAAAAGCAGAAATTTTCCTCGAAGTGGAGTTTCTGTGCCGTAACCAAAGAGTTAAGAGAGAAGAGAGAAAACCATTGAAGAAAAGAACGATTTAATAATGAATGTATATAAGGTTTCACAATTGAAACTTTCATAAAACTTTACATTGAAAAGTATATAAAAATGAAGTATTTATCTACTTACGAGTATATTTGTATGATTTTTTTTTTTGGGTCAGGTAAGTTTAGTTTGATTCAATTAACCTTCCGTTAGACGCGCACTTGTTTTCGACATGGTTAGTCGCGTTGCACCTATGAGGTGTTTCTGATTTTTTTAAAGCCAAATGAAATTTATTCTAGTTTAAATAGTTAATTGACATGGCTCGAACAATTTTCGTGTTCATCAGAATGTTCTTCTTCAGATGCTGAATCAAAGTTCCTTTGCTCTTTTTCTGAATCTTGGTCCCGCATTTGAAGATCATCTCCAGTATTAGTATCAGACAGATCTCCGAAATCCTCCTCCTCCGTCGAAACAATATTCTATGATTTTCATTCACGTCCTCCGGGTTCTTCAAGTCAAAGGTTTCTTTTTTGAATCCATTCTAGAATAAAAGTCAGAGGAAAAACGAATTTAGTCGCGTTGCACCTACTAGGTGAGTATTTCTTGGATTTACTAATGAGATTATGTTATTACAATTTAACAAAAGTATTCTCCTAAATGCAGAAAATAAGATAATATATATTAAATTCATAAAAATAATACTTTATATAAATAATACATCCATAATACTTTCGCCAATGGTCGCGCTGAACCTGTGGGGTGAACGGAGCTGGTGCAACTCTCCACCGGCATGTTCGAAAGTCGGGAGTACACTGACCTTTGAGTAAACCGAAGATAGGAAGATAACATTAGGCTCATCTCCGGAAGCGTTCATTGATGACAGACGAGGGAAAAGTGTAGTAGGGATGCACCTGTGAGCTGCGCGCGTCTAACGGAAGTTTAAACATAAACGCACGCTATGAATGTAGAGAAATAATTCCCACATTTATAAAATTGTCTTATATTAAATAATACGCTTTCTAATTCTCAATATGAATGCCTCCACCATTCTAAATTGAAGGTAAGTTGGGCCAGGTAAGTTTAGTTCGATTTAATTAAACATTGAAAGGTTCATTATAATAGATTTAGGAAAGCCCGGCTGTATTTCTTCAAAATACGTTCGTCCTAAAAATATACATTGTTTCGATACCTACTACGATTTTCATCAAACTATATTTTAATATCCCTCATCCTTATTGTGATCGAACCAGTAATGATCGCTCCCGAAAACAATCCAACGATATCAATTTTTAATGTCAATCTGAAAATATAATTAATGTTTTATGAATTCAAATTTTATTGTTTATTTGGCCGATTTGGGCACATTTTTCCTGTCAATATAATGTGCAGTATGGTTTTGACGAAACATATATCAACGAATTCGTATTACTTATTGACTCTTTCAAGAAAATAATATTATTGAATTTTCGATTAGTTACGGGGTAGCAATCTTAGCGATACCTCCACATTGGCAGTTACTGTGTCCAAATAGAGTATGTGACAGTATAGTCTTCTGAATTAACCCTGAATCCATCGGATTATTATCATCGCTTAAACCTGATAATCATTACATGTAAGTATTGTGGTTATTTTCAATTTGTTATTTGTCAATTTGTTTTTATGGTTTGTGTTAACAAATATTTATGATACAAAAACCATAAGCGGACATACATAGTTGATTTCCATCTTCTTTTATGGCTGTATCAACCAACCTGCCAAAACTCGAACATACAGACATAGAATCACAGACATAGAACTTACAGTGAAGCATCTATTAGAATGTAACAAGTACCGAATAGAAAGAATAAACTTGGTATTCAAAAGAAAATAATAAAATACAGAAGACGCTAATGTATTTAAAACGCACGCGAAATACGCAATAGAAGTCTGTTTTTATTTTCTGTAATGTGGTATGTGTTACAATATGTCTTAATACACCATTATGAAACTTTCGCAACCTGTTTGTGCTAGAGTTATGTACCTTAACAGCGATGTTCCATGTTTCATGGTCGGTCTTAGGATACTCTTGTATATTGTTAATTTGAAACGGGGGGAGTAAGTTTGGTGATGTTAGCAGCTGGTTCAGTCTATAAGCCTTGATCCTAACCGACCTTAGTTTCGTACCGCGATGTTCTAGCATCAGGTACCGATCAAGGGAGATACCTAACTATACTATGCTCCACGCTGGTCCGTTTTCTCACCCCCCTTACTTTATTGACTTTAAGAAAAAAGAGGAAACAAAATATACCGCCAGTCTCCTTGGGATTGAGTGTTAGGGTAATATCTAGACCCTCCAGTTTCTATGTTATCTCGTCACAAACTTGTTAGAGCTCTCTATATGCTTACTGAACTACTTTAAATTCCTACTTCGTCGGCATACGCCGCTGCGGTAACTTTTTTCTGGCTTGTATACTTAATACGGTACTTCAAATAGCAAAGAACATTGCAGGACTCCACAGATAAATGCAATATCTTCCGGTTGATACCCTTGATATCGCTTGATAAAATGTATTCCGCTTCGATTTTCGAAACCTTTTTGTGCGATTTAAAAGAAACGGCCATAAGACGGTGTTTTTTTTGCTAGGTAAGTTTATTTTGATTTAATTCAACATTGATATGCTATTTATTTGATATCACCAAAGCAACTACTGTTCTTACAAACCGATCACTCTATTACAATTTTTTCATACCTATAGATCATCTGTCTTCTGTATTCTACGGTACGGTGTTCCCTAGGGGAACGTTAAACGGTCTCTGGAGGAATATTCAGGTGTCCAGGAAGAGTTATGCGAGCAATCTGTTGCCAGGCTTGTGTTTTTCTTTAAATATGTTTTCACTATATCATAAAATTTAGAGTTCTTGGTGCATCAAAAGAGTATACCTTATAACGATTTGTATCGATTTCAAGCTACCAACTTTACTAAAACATCATTTTTGGCAGTCATGATTCACATCCATTAAGAACAGTTTATAGCAAATGGTATATAGTTACGACGTGTATTCATGTATTATGTTTAACATGTAGTTTATTTATTCAGGAATTTAATTTTGGTTATTGAAGTACTATGATTTTCTAACGTATTTCCTGTCATATTCATATCAATAAAAAAAATATGTATTTCCTTCTAAATCAGAATGTTTTCTATCTTTTGGCGGAAAATAATAAATATTTCGATTCAAGACTTTTTTTAAATTGTGTATTATGTACGTATGTGTATTACATATTATGTATTTGTATACGTATATAATGTAATGAAAATACAGCTTCAAATTTTCGAGTGAAAGGTTTTAATGGAAATTTATGGCCCTATTTTCGATTATGTTCCAAGATGTTCAAAAGGACTTTAAAGTGTTAAGCATCACAGGATGGGAATAAAATTGGTAAGGATGCAAAGCACCACTCTTGATAGTGGCACTATATAGTAGTAATTATTAGCTTATATATATATATATATATATATATATATATATATATATATATATATATGTGTGTGTGTGTGTATATATATACGCTCGAAAATTTGTTGAAGCTGGTTTTCCCTTTTTAATGATTCGTACTTTCAAACAAAATAGCCAACTTTTCACTCAACAATATTTGTTGTGTATTCCGTATACCTCAGTACGGAAATGAATCTGGTCTCGATTAAAACAGAAGTTCATCTTCTATTGTTCATCCAGTGTTATTGCTTTCGGAGCGAATATAACAGTTACTGAATTTTACATTGCTTTTCATTTTTTTTATATATATTTTAAAATTCGTTCTGAAGCTGCTAATTTCTGTTCTGACTTGACCTTTTTATAAATTTTACAACAATTTGATGAATGAACAATTTTATCCCTGAATGGGATATTTATGTTAATTAACAACCAGAATAAGGATATCAGTCATGTTATTTTGGCACATGGAAACAAACTCTCGTTTTTTTTCAAAATACACAGTGGAACCATGTATCCTATAATTCATATCCAGAAATTGAATGGATTCATATTTTAAGCTCCAACCAATAATCCAATCTTGGTTTTCATATGGCTTTAAAAAAGCTTCTCTGCATTAGTGTTTTTTTTTTTAAATTTAGTTTATAGAAGTACTATACGTTCAAACAATAGAAAAATAAGAAAACATATGGTTTCAAGAATACATTCCTAACATACATAGAAACTAGAAAAAGAAAATTAATAAAAAGATAGGCTCAAATAAATAAAGATATATAACAAAAATTATGAATTATATTGTTGATAAAATGTTGAAAAAGGTACCTAAATGAAATATATAATAGACAATTTGTTGGAAAAATATAGAATAAATTGTATATCAGAATTATTTAAAGCTAAACTATGGAATAGTTTACTAATAAATTGTAGAAGTATTACATCACATGTATAAATTTATCCTTTTATCTGAAGTAACGTGTATACAATATATATATTATATGAAATTTTTAATATTCACCATCCATAATTTTAATCAGTCTGTATTTTGTATATTTAGCCCTGAAGATGTGGGTCGAAACGTTGCCTTTCCAATACACAGTTCATCCTAATTAAGTTTTTTTTTTTAGTTTACCTCCACCCGGACCATTTTCTTATTTTAAAAATAATTTGCTTAGAAAACCTATAATTCATTATCGATCCAGGAAAGATGTTATGTCTTCGAAAGATTTAGACCCTGAAGAGTATTTAAGATGTTGCCCCGTTGAGCGGAGTGCTGCTCTAAGCAGGTGTCACGTGTTAGTAAACAGAGTACAAGCTCTAATGGTCCCCTGTGTGCCCTCGGCTAACACGATCCGGCCCTCTTCGGCTCCTACCACTCTCCAACGCCTTATCTATCCCCAACCAGTAACTTGAGAGCCTGTATATCCTCTGCCGAAGTTGAAATTAATATTATCTCGAAATCGTGTCCGAAATAAATATCGTATCGGGAACAATTATAGCAATTCAAGTTGATCCTTTTCTTATATTAATACCTAGTACGTTTTAAAGGTGGTAAAGGCAATTTTAATAACAAATGGTTTCTATGTTATTAAAGTGAAAACTTCTTTAGTAGGGGGTAAACTTGTATGTTCACGTCCGCAGCATGCTCGAGACTGGCGACGTCTAGGGGCATGTGCATGAGCTATACAATTCCGTTAATTCAACCTTAGTTTGAAGGTTAAAATTTCATTGATATAAGAATAATTATATTTATCTAAAAAGTTGTTTAATAGTTGTACAATTGTTACCAATAATAACTTAAAACATCCAGGTCGTTTTTTTCGGTTTCCATGAAAGATTTTATTTTTAATATTTAAGTGTCTTGTTTTAAGTGCCCAGTTACCAGCACCTGCAGTGGTATGGCCATCTGAAAAGGATGGGGCCCGAGAGATGGCCAAAAATGATATTTGACTTTGTCCCAGATGGGAGACGAAAAAAGGCTGCCCTAGGATAACTTGGCTGCAAGGAGTTGAAGAGGTGATGGCAGCAAGAGGACGGAGGTAGATTGGGAGGACAGAGGTTAATGGCGATTAAATGCATTGGGTTTCGACATATGACCCAAGGTTGTAAAAACTCGCAGAAAAAAAAGTGCCTTGTTTTATGAAATGATTCAAAATACAAATGATTTAAGTATTGTTGAACTTAACGATGATTATAATGCTAAATATGAAAATAAAATTTATGTAAATACCGATAGAAGATATAAATAATATCCCAATTATTATTTGAATCAAATTATTGATAATTTGTATTCAGTTTGTGGAGCCATATTTTGATTAACAAATATATTACTTGAAAATGTAATTGTTCGGAGTGTCAATATATGTGAAAACCAGTCTAATATTATTAATATAAATTTACAACTCTTAAATTTAAATAATTCAGATTATAATTGATTTAGAAATCAAAAAAGAACACAGTTATGCCAAAGTCTATAGTTTTCACTTCTGTCCCCAGTCCTCATGGCTGCATATTTTCTTATATAAACTGTTATTATAACTCATATTTTCTAAAAAGAAGTTACCCTGATGGGTGACCTTAATTGGAGGGACAACCTGGTCTTTTAACGTGAACTCGGACAAATCGCCGCCCTGTTCTACTGTGCTCATTAAAACGGCACAGTCACAATCCCTCACTATTATACAGATGGCCCTGGTGCAGTGTTCTGGAGAAGAGACAAGCCTAGGGATGCCACTTCGATCTCCTTAGGCAAGTACACTTCAATATTCAAATTTTAGGCACTTGCAATAAGTCACTGTGCTTGGACCCTGCTTGAGGAGCGACTGGAAGCAGAAAAATTAATTTGTTCACTGACAGTCGAGCCGTATTGGGGGTGCTGAACTGCCACCATACCAAATTATTATGGCGACTGGAATGTAGTCCTCAACAAACAGTCATGGACTAACAGCGTAAGTGTTGAATGGGTACCTGGGAATTCAGGCAATTTATTTACCGCTGAATATGTCTGTGGCATCAGTCTTAGCTATGCCAACCGCAGGATTCGGTGAATGTATACAAATAAGGTCAATCTATACTGGTATGAGCAAAAAAAAAATTCTTGCATTCTAAGCAATTCTTTATTGGCCAAGGTGCTAGTAGGAGTAAATTTGGACTTCTACTTGGACAGGAACTCTCTGAGAACAATCACAACGGCATATACGAGTCACTGCAGGTTCAATAATCATATGCTTAAATTTGCAGCGGGAAGTGATCCCCTGTGTCGATTCTTTCATGTTGAGGGCGGAACGACTTATCACGTAATCTTCTTGTGTGCTAGCATCAGGTTCTCAACCTTTGGGCTGGATTTCGACACTGACCCTAGGGAGTGCGAATTAGGTAGTCCAACAAATATTTGTTGTTGTTAGCTTAAATTTGATGGCTCCTCCTAGATTATGTTGTAAACAACATCATTACACAAGCCGTACAATAGACCAATTCTGCCCCTAGTGCATTTCATTCCTCACAAAAAAAATCAGTATAGTTTCTACCATTTGCTGAATCCAAGACACTTCATGGTCTAGTTTATTTTTTTTATTATAATTAGACAATATATATATATATATATATATATATATATATATATATATATATATATATATATATATATATATATATTATTTTCCTGAGTGGAAATAGTTGCTACAATAAGAGAATTGAGGCCTGGCATCGGAAGCCATCTTTTGTCGTCTCAGTTGGGAGGGCAGGGAGAAAGTGATTTACGATCCTAGTGCAGCACTCGGAGGACACGAGAAAATACTTACCCTGCCGTAGTTTACTGCTATTTGGCTTCGAGGCAATTAGATTATGTCGCTCTTGAGAAAAATGGATTAAAAAAATATATTTGTGTAGTTTCCAGTTCCAAATATTAACAAAAAATTGAATCATGGTTTTAAACAATATCTAATTTTGAATTGCATTCATATGCCATAGTAGGAAGGTCCCAACGGGCTAAGTTAAGTTTTAGGTTCAAGTATAGTATTAAACATTTTTGTTTCGAGTGTTTCTACCAAATATTTCTGTTCCATATACTTCTACTAAAAAGTTTTCACTTGTTATTAGAATTGTGTTTTATAAAATAATTTATACATAAGTTTTTCGTTCGTACTTTGAAATCATGTTTAGTTTTCGGAGGTTTGTGCCTAAAAGAGATACCTAAAATTGTTGTTTGTTCATTCAACGTCACTCTTATGCTGCTATAGCTAATCGGACGATGCTACAGTGGGAGCTCTAAATTTTGCCTAACTTTTGCCAGGTTTAATTAGGATAGGAATGTTTAAAGAGTACCTGCCGTCGTACAGGTTCGGGACCCCCATTGTACATCCATTGGTTTTTACTCCCTTTTAAAATATCCTTCGGCCACCTGCCGGCTACGAACCTTCGGTCTTGGGTTTAGTAGGTTGCTAAGATAACCGCTACACCAGAGGTCACCCCTTACCTAAAATTGTAATTTAAATCTAAATAAGTAATACATAATTGAGCTGTTATTTTTGTAAGTGGTATAATTCCATTTTTCATGTATCGAGATATTAAGGTTTGCATTCGAATTAATTTAATAATATGGGCAAACGTTGCGTTTTAACCCATAACACAGTTTAGCGTTTTTAACACTTTTTTAATTTTATTATCAAATAAATTATCATTAAAATTATTAAACAATAAACGATTTTTTTAGATTCTCATGGACTTGTACCTTATGCACTTTTAAAAATAACAGCTCAATTATTCTAGATGTTATCATGTAAAGAAACAATGTCCCTTAGTAAAAGAAAAAACTATTTTATATTATTTTTTTTTTTCTTCAAATTTAAGGTATACCGGAAATAAATATTAATATGTACCTACCAAATCAAACTCAAATGGATATTTCACTACGTAAGAGCAGCAATGCTTTACTCTGGAAATTGGTTTTCACAGAGATTTGTTTTTTTTACATTTTATTTTACGGTTTCATGATTTGAATATTTAAACCTTCTTTTTAATGTTCCCTAGTTTAACCCTGTGCACCTGACAGGACATTTTGTGATTTATTTTTAATTCTGTATTCTTTTAGTTAATTTTGTTTTGATTTAACAATATATTTTATATTCCTGGACTATAAATAAAATAAAACTACTAAAAAATTCCTTTATCAATTTCATAAATTATGTTGCGGAACTGAGGAGGGCTGGTACAATATTATCTTTAAAAGGCGCTTCCTGGATTGAGAATTTAAATTCTAAGCCAGCATTGAGTTCCTAGTAATTGCTTCTTATCAGCCATGGACCCTCTGGGGCGAGAACAAATGTTTAGCCTTATCTTTGCACAATCCTGGTTACCATAGCAACCTATCTCGGATTTCGGGGGATTTTATTTTAAGTATACAAATCTTATTCTATTTGTGAATAGCCTTGTTATAGCGAATAGCCTACAATGGCTGTCTTATAGGATAAATTCGATAAATTAACAATGAGCAATGGGATAGATTTTATACTAGCCGACCCGACAGACGTTGTCCTGTTGGAACGTTTTTAATCCGAAGATTATAACATATTTTAAATATATTGTAATTATTTGAACCGTTTTGATGAAAATATATGAAAAAAAAATCATTTAAAATATCTGAGACCATCACATCATACGAAATTGATTGGCCAATAATTGCATATGAGTATATCGGTTGCTTAAACGTGTAGTATAAACTTAAATAAAAATTATTTAATAATCAAGAAAGAATTAACTCAAGTCGTTGCATTTTTCTGTAATAAATACATAACGAATTAATTTGTGTAACTTTTTAAATATAAACCTAACAGGAATGTGGACAAATTTCCAGTATAACTTCAAGTATAGTTTCTTATGGTTTCTGTGATAGGGTAATCAAAAAAATCTTGCTACCGCTAGCGCTGCTCTGCCAGCCGGATCCAATGTAAATCAAACACATTAATAACAAAACAAACAATTCATTCTCGTACAAACTTGGGCACACTATAAATTTCATAAAAATAGGTCCAACCGTTTAGGAGGAGTACAGTGACGTACACAAGGACAGAAGATATAACTCCATAATTAAAAATGAACAGACTATAATTATTATTTCACTTATTCATCCTAATGTACACGTGTAAACATCATTGAAAATAAATAGAAAATCATGTAAAATCCTCGCTTCAGTATTGCGTTTTACAAATTTGCACGAGTTATATTTTTAATAACAGTGCCAAACGCGCCACACATTAATTTAATATTTTCAACTATTCAAATAATTTAATCATATCAACTTATTAGCAGCAGTAACCCACGGACGCAAGTAACAATTGTGTGAAACAGTAACTGGCTTCTTATCTTCAAAATTACAAACTTCTTATCTCCAATAATTTCGATCGCAGCGTTGCCTCCTGGACGCATTGTAAATTACAAACTTGAGGTTATAAACAAAAAATAATTTAACTAATTATAAAAAAAATTACCTATCAGATCGAATTGTGAATCTAAACCATCCTCGAACCCACTTAAATACCCACTAAAATTTCCATCAAAATAGGTCAAACCGTTTAAGAGGAGTTCAGTGACGTACACCGGAGCACATATTGTTTCTATTAACAGCCTGACTCTATAGATAGGTTGTATGTATCCTTTCTCTCATTATTTTAATGTTTTCAAAGCCACAAACAACCTGTCACTGCATGCATTTTATTAACAAATTACCAATCCATCTAATTACATTATCGTGAACTTGGTTTTCGTGATACATAGTATATATTCCTTCTCCATTTGCGCGATAGATAGCGTAATGTGAAAGGAGAGGCTTTCACAAATATTACCTATGCAAACTGTCGGAAAATTTGTTTAATGCACCGTAAAAAACATTCCCATCTCATGCATCTCCTAGATTAAAAAGAGAGTAGACGAATAGTACTCGTATATTCCTCCAACATCAAGAAACTGATAGGCACTTACATCAATCTTATTTCAAGTTCCTTTTCTTTTGATAAGCCTTCGATCGGTCTGAAGTAAACGACCAGAAGATATTTTCGGTGTTAGTTGGAAGTCAAACCAACTTTATTTAACCGGTTTGTTGTATAAGTTTTCGTTATTTACTTTGGGCTAAAGAATGCAATCGTAAATGATTTAGTAATCAGAATGTCATCTGACTGTCTGTCAGACCTCGTTCTTTATCATGCAAGATCTCTTCACGCTGCTATATCTATTCGAACGATGCTACAGTGGAGGTCCTTGTGGGAAATTTCGCTAATCCAGACATAATTCAGAAAGGATCTTAAAAGAGTATCTGTCACCGAACAGGCTTGAGGCCCCCATTTTGCGTCCCTTCCGAAGTACGACGTAACCAAACATTTTTTACTCCCCTTTAAAAAATCCTAGGGCCACCTGCCTATACCGAACTACGAACCCGCGATCTTGAGAATAGTTTGTGCAAGAACTGCCCTCGAATTCTATTTCCCAATAACTGCTCACCCTTCGTTTACATAATTTAGGAATTTCTTCCATCATAAGAAGAGACATAAGAAGATTGGTTTCTATTTAACTCTTTCCATCTTATGGAAGCTTTAAGACTCAATTCTGTTAATTCTGGATTTTTGGAAACAGCACTTTGGATTCTGTGATCCCGCGACCTTATGCATAGAATAATGTTATATTAACTACTACACAACAGATTTCCCTTATCGTATGGTAATACAATAAGGACTTTTAATTGATCGAATAGGTAAGATTCTCTTTGACAAGATTAAATCAAGCAGAGCTTATTTCAGGATCTTTCCACTTTAAAGGATACAAGCGTTTTTTGATTGTTTTATAATTAAGTGATTTCGTTGTAGATTTTAGTAGGTATTATTTCAAGTTATTAAAATATTTTTATTATTATTGCCAAATTTTACCTGTATGAACCCTTATATTTGTTTCTTTTTTCCTTTCTAACGATTCCAAAAATAAAAAATAGATAAAAATCACATTTTGATCCCATGTTTTTACATTGTACATTAAATTTTAAAAAACTGTAATTTAGTAAATAAAGCTATATGACAGGTTGAATCCATCTAAAAAATAGCATCTAACTTGTCTCTTAAGCCGTCGTTTTTTTAAGACGTGTTTTTACGAGGTTATAAACCTCTCGAAGAATATGTTCTTTGCCAAGGGAAGGAGCACAAGGACACTTTGTGTTTCTACCGTTGAAGGGCGTGTAATAAAAAGTCCCCCCCCCCCTTGATGGCCCATAAAACCCTAGAAGCCATATAAAAGCATTATTACTTTAGATCTGTATTGTCTATCTTTGCGCGATAGCAATTTTTCAAATACCTTTCATTCCAGGTTGTATAACGGTTCTAACTTGTAATAAATTATTCTTGTTAATTTAATTAATTAATAAAAATTAATTCTTGCCCCCATCCCACAGACATTTAAAGTACAATACCTTCGACTAATGTTTGATAGGAGAATGACATGGGGTCCTCATGATAAGATGTAATGGCAATCGCAATATCTTAATCTCAATATAATGCATTCATTGAGGAAAAACTGCAAATTAGATTTAAGACGGAAATTAAACACGTAAACTTACTTGCTAAAACCAGTTTGGACATATGCATTACAAAGTTAAAGCATTGCTAATCAGACTCACGGAAAAAGACTACAAACTTTCTAATCAAAAATGCTTATACAAGTCATAATATCACCAAGTCAATAACAAAGCTCTGCATAGTGGCTTAAAAATACGGTTGACGAAAACATACGAACATTCTACAAACGTTTTTAAGGAAAACTACACGGACACCCAGCACCATCGACAGAAAAAATTACCACTATTCTCATGCCTGAGACAAGGAGGAGACTATAAAGAACGTGGATGAGGGATTTGTTTTCACAGGAAACTAAACCAAGCCAAGGAAGAGCTACCACTGGGTACTGTTCTTCTTCATGCCTCTCGTGTCATTTTGTTCTACTCTTACTGTCAGCCAATCTGCTAATTGTCATTGTTTTTATTTGACAGGTGTGGATGCAAATACAAAGAGAGAAGAAAAACCGATTGTTAAAGAAATAAAAACGTTTACAATAACACAAACTCAAATCAGAGCACTTAGATGGTACGTGTTCTCAGTGTTATCATGCGGATCAGAGGCATAGACACTATCCTTACCCCATACGGTATATAGGATGCTTCCAGTAAACGTCTACAAGCATTCGAGATACGGTATAATTGGCGCATGGTCAGAGTTTCATGGGTACGAAAAATCAGAACAAAAGCACACTACAACGAATACAGATGCCCCTCGTGTTATTAAGGAGCATACAAATATATTAATTGGTATACTTTGGTCATGTGACTAGAAATGAAAAGTGCCAGTTGCAGTTAATTATACAAGGCAAGATTGAAGGAAAGAAAGATGCAGGTTGCAGATTTCACTCCTGGTTGAAAAACCTGAGGCAATAGACAGGATTAACTTCGAAAGACTTGTTTCGTGGAGCGCTCAGTAAAATAAAATGAGCCGTTATAATCGCCCAAATCCAAAGAGAATTGCTTTTGAAACAATAATAATAACGGAGGGTGTTAATGCCTTTAATTTCTCAGAAATATCGCTTCTTCAAAAGAACAACGTCAAAACTCAAAACACCTAATTTTTCAATTGAGATATTTGAAAGTTTCATATGCGTTAAAAAATTATAACTTGGTTATTGAAATTATTTTATTAATCATCAGAAACATTTTAAAACCTTGAAACATTTTTGATTTTAACTTATGTCATTACAGTAGTAAATTAAAGCCAATGGAGAGGTACCGCAGGGTACTGTTCTTCTTCATGTCTTTCTGTATTATTTTCATGTCAGCCAATCTGCTGATTGTCAATTATTTGTATTGGACAGATGTGGATAAAAATACAAAGAGAAAAATACCAACAAACTTTTGTCATTATTTCTATAAGACTTTAAGTTCACATATGGCATTAGTCAAAATATGGCTATATTATAAGGGGAAAACAAACTTGTTGGAAATGGAATTTCAGATGTTTCGTCGCTGAATTAAATAGTTTTAAACTACACAGCCGCTACAAAAGGCTTAGCCCAAATATGTCATTTTTTTAGTTTTCTCGTTGTTCTCTTGAAGGAGCTTTATGTACATTTACTGTCTCCCTTTGTTCTTGGTCACTGTGTAGGAAGGGTTTTCAAAATATAAGTAATCAAATTAATGAAGGAAGAGAAATCTAAAACAGCACTGACGATAGTTAGTGGGGAATCAAAAGTTTGATTGACGTGCAAGTGAATTGTACAACTCCTGTATTCGGTACCGGATAAGCTCAGTAGAGACTAATCTCTAAATCGGTGATTGGCCGGTAGATTGAGTTCCATGGCGATCAACCTGGTTCTGTAAAGAGGAGAGTTAATGGAGGACCTGACTGCGTAACGTGACTTCGGCCCAATCACCTTCCTGGGCAACCGTTACCATGGAAGCAATACATTTTTTACTTACTACCGAACCCGAGATCCTTCATTTGTTTTAGTGCTAAAGGATTTTTTTTTTGTATTACATTTGAAATGTCAAAAGCGGATAACTCCAACTTGATTTTATTCACATTTATTCACTCGTTTGGTCAAGCAAGGGTCAATACTACTGAAACCTCAGGTTTAAAAGTGGACTAAAACCATAAAAAATAAGGTGCCAAAGTTTCGTGTTAGACAAAATTGCTTGACCAAAATAGGGTAAAATGTAAAAAAGTTCATTTTTTCAATTCTGGAGTTATCCGCTTTTGATCCTGAAAACCTCGATTATGCGGTATCTCTATCACCACTTCAGATGTTGTCTTTGCTACGAATCAAATCCTGGATTCCTTTTTTGACGAACAGTTTCTCTAAATATAATTATTTTTTTGGCTAAAATCCATCAACCATCAACTGCATTTGGATCGATTAATTTTTACCAAATTTCTCATTTTCCTTTTAACTGCCCATTAACTTACTAATTATGGCCAGCAAACTAATGCCCAGACAGTGTATCTTAGACTTGTTTAGGGATCTTTTGGGTCGTTTCATATGAAATGTCCATTTTTATTATTTGTAAAATTCAAAGTGGAAATAGTGTCCTAATCCTCTCCTTTGTTTATAATATTTACTATCACTACAAACGAACGAACATTGTTTGGGATGCCATCAAATATGACCATGGAAACAAACAAATTACGCGTAATTAATATTGTATGAGTTTAAACTTATGGACACTCGGCAGTCCGAGGCAAAAAACACCTCATTACCACCGCGTTTGCGGAAGGGTGTTGTAATGAACGGGCCATTCTCCGGTCATTTAACAAATTTTCAGCTGATGACACGGATTAATTCATAAATAATTCATTGATCCATTCCACTGAGAGATGAAACCATCAACTCCATTTCATGCTGCAGGGTTATTGACACAATCCATCAAAAATATAATATTTTATATAAAAAACTCAAGGAATATAAAATATCAAAATAACTCATTTTAAATTCAGCACGAAGTTCTGAAGCTTTACGTCGTCACAAATGGCTGTTTTCTTCTTCATCTAAGTAGATATTTCGATAATAGAAGTGTTTCCATTATCCCATGTTCATGTGGGGCTTGCTTCCTATCCGTGTATACATTATGACATAAACATAAATCGTAACAAATAGGCGTTGAGGGTTGCATTAAGGGCGGGCAGGTGCTGCGGGAGGCGAACCCCGACCTGGCTATTAAAGGATCATAAACCGGAGCACATTGCGCTGGCTCCGGCAGAACATAAGGATTAATTTATGTTCCATTAGCTCTGTATCTTAATGTAGTGAATACCTGATACCCTTCAGATATACCATGCATTAACTACCGCCGCGAGATTGCTTATTAATATAAATCTTAGTCTTCAAATAAATGGATACACGTTTTTGTGAGGAGTGTATACCTGTGGTATACACGTACGAGTCAGTGAAGACTCCAGGAATCTATTAAATGTCCGGAACTGGAAGGCCGTTTCACTGGACAGGGGGGCTGGCGGAAGTGTTTCGAGGAGGCCAAGGTTCATTGATGGGCTGTAGAACCATGCAAGAAGTTAAACGTGTGCGTGTGTGGGTGGTATATTCATCAATTATGTAAATCATAACTTTTATATAGTAAAGTACAGTCCTTGTTGGCCTAAGGGTTTTAAGCCTTTATATAAAATAAAACGTAAAAAAGAAAGATACAACCGAGTGGAGTGCGAAATGGATTTGCCACCGCCTCAATCATTTTATTTCTTTCAATATAGAAAGCGCACGTTGACAAATCAATATTTATTTTCTAGTTCATTATTTTGCCTCGATTCAGAGCTAACCCACAACAAGACTTAGAAGACAACACTCAAGGGAAGAGTCAGCCAACTGTACAGGACACTGAGCAGGACTTCTCAGCTCTCAATCCTAAACAATCTACTAGTTTACAAGACCAATCTGGACGAATGGACTAGAACTGTGGCGGACAAAACCTTCCATCCAGCTTCCTATTATGTTTCAGAAAAAAAAACCCACCCCATGACGTATTGCCTCCGTACCTGACCTTATATCAACCAAATTTCCCGAATTCCACATGAACTTATCCGATCACCCTAATACTGTAGTGTAGTCCTTACCCCAGACCATTCTTTATGATCGTACAAGGAGGTTGAATCGGCAATGGTCTAGAGACCTATTGTAAGTATGCCATCTTAGTTCTGGCGGTGGCCAGAGCTTCTCCACTCATGGCCTGAGGGTCTGCGGCCCAAGTGCTCTTATTCAGTCTCAATACTGACAATGGTCTCAATATTGACACGGCTGGAAGAGAAGCGCTGGGATCTCCTGTGGTCCGGCTATGCTCTCTACACGTGGATGGCGGAGCTGGACGCGAAGATCCCTTAGGCAGTCAGTAAATAATGTATATAGTTTGTGTATTCATAGATCACTAATACTTTTGCCTTTAAATGTGCCAGATTGTACATTTTTTTTTCAATAAAAAGGGTTTTTTTAAAGTTCATTATTTTGCAGTTCTCTTTTTTCAGTTGAGTAACTCACCCCAGCTGTTGTGCTTCTGGCTGAGTGCATAGTGTCCATGCTGTGTTTTTTTCTCGGTTTCTTACTGATTTTTTTACTGCTTTTTATGGGTGTTTTTTTTTAACTTGACTGTATTTGGCAGCATATTTTTTCTTGAGGGCTTAATAAATAAATCAGGACTGTATAAAGAGCGTTATTCTTACACCATGGCCTATCTCCTTCAAAATTCTAAACAGATGTTTAATTCAGAAACATCCCATTACTTTAATTATGTCGGCGTAGCTATTAAAAATTTTTGTATATCAGAATCTATGGGGAAATACCGTCTTGAATCTAGAAAGTTTACAAAATGTTCTTTGATACGAAAAGAAAAAGTTTCCAAAATTCCATTACGATCCGACTTACAGAAGTTGAGACATAACACTTCCGAAGTGGTATTTTTCCTATTCAATTATTCCTGTTCTTTTTGTAATGGCTCCCAGCCTACAAGGCAGAACAAGAGGACTTGACATTTCTTTTATATATATATATATATTTAGTCTGTCCCTATCCCTATAAATTATAAAGTTCTCATATAACTTTAAAAAATTACGGTTTTTTTTCTAAATTTCAAATTATTTTTTTTATTTGTCTGGAACTAACATTATGATTTAGATAAATATTATTTACTCTTAAACTTTTTTCTGATATAACTAGTATTCTTTTTATTTATGTTCTTAAGTATGTTCAATTTTATCTTTTCCTATATTTTAATGATTACCTCTTTTTATGTTTATACCTACTTTATGAGGCTATAGACTATTTTCATTGTATTAAAATTGTTTCTGTATGGAGCTGATTGTTTGCATGAAACCACAAATCGTTCATTACAATTTATGTTTATCTATAAAATAGGTAACATTTATTTTAGATATCAATTTGAATTCTTGATGGCGGCGTACAGAAATCAACAGACAATAATCACCAACAAATAGCTTTCGAGACTTTAGAGAGATATTTTGCATATTTGAAGTTTTACATACAAATGATCAGATATTTTTCCCGTGCATTTCTACCTACCCTGTGAAACATTTCAAAGCGAGTCCATAATAATAAGCTACAAAGAAGAATGGAGTTTTTCTGTGAAAGCGTTATTTGTTTATTAAAGCTGAAAAGGGGATTAAATGACATGAAACTATTATTGTTTTGGAAACTTAACATCATTTTAAATGTTATGGCATGGTCATAAAAATACGGGTTATTACTATCTCTATTCTCATTTCGCTATGTGAATTTAGCAACGGACGATCCACTTGCCTATGACAAACTATTTTAGATAATAACATTACTTCTTTTTCCTTATTGTGTGTTTTCAAGTTTTCTTTAACAGCTAAAATATTTATATAATTTTGATTGATGTTCTTATGTAGGTTATATGAGGTTATAGTCTATTTTAATTTGCACTAAAACTGATTCTTTTTGGAGTTGATAATTTGTATGAAACCAATTTTTTGCTACCGACCCTTGTATTTTTGACAAGTTATGTTAATCTACCTATAAACATATCTTGGAAATTGTTATTGTAAGCCAATCTTTCGTTTAGAGGTTGAAAATAAATAAAATGACAAAAAACCAAAACAAACACTTGATAACTGACTCAGGATGATAAATATTTCATTAAAAGTGAATTGACGGAAAAATGTTTGCTGTTGGGATTAAAGCCTTCTCGTTAACTTTGAAGTTTTGAGGTGACTAAGAAGCTCAAGAAGATGCGGGCGGTTGAGGGCCAGTGTACTTTTAATTTCCGCTACGTAATGGAATTTGTTCTTCCACTTCTTGAATTTCCATACTTTTTTATTTATTGTACTTTTTTTCATCATTCAGCTCTTTACTTTTCTGTTATTCTTGTGTCTCGTTTGACTTACCCTTGATGGAGACCTAAAACGTAGACAGGAACATTGGCGCACGTTAAACTAATGTTACTATACTTTGTACTATTATACCATACTTTGACTATACTTTTTCTTAGTTATATGTAAGTTGGGGAGCGAAGTGGCTCAGTAGTAGAACACCTAGTTTTCAGGCCGAAAATCCTGGTTCAAATCCCGGTGCTTGCAAGACTTATTTTGTCTGTTAGCAGTCGGACATGGATCATATGGGATCTAGGCAAGGAAAAGAACAAAATGGAGGGACGAGACAGTAAAGCAAGCAATAACAGAGGGAAAATAATAACAGAGGAGAAAGGCATTTTGGAAAGATGGACACGACACTTTTTAAACATTTTTACCACTGAGATACCCCAAATGCAGAATGAATGTATGAACTAACAAGATCAAGAAAAAGATATAAATGTAATATGGGAAGAAGAAGTTGAAGCAGCCGTTGAAAAGATGAAGATAAGGAAGGCTGCTGGAAGAGATAATATTGCCCCAGAGTTCATAAAGTTTGCAGGAAATGAGCTTAGAAAGATCCTACAGGCCCTTTTCCCAAAGATACTCTCTGAAAAGTAGATACGAAAGATTGGGAAGTCAACCAGTTACAGTACCAATACACAAGAAGGATTATTCCAGCGAGTGTGGTAATTATAAGTCTGTCACCGGTGGTATACAAATTATATACTTCCTTTCTTGAAAAGAAGTTGAGGACGTTTGTAGAGGAGGATCTCCAGGAAGCGCAAGCAGCATTTCTCCCAGGACGACAAACGTATGATCATATTTTTGCCTTACGTATGCTCATAGAAAAAGCATGGGAGAGAAACAAGAACCTATACCTTGCTTTCCTCGACCTCAAAACGGCCTTCGACCCTGTTCCTCGAGATGAAATTTGGAACGCATTAACGGTTCCATCAGGCCTTACCAAGGCAATCAAATCTTGCTACCAAAAACCTAAGGGAATAGTGTGAATTAATGGCAATGAATCCAAGAGCTTTCCCATGGACAAAGGAGTAAAATAAGGAGACAGTCTTAACCCACTACTCTTTACAAACAATTGGGCATTGGAATATGCGGACCACACTAGCGCAAGTGGTAGTATATGCTGACGATATAGCCCCTGATCTCAGACACATCTGAAAATATGCAGCGGACGATAACCGAATGGGATGCAGACCTTACCAGGAAAGGTATGATCATAAATGTTAATAAAAGTAAAATACTGCAAGTTGGAAGAAATCCTGAAGATATACATATTGTATGCAATGAATAAGAAATGGATGTCGTAGAAGAATTCACATACCCGGGCACAATGATTTGCAGAAATGGGAAAGTAGAACAAGAGAATTCGAACAGGATTAAAAAAAGCAAATAATGTTTACTACCAGATCCTGAATCTCCTTATTTTCAAAAGCGTATATTTGCCAGTTCTCTCATATGGGGTTGAGAGTTGGATACTCCTGGATAAAGACTGGAGCCGTTTAACAGCTCCCGAAATGAAACTCCTCCGACGAGTAACTTCCAAGACAAGAAGAGGTAGGATCCGGAACAATACTATTAGGGAGGAGCTACGCATTGCCTCCCTGAAAGAAACCCTGGAGAAGCGTCAGAAGCTTTGGGCATACCCACAGAATGAGTCAAGACTGGGATCCAAGAAAGTTAATGGAAGCCAGACCCGAGGGCACTAGACCTAGAGGGAGACCAAGGCAGACTTGCTGCAATTACATTTCCAAGTTGGGACAAGCAAGAGGGAAGAACATACACGAGAGATAGAGACAGATGGAGATCCTGGGTTGATGAAGATAATGAAGAAGATTAATACTATTCTAGAATGCTGGCCTACCTTACACCTGATAATTATTCATAAATTAAAACCCCTAGAACACGAAATTATATTATTATTCGGTCTACGTAAGCACAACGCTCCCTCCATAAATTATCGTATATAATGCTTAGATCTAGTATGTGTGGAGGGTCCCAATATTTTACTTAAGCGCGAAAATCCGGCAAAATTTTTCAAACTGCCTAATACTGGATATAACCCAGGGTCTTCTACTATGATGTACTGCGCAACCTAGAATCCAAATTGTTATATAAAATAAATGTTAACTATTTCATAAATAAACATAACTAGTCCAATATAATACGAGGGTTGTATTGTATACATGCTATCAACTACGTAAAGAACCAATTTTATTGCTTATCAAAATAGGCCATAACCTTATAAAATAGAAAAAAATAGGTAATCATTAAAATGTAAAAAGAAAAAAAAGACTATACCACAAACAATGAAGGGCCTTTAGTTCACAGCATAGTAGAGACTGTACTGGACAATAGTTGTGCTGAGGGTAATTTGTCCGAAACCCCCAATTAAGGATAGCTACTTTATTGATGCTGGCTCACCCAGCTGGTGGAGCCCCAGGAGCGTCCATTCATGGCTGTTAAAAGAAATTTTATTTGCCACAGCCGGATTTGAACCCGGAACCTTCACCATAGCAACTCAGCACTCTACGCACTGCACTACCCCCCTATACATTAAAATACAGGAAAACATTAATTTGAACATCATATTAATAAAAAATATCAATAAGTTATATCAGCAAACAAATTTAAATTAAAATAGTTAATAATGTTTAAATTAATCGCAAAGTTAGTACCGAGTAAATAAAAAAGTATATATGAAAAAGGGGAGGAGATCTGAAAGAGAGATAACTCATAATTAAATTTTTTAGAATTTAATTTGTTACTCATCCGTTATAATTGGATTTTAATTAAAGTAAAGGGTCACGCAAACTTTCAAGTATTTTTCACGTGAAATATCTATTTTAATTTAAATTAATTTGATGAAAATCGAGAAATTACAATATATGTGGAGAACACGAGGTATGAAATATTAAAAACTATGCAATTATTAATAATTATAATTCCTATATTTACATTGTATATTTGTATGGGTATACTGCTATATCTGCAGCCTCGGTGCTTAAGTTGTTAAGTCAAATTTTGGACAGAGAGAATTGCTTGTATTGAGGGAAGCGGAATCGTGTTATTCTCGTAGTATTTTGCTTGAAATGGAGTTATTATAAAAGCAATAACTCCATTTTTAGCCAATGCCTGGCTTAGCCACTTTGGAATAAGAGAATAAACTTCCCACTTCGTTTAGTACAAGAAACTCAATTTGGAAATATTTCTACTTAACCACTTATTCACTGGGGGCTGTTGATATACATATATCATATATAGATACATCAATTTATCATATATAGATACATCAATACATATAGATACATCAATTAACACAATTTACAATATGAGGCGTGATTTCAACATTTATTTTAATCGTTTTAATATTGGTACAATTTAAATTATTTATTGATTACATTCTCTTGTTTATTAAAAATTCAACATGATCATTACTGTTTGACGAAATTCCATGGTCTTCCTCTGTAATGTTTTACATTTACATATTTGACTACAGTTAAGTGCCATAAACTCAAAAGGCAAATAATTCGAACTAACCATAAAAATTAAAAAAGTTGCTCCTTTCAATGTAGGTTTACCAAGTTACTATTCCATTAAAAACCTGTTTAATATTGTGTATTGTTATTTATTCTTTACTTGGTATTATTTGAGATATATTTTGGATTTATCTTTCAGAATGTTGAACTTTGTATTGTTTCGACATCTTACTGAATACTTTGCGTGTTAATGAGTTTCGTGTGTGGCGTCCTGATAATAGCCGGGCGTGGTCGCTGTAGTGCGCAAGCTTCGAAATGTATTCTGCAAGCTAAGAGGTAGGATTTAGGACTTGAGGTAGGATGCTAGGATAAACCTATCACGTCATATCTATCAACACGCGCAATACAATTTCTTTTTCATTCCAAACAGGATCGGTAAACAGCTGTTCCAATCATCAGGTTTAATCTAGCACAGGAAATCATCGAGGCACAAAAACGTTCCGTTCTCTCAAGAAACGTTTAAAAATGAATACTAACCATCATTAAGTTGTGAAATAAATTAGTACTACCTTTGAGCAGACTTCTTTTTAAATGAATCTTTCCTTTTTCTATAAAAAATTATTGCTTGAAATTTTTACTAAAAAATATGAAAGGTATGTACCTTACCATACCTTAAGTGATCATAAAAAAAAATTATCAAAAAGCTCCATGCAAGCTAATGTGAGAGGGCTGGTAGCAGAATTATTATGAAAATCGATTTACAAACAAATATATTCTCTATGAACTAATTATATAAAGAAGAAACGGGAGCGAAGTACCTCAGTGGTAGAGCCCTGAATTGCCGTGTCAAAGTTCCCTGGTTCAAACCCGGTTCTGGCAGATCACTTATCACAAACTTTGCCGTTGGTAACTTACAGGTTTTATTTTAAATTACAAACAACCTATCACCAGACTAATATCATGACCAATTTATGGCATCATAGCATCATAAAAAGACATATTTAACGCATTTAATCATTAATGATGACATTAACTGTTAACAATAAATACAAAATGATGACAGGAAATTAATAAGATCTATTACAGATTAATAAAATATATGTCCCAATCTGGATTTATATAATAACTATGTTATGAATACAAAAATAGAACTGCAATTATTAGTTAAGAGTTACTTCCTCAGTCCGAGAATGGTAGAAAATAATATTTTGCAACTAAAATCAATTCCGAACCTAATTCTGAATCGTTTATGAGCAGAAAGTTGCTTCTGAACTCCAAGTAAAACCTGGTGCCAACAAGATGTTGTGGAAACGTACAGAATTGTGTGAGCGACTGCTGACGGACACGTTCCCTTCTCATCAGGACGTGACACACGACAATAATTACTTATGAGTGGAAAATAGTTGACTGGATAATTCTAATTGATTGAATTGGTCAGGGGGTGCAGTCAAAGTTTTGTATTATTTTTGAAAGGACCACCTTACCAATTCAATCCATTATGACATTAATTACTATTTATCAACTCGATTCTATAATTTCCTTTTCGAGATAAAAAGAAAATAACACTCTTGAAAACCATGAGTATATAAAATCCAAGATTAATTCCGAAAATAATTAGAGATCAGAATATATTATTGATAATCGACAATAATTATTAGTTGTATGGTAAATAATTAAAAGTCGTAATCTACCGATTCAGCAATTATTTTCACTGTTTGTAGCGTACACCTGTTTTATTTGTAGTCTCTTCATGATGAGTGCCAATACAATGTGGCACACATGACAGTAATTGCTAGTTCGCTTTTAATAATTTGTTCTTTCGATTCAATTGATTTGATTTTCCGTCACATTTTATTTTATTACAGAAGTATTGAATGTTGCTCACAAGAAACACTAGTGTTACATTTATATTGGTCTAATTTGTCAAACAAGCAACAGAAAACTTGCCCCAATTTAGGTTGATTCTAGCAAACTCAAGTATATGACTTTATAAATTACAATATACACAATATATAGCATGTAATCTGAATATAGCATTCATTCTATCATCACAACAAAACACAAACATCATCTCTTAACTCAATGTATGGATGGTAACATTGAGGTTGCAAATATTCGCTTCCGTCCACCCTGTTAAGGTGGTTCACAGTGAAATATGTGGTTCATAGTGAAACCAATTCATGTCATGTCAAATGCAGGTGTAAAGGGGAAAAGGTTACCTGCCATCTTGCGAAAAATTCCTCGCCACAGTTCTTTAGGTTGAATATTATCTATCTAATCTTTATTGCTTCTGATAATCAAGTTAAACTACAGGATAAGTCTAGAAGGTAAAAAAGAAAGCAACAAATTGCATGCACACGTTAAGGAACTAATCGCGGTAATGTCTGCTACAAAGACATACAGATTTAACTACCTTACCATGAAAATATGTGATTAATTTTTATATCTTACACATATAAGCGACAATACCTGTGCAGTGATGTTTCTATTTCTCTTCCACAACGCATACTGGTCGAGTAATGGATGGCCAAAAAAGGTAAACTGTCGACTTATGTACAGGCAAGATTTCGTTTTTAATTTGTATTGTAAACTGGGTGTGGCAGTTAAATTAGAACCATAAACAGAGTTCGATTAAAAAAATTTAGGTAAATATTGTGTTAAAAGCTTTTCCTTAATGTCAGGACCAAGCAATAAAACTGTTTTTATCAGCATCAAATTTTGGTCCCAAATTTATTTAGATTTAATAGTTTTTTCATCAAAGGAAATAACAGATTGTAATTTAGATATGACTAATTAACTAAATGGGCTACTTGAACCTCTTAACTGCTTTTACCTCCGCCAATTAATACAATAATACAATTTTTACTTGTATCGAATGCGATGTGTTTTTACGTTATAATACAATTTGCCTCTCTAAAAATCTTTTATGTATTGTACAATAGTATGTAATATGTTCTAAGTGATAATGTTATGATACTTGATAGTGTACACAAATTATTATTATTATTTATAATTTTTTATTAATTGTTTTAATTTTTAAATCTTTTCTCTTCAAAATAAAAATATTTAAATATTATCATTATTATTTTGGCTCTACAGTCCCGCAAGAACCCGGGTCTCCAACACTACAGCCGACAAATCTCCTCGACCCTGTGCTATTCTTCTCCAGTACCGTACACCCAGCAGTTACAGGTCCTCTTCGACATCATCTAGCCATCTGATCCGAGGGCGTCCTCTGCTTCGTTTACCGTCCGGTTTCTCATTGAGCATTATCCTCACTATTCTGAGGTCCGGCATTCTTTCCATATGTCCCATCCATCTCAGTCTGGCTTTCTTTATCAACGCCACCATGTCCGGCTCCCCATATAGCTCCATCATCTCCTTATTCTTTCTTATTCACCATTTTCGGCCACTCCGCGCTTAAGATTTTTCTTTCCCATGTGCTGACCACAAGCTCTGATTTTTTGATAAGTACACACATAGATTAATTTAATTGTTAATAGATAACTGATTGTAATTTAGCAGGCGTACAAGGAACTTGTTTTGTACTCATTTCTTCGTTGTTTTTTCTGTTTGTTTAGTCATTTAACGTCACCTTTATAGGATTGTGTTCTATAAAATAATTTATGTATCAGTTTTTCGTTCGTCCTTTAAAATCATGTTTTGTTTTCGGAGGTTTATCCCTAAAAGAGATGATACCTAAAATTGATGTTGTTTGTTTATTCAACGTCACTTTATGCTGCTTTGGCTAATCGGACGATCCTGCAGTGGGAGTCCTATTTTTTTCTATCCAGGTATAATTAGGATAGGGATCTTTAACGAGTACCTGACACCGCACAGGCTCGGGACACTCATATTATGCCCCTTTCAATTAACGGTATAACTAATGATTTTTTACTTCCTTTTAAAAGTTTCTGGGGCCACTTATCGGGCTCCAAACCCACGGTCTTGGACATAGTTGGTTGTTATGCTAGCAACTACACCACTTTTTACCCCCATTTTTTTTCTTAAATCCAGTGCTTAAGCTTCTTTTTTTCAGAATCATACTTCATCTGGTTGGATTTCGAAATTATATTTTTCTTACTTTCTCTCTTGAAAGAATTATATTTCAGAAAGAAAACTAAATCCTTCGAAATCCTTTTAAAAAAAGTCTTATTGGTCTTATCGAAATCAAACCTACGAAGGTTTCTGTTCCAGTTTATATTAAGGACGTAACTTAACTAAAACACAAGGTTAGTGATCTGATTAAATGGATCAGCATTAGTTAATTGCGTTCATTGTTTAGTATTTTTTAAATAATATATACATTAAGTAAAGAATATATTACCTTCTATCTCAATTTTTTATTTGGTATTATTTATTCTCTTTAGTTGTATATTATTACTTTGGTAAGACTTCTACTTTATTCTGTAATTTATTTACTTTTTTGGCGCAATAAATATTATATGAATTGTATTATGTATCCTTCTGCTCAGAAATGTATCACGTTCCTTTTTCTGTTAATGTTAGTTATTCAAAAGATACTTAGTCCTGGAATACAGTTACTTTTCTATTAATAAATAACGGCATTTATATTATGATTAGATACCAAATGGCAATCTTTTGACTGTTCTTAATTTTTTAGGTGTTACTTCCATTTATAGTCTTCTTCTTCTTCTTTTCCTTCCTCCTCAGTCCCTCTCAGCGTGGAGGTGCCTCGATCCAAGCGTTCCATCTCTCTCGGTCTTACGCGAATACCTTCATGGAATCCAATGGTTTTCCTCTTTTCTCACCCATTCTAGACATCCTTATCCAGCTATGACATCCTTGCCCTTCCTCTTGGTCTTTTGCCAGTTGGTCTTGCTTCGAAGAACTTGCAAGGTCCGCGATCTTCGTCCTTTCGGCACACATGTCCGAACCACTTCAACTGCCTCTTCTCTAGAGTTTCAGTTAGAGGTTTCACCCCTAGCTCCTCTCTTATTCTGGCGTTCCTGATGTGTTCCCTCCATGTTCGGCCAGCCACTCTTCTGATGTATTTCATCTCTGAGGCGGTGATTCTGTCCATCAATCTGCCGAGAAGGACCCAGCTCTCACTTCCGTATGGAATGGTGGGAAGGTAAATTGCATTAAAAATGCGGAGTTTTACCTTTTTCTCAACTTCACGTCTCCCAACAACAGTATTGCAGATTTGGTAATAAATATTGTTCGCTTTTTTAATCCTGTTGGATATTTCTTGTTAAATTTTACCATTTCTGCTGAAAACTGTAGCTAGGTACGTGTAGTCTTCTGCTGTCTTTATGATGTCTCCTCCGCATGTGATCTGCACATCTTCGGGTTCTCGCCCTATTTGCATGACTTTAATTTTACTTGTATTTATTATCATGCCTTTTTCTCTTCAGCTCCGCTTCCCATTCCACTACAGCTTGCTGAAGATTTTGGACGGAGTCCTATGAGTAAAATATCGTCGGCATAGAGAAGTGTCTGAGCAAGAACTGTTCTCTGATTCCATTTTCCTACTATTGTTCTTGCCGTCCTTCGTTTACAGATTTTTAGGACCTCGTCCATCAGAATAGTAAAGAGAAGAGGACTCAGACTATCTCCTTGTTTGACGCCCCTTTTCATAACGAAGCTTCCAGATTCCTTACCATTGATTCTGACTTTGGAGGCTGATACCTGTATAGGAGGATTTTATGGCGTCTATGAGTTCTACTGGGGCATTCTTTGCCTTCAATGCATTCCATATTTCGACTCTTGGTACTGAGTCAAAAGCGGCTTCTATAGTCTATAGTATTTCAGAGAACAGATACTTCATTCGATTTCGAACCATATCATTTCAGATGTGATAATATTGTTATTTAGAAACCATATTATGTGCTTGTATAAATACTATTTCAATAAGAATTAAGTGGTATTTACTTATTGGGTACATAAACTGCTGGGGGAACGATTGATGAACCAAAAACAAACTGCCGAGTATTCAGAATATTTATCCACGTCGCTCTCTCAAGCCCCTTCTGAGCTAACTGGAGGATAACTGTGAATAATGGAAATTCTGTTATTCTTTCCAGAAAGGAAGGGGATTATCAGGTCGGAAAAAAATATTAGGAAGCGAGAGGATTTCCTCCCGGTCTAGATTGCACTTGAGGGCTTGGGAGGGGTGCTTTTATCCCTCTTCTGTTTTTACGTGTTTGGATTGCTAATTCTAAAATATTTAAGTATTATTGGTTTATATTCGCAACAATATTTAATCATATTTACGTTTCATATCATTACTCTATTAATAATCTAATTGAAGCCAATGTTAACACGATAATGCTTATGATTGTTATTACATCTGAAAGATTTGGACAGAAATATTTTTTGTTATTTAGAATAGAAAAGAAAAAGAATGACGGATGTATACGAATTTAATGAATATATATCTGGCCAAAGGGCTGTATCATAAGAATAATACAATATTTTACAACATTACATGAAAATAAATATAAACTAAAAGGTATGTTCTGGTTAAGAAAAAGAAATTGAGCTGAGAGAAAAAAAGTAAATAAAAGCACCTAATGTTATAAAAAATGATATCGTTATAATTGAGGAATATTTTAAGCAATTCATTTATCACTTCTGATGGATATGAGCTATTAATTATAACAGATCACAGAGCATTTGTTTGGGAATTTAGGAGATGTAGGAAAAGCTTTAATGTAAGGAAGAAGCATGACGGATGTACGGAGGTAGGTGTGAGTTCCAAAATGTGGTCGAACGGGCGAGAAAGGGACCCTCAAATGTTTTGATTCTGTTAGTACGAGTATAATGGTCGGAGAGGCGAGGTCTTGTGCTTTGGGATCGGATTGAGGATTTGAATTATAGAAGACTATGCATAAACGAGGGATGTTGTGAGTTGATGGTTTGGTATAAGAAAGAACCTAAGAAATGAAGCCTACGTATAGAGGGGAAGAGCCACTTTGACTCATCATAGAGATGGGACACATTAGACCTCCTCGGGGCATAAAAGACAAACCGTATTGAGCAGTTCATAATTCGCCTCAATCTATCCTCGAGCATATTCGAGAGGTCCCCATATGCCATACATACATACATACATACATACATACAAATAAACATAAGCGTGCGTGTGTGTTTATGTATAATTCAAGTATGTACTTTTAAAGAATAGTTCATAACTTTAGACCTTTCAGGCCCGGCAGGAAGCAAGTAAACAGGTGAGAAATAATGAAATCCTTTCCATTGTTATTTCTAAACTTGTAGCTTTCTATCTACAAATCCTAGAAAGCTAGAGAAGTATTGATAATTTTGCAGAAAACCACATGGTGAAACCATTACCCGAGTAAATTTATAATGTTCAGTGGATGGTATCACAGTTCACATTGGGTTTTTTTGCGACCTATTCTAGGCATTTTTAATTAATATTTATTACTTAATTATGCATTAACATAAGACTCCTATTACTTGCATTGTTGGTGACAGTGCCATTAAAACCATAGGGTTTGTGATCCACTCATTCTAGGTTCGATTACTATTTTTCTTAAACCGATTCTTAGCCAACATTTAGTGAATTATGTTTATGTATGGCCGAGTGGGATAACCGTTGTTTTTAAAGGAATCATAATCCTGAATTGTTAGAGGGGAATGGCTACCCAGAACGAAGGAAGACATTTATGATCTAAACAACGAATCAGATATCACTACAGTGTTAAAATTAAATCGTCTTCGAGGGGATGCAACTCCCTGATCTCCCACCTTCTGAGTACGAAAGTTTTCTCACCTGGAAAAAACGCTGAAATTATTGTTGTTGTTAATGTTGTTATTATTCCTAATATCCCAAACGTAGAAAGGCATTATAAGGTTCATTACATTTTTAAATACGATTCAATTAATGTCAGGACTAGTAGTAATCCTGTACAGTGAAAAAACAGTCGTTATAAAGATTAGTTTCTTCTCTTGAGTTCCAGAAAGAATGGCGTTTACAAACGTTTCCTCTATTCATGCTCAAAATGGAAACTAGATCTTGTTTTGGACTGCCATTTTGTACAATATTAAAACTTAACTTATATCCATCGATGTAATGTTGTATCAGAGAGATATCTTTATATCCATAGTGACCGATAATTGTGGATAACAATTTTTCCTAGTTGACGACAATGCTCATTTACATCGAGCCAAAATCGTCCACGTGTATTTTCCCGCTGCTGGTATTGACAGAGTCGAGTGGCATTCGTTCTCTCCCGGCTCGGATACCGTTCAGTATGTTAAGGATGTGCTATTAAATTTATTCCATCACTAATGCAACACTGCACAATCAAGAAGTTGGACAGTCGATTGTAAAGAATTCAATCTGTTTAATAAACTATCAAAACAAACTTTCTTGGTGAAAAAAACTTCTCTACTCATCGCGAATATTTTCACAGTGAAGATCTAAAAATTGAAATTTTCAAAATCAGTCCTACAGTTCTTGGCAGGTGAAAACATGTCCGCTTAGTTTGAAAAAAGGAAAACCGTCTTAAACCCAATAACTGCACGCCATTTATAAAATATGATCTCAAAAAGAATGAATGTGTTCAAGAATTGAGGACTCATCACGTAGAATCGCAGTATGTACTCATAAAAAGTTATTGATGCTTTTTATTTTACATTGTGAAAATTGTTTTTTTGTGTTGTTGTAATATTAAATTTGAATCATAATGTTGATTTAATATAAAAATCACTAAAAAGTTAATTTAATATAAAAATCACTAAAAAGTTAATTTAATATAAAAATCACTGAATCGTCAGATAAGTTTTTGAGTGGCAGGTCCAAAAATAATAGAGAGGATTGTATCCAGGTTGGACTACTAAGTTTGGATTTGACTGGTTTGTAGTACGGAAGTTGTAAGACGCGTTAGGCAGTAGGTAATGATAATACCTAATCGCAAAAAAAAAATGCTGTTCTTTGCTAATTTACATTGGTAACGTAAAAATTGTTCAAACACGGTTTTATTGATTTTATTAAAACAGATTCTAAAATTGATATTACGACATCTCGGACAAAAGTATCATACGATAAAACTATACGATCCTACAACCTATGAAGGGGTCTTGGGCTCAGTACAAGGTAGGAACTGTTATGTTTCCAGTACAACGGTTATACTGGGTGGTGATTTGTCCGTAATCTCCCTCAACCCCCAGGTTTTCCCCTTATTAAAAGTTCCCACATTATTGAGGCTTGGTTAGCCCCAGGAGGCTCTCCAGATAATTAAATGGAGTGGCAGAATAATTAAATAATCTGCCAGAGCCGGATTTTAATTGGGGACTTTGGGAACGGGAATTCAGCGCTCAACCACTCAGCTACCTCCCTGCGGTAGTTATCAGTTTCGCAAAATAATGTTATCGATAATATATAAATTTTTAATAGTGTTTAAATACCAATTTAAAGGTGAACACATTGGGCAATAGAATATAACTGAATAAAAAATAATTTTACTATGGCACAATGTCCCTTAAAAATAACAAATGTTTACTGTAATAATAGAATGTCTGGCCTAGTGGCTACAGACTAAATATCATTATTAAAGAAACAAAATATTAATAAATAAACGCAAATAAAATATATAAAAAATAATAAAGTTATAAGAGAAGAAAATTAACAATAAATCATTAATGTTTATTAATTATTGACTAATGGATAAGAGCTAATAGTTTTAACTGGTTAGAGAGTATCCGTTAGGGGAATTAGTGAAATGTTGGAAAATCATGGATTTAAATGAGGATAAAGAAGAAGCATGGCCAATATTAGGTGGGAATGAGTTCCATAATGCGGTTAAGACATACACCTCCCCAGTCTGGTTTTCCTAGTCATGGCAGAGAAACAAATAATCTGGATAGGAGATAGAGAGGTTTTAGAGGTAGGAATGTGAGGTTTTACTCATTTTTGGAAGAACCTGCAGTGGTGTAGCAAATGTCGTGGATAAAATATTCTTGGAATTCATCAGAATGAGCAGGTAAGGATTGATAAGAAACGTGACAGAACGTCAGGGACGCTAGACTTAATGGAGAGGTAATAGAGAACTTCTTGATATCTAAAGAAAAGGTGCTGTATTTCATTAATATGCTGTTAATCTGACACAAATAATGAAATAGTATGTATTACCACTTAGTGAGATTTTTCTTTCCCACAGAATGCACTATGTCATATTGTTATTCTTCAGTTTCTCCCATTTCAGATAGTTTTCTCAACCTTTGCCAATATTTTTTGGAAGTGTATTAGTTAGTTCTTTCAGAAATATTGTCTGGAATGTATTTTGTTTAATATATATAATTTATTCATTCAAATTAAAAACTGTATTATAACAATACAACAAGTAAATGGCAGGGATGGTACATATTGGTAGTAGAAATTACCCAGTGACAGTACTCAAATGACAAGTTCAACTTGTCAATAAATGTTGAAGTAATCCGAAATGGCGACCTGTTTTTTGTCATTTTAGTCTAGTATGAGGATTCCAAGTTAAGCGTTTGTCAAGGTGTTGGAATAAAGTTAAGAAATTTATTTATTTTATTTTATACATTTATTTATTGTTTTTCCTATTAAACATATTGGTCTCAGTGTGCATATATAACTGCATAAGGATTTTTAGAGGACTATTACTATGTAACTAACCTTCCTTTACACTACTGTTGCAGACATGAGCGGGGAAGAGGCGCTGGTGGAGAGGATGGCAGAGCTGCAGCTGCGCCTCCAGCACCTGGACGCCCTCTACAGAGCCAGGGAGGAGGACGTGAACGTGCTGTCGCAGCACCTGGGACAGGTCCTTGCTGGGGAGACCAACATCAGCGAGGCCAGGGGGCTCCTCAACACCACTGGCCTCCTCAGGCCGCCTTCAGCCTACCACTTCTTGCCTCACCTCCTCCTGGGGCAGAGTCCTCTTCGGCCGGCCTACTGTCTATCCAAAGGGAGGACTGGAGGTAAGGCTGCTCTTTCATTATATTCAATATTAATAAATAATAAATGGAATTCAATATATCGAGCACAGCCCATATATTAAAAACTATATAAAATAAAAACCTGTACCGCTACAACCCATGAGTTCAATACGTGGTAGAGACTGCACTGTTTCTAGGCCACCGGTTGTGCAGGGAGGTGATTTACCTGAGCACAAGCTTAAGCACTAGGTTTTTCCACAGTTAAGAGTACCAACTATATAGAGGCTGGGTTAACCCCAGAAGGGTGTCTATATCTCACACAGGTCATCCCTGACTGTTAACAGATTAAATAAATTATCTGCCAGAGTCAGATTTGAACCCAGAACCTTTGGCATGACAATTCAGTGCTCTACCACTGAGCTACCCCACTCCATATTAGATATTATAGGGGGGGGGGGGCTAGAGTTCGCATTTGTACTTTTTCTAAGAATGTTCTACCTAAGATAATAAGGAAAATAAAATGCCATTTGATAGTTAAATACCAGGAGAATATTTTCTATTAGTTTTTGTTCAATTAAGTATCTTTTAAACCATCTGGGAGGGAATTAAACATTAAGTTCATCCACTTGTTTACCAACTTTCTAGAGGCTAGATGAGCATCAGGTCTCTGTATCTCAAAACGTCAAACCATGACTGATAACACAATAAATAGTTTGTCTATATGAGACCATCTTGATCCAAAAATTTACTGAAGTTAGTTGCCCAGTGCCCATACTAAGTTAATAATCCCAAATTACCTGGTTTGGGTGAAACAATAGAAAAACCAGAGGTAAGCATCATGACTACAAGATCATAAAACAACATACAACAAAACAAAAATAAATCAAATTATATTGGGTGATGAAATGGAATGGTGACATTAGAATTAAAAATTCAGTAAAAATGTTTTTATTTAGAACTAAACGTGGAGATAAGGAGTGTAATATATAACCTGATTTTATTGTTAGTATGTACTTTTCTCTTAAATAGATCATTAGTGGATAAGAAAAAATAGAAAAACTTTTTATACTTATTTATTTTTCAACTTCGTAATTTAATTTAAATTTAAAAACCAAAATCTTTTTTCTTTAATAAATTCTAAACTGTGTTAATAATACCTTTAATTATAATCCAATTACTTTTTTTATTCATTTATTCCTGCATTACATTATTTTTATTTTTTTTCAGTTTCTGTCATAATGGGTGTACCTACTGTTAAGAGAACAGTGCAAAGTTACCTACTGTCAACACTTCAGAATCTAATAAACTCAATGAGCCCTGAAGAACAAGACGATGCAATTATTGTTGTACTTATTGCAGAGGTAATAATATTCAATATTGTTTCCAATGATTGCAAAATGTTCAACAGCAAAGCACGATCCTAAAATAAAATTTCAACTGAGGCTTACTGACTTTTCTTTTGACAAAAACTTGGACTTTAAATATCTAATATTTCAAATAAATTACTTTTTTTAAATATAATTTTATCACTTCAATCAATTTTAAAGAATATTATGGTATTTCAGACCGATGAAGAGTATGTTCTGTCAGTTGCTAATGAACTTCGAGAACAGTAAGTATAATTTGTATTCTTAATGATTTTAGGCAATACTGGTAAAATAAATTTTGTTTTATAATGATTAAACCACATTTTTCTTTTGGATCTTTATAAATGAGATATCAAATTTTATAGATTAAATCAGTTTTTAGAATAAAACATAAATAAGAAAAACAACATAGATTTTGCAATTTTTAAAAAAAAAGGTCAATAATAGTGCACTCACATATTCCATGAAATGGATTTGTCTTGTCAGTAATTTTCTATTATTCTAATAGAAGTAATTTCTAGTAACTTTCTATTATTATTTATGACCCATATAATAAAAATTTTGAAAATGAACATGCTATCTCACTGGCAATACAATGATTGAGATAGATACTATTTATTTTTTTCAATAAAAAATAATGCAGGTTTTAGGAAAAGCATGTTAAATAATTTCCTTGTGTTTTCTAGATTTGAAACTGAAATAGGCAATGGCCTGCTTGAAGTTATCTCTCCGCCTGCGAGCTACTACCCTGATATGAATCACCTAAGGCCAACCCTCGGTGATGCACCTGAACGTGTTCGTTGGCGTACAAAACAGAACTTGGACTTTGCTTTTCTGATGATGTATGCTCAACCGAAGGCGATGTTTTATATCCAGCTAGAAGACGACATCTTGGCCAAGCCGCACTTCATATCTACTATGAAGAGTGTAGCTCTCGAGAGGATAGCTAATAAGAAACCATGGTTTGTCCTCGACTTCTGTCAGCTTGGTTTCATTGGTATTTATTATCTCTTACTGTATATTAAGATTGTTTGATGAATGCTTATCTTATGAACAAAATAAGCGATTATAGACATAAGTTTTATATATATACTTTGTTTTCTACACATAAATATTCCTATATTTATATGTTGAGAAAAAAATATTAAATTCGTTTTTATAATAGCATATTGATTTATTGCAGCAAGCCTTGTTTGGTCAATAATATTATTGTGGTATATTTTTTTTTTTTTAATTTACCGGACTATTCAATTGTGCCTTACAAAATATAATCAATGGCTACATGCCACCAAAACTCTACTCCATGAAAAATGTATGGAGCCCTTGCCCTGAGTGGTAAAGACAATTGCGAGATCCTTGCGTTATATCTCACAGATTCTTGCCAAAGAACTCCTTAACTGTGAAACATACCAGGTAAAATTGGGAGTTGAGAAAAACACAAGCCTGAACATAGATTCCAAACCACAGGACAAAGTAGAAATATGGAATGCAATAAATTCTCTAAAGAACAAATAAAGTATGCAGAGAAAACAGAGTAATTGCAGAACTGTGGAAGATAGCTAATGACCCCTTCATCAATGAAGTAACTGAACTGTTCCAGAATATCTGGAAGGAAAGAAAAATACATGAGAGCATTAATATCATTAATAATTATTGAGCAATATCACTGTTACCATTTACAAATAATAATTTTTTTCTAAACTACTACTGAACAGACTGGAAATAAAAATTGACCCAAAACTGAGCGAATATCAAGGAGGCTTCGGGAGTGCGCGCTCTTGTACGGAATAAATACTAACTCTGAAAATGATAATCAAATATTACACTGCAAGACCAATAGTCATCTTCATCTCTATCCTTGGCTTTCATAAGCTGTACGATTTGATAAGTAGGTGAACACTATTGAAAATACTGAAGGCATATGGAATCAATCAAAAGACACTAAACCTAAATATGCTGATGCTATCAAAAACTATTTATATCCAAGTTGATATTCTGAGGAGAGATCAGCGAACTCTTCCAATTATAATAAGATAAGACAATGAAGACATTGTGGGAAAATATTGTCTGGTTCTTTAATAGGAAGTAAAAACTAAAGCCTAATAGGTAAATTCTGGTAGAGAGCTCTTGGCATTTTAGTCAAATTTATTGAACATCGAAATATACTCAACTTTGTATCATTTTTATTATTTTAGAAATATTTATTCCCCTATGTCCAGGAAACTTTATTATTCTCTCCTATTAATACATTAATTACTCAATTCTATAAAAATCTATGTTCTTACATATTTGTAGTTTTTTACAATATTTGGGAAACTAATACAGTGGAATCCCGATATTTCGTATCCCGATTATTCGTATTTCCGGCTAATTCGTACAAATTTGCCGGTCCCCTGAGAAAATCCCGATAAATGGTATAAAATCAATGCATTTCAGACCCCTCGGTAATTCGTATTACTTTTATGCTCGAGGTCACTTATAACGTCATATAATTCGTATTTCCAGCTTTAAAATCTCGTTACTTAGTACGGTTTTCGAAAGGGAGGGAGAGAACAGTGAAACAGATATGCCAAGGAGCAGAAAAGAATAAATCCTTTCTAGGAAATCACTCAATTTGTATTGTTTTTATACACAAGTATGTTCGTACTGTTTAGAAGCTAGTACTGTTTAGATCATATCGTTTTTTACGGGAGAGCGAGTGAGAGAGACAAGTTTTCTTAGAAATCTCATAAGTAATTCGTACTGTTTTCACTCAAAGAAAATGAGGGGAGTTCTAGGAATTTTATTAAGCTTTTCTTACAATCACACTTTTGATTACAATTCAGTCTCGTTTTTGTTACCGTTGTGACACGTTATCATGCCTCCAAAATACGTTAGCCTCTCTATTGAAGAGAAACAACAAATCATAAACGCCGTGACCAGTGGCTGTAAGCTAATTGAAGTATCCAAGCATTTCATCGTCCCTGGTTCCACGATCACATCAATTGTGAAGAACAAGGACAAAATCACTTCCCTTCTTGTAGAGAACTTAAAAAAGTGGTTCTTACAAGCAAGGAATTCAAACCAGTTGGACGTAATGTTTGAAAGGAAAAAGCCCGAGTTTTCACAGAAAAATGGGAATTGAAGACTTTCGTGCTAGCGATGGACGGTTCGATAGATTCAAAAAATTGTATTAATACGTTTTTTAATTTTGTACTCCCGATAATTGGTATTCCCGATAATTCGTACCAAATCTCCAGTCCCTTGACCATACGAATTATCGGGATTCTACTGTATTCTAATGAGGAATGACTATCATTTCTGTACCTTCATTGTCACCATGCCCTTTAAGCTTTGACTTGAATATTTTGTATTTTATAGACTGTTATTAATTTTTCTTAATTACAATTATATTGTATTATTTAATTAGCACACTGATGTTTAATTTATCTTTTTATAATAGCTCTGTAAATTATTTTAGGTAAAATGTTCCGTTGTGTGGAACTTCCATGGTTAATACAATTTTTCTTCATGTTCTACAACGACAAACCAGTTGATTGGTTACTAGACCACCTGATCCATACTAAAAGTTGCAATTTAGAGAAGGACATGGTAAAATAATTTTTACTATCTAATGTTTTTATTTACAAATTCTAATTAATTTCTTTTATATTTACTAAAAATTATTGATTGTACATTCCTGAGCATTTCAAAATATGTTCTGCTATCATAATATTTTTTTTTTCTAGAAACATTGTAGAAAAGCAAAAGACGAACTTTGGATTCATTACAAGCCATCCCTTTTCCAGCACATTGGCACTCACTCATCTCTTAAGGGAAAAGTACAGAAATTAAAGGTAAATTTTTCTTTTATTATATTTGTTTATTCTTGTTTAAATTTTTAAAAACATGTATATGATGATTTTAAGGACAAGATAGAACAGTGATCAATGCTTAAACCTTTTTCATTCTTTTCTACTCTTCTTCATTCTATTTTTATTTAATCCTATCTTTATTAAAACTTCTTTCCCAAACCTACCCCATCCATTCTTATATTTGTAACCAACATCATCTTTAGCTATACTGAATTATTTTAGAAAAGTTTTGGGCCTATCTTTCATTTACCGAACAGTCTCTTAATCCATTGTTAAATCTAGGCTATACAGTCTCACTGTGCTGCAGCTTTCCATGAGTTAAGAAGCAATCTAGAATTTGCTGATACTCCATCCTTCCATCCTCCTTTTGTCTTTCCAATTATGACGTCCAATGTAGGATCTCCGTCTTAAGTTACTTGGATCTCAGAGGCATTCATCCCTGTTCATGATTTTTTTTTTTTCAGACGTGTTTGTTTGAAGATACAGTAATACTATGCATACTTTCATAAAAACTGTTTAAATTTATTTCCACTGAGTGAGGCTATATGATGCATGTACAAAGCCTATCTCTCTGAATTCAAATAAGTTAATTAAACATTAAAAACTTTTCAGTAAATGGGAGCTGGTAATTATATATAAGGATTACACATGGTCTCGATTAGAAGGTTACTTTGTCTGATTGCATACTTTAAATCCAATTCATCAGTTCAAATCCAATACCCTTTTAAGCTTTGAATTAGGATTTTTTCAACCTTCTTTGAAGTTATTTTTATTAATATTTATTTTGATGGTAATTATTTTTAAATATTTTTGTTTTCAAGATAAAATATTTGTACTGGCTGGGATTCGTACCCGGGTCGTCTGCATCTCCGGTGCAGTGCTTTAAACCACTGAGCTACCAGGGGTTAATGTATGCGATTATAATTTTATTAGGTTCTGAGCTAATAACTTATATTTCTGCTTGTGATGGAAGCTTTATAACTGATGTCATTACTTCTCTGTTAGAGCAGTGCCACTAATATGATTGCTGAACCTTACATTCCGGCACTACCACCCCTGTTTAGGGATTTTGGCATAATGAAATGTCACCAACGTATTACATAAACTATTCAGAAAACGTTTACCAAAAGGTTATAACATTACTATATCCTCTACTGTTATCAGAAGTGCCACAGCTCTAACAGAAAAGTACCATGTTACCTTTTTTAGAATAATCTCATAATTAAAAGTAGGTAGCACAAGTTTTGGAAATTTTAAATATCCTTTATGCAATTTCTAGAATGAAAATAACACTGTTAAAGTGTTGACATAATAAGTGTTAAGATTCTCACAGTTAAAAAAAAAAGTCGCTATAGTTGATTCACTTCAATTTAAAATTATATTTAACCTGTGTATAATAATTTTCAGGACAAACAGTTCGGAAAAGTGAAACTATTTTATCCCCACTACAATCCAACTGCAATTGTGCTCTCAGAGATCAAGGCTTACAAACAGTATACACTGAAAAGAGCTTATGAAGGAGAAACATTCTTCTGGGGACTGTTGCCGCAGCCTGGTGACCATCTGTTTTTCAAATTCACCTCACCCATCAATGTTACTAAGTATATTAATCAAGTTATATTTTACTTCATCAAATTTATGTACAACTTTTTTGTAACTGATAAAAGTTATATAAAATTGCCATGTCTTATTTCCAGAATTTTATGTAACTTGATCTTTAATTTATTTTTTTAATAAGCCTTCATTAAAAATTAAGCATTAGAAATTGTTTTGATTAATTGTACAACCTTATTTTTCATATTTGAAAATACATCTTATTGTTTTTAAAATATAAATACAATTTATATTGGTGTAGGTACTTGCTTAAGAGCGGTAATGCTGAGCATCCATCTGATAGGTTCTACAACACGACTATTGAAGCTCTCCCTGCCATCGCCCCAACAGTCGTCTATGATAATTTTAATTACACATCTGATGGCTTCATTATTATTGGTATATTTTTATGTTTCTTTGTCCCCTAAAGCTTTATTTATTTTATAAAATTGAAAATTTTGATATTTGCGATGATATGAAGAAATTAGCTCATTCACGGTCGTTCATAACATATAGGAAAATAATAGAAAAAACTTATTGAATAATACTTTAATAATATTTAAATTAAAAACTATTTATATGATTTTAAAGCAATAAAAATTATTAAACTTAAGCAATGATATACCTCAAGGCTCTTTATTAGCTTTATGGTCACATAGGACGGGCTTTCAACAAGTAAGGCATTCTTTGTGTGTTTTAGCCACCACAAAACAGTGTTTTAGCATTTTACAGCAATAAATTTTAAACTAGATCCTGCTTGTTCGCACCATTCATGTTTGATTTCTAGGCTTCCATATTATCCGTAGATTTATGAAGAAAAATAACTTTCTTCATTGATAATGTTTTATATTATTGTGAGAAATATTAGTACTAATATTAAAATTCTAACATTTACAGGTAGGTTTGATAACATGGGTATTGCAGAGGGTAAAGTCGACCAAAGACTTGGTGCCATAAAAGAGATAAGGCTGACTGTGCACAGTGAAAGTGAGAATTGGGCGATTCTTAGTGAGGTACATTATCAATTTTTTATAAGTATTCACTCAAAGATTATAGATAAAGACATATGCTAGAAATTCAATTAAGCTTCATAAATTAATAAATATGTTTTTATAACTATATTTTCAGATACTCTTTGAAACTTCTGGAAACAGGTGACATGAGGAGACAACTTCACATTATATCAGTGCACCACCGTAGCACGGAATAACTCGATTTTTCGCTGATTCATCTGAAAAAAGTACAGCGGATCTTAACTCACTGCTCCAGAAAGGAGCATTCCTATTAGTTATCTTAGTTTTTTTAAATATTTGTTGAAAAAAAAAATTATAAAGAGCCTATTAAGTTTAAAAATGAATCGGCGAGTGGGTCAGGTGTCTCAGAAAATCTTATGGTAAACTGAAAAGGTTATATTTGTACCATATAATTTCTTAAGTTTTTATTATAGAAAAAATTAAGAGAATCGGAAGATGATGGGTTGTTGAAAATCATAGGCTTATATATTTATATCTAGTTTGTATGTGTGTATATATACAGTATATTTATAATTATATATTTTGTAATAATCAAACAAGTTGCCATTATTTTAAACGGTAATATCCGTGTTATCTCTGTGTATGAAGATATTTAATTTTTTTTTTACTAATATATTTTACAAGTCCTCCAAGAAAAAAATTTGTGTCTTTACCATTTTATATATCAACTGTTAGCATGTATGTTGTGCATATTCAAAGGAACCTAATGAAACAAATAGAATCAATAATGTTATATTAAAGAAAAATTACAGTAAATATTTTAGAGTTCATAAACTTTAAAAATACTACTGATTTTGACCGACCATTTATGTTAGTTGTCTCTTTATGAACACAGATCTCTTAGAGCCTGCTTCTGTTGTATATAATGTTCTAAGTTCACCTTTAAACGACTGTGGATGTTTCTTCCATTGTTATATATCAATTTTTAGAAATGGATTAATTGAATTATTATGGATTCTAATTAATTAATGGGCGTGTAAAAATGCTCAATAGTCATTAAATACGCTTATGAAAAGCTAGTAGATTATCTTTTAATAATTTAAAATTAAACAAAAAGAACAAAGTTAAATAGTTGTTAGTTCTTTTATTATATTTTTGTACTGTTGGTAAGTTTTTCATTACTTCTGGCTTTTATGTCTTTATATTATTTTTATTTCTTAGAAATAGGGCCTGTTGATAATCATAGGTTAATGATTATCAGCATTAAACATTTTGTTATTTTAAAACAAAATTTCTCTAATATCGTTATGAACAAATTTGAAAAATGTGATAAATTATGTTATTATAGAATTAAGGAACTAAGAAAATAAAATACTATATTTTTATTTGGGTAGTCTTATGTTTTTGTTTTTTCTAGACTAATGTTTATTTATAATACCCTGCTCTTACAATTATGTTAGGCTTGTCTTAAAATATTGGTTGATTTAAACAACTGAAATATTAACATTTCAGGCATTTGATTTCTTCTGATCTATCAACCAATTACCATAGTTTAGGATAACATGAAGAAAAGTTCATCAGTAATGTTTACTAAAATTATTTATAGCAAAAATAATTAAGTATTGGGATATTATTAAAAAAAAAATGTAAATGCATTATGCATTTTTTGCATGGTAAACAAAATAATTTTTAGTTTCATGAACTAAAAAAAAAAACTGTTTTTGATTTTGAACGTAATTGTGAATTTATTGTTGGTCTATGGATAGACTACTCTTGGACATACAAACATATGGTCTGCCAAGCCAACTTAGATCCTTGGTATACATATTTTGTGTTTAACCCGCAGGCTTGATCAAACACCATAAAAAATGACAGTTATAGCTCTGGGACAAATAAAGAGGGCATTGTTGAATTATTAGTTCATTTATTACACCATGGAATTAATCAAGTAAGTCTCCAGTTTATCTGTTCTCTCAAAAGTTGATCAGAATGTAGTGTCATAGATCCATTATGTCTGTCAGAAAATAGACATTAAATTAATAAATCACTAGAATTTTTCTATTAAAATAAGCAAATGATATAGTTGCAGAAAGAAATAATTAGAAAATTAGTTATTCTTTATCTTTTCAAAATTATCAACTGTTTCCATTAGTTAACAATCAACTACTAATTTATAAAGGTATGGTCAATTCCTATAATGCATATAAACACTAAAGAAAGGGAAATAAATTGGTCATCCTTGATTTATTATTTCCTGGGAAAGGTTTATTAGAAAACTGCATACAAAAAAGTCTAATCATTCCATTAATCACGATGTTGGTAAACAAAAAACAGTGTCATTTTTTACATGTATCAATTTGATAAAATTTGATGAATAATAAAATTAAGCTTGTTGAGATTTTTAAATTGCTTTGGAGTTGATTCTGTGAGTTGCATAGTTTGGGAGTAACAACCTCTAGCTCTTTTCTCATACTATTTGGTACATTGACTTTTTAAACAGTTTCAATTGTTCTATGCAACCCACAGAATCAGCTCATAAGCAATTTAAAAAAGCTCAGCAAGTTGAATTTTATTATTCATCAAATTTTATCAAATGAATATAGGTAAAAAATTACACTGGCTTTTGTTTACTAACATCATGTGTAAGGAATAATCGGACATTTTTGTATCCAGATTTATAATAAAACTGATTTTAAATTAAAACTGAAACCAATTAGGCTACTGGAAATTTAATTAATTAATTCAATTTTCTTATTCTACCAGTTTTCTCTCTGATGCAATCTAATTCAACAATTAAAAAAACACTACATAGTCAGAAGTATGAGTATGATGTCAGAAGCATTTTTGATTAACCTTGGATTTTCTTTAAGGTTTTAACTTTTAAACCATTAACTGAACTTTTAAACCACTTGTGAAAATTAATTTTGAGGCTCACGTGCTTATTTTAGCATGCATATGTCTAGAAAATGATTCTTATTGTGGATTGATAGATTCATTTTTTAATTATAATAAACCTGGATTTGCAATTCCACATGGACAAAGTCCGGAGTAAACTTAGTTATTAAGTGAAAATCTTTAATATTGCTTCAGGTTATCTACTATGAATAGCAAAAATTAATCATCCTGTGAAGATATTGCAATGTTTAATTAATCACTCAGAAGTAGTGAAGAATTTTATCAACTGTATTATTTTATGAAAACGTTTATTTTATATTTTTTATGATTAACCTTAAGTTGTACCACTTGTGGAGCTAAGGACTCAATTTGATTTAAGACTGTATATAGATAGTGATGTTAGTGGCCATGTGGTTATATCAATTATGAAATATTAGCATGGATATGATAACATATATGTTGTATATGTCAATGTTTATCTTTAAATTAACCATTGTCGAATAAATATGTGTACTTAAAGCATTTAATTTATATTATAAATATTCCAATTAGCGATTTATATTTTTTCGAATTTTATTTTATTGATAAATCAAGAGAGTTGTATAAGAAAAATATATTTGTTATTATTACTTTATAAAAATAGAAAACCAACTATTAACTATTATTTTCATACTGCTTAACTCCAGTCATGTCTGTATAATCAAATATTATTAAAAAACAAAGATGTTACTCATAAAATAAATATGTGTTGGTTGTTGTGTTAATTATGTTCTCATATTTTACCCTATTTGTTGTCTGTAAGTAGTCAACACTGTTTTAGAAATCAAATGGTATTTAAAATAATTATTGCATTATAGGTAAGGCTTTGAACATTAAGGGTATCACTGACAATCACTTGGCTCAAACTGTCCCATGCTAACTGGCTAACAGAATAACCTTTTGCACTAAATTAAAAAAAAAAAAATCTGTGTAATAGGGAATAGCTGGAATATAATTTGTTTTAAATCTATCATACTATGCCAAATACCAATAACACCAACTCATGATACATGAATGTAGAAAATAAAGGTTACTGGAGGACAGGAAGTCATTGGTTTCCGACAAAGAATAAAATTTATTTGATGGGATTTGTGGGACTTTATTTTTATCCTCCAGTTTTGACACCATTATTCATGGTCAGTGATATAATGACACAATTAATTTTTTTCTTTTGTTTTACTATTTTGCTATTTATTTTACTATTATATTATGTTAAAAATATAAATATCAATTTCAATTAATCGAACGTTTTTGGTGGATTTGTAATGTTTTTTTGTTTTTTTTCTATCGTAGGTTAATTGATTTAAGTAATTATTTTTGAGGCTTTACTTATTTTTCTATTTATGTTCTGTCAATTCTTTGGAGATATATTAGTCTATAAATAGGAATATTTGTTGACCGAAATTATATATCTCTTTATTAGAACATGAATACCACTATTTGTCTGTATAAAATGGACTAATGGAGTGGAGTTTTCATCAGTAGAGCCCTTGAAACCCGTTTGAGTTAAACAGTTACCTGATGCATTTTGGTAACATATTGGTTCTTATATGAAGAAAATTTAGAGGTAACATTCATATAATATCTTATTATCTTTCAAAATGATTTTTATACTGTTTTCTATTTAGTATAAATTATAGACATATGCTTCCATAACAATTTATTTTCTTCAAGTTTTCGATTCTGTTTGATTTTTTTCGCTTATTTTCTATTTGGAAAAGTGTAATTATTTTTTTTTTAAACTAAAGCATTTATTTAACTCTGTTCAGTTTTTCCTAAGTGTTTAAAAAAATGTTTCTACGCTAGAATATTTTTACTTTTAATGATTTTGGTACACTAGTAGTTTATTATATTAAAGGAAAAGCATTTGAAATGATTTTATTAGTAAGCATTTAGGGTTGCAGGAAAAAAACATGAATCCTATTGATAAGATAATGGTAGGTACACTTAACTGTAGGGTTTCTGATTTAAGAAGTTATTTGAACCATAAGTTAGGAAAAGTTGTTATGAAACCACTTACAATGAGTTTTTGTTTTTGAAAATATTTCAGTAATCCAAAAATTACATAATTTAAAGAATCCAGAGGTGCATGCAGTAATCTCTTAAGTTCTATTTTGTTTTACTCATATTTTAATTGCTTATAATTTATATTTTTCTCAAAACTTTGCATTTCTTTTGGATCTGACCTAACGTGTTGAGGACCTAACCTTAATATTCATATGATATATTTATTTAAGTCCCAATTGCTGATGAAAAGTCATGTTTTGTGATTCGAGAAATTATGCAATTCTTTTACTCAACAGAATACTTAAAAGTTGGAATGAAATAAGCTGAAAGTTTTATTCTTAAAACCCAAAGAAACAAGTATTTAAATCTGACTTAACTGTGTAGAGCGGAGTGGCTCAGTGGTAGAGCACTCAGTAGCCATCCACTGCGGGCAAGACTTTTATTTAGTCTGTTTGCAGCTGGAGATGGATCATATAGGATCTAGGACCCTCCTGGGGCTCTCCCAGCCTCTATAAAATATTATAACAATAAGGTAGCCAAATCTGGCGGTTGAGCGGGACCTAGGACAAGTCACCTCCTTGCTGAACTGTTGTCCATGAAACAGTACAGTCTCCACCATGTACTGAACCCTCGACCCGCTCACGGGCTGTAGTGGTACAGGTTTTTTATTAATGTTGTTCCTCACTATATCAAATAAAACACATCTCTTCACTTTTTATTTATTACGTTTTTATTATTATGGAATAGAATTTAAATAAATGACAAGTGTTTTGGGCAAAACAATTTATGTTTGTACCAGGGTATGTATTAAAGGGTTCATGAAATTGCTTTTTTATGAACAATGGATTTTATTAACAATTTACAATTAAATATCATATTAAACTAAACTTAAAATTATAAACTAACAGTCAGCAGCCAAAACATCCATCACTTATTCTATATTATGAAACTTAAATACTTAACTACAATTCTAATTAACTGCATTAGAATAGGTTTCATTCATTGGTGATTCTTATTTTTGTTTTTATTATGTATTCTTTCTGATGAAAAGGCATTTTCACTCATAATTACCTATCTATTACGTAACATAACAGATATACAGCAATACATATCATGAGTTATCACAATATTTAGAATAATACAACTAAAACTACATTCACATTTACATTCTGCACCGTACAAGGGCTCTGTAAGGCCCTGGGGAAGGTGTGACACCATCGATTCCACTTGTATCAGGAGGTGCTTCCCCAGGTGGGATCAAAAACTCAAAATTTTGTAGTAACGCAGCAGTGAATAAGAAGATATTGCTCCTTGCCAATGTTTGACCCAAACATCTATGTTTACCTAGATTTAAAAAAACAAGGAATAAGCATTACAATTAGTTTCTTGGAATGGCTAGTTGACAGTATTTCTTCCTGCCGCCATTATTATAGAAAAAAGTTTTAAACAAAACACATTAAATGTATAGAGAAAAAATAATCTATCAAGCTTCATCATTCAGCATTCATCATGATAAATAGAAGATTTCATATTACTCAGAATAAATTTCAGAGATAGAGAGGGATGAAATAAAAAAAACCCTGAAAATTAATAAATCCCTTGGTTCTGATCCATCTTTACTCTTGAATATTACTAGTTAAGGAGATTAATTCATGGTCTCTTTGATGTAAATCTGGGTAGAAAAGGTCTCTGAAATTGAACTTGAGTGTTTGAATAGGATGAAGAGAGCATAGTATATCCCTCGTGGAAGAGAGTATTTCTGTAGGTACAAGATTCCGAGTAGTATGCTGAACAGTAACACTACTAAAATTCAGAATTTACAAAACACTAATAAATACTGTAGTAGCTACAGTTTCCCCAGCACCAGCGAAATATGGATCAAAAATTTGGACATGAGAAGGAGAAGGGAGATGGCATAGGAGTAGGCACAATTTATCAAGCACAACAGAAAAAACCCTCACACATCACCTAGCGCTAGGCGAGGAATGGATTAAGAAGAAAAAAAGAAGAAAGTTTATTGATTCGGTTTTAGTACCATTATGTAAAGATGCTATATTGCTTATACAGGGTGTTTCAGGGTTAAGTAGCAAAACTGAAAATTTGAACTAACAACCACAAAACAAGAAAAAAATTACCTATGTAGATGTGTCCACAAACCGTTTGTTTAGGAGATATACACATCTAAAGATTTTCATTGTTATGAATTATTTAGGCATAGTAAATAAATAAAACTTATTTTATTTGTTCCATTGAATTAAATGTGAACATTGACATTAAATGTTGTTCAAAGTGATTTTCTTGAGCATTATGACAGGCTCGGCATCTTTCTACACCAGCATAGGCACAACGGCACTGGATATGTGTTATTGTTTCATAAGATTGAATCTTGTTCAAAAGTCAATCCAAGGTCAGTCAATGACCTTTACGAACAAGGATAATTGAGTCTTAAATGAAGTAGTTGGAACAAATTATAAAGTTTTTTTTATTTACTATGCCTAAATAATTCATAACAATGATAACTTTTAGGTTTGAATATCTCCTAAACAAGGCATTTGCGGACATAAGTCCATAGGAAATTTGTTTCTTGTTTTGAGGACCTTAGTTCAAATTTTTCAGGCTACTTAACTTGACAATCTGACAGGCTGCTTAACTATTTTTAGCCTACTTGACTTGTATAGCATAACTTTATGTTAGTGGAAATTTTTTTTCAATATTAATCTTTAGTTGAAATTACCTAATTTATACAAATTACAACTTACCATAGCCGAAGGGTAAATAATAGTCTGGAACTACTACTTTTCCCTCTTTGTCGATGAACCTCTCAGGCCTGAAAACTTCTGGATCACCCCAGAAATTTTTGTCCATGAGAACACCGTTGAAATTAGCTATTAGCATAGTATCCTATAAAGCATTGATTTATTATTAATATTTTTACCAAACTATGTGATAAATCAATATTTATGATGGTGTAAAACCTTTATTACATACAATTTATTAATCAATCATAGCAATCCTACTGTTATATATATTAAATATTTATGTTATATATTACAAATGTTGCCTATGATGCATGTAGGCTTTAAGCAAAAAAATAAACTACTGTAATTCTTTTTTTTAAATGAAAAAAAAAGTTTTTTTTAACCAAAATTAATTAACTTACTGACCAAATACCAGATAATTGAGGTTTATAATATGATTTAAGCTAAATTTACTTTTGGAATGTGATATCCTTGGAGTGTTGTACTCTTCAGAGCTCTGTGTGGAATGCTGAATGTGCGACCCATAAACACCCGTACAGATTCATATACGATTGACTCAACGTAGGGCATGCTGGAAAAAAGAAAAGTATGCCACATTTTTAAAAATTAAGAAGAATTTTGGCTAATTAATATTAATAACTGTAGACATGGATGTGCATAATTACTTTATAGAGGTTTCTTTATATCTTTGTAGAGAAAAATATAATTTTTATTCAATTTCAATTTATTTATCGCCTTTAAAAAAAAAATAAATAATATAGAATGATGAAAAGTGTTTTCCGTCAATATTGAACCACAGAAATAATTTAAATTCATAGCAGTTGTCCATTGACCCATGCTCACCATATCATAAACATTTGACATTGTCTCCAATTAGAGAGTGGTTGTGACAGATAATTATTTTCTTATTATCAAACGGATTAACCTAACATGGGTCTCTTAATTGACATGGAATCTTAAAAATCACACCCCTTTTACCCAGCCATGCAATCTCGGTCTGGAGCGGGATGGTTCTGTGGTAGAGTTGCTGTGCTAAAAATCTCAGGTTCAAATCCCACTGTGGCAGATAATTTATTTAATTTTTTAACCGCCGGGGATGAACCCTCTGGAATCCGGAGATCCTCCTTGGGCCTCTATAAAGAGAGTACCCTTAATTCGGGGAAAACCTGGCATTTGAGAGTGCTCTAGGATAAATCATCTCAATCAAAACCCTTCATGGGTTGTAGTGATCCAGGTAAAAAAAAAATGCAATATCTTTCAATTTGGTGAGAGCCTATGGGTGAAAGCTCTCTAGATGCATTGATTACTTATTAATTAATGTATATTGTACTCTCTGGTATTCTTTACATTTATAATCTTCTCAAACTTATATTCTAATTATATATAATACTGCTTACTTGGGTCTGTCATTGAGGGTCGGAAGCCGATCTCTTCCAACAACCCTGTCAATTTCCTCTCTCGCTTTCTCTTGTACTTCTGGATAAAGGAGCATATACAAGAAACCGAATCCTAGAGATTTGCTTGTAGTTTCAGAACCAGCCATAAACATATCCATGCAGATTGCAAGAAGCTGTAATTCTATAAAAATTATTCGTATAAATTACAAAAATTATTCTTATTATGTTATCCTCCTTGATTATTGAGAAAGACTTACTTTAAATTTTCCTTGATTTAAAAAAAGTACTGCTTGGAAAATTATTGAGCAGTTATGTAGCATGTTTAAAAATTAAGACTTGAAAAATTAAATAATCATGCCTCAAAAATTACATTAATATTTACCTGAGAAGCTTGATTTCCTGTCCTCTGAATTTAACATTTGTAGATATACATCCATTAAATCCCTAGGGTCATCTTTTTGAAAAGTTTCTTTATGCCTGTCCAATTCAGCCTAAAATTATTAAATATTGTAGTCTAATCAAGTGCATAAAAATAATATTTTCCATGATAAAGATAATTACCTTGAGAAATGCCCAGACACGTTGATGTATACTCATAAATTGCTTGTATCCAGATAGTTTAGGAGCGATATGAATGAGAAAGGGAAACTGGCTGAACAGAGTTCCAGTCATGTCTATACTGGCAAACAGTTCTGTGAGTAAATTCTGTAGCTTCTTCAGTTCCTTGTCATCTGGAGAGTATCTGATACTGGCCATCATCATCCAAAGAGTATTGAGAACATTGACTCCAAACGCATCTGCCATTTCCATTACTTTACCCGATCTTTCACAGTTGACAAGCCCCTTTTTAAATCCTGCTACAAGCTGTTCAGATTCTGCCTCAACCAATTCTGCCATTGTCCTACGCCCGAATCCGAACTCTCGAAGATGCCTGAGAACAAACCTTCTTTGTTCTTGCCAGAAATCTTCATCAGTCAGCAATAGTCCTGAAAATTATTTATGAATTATGTTTAGTATCAATATGAATATAATTCTATACAGATATCAAATATTCTAATAAGGAGTTCATAATATTTATGAACTCCGATTTTTATACTTTAAAAAAAATTTATTAACATATTTAAAAAAATATATTTCTAAAGAATATAAATGTTTATATTTCATATGTTTATATTTGTAATTTATAATATGAGTAATTATATGGATTAAAATTTTACATACACTAAATTAAAGGTAATTATTCCACAGATTGTAGCTTTGAGTTGAGCCAAACAAGTTTTACCTATTCATTCCATTTTCCAGAAATACAAGTTATCAAGAGCTTTATTATGGAAAAGAGAATGTAATTATTGGAAATGTTTATACTTTAGTACTCATTTCATCAAGAAATAAATGTTTCAACAAAGAAATATGATCTATAATTCAAAATGCTAGTTGAAACTTTTATTTCTCGATGAAATTATTACCGAAGTCTATTCATTACTCATAATTACATTATCTTTTCCATAATAAAGCTCACGATAACTTGTATTTTTGAAAAATATTAAAAACAATTAGAACTTGTTCTAACTCAACTCGAAGCAACAACCTGCAGAACAGATAACTCTACTTTTATACATTTTTTATAAATTTATCTATTTATTTCATTATATTTAATTTATAATATGACTAATTATTTATTTGAGAAAATTTCACACACCATAATCTAACAAATTATATGGAATACAATAATAGATGGAATGTTTTTAACATATTATAATTATTATTGTATTATGATATATCATGATATCTTAAATAAATAGAAGAAACATTCAATAATAATGCACTAAATAAAAGGGAACAATTGTCACAATGACATTTATTCCTCAGCAAAAATCAATTTGAAATGTTATTTTATTTTTACTTTTTACTTAAACAATTTTTAAAATCACTTTATAATATTTAAAAAAATATATTTCATACCCTTTCTGGTTCCCCAAGTCCTCGTTTCATAAAATGGGCCCTGTGGTCTACCATCAAATTCTTCCTTTGTGAGCATTTCTTTTATAGCATCATAGCCATAGCAGATGACTTGGCGATCTTTGCCAACCCGCAGACCAACCACTGGTCCATATTCTTCAGCTAGGTGAGCAGAGGCTAGATACAGGTAACCTCCAAGCTTCTTCCTCAGCTGAGCTACCACAAGTGCACTTCCCACTATTGGCCACCATGTTGGTCCTACAACATTCATCAAAAACAGATAATATAATGATATAAATTCTATAATATAGATAATAGTATTTTTTTTTACATTTCAGTAAAAATGACAATTTGTAAAATTATTTTTACAATAATAAAGCAATTTTTATATTTACCACAAAGTATTAAAGTTTATTTAACTCTATTATATTCTGTTACTTTCATTTCATGACTGTACTATATAAAAATATCCCCTACACTCTAACTTCGAGGAAAGCTCTTTATGACCCAGTTAGCCATGCATAATTAAAATATGTCATGGTTGCTGTTTCAAATTGTTCACCTATTACAATTTGTAATGGCAGGTATTTTTTTTAGGTAAATTTTTACTTGAAAATATGATAACTTTGTTCATAAATAGGTATTGTGTAAAACATGGGTTCTCAAAATATTGGATCTACAACAAAAAAAAATCACAAGACTCCTTTTAGTTAAATGTAACTTCTTATTAATTTAATTAAACTCGAAATGTAAAGATTTTTTTTTTGTGTAAGATAGTTTATGTTTAGTTTTAAAATTTGGGTTTATAAATTTGGACAGAAACACTACAGAATTCTAACTCCTACTGAGCCAAAGGCCCTCGTGGGTTGTAGTGTTACAGATTGTTTTAAGTATTTTTCGAAAATCAACTGCTCTCTCTCTTATAATTACTACTTCCTGTTGGATATTATAACGCCATTATTATTTAAAGTTGGAAAGTCTCGCGAGTCTTAAACGCTGGCGATTGCGTATCGGTAGTTTCTATTTCCCTTTCCGTTACGTAACTTTTGTGCTAAATGATTGAAATCCGCAATCGGACGTGAGAATGGAAATAGCTCTCTTTTGATGCAGAAAGCCATAAAATGTTGAAAATAACTGCCTGGAAGCCATATTTCGATTGTAAAAGCTGATTATTGCTTTTTAAAAGGAATTATTTCTGATAGCTGAACTTGCATAAGAATGCAAAGTCAAAGACAGAATTGATATAGTTATGTTTAAATATTTTTATTTTGAAGAGAAAAGATTTGTCCTGGCCGGGATTCGAACCCAGGTCGTTTGCATCTCTAGTGCAGTGCTCTTAACCATTCAGCTACCAGGGGCCGTATCCTAGGCAAACAAATCCATTTCCTTCCCCGATCCTATGTCCCTGTGTTCTCGAAATATTTGCGATAATACTTTAATTTATTAATCAACATAAAATTTAAATTTAAATCAACATAAAATTTCAGTTGGTTTTCTTGTCAATACATAAAGCTTAAAGCGCTAATAAGGTATACCATATTTTCTTCTGGGCAATATGAGGCCTGCATCTGGAATGACAACTGTCACAAACCCTTCGTATATATCCAAAGTCCCGGTGGATAAGTGGTCAAGTCGGATTTTGTCCAGAGTGAGTTAACTATTTTCAGATAACCGGAATCGTATCATTCGTGTAGTTTTTGGGTTGAAATGGAGTTGTAATATAAGCAATAACTCCTTTTCAAGCCAATGCCTTACAAAGTCCCTTATTCACTGCGAAAACAACTCCATTCCGCTTAAGTACAAGAAACTCATTTAAAAAAAAATTATACCTAACCACTTATTCACCGGGGGTATAGATATTATACTTTCCTTATATTTTGTTTCTATGTTGTCTACACACTTCTTCAGTTCGGTTTCCTTCCTTGGTTGTTAGGGGATCGTATCCGTCTCTTCTATCAGATGGAATCGACATATTTTGCTTTCGACGTAGAATTGGTTTACTTTTCCCTTTCACACGGAAATGAGACCTAGTTAAATAACATTATTCAATTCCAATAACGCAGCCTACTGCTTGAATCTCTTCCTTCTCTGTGGCCAACCGTGCGATAGCTATTCATTAACTGTTTGAAGTGAAAGCCATTATTTAGTGTTTAAATAACCATCTGAAAGATTATATAATAAAAAAAAGAAGAAGAAAAAAGTGAAGAATCTAAAATCTTCTAGTATAAATAGGACATTGGAGGGTGAATTTGAAATATCTCTTTTTTTTACTAATTTGTTTCGTCTTTGGCTTTCCGAGTAAAACTGCTGAACTCTTTCAATGTGAGGCGTTGTGGTTTTGGAGCGGACATGCAAAAACATCCCATTTACGATCGAAAGGTCAAACTTTCGAAAATGATCTTATTCAAAACTAAGAAAGTATAGGATTAAAAAAAACACCGAATCCTTCAAAATCAAAAATATATATCAAAGAAATTAGTTTGGTATTAGTTGTTTTTTATGTTTATCATAAGATATATTATGCTACCACGGGTGATATGACATGCTATAGAGTAAGTCTTAAATTTTGTCAGATATAGAGATCATTACCTGACACCGCCCAGGTTTGGAACCTCCATTTTACGTCCCAACTCAAGGACGGAATAACTAAGAATTTTTTACTACCTTTAAAAAATCCTAATAACACCAACCGAGGTATATAATTCTGCCTTGTTAGGAGTTTAAAAAACCTAATGCATTGTCATTAATCACAGAATTTTGACAATTTTTCAAGGTAACTTATCTGATGTTTGTTCATATTAATTTGTATCATGGTAGTAGCAATAATTTCAAAAATATTATACTTCTTGTTTCCAATTCAATGTTTAATTTTTTATAGCAATTTTATTCAACGCGAATTTGTGCACTAATGATTATGAAGCCTACCTGGAGGAAAGTTCTCTGGTTTCTTCGTGTCCAAGTAAATCAGAAGTCCAAGACATATAAGAAAGAGTATGAATGCCAGCCACCACATCACCTGTAAACAAATATAAATTTATAAATTATTAAGTGGATCAGTTAAATACAAAAGCCTAATCAAAACCAAATCATAAGGTAGTCTTTTAATATTTAAGAAAAAAGTCAAACAAACTCGCAAATATAATCAGCTTAATGCAATGAAAACTATAATAACGCAACAAATATTGTAAATATGATATAAAAACAAATATTGTAAAAAATAATTAAACCAATTCGCGAAAGTGTAGGGTGAGCCGAATAATTCAATCGGGTAAAAATAGGTTTCATAGATTCCTAAGTATTTAGATCGGATATAATAAAAATAGATATATTATTGTATGTTGTATAAATTATACAATACGTTTTCCGGCCACATTCTATAGAAAGCAATACATGTAGGTTTAATTTATTATCAGTTTTCTATCAATTGTCTTGTGTTTACTATTCAATAAATAGTCATTAATAGTAAGTGGAAATACCGATAGTTTTCATTAATGTTTTACATTACTCAGCAGATCATCAATAGTAGACATGTTAATAGATTTAATTACATATTAGAAGTTTCTTTAAAGTATAACCCGCGATATTGTTAGTTTGACCTCGCGTGGGTTTCATTGCCACGTAACCGTAGGCGTACACCAAAACCGATTTTGTCGGCCGATGTCGGACAGAATTACTCGGACGAGAAACTCAGACGTGCATGTGCTCACAATGTTGCCGCCATTGTAAGTTGCCGGTCTTCCGTGGTTGATTGTACGGCTTAATGTTTTAATGCCTGCAACCGCTATATCCATTTCCGATGCAACTTCAGTCCATAAACGTTTCGCAACATCACGATTATTGTAAATTTTTGGATGTTTATCCAACAGGGTTGGTCTATTATAAACACAACTAATTAATTTTTCAATATCCATAGTCGTTTAGGTAGATAATATCACTCAGACAAGACACAATGATGAGATTAAACAATAAATACACTCAATCTGCGCTGTAGACGCCAGCAGCCTGGCGAGAAATCCCAACATGTTCGGACTCGTCGGTTGGTCGGCTGTTAACGGACGTCATCGGACGATGACGGTCATAGTGGTGTAAGCACTCCCTTTCTTTTACATATGTTTGATTTGATCTGCCGAGATCGGGCCATACCGCCCGAGTAAAGTTCGGACGATAACGGTTAAGGTGTACGCGTGCCTCAAGGGAGTTTGGGTAGTGGCTCGTGAACAGAAGTGTGTAAGTAGAGATTGCTGGCATCTGTATCGCCATATTGTAAATATGATCCTCTTGGTTATAAACAACTAAATTGGTCTGAGTCCCAATACAAAAATCCTTAGTTAAAACATCCTGTGGAATCAGAAGACATTCCTGAGGCTCACCCAGCCTCCATAAACTGATATAATTGAGGAAAAAGTCTTGCAGATGAGTGTGATCAAGGCTTTAGCAGCTCTCTGCACATCTGTAGACTCAGTATCTATACAGGCCCTACTAAATACAGAGTGTAATTCTAAATTAAATATTTTTTCATTTTTTTTTTTTGTTCCAGTCCTGAGATTAATCAATCACTAATACAAGGAGGGTAAGATAATGACAATGACGCATTCGCTAAATTAGTACACATACTAAAGATACCGATTAGCCTCATTAGCTTTTCAATGTTTATCGTCCATGTCAATCAGGGTGCTATCCAAGGTGAGATCTCCCATCCCTTAGCCATTGTTTCCTTCAAGGCGTAGAAAGTATAGCATTGTAATCAATTGATAAGTCAACAATAACCGAGTAGAGATGAAAGATTGGTACTTAATGGACAAACCCCGGTGCTGGTTGCAGCGCCAATTGTAACCTCACTGCGACGACGCCTGCACCAGGAGATATGAATCTGTTAAATATTATGCAACCGTCAAAAACCATGTCACTTGTTACAGCATAAGGTTACAGTGTAATATCCATTTTCACTTTCAATTGAGAATGTATGAAGTACCGATTCAATACTACAAGCTTCGCAATTAAGTGGAAAATAGCTGACTTGATAATTGTAGTAGTGGATTGAAATGGTCAGGGGATACAGTCAAAGATTACAGAAAATATGAAAAACTTATATTACAGTGTCAACGTTTTGGCCTAAAATGTAGGTCATCTTCAGAGCTGGGAAAAGAAACAGATAATACATTAGAAAACATTGCAGTATCAAGGAAGAATAACAGATTTTAAGTACATATTTGATATATCTATGTATGTATTTATTTTCATTCTGATCAATTCTGTTAATAAAATCTGTTATTCTTTCTTGGTACCGCAAGTTTTACTTCTTTATTCTCTGTTTCTTTTCCCAGTCTTGAAAATGGCCTAGATCTTTGACCGAAACGTCTGCACAATAAAATAAGGTTTTCTTATTTGGTGTAATCGTTGACTGCACCCCATGACCATTTCAATCTACTAAAAGCTTCGTAGGTAACTGCTTATGTAGTGATGATGCCGCGATCACGAATTCTTCTGACTCTTAAGAAAGAAATCGGCTGAAATCATTTGTATTCGTTTTATAAACTATAGATTTCCTTTCTAAAATAAAATTCCGCTGTAAAGAGCCAGATCCTTTGTCTCGACGTTACTCTCTCAGTATTGCTCGACAATTTTTCAATATAATTAGTTATTTTTCCTAATTATAATCATGCATTTTCATTATTTAGATTGGCAGTAATTTTTTGAAATAAAAAGAACAGTAGATACTTTGAACAGTATATTAAATTGATTATAATTTTAACATTTGAACATAAACATGAAGTAATAAGGATATAAGCGACTGAAGAAAACCTGACAACAGCTGGAAATTTCTTGCCAGGTGTTTTCAGTGGTTGTCACATATGCATACAGTGTAGACCATATACACAGGAGTGGCACAGGGTTCTAGTATTTCCCCACTCCTTTTCAACTGTTACATTAATGACCTTCTCAAATCAATCCTCCACTGTTCCCACCATCTATACGCCGATGATTCCCAGATCTATCTGTCCTATCCTCCATCCGAGATAATAGCTGCATTCGACAAAATTCAAGGTGACCTAGATAGGATCAGTGCCTGGGCAAACTTGAATAAACTGTCGTTGAATGCCGCGAAAACTCAGGCCATCCTGATTGGTTCCATCACTTCTTAAATCTATCAACTCACTTCCCCAATTAACCTTAAATGATCACCCTATTGCCTTCAGTCCCTCTGTTAAAAACCTCGGGATCATTTTCGACCAATCCCTCTCATGGAAACCCTACATTTCCCAAATTTCCCGCCGAGCAATAAGCTCTCTAAAGTTATTTCACCGTTCCAGGCATCTTCTAACACTACCCAGACGTAAGCTCCTCATCACTTCATTTATCTTTCCTCACTTTGATTATGGTTGTGTGGCATATGGTGGCCTCTCGATCAGGCTTGAGGAGAGGTTGAGGCGAATTATGAACTGTTCGCTTCGATTTGTCTTCGACGCCCCGAGGAGGTCTCATGTGTCTCGCCGGTACGCTGAGGTAAAGTGGCTTTTCCCTTCTATCCGTAGACTTTACTTCCTTGGTTCTTTCTTATATCAAACTATCAACTCACAACATCCGTCTTATATCTATAGTCTCCTACAATTCAAATCCTCTATCCAATCCCAGGGCACAAGATCTCGCCCTTCTGATCTTTATATCCGGTCCCACAGAACCAAAACTTTTGAGCGCTCCTTTCTAGCCCGTTCTATCTCTCTTTAGAACTCTTTTCCTATCGATATCCGCCATGCGTCTTCTTTAACCTCATTTAAATACAAATTTTTCCTACATCTTCTAAATTCCCAATCAGATGCTTTATAATCAATAAATAATTTATAGATATATTCAAATTGATCGATTGATGAACTACTGTAAATATTCCTCATTCATAATAATGCCATTGTTTTTTTGTATTATCAGATGCTATTATTTATTCACTTATTTTTCCAAAAGCTTATTTCTTTTTATTGTAAATATGTCAGTTCTTTTATTTTAATTTTGTATCACATTTTCTTATTCTCTACACCCAAAACATACCTGTTTAGTTATTTACTTTCAGGATATTATGTAATTATTGTTTTATTTTGACGTAGCCCTTTGACCAGATATATAGTCATTTATTTTGTTCTTCTCTGTTATTCTAAAGGGACTTGGTCCCAGAATAAAATTATTTTTCTATTCCATATTTTAGGAATATGACAGTAATGCCAACGTTCTATTAGTTTTGTCTGGAAAAGAATACTTAAGGTTTTCCTCCACGATAAGTGCGTTGAATTATGAACAATATACTTTTTTATCACATTTGCATCAGTATTTTTTTCAGTCGTTAATAGCTTCAATTGAGCAGCATAATAATTTTACCGGAATTTCCTTCATTATTTTTATTATTCTCATGGGATTAGGGATACTACTTACTCACTCATAGACTACCTCAGACAATATAAAATGTTATATATTTCATTTTCATATCGAGAGTAAGGTGAAATCATTCTTTCGTTGCTGGCTTTAGAAAGTAAACTTTAAACGAATTTTAGAGAGAGGCCGAAATGGAACGCTATAGAATGTGGTTAGAATGCACGTAAAAGATATTTATGCAACACATAAGTGAATGCATGGGAACAGACAAAAATTAAAATTAAAAAACCATTACCCACATTCCGATCCAAGTCAAATTACATTATCTATACATATTATAAAACAAAGTCCTCGGGCGCGTTTGTTCACGGTAAACTCAATAACTACTGCACGAATTTTCATGCGGTTTTCACCAATAGATAGAGTGATTCACCAGAAAAGTTTAGGTATATAATTTGTCGAGGTTTTGTGTAAATGGGTTGGAATATCGATGAGTTTCACCGAAGACGCTGCTTTCCTAATTCCGTGCAATTATCTAACGTGCAAGATAATAAATTCGTATATAAAGAAATATTTGATTTTGTTGTTATTTCTTATAATTTCTATATAATTACATACATGCAGTACATTAGCTGAGATGGGAAGAAAGAAAAGACTCCCAAAGAAAACTAACCAATGATATTCACCTGGTCCTTAGTGGCCGGTACGTGATAAAAAAAAAAAAAAAATACGTTACACAGACAAATTATGTAGGCATAATATGCCTTATTATCGAGGAAAGCTGGGATGGGTCGCTAGTTAAAAATAAAATAAATTTTATTTTTATATGCTCATCCATTTCCTTGTAATTATTTATTACGATTTCGGTGTAAATCTTAATATATTATTAAGACATATTTTAATTTATATTTTATTAATAAAAGGGAGCGTAATTGAAATGCAATACAATTATTAAAGAGGGTGTAAGTGGAAGGGAAAAATGATTTGAAAACCGTTTTAAAATAAAAAAATATATATAACATATTTATCTCTTGTTAATTATAATCTGTAATTGTTATTCATTCTATGAAATCGCTTACTAGTTTTACAAAGGGATATGCCTAGTTCATGGCAACAATCAACAGCTGGACAGGACCTCTTGTGTAATAAACTCTTTCTCTCTCTGAAACTTCCGGTGTGTCCGAAATTTTAGGGGAAAAGTTTACGTAAGATCCCAGATCTACATAACTATACGTAAGGTCTTAAACAGGTACTATTGAGCTGAACTTGGCAGTACTACTTCACACGCCATTTTGCGAGTCTTGATAATTTTTTTTGTTTTCTTTATATTTATATCCACACCTGTCAAATAAAACAATGACAATCGGCAGATTGACTGACAGAAAAATAAAATACAGTGGCATGAGAGGCATGAAGAAGAACAGTACCCAGCGGTACCTCTCCCTTGGCTTGATTCAATTTCTTATGATAACACATCCCTCATCCACATTCTTTTTAGACTCCTTCTAGTGTTCTCAGGCATGAGAGTCGTGGCCATTTGTTCAATCAATGGGTTTGGGTGTCCGTGTAGTTTTTCTTGAAAGCGTTTGTAGTATGTTCGTATGTGTTCGTCAAACGTTGGCTTTTTTAAGTCAATATGCAGAGTTTTGTTATTGATATACCGGGGTACTTTTGTGACAACTCTGAGTACTTTTGATTGGAAAGTTTGTAGTCGTTTTCTGTGAGTCTGTTAAACGATGCCATAAATTTGTAATGCATATGTCCAAACTGGTTTTAGTAAGTAAGTGTACGTGTTTAATTCTTGCCTTGTTTCTAATTTGGAGTTTTTCCTGAATAGAGAATACATTAAGTTCAGTTTAAGATTCAGTGATTGGCATTAGATCTTAACGTGAGGACCTCATGTCACTCTCCTATCGAATGTTAGCCCAAGGTACTTTATCTGTCTGCGGGATGGGTGAGTTGTTAAGGTAAATTGGAGGGCATGTTTCACGTCGAAGAGTAAAAGTGATGTGCTGTGACTTTTCGTGGTTCAGTCTAATTTTCCATAGATGGCACCACTCATTCAACTTTTGTTGTAAGTTTAGTGAGGCATGTGTCGCGTGTTGATGTTTGGTGATTATGGTAGGGCCGTCAGCGTAGGTTGCTATCAGTATGTCAGGACTTTGTGAAATATCATGTGTATATGTATTGTACAATAGCGGTGCAAGTATTGATCCCTGAGGCATACCGGCTAAGATCGGTCGCATTGAAGATAGCTCTGAGCCCTGTCGGACTGAGAAAAATCTGCCTGCAAGAAATGATTTAAGAATTAAATAATAAGTATGTGATAGTACAGTCTTGAGCTTAAAGAGAAGCCCCTTGTTCCAAACCTTGTCGAACGCTTGTGCGACATATAGAAACACTCCATTTACTGTGGGAGATAAAAGGCATAATTAGGATGGCAATCTTTAAGAGTACCTTACTCACCAGAGGCTCGCGAATGTCATTTTACGTTCTCTACGAAGTACGGCATACCTAAGGATTTTTACACCCCTTGAAAAATCCTAAGCCCACCTGCCAGGCTAACCATCACATGTGGCATCTCTTTGTTATAAACAAAGGTTAAAAATTCAGTCACTTAATCAATAATTGTTTTGTAAAAATAATTTTAAAGTTAAGCAAATATATTAAACACTGAATTTTTCTTATAATTAATACAGTGTAATGTGAATCGAAACAAAATTTAAATAGCAACAAAACGCGGACCCCGAAGAACCAGACATTCATTGCTCCACAACTTTGTGGCGTGGACTGAAATCAGTTCAATTATTTAGGAATGCGTCGGACATAATTAAAAAATCGCTGTTATGATAACCAAAGTTCATAACGGACAGAATAAGATAAATATTGCTCCCAAGTCGTTTTGAGGTTTTCACATTTTCGATCAATAATTAAAACTCTCGTTCAGGACTATCTCTAATGGGGTTTTTTTTTGGTTTTTTAAAAATATATTAAAGGATTTCGGTCTTAAGATATTTGAAAATGAGGTGTTTCGTAGAATATTAGGACCAAAGAAAAAAAGGATAAGACCACTGGAGAATTTAGGAGTGGCTGGGCTTAGTAATGAATGAATTCCTAAGATGTTAATATGTTCTGTGGTGACTGGGAAGCGTCTGGGGGGTAGACCGAGGTGTAGGTGGGAAAATTGCGTTAAAAGCTATCTAGCGGATTTGGGTTTGGGTCGTAGTCCGTGGACTGAAGTTCGTAAGCGGAGGTTGGTTGTATTGGCTTCGAGCCTCCGGGTTTGCTAAGCCTTATTATTTTTATTATGTAGGATAAGGAATAAAAATTAGTGGCATTTAGCCTAGAACAGTGATTCCCAACCTGGGGGGCGTGAAGACATGTCAGGGGGGCGTAGACAGTTGAAAATAAAAAAAATTCTCACTCAGTGCTTCTTTAACTTAAATTTGATTTTATAGTAGTGCATCTTGTGATAGTAAAACTAAATGCTTTGTTTTCAATGTAATAATTGTTTTGTTTTTTCATATACTCATACAAATTTTGTGTAAGGAGGATGAGAGCATTTCATTTGAACAAGGGGGGGGCGTGGTACAATAAAGGTTGGGAACCCCTGAACTAGGATAAAGGAGTGGATTAAACTGAAACTGCATTAAATACTCGAAAGTTACTATTTCCTAAGATTAATTGCTTTATTTTAATTAACTATTAAAAGTTCTATATAATTAAATATTTAAAAATAAATTTAAGTATTGTCCTGATCACTATTCTTTCAGTTTATATCGCAATATACTTCAGGAAATATCACTTTCGAATATACCATCGTTATGACTGCTGAAGTTATATTTTCCCCCATTATAGACTCAGCTTTGATCTTTAATAGTTATTTCATCTTATTCCAGTTATGATCCGAAGACCCGGGGAGCCTACGTCCTGTGTTATCGAGAGCTAAAGGATTACGAATCCGCTTACGTAAAGGTCATCGGCGGATGTTCTTCCCGTGGTGGAGAAGATGTATCCTTGAGCATCAGCTTTCTCCCAGGAACATCTCTTTCACTTATCACAAGGTGCTTCTTCGACTGTTAAAGGAGACCGATTATGATAGGTAATGATTGTGATAGGTCCCTGATGATTTTTCAAGAAATTCTTTCCCGATTTGCGAAACCAAATATCACTTAAATCAAATAAAAAAAAATCATAATAAAACGGTCTCTGATACGTCCTTTAAATATATCATAAAATAGTTTTCAAGCGTTTTGTAGAATCAAAAAAATAAACTATTAATTCCACGGCTTTAATTTTTCATTCCGATTCCTATATTGCGAAAATAAGTGACCTATCTATTTAAATGTCTACAGTTATTGTAATATATGAGCTGTTAGATTTGAAAGTGGTATAAATCCATTTAGAAAAAAAATAATCGTTTATTCTACTAAATGGTTATTTTTTTTATTTTAATAAAATTTAAAAGATGAATAGGGTTTAAAATGTCATTCTTTGCTAAGTGCTAAGTGACAAAAAGATTTGCCATATTTATAATAATCAAGCATACCCATATTTTTTAAAGTAATTCAAATGGAAACCTTAAGATATCGCGAATATGAAAAAGCGTAGATACTCCTATTACAAGTTCGAAACCAATAACTGAAGATGTAATAGGATTAGAATTGCTAAAATTGGTGAAGATCTTATTTTTAATACAATTAACAAAGTAACAGACTAAGAAGCCATATCACTAACAATTAACAAGCTTTTCTTAAACTGCAATTAATAATATATTCATTCTGGGCCTAGCCAGTAGCGGACTTATAGAATAATTTGCCAGGGGTTGTAACAAAAAAACACCGTTACAAAAGTAAAAAAGACACCTTACTTTAAGGCTGGTCTAAATTCTAGACCCGCGATAAAACAGAAAATAATTAAATAATTTATTAAATCCTAAAGAGTTAAGACCCATAATATTGGCATATCTTTCCAAAAAGTTTCCGAAACGAAAAAAGGTTCTTTGATAGTAATCACTGACAAAGAGAATGATCTAACGAAAATTGAGGAAGCTATCAAAAAGTCAAATAGAATCGAATGTAAAAAAATGCAGAAAAGAAACCCTAGGTTAATCATTAAAAACATTGAGGACGAAATAACCTCAAACAATATTGTTGATCATATCATTGCTCAGAATGAAGATATTCCTCTCAAAAAAGAGAAGATTCGCCCAGTCATAATTCTTACATCCCACAGGAACCCTTACAGGCACGCTGTGATCGAAGTGGATGCTGCTTCAAGGGAATTACTGCTGTACAACAGAAGTCTAGGGCATCAGAAAGTGACTATCCAAGACTACTTTAGAATCCTACGCTGTGGTAAATGCCATAAGTTTCACCACAAAAACAAGGACTGGCAAGGAAACGTAACATGTTCCAGATGTGCCGGGGATCACGCAGCTAGCGATTGTATTTCAGAGACGTTGAAGTGTGTGACCTGTGATAATTACATGTGACCTGTATAATAGCCACACACACCATCTGTTCATTGACTTCCGAATGACCTATGATAGTATAAAGAGGAACGAGCTGTACAAGGAGCTGCTGGAAATGGGAATACCACCGAAGCTGATACGACTGATTAGGGCTACGATGAAGAAGGTACAATGCACAGTGCGTGTTCAAGGTGACCTGACTGAAAGCTTCGAAACTCACAAAGGGCTGAGACAGGGTGATTGCCTTGGATGCCTTCTCTTCAATTTGGCTCTTGAAAGTGCAGTGCGGAAATCTGGAATACAAATTGGGGGAACTATATTCAATAGATCTTCTATGATTTTGGCCTTCGCCGATGACATAGATATTGTGGCAAGGACCCCTACAGATTTAGAAAATGCTTTTAACAGTCTCCAGATAGCATCAGCTAGATTGGGTTTAGAGGTCAATGAATCAAAAACCAAATATATGCATGCAGGCCCACAAGTGAATGTGCATGAACCATCGCATATTATGGCTGGAGGGTTTAAATTTGAAAGGGTGAAGGAATTTGTGTACCTTGGATCGCAGGTGAACGCGGATAATGACATAAAAGCAGAAATCCATCGCAGAATTATGTCCTCAAATAAATGTTATTTCGGGTTACTGAAGCATTTTAGAAGCAGGGCTTTTTCCCAAAACACGAAGGTGCATTTGTATAAGACCCTAGTAAGACCAATTCTTGCTTTTGCCTCCGAATGCTGGACATTACCCAGTTCTCAGGAAGCCCTTCTCCTAAGGTTCGAGAGGAAAATTTTGAAGAGAATTTAGGGCCCAGTTTGCACCAATGGGATATGGAGGATAAGGACGAACGCTGAGCTAGCAAGACTCTACAAGAGCCCAGAATTTTAAGGGTAATAAAAGTAGCCCGGCTTCGATGGGCAGGTCATATAATAGAGCACTGATACTTACTCAGACTATCATTAATAAAATACAAACACATTATTCATATTACAAAAACATTGACTTATTTTTAATTCAAGAACCTTACACAAAACAAAATAAAATTGTAGGTTATGACAGACATAAAGTTTTCCAAATAAGTGATATCAATCCTAGATCAGGTGTTGTTATAATTAACAAACATATCGAAGGCTGCCTTATCACTCAGCATTCCGACTCAGATTTAGTGTGCATCAGTTTTACTTATGGTTAATTAACTTTTATCGTAGTCTGTGCTTATTTCGATATAAATAGACATTGAACATGATTTGAAAAAGATTGAGCATATTTTGCGGGATTTTAAACAGTTAGGTATTTTAATTGCTGTTGAATCCAATGCCCGTTCGAAATTTTGGTTCGATAAACGAACAAACGAAAGGGGAAGAGAAATGGACTAATCACTTATTATGACCCAAGACCTAGTAGAACGTTCATTCTGAAAATAACACTTTTGAAGGTGCTAGGGGCAGTAGCAATATTGAGCTCACTTTAGTTAATGCACAGTTTATTCGACGTTGGCCAATAAAAAATAGGTCGATGATAAATGAAACAAATTTTTCGGACCACACTTCTCTATCATAATCACTTTATCGACGCTGCAACCCTCAAAGAAAATATTCTAAACTATGTATACCTACCAGATAATGCGAACTGGGATAATTTTATAAATAACTTAAAATACCAGTTACAGAAACAATTCTTACAACGTGATTATGATGATGCTCTTGACTCACTAACAACAGAAGATAAAATACTTACTAAATTATCTCATTTACGGACAGATATAATATCTAGTAAACTGACTCTAGCTATTAAAAAAGCGTGTAATATGAGCTTTGCGAGGCCAGTTAATAGAAAAACTATTAATGAAAATCATCGAACGGTCCCGTGGTGGAACTCTGATCTAACAAACATTCCTAAAAAAACTAACGCTTTGCGTAGAATTTATCAGCGTACTAAAGATGTAACGTTACGTGAAATACGCAGAAAAGAGTTTATTAAGAATAAATTGGTCTACCAAAAACTGATAGGAAAGTCAAAAAACGAAACTTGGAAAAATTATGTGGAAAATACTTCCCCATTGCCTTGTAAGTGGCCTGCAAACAAACTGAAAACTGAACCTTTCTTACAAATCATTCGTACTAAAGATGTAACGTTACGTGAAATACGCAGAAAAGAGTTTATTAAGAATAAATTGGTCTACCAAAAACTGATAAGAAAGTCAAAAAACGAAACATGGAAAAATTATGTGGAAAATACTTCCCCATTGCCTTGTAAGTGGCCTGCAAACAAACTGAAAACTGAACCTTTCTTACAAATCATTCGTACTAAAGATGCAACGTTACGTGAAATACGCAGAAAAGAGTTTATTAAGAATAAATTGGTCTACCAAAAACTGATAAGAAAGTCAAAAAACGAAACTTGGAAAAATTATGTGGAAAATACTTCCCCATTGCCTTGTAAGTGGCCTGCAAACAAACTGAAAACTGAACCTTTCTTACAAATCATTTGTACTAAAGATGTAACGTTACGTGAAATACGCAGAAAAGAGTTTATTAAGAATAAATTGGTCTACCAAAAACTGATAAGAAAGTCAAAAAACGAAACTTGGAAAAATTATGTGGAAAATACTTTCCCATTGCCTTGTCAGTGGGCTGCAAACAAACTGAAAACTGAACCATTCTTACAAATCATTCTAAATGAAAAAGGGGAGTATAAGACAAATACACTTGATATTCTGACACATGTAATCATCAAGATAATTAAGGATGACTTGACCGATTCTGACACATTTGAACACTAGGAAGCGAGAATTGATTCCCTTAATCCAACTCTTACTGACAAAGATTTTAACCTGTCTGACGAAGAAATATTGAATGCGATCAATAAAATGAAAACTAAAAAAGCGCCAGGAATTGACAGAATAAACGCAAACGTTTTAAAAAAGGTTGCTGAATCCTTCCCACGTACAATGCGCGGTATTTACAAAACATTTTTTGCTAGGAAAGTCGGTAGGGTAATACTGATTCCAAAGGCGGCAGACACAAAGACCTCTCAGTAAGCTTCCATTATTGGGTAAACTTTTAGAAACTGTAGTCAAAGATAGGTTAATGTTTCATCTTAACTCTAACCATGTTCTCAGCACATTACTGATACGCTTCGATAGAATAGTAATTTACTTGTAGCCAGTTTAGATGTTAAATCTGCCTATGGTGGCCTGCTATACTGTGTAATTTGAAGAATTATAACTGTCCAGTAAATTTGTATCGAATTAAACAAAATTATTTTCATACCCGACATTTAACCTACAGACTAACTACTGGTGCGTGGACCAAAAAAATAACAATAGGGACACCTCAAAGATCATGCTTGTCTCCTATCTTGTGGAACGTGTTGATGAGCACTATTTTTGATACTGGCTTACCAAACTCAGCGACAATTTTAGCATATGCTGACGATGCTCTACTACTTGTTAGACGACGCAAGTTTGATGAATTACAGACAATGACAAACTTAGCACTAATACAACTTGCACAGTGGGCTTGACGGACCAAATTGCAATTCAACCCTGATAAGACTGATTTACTGATTTTTTAGTAAATATATCTAAGTAATTTAAATACATACTTTAGTAATATAGATACATTTACTTATAAAAGTAAAATAAATGTGACCAAACTCCAAAAGCTTCAGAGATTGATCGCAATTAAAATTTGCAAAGGTTTTAGAACACTTTTGTTTGAGACAGCAACTATTCTTGCTGGCATAGTTCTACTCACGTTGAAACTAGAAGAAGCTGTTTCATTATTTAATTTCAAAAAATTTCCAAATCTTTTTTTTTAATCTGACCTACAACGAAGCAGAAAATAAAACCGACTGTTGTAATTGGTTACATCCAGCTCGCTATTCACTCATAAACTCACAGACCGATACTTCAATCACTAACTGTACTCACATATACGCGGACGGAAGCAAAGAAGACGACAACGTGAGATGTCCCTGGTTTGGAGAAAATAAATCTGGCTCAGTTATCGAAAAACTGTATAAATTGGGGTCCTGGTGCTCAAACAACCAAGCTGAGAAATGCAGGCTGTGGAATTTCTATATGAACATCCCTCAGAGACTTACAAGCACATTACCATTCGCACTGACAACAAGAACAGCATTCATTCGATTAAAACGCTAACATACACGATCCTTTAACAGAAAACAATAGATTAAGTTTGATAAAATTGACGGGGATAGGAAAGAGGGTAACGATAGAGTGGGTTAAAGCACATGGAGGGGATGAGGGCAACGGAAAATAAGACCGTTTAGCCAAAGAGGCGTCCACCAGCGAGCTCTTGCCCTCTTACAGTAAGTTCCCAATGTCTTACCTCAAGAAACGGCTAACAGAACAAACAATTAAAAACTGGAAGACTACATGGACTTCATCGACAAAATCACCCAACCTACACAGATACATTCCTCGCATAACACTCGAAAATTACAAACTATTACACAGTTCAGACATCAAATTAACACAATTTTTAACGGAACACGGAAACACAAGACAGTATCTGAAACGATTTAACATTATAAGAACAGACGCGTGTCGTGAAGATGGACAGACCCACACTTTCAGACACATACTGTATGACTGTTCACGATACGACCGACAAAGAATTAAATTGATAAAAAACATGATACTCAAACGAGGTACTTGGCCTGAGACAGAACACATAATTTTCTCTAAATTTAAAACAGACTTACTATCATTAATAGAAGATATTGATTTTGATAAATTCTAAGACATAAGAACGGCAATTCACTAGTTACATAGTTTTTCATTTTTTAATTGTAACTTTTTGTTTACAAATTTTTATTAATTACTGCCGCTAATCATAATGTACTATATTTATAAATTATTCATTGATGTTTTTAGTTATATAAATTATATTATAAAACCCTCTTGCTGCGCTAAAAATACTAATTTTTGTTTATTTTTATATTTGCTAAATTTTATTATTTGTTTTAATTACATAATTTATGATTACAAATTTAACTTTAATTTTACTCTTCCATGTAAATTATCGATTTAGTCGAACTGTAAATTTTTAATTTCTTTTATTGTTGTTAACTTCTAAAATATATTCTGTAATTATAATACTAAACTGAACTGTAATTATTAAAATCACATGTAATATGCTTATTTAAGCATGGAGCATGCCCTAATATTAATAAACGGTCCCCCCATGGGGGAAACAGAAGAAAAAAAAAAAAAAAAACTTGCCTGGGGTTACGATTTTTATGTAGGAGCAAAATTTAAATGAAATTATTTTTTTCCAATAACAATATTTCCATTAAGTTTTTCACTGAAAATCAATTATTATTTTTGGAGATGGCTACGGGATTATACGTATGTCATCACCTGAAAGTACGGCTGACAATGACTTAAATCTTCCTACTTTCCTAAGATTCGGTTCATCATACTTTTACACCAGTTTTCTGTAATTATCGAAAATAATTATGTATGGAAACCAGATAAGGATAGAGAAATTGCCCTAATACATTAACTTGGGTTTATCGGAAACAATAAAATTAAAGTATGCAAGTAGTTAAGCATAATAATCATTCCCTTCAATAGTTTTGTTTTGCTTAAAATTAATCCTCCATATTGCATAATATAGAAGTAAAGAAAATTTGCATTTCTTTTCCATTTCAAGCATATAATTTCACGAATTTCAAGATATTGAAAGGAGGTCGCTTCCTCCTAAGGAACAGGAAGCGAACTTTACTTCCGTTATGCAACAGGGGAGAACCCCATAATCATGAGAACACACCGTCGTCGACGAGAACCTGTTTCATCTTCAAACACTTTCATTAACAAGATACAATTTTGACTGAACAAAATATTTATAGTTAATATAGATTATTTTACCGAGATAGCTAAATATTAAAAAATGAACCCTTAAAAAACTGTTTTTTAAAATTATTTTTTGGTGATCATTAAATTAATCCATCCCACATACTAAATGAATCACACATCTATTCCCTGAGTAGTATGTAAGTTTGATCATCTTAAGTAATAGAATTTGGTTGATTGGTAAAGCTAAATAATTAAAGTGAAATCAATTTATTCAAGCAGAATAGATGTTAGAAAATTAAAAAATCAATTTAATCACTTATAGATTACAAATAAAAATTTAAATATCAGGAGGACTGCCGAAAGAAATTAAAACAAGATTTTGGAATAACTGTGTTTTCTTAATTGAATTATTTAAATTTAAAATTTATTTATTTTGACTCTCCGAACAATAATTATATCAAAATCAAATAAAAACATATGATGGGCTGCACAAGCTTAATTGAATTTAATTAAAGCAATATATAGTTACCTTATGAAATAAATATATAGGTATGTTATTAATACCATGTATTTGTATTTACATAGCTTTTATTTTTATTTTTAATATTATTATCATCTTTTTGTCCAACAATACATAGATCACTTGTACTTTCAATCATTTCATAAAACAAGACACTTAACTATTACAAATAAAATCTTTTAGGAAAAACGAAAAGTTCATCCACTTATTGATGTTTTATGTTATTATTGCTTTCAATTTCACTATTATTAAACGACTTTTTAAATAAATATAATTATTCTTATATCAAAGGAATTCTATCTTCAAACTAAAGTTGATTAAAATATATTGTATAACTCGTGAACTAGCCGCTTGGTGTAGCCAGTCTCGAGGATGTTCAAGACGCGAACCCACAAATTTATCCTCCTCAAAGTCGTTAATCACGGTTAAGTTGTTACTACAAAAATTATTATTAACTAATACTGCTTAATACTTGTAAAGTATATTGTAAATTGTAAAATACATTCGACTTACTGGCCTTTTTCCAATGAAACTTGAAGTATATAAGAATAGGTAGTTATGAACAAACTTTCCAAAGTAAATCTTGCATATATTTCGTAAATGTGACTAAGGAAAATAAAAAACTGTAGAACATCTATTTCTCCAATAGATTTCGTTCTACTTTCACCCACAACTATTCCATATATAATATCCCCACGATTTAACGATTTTGCCTCATGTTCAAATTGCTCCTCAATATGAATATTAATATGGTCTTCCAAGATTCCGGCATACTCTATACGTTCCCAAGCCACCTGTGTTGTTGTTTCTTTGTTTTTTTCTGAATCTATATCTATCTCTTGTTTTCTTCAATATTTTATTTCGTATACAGTCTCTCGTCTTTCCAAAATTCTTCTGGGGAAGATCATCTCTGCGGCGATACTCTTTAGAAGTGTTTTTCCCAATTAGACAGCTGTCAGAGTTCTGTTCCATTCAGTAGCACAGGCAAATTTTGTGTTTTGAATAACACCAATCTGGATTTTCTGCTTATTTCTTTCATTCCTGTTATGGTGTTGCTGATATGGTAAAAGACCTAATAGCTTTTTGACTCTATTGGAGACTTCCAAATCTATGCGTGAGTCCCTGATCATAAGTAGGTAGGAATCGACGAACTCCATTTAGTAAGGGAATAGTTTCCATTACAGGTGGTATTTAATTTCTCCCCACTTGCATTATTTTACTGTTCAAAGCATTTATCTCCATTCTCTTTCGGATTAATTCCATTCTCCATTCCACCATGGCTATCTGAAGGTTATCAAGGGAGTCGAAATTAGCACTATGTCATCTGCAAATACAATTTGCCTTTGCCAAAATAGGAGCCTATACCCGAATATTGTCCTTGGAGGTCTCCACTTGCAGATCTTCAGAATTGTATCCATAAAAGTTATAAATAGGAGAGGACTAAGACTGTCTCCCTGATCGAACTCCATTTCGAAGGAGAACGGTCCAGACTCCCTTCCACTAACTACGCCTTTCTAGCATCACTATGTGATCTGATTATGTGACACCAAAAATAACTTGCACCAATATAACCTACAAAGGTATTGGGTTCAGTACATTGCAGAGACTGTATTGTTTCGCCAACGGCTGTGCAGGAAGGTGATGTGGCCTTGATCACTTTTAACTAATAGGGTTTTATCCCAATTAAGATAATATATGAAAGATGAGATAGATAAGATAAGATATGAAAATAATTATATAATTTATGATTTAAGTGATTTTAACGAAGCAGGAATTTGTTTTCTTCTGAGTTATCCATAGAATTTCTCCCTGTTCGCATGGTCCACGTTGTTCCCATCTCTTAAGTACTCTTCCATCTCTTAAGTACTCTTCCACCTCTTCTTTGAATACCCTTCTTCGTGATCCCGATCTCAAAGACGAGAGGACGCTGGCCCAATAACCCGTAGCCTCTACCTCCCTGCTTTCTCTTGGCACACACGAGGACTAGTTCCTTTACGTAATGCGGGTCGGTTAATGGTCTTTCTTACCGCATACACGTAATAGCTACAACGGCCTAATGGAATACCAGCTTTGTCTGGCGAAGGACCAAGTTGGAGTCTTTAGATTTTATAATTTAAATTTCAAATTTATACAGATTTGTGCGTATACCAAATTGCATGCAATTGAAATCGATATCTTAGTAGTTAGTTTTGACTTTATGGCCTGAGGATTTTATTTTGACATTTTCAACGAAAAACAATAATTGGTGGAATTCTTAATTTTTTTTAAATTTATACAATTCATTCAGCATGGAAGGTTTTTCAATAGTTCTGAGTTTCAATTAACATAATTAATTAATAGTATCTCATTAATAGTATATCATGATTTTAATTCAATTTTCATGCTATTTTTCCCAATACTATTTTTAATTATTCAATATGTCTGATTATTTCAGTAATATTGAATTTCAGTTTATGCAATGTTTAATAATGAAATCTTAAATTTTTCAATATTTTCAGGAAATTTAGCTATTTAATTCATTTAATTGCTATTAAGCACGGATGATATATTAAAAATTAGCGAATTTATATTTAAAGAAAATTAAAAATCTTGATAATTTGTGTAATTAATATTTATTTTTATTTGATTATTTATTTACATGAATGATGTTCTTCATTAACCTTGAATTTCAATTCATAGAAAATTTTATTTCGATTTAAAAAAAAAAATGTTCTATAAGAAATTAACTTTTCATATGTGTAATAACCGATTGGTTAACGTTTTTAAACTACAGAGTATTTGTAAATAATTAATATAAAATATTAAATTATTAAGTTATCAGTAATTAACAAAAAACATGAAACATTATATAGTTAATAACCGTAAAACAATCCAACCTTCGTAGCAGTGGTCAAGTTCAAGATCAGAATTAGGACAAGATCGTCTATCATCAAATAAGTTCGCTATGTCTAGTCACGAAAAATAAAGTATCCCGTCTTCAATTATTCAGCAGATTTAAAAATAAATGAGATAAATTCTTAATTTATTTATTTATATGTACAGTCCGTAATAAAAGAAAAGTTAACACCAAAAATATTTAGGCTACAACAGGGTGCATCATATAATATATATGATAGCAATATATGGACACCATTTACAAACAATGACCATTTCTTGCGAAACTCTAAATAATGTATAAGTATTTATCAGTTATATAAATTTTGAACTTTTTTATTTGTAGAATAAAATAATAAATTTATTTGTTTGATATGACTTCTTTGTTTGATATGCTATATTTTTTCTGATCAGCTTTATATATTTTTTTAAAATGAATTTTCAATGCTCATGTGCAAAAATTACCGCGATAAAAGTCGGCTAATATATATTGTTGTAATTAACTATGAAGTAATAATTTGTAACTAATCGATTGACTGAACATTGAATGGTAGATATTTACCTTATGGCCTTTTAATTATTGATAAACTTTCAGCATTAAAAATAGTTTTGATATTTGAGTTATGTTCATGCAAGTAACCCTGGAAGTTTTAAAGAATTTCTAAAAATTTCCTCATTTGATAACTGATTGGGAATTTCAACTTTTACCTCACTTCTTCCTAAAAATATTTTTGAAAAAATAAGACTAATATGGACAATATAAATTGTCCATATTAGGGCCTCTTTACTCCAACTCTTAATCATTTAAAAAAGTTGCGCCTAAACGAAAAATTCTAAAGAATCAAAATTGTAGATATTTGCGAGTAAACTCCTCTTTCATTCATGAATATTTTGCTTAATATGACTTATAATTTTTTTTTTTTTAAATTAAGATTAGAAAAAAAATTAGGATAACAGCTCGTTATAAATGTCTTTTATAAATATAAATGAGCAAAGTTTCCAATACATTATAAGAGCGGATGATCCTGAACGATGTTCAGGCCAAAAAAGTGTGTGTGTATATAAACTGCGTAAAAATGAATAGGACGCTACAAATTTTGTTGTATTTACTTTGCCTAGCATTTTAATATTTTTTTTTTTATTATAAAGAGCATTAATATTTATTAGAAATTATACTACATTAAATATTAATGGAGTTATAAAATCTATAATAATATAAATGCTAGTTAAAGTATATACTTAAACTTAAAATAAGCAATATTCCTTATCATTTTTGCGCCGTATACATATATATGGTGCAAAAATTGATGGGTATTATCTCTTTTTTGTTTTCCTTCCCATACTATTTGAACTTTAGGAATTATGTGATGCTTTTCTAACATTTTACAATCGCGAGCATATGTATTTTCGAAAGTTAGACTTTCAATATGTAATTTAACTTAATTTCGTAATTTGAATGAAATTATGTTTAAAGATAATAGTAATGATAAGCGTTATAATTATTAAATTGTTATTTAGTATTTTATATGTATTTTTTATTGTCATATAATTCTTTCAAGTCATATAAAACCACAACCGCTTATGTCGAGTTCCAAAGGCTGTCTTGGCGTAACGTGTGACTTAAGCTGGAGGAAAAAGCCGAATGGCTCATCGTGATTCAAGAATACTGATTTCGGGGACAAAAAGTTATTTCATTTTATCTAATTTTAGGATAGGGAAGTTTTCTATCTTTCAGATTTTCTAGAACTTTCAGGAGTGTTTAAATTACTTTGAAATTTATTAAAAAAGAAAGAAAGAGTAATCCTCTCTCTTCTCTAGATGAAATGGACGTTTTTGGGTAAGTAGTAACGTAACCGATAAGTGTATTTTGCTGAAAGAAAGCCATCTTGATTATTTATGCGCATCAGAAGACATTCATAGGTTTTAAATCTTCAATATAAAGCCCCAGCCTCTCTACAGTTTAATTTAAACCCTAATAAACTAGAATTAAACCGTTCAGAGTATTAAAATAAAACATAAAGAATATTAAAATTTTGAGTATTCTTTACAAATCTATGTGAACATTAAAAACTAAGAAAAAATGAGAAATTTTCGCACTTACTCTAATAATCCACTTTGTACTGACATTTAACCAAATTAAAATACCTGCTTTACTATTTACTATCTCGGATTCTGTACAAAAAGGAACTGATGAGGGGATTTGACCCGCACAGGATCACCAGCTATACCCTTTAATTGAGGGTAAAGACCTTTTACAGGCTGGGTAAGTACCAGAAGGAAACAGCACCGGACACCCTAAGCTACGACTTCATGTATGCATATTTAAATGATACAAAACAAACATTTGAAAACAAGAAAAACTAACTAAGCTGTCGATAAGGTTCGATAATAAGAATTTAAATTAAACTTAATATGTAATTCGATCAGGTATGAATAGAAATGCGCTCAAATATATACAAATTTTAAAATATAAATATTTGTCTAAAAGAAACTATTATTGTAAAATCATGAAATGTAAAAGAAAATATTAAAAAGTAGAAATGCCTATTATACAATTTAATATTTATTTGATGAAGTAACAAAAGTTGTATCTTGAAAGGTTGATAACCAACTACTTAAAATTAAACACTTAACTATAATACTTTAAGGAAATGAGCCTCAATTATTGCAGGCTTGTTCCGAAATCAAGAGAGATGTGCTAATTTTCCCCTATTTTAACTAATACAATAAACCTAAGAGAATCGAATTAAATCTTTCATGGGGATTCCAACTGATATAATGGTTGAGTCTAATATTTATTTTGAACTGCAATAGTCATTCAGCAATTTTTCACTGCTAATAAATGAAAAAGATTTAAAATAAAATTTTATATAATATTTCATAAATTATATAAAAATGATTCCTACCTTTGACACACTATAACTGGCACAGGAGAAAGAAAAAAATTCCAACCAGTGAGGTGAGTTATCCAACCTTATATACCCAACTCCCCACTTCCTCCACCAACCCTCTCCATTCCATTTCTCCTAGCACCACTACTGTGCATTACTAAAAACCTGTCTTTATTGTTTCTTTTTGTTATTATTTATTTTATGTATGTTCTCTTAAATTCATTCTTAGTATAACTAAAAGAATTCAAAATAAATAGTATATTGAGAGGAAAATTGTTGACTGGAAGATCTAATGTGGGATATAGATAGTCTGGGGGTCCAGTCAAAAAAACACTAAATAAGACAAACTTATTTATTATAAGTGCTGACGTTTCGACCTACGTTGTAGGCCATCTTCAGGGCTGACAGAAGGCTGGAGCTACTGTGACCCGTACAGTAGGTCGACAACGTAGGTCGAAACGCCGGCACTTATAATAAATAAGTTTGTCTTATTTAGTGTTTTTTTGACTGCACCCCCAGACTATCTATATCCCTCAAAACAAATAGTAGTTCACCTTAATCTTACACACACCATATTACAATTTATGTATACTTAAAAATAAGAGAAAACAAGTAACGATAACAACCTTTTATATTTGTATGAATAAATATTTATAATATAATTGTCAATGGCATAATTGCAAAATAGGTTATTTTTTTTAATCAAAGCTTTTTTGCATAAATAAAAGAAATAGCTATTTAATTTTTATTATTCTGTATAAATATATGTGAACTTTAAAAAAAAAAAAATCAGTAATATAAGTTTTATCTGAAGTTGAAAATAAAAAAAAATAAAATTAGTAAATAAATCGTAATTTATAGCAAACTCGTGTATTGCTAAAAGTATTTCCCTACTTTCATTATTTTGTCTTCAATCTCTTTGTATGATATTTACTGTACTGTATATATATATATCTATATTTACTATAAATTGTTTCTTCTATTTTTTCATTATACTTATAGTATGTAATTTTTTTATTTCATAATACATTAGTAGCTTGCCTTAGCTCTAGTTGCATGCCTTATTATACCATTGAATTCCTATTGTTATAGTATTAATTTAATATATTCTGTAATGATTAAATTATTGTTAGTAGCAAATTATAGTTACAACTTGGTGAATAATATTAATTGAACTTATATATATGAGGAAGAAAATGATCTGGGTGGAGGTCAGAAAAATTCTCTTTAGTAAGAAGAACTGTTTATATTAAATCCAATGTTTTGTTTTCTCTTATTATTCTTACTTTCTCTTACTATTCTCTTTGGCAACTATCTATTAACATGTTCGCCCACTATCCTCACTACCCATCCTCCATTGCTCCTGTCCATGTGTTTCAAAAAAGTATTGCTAAGGTATTTACAAATTTTCAATCAACCATTCATTTCTTTTCATTACTAGTTTCATTGTTTCATTACTTGTTTTTACTGTTTCCCTTCATCTTATAATTGTTTTATAATTCTATAAAATTTCTATAATTGCTTTGCTATTTTATGTAATTCAATGATTACCTTCTCGTGTACACCTATGTTACATGTATATAATTACCCCTCCTCACATAACTCTTCTATACTTTAATTTTTAAATATATATTATACTTTATTTTTTTTAATATTTTCATTTTATATGGCTAAGTTTCATTACTAGTTTTACTTTCCTCTTCACCCTAATATTGTTCTATAACTATAAAATTTCTATAATTGTTTTCCCACCTTTTTGTAATTCTATAATCTTAATCACCCATTCTCATGTAACTCTTTCATGCTTTATTATTTTCAAAATATTGCCGCTCTGCATGAATAGCTTCCTAACTTTTTTATTTTTTATGAGAAGTGAGGGATGGTTGACTGGATGATAGATGTAAGGAAGAAAATAGTTGGGGGTGCAGTCAAATAAGACACTAAATAAGTGGATACTTATTTTAATTACGTGCCTGATAATAAGTAACCACTTATTTAGTGTCTTATTTGACTGCACCCCCAACTATTTTCTTCCTTACTTTTTTATTTTTTGTTAGTCTTTTGATTTTAAGGGGTGCCTCTTTGTTATTATATAATTCCATCCCCTCTGGTGTTAGTTCTCAATAATTTATCTTAAATAATGCCTTTATATCATTTATTTATCAGTTATTATTTATTATTTTTTATTACATCATGTTACTCTTTATTAGTTCTTCTACAACTATTCCCTCTGTTTTACTTATATCTACCTAAAGATTTCCACATTTTTATTATACATTTTTTTATCACTCATATCCCTAGATGGCTATATATTTTGTTTTTCCTTATAATACTGCATGTATTGTTTACCCCTACTATGTTAACTTATATGTATCTTGTATAAATTATCTAATATAGTAAGTCTAACTTCAAAACTGATGGGTTCCATACGATCTTTGAACACCTATTATATTAAGGGGGAGACACTTGGGGTTGGAAATTGTTCAAATTCCTTTCTTAGTGCTCATGAAAGCTATACAAAGAACCTATCTGCGAGTTTCAAGATTCTAAGTTTAGTGTTTTCTGCTGTTCATTGACCGCTGGTTTTGTTAGTCAAGAAGATTGTAATATATACTATGGAGTTGACAACGTGGTTTTAAATTGGGACCGGGTGGTGGGGGTAGAACTTCGAAGGCGGCCATATGCATTGGCACAACCATCGACTCCAGACTTGTTCGAGAGCTTGCCAGAGTCACTTGCTGCGTTGTTTTATTTTATTGTTTTGCATTTTGATTGTATTTTCTTTTTGTGAATTAAACGTAAAACATTACGAAAATGGGTATTTGCTGTGTGTACGGATGTTCCAACCGAACAGACAAAAAGAAGAAAAGCGGAGTTTCATTTCACAAGTAAGCTGGCAATTATTTTATTCCCAGCATAGTTTTTGTTATATAAATACAATTTAAAAGTCATGATTAAGATTAAAATGTTTCAATATTGTTTTTTGACTATAAAAACTATTATTATTATCATATACTATCATCAGCATTCATAATATTATTAAGTATCAAGTTTTAATTTCAGGTTTCCTAGAAACGAAGAAATGAAGGAAAAGTGGGTAAAAGCTCTACGGCGGGAAAATTGGACTCTACGTCCTTATTCAATCATTTGCTCAGATCATTTTCTTGAGAAATTTATAAACCGTACATCAGCATGCGGTAGAATTGAGTTGAGGGAAAATGCTATTCCGACTGTATTTCCAAACTATCCATCATATTTATTGACTCAAGACAAGGTATGAATTTTTCAGAGGTGTATTCTATATATATCTATATATCAGTATGAATCTCGTTTTTTCTATATAAAACTGTACATAATATTTAAGTATGTTCACCTTTTACAGAGTCGCAAACCGCCACTGCCCCGTGGAACAATTTCCTCGCCTAAATCCTTCTGTAGTAAGAGCGAAGAACCGATGGATATTTCTGAGCCATTCTCAAAAGAAGTAGCTGTGCAGGTAATTTTTAACCGGGGAATTCCCTTTTTAATTACGCGCCATATAACGGGGGCAAGCTCTTTTGCTAGGACCTGTCAGTACTACGTCAGACCAGGAGAACCTAATTTCAATTATTTTTATTTATGCTTAAAATAAATGAAAAGACTATAAAATATATACGTTTTCGTTATATATATATATATATATATATATATATATATATATATATATATATATATATATATATATATATATATATATATATATATATATATATATATATATATATATATATACCACAAAGGAAAATACAAAATTACAAACAAATAGAAAAGAATACCAACAAAATACACGGGACGTATTTATACGCCCCGCTCGGTTAATAGGTTAATTAATTATGCTTTAGATAATACTATAATAATATATGGATATAAATTTTCTTGAGAAATTTACCAACCGTACATCAGCATGTAGTAGAATTGAGTTGAAGAAAAATGCTATTTCGACTGTATTTCCAAGCTATCCATCATATTTACAGACTCAAGACAAGGTATGGATTTAGTATTATGAGCTCCTTGGTTGCAACCTTTGCTGATAGAAGGTTATAAACTTAGCTGTTGTTCAGTTTCATTACTTTCAAATGTGAAGTTTTAATATTTTAGAATGAGTGATAGAAAAAGGAAAGCAGCAATTTGCTGCCTGATTGCAGCTTCATTATTAGCCATAGAAAGGAGAAAGAAAAGGAAGCTTCAATTTAAAAATAAAGTAATGTTTAAAATATTTAAAAATTAATAAAATCAATAACAAATAAAATAAATAATAAATTATAAAAATAAAGTAGGTCTACATATGTAATGTATTAGCTGACCATTAGTAAATTTAAGAGATAGGAGGTGATAAGAATAACATAAAATTATTTGAATAAATAGTTATTGTGTCATTCTTTGTGCTGAACTGGAGAATGGGGTTCCAGTTTTGTTCTAAAGCAAAATTGTTGGACTTCATTTCTGACATTTTAAAAATAATTTCTATGTTTTTTTGGGCTCTGATTTCTTCCGTAGACTTCTGTATGCAGTATGTAACTTTATCACCATACCGCAGCAACCAATTAACGGTTAAAAGACTATAGCTATTGTTTGTCTCTCTAGTTGCTTCTCTCTACATTAAATAAGATGCTTTTCCTGAAAAAGTTACTCAATGTGTTAATAGCTCAAAAATATATTAATTAATTTATTTATTCTTTTACAGTATGAATCAAAACAACTCAATGAGGATGATAACACAACAGACTGTGATGAAGATGACAATGTAGAAGATGAAGAATATGAAGAACCAAATTATGAAACCCCTAATTATTCAAACATAAATATTAAGGTGTACATTGTTTTAAACTCTGTTTTCATTGTATTTAATTTACTGCCTTGGTTTGATAATGGCCAAATTGCTCTAATCATTAAATATCTTGACATGATTGAGTTTTTTTACATAGGTTTAACTTATGAAATCGGGTTTAATTGAATGAAGTGAGTAATTTTTTGTTAATATATTCTAAAAGAATATAAGAAAATTGATAAAGTGTATCTGTACTGCAGGTTGTCGCTTCGAGTTGAGTTACATGTTTTAATTGTTTATTCATTTCATTTTCCAAATATACAAGTTGTCGTGAGTTTTAATATGGAAAAAAAAATGCAATTATGGGCAATGGGTAGATTTCGGTAAGCATTTCATCAATAAATAAAAGTTTCAACTGGCATTTCCAAGTATTGATGATATATGTTTGTTGAAACGTTCATTTTTTGATGAAATGATTAACAAAGTATGCACATATACCACAATTACATTCTATTTTCCATACTAAAGCTCTAGATAACTTCTATTTGTGGAAAATATTAAAAGAGTAAAGGAATATAATGTTAAAACATGTTGTGACTCAACTCGAAACAACAACCTGTGGAATAATTATCTGAAAAAGTTATTAACTGAAGTTTTGAACATTAGCAATTTTTATTTCTATACTTCGTTCCTAGCTGTTTGATTTCAATACAGAGCTCTGAATAGATTTTTAGCAATAGTATAATACTCTTAATATTCATAAATGTGGTTAATTCAAGTTGTGTTTCATAACAATGCATTATTATTACATTTATGCTTTGTGCATAAATTAACTTAATTTCTTCTAGCAATCATTATATTCTAATCTTGATTTATATGTAATAATTAGTGTTTTACTTCAATAACAAACCTTTTCTTTTTTTTCTCTACAATGCATTATTATCTGTAACTTGTTAGATACAGTTGGCACAAAAAGTATTTGCTCACCCAGTCATCGAGTTTTTATGCATAATAGAATTTCTTTTTTAGCCTGCTTGATATATCTTTAATTAGTCAAGAGCAGACAATTTAACATGATAAATATAACATAGAAACAAATTAAACTACAAAATGTAGTTTTTCTCTGCCCATAAAGTATTGTAAGTACTTGGAATTACTGAGAAGTTGACTTCTTATCTTATACCTGAGAATGGAATTAGTGATCTATGTCACTCACTAATGCTGTTATTACCTCCTCCATATTCAGTATCAAATGGCCCCCAAAATTAGGGAAATACCATTGTCTGTTAGGGAGATGATTATATCATTATCATCTTTAGGTAAAAGTTACCGTGAGATCGCTAAACAAGTGAAATTGTCAGTCTCAGTGGGGAATATTACTAAAAAAGAGATAAGAACTGGATCAACTGAAAATCAGTCTCGGAGAGGTCTTCCAAGGCCCCTTACATTGAGAGAAAGAAGACAGGTAGCGAAAGAAGCTTTAAGAAAACCCAGTAAAAGTGCTTAAAATCTTGCCAATGACTTAGCATCATCTAGTGGAATGTATGTTCCACTACAAACAATCCGAAACGTTCTCCATAGTGAAGGCCTTCGTGGCAGATGCCATTATGCACAGAATATGGTAGTTTTTCAATGTTTTGTAAAATAGCTTTTACTTAGTATAATGTAACATTTGTTTACAGGTAGAACCTGGTCTAATGGACGAGGATTCCATGGGTGAATATCATGCCTTAAAAGAGGTATAGTATAACTTATATAAATCTATACATATATATATATATAAAAGAGAGTAATGTTAGTTACTATGCTTATAACTCAAAAACGCCTGGACCGATTGATTTCGATGATTCGCACCAATTAGGGCTTGTCTCTAGGCAAAAAAGAAGAATATCCAAGAAAAAATCGAGATCAGTCCAGGGGTTGTCGAGTTATAAGCATAGTAACTAATGTCTTATTCTATCAAATGATAGTTCCGGAATTGCCAGTAGATGGCGCCGTGTGCATCAAATACATACTGGTTCCAGTATTGCCAGTTGATGTCCTGTGCATCAACTTATGAAAGCTGATTCATTTTCAGTCTTTTCATCGCATAGTACTGAGATGTGCTTATATACATTGCGATTTATCAGCATTTTTTAAGTTTTATCAAATTTTTATTAGCTTTCGACAGTTATGGTAATTCAGTTAGATTTAATACATTGTTTTGGAACGTTTTTTTGTGAAAATTACCAGCGAAAAGCGATTTCATAGAGGTTAGTTTAGTGTTATTCACTATGCCGCGAGCCAGAAGATCTAATCTTTCGCATCGAACCCGTCATGCAAGTAGAGCTCGGAAAATCGCCAATCAATTGAATACGGTTGAACAAGCAATCGCTCGAGAACAGCGCCGTGTTAGTATGGCCCGACTTCGTGCATCACAAACTCAAGAAGAAAGACAGAGGGCAAATGAAACGGCTCGGTTAACTATGAGAAATCGTCGAGCAAATCAAAGAACTCAACAACGTAAAAATCGAAATATACGCGTAAGAAGTGCATCAAGTGTTGATTTGGATCCAGTTACGTTTCATTACGATTGCACAATTGACAACAGCTCGCATCCTTGCTTTCAAATGACTTCGTTTGGAGCAGATATTATTGATAAGCGCGGATGCAATCCGACATTCAAGGTAACAAAAGATTTTTTTTTTCGTCTTTATATATTTATATCTATACATATAAAACAAAGAGTACTTGTGTACATAACGCACGGCCAAAGCAGGCTAATGTTCTGCGCATGCCCGAGCGGTTACATTTCTACCAGTTACCTTGGATAACCTTTTAAAATAATTTTGCCGCCGGGCGGCAAATCTTTTCTCTTCAAAATATCCGAAGGGAGGCGATCTCAGATTCAAATAAAAATAGGAATGTAATAATATTGGAAATAAATAAATCGAAGTAATAACAATATAATTTAATATATAACATATTATAAAATAATGTGGTATATAATGTAAATAAATATAATAATGAGACCAATAAATAGTAATAATAATGGAAATACATAAATCGAAGTAATAACAATATAATTTAATATATAACATATTATAAAATAATGTGGTATATAATGTAAATAAATATAATAATGAGATCAATAAATACTGCAATAGATAAACGATTTAAAATTAAAATAATTATTTAAAAGTATAAGTATAATAAATAAATAATAAGTATATTTAATCATAAATAATAAGTGTAGGATGTAAACAAATATAATAATGACATTAATAAATAATGGAACATATATAAAATATTTAAAATTCAATAAATTATTTAAAAACATAACATTCAATCGCATTTGGGTGGAAAATGGGTTGCTATACAGTTCAACATGGATTAAAAACAGTCTCTATTTCCATCAACCTGATGTTGTCACCATATAAATTCTGATAAATAAGAATTTATCTCCAAAACTTACGATTTCTAAGGTATAGCTTCATTTTATGGGAGTTGCTACATTTCCTATTTTTCTGTAGAATGTTTTTCTCCTGACAAAAATAAATTGCATCCTCCTCGGTTTTTGGCAAATCACAAATAAGCATTGTCGTATAATTATAAAACACTAAACAACAAAATATCGACATTATTTTGTATTATTAACAAACAACAACTGAGCAAGAAACACAACAACGCTCGAACACAGTAGTAAACAAACAATGATGGCCGTCCAAAATGTAAGGTTATCCAAGGTAACTGGTAGAAATGTAACCGCTCGGGAATTGGCCTACTTTGGCCGTGCGTTATGTACACAAGTACCAAACAAAGTCCTCAGCTGTGTTTGTTCGCGATAAACTCAACGACTACTACACGGATTTTCGTTGGGTTTTCACTAATAGAGTGATTCACCAGGAAGGTTTAGTTATATAATGGACAACCAAGGTGATTTTCAACAATCGTTTCAATGAAATCTATCGACCTTGAATAATGGGTTACCGCTAATTTTAATGGAAAAATATTTTTTTAAACATGAAATATTTTATTCAAAAATTTTCTGTTTGAATTCGGCGGCAAAATGGTTAGTTTTGATAAGACATATTGTGATGTCATCAGGCATGTTGTCAGTTTATCTTGCATTGTTGTCATCAGTTTTCCTTGTAATTTTTGAAACATCTTTAGCATAATCATGTCTTACAAATACTGTTGTGTGCCAATGTGTAAAAGCACCACAAAATCAACCCCAGATAAACTGTTCCTTAAAGTTCCCATGGATCCAATAAGAAGAAAAAAGTGGTTTTCTCTGATGAGAAGAAAAGATAACCTGGCTCCTTCTTCAAACTGTTATGCCTGTGAAGATCATTTTAATGTAAGTTTAAGCTTTGTACTCTTATTATAGATCTTATATATTGAATATAGTGTAAAGTTAGAATAGTTTTAGCAATAACTAGTCAGTATATAGTGCATGTAAACTGTCTCATAAACAAACACCATTTTTAGATGCAGTGAGTTTGATCTTTTTTTTTTCCATTTCTGTTCCAGGTAGAAGAAGTAGTAGAAAACATCATTAAAGTTAGATTAGTAGGGGGTCCAATATTTTTGAAAAAAGAAGCAGTACCAACCAAATTCAATTGCCAAACAAAGAGGATCCTAGCACATTCATCCCAACCAAGTCCTCTTGGTGTCAAAAAGATAAGACAATCACTAATCAGTGATGTTATGCAACTATCATCATTGAATAACGAAAACATAAAAAACACAGGATTGAATGTCTCAGAAAATATATTGGAAATTCCTACAGGTTCTTCAAAAATAGGTGCAGAAACACAAGTATCATGGACATCAGAAACACACAAAAAAGTTCATATCAGAAGCAAAGCTATTCAAACAAAGGCATGTTTGAAAGATAGGGCATCATCACCTATTTTAATGGTAAAGAATTTGCAAACATCACCCATGAAGGTACCAAAATTTCTTGCCAGTGATATTTATAGTGATGACTCCAGTGATTCAGATAACATTTCATCATATCTTGATGATAAAACTGACAAAGATTTCTCTACTCTACTATTACTCTAGTGAATCAAGTGATTGTGATTAAGAAAGTATTTCTCCATTACAAAGTTTTGAGCTCACTCAAAAGAAGATTATTAAGAAACCTTCGTTATATATAGGTGTACTCCCTAAATTAACTTTCTTGGTTAGCAAGATTTCACTGTACATCAAAGCAAGTGAAAGGGATGTTCTATCGTGTCTGAAAAAAATTAGGCAAAATAAGCAGTTTGAGGTTTTAGGGGGTGATTTCAGCATTACTGCCTCACATGGTGGGAGTATATTTCGAAATAATATTCCCATAATATAATATTCAACTGTTTGAAAAAATTCATCATTTGGCCTGATAGTGAGAGTATTTTCCTAAATTTATTTATCCCATCTAGGACCTGGTACTATAAAGTGGTTTGCATAATTGACAGTTTAGAAATTCAAATTGAAAAGTCATCTAATGTTTTGCATCAGTTACTTACACGGTATGCATATAAAAATGCCAACACAATTAAGTATCTCATAGCCTGCACACCTGATGGTACTTGCAGTTTCATATCAGAAGGTTTTGGAGGCAGAGCCTCTGATTGTGTTATCCTTAAAGAGTCTACTTTTTTGACTTATTTAAGAGATGGTATGGAAATAATGGCAGATCGAGGATTTAAACATGTAGAAAATATACTGATCCTAAGGGGTTGTTCTCTAGTAAGACCTCCTAGTGTTTCCTCTACTGAGACTCTAAGTAAAAAAGATGCCATGCTAACAAAACAAATAGCTGCTCTGAAGATACATGTAGAGAGGGTGATTAGAGGCCTGAGACACTTTTCACTCTTAGGACCTCATGCATGTGTAGATAACAAATTAGTTACATATATTGATGATGTTATCATTATAGCTTGTGCCTTGATCAATTTACAATCGAAATTGATTCAATAGTAAGGCCTATACTTCTTTTAGAATCCAGCTGAATTGGAATTATGTTTATTGTTTCCTTAGAAAGTATTATACAAAAGTACAATACATCCTTCAAATGAAGTTTTTAAGGGCTTGAATGTCCCCCGAAGAAATCCGATATATGATAAATTATGTCATTTGAACTATTTTATGTTTCTGGTATTATAGTATTAAAAAAAAGTAAATAAATAAAAAATAAGTATTCAATAATAATCGTCCGATTAGCTATAGCAGCATAAAGTGACGTTAAATGAACAACTACTTCAATATTAATTTGATTAATGTGACACATTTTGACTTTCTCATTTTTGTTCACGTAGGTTTCCACGGTCGTTAATATTCTTCTTATTTTTCCCTAACTTTGATACCTCCTAAAAAACAAAGACCAACCAGTTCAATGTATTAAAATGAAACTATTTATTAGCTACTAACAATAAATAAAAAACTCCTTTCTGATTGTCTCATAGGTACTTGAAACACACGGAGTTCGAGTAACATGTGTTCTTAAGGAACGGTGAAATGGATCAAAATTTTCCACCCCACCTTTCTTGAAATACAAATGGCATAAAAAGTGGAGGGAAACTGGGTTATTTTTTTCTACAAGAAATGGCCTTATTTGTAATGAATTGATATCCCGCGTAACATAATTGAAGAAATCATCTTCAACTGAAGTTGATGTGCTCACCCTTTTATTTAGCTGTGAAGCTTTGAGAAGTTCAGTTCCCAAACCAACAGAGGAGAGGGAGGCCTTTTTCCAAAAACATGTTATGGAAGTTGCTAAAGGTTCTTCACTTCTCCGGTGTAACCAAAATAAAAAAGCAATACCTTATTTGCAGCCTGCAGCAAACACATACTACTTTTTCTTCTTCTTCATTAAGTATAACCACACATTCATACAGGTGATTTTTCACTTTATGTGGTATTTTTTATTTTCATAATTTCTATATAACAAAGTACATAAGCTGAGATGGGAAGAAAGAAAATCAAGACTCCCAAAGAAGTCTAACCAATGATATTCATGTGGTCCTTAGTGGCGGGTACAAGATAAAAAAAAAATACATTACACAGACAAATCATGCCTTATTATCCGAGCAAAGCTGGGGTGGGTCCCTAGGGTTTTTAAAAATATTATATAATATATATTTTTATATAATTATCTAATCATATAAAATGCTTTGTCCTGAATGACTGACTGAGGGTTCAACGCACAGCTTAAACCTCTGATCGTAGAGATCTGAAACTTTGAGGGTGTGTTCATTGTATGACGTAGGTATCCGATAAGAAAGGATTTTCCAACATTCTACCCCTAAGGGGATGAAAAAGGGGGCAAAATTGGTAGGCTTGCTCATGTGTTTCTTACTCGCAAAATCTACATATTTTCGCTGAACAAAACAAATCAAGTAACATAGTTCACTTCTCGCTGCTGCTATACGACAAGTGAAACCTTTATACTATGTAATCCTTTTCAATAAATTCAATACTAATTTTTTACTGACACGAACAACAATAATCTTCTGTCTGTCCCGTTTGTTAATCAGTGCCAATGTTTCTTTCACGGCTGTGCTGATCCATCTAACATGAAATTTGATGTGGTTCATCTCAAGCCTGGGGAAGGACATAGGCTACCTATTATCAACACACTACACAGGCGAAGTTTAAAAAAAAATGTAACCTGATTGACTATACACCCAGCGGTCAACTTGAAAATCCCAGATAGGTTCTTTGTATAACTTAAATGAGCAGTAAGAAAAAATTATGACAATTCCACTCCCAAGGATTTCCCCCTCAATATAATAGCGGTTCTGTAAGGATTGTAAGGAATCTGTCAGTTTTGAAATTAGACATCTGAAATTTCGGAAGTACGAGTAATTTATAGTTACAAAAAATTAAATTATTAATTTAAAATGGTCTGTCACGAAACTTTATGTGGCAGACCAAATTCCATGCGAGGGAAGCCGTGGACAAAAGCTAGTTTAATATGAATGAAGTCTTTATAATCTATACTTATAAAATGCTTTGTCCTGAATGACTGACTGAGGTATTAACGCACAGCCTAAACCGCTAATCACAGTAAACTTCGATCCTTCCACAGCAAAACAGTGTCAATGTATGTTTCAAGCTGTGCCGATCCGTCTGTAATAAGGGGGTAATCTCAGGCCTGGTGAAGGACATAGATTACTTTTTATCAACACACCTCACAGGCAAAGTTTATATAAAACTGTAACATGATTGACTAACACACCCAGTGGTCAACGCACAGCAGAAACCACTGAACTTAGCATCTTAAAATTCGCAGATAGGTTCTTTGTATAGCTTAAATGAGCACTTTTCCCCCTTAATATAATAGGGATTCAAAGCTTGTTTGGAATCCATCAGTTTTGAAGTTAGTCCGACATCTGAAATTTCGGATGTTCGAGTAACTTTTAGTTAAAAAAAATTTAATTGTGTATTTTAAATGATCTGTCATGTGGCAGACCAAATTCCAAAGAAATATTATATAATCATTTTATAAAAATAAAGTCTGTAAGGTAATTATTATGTTTTTTATTATAGGAAGTTAATGATCCACTAGATATCTCCAACATGATAGATATTGACTCCACTTATTCCATCAAGCAGGAAAAAGATAATAATTATGAAAGTTCTTTAGGAGGAGGCATAAAAATTAAGGTAATCACTAAAATTAATATTTATATACACATATGATTCTTTGAAAGAGATATGAAGTGTTTTGTTTTTTTGGTACTCTTCTGTTAGTGGAGCACCACTAGTGATAACAGTGACAGTAACAGTAAAGGATATTAGTTAGTGTGCTCTGATTGCTGTCTTTTTTTTTTCATTAAATTTATAATATAATTACTCAATTTTTGGATATTAAATGATAAATTCATTCAATATATGGGAGGAGATTTTTTGGGTTTGTGTATGTTTTCTGTTTGCCATAGTTTTTTTTTTTTTTCATTTATAAAACATTTCCACATTAAATAATAAGACTGTAACGACTCATACAGTTTTGTGAACCCAGAAAACAGCATGCATACTCAAAGTGCGGGAAAGTGCCAAGTGGATGAAATAAAAAAGAGGAACCGATAGAGACTATTTAGAATCCTATCTAATTGAATTTATGTTTCGAGAAGGGCACAAACAAAAGGACTTATTTAAGGAAATATTACATATTATGGCTGTATCTATATATATATTATAAAACTAAGTCCTCAGCCGCGTTTGTTGGCGGTAAACTCAATAACTACTGCACGGATTTTCATGCAGTTTTCACCAATAGAGTGATTCACCAGGAAGGTTTAGGTATATAATTTGTCGAGGTTTTGTGTAAATGGGCTGGAATATCGATGGGTTTCACCAAAGATGCTGCTTGCCTAATCCCGTGCAATTATCTAACGTGCAAGATAATAAATACTTATATTAAGAAATATTTGGTTTTGTTTTTATTTTTGTAATTTCTACATAGTAAAGTACTTAAGCTGAGATTGGAAGAAAGAAATTCAAGACACCCAAAGAAGCCTAACCATTAATATTCGTGTGGTCCTTAGTGGCCCTAGGTGATAAAAAAAAAAAATACATTACACAGACAAATTATGTAGGTATAATATGCCTTATTACCCGAGCAAAGCTGGGGTGGGTCACTAGTATAGTATAAATGATATTTATATGTTATTATTATTGTAATATTTTACGATCCCCCGGGTTCCTGAGTAAAGTACACCGCACACTCTCATCACACAGGACACACTTACATTAGTACACACACACAAAGGTCACTAACAGTACACACCTTAGGGTTACCGTCCCTAGGAAGCTGCTCCGGATGGAGGAGCACGTCCAGAGGCTCTGAGGAGGCAGCCCCTCCACTGGAGTTGGGAGCTGTGGACCGATAATCCATTCTCCTTAAACAAACTTATTATGAAACCAAGATACGAAGAAGCTGGAATGAAATTACGCCAACGACCTGGCAAATGTCTAAAGGATATAAAATTAGGATTTTGGAACATATTGACATTATGTTCTACATTATGACATTATAGACCTGGGGCACTTCAAGTGCTACTAAAAGAAGTTCACCACTATAAAGTTGACTTAGTAGCAATCCAAGAAATTAGATGGACAGGTAAAGGAATACTGGAGAAATAGAATCATAGTATACTATGATTCTATTTCTCCAGTATTCCTCCTGTATTCCTCCAGTATTTCTCCTGTAGTATATATACTACAGCTGCCAAGACGAATTCTATACATTCAATACGGGATTTGTAGTTAGTAAGAAGCTTAAGGACATGATAATTGACTTTAAACCTATAAGTCCAAGAATTTGCTAGGGTGAAAGGGATGTTCTACAATTATAGCCTTGTAAGCTGTCACGCACCTACTGAAGAATCAGACGATGAGGATAAAAATGAGTTCTCTGAACTCCTTGATAAGACCATGGATGATTGTCGGTATACGATGCTAAGATCCAAATAAATGTTATTTCGGGTTACTGAAGCATTTTAAGAGCAGGGCTATTTCCCAAAACACGAAGGCGCATTTGTATAACACCCTAGTAAGACCTGTTCTCACTTTTGCCTCCGAATGTTGGACATTACGCAGTTCACAGGAACCCCTTCTCCTAAGATTTGAGAGGAGATTTTATGGCCCAGTTTGCACCAATATGGATATGGAGGTTAAGGACGAACGCTGAGCTAGCAAGACTCTACAAGAGCCCAGATATTTTAAGGGTAATAAAAGTAGGCCGGCTTCGATGGGCAGGTCATATAATTAGAATGAACCAGGATGAGATTCCTAAAATGGTCCTAGACGAAAGGATTTATGGGACAAGAAGAGTGGGAAGACCTCGGCTCCGATGGATCGATGGAGTGGCGGCGGATGCCAGGTCCATCTTGGGAATCCGCAATTGGAGAGGAGTGGCAACCAATAGAGAAGACTGGCGAAGCAAGCTGGAGGAGGCCTTGACTCTGCAGGAGTTGTGGCGCCACGAATGATGATGATGAAGATCTGTCTCGGAGATTTTAATGCAAAGCTTGGGCAGGAAAGTATTATTTCCCGACCATCGGCAGACACAACCTACACTATAAAACTAACGAAAATGGACAAAGGCTTCTACATTTCGCCAATGGCAAACATCTAGTAATAGTGACGACCATGTTCCTACACAAGAATATTCATAAGGCGGCCTGGAGATCGCCCGATGGACAGACCCAGAATCAGATTGATCATATGTTGATTAGTGCTAGACACAGATCGAGTATAATGGATGTAAGGGTCTTTAGAGAAGCAAATGTGGACTCAGACCACTTTTTGTCTATTGCTAGATTAAGGGCAAGAGTATCGAATGAAAGACGAATTAATCTGCCGAAGATTAGGAAATATAACATCTCAAAATTGAAAAGAGAGGAAGTCCAAGAGGCTTATAGCAAACAGGTGATGCTAAATCAAGCAACCTGCAACTGTGAATGTGACAATACGGAAGAATCAGTGCCAGATGGAATCAGTGCACAGAAGCTATACAGGATGATGCAGCACAAACTACACTGGCGTTTAATGAACCGAAGAGTAGAAATAGTTGGTTTAACGATGAATGTAGAAATGTCACTGAAGATAAGAACAAAGCGTAGAAACAAATGATTGTGAGGTGTACTAGAGCATCAATGGAATTGAACAGTGTGAAAAGAAGAATAGAAAAGAAAGTTCACCGCAGGAAAAAGAGAGAATGGGAGGAAAATAAAATAGCAGATTTGGAGAGTCATAAAGAGGCTAGAGATAGCCGAACATTCTTCCAAAATGTTGACAGAGCAAGAGCTCCCTTTCATCCATAAACAAGTTATTGCAGACTAGAAGATGGTACAATTATGTCAAAGGTGGATGAGCAAGACACTTTAGCAAAATGCTTAATGAGGAGACAGGAGAACTACGTAGTCAACTAGCACCTCAAGGAGTAAGTGACATTGAGCCACCAGACGAAGACGAGATTAGAGAAGCCATAGAGAGAATGAAAAATTGCAGAGCGCCTGGCAGTGACAATCTTCCCCCGGAGCAATTTAAATATGGTGGAGAAGAACTCATAAAAGAACTGAGAGAGATAGAATGTAGTAATATGCCCATTTTGGCTTACGCTGATGATGTCGACATCTTAGGAAGGTCCTTTAATGAACTGGAAAATGCATTCTTCAATCTGATCTGAGCTGCTGAGGGTGTGGGTTTAGTAATTAATCAAACCAAAACTAAATACATGCACGCAAGAGGACCGATGGAGTAAGGTCAGTTACCTTCTGCACCGAGTAGCCACTCCTATTGGCCCTGAAGATGACCTACACAGTAGGTCGAAACGTCGGCACATATATAATATAATAAGTTTTATTTGCTGTGTTTTTTTGACTGCACTCCCAACTATTTACATCCTATATGAGCTGACTGGTATTATTAAGATAGGAGGCCTGGATATTGAAAGAGTAAACTCCTTTACCTACTTGGGAACCACCATAACGAGCGACAATAATGTCTCAATAGAGGTCAAGAAGAGAGTGGCTCAGGCAAACATAGGCTTCTTTGGGATAAATTGACATTTAAAAAGCAAGCTCTTGTCGTGGAACACAAAGCTGATTCTTTATAAAACGCTCCTTCGGCCTGTTATTCTATATGGGTCATATAGAAAGCCGATGAAAAATTGCTTCAGACAATTGAAAGGAGGATTTTTCGGCAAATTTATGGAGCAAGTCTATTCCAGGCTTTGGATGTGGTCAAAACAATAAGGCTTGATAGGTTGCGTTGGGCTGGACATGTGGCCAGAATGGCAAGTGTTGAAGTGCCCAGAAGAGTAATAGATGAAAAGATTCAGGGCACAAGAAGAGTAGGGCGACCCAAGCTGCGATAGCTGGATGGAGTCAGTGAGGACTCCAGAAGTCGATTAAAGGTCTGGAACTGGAAGGCCGTTGCACTGGGCAGAGGAAACTGGCAGAAACGTATCGAGGAAGCCAAGGCTGTAGAGCTATGCAAGAAGAAATTATTGTAATGTAAATGTTAGTTAAATAATTAAATGTTAGATGCTGGTGATATATTTTATTAGGTCAAAACTCCTAAACAGAGGTGCTAATATCAGACTATAAGTCTAAGGAATGTTATCAGTGGCGCTCCTCTAACAGAGAAGTACTATTTTTATTTTTTTTATTATGGGATATAACAATATGCAACAATCAAGAACATTCAGAAAATTTCCTAAGAAAAATTTAGTATTGTCTTTACTACTTGTCTCAGCCTGCCATAATTTATAATTGATTACAATGTTGAACAAAGTATCTTTTTTAACATAGAGTATTCTTTAATGTAAAGTAGGAACTTGGCATTTTCTATGCCAGTAGGCTTTCGTTAAGTGTACTTTTATCAAATTGTTTTGTTCTAGTGTTTGGTTTGCTTACAGCTATAATTTGGTACATGATTATCTTCAGTTATTTTGTATGTTGACAAAAATTTGTGTATATACTTATTTCCAAGGAGAAAAATAAGAAGATTGTAGTATTTTGTTGTTAGTTTTCACATTCAGTTACTAATTTTGGTTCTTTTCACTAGTTCATATTTAGTCCAGTAAAATTAGGGGTTTCACCTCGGAATGAGAGATAGTCAGCTATAAAGTTGTATAAACCTTTATGTTGGCACACTAAAACTTGTCTCAAAACCTACTTATCGCAGGGTGTCCGCGACTACAGATATTCCAAGGGCAAAGGTCCAAAAATCGATTTTTTACACATTTATTGCAAATATTTCGTTTCCTATGGTTTTATGCTGTTTGTATTTATTATAAATATTGTAGAGGATTAAATTTTCTACAACTTTTGTTTAAACATTGTTTATATCTTGAACCATTTTCGAGATAAAGGGCAGAGCGCGCACAGTGTTTTACTATTTAGAGTATCATTCGAGGTTAACATGTAGTCCCGATTAGAAACATGCCGTATAAAAGTTATAAATTATTAATAATTATATAATTCTAAATAATTTGCATTTTTTATTAACTATTACGTTATAATTAATAATTGTTTTCAATAATTCAGTATCTATTCATTTAATAACGCTTATCTACTCGTGTAATTATTAAGTTGTTAAGGGAAATACTTTAATTATTTTTAATTATAATCTTAGTTATACTAATTACTTCTTAACTAATTATAAAGAAAATAATTAATGTTATTATTGAAATTACGAGTTCTTATTTCAATTTTCGTCTTCTTCTTCTTCATCATCGTCTTCCAGATGCTGTAAAATTTCAAATTTCTTTGTGCTCTCGTCTTCAACGACAATTGTCTCCAGTTCTTCCAGGATTTTGGGGTCAAAAGTACCGTCTTCATTGATATCACTCTGATATGGTGAAGCATTAAGACAAGCTTTCCCATTACACTGGCCGCAAGCTTAAATAGCACTGCAACTCTGCTTTCCTGCATCCATATCGCGAACCACAACCATTCTTGCAGTTGCAGAACATCGTATAAATCAATTCCTCCGGAGCTGCAGCATTTGAAGAAGAAAACTGCCTGGTTCAATCGTTATTTGTGAACGGAGTGCGATCTTTGTTGGCAATCTATAATGCTCCAAAATCTGAGGACTATATCGATCGTCTTCGCCATGGACAGTTCATCAAGTTAACAAAACTGAATAAAGCTGTGGAGTTATCAAATCTTCCACCAACGAGTGCAGCAGCTCACCAACATTTCAACCATGTCTATTATAGACTTGGTTAGGGCATGGTTTAGAACCCCAGATTTGGGGTTGGATAATGAGTCATGAATTCCTGGAACCTGTTATGACAATGAATCCACCAGCTCTGGAGGCATTGATTTACTCGGTATTCTGCAACTGCAAGAATGGTTGTGGTTTGTGATGTGGATGCAGGATGCAGTGCTCTTTAGCTTGTGGCCAGTGTAATGGGCAAGCTTATCTTAATGCTTCACCATATCAGAGTGATATCGATGAAGACGGTACTTTTGACCCCGAAATCCTGGAAGAACTGGAGACAAATGTCGTTGAAGACGAGAACACAGAGGAATTTAAAATTTTACAGCGACTGGAAGACGATGGTGATGAAGAATAAGAAAATTGAAATTAGAACTTGTAGTTCTTATTATTATACAATTTTTTAAATTTCAATATTAATAAATGTATGAAATGGTATTTTTCAATAAAAAAATTAATTAAAACTTTTATTCTTTTCCTTTTATTTAGTTAAGAAGTAATTAGTATAAATAGGATTATAATTAAAAAATAATTAAAGTATTTCCCTTAACAACTTAATAATTACACGAGGAGATAAGCGTTATTAAATAAATAGATACTGAATTATTGAAAACATTTATTTATTATAACATAATAGTTAATACAAAATGCAAATTATTTAGAATTATATAATTATTAATAATTTATAACTTTTATACGGCATGTTTCTAATCGGGACTACATGTTGACCTCGAATGATACTCTAAATAGTAAAACACAGTGCGCGCTCTGCCCTCGATCGTGAAAATGGTTCAAGATATAAACAATGTTTAAACAAAAGTTGTAGAAAATTTAATCCTCTACAATATTTATAATAAATACAAATAGCATAAAACCATAGGAAACGAGATATTTGGAATAAATGTGTAAAAAATCAATTTGGTCCTTTGCCCTTGGAATATCTGTAGTCGCGGACACCCTACAATAAGTAGGTTTTGAGACACGTAGATTACGAATAAGTAAGTTTTAGGGTGGTAACATAAAAGGATTATACAACTTTATAGCCGACTATCTCTCATTCCGAGATTCTTGCTCTCATTTGACTAATTTTACTGGACTATTAGTAGTTTTAGTTAGTACTATTATAAAGTTTTTATATGTTATTTCTAAAAGATCAGAGTGTAATTTACTTTAATCTTTTTTTTTAAGTGTAATTATAATTTTGAATAGTGCTTAATTCATTTTTCAGGAAGAACCAGATTCTTCTGATGAAGACGTTAATGATGTTTTATCGCAAAATTATTCAAACGATTCTAGTGAAGGATGTAGTCAATCAAAAGAAGATTCAATTGATGTTCAAAGAGAAATAAGAAAGATAACTTATGTTAAACAGCAAGGAATCAACAATGCTGCCTCTCTGGTAAAGAACTCAAATGAAGTAAAAGATGATTGTCAAATATTTGGTGATTTTGTAGCTGAAGAAATGAGAAATCTTAAAAGTAATGTTAGTCGTAATAAACTAAAGAGTATAATACGAAAAGTGCTTATTGAAGTCTCAGAATCGGAGAGTTAAAGCAATGAGTACTTGGAGTTTATGTAAGTATATACTTCTGTGTGTTATAAATACTAATAATTAATGTTTGAGTGGAAAATAGTTGACTGGATAATTCTAATGATGGATTGAATTGGTCAGGGCGTGCAGTCAAAGATAGCTCAAAATAAGCAGAACTTATCTTTTAATTGTGCCAACGTTTCGCCTACGGTGTAGGCCATCTTAAGTGAAATAGTGGGTGTGGTGACTTGTCGAACTAATTTCAGTTGACCAGTGTTAGAGTAATAATTAATCTTTGTGAACGAGCCCCGGGTAACAAAATTATCGTAGTCTGGTAGAATTTATGGCATCTATTTTCAACAGAATTTTATCTTTCAGAGTAAATGTGTGTTAGTGCCATGATTATCTCTTGAACAGTTGGACACTATGGACAAAACCCTTGAACATTTTTCAGTTGGCTCAGTGCTTATAATCATTTTATAAATTGGTTCATTATTAATCACAACTTTACAAGCTAATTTTAACCTTTACTTCAATTATATCATCTGTGAGCTTGCTCTGCGATTCCAAATCATTCAATCTTCTAAATTCTCCAATCTTAACACCCTTTAAAACATATTGTTAATTCTTAAATGTAAATAGCCATGTTTCACATCCATAAAGAACAGTTGGAAGACATTTTAAATTTAGATACAAAAGGCATAAACTCAGTTAAGTTGAGACAAAAAAGAAGAATTTCCTCTTGATTTTTTTTTTTTTAAGTTATCCTAAACTTTAAGTACTTAAACTTCTCAACTTGTTCAAACTAATTTCTACTTCCAACAATGCCACCAAAATCACTGTCTTTCCTGTTACTAACCATATGCATTATGGAGGGCTAGTGATAGCTTTTCCATACTTAATTATGTTTTTCTCTTAAGATTAAACTTACTTTTTGAACCTCTTTTAATTATTTAATATACAAGCCTTTTAAACTTTATTTTTCCATAAATATCAATACCCAATGTTGAAGTTTTGTATTATTAATCAGCGTTAAAAATTCAATTTTTTTTTAACCTTTGCAATAAATCCCCTAAAGCATTGTCCTGAGAGACTGGGTTATTATTTTTTTCTACATATATTTATTTATCATTTTTGATTAGTTATAAGTGCTAATGGTAAATTAAAATTAAGCCTGATTTTTTTTTTTCAGGAAAGCAATGTCGTTGGGTCTGATGTTTCTTTTAAGATTTGGATTCCATTTAAACTGTAGTGTCTCCATTTCCACTGTCCTGCGACTCAAAACTTAATCCCTTACACTGATTCCATGAGTAACTTTCCGAATGCACTATAAGTTATTGAAATTATATTGCATCTAAATTATCGTTTATAATACTAACTAGTCAGGAGTCCCTAAATTTGTTTTCCCTTGTGGATAAGTTGTACGATATCAGATGGGGAGAGGGCATAATTTGTGTTGAAATTTCATTCAAAACACACAAATTAATTATTACTGAAAATTAGTTAAGTTCGAATCAAGTTTTAAGATCTCTTGAGTGAGAAAAAATAGTTTAGTGATCGAACAGCAATTAACAGAAATCAAACAATTGTCTGTGGTCATGGGCTCACATGTGTAAAGACTGTTAAGTTCTTATTATTACCTAAATAAAACTGTATTTAAACACAATTTTGTAAATTATCATAATATTTTGTACAATTTTAATTATAAGTTTGCTCTTAATAAACATATGTAGTTATACCTCTCTTTCCCTAACATGTTTTAATGTGAATTCACTATAATGCTGTTTTTTTAAATGAATTATATATGTATAGCAATTAAAAGTAAAGATTCAGTTTGTATTGTCATTTTAAGTGGACAAATTTTTAGAAATTTAGCAAGCTTTTCAAAAACTTGACTTAACTTTTGAAAGAATTCTCATGAAAGTTGCTATGGTTATTAGTTGTCCTTTGATTGGCAGTTTTGACTAATTTGTTCTATTTTAATCTTGTTGGTTGGAATCTGGAATCTCCATTAAAAAAATATCATATTAAGCAGTACAATTTATTTTGTTTAAAGTTCTTTTCGTAATAAATAAATATTTTTACTGGTAAACTTAGTTGTTAAGACTATTTATTTATTTTATGCCCCATAAAATGCATAAAACATATATATTTACCCTTGAGCTTATTAATATTTGCCATTTATTTTCACTCAAGTAGGTATATATTATTGATGAGGAAATAGTTAACCGATTTGAATAGTGTAGATAACTGCACTCCACTCCAACCTTCTCTCTACATTACTTGTTTTGTTTTTGTTTAAGAATACTTTAGTTATGAGTTGATTGTTTAAACTTTTGTGTAATACTTGTTTTTTTCCATAAGCCCGTACTAATTTTGTGCAAGGAGTGCATGGGAGGGTGTGGTACAAAAAAGGTTGGGAACCATTGACCTAGAGCCATATTCAGACTCAGCTAAGACAAGATATATGATTGGTTCATCATCTGATATGATAAGATCATTCATCATGGAGGTTGTTTCTAAGTATAAAAGTGCAAAATTAAAAAAGAAACATTTATTTATTTATTAGTTATTTATTTTAAATTCAGAGGCTAATTTTTTTTTCTGTAATGCAATGTTGCACTCTCTTTTTATATTTCAATCTTATTTGGTTTTTTTTATTGATGCATTTACGTGCAGTTCATAAAAATTTATATTTTTTTTTTGTATGGTCCAAGTTCCAACAAAATAAAAATGAAATGACTAAAAAGTATGAATATTGACAGGATTTAAACCAATTTTAGAGAATAAATATATTAATAATAACTGTTTCTAAATGAATGGGCTAGCATGCATTATATTCTTTACCTAGTGTATATCTTCTTAAGAAAAAGAAACAAAAATGAGTTATTTAAGCAAATAATTGACCCACTTATCTTTTTCGGAATCCAGTAGATGTTGGAAAAGCAAGATTTAAATGAATTCAGTGAAGAAACATGTCGGATGAAAGTAGGGATGGAGTTCCACGCAGTAATCGAGTGGGCAAGAAAGGAATGCTCGAACGCTTTGGTTCTGTGGGAAGGAGTATAGAGATCAGAAAAGCAGGATCTTGTTTTGTGGTGCTGGACTGAGGATTTGAATTGGAGGAGATTGTAGATATGTGAAGGGTATTGAGATTTAATGGATTAATTTAGGAAAGCACTAAGGAAATGTTGTCCAAGAAGAGCCACTTTAACTCATCATAATGGAGTGACACACAGGATCGCCTCGACAAATCTTAAAGAGCAGTTCATATAAAGTATATCAGATTCTCCATATAGTTGATTATTTTTAATAAGCAATCAATTTCCTTCTTTAGTCGGGCCATATACTCTTCTGGGGATCTTTCTCTCCAAAGTATTCAATAATTTCTCTTGCTGCTTAGATAGAGTTCATGCCTACCCACCATACTTGATGACTGGACGAAGTACCATCTTATATACCCTTATTTTGAGGCTTCCGGGAATAGCTCTGTTTCTGATCATGCTTCTGAGGGGCCAATGGCATATGTTACCTTTCTTTTTTCTAGCCTATTTTTCCTGTTCAGGTCTGTTACAATGGTACCAAGACAGTTTAATGTTTTATATGATTTATACTATATTTTCTATAATTTGAAATTTTATATGCTATTCCATACAAAAACATTTGTTTTTGTTTTGATTTTTTTTTTATTACAAGCTTTTAAAGTAAATGAATAGTTGCATCAATGACAACTGCAGTGATAAAGTGTTTACCCTCCCACTTGTAATAATAACCAAGATATTATTGCCAAGGACGATACATATACCAACGTAATGTGATACAGTCGGACTTCAGATAAAGATGCATTTTTCAGTCTCACTTGGAGCATTAGCAGATGTAACAAGAGACTGCTAAATTCCTTCCATGTCTAAATATCGAGTGACAAGTTTTTTTTAACTTTTTTTTTTTTGCAATGGTGCTAATGTGACAATTATAAAAAACAACAACTTGCCCAGTTTACAATAACACCGTGGTGTAAAGATAAACTGAGGACGAACGTAACGAATCCAAAAAAATATTTTATAATAATCGCGGTATATCTTCTATCCATGGAACTTATATATAAAATATATTGGAGCGATTTTACGAGCACGTTTTCTTTCTAATGACCACTTAAAGTGAAGCCTCAAGTCATAAAACTCCTTAAAGAGCAATAGAATTTCCGGGGGTAGCTTTCGCTTCCAAATCACTCAATTTCGTTGTTTTTAACAGACTCATAAAATGTATGTGTCTCTCATAAATAGTAATAATTTTATCATTTAATAATAAGAATCTCCAGACTGGGACGACTCACTTTATCTTTTACATTATTAGCACTTTACTGATAGGTTACTAATCAATAAGGTGTAATAAAAATAGGCGATATTATAGTGTACAGCCACGTTTTTATATATACAACATTTGATTGAAACGAACATTATAAGGAACTGCGAACTTGATAGTTGCTTAATAATAGGATTTAATAACTGCAAATAATCCTGAAGCCTTTTTAAAATACATCGTTCTCTGTTAGTATTTTTTATTTGAGTCGGAACAAATGTTCGTTATTATTGTTGTTTATTTCTTTATTTAACGTCACTTTATGCTGCTATGGGTAATCGGACGATGCTACATTGGCAGGTCTACATTTTGCCTATCCAGGTTTTACTAGGATAAGGATTTTTAAAGGGAACTTGACATCGTACTGACTCGGGACCCCCGTTTAACGTCCCTTCCGACGGTATAACCAATGATTTATTACTCCCTTTAAAAAATGCTAGGGCCACCATAATAACCACTGTTGTTATTATAGACCAATGGTGGCCCCTAAAGATTTTAATTAACAAGATTTTTTTAACCTGATCATCAGCGATAGCTTGAAAAAGTAACTCAACAATTAATTATTACAATATAATGCTCGTGATTATTCACGGCAAATATTGTAATCTTAATGACAAGGCCATTAGGCGTTTATAAAAATCTTGTTTTTGTCCCAACTTTATTCAATGTCCATGTTGTGGAAAATCATCTACCTACTTCTGCTAAGAGCAGCCGAACCCTTAGGAGATGTAGGTAGAAATACTCGTAGCTATGATTCGGTTCGACACGCATTTTAATGGTATTAAAAGCCTGAAAGAGTCTCAAAAATCCGGTGAGCTCAGTTTTGAGCTGAATGAGAGGCTTTCTTATGTAGGAAGACCTAATATTTGGAGGACCTGACTGCGTAAAAGTTTAAATTCGAAGAATAGAACCTTCTTCATAAGATCGGTGGAGATCCCAAATGGCCCTAGAGTGATCAGAGTAGAGGATAATGATCTACGTTGAAGGCTACGACATAAAGTATTCGTTTCCCTTTTTAGGTTTAGTATAGAAAAGAGAATGTAATTGTGGGTATTTATGAGTCGATTTCGGTAATCATTTCATCACGAAATGAACGTTTAAACAACCATATATCATCTATAATTAGAAATGTTAGCTGAAATTTTTATTTCTTGATGAAATGATTACCGAATTCTACTCCCATAATCGCATCCTCTTTTCCATACTAAACCTCACGATAACTTGTATTTTTGAAGAATATTAAAAGGGGAACGAATGAAAAGTTAAAAATGTGTTGTGACTCAAAGCGAAAGTTGTCGAAGCGACAACCTGATGAATAATTACCTAGGAAAGGAAAGAGGGTGTTCATTACTCGGGATATTCGTTGGTAGAAAAACGACTTCCACTTAAAATATCCAGTAACGCAGATAGGTTGCAATGCTGACTCCTTGGCAAGGACAGGAGCATCTCAATAGATTTCAACTTGAGTAGTCTCACCTGATAATTGTACTAGGTAATTTGTCATATGCCTTACAAAGTGTAATTTTATTATTTTATCTAACTACTACATCCCCATATAAAATTCCTCCACGTTGAAGTTTCTTGGAAACCCCCTTTTCTCCTACAATTTTTGTTTTTAATTTTACTCAAACTTTAAATCAATCCTTTACTATGCCCCCAACCAACAATATTATAATCTTAACTCTTTTATGACCCTCTATCTGGAATATTTTTTTTCATCTCATCTCTTTATTGACCCTTAAGCTGCTGATGACTATCCGCTCCTAGTGATCACTCCTGCCAGATAGACACCTGGTCGTACCTGCAAGTCATCAATTAAGATCTCCTCTTCTCAATTACCGATCCCGTACCTGTTCTTACGATCTGATCCATGTATCATCGTACATTCAAACTCCAGAATCATTCTGAAACAAAAACATTCCTTAACTTTGACGCCCTCATGAAGACATATCTAGCCTAAAAAAATGTTAAATTAAAAGACTTGTTAACCTGCTATTACATTGCCTTCATTTGACAACTTTTGTTCATCTAACGTCCTTAAAATGCCGTGTCCTGCTTAATTCCTCTACACATGTTTCTCGGGCCAGTCAAAAAATTGAAGGCGTGCGTTAAATCAAGTGTTTATGGAATTAAAGTATTTAAGCGTAACTTTCTTGAGCGCTCGATTACCCTTTGGAATTCTCTTCTTCATAATATCCGCTATCGTTCTTCCCAGTCCCCAATCAGATGTTTTTTTCCAACATCTTGTACTCCATGCTAATGCTCTCTGATTAAAAATGATTATTCACTAATATATGGAAATTATTTATTTTCTTTTTTTAACCATTTATATTTTCACCACCCTCTCGTATTTAATCGTTACAATCCAAAATCCTTGGTAAAATTCTCAATATTCCTTACTCTGTTACGAACAAAGTCACCCATCATGACCTTTATGTCCCATTCGTTACTGATTTGGAGCGAATCCGATATCAATGTTTTCATGACATACTTTATTCCCGCTCAAACCTTGCAACTTTTTCAATTCCCGATAATCCTCCGAGGCGTCTGAAAAGAAGATGGTCTTGTGATCTTCTAAGTTGAATTTTTTATTTGAGTACTATTACTGGGTAGTTTCTCTACAAGCATTAAGTGATGCCATCATGTAACATTCCTGCCATTATATTTACTTGTTGTATTATTATAATACAGTTGTAAATTATAATAAAGAAATTAAAATATATATATATATATATATATTGTCACCATTAAATTTCGCTTATTATGTTTTGTATATAATTCTTTTTTCGAGAATATGCGCGTGTTCATTAGTTTTAATTATTTAATCTTCTGGACACTTGGTTTCCGGTAATTTTGTCCTTGGAGGACAATGAAAATTAATAATTTAAAACAATAACTAAATTTACAAATCTAGAAACAGTAGCATTCAGTTAGGGAACTTCAATGAATAGCTCCCTTCTTATGGTTAAAATCTCTATGACTCTTTACTGTTGAATATTAGGCATAGACAATGGAGTGGGGAATTTAGAGGTATAAAGGCAGTTTATTTTTGTCATCAACCCCTTAATAATATGACACAATGTACAGAAACAAAGATTGTATCTATCACTGTTGGTAAATCAGCAGTCAATGATGACTGAATAACATCATTAATAAAAATGTTAGTGTCTGAAAGTGCTGTTACTCGGAAATGCTAATAGCTAATAATAATTATAGCAATAAGTAGAGTAGTCATTTTCTGCTGAAAATTCTTCAACTTTCTTGCCATTTATACCAAACAAAAATTTGATCTGCATCCAAATTTATTGTAAAAGTAGCATTACTACAATTAAATTGTATGTACGTGAATATTTTTGTAACAAGATTCAAAAAACTTGTTAGGAGAGCTGATACTTTTCATTTTCTGTCCCAACCATTATTATATAGTATGTGTAATGTATATTAACTCTACGTACACGACTAATTATCCTATTGGACAATTGTAATACAATAAATACTGGTAGATATTTTTAAAAACAACAGTTAATATAATTAATAAATGAACTCTTAATGTAGTAATCATAAGGCATTGTGGGGTAAATGCGCAATAGATATAGCAATGTCCGACCAAGTTACTTCTCTTAAATTTCGAATCTATAATTTTCTGAGAATTAAATGGAACATAATTACAAAATTAAAAATACGAGGCTGACAAGAAGCTACAAACAATTATCACATCGTCTGGACTACAGATCTTCACTTCACTTATGAATCAAACGACGATAACAGTATACTATGACCTATTTGGACATATGGGGGAAAAACTATGGGATTCAGCCATATAGGTCCATGTACACAAAATACAAACAACATAATCCAAATTTCGAAGAAAAATTATTAAGGCTTGTTAGTTTATTTCGAATCACACGATTCACGACATGAACGTTGCCACTATAAAATCGTATATTCACAACAAATACAGAACATTCCGCATATCAACAGAAAATCACCAAATTCTACATGTTATTACTCTTTCCTATTCCCTATTACCTGGGCTTGATAGGAAAAGATTAAAAAGACAATGGCCAAGAGACCCTTGCAAGAACTACTGATTATTTCCAGAACTCGATGTTCCTCCAAACCAAAGAGAAAGAACAAACCCTTCGATCAAATTTACTGGATGCATATGAAAAATAAAAGAATGAAGAATAATTGTTTATTCTTTTTTTTAAATTATTCTTAAGATTTTTATGTTTAAATATTACATATGATCTCTCACTTGATCAACCACGTCCACTACGATAAAATTGATAATTTATTATTATTTTGCCATTTTCTGAAAGCGGAAGTGCTTCCAAAACATCAGAAAGATCCATTATTGAAACTAGTATATGTCCTAAGAAGTGGTTCGTTTCCGAAGAATCTAATGGTAATGAAAAAAAAGTTAATTCTTGTCTGAAAATCACATTTCAATTGTTAAGTGAATGAAAATTGGCTGTGAAACATAATTGAATTTAAATTATGATGTTGACAACACACGCTTTCCATGACAATTATCACTTATTATAGAATTCAGAATACAAAGTATTGAGTAAAGGTACGACTACGAAAGAAAAAATCTGAATGCATCATGCAGCGAATGCTCAATTACCAAAAAACCTTTTATTATATGCAGTGAAGAGTCAAAATGACTCATGATATTGTAATGATACTATCCTGAATTCTTCTTAAAACAATTTAATCATTCTCTTATAAACCAAAATGTCCACGAGGAAAAGAAGGGAAAGAATATTTTATCTGCAAATAGCTCAAAAAGAATACATTGGTAGCTGATTATACGGCTGTTTGGATGAAAGACTATTATATATACAAATCAAAGAAACAATAAAACAAACAAAACTAAATTAACCGTAAAAATCAATAACAGGGCTCTAGGAGATGACAAAAAAATCATCACTTAAATTAAAGTTATAATATTAAAACCATAATAATAATATAATATATATTTATTTAAAGAAATTAAGCAAATGCCATTTGGCACATAATGTATTTGTGATCTTCTTTTGCAAACCTCCCTTTAGGAATTTACGTGGAAGCGTAGGTGGAGAAACCTCCAATTGAAGGCACTCATAGATAGCGTGGTTCATCTCAATGTAGTAGACCACTGCTCCAAAGACGTTTCAGTCTCCTTGTCGGATTCTGTGGTAATTTGTCTAATTTTGGGTGTCAAGTACATGTTAGTAAAGATCAAGTTACTTTCTTCGATGTAGGGCATCATTTAATATAGTATTTTATTTTTGTGAATTTCATTATCATCATCATCATTTAATCCCTCTCAACAGTTGTACAGCACTGCAGCGTGTGGATAACTGCTCCATAGCTTGGGACCAAGGGTCCCTCTCCTGTACCTCCTTTTTTCTCCTCTTCCAGTCCTATTATTAAATTATTACAATCTTAAACTGTAGGAATATATTAATTATAAATTGCTTAATTGAGAAGATTTATATTATAACTCTATTTGCACTTATTCGACGTGTCACAAGTCTTCAAGCATGAAGTCCAGATAAAATATATATAAATCCTGAGCATCTAGGAGAGACGAATAACTGACGAATTTACACACAGACGACTTGAGGAAATCTCTTAAAGCTTTTTTTTTCAAAAGTATTCAAGGTAAATTAATCAACGAGATTTTCAGTAAGGAAAAAAACGTATTGATTATGACGTACATAAAGGGACAAAGAGAACGAAAAATGATAATTTTTACAGCGATTAAGAACCACGTGAATGAAGCGTGCAAGAAGACAGATTGAAATTTCGTTTTAAGAAACAACTCGAATTTACTTCCTAGGGGCAGATTAATGTATATGATTCATAAAATATCACAAATTTCCGAGTCTAATATAAAGGATAAAAGTAATTCTATCCAATCCCAATTCCTATCCATCGGATTCTTCTCCGAACCCAACTATTTTCCCATTTAATGGTAGAATGTATCCTCATACTGCTTAGGTTGTAGACGAGGATACAATATTATGATGATGATGGTAGAATGGTACTGTTATTGCATGACAGGAGTCTGCTGTAGTTGATAAACGAACGATGTTGGTTTTGGAAGAATACGAACATCTTGAAGCAAAGGCCCCGAAGGATTAAGTTTATATGAGAACTACGTAGAAATAAAGCACTAAATGCCTTTCGATTTTCACTAACGTTTTAGGGTTTCATTTTTAATTATATTTACATCAGGGTTATGTAATATGCAATGCATGCAAACACTACAACCCATAAAGAAAACCAATAATTTTGCCTACGTATAACAGAAAAATATGACGTTAGTATTAATTATATGGGAGTTCGTATATAATTAATACTAATACTGCTTATTAAGCTATACAGAAATATATCAGCGTTTCTCTATATGAAGCTGTGTAATGATGATGAGATAAAAATTATGCCTCTCTGCAATATATTTTTATTAAGTACCGAGTTCTATGTTCTATCACTGACCGTACCCCAACCAAACTTCTCTAACCTTCTTTTAATTTTTTTTCTCATGAAATTATTATTAAGCTCACGTCTTAGTTACAAGCCATCAGATTAATCACAACCTAAAAGATCTCTACGAAAAAAAAAATAAACCAACTAAGGACTTGGAGAGCGAATGGAAAACTCCCAGAGACTTTATCACCTGCAGACAGTGCATTTCTCATTGAGACCAGCGCGGGAATGCAAAGCTGGACAAACAGACGATGCATTCTCTGCTATTTTCAGTTCTACTGAATCAGTGATTGCACTCCTCGGTCATGAGAATCGACCAGTCTTTAAATGATTATAATAACAACACATTTAAATAAATTCGCTTGGTACTCCAATAGTTCTGTGATTTTATAAAGTCTGCCCACAACAAGAAAGACTGCTGTGTAATTTGGCTTTGCTCCCGACCATTTACTCTAAATATGGCAGATACCAACTCGTTTTTTCAGGAAGGTGAAAAGTGTTTTACATCACTTTTTCGTTCTTCAAATTCCGTTTTCCACAATAAAACTAAGAGAGACTGGCTAAGAATTAAATATCAATTAAATTAATATTGATAAGCTAATCGCAAGAAGTAAAGTTTGGTATATTTTTTTTTTGTGTAATGTGGGTAATATTTTTGAGTAATAAGTCCGAGAAGATAGTTATTTAATTTTACAGAAATAACGGGATATATAGAAGATACTGAGGATCCAGGCCTAGTGTTAGATTATCCTGACGGATTGTGCTCAGAGCATGTATCTATCTATTCGGATTATATATTAGCACTCAGAATTATATATCAGTCAGGGTGAAGGATTAAACCAGATGAGGCTATGCTATAAAATTTTTTTTAATTTTATTTTCATGAATTGGCACAAATATAAAGAAACCAAAATCTTTCCGGGGGTTATTTTAGTTCTTTAGAGAATAATTTATTCTTTGCACCCAAGCGAAAAACATATACAAATTAGAAACTAAATAACTTTGTTATAATATACATTATTGTTGTGAAATTAAAAAACATAATGAAACTAAATAAGAATAAATAAAGTTTTTACAGTATTGTAACTTTGAAGTTGTGCCAAATTTTCACTAACAAATCTCTTCATTTGAGCTGGAAGAACTCATTTTAAGTTTAATCAGTACCAACATCTTTCTAATTTACTTTGATTGTATGCTTATTCAGTTATAAAACATTTTAGGATTATAAACTGAAGATTAAAATCACACAAATGAACATTGAAAAAAAGCCATATTTGCAATATCCTAATTAATTTTCTAGGATTAAATCTTAAGGTTGTGTATTTAAATTAAATAATGTTATTAAATTAAATATTTTAGGTCCCAAGTAGTTCTAGTAAAATTTGGTGAAAGCGTAAAGATGCTTTATTTAAAAAAAATAATATTTTTGAATTTCTAAAATATTTGAATTCTATGTTAAGTTCTGAGATAAATTTTAAATTATGTCTTCTTCTTTGTTGGGAAAGCAGAAGGAATTGTATTGACAGCAAACCACGGGGTAAGAATTTTTAGGCCCTCAAGGGAGTTCCCAATATTTTTTTCTTTTTGAACACAGATTAAAAAGCTTTATTTTATTATTTGGTAAATTGGTATATTATTTTTAATTACATATTGGTAAATAACATATTATTTTTTTAAATATACCGCTATTAAGAGAGATAACAGCTAGAACATGTAGTTGTTGGAGACTGGTTTTGAAGGTTCATTCAAAATCAGTTCGTAGCGTCTAACGAATTTACCTATGTCATTTTGTGCCTTAAAAATGATTCGTTATGAATTTTACATTAATTGTCAATCCTATAGCAATCGCTATAGATCGACAACGAAAAATGTGTTTTTACACATTCGATACATTGCATTTATATCGGAGATATTGGATCAAAACAAACAAGCTGGACCATAACAATTTTACTATATAATATATAATTTCAACATTTCGCGGAAATATCACCTTAAACAAAATTTATAATTATGTGGGAATCTCGAATATACTGAAACTTATGGTGCATTTAGGCCCTACGACGTGTAATGGCGATGGAGCTATTGTGCTTCTCTAACATATACTGTATGGAAGTGGGCTCTGACAGGTTCTTAGGGAGGATGCAAAAGGAACCAAGTGGTATTTGTATGGAGCATTCGCCCTCCAATGGTATCGGAGGTTTCGCCATGCCTCAATGTTATCCTGTGTATTGTAGGTTTATATATCATGCGACGGATGGTTGAATAGTAACCGAAGCATATAAAATGGCTACCTGACTCTTCAAATAGTGGTGGGCATCTTGCAGCTGAAGGCGATATTCTAGCCTCTGTATCTTTAGTGGTTGTTCAATTAGTCTTGTCTTATGAACTACTTTATATTTATAAATTGCAACGCCTTACAGCTAGATTACAACTAATCACTTACATATATATAGGCGATACCGAGAGGAGAAAGTTAAACAACGTCGAGCGTGGTTAGTACTGGGAGGAATAAAAGCAACCAATCGTGTTTAGGAAGTCTGGCATCCAACATAGGTATGGGCGTTTACATCATTAAATTAATTGAATAGGGTATACAAAAGAAATTAGTAAATGGTAAGAATTGTATATGAGCGGAACTTTCAATAGTTATAATTTTGTAATATTTTTTCGGAGAAGATCGAGAGTCACCCAGGTTTAAAACATAAGGATTCGGTTTTAACTTTTACTATTTGCAGTTTAATACTCGACTACGTTATTAAAAAGCTGATACACACCGGAAAATGTTTGAATTTTAATATGAATAATGAAATATCCGTGATTTGAGGACGGATTGGTATTGCTGGGTGAAAACGCGGAAACTAGATATACTTCAGCAGGTATTATAATTGAATTCAGAAATTATGATTAGAATTTCATGAATTATCCATGAATTTGTCTTTCTATTGAGTCCTCATTTGTAGTCCATAGTCATTGAAGGTGTTTAATCTACAGAATTAATGTGTTATTTAATATGAATTGTTTTTGATTATATTTATGTAAAGAGAGAGAAGGAGAGAACAAATCAAGGATAGCAATACAAATATACACACCACAAATATACAATACAGTTGTGTAACCTGGTAGTGCCTTACTACCAATTGAGTTTTACATTGGTTATGCAAGAGCTTTCGGAAGGCCGGGGCAACCTAACAATCAAACTATTAAACGTATTACATTTAATTACACCCAATCAACCGCAATACCATGGAATGCAACTTAGCAGTTCAACATTTCGATTAGCTCTAAATACAAATGACGTTGAGGGAAGTCGCATATTGATAAATTAATGCATGGCGTCGTCGGTAAATATCAACAGCTGAAGTACTATAGCTGTAACGATTGGCGGATGTAATATATATATATATATATATAAATCTCCTGTCACGATGTTTTTTCGGGCTAATCTCCGATACTACTGGACCGATTTTAATGAAATTTCTCACTGATATGTAACATTGTCCAACTTAATATATCAGCTACATTTGATTAGCTCATCAAAAATCAATCATTTTTACCTCAATCATTGAACTAATTTTAGTAATAATTAGTAATAAACTATAACAGCCACAGCAGCGCGTGGCCGGGTTAGCTAGTATATATATATATATATATATATATATATATATATATATATATATATATATATATATATATATATATATATATATGTGTAAGTTCCCTGACTACAGAGCCTACTTTGTCAATTCTTTGTTGCCATGATTGCCACTCTGCTATTGAGTGTTAAAACCTTTATTTACAATACATTAGGCTGGGCATTTATCTTGAAATGTAATAATTCTTAACAGGTATATACTTGATTATTGTTTAGAATTTCTTTTTGAGTATTACTGTTTATAACACTTTCGTTTATTTATATTTTGATAAATACAGGCTAACTACAGCACAGCATACCAAGGGAGTGCTTTATTTTCTTCTGAGGTCTTCATTAAATAGCCAACAATAATTATTATACCGGAATTATAGCAATAATAATAATAATGACAATAATAAAAAGCAGTAATAATGAAGAGGTGTCACATGATAGTTACATAGATAACAGAAATATTTATCAGATTATTGGGCAAGAGTCTGAAAGAACAAACAATACAAACTGTCGAAAATAAATGTGTTGTAAATTGTCCTTAGTCACAAATAAATCAAGTATAGGAGAGAAATCATATCATATAAGTTACATTATGGCTAACTGTGAATTCGGCACCGTCGATTTGCACAGAGTTATTTTATCCAATATATTGACTAGGCCAGGTGCCAAAAGCGCAATAATACAACTCAAAATCAAGCTTGTTATAAATATTCCAAAATCACATACAAAATTATGGAAGACAAGAAAAAGTCACCAATTCGTAAACGAGAGAGACTAAACTTTGTTGGGAGATTTAATATTGGTTTAAAACGTTTAATTATTATCAATAACAAAAGCATTCGTCCTGGCCGATCTAAAGGAGATGCTAGGGTAACAGATATTAGTAATATGATATATATATGATAACTCTTCGCTACACACCAAATGGAGATATTTATTATAAACTTAGATTCCCAGACGAGTGGAAAATATTATCTCAAAGAAAATCCTCATCGGTGACGCCTGTGTCATTTACTGGTCTACAAAATCTATAATAAGTTCGAAGATCTTCAATACCTTAAAAACACCTTAACTGAAGATTATCGCTCTTATTACGATAGTTTACCTCATGATTAAAACATAAAACAAAGTGATAATAATGAGTATTAAGGAAAAGAAGAATATTTAGTTTTATTAATTTGATTATAATTTTATGAAAAGAGGATTTCAGCTATTGAGTATTTTTTGTTCCATTTTTTGTTTTGTCAAAGATTTTTGATTAAAAGACTGATAAAATTAATTATTAGCCAAAAATGTTACTGTGGTGATCACTAAGAAATAAATAGACGGATTAACGAAACAATTAAAGTTATTTTACCTATCCTTGAAATCTTTAGGAATAACCTGTTATCTCCACAAAATAAAACGTTTGCTGCCAAAAAAACCTGCTGTCATAAAAACTCTTATAACTTATTAACGAACAAATTTTAGTATTTTATGAGTTTCTAATAATGTAGAACATCCAGTAATACACCAACTGTATTTTTGGTTTTAACCTAAAACTGTAAAATTCAAACTTATTAAGTTTTATCCTTCTCATGTAAATTTGTGTCAAATTTAGTTATCAGGTTTACACTCTTAGCCGACGAAATGAACAATAAGAGCTAACTATGAATTTTAACTTGTATATTTATCTTCAGCGATTGAAATACTATAAATATAGTACATTTTCATGTAAAAGGCAAATTTGATGTAGACCAGTGTAATTATATATTTTTAAATTAATTTTTCATGATGTTTATTTGCGGTTGTAGTGGAGCTCAGTGAGTGTATTATCTGTATAAAACGTGCCGTTCTGCCACTGCTACTGTTGAAGAAAGTAGCTGAGCCTGTCTTAATGCCCATGGAAATCACTTTGAACAACATTTAATACAAATGTTAATGTTTACTTTTAATGAATAAAGTAATTGGAACAAATAAAATAAGTTTTTTCTATTTACTATGCCTAAATAATTCATAGGAGTGTCTTTAGTTGAGGATATCTCATCATGACATCATACAAAGTCAAATTTTGGTTACTTAAACCTAGATTATTAATATCCACATTTATCAATTATTAATACTAATCAATGATTTCAATTTTGATATAATGGCCAGAAGCTGTAATAAAAATGCTATTAACCCTAATAATATAGAGCGTGTACTTAACATTCTTTTGACTTCCTCTTTGATCCATTATTGAGTTCATCGAAGATTCCTGCTCCGAAGACCTATCACTAAATTCTATTATAAGCAAGCCCTCATTAACCTAACGGGTAGTGGGAATTGAGAAATGGATCAACGCTAGTTTAGGAACTTCCACTGTGGAGTGAGAATCCTCAAAACAACAACAAGAAAGTAATTTGGTAACCAAATTCCTTTTATTTATTCTGTCTGCCGAAAGACATGACTGATTATTTCTTATGAGAGTTGTGTAGAGGTGAAGTAAGATCTGGTATCTACGGTGTGACAATCACTCCACACTAATACTGTCACTTCTTAACTACTGTCACTATAAATTTCAACATATTTAATGTTATGAAATAAATAATATAAAACAATATTTGTGTTCCAAAATTGATAAGCAATAGAGTTATTTAATAGTTTTTCGGGGAAAAAATAAACCAGTTAAATTTATCCACAAAATAACTTTTGTTAAATTTGTTTAGAAATATCTTCACATCGCTCTAAAATTTAATTATTTCATACTAATGTGAAAAAAATTTCAATTCAAGATAACAAAACTAATAATAAAATACACAAATATATTATTTGCTATTCATACTAGTATAACTCTAAATATATAAAATTTTAATAATTTAAAAAAGAGAAAAAGATGTTGGATCTGGACTCTTCATCTCACTGCCCTGATGATGGCCTAGATCTTAAGACGAAACGTAGGCTCAATAAAATAAGTCATTTTTATTGTGTGTAATCCTTGACCATTTCACTCCACTCTTAGAATTATCTAGTCAACTATTTTCCATTTAATAGATTTCACATATGTTGTTTAGTCGACTGACTGCCTACTCTGCGCCCAGTCCTTGTGTTGGTGTGTATGTGTGTGCGTGCGTGAAGTCTGTCGAGATCTTCCATTTTCTTCTACGTTACCTTTAATCTTGTTTATGTTAAATAATTAACTTTCTATCATTGTCAACATTGGTAATAAATAAAGAAATAAGATGGGTTATAATTAAAACCCATCCGTCTCTTCTAACGGACTTAATAATTTATCAGATCACAGGTGGAATTGAATACGGGACCTTCAGCTCAGCAACACTGAGCCAACCAGCTTTCGAAGAATACTTAAAAGAAATAATTCAGATACAGGGCTCAATACACTGCCATCGATGAAAGAAGCGGGTCTATTTTTAAATTAATATAGCCGCGTCATTTTTATTAGTCGCCACAAGGTTGTTAAAAATTTTCCAAGGGTAATTGAGCGCAATTAGAAAGCGGCTGAGTTTAAACGCGATTCGCAACAGAGAAGACAATTTGAGACCTGCCAATTCTACTCGAGTGTTAATGATAGCTACTGGGAAGTTGTCGGGTCCGGGAATACCGCAAGGAAAGTTGATTAGTCAAGCTTCCTGTAACTCATACCGCTTTTCAGGAGGTTGGGTTTGGACAAATTATGATATATCTTGTTTCGCCTCTCGTGGCACACATGTTTGAAACTGATCTCATGAGACATGAGACAAAAGCTATGACTCTCCAATTTTCGAAACTCAGGAATTAGCAACTTGGTGCAGTTTAGATTTAAATAATTTTCCAAATTTTGAATCAAGTTAAGTACATACTCATAAGCATTATTTAGTATAGCGATACCCCGCCAGTTTTGAAGTACTCCAACCAAAAGCATCTTGCACCTGGCGGACCATAACTAATTTTTGCACTAGATTTTGTCCTCTTGTTTTGCAATCCTCGAGCACCAGGTGGAAGACTTGGGAACAATGGCGATCCCAGAACCAGTTTCTGAAAGCATGCGCGGCTATTCAGGGATCTCCACAATGCTCTTTGTCATGCAGAACAGGAGGTCCCCGTTCATTGCTAATTAGGTGCGCGTTTAAGGACGTCGTCATTAAATAATACATTGCAATAATATCTTATAGTTGGAATCTATTTTGGGAGAACTTTAAAAATGGATCATGGCGAAAAAGGATTGTATTATTTTATATCTAGACACGCAATTTAATCCAAAACATTGGATCAATCTACGCACATCAATTTACTTGATACAATTAGTCCTTAAGGATGATCACTGAACTTAAAGTGTTTATCCCCACAGCCACTGTAAACTGGTTACCTAAAAAACCTGGCACCTGTACGTGATCCTAGCCAAAACACCTCCCTGCGTACGCGTTAACATAGAAACAATACCGCCTCTACCACGAACCCAAGACCTGTCATGGGTTCAAGTTGTACAGACACAGGGAAAAAATCTCAAATGCGGTAAACTATCTTTTTTTTTACATTCATTCGGACGTTCTTTTGGTGTATGATAATTTATTTGGTTAGCTAAGAGTTTTTAGATTTTACTCTTTGGGTATATTAGCAGACTTCCCCCAGTAAGTATCATGAACAGGATTCTTACAAAAGGTTTAATCGACACACCATGAATCGCCCCAGTGAAAGTAGACCTACAAAAGGAGCTAATATTATACAAGCTGCAGGTATTGGAGACGGAAAATACTTTTGAAGCAGAATAGAAAGAGGAATGCATGGTCCAGAGGCAAAATAGTAGAAAAGTAAGAAAGAAATCACATGGAGAAAAAATGAGAGAAGAATGGAGGGAACGGAAGGATATTAAAAAGTTAGTCAGAATGGTTTGCGTGATCTCTACAAGAAGAGTTCATACGCACATTATGATATCATATATGTCACACCTTCATTTTCGCACATAAACACTGGAACCAAAGGAAACGAGCTTCCAGACTATCTTTTTGTTTTATATATTAAAATTTATATTGATGGCCTGGAGATCATCTACTATAGAACTTTATTGGAGTGCTACCGATGTGTAGTTTCTCCACAAGTGTTTTTCATGTCCTATTCTACATTATAGCATATTTACTTGTTATAATAGCATTATAGTTGTAAATATCATTAAATTAAATAAAAAAATATATATTTATATTATTTAAAATATAAGTATTGTGATAATACTCCGTACCAAAATTACAATGAAATAGCTGTATTTTTTTCTGATGTGTCGAAAGTTGATGGTCGATTTCACTTACAACACAATAGTTTAATAGTAATCATCTACAATACTGAAATATGTAAACAAATAAATATCCGTAAAAAAATTTTTTATAAATTATTTTTAATTTTAAAATTTACTACAATATTATAACTATACAGAAAATAAATGGCAGTAATAATACATATTAGCATGAATAAAGACAAGTAGAGAAACTTCCCAGTGGTAGTACTCAAATAACAAGTTCAACTTAGAAGGTCACGAGGCCATCTTCTTTTCAGACGCCTCAGAGAATTATCAGGAATTGAAGAGGTTTGAAACTTGAAGGTTTGAGTGGGAATAATGATTGTCATGAAAAGAATGATATCGGAGCCCAAATCAGTAACCAATGGGACATTAATTAAGGTCATTATGGATTACTTTGTTCGTAACAAAGTAAGAAGCATTTTACGAAGGATGGAATACGAGAGGAATTCGATGCCTTAGTGGAGCCCCAAAGCTCTACTACGTATGTCCAGATGGGTCTAATGAATGTCATCTATATGAGTCTTTTTTTATTAGTTTAGAGCTTTGAGCGTTTGTCTAGTAAATGTTGAAGTAGCCTGAAACGGCGAGCTGTTTCTTGTCATTTCAGTCTAGTACGATAATTTCAAGTCAGAATAACGAAACAGGTTGGTCAAGGTGTAGTCCTAAGTACCGGACATGTTATACAGGAGTCAGTGGGATGTTATTAAACGATGCAGGAGAACAGAAAGTCAATTAATGGTTAACGACGGAGGGGGGGGAAAAAACTAAAATACTATTTACTTTCCAAGTGAGATCAGCTTCTGTAATCGGAGTTAGTCCAATGTATAGGTCATGTTTTATATAAAATTATAAGTGTATGTTAAGTGCTCCTTATATTTTGTTGTATTCTTTTTTGTAATCTCTAAGAAATGGACTACATGTTGGACGTTGAGTTGTTTCAAGGGTTACAATCGTCATCAACCGTCTACAGTTTACTGATACTCAATTGGAATCGACTCTAATAGGCTATTGAGAGGAATTTAAATTATCAAATGGCGCAGCTGGTAACCGGATATTGGCTTCGCCGAAGCGGATAGAACCGGATGGGAAGGGAACGCTGTATTTTTGGAGGTTATTTACGGTTACACTGTAATTATATTATTACTACGTATACTATAAGTATAAGTCTTTTACATAAAAAAAATTAGGTATCTGTTCCGCAGGTTGTCACTGAGTTGAGTTACAGCAAGATTTTACTGTTTATTCGTTTAATTTTTAATATTTAAAAAAATGCAAGTTATCCTGAGCTTTAGAACGAAAAAGAGAATGTAATTATGTAAAATGTGAATACTTCTTGGGAACTGTGTAATCATTAAATCTAGAAATGAGCTTTTAAAAACATACTTCATCTATTATTTTTTGTTTTTTATTAATTTATAAATATTTTTATTTGAAAAGAAAAGATATTTGCAGGACCGGGACTCGAACCCGGGTCTTCCAGATCGCTAGTCTGGGACTCTACCATTTGAGCTATCCTGGCCCTAATCAAGCACGCTTCTCTGTCGTGGTCATATCCTTTCTTTTCACCGATCCTAAGGATATGACCACGGCCGAGATGCGTGCTTGATTAGGGCCAGGATAGCTCAAATGGTAGAGTCCCAGACTAGCGATCTGGAAGACCCGGGTTCGAGTCCCGGTCCTGCAAATATCTTTTCTTTTCAAATAAAAATATATCATCTATTCTTTGAAATTTTAGTTGAACTTTTATTTCTTGATGAAATGATTACCAAAATCTGAAATTCGTTTAATTTTTATATTTTCCAAAAATAAATGTTATCGGTAGGTTTAGAATGTAAAGGAGAATATAATTTTGGGTAACGACTAGATTTTGGTAATCATTTCATCAAGAAATAAAAGTTTAAATTATTCTCTTTTCTATTCTAAAGCTCATGATTATTTGTATTTTTGAAAAATATTATAAGGGAAACAAATGAAAAGTTAAAACTTGTTGAGACTCAACTCGAAGCGAGAACTTGCGGAATAATTACCAATAATTTTCTATACAAGTCAACTCCGCCTTACACATTCACTATTATTTAATTATTGAAGAATTATTGAAACAATAAAACTTAAGGTGACTTACTTACATGTCAATCTTATTGTAACAATATACCTTATAGGTGATGAATGAATAGAGGGGATATTATATTGTCCCAATGATTTACAGAGTTTGTGAGGAGCGTAAAAGTACTAAATTTAATAAAGGTGAATTTCGTCGTCCCGCCTTTATCAAAGCTTAGGTATTTCCATACATTAAGTTTGAAACCATGCTTTTCCCCAGTGCTATTGAAGGTCACATCTAAAAAAGTATGCATTTGTTTCTTGAATGCTTAATTTATTATTAGTTCTTTTTGCGTTTTGGTTACTTATTCTGGTAAAAAGGCATAAAAAACATTTTCTAATGAATAACAATCAAGTTGCAGAAAATAGGAAGTAGTTGTCTTTTTAAAAAAAGTAATGAATACGTATAAAGCAAAGTTAAAAGAAATAATTGAAGAAATCAGCAAGGTAAATTTCAAGAAATCATTAGGAATAAACAAATATTTCGTTAAAAAATAATTTATGAATTATTTTACTAAATACTAATAACTTACTACTAACGAATACTGTTTACGTATAGAAACTGTTAAATTTTATTATCTGTTTTTAATATAAATTATTACATGAAGTTTGCCTAATAAGCTCTTTACTTTACAATTAAATATTCTAAGACTGAGATAATACGCGGTATGCTAGGATATATTTATATTTAGGTACTTATAATATTTAATACAAATTTATACTTTAAATATATTAGTATATATTTATGTATCATAAGTGTACATAATTATACTTATAATATTTATCAAAGCGTTTTCATAATATTTCACTCTATGACCCTGGGAGGTATTGCATACTATATCTGCGAGAAGGTTGCACCCTTAACAAAGTATTTGCATGTACTTATAATACAATAAACGTAAAGTTTTACTTTTTTAATAAAATAAGGTGAAAGTAATAACGATGAATTGAGCTGCTAGTTTGAAGTAACTTTATATAAATTATTATTAGGTAGTTAAAGTTAAATAAACTACCGTATAATAAAAATATGGATGCCCTACGAAATCTTAAATCTTCCATTAAATAATGCTTTAACTAAATAAAAATAATTAAGTACGCTCCATTTTATATCAGGCATAATGAAATGGCGAATTATCTGCTCCACATTGTCATGTATTTTTAGAATTGAGATAAATATTTATAAAACACTATAATTTATTTCAATTAAAGTTTCAAATCTCAGTAAGTTCCATGTTGCGGCTATGATGAGATGGAGTCCGAACATCTGGGTGCTGCTGGTATGGTAGTGACTGCGCCTGGCCAATATTTAAAATTTAATATTTCATGTATAAATATATTTTTAAAAATGATTTAAAATAAAAATATACATATATTATTAAATATTATCCATCACTATTGCTTTGATTATTTAAATTTAGACATGTTGTATTGATTAAAACGCAATATTAGCTTAAATCAGCTCTCTTTACCAGAGAAAATATTTACTTTATAGGATTGGAACTGAAAAACATACTTATTATTCCGAATAGTACATTTTTTATTTCTGTTTTGAAAATATTATTTCATAAAATTGTGACATTATTTTATTTTATACTAAAAATTAAATATAGCTGAAAATTATTCAATGGTTATTATCAAATCAGACACTAGTTTTTCCAAACAGTATAAGGATAAAATAAAAATTTGTATCGAGTTCAATACAAGTCCTATTATTTATTTTTTGTCACATTCAGTAATAATTATTACCATCATTTCCCAAGCGTTTGAAGCGGGAGCGATGGAGAGAAGGAGGAAGCAAGATAACCGAAAATTAATAATCATTAAAATTAGATTAAAATGCACGTAAGGAAATATTGTAATATTGAGACAAATATAAACAAGGATAACAACGAAAGTAGATATCTAACGCTATGCAAATGTGAGTCATACAAAAAAATCTACAAAAAAAAAAACTGTCTGTGTTTTGTTTCTGACATGAAGAAATTGATATTTTACATGCCGATTAAGCTTGCTTTTCAAAATATAACTCAACTGATATCACTTGAATTTTGAAAATAATCTATTTCGCAAGTTACATTCACATCTGATAATTCTATCTTGAGCCAGACCACTTGTGTCTGTAGAAGATAATATTTGCTCATGTTTTGACTAAAACGCCGATGGCATGGCGAATAATGCCACCTATCCTCTCCCTTATCTTCTAAAATATTTTTGACAGTTAAAAATTAACAGACGATTTTTATATTTTACTGTGTTTAAATGGAATAAACGTGGATTAGAGATCTGTGATTGTTAGTATATTAAATCAAGCCACCTGAGACGTACCGCTGGGCACTGTTTTTCTTCATGGCCCACTCCATTGGTTATAATTTTACTGACAGGCAATCTGCTGATTGTCAATTGGTTGTAGTCAAGAGGCGAAGATAATAAATATGAGTAGGTAAAAAATATGGGTATCTGTTCCGCTGGTTGTCGCTTCGAGTTGAATTAACAGTTTTAACTGTTCAATCGTTTCATTTTTAATATGTTCCAAAAATACAAGTCATCGTGAGCTTTAGTACGGAAAAGAGGGGTAAAGAGTAGATTTCGGTGATCATTTCATCAAGAAATAAAAGTTTTAACTAACATTTCGAAGTATAGATGAAATATATATATCCGGTCTTGGTCATGTCTTTTCTTTTCAAATAAAAATATTTATAGATGAAATATGTTTGTTGAAACGTTCATTTATAGATGAAATTATTAAGAACGTATACACATTTTTCATAATTAGATTCTTTTCCATTTTAAAGCTCATGATTAATTGTATTTTTTGGAAAATATTAAAAGGTAAACGAATAAAAGTTTACCTTTCATTGCTGTGACACAACTCGTTGTGACAATGTGCGGAATAATTACCAAAATCTGTATATAAATGAGCATACTTAAAATGCTTAAAAAATCAATTTTATAAAAAAATATGGAGGATGGAAATAGTTGGGGGTGCAGTCAAAAATTTACACAATAAATAAGTGAAAAATTATTTTTTATTTGTGCCGACGTTTCGTCTTTTTTTATATAACATCCGATACTTATATTTCAAATTTTATATTTATATTTTACTTCGCTGCCTGTCATACACGAGATTCCTATTCTTTACTTACTACATACTTCTCCTGTATTTATTCTTTGGCATCATATTTTTTATCAATTTTCTTTCATTTTACTTATGTAACTCCCTAGGAGTCTATTATCATACATTTTTTATTTTATCTTTATTAAACTAAGTTTTCCATACTTATATATCTCACTCTTTATATTTATATCTTTTTCATTTTGTAACTTTCTGTTTAACTTGATTTCTCTCTTTGTATTTTTTTTGCATTATCACCTTTCTATACATACATCTATTCTGTAATCATCTTTATTTATATATCATTTAATAATATATCCATTTTATTTTATTTTATTATATTCTTGGTACTGTTATGTATTTTTATAGTCATTTTTGTTTTTGTCTGTTTTTTCTCATAGCCCTATACAAAGTAGGTCGAAACATCGGCACAAAAAAAAAAGTTTCCACTTATTTATTGTGTAAATTTTTGACTGCACCCCCTACTATTTCCATCATCCATTAGTACTTACTGTCAACGAATTTCCTCTGTAATATAAAAAAATATTGTCTAATCCGAGACCTCATTTCTATTCTATTACATTGCTCTGAGACTTTAATCTGAATCCTTTTTTCATTAATACTACTTTCTCTGACATTAATTCTTCTGCTTGACGTGTATCTAAAATGCTTGTCTCTTTTTGTATGATCAATATTAAAATCAGTTTTGTAATCAACACGCTTCTTTACAAGAATGTTTTAACGTTATTTATTAAATTGATTCTAGTGGCAACGTACGAGTATTTTCACTTAGCTTATTACGAACTACTAGAGAAATAATAGATAGCTGGCTAGAATAAGTAAGTAATTTAATAAAAGAGAATGAATGATTCAAAAGAAACTGATAACTGAAATAATCCACTATCAAAATATAAATTATTCATGACTCAATTTTATTAGTTTTTGATTTATTTAACATCTTCTATATAATAAAACGACAATATTAATTAAAAACAGAAAAAAAACTTAATTAGTGTTTTAACATGCTCACTCTTTCACCTCCTCTGGTAGCTCAGTTGGTAGAGCGGTGGACTGTAGATGGTATTATTTAACGGGCATCCATAGGTCGCTGGTTCAAATCCGGCCCGGAGGATAATTTTTTTTTTACTCTTCTCATATTTTTTATTAGTTAATTTAAAAATAAAATCCATCATTCAATTAAATAATTTATAACTTTTTTTGTATTGTTTTATTTAAAAAAAAGAAAAATATTTAAAAATAATAGTGTGAAAAATAATTTAATAATTTTAATTTATAAATTTCCATTTTTACAGATACCTATATTACTTATAACATTACCATAGTTAATTAATAAAATGAAATGTGGTTAAAACATTTTATATCTAGGGTCTTTTTCGAAAATAATCTAATTAATGGTTTATACAAAAGTACTTTTAGGGAACAAACATTATTTGTAATGACTGGTGCTTGATTAATTTTATTAAATTAATTAATTAATAAGCATAAGCATTACAGTGTAAATGACTTTGATGCTTTTATCATCATAAACATATTTAATGACACAGATCTATAAAATGTCAGTTAATCTACTTTTTACAAATATATAAATTAATTAATGAAAAAATGAAATGAAGCCTTGGGACTCACCCAGCCTCTATAAAATGGTTGGAAGTTGTGGGAGATCTTGACCAAATCACCACCATCCACAGCATTTGGCTTAGATTTTTATTTTATTATTTTTTCGGTATCTATTCCGTAGACTGTCGCTTTGAGTGGAGTTACAATTTTTAACTGTTTATTCGTTTCATTTTTAATATTTTCCACAAATAAAAGTTATGATGAGCTTTGGTATGGAAAAGAGAATATAATTATGGGTAATCAGTAGATTCATCGAGATATAGAAGTTTTAACTAATATTTCGAAGTATAGATGTTATACGTTTGTTGGAAACGTTAATTTCTAGATGAAATGGTTACCGAAGTATACACATTTCCCATAATTACTTTCTATTTTCCAAAATGAAGCTCATGATAACTTGTATTTTTGGAAAATATTAAAAGGGAAACGAATGAAAGGGTAAAACTCGAAGAGACACCTTGCGGAATAATTTTTTTTTTTTACACGTAACGTTCATATCCAAAGCATACATTATATGAACGGGTTGGATTCGACGCGTTTCCGTACCATTTTGATATCCACAAGCTATTATCATTATTCATAAAAATGATTATAATTAAATTCATCTAAATTAAAAATGAATATGATTTGTGCCAAAACATCAGTGTTTAAAATTTACTATCAGGGTGACTCATAACTTTTGCTTTTAGGTAGATTAATGAAACTACAATTAATGTGATAAGATAGTGAGTGTTTGTATTTTATATTGTCTAACCTATTTCCTGTAAAGTCGATATTGCTGACTTTAGTTCCAGAATTTGTTTTTATTACGTTATCTACAATTTGTATTGCTATTAAGGGCTTTTCTTAACTTAATCTAAACTGGCAAAAGTGAAAGATGAAAAAAAAAAACCCAATCATTCCTTAAGAACAATAGGGTCATTAGGTTGATGTATACAACCTTTTTTAGGTCAGCAAGACTATTCCGAACACTAGCTAGTGTGGCGCCAACCGGGTATCTCTTCTCCTGCCCTTGGCGGCCAGAGAGGAATTTCTCTGAGTCGGGCAGAATTATAAGGCCTATAAAGAAGACTTGATTGCTATATAAACTAACATAATTTATGAGTAAACATCAGTTGGGAATTGGATGAGGACATTGGCTAAGGGAAAATAAATACCCGGTCTTACATACACTCATTACATTACCTATACAGAAAGATTTCTCTCTATTATCTGAAGTTTCATGTGTTTAATTAATGCATAAGTGCATATCGTGCGGTTAAAAAACAGAGTCATAGAAAATTGTATTTGGCTGAAGAAGAACGCCGAGAGGGGGTTCGAGAAAGGGTACAAAAAACTATTTACTAAAAACAAAAAATAGTTAAAACAGATATTCACACTTCTGAAGAATTAAAAAAAACATCCAAAAAAATTGTTGTGTGTTCGTATGTATTTAATATCCTATTCTGGAAGTAGGAAGTAATATCAGTTTAAACATCAAAATATCTGAAAATCTATTAAACAATAAAAAAAAGTCGGTAACTAATCGCTACCTTAGTCTTACCTTTTGTTTGTATGCTACAAAATTGAAAAATCAGAGATTTTGATACCAAATGATTCTGTGGGTCGAAAATTATACATAGATCTTCAAAACGTCAAAAAATCGCGACCGGGTATCATCCAAAGACAAAAAATAAAATAAGATATTCAGAATCTTCGCAAGGTAGCGAAATAACAAAAAATTAATACACAAATACAATTAGGAAAAATAACTGAATAAACTGAATTAATGATTCTTCTTTAACTCTAGGAATGTAATGATTTAACAAACGACAAGATGAGACTAACGACTATAATACATATGCTTCAGAAAACTTGTGCTTCACTAGTAGGTGTAGGTTACATTATTGCCCCAACATTACCTAACTGTTATACAATATTTTACTCACACACACACACACACACATACATATGTGTATATATATTTATCTAATAGAGCCGCACGACATATTACATGAAGAAGAAAAGGTTAGAGCAAAAATACGAAAATTAGTGTTGGGCGTATATGTGGTAGGGCAAAAAGTCGAATGTCTGGGGAATGGAGATTTAAAAATTGAATGGGACCAATGCGGTTCTATGAAGTCCGTAGGCGAAATGATACGATCGTAAATTAATTACAGAGAAATATTTGTATTTTTCTATAAAGAATAATATATATATATAATATAACTAATATAAAGCAATGGTACTTCAAGTGATTGGAACAATTATACAATTGGAACAGTCGGGCTTGGCCTATCGCCAAGCAAACCAAGGGAGTGCCCCCCAAGTTTTAATAAAATATTGCTTTAGGTATCGATTTGTAACATCTTTCATTATTAACAGTAAATTAAATAATAATTAATGCCTATAAAAGTACAGCACAAATAATCTGGTATTGTATAATTTTGTTGAAATAAATGATAACGATATTAAATAAAATTCAATAATGCATTATGATGCGATGAAATCGGAAGCCCTATCCACTATCCACCTCCAATAAGGGCCTAATTAAAAGGTTACAGATTAAAGAGCGGAAGATATTAAAGCAAAACTGTAGGCCCTAAATTCTCCAACGACAAAAATAAGCCCACACGGGAAATGAGACCGTTTATATTATAACAGGAAGAATCTCCGACACAATGAGGAAAAGAAGGTTTAATTTCTATCGAATGAATGCAAGTAGGCTTTAAATTTGAAAACGAAATAAAAAAAACTAAACCGAACTGGTTTATGGAAGCAGGGAGGGACGTGAGAGAACTAGAGGTTACGGTGGATATGCTTAGGGATGGAACTGCCAAGAGCATAATCCATGACAAGTGGATGTGGTTTGAGGTGAGAATCAAACGGACTTTCCCAATCTTTGATGAAGAAATGAATTGAAGATAAGCGAGGATGAAAAAATACTGGGCAGAGAGAAAGTCACGCAATAAGCAATAATTATAGATCCTGAGTACACCGAAGTTGGGCGAAACAAAAAAAAAGTAAATGTAATTCAGTATGAATAAGAATTAAAATGCTTAACATTTGGTTCCATTTAGAATTCTTTTCATTGGAGCTCGAAGAAGGCATTACACTTTTCGTAATTTCATCCCTTTTCATGTTTTCCGTTTTGGATAAATGTGTTAAGTTGTAGAAAATTTCAGTTTTGCAATCTAAAATAATAAAAAAAAATAATCGGACATAGCAAAAAAGTACTGTTACGGTCAGAGCGGGAAGGAGGACCAGCTGAAAGGATTAGGCGAAGAATGGGATTAAGCCGGAAGGGATCAAAGGTAGTCTAGACTCATCGGGATCTGCGTGGAATATTCTAGGTGTCCCCCACCCCAATCTCCCTTGCCTATATAAAAAGGCGAGCTGTTTTGGCCGCCCAGTCAGTAATAAGACGAGTCAGTAATAAGCCAGTGAGTAGCAGTCGTTAACTAGTGGCAGTGTGTGTGAGTTAGTTAGTCTGTAATAAGTGCTTAGTGAGCAACAGTGACAATTAGTGGCCGTGTAATAAGTGTAATAAACTGTGTGGCAGTTTGTCATATTTGGAGAGTCTTACGGTCTGTGGACTTTAGTTAGCGAACTGTAAGTGTTAATTTGAAATTGTAAACTATAGTGTAATATTATTGTATTTGTACAAATTTATATAAATAGTTTAGTTACTTAGTATAAACAATATCTTATATTATTTGTATATTATCTTAGAAATTAGATAACATTTAGTAGAATATTATTATTGTAAATTGATATTAGTTTAATAATTTAACTGTTTTAAATAATCTCATTGTATTCTTTTTAATTTGTTAATAAATATTAGATTCTTGAATTAAGTAATAGTTTAGTCCATTTTACACCCAGTAGCCCGTAACAGTACTAATAACTTCTAATCCAATAATTTCTAAGTAAGAAAGCTTAGATATATATTTTAAAAAATCGAATAATATATTTCCTTTATAATTAGAAATATAACTAATGTGATAATTATTTTTATACAAATTTCTAAGAACCTTAAATACTGTCGGGCCTAAGTTGGTGTCTATTTCTTTTAATGTTAAGAAACCCTCGTTTGGTATATCCTTAGAAACTTTCCTAGTTTAAAGAAAAACATTTTTTCTTTCTGAATTTTCCAATTTGCTTTTCTGAGCAAATACTCCGCGATTATTTAATCGATGTTGCCACAATTACATTTTCATGTTGTTGATTTCTAATAATTGTGCACGAATTGTAACTGCATGATCTAAATACCAGTACGGGCAAGCTTCCATTAGAAATAAGGCCAATGAAATATTCAACAATAGATCCATCCGTGATTAAATTAAAGTTTGATTTACTTTTTTTTCATTATTGTTTGTGGCTTCAAATCTCTGAGTAGTCCAAGTAGGTCATGAGGGATGGATCATAGCACAGTAAATATAGAAAAAAAATCTTCGATAATGCAAAGGTCATGTAGTTTTTGGACGTTAGCCAATCGTAGAAAAACAAAAACAAATTTCCAACTTGCTGAGAAGTAACAGCCAAAAAGCACTGAAATTTTAGCACTGCTTTCAGTTTTTGATCCATACCTTACTACGCAACCAAAAGAAAATATAAATTACCTTTTATTTATAAATACCTTTTATTATTATGCGTGTAAAAGCTCGTTATATGTGTGTTTGTGTGTGCATATATATGTGTTCGTGTGTGCATACATATGTTATATATGTGTTCGTGTGTGCATATATATGCAATGTTTATTTAAAACTATTATCTGTCGGCAGATATTGAATTGCATATCTGTCCGTTCGTCACACTATCATTGTGGAAGAAGTTGTGGAACATGTCGAAGTTTTCCTGCATCTCTCTGACGTTGTAACAAATTCTGTGTAGGGTGCAATGATATTCATTCCATGATTTCCTTAGAATAAACAGCTCTATACTTTTACACAACATACCATCTAAGTTATTTCTAAGTGGATTCTAAAGTGAATTGTGCTTTAACAGATATCCTAAAAGTCGGAAATGAAAGATCGATGATTAGTCATTGGCATCACCACCATTGATCCACTGCTAATTATTATAATTATAATTTGAGTGCAAAAGTGTGTTGTGAAGTCGTTTGGCGTTGCTGAACTACATGGCTAAAAAAACTGCATGCTTTCTGTCAATCTCTTGAACTGAATTTTGATAATGTGGATGCCACCTCCTGCATTGAATACGAGCACAAAGCCAACCCCTAGGATCCCTCCTATCCTAGTTTAAAAATCATTTCTTGAAGCCGGGGGGGATCAAAATAAACTAAATTATGATGGATTTTTCTTTTATATTGTATCTTCGGTCCAAAGAAAATCGGTACTTACTCCCTAATACCAAAAATATATGACTGATTGGGCCGACCTATGGTGTCGTAATTAGCATATCAACCTAATAAGCCCAAGACCGCTGGTTCATAGGAGGTGGCCATTGGATTTTTTAAAAGGGAGTCAAAAATCTTTGGTTATGCCGTCCATCGGAAGGGAAGTAAAACGGGGATCTCGACCCTGTACGATTTCAGGTACTCGTTAAGAATCCCTGTCCTAATTAAACCTGGATAGGCAAAATTTAGAGCTCTCACTGTAGCATCGTCGGATTAGCCATAGCAGGAAAAAGTGATGTTAAATGAACAAACAAACAAATTACTGAGTGCATGAATACACTTCACGAATTAACTGTTTAAAGTATGGCCTTTATTCCACAACCAGAATTAAAACCAATATTCTCAGTTCCACGAGTCTTCAGATACTCCACTTTGGGTTTGAAAAGACAAAATATATTTTTTGTTATAAACCAATATTTTATTACTGCAAATGTTCCTATGAAGTAATTCAGAAGGTTATACTAAATTCAATTGTTTTTTAATATTTTCAGTTATACGCTACTGTAAAACTTGGGAGCCTGTAAAACTTCAAACTAAAGTCAAATAAATATTCTTGTGTGTTAATTATTACTTTGATTTTGTTGGATTAATATTTAAATTATTTAATGTATTTTTTTGTTTGTTTTTTACCCTCTATGCAATAAACTATACGTCTCGAAATACATTAAGAGACTGTACTTTTTCTTGGATAACGGTTGTGCAGGGAGGTGATTTGTCCTAGATCCAGCTCAACATCCAGATATTTCTTCCTTATTTTGGGTACCAACTTTATAGAGGCTGGGTGAGCCCCAGGAGGATCCTAGATCCCATCCACTCCGGCCACTAACAGATTAAATAAGTCTGCCAAGTTTGAACCCAGGACATCAGGATGGCAACTCAGCACTCACTGAGACACTCCGCTTCTTTAATTTGAGAAGTTAACGAAATTTTATTTCCAAACTATCCTTTCCTATCCTACACCGTTATATAATTCTACATTTCAATTTTCATAATGTTTGTATATATCTGTTTATTTTTTTCATATTATCTGCTTTGATGTTCTCAAAATTGATGTTTAGTTCTGGTAGTAACTTCCATTGAGGTTTAATATTGTGGGGTTTATGCTGATCATTATTTTTATGATTATTGAATTTTGAAATTTTTTCTCTTCTTATTTATGTATCATCTTAAAATCTAGTTGTTGTATTTTTATGACACACACTCCCTAATGGCGCGATTGGGGAGCCTGTACAATTGTAAGCGATCACCGAAGCTCCTGGATTGTGGGCCACCGGAAGGGCTTCCTCGTTTAGGGCAGGAAATGCAAATCTTAACAAAACGGGCAGCAAGGTCTCCATTAATATTAATTCACAGAAGGGCCAATGCTGCCAACTGAGAAGATTGGCCATGTTAAGCACTAATTATCAGGTTACGACAGGTACTAATGGTTTTGTTATGCTTCCTCATGGTTCCTACTTATTAAATCTGGCTACAATACTATATTATATGTGCAGGATAGAAACTTTCTTTTTTAAAAGGATGTAAACTGGACTGAATTTATCTAATAATTCCTTCTCACAATGAAAACCTTTCTCCAGTCATTTATTATATTATATATAACCTTTCTTTTTTATTAAATCGTGGTTACTACTTTCAGTGCATTGAGTATGTGATCGAACCTATATCCGATCGTATTAATATAATCTTACCGGTACATAAAACTAATAAAATATGGATTTTAAGGTAATTTTGCATTATATGATTGATTACACCAAAAACAAATTCAAATCATTTCTGACAACTTTAATATCAAAAACTATTGTAAAGCTAATTAGAAATCTAATCTGAGGTATTTTGAATTATATAATATATAAATAGTACTATAATTACATATATAGATTAATATGATAATGTAATAACACCACTAAGAAATACCCAAAGCACAGTTCACCCAAGAACTGGAAATACTACTAATTCCTAAAATTTATATAATCTGGACATTGAAGGGCTATAATAGCATTTCAATCGTTCATCATCGCTATGCACTTTGAACCGCCTATGCAGTTTGAGGAGGAATTCTGTAAAGCACTCTTAAGGTCGGCCGAATAGAATATTACCAATTGTGTTGTTCTATTTCACTGGAGTTCTCACTTCTTGAAATATCTCTTCACCTGTTCCCACTAGGTCGCCCTCTTTCTCGTTTTCCCTCCACTTTAGCTAGATAGTTCTAGCTAGCAATTCTGTTAGGTTCCATTCACAGGAGGTGTCCAAGCCATCTCAGTAGGTTTTCCTCTATTTTTTATATCACCTCTTTGACTGGCTTAGCATTTAACATAGCTTAACGATGTTTCATAACCTTAGGCCTCCCAGGAGCTGTTTTCTTCCTGCAAACATAACGTTATTCCACGA